>CM038551.1:40800440-43294895 GCA_021527575.1 Ensete glaucum | reverse complement strand
ATCGGGTTTTTCTTAATATTTATCAATACCAACAGAATTTATGAAGACTCGAGCCTCACGGAGTGGTTTCCAAGTTTCTTTGGACCATACAAAATTGGAGATCACATTGGAGCCATAAATTATGAATCAAACTTGTGCACTAATTCAAAATTACAACTCATCCTCCAAGAATCTCATTGCAAATGGAAGTTTAAAGAGGAATACTAAGCCCCGACTTATCCACCTAACACCCAACTTGATGAGGAGGCCCAAATCCAGTTGATGATTGTATGGGATCATGAGATCGTGACACATCATCGTCTAATCACTATTGCTAATGCTGGACCCTAGGAACAGGATATGCCTACTATGGGGCCATGAGGGACCCTCATGACAAGTTGCATATCATGACCCGAGACATGGAGCTCAACCTTGAGGGCAAGGCTGATTTGAAGAGGGTAGGTTTGTTAGGACTCTAGCTAGGAGAGTCTTAATTTAGTTTCATTGAAGAGGGCAAACACGTAAATCCTATGGGCATTCATGTAAATCCTATCTAGTGACCCTATTAAAGAGGTGAGGAGGCTAGCTTAGGATTAGTTTGAAGATATTCTGAGGGAAGAATGAGATATATGTCATCATAATTAACCACCCCTTATCCTAGTTAAAGAGGGGTTGGTTGAGGAGGGGTTAAGTTAGAATAGGATTAGAATCAGTTTGGAGGTTGCTTATTAAAGTTAGAGTTGGAGTTGTTGGAAGTAGCAATTACTTCTTAGAGTTGGAGTAGGAGTTTTAAGTATGGATCGTATTAGGTGTTGGGGTTTAGAAGCCCTATAAATAGCCTTGTATTCTCCCATCTTTGATTATAAATCAATTATCTTTCAGCTCATGTAATAGGAAACCAAGGAGGGAGGAACCCCTATAGAGTTCCAAGGAGGCTGATCCCCTATAGAGATCACCCAAAGCTTAGAATCCGCAAGGATTCTAACACTCATGAATAACATTAAATAATTTTAAAATAAAGCAAAGGGGTTTTGGTTCCATCGTCATCGAAGCCCGTTAAGACAGTTTGTCACCTTGCCTTTGTTAGTTTGTTCTTTATCTTTGGATTAACTTGATTCGTCCCAAGCCACCTTGAGTGTTTTCTTCTTCTTTTGTAGCTTCTTCTTCTTTAGTTCATTTTTGTTCCTTGTTTCTTATTTTAAGAGTTTTTCTTTAAGCTTTATAGTTAAGAGTTCAAAGTCATCATCACTTGAGCTTTTGCTCGAGTGGTCTTCATTTGTTCTAAGTGTCAAATCCTTCATGTTCTTTGGAAGGTTGTTCTCATGTTCATAAAGTTTATCATGTGTCTTTTGCATCATTTCATAGGTCATTAATGACATGATAAGTTCTTTAAGTGGAAACTTATTTTAAGTCTTTTGCCTCTTATATTGCAGTTACTTTAGGATCCCAATTTTTAGGAAGAGAACGTAAAGCTTTATTAATAAGTTTAAGATTCGAAAACTTTTACCAAGTGCTTTTAAACCATTGATGACATTCGTAAAATGGGTGTACATGTCTCCAATGGTAGAAACCTGATTAAATTTATTTTTATTTAAGGCACAAAATAAGGCATTCATAGCCTTGGCATTTAAAGAGAAAGTCTTCTTCTCCAAATCATTACAATCATTCATTGAAAAAGAAGACATTTGAAATCTATTTTAAATAATATTCCATAAATCAAGGTTCCAGGAAAGCAAAAAAACTCTCATCCGAGTTTTCTAATATATGTAGTCCATCCCATTGAACATGGAAGGATGAATGATAGAAAGACCCTCTTGAAAACCAAAAAGAGCTATTTCTCTTAGGTGTTAAATCAAATGAGAAAAACATAACTCTAATACCAATTGTTAGGATCAATTAGCACTAAGAGGGGGGCTGAATTGGTGCAAAAGTGGAAGTGCTTGATTCGAAAACTTTACTTACAAAAAGTAAAGAAATAAAATTGGAAGTGCCTTTTAGTATTTCGTTGAAAATGATTAAGAGATCGATTTAAGAGAAGTCTTGAGAATGAAGCTTGTATCTTTATATAAACTAATCCAGAGCAATGTAAAATAGTAAATAGCACTCACAATTTTATAGTGGTTCGGCCCCAATCTTGGCCTACGTCCACTTCCCGAGTCCTCTTCGTCGAGACCCACCAATGTCCACTAATGATCACCTTTGGGTGAAGACCATACCCTTACAACCTTTCAAATTACAAGGAGATAAGAATTATAACACAAATTCTTACACAATGACTTGTGTGAATATTTGTCTTGAATGCAAGAAAACTTGAGGTATTTATAGGCCTCATTTGGCTCTGAAGAATGGAGCCAAAATTCAAACGCAGAAAAATCGGGTATGGGCATTACAACCACCATGGCCAATGGTTAAAGCCAAAAGTTTCGAATCCGGTATGGGCGGTTCACCATCGACCTAGGCGATTCCACCATCAATTGTCCAAAACACGGCGTGGTACAAGCTCAGCATTCAACCATCAAAAATACCAGAAAAGTGATTCCCTTCATTTTTATAATCCTGACTTAAACCTTTTATTAACTAATTCTCTAGTCAACTAATTGAGCTCAACTTGAGCTTAATCAATCCCCTTTTATGGACCCGGTTGCCTCTTTAAGTTAATTTGGATTCCTTCCAAATCACACTCAATTCAGACTCAAGCTTAACCTATGACTTAAGGATTACAACCATACATGACCATCAAGTTTAATTAATGACCTCACTCCCACAATCTGACAACCTCCAGTATTCCCTGTAGTAAGTCTCACTATCTTTCTCCAGCAATCTCCTGGTGTGTTCCTAGCGATCTTCTAGATACCTTCGGCGAAGTCCTAGTGAACTCCCGACGAGCTCCCACCGTATCGTCTAAATCATGGCTAGATGCCTAAGCTTGATCCTGGGTCCAACTCCTTTTCTCTATCATGGTTAAACCTTAATAATACTAACTATGACTTAATTAATTACAATCAACATGGCCACAAATCCACTTCAAGACTTTCCAACTCTCGATAAGGTTTTCGGCTATCTTGGACAATCTTCTGGTGAGTCTCAGTCTTCTTTTGGCGAGTCTCGATTTTCTTTTAGCGAACTCTCTTGTGCCATCCTAACAAACTCCTGATACTCTTAGTGAGCTCCCGACACACTCCAAGTGAGTTCCCAACTGCATCGTCCTCACTCCGGCCCGATGCCCGGACTTAACTTTAGCCAAACCTCTGATTGTAATTTTCTCTCTATTGTAGCTAATCATACATCAATCAACTCTGACAACCTTGTTAGATCAATAATCTATCAATTGATTTCATTATCAAATTTTGAGATTCAATAGCATCTCCAACCTTCCGCCGCCTAAAGCCACACCGCCAGCAGCCACATTGCTAGTTGCTCCCTCCTCTGTTGCTATTGCTTCCTCCTTGGTTGATGCTTCCCCTACTTCATGTTGCCCTCTTATTCCTCCATTGTCGTCACTACTTCCCGCTACCTAGTCGCATCAATGGTGCCCTATAAGCCGCTAAGAGCCCATCTCCCCTACTGCGACCCGCATTGCTACTATCGCTACCTCTTCCCTCCCCTGCCTCCTTCGTTGCTTCCCAAGCCTCTGAGACCCGCATAGAAGACAGATTGCAAGAATTTCTCCGTAAATTCAAAAGAAGTCGATTAGAGAGCCCCAACAAAACTCAACATGGTGAAAGTCTCAATCTTAAGAGGAGTTGATCTGAAAAGTATAATCATGGGCAAGACATAGGATACCCATGCATGAGGGTGGAGTTTCCCATATGGGAAGATGAAGACCCAATCGGTTAGATCTCACGTGATGAAATTTTTTTTGTTTTCATAGGACTCTAGAGGAATCCAAGGTGGAGATAGCCTATATTCAACTTCTTTAGACAATTTTACTTTGTAGTGGTTTATCTTATTTTGATTATAACACTTTTCTTGTAAAGTCTAAGTTATTTCAGGAAACTATCACTTATGGAAAGTAGTAGCATTAAATATTTTTAGTCATATTATTTCTAGTTTTTGTAATATATTCTTATGTATTTTAACTTTCAAGTTCTTTATGTTAGGATATCCGTTCGCTAAGTTCAACACCTTTTGGAACGTTGTCCGATTCCATTTAGAAATAAGTGATGTCTGAATGGATTACAGGATAAGAAATGCAAGTGATATCGATCATAATCACTATTGGCATCAATATGAGACATAAATTGACTTGTTTAGTAACAAAGAACGTAAATAAGGAATGAGATTGAGAAATTAAGTATAAAAAGAGTGATTATTAACAATATCCCTTTCAAAGAATATGTTAATTCTATAAATTTTATAAAGTTTTTTCATCATGGAGGAGAGACAGAATAAAAATCATCATGATAGTAAATAGTGATCTAAGCAAGATTCCGACAATAAAAAAAAGAAATACGATAAGAGATAAACTTGATACAAAAAAGAAGATTTTAATGTTGAGAAAAAGTTTTTTTATTATCAGCTTATGCCCCTTTTTTGGATCTAATTCTTATAATAAGTGGAGGCCATACCATCATTAGGATATTTATTCTGGTGAGTCATCAGAATGTGAGATTTGCTTATGGTAAGGGTTGATCTTATAGGATTACAATTTGGCAAGTTGAATTTGGTAAGTTGTTTGATGTTGGCTCCTATTAGGGCAATCAGTAAACAAAAAAGAGTTACGGTGTCCTAGAGATAAACTATCTTGATATTTATAGGAAGTTAAAGATGAAAATATACAAAGAGATATGTGGAAGTGATTGAACCCCGTAGAATTCTATCGCAAAATTGATCACTTGAAGGGGATCAACTCCTTTGGAATGGTATAGAGGTTCCTCATTCTTAGGTAGTTAGCCACAAGGCTGAAATAAAATAGATCTCTTGATTGAATAAAAGTGGTGGAGGCTACATGTTTTATATAGGACTTCAAACCCTAACCCTAGAGAGACTCATGTCTTAAGTCAAATCCCTCTTTCACCCCTCTACCCTAACCGACTTGCCGAATAAGGGGCAAGTTGCAACTATTCATATGTTCCTCCTCAAACCCTAGCCGACCTATCTAGTAAGGGGGCAACGGCTATGAAACCTTAAGGGCCTTAGACTCCTTTTCCACAACCCTAGCCAACCTGTTTTATATGATAGTAGGCAGCTAGATTGGTGTTTATTATAATCTCTTAGGGTTTTTACTAATTGCTACTTGATTGAATAGGATCCAACCATGCTAGTGTCCTATCAAACTTTCCCTCTTCAGATCAACTTTATTCTCAAGGTTGAGGTTCCACGAACTCTGGAAACCTGATCTTCAGGTCTTCATATGATTCCCACGTGGCATCTTCAATAGATAAATTATTCCAATGCACCAACACTTCGGTAGAGGGATGTTGGCGATGCATCATAATCCTGCGATTAAGTATGGCTTGAGGTTGGACTTGAATTTCTATCGCCAGAGTGTTTGGTAGTTGAATTTGGGCTGAATCGTTCTCTCCCAACTTGGGTTTTAGGTAGTACACATGGAAAACATGAGGAATTTTAGCATCAATAGGTAATTTTAATTTGCACGCCACAGCTCCAAAGCGCTCCATAATCTTATAAGGTCCATAAAAGCATGGTGATAACTTTATAGAGGCTCGCGTGTTGATTGATAATTGTTTGTATGGCTATAGATGAAGAAAAACCCAATCTCCTATAGAGAACTCCCTTTCACTTCAGTGTGTGTCCACTTGCTACTTCATTCTAGCTCGGGCGACTGAGTGATTATCCTTTAGTAGTTATATAATTTTGTCCCTGTTGATTATCTCATGGTCGACCTAATCTACCTTGGCTGAGCTAATTATATATTTTAGAATTATCGGGACCGGTTTACTATACACCACTTCATATAGGGTACATTTAGTAAAGGAGTGATATATCATATTGTACCACCATTCAGCCCAAGAAAGTCATTTTATTCATTCCTTTGGTCGGTCACTAGTGAAATATCAAAGGTATGCCTCTAAGCACCTATTCACCACTTCAGTTTGGCAATCAGTCTGCGGGTGGTATGACGTGCTCATTTTAATTTGGTGCCCTACAACTAAAATAGTTTAGTCCAAAATTTATTGGTAAAGACCCTATTACGATCACTTACAGTTGATCTTGACATCCTATGTAATTTTATAATATTTTTCATAAAAAATTGGGCAATGCTAGAGGTAGTGAAGGGATTTTGGATAGTGCATAAATGGGCATACTTCATAAGGCAATCAACCATAACTAGAATTGGATAATACCTTTTCTAATGATGAGGGCAGCCCTCTGATGAAATCTATTGATATGTCAGTCCATATTGAGTCTGGTATAGGTAGAGGTTGTAATTTCTCAGGGCTTGCCACTGTTTCCCCCTTATCTCGTTGGCATACATCACACTTTACTACAAATTCAGAAATAACTTTTTTCATCCCTCTCTAATAAAAATTTTACATAATTCTTTTATAGGTTCTCAGGTATCTAAAGTATCCTGTTGATGGTGTGGAGTGCATCTCTTGTAGGATTGTTTTTATATAAGGAGAGTCGGATACAAGCATGAAGCATTATTTGTATCACAAGTCCTTCAAATCCTAATTATAATGGGCCATAAAGCTTGGTTTCTCCTCCAATTTTTTAATGATCTTGCTGGACTTTGGATCCTTCCTCCGTTCCTCCCTAATGTCCTCGAGAAAGCCACTGGTTGGAAGGGAGATTGCTAAAAATTCTGCTTACTTGGGTAGCTATGAAAGTGCATCTACAATAGTATTTTTCTTGCCTTTTTAAAGTAATTTTATAATCATACCCAAGAAGCTTTGCTATCCGTTTTTGTTATTCAGGGGAGGATATCTTGTGTTCCAATAAATATTTAAGGCTCTTATGATCAGTTTTAATTTGGAAGCACTAGCCAATCAGGTAAGGTCTCCATTTTGTTATCGCGTGCATAATTACGAGCATCTCTTTATCATAGAATCTCATAAAATTCGATCACATATTGATCGTTAGAAGGGGATCAACTCCTTTAGAATACTATAGGGGTTCCTACCTCCTAGGTAGTCGATCAAAAGACTGAAATAAAATACATCTCTTGATTGAATAAAAGTGGTAGAAGTTATATGCTTTATATAAGACTCTAAACCCTAATCCTATAGAGACTCCTACCCTAAGTCAAATCCCTCTTTCACCCCTCCACCTTAGCCGACTTGCCCAATAAGGGGGCGACGACTAGGAAGTTGCAATTACTAGTTACAGGTGCCCTGCAAGCCAATCACATGAGTGATGGCACGTATGACACACTACGTGATTTTTTGCTTAAGATTATTATTGACATATTCTCATATTATATTATTTGTAATATATATATATATATATATATATATATATATATATATATATATATATATATATATATCCTTGGTTACGTGCAATGAGAATCGAATCGTGATGAGATCACGTTAATGAGATCAATTCACCTTTAAACACAAATCCTAAATAATCCCAATCATAAGTTACTCAAGAGGGACATCGAGATAACCAAATAAATCGGTACTATATACCGTATGATGGAGGTGGTGGTCTCATAGCCACTTATGTAGAGACACTAAGGATATATTACATGTGCTAATTGAAGAATGAGTTCACTAATTGATTCATTTATGGAATGATATACGGTTGATGATACCTAATGTCAAACAGCGATTCTATAGTCCCGTTGTGTATCTGGTCCTTGGACTTGAGACACCAATGATGCCTTGTATGAATACTACTTTCTTTGACACCAGACTTATAGGTTTGGAAAGTTTCAGATATGGTACAACTGGTTATCAGGATTTGTAGCTAATCTTACGAAGACAATTGAGTGTCAATAAAGGATCATCCACTCTCAATATCATGAGAGGAATATCCTGTATGTGCTTGCTCAGACAAATCCCTAGCCATGGTCATTTGGATTGAGAGAGAAGGAGTTCTCTGGTAGAATCCGATTAGAGCAAGACAAACTGATTCCGTATGTAACATAATAGTACCATGTCCTATATACGGTCTCTAAGATATTAGTTGGATAAGAGATTATAGATATACGATAACTATAGACAAAAAAGATTATAGATACCAGCTTGGTATCAGGCCTATAGGGTCACACACATATGGTGGATGTTTCAGCGAATAGAGGATTGAATAAAGATCCAATTAGCCTCTATTCTTATTAGATAGGACCCTATGCTAATGAGCTCCTTGCTTAAGGCCCAATTCGAGGCCTAAGGAGATTATTGGATAGAGATCTAATAATGCAAGGTTAGTGGGTAATTGGATGAAGATCTAATACCCACTAAGGTAGGAGCCCCAGGATTTTTGGTGGCTTTCTATAAATAGGAGGGGAGACTTATGGTTGATAGGCTGCAGCTTTAGTCACCACCTCCTATTCTCCTCCCTCCATTTATACAAGAGTTGCAAGATCAGATTGGAGGAGTTTCGCTGCAAAGATCCATCGTGTAGATACCTTTAGAGAGGAGGATGCTTGACCCCCTTCATCCTCTTCATCTGGATTTAGAAACATAGGAATATATGATCTCCCTAGGTAAATTTAATCTCTCACACATCGTAATTTTTTGATTTTTGTATTTTTTTCGTGACCCCAATCTTTTGCATGACGATTTGATCTACGTGGGAAACCAGTTTTTGTTTTGATTTTTGCTGCGCATATGATGCACTCACTGAGGTTTTCCAATAGCAACTACTCATACGATCCTTCCTTAAACCCAAGCTGACCTGCATAGTAAATGGGGCGGCGACTAGGAAACCCTAAGGGCCCCAAACTCCTTTTCCAAAACCCTATTCAACCTACTTTATATAATAATAGGTGGCTTTGTGGGTATTTATTATAATCTCGTAGGGTTTTTATTAATTGCTACTTGATTGAATAGAACCCAACCCTGTTAGGGTCTTGTTAGGAAGTTCATCTGATAACGAAATATAGCTTTTAGCCTCCTTTAGCCTTTGTCATACTAGATACCTATATAAATTTATATTCTCATATATTAGTTTTACCTTGGTTTATTTTCTTTTTGTGTACGCTGACGGTGTTGGAAGATCCATATTGATACTCTCATGATATCTTTCGGGAGTTATTGTTACTAAATGCTCTTATCAATAAGGAAAAGACTAAGAGACTATGATGTGATATGCTAATTAATTATGATTAAATGGTGGTAAAAGATTCATATAATATAACTATGATTTACCTAGTTTAGTGGCATGTAACTCGATATGCAACGGGGAGTATATCTATATTTTTGGGTTCTATACAAGTATAAATTTAATTGGAAGATGTATTTATCGAGAGTTATATGTTTGTTATTCTTGCTGTAAATATTTTCTTACCAAACTATGTTACTTTATGTTGGAGATTATTTTTAAAATAAAAATATTAATTTATAAATATATTTTAATTAAATATTGTGTTTTTTTGAGAAATTTACCTAAATACACAAGGGTCAACTACAAAATCACTTATAGAAGTGGGATATAAATGCTTTTTTTTTCTCCTATGTTTTACCCGGCTCTTGTGCAAAACATCAGGAGGGTCAGGATAAATGCTTTTTTGATTGAAGTGGAAAGACGCAATTGTGTATATTCAACCGCGATCTGGGTTCGCCGGCGTCGCTTGACCCAATTCGTACTGAACCGAACCCAACAAAAGCGTCCGAGTTCTTTTTGGAGTTGGCTCGATGCTGCACGCCCACTATTAAACGGAAGCTTGTCCTCCCCTTCACTCACGAGAAGCGCGAACACGACGCCGAGGAGCCTTACACGGAGACATTGTAATGACGTTAATGTTCCTTGATCCCTAACTCCGCCTGTTGATTTGCCTCGTTAGTTCTTGAGATTGTATCTTCAATGTTCTTTCTTCTGGCCTTGATCATTCCTATTACCTGTTTCCGTGAGACCAAAGAGCGAGGATCGTGAGAGAATCTCTCATCAGGAGCAGGAGCAGGAGCAGGTTTCTCGATGGAACTGAGGTGATGCGTTTCATCCCATACTTTCTCCTTCTTGATACCGTTTTTCTTTTAGGGTTTCTTGCACGCCCTCTATAAAATGGAGGCTTGTCCTCCCCTTCCCCCACGGGAAAAGCGAACCGGGAGGATGACGAGGACGACGACGAGCCTGACACGGAGACATGGTAATGACGTAATGTCCCTTGCTCCCTTACTCCGCTTGTTGATTTGCTTCGATGGTTCTTGAGATTGTTTCTTCAATGTTCTTTCTTCTGGCCTTGATCATTCCTATTACCTGTTTCCTTGCGACCAAACAACGAGGATCGTGAGAGAATCGCACATCGGGAGCAGGTTTCTCGATGCAGAGCCGAGGTGATGCGTTTCATCCCGTACTTCCCCTCTTTTCTTGTCTCCATTCGAGTTGGCGAGGTGATGCCTTTCATCACATACTTTCTCTCTTTTCTTGATTTCGTTTGAGTTCTTAAGGGTTTCTTGCACGCCCTCTATAAAACGGAGGCTTGTCCTCCCCTTCCCCCGCGAGAAAAGCCAACCGGGAGGATGACGAGGACGGCGAGGAGCCTGACAAGGAGACATGATAATGACGTAATCTCCCTTGATCCCTTACTCCGCCTGTTGGTTTGCTTCGGTAGTTCTTGAGATTGTTTCTTTAATGTTCTTTCTTCTAGGCTTGATCATTCCTAGTACCTGTTTCCGTGCGACCAAAGAACGAGGATCGTGAGAGAATCGCTCATCAGGAGCAGGTTTCGTCCCATACTTCCTCTCTTTTCTTGACTTCATTCGAGTTGGTGAGATGATGCATTTCATCCCATACTTCCTCTCTTTTCTTGACTCCATTCGAGTTGGTGAGATGATGCGGTTCAACCCATACTTTCTCTATTTTCTTGTTCCCGTTTGACTTCTTAAGGGATTCCTAAATGCATCTCCTATTGGACTTTCACTCTGATCATTTGCTACAGAGAAACCAGAGAGTGATCCCGAGAGAATTGATCAGAAAGAGTATGTTTCTTGAATGCAGAGATTAGATGATGCACTTTAATCCTATTCTTGTGACTCCATTCGAATTCTTGAAGCGATTTGTTTTGTATGTTTTTCTTTTATTACTTGGTGCAGAGAATTCAGAGAACAAAGAATCCCAGAGCCTATGTTTCTCCTGTTTTCTTGACTTTATATTTCCTATTGACTGTCCCCAAATTCAACATCATTTTCCTAAAAATTAAGTGTTGATATCCTGTACCTAAATCTTGTGCAAGGTTTTCTCAGGAACTAAAAGAACATATGCAGCAAGAACCAGAGCTAGAAAATGTTCTTTTGACAGATTCAAAGTTACTACTCTAAATATTTTTCTGGGTTTTCTTTAGGTACTAAAAGAACAAAAGAAGCAATAAACAGAGCTAGAAAATGTTAGTTCTTTTTACAGATTCAAAGTTTTTACCCTGCAGAATTATCCTGAGAACTGAGAAGTCATCGATGAGATTCACTTAGCATTTTATTTCTCTAGAAAAGACAATACACTCATTTTTGTCACCATGTAATTTCTGCCGTAAGTAGATTCTGACAATGAATCAGGCATAATCAACTGCAAGTGAGGAATGTTAAGCATATTATTTCACTTGGGTCCCCATACTTTCTCCCTATTCCATGTAACATGGTCTATTATTGGTCAATTCTGCTACTTCTCTTTTTTCTTGGATGGTTTTGGTTGAGCTCTCATGTTATGGTTTTTAATTTTTTAAAGATTTCTACAGTATCTGTCATATTCAAATTATAAAGTTTGTTTTTGCATGGTTAAACACGTGCAGATGTGAGATTGGAGCAGAATTTGATGTCTGATTCACTTAGTCTATATGGTGGTTTTTTTCTGCCCTTGATACATAGCTTTTCTTGGTTCATGTTAATTAACTGTATTGTAAAACATAGTGGCTGACTTGGAGATTTCATTTCATACTATAGTTTCTAGCTATCTTGGCGATTTGGTACTTTTCACAATACAGGTAAATAGTATGAGCGAAATCTTCTTTGCTGTTCTTTTGTTGCATCATTACTCTCTGAAATTGCTCTCATGTTATGCTTTTTAAATTTTAAAGATTTCTACATTATCTGTCATATTCAAATTATAAAGTTTGTTTTTGCATAGTTAAACACATGTAGATGTGACACTGGAGCACAATTTGATGTCTGATTCACTTAGTCTATATGGTGGTCTTTTCTGCCCTTGATACATATCTTTTTTTGGTTCATATTACTTAACTGTATTGTAAAACATAGTGGCTGACCTGGAGATTTCATTTCATGCTATAGTTTCTAGCTATCCTGGCGATTTGGTACTTTTCAGAATACAGGTAAATAGTATGAGCG
Source organism: Ensete glaucum (assembly GCA_021527575.1). Lineage (NCBI taxonomy): Eukaryota > Viridiplantae > Streptophyta > Magnoliopsida > Zingiberales > Musaceae > Ensete > Ensete glaucum. Next base: position 43,282,506 of record CM038551.1, on the reverse strand, counting down.
AAATCTTCTTTGCAGTTCCTTTGCTGCATGATTACTCTCTGAAATTGCTTTCCAACATGTGTTGCATGCTATAGATTTTCATCTAGCATATTGCTAAAGTACATTTGTTTGCTAAGGTGTTGAGTAGTCAAGTGTTGGTCAATTTCAAGGCGATTTTACTCAATTTATACCTAAACTAACTAACTCAATTTAGTTAGTTTACATTATCAGCATGTAAACTAACTAAAGTATGATTATTAAGGCTGTTCATAGTTTTGAGTCATTTTTGCTAATAGACTATCCCATCAGTTTATAGAATTTGGATAGTAGGCCTTGCATATCCAAACTATAAAACTCATGCACATGAAGTCAAAGTTTGATTGGTTGTAAATTAGGTGGGTTAGAAATTTTAGTTTTATGGAATAAAAAAATCTCTTTTTAAATGAAATGCAAATATCTTTTATCATGAATAATGAATAGAAATGTTAATTGAAATGGTAATTGAACTCTTAGAAGCAATGGGTTTTGAAATGGTAATTGAGCTGATCAGGTTTGATAGGGTTTGGTTGAGCACAATGACAAAATAGTATATCCTAATGGTTAAAATAGTCTATCCTGGGTCTCTCCTACCCCCCTGTAGTTGCAAGATGTCCTGCATTGCTGTCATTACTTGGTGTAGGTTCCCATGAATAGAATGCGAGCTAGTGCTGTATAATAGATATGCCATTAGCAAAATTTGAGCTTTCAAAAATTTAGTTTGATCAGCAAAGATTCAACCAATTCCCTGAATTTGAAAGGGTTTGAGTGGGATTCGGAAGGTTCATAAGAAATTTAATGGGGGAAGGGGGAGAGGGAGGGAGGGAGTGGTTTTGCTGGTTTTGGGTAAGGAACCAAAAGAGGGCTTTTCACCCCCCTTATATAACTCAAGACAGAACCTAGCATAACTCAAAACAGAACCTAACAGGTTTTTTTCAAGTTAGGTCATCCCACGTTTACATGCCTTATTTGTCGGTAGCCTGGATTCTATTAGACTGTTTAGTTTAGGGCGAATATATTAAGCTATCAAACTCATTCGTTTGGTTAATTTTCTTCAATATAGAAGATTATAAACAAGTTAATTTTTTGTAATTTGTTCATGTAGCAAGTGAAGGAAACAAAATAAAGAGTTTGTTAAATTTATAATGAAAAATTATAACGATTAAAATCATTACCCATCATTATTTTATTCAATACTCAATCTCATTTCACACGTAACTTTTTTATTGCGTTTGCTATCTATCGGCTATGATTTTAATGCATTATTATTTGTGATTGGTTTCTATGATAAAAAGAAAATAATTGGTTACTATCTTTAATAAGTCATCAAGTATTATGGTGAGGAGTCAACCAATTATCCCTGCATATCAAGTTTGTATCAGATGCATTACGTGAGCAAATTTGTGTTTTCAACATGATGTGAGATAGAAAATTATAATTTTGATATTTTGCATTCTGATTACTTCAATATGAAGCATGCCTAAATAATGACATCATCCTTTAATTAAGGTCATCACAAGGATAGAGTGTTGTAGATGCTTCAACCTGTTTAAGCATGACTTAGCCAGTGAAAGCTTCTTGATTTCCTTGCTATGTAGGTCATCACAAGGATGGGTTTTAATTTAGGTCATCACAAGGATATGTCCTTTCACTTTTAACTTTTCTTTTGGTTTTGAATTTCTCCATTATGATTTATTTGTTCGATTTTGTCTAATAAAAAAATAACTTCTCACATTTTTGATGCCTTGACTAATTTGCTTGTGATGATTGAACAAGTAAATGATGGTAGAAGACATAAAAAATCTTGTTGAGCTAAGTAGTGATATAAAAGCTAAGTAGTGATATAATCAAGGTTTTCCATACCGATCTGTACCGCCCGGTATTATCGGTTCGCTAGAGTATTGGTATGCAGATTGCTCGCTACCGCGTGGTATTGCCAAAATGGACCATCAACGGTTGATTAAGGGAGAAATCGATCGTCGGCGGTCAATTGAGGGAGAAAAAGGGAAGAAGAAGAAGAGGAAAAGAAGAAAGAAGAAGAAGAGGAGAAAAAGAATACCTCGCATCGTCCTCGCCCGCACACCGTCGCCACTCGCGGGCGATTTTTCTCCCATGCGGGGAGAAAGATCGAGGCAACGTCGCCTCTTTTTTATCTTTTTAAATATATTTTAATATATTTTAATATAATATAATATAATATAATATAATATAATATAATATATATATTTTAATATATTGGGCGGTACACAATATTATCTTTTGGGCAGTATGGACTGGTAAGTAAAACCTTGATATAAATTTTGCAAACGACTCTTAGTTGGGTGTTCGAGGAGTAAGAATTGCTTTATTTGGTTGATGCAATCAAAACAGTAGCAAGTTATTAGATTAAGTAGTGTGGATTCGAGGAGGACAATCATACTAATTGGTGTGAGTGATATTTCTCAATTACCTTTTACATGACAATAGGACTTTGATAATGTAAATTTGAAAGAACGAATTTATAAACTTTTTAGAAACGAGAAATCTATTAGCTTTTTTGTGTCAGATGATTTCTCTTTTTATTTTTATTCACTTTTTTCTCGAACTTTTTAAGTAATAATGACAGGTGAGAATTAGTTACGACATCAATTAAAACTCTATTAGACTTAATAATGTGTCTTGGAAGTATATAAGCAAATTTGCCATTGTTGCTAGGTACTGTATTTATAAAATAATTTTATCTGGAGTCAATCATTTATCTTGAGTAAATTGGATAAATTGCTATTGCTCTCAAAGTTCGAACCTAATGATTTAGGGATTGGTCAACAGTTGGATCAATATTTTTGATGATAGAACATCAAGGTTTGTTTATTAAGGTATAAGGATTCATATGGTTAAATGAGTTAATCATCGGTAAGCTTGGATTTTATTGGACTATTTAGTTTAGGGTGGTTTGCAATATGGTAAGCTATCAAAAACATTGGTTTGGATAATTTTCTTTAAATCTAGAAGATTATAAACAAGTTAATTTTTTGAAATTCGTTCATGTAGAAAGTGAAAGAAACAAAATAAAGAGTTTATTAAATTTGTAATGAAAAATTATAATGATTAAAATCATTACCAGTCATTATTTCATTCAATACTCAATCTCCTTTCGCATGTAACCTTTTTATTGTGTTTGCTATATATTAGCTATGATTTTAATGTATTAATATTTGTGGCTAGTTTCTTTGATAAAAAGAAAATAAATGGTTGCTATCTTTAATACGTTATCAAGTATTATGGTTAGGAGTGAACCACTTATACCTGTATATCAAGTCTGTATCATATACATTACGTGAGCAAATGTGTTTACGAAATGATGTGAGATAGGAAAATTACAATTTTCTTACTTTGCATTATGATTACTTCAATATGAAGCATGCTTACAGTGATGACATCATTCTTTAGTTTAAGTCCTCACAAGGACAGAGTGCTGCTGATGCTTTAAGAAGTTTAAGCACGACTTCCCAATGAGAGCTTCTTGTTTTCCTAGCTATGTAGGATTGGCAATTACTTAAGATGATCACTATGGCTTTATAAAAAGGATGCACCTGGGATGATATAGTGGACCAATTACTTTTGATATGTATTCTCGAATTCAAATTTCTCTCGTTTTTAACCCTTTCACTTTTGTTTGATATTGCTTGGTAAATTATGTTTTGAGTTATACATATGTCCTTTCACATTTAACTTTTCTTTCGGTTTTAAATTTCTCCATCTTGATTTATTTGTTCGATTTTGTCCAATAAAAAAACTTGCCGTATATTTTTGATGTATAGACTAATTTTCCTGTGATGATTAAGTAACTCATGGTAGCAGACATGAAAAATCTAGTTGAGCAAAGTAACGATATAAATTTTGCAAACGACTATAAGTTGGTTGTTGGAGTAGTAAGAGTTGTTTTATTTGGCTGATGCAATTAAAATAATAGTAAGTTATTTGATTAACGATTTTGAGGAGGGAATTCATACTCAATTGGTGTGAGTGATACTTCTCAACTACCTTTCACAAGACAATCAGACTTATGCTGTAAATTTAGAAGAATTAACTTATAAACTTAGAAATTAGAAACTTTTTTTTGTCAGATGATTTCTTTTTTTATTTTTTATTCACTTTTCTTTTTGGAACTTCTTAAGTATTGATGACAAGTGAGAATTAGTCACGACCTCAATTAATACTCTCTAAGACTTAATAATGTATCATTAAAGTGATTAACTAGGTTTGCCATTGTTGCTAGGTATTGTATTTATAAAATAATTTTATTTGGAGTTAACCATTTATCTAGAGTAAAGTTGATTAATAGCTATTGCTCTCAAAGTTCGGATTCTTCGTCGGCGGGCTTCCTTCTCTGTCGGGAAGACGAGGCGAGAAAGGAGAAGGAACTCCCGTGGAACGGCGCCTTGTCTCCCGCGAGAAGGAGAATGAGCGCCTCGGCTCCGTTTATTTTTAATATATTAATATAATATAATATAATATAATATAATATAATATAATATAATATAATATGATAATATATTGAGTATATGCATATTGCTATTTCGTGTAGAGTAACGTATCGATATAAACTCGATATGCCGATACTGGACCGATACGGCGAACCTTGTTAGGGTTCATATGATTGACATGACTTACTCGTTCCATTCATATGATTCAAATTTTTAGGATTTGAATTTTTGGCTCCATTCTTGAAGTGTTCTAAGCTCTCAATTTTAACATAGTTTGAGTCTTTTCCTCCCTTTAAGTTTAGTTGAAATTCTAAATTATAGGCGGTGAGAGATCTCTTTCAAAAAGAGGGTATGAAAGTCATCTCCTAAGCCTGAAAAAGTTACAATAAGGGTAATTGATCTTTGTCCTTTAGAAATAAGATTGGCAATGAAAGTCGGTGATCTCAAAAAAAGAGGAATTGGGAGTGGATGCAGGTCGAAAAGATCAAACCAGTATAAATTTGTTTGCTTTTCTTTACTTTCCCCTTGTGAGTTAGTTTACTTGTAAATTTACCTTAATCGATCGAGTTTTCTAAACGTGCTAATTTATCAATCGAGTTTTAAAATCAATTAAATATGCTACTGCACTAATTCGTCCCTCTTAGTGTCACTAAGATCCTAATATATTTATTCTATGTGCTATATATCATTTTAATGCATTATTATTTGTGATTGGTTTCTTTGGTAAAAAGAAAATAATTGGTTATCTTTTATATGTTATCGATTACTATGGTGAGGAATCAGCCACTTATACCTGCATGTCAAGTCTATATCAGATGCATTACTTGAGTGAATTTGTGTTTGCAACATGATGTGAGAGTAAATTATAATTTTCTTACTTTGCATTCCAATTGCTTTAATATGAAGCATGCTTACACGATAACATCATCCTGCATTAAGTCCTCCCAAGAATAGGAGTCTTGCTTATGCTTCATGCAATTTGAGCATGACTAGCCAAGAAGAACTTGTTTTACTTGTTATGTAGACTTGACAATTGCTTAAGATGATCACTATGGGTTTCTACCGAGGATGCACTGGTTGAGAGAGTGGATGATGACCACAAGTTCAAATCTTGACCCTGCCTATCATTACTTCAAGCTCATCTCATCTTCTCTACTTCTTTCTTTGCCTGTCTTTTCTTTTCATGACATATTATTCAATTTGAATTATTTTCTTTGTTGTTTCTTTTAAAGAAAATTCGAGCCACCTCTTTTGGAGCTCTGGATAAAACAATTCAATGAAGCACACAACCAAAAGCTGCTTGATCCATAATTATTTAGCATATAGGTTATGTTGACTTTTTTTTTTAACTTATTGAAATATAGTAATTTTCTAATAAGTAATTCATTTGTCTTGGCATGTGCACACAATATACATGATTTGATATGTAATTTCCATTTCATCTCTTTTGTTTAACCCTTTCACTTTTTTTTAATATGAATCAGAAAATAAAGTTTTGTCTTATAAATATGTCCATGCACTTTTAACTTTTTTTTGTTTCTGAATTTCTCCATCTTGATTTACATGTTCCATTTTGTCTTAATATTTAAACAACTTGTCACATTTGTTTGATGCCTAGACTAATTTGTTTGTGATGATTGAAAGTAGCAAACCTGAAAATCCCAGTTGAGCTACATCTAGCTGAGCTATGTAGTGATATAAATTTTGCAATCATCTATAAGTTGGGTGTTGGAGGAGTAATAATCGCTATATGAGGTTGATGCAATTAAAACAATAGGAAATTATTACACTAAGTAGTTCAGATTTAAGGAGGACAAGAATCCTTGTTGGTATGAGTGATACATCTCAACTACGTTTCACTAGACATTGGAGATTTTATAATGTAAATTTGGAAGAATGAACTTAAAAACCTTTTAAAAATGAAACACTTGTAAGCTTTTAGGTGTCCAGATCATTTCTGTTTTTATTTTTATTATTAAAACATGATGATGTGTGAATAAGTCATTGATATCAATTAAAACTCCGTAAGTTTTAATAATGTGTCCTGAAAGTATTTAAGCAAATTGTCATTGTTGCTAGGTGCTTTATTAATAAAATAATTTTATTTGGAGTCAATCATTTATTTGAAGTCAATAAGATAATAACTATTGCTCTCAGAGTTCAGACTTAATGATTTTTCGAAATTGGCCAATATTTAGATCGATATTTCTGATAATTAAACATCGAGGTTTGTTTATTAAGGGATGGTAATTTACATGGTTATGTTAATTTATTGTAGTGATAGATTGTTAGATGCTTGTCTGCATTGCATTGTTTGTAGCTCTATTGTAGCCAATATTTGGATGTATATGTTTCTTTTACATAGTTTTCATTCTTATTAATGCTTTACTGAGATGTTGTGTTATAAGTGGATCTTAGATTGTAGTTCTCTCAGATTTCTATCTTCAAAAGGAAGGTAAATCATCCACATTTTTTGTGAAGAGTGACATTGGGGAACAAGGAGCACGAGATAAACTAAGAGATGGTGCCGATGGAGAACACAAGATAATTCACATGTTTTTGAGTTCTTGAAAGTGGTTCTACATAGCTGCCATCTTTATAAAGGAGGTAAATAGTCTGTTTTATAACAAGAAGAATAAATCATCGGCATAAGCAACCGAACAAAAACAAGGTGATGGAACAAAGGACGGATACAAGGTAAAGGCTCAACCATAATTGACTTCTTTGAGTTCATGAGAGTTGAAACTATTTCAATTAGATTGCTACCTTTAAAAGGGCAGCAAATGATCCAATTCTGTCATAAGCAAAGTGAATCTATAGAATCGAGAGAAACTAGGAGGCAGAGTTATGAGGTATGCACTTAATCCCATAGTTGACTTGTTTTTGAGACAGAGTCCTGAAAATGGTTCCATTGGATTGACACCTTGCAAATGCAGAGATCAAGGAGCCTGAGAGAAAGGAAGAGGCTGTGGAGGATGGGACCCTGGTACTTGCTTGATCCGATTGTTATTTCTGAGTTCTTCAAGTGGTTTCTTAAATGCGATCCTTTCTGTTTGCTTGTTTCTAACGACTCATTGACATGAGGAGCCGAGGAGAAATGAGGAGAAAGGGTAATAATTTATTTGATTCCGTACTTCCCAGCTTTTTTGAACTCACTTTAAGTCCATGTATTGGATTTGGTATAGCTTTCTCCAAAAGATTTGCTCCTCATATGATTATTTGTCCATCCTTTGTAATTGAATTTACTATCCTAAGGAAGATGTCATATTTTACTTTTCTATCTTATTAAATTTATAGAACCTTTTACTTGAATAATATAAGATGGTCTACTGTTCCAGCTACTGTTGGAAAATTTTTGTTGTGCCATCTCTCTTTGTTATAGTTTTAATATTTCATGACTGAAGACTTCTAGTTTCTATTGTGTTATCTCACTTGAAAGTTGATTCTATCTGATTTTGACTCTGTTCGTTAAAAGGTTATACTTCTGTGAGGCTCAAGTCACATTAGTTCTCAAAGTATTAAATGATGTGGAATCTTACCGAAACTCGCATTCAGCAAAATTTACTACAAAATATGGCCAAGGTAAAGCTAAAGATAATTTGAATCCTTAATGTAATAGTCAAGGTTCAGTTTCAACAGTTGTTTTGGCACAGTGCTCAAAGTTTTAGTTTCAATAGTTTCATGCCTTTGACATTCTCAGCCTAAGGGTTCCAAAGATCCTGACTGCATCAGCCACTCTTTATTAACATGTTGCCTGTCAATTTTAGAAGCTTTTTGATTGAGAATATGAGTTTTATGGTTTGCAGGGGTTTATTAGTTAATGCCTTGATAACCACCTTAGATGCTGTAGGTATTTAAACTTCTGTCCTGGCAGAGGCTTTTTCACTTTGGATGGACCAATTTTAAGTAATTTTCTTTTTATTTTTCCTGTGCAACCCCCTGTTCATTCCTGCAAAAAATGCTTCTTGAATATTCTTCAATTACTTCAAAGCATATTTAACAAAAATGCAAGACAAAGGAACTCCAGAATAAAATTTGTTTATTATCCCTGTGATTTAAGTCGAATTCGGTTAGCTTTGTGTTGAAGTGATGACCTTAAATCAACTCCTATAATTAAACTAACAAAACTTGAAACTTGGATGGTAGATCATGGATCTCCACTATGGGGAGAATGGGGTCCAATCTCTCTCCTGTGCAAGCTGCATATTTCTCACTTTATGAGGTGAGTGGGTGTAAATAGGTTGAAAAGGAACTCTTTGTTTCCTACAGCACTTGCAACAAGTAGCCAAGGAACATAATAGTTGATCCCTGGAGCCTTGGTCCTGCTGCTCTGCTGCATAATTGTGGTAGTTCTGCTGCTGCTCTGCCACCTTCAAACCTTCCTCGTCTTCTCCTCCTCTCCTCTTCCTCTTCCTCTTCCTCCTCCCCTCTTCTTCCTCCTCCTTCCCCCTTTTTTCTCTCTTTGGATGAAATATAGATGCTTGGACTATTGGATAAAAAATAGATATGAAACTAGAAAGAATATATATGATGTATTGTTCATCTAGTTCCAGTTCTAGTATTTGTCTTATATTACTCTTAGAAGGATACTTCTGATGCAAATATCTTTTTGCTAGTTGTTGAATTAAAATACCTAACCAATTTTTTATTTCCATAATCAATTGGATTGCTATACCATTGCCTGGTCAGACCAATAAATATCGACCTGGTGCTTATTGGCAAATCCATCTAATGTATTCATTAGAATATCACCTTTAGGCTCATCAAAAGTATACTCTTGTTGTCTTTTTAATTGCTTTGTTTTAGTGCTTGTTGTTATCCTTTACTATATTTTTGGTTGTGTAGTTTTCTTTCTATTATAATTTAAGATCACACTAATCTAAAATGATTCTAGTAGATTCTCAAATTGAGAAACAGTCTTTTATTGTCAGCTTCCACCCCTTATCTGGACCTGATTCTTATGATAAATGGCATCGTCAGGATGTTTGTTCTAGTGGGTCATCAGTGATTCGTGCTGCTCCTGGATTTAGGTTGGAAGGCATTTCTGCAAAGGATTCAAATGTGGGATTTGAATCCTTTGCAGAAATGTGGGTTGATCAAAGTCTATTACAGGATTGTAATCTGGTAGGTCATCTGCTGCTAGCCATATTGGTGCAACTCCATTAAATAAAGCAGAGTTCTGGTATCCCAAGGATAAACTCTACTTGATAGTTAGAGGAAGTAGAGGATGAAAGTCATTGATGCTACTCTTGAGAGATTTGAGGAAGTTCCTCCAATAACCGACAAATTCAAATCTTGACCTCGCCTATCATTACTTCAAGCTCATCTCATCTTCTCTACTTCTTTCTTTGCCTGTCTTTTCTTTTCATGGCATATTATTCAATTTGAATTATTTTCTTTGTTGTTTCTTATAAAGAAAATTCGAGCTGCCTGTTTTGGAGCTCTGGATAAAACAATTCAATGAAGCACATAACCAAAAGCTTCTTGGTCCATATTTATTTAGCATACAAGTTATGTTGACTTTTCTTTTTTTTATTTTTAAATTCTTGAAATATAGTAATTTTCTAATAAGTAATTCATTTGTCTTGGCATGCACACACAATATACGTGATTTGATATGTAATTTCCATTTCATCTCTTTTGTTTAACCCTTTCACTTTTTTTTAATAATCAGCAAATTAAGTTTTGTCTTATATGTCCATGCACTTTTAACTTTTTTTTTGTTTCTGAATTTCTCCATCTTGATTTACATGTTCCATTTTGTCTTAATATTTAAACAACTTGTCACATTTGTTTGATTCCTAGACTAATTTGTTTGTGATGATTGAAAGTAGCAAACCTGAAAATCCCAGTTGAGCTACATCTAGCTGAGCTAAGAAGTGATATAAATTTTGCTAATCGTCTATAAGTTGGGTGTTAGAGGAGTAATAATTGCTATATGAGGTTGATGCAATTAAAAAAATAGAAAATTATTACACTAAGTAGTTCAGATTTAAGGAGGACAAGAATCCTTGTTGGTATGAGTGATACATCTCAACTACCTTTCACTAGACATTGGAGATTTTATAAGGTAAATTTGGAAGAATGAACTTAAAAACCTTTTAAAAATGAGACCCTTGTAAGCTTTTAGGTGTCCAGATCATTTCTGTTTTTATTTTTATACACTTTTTTTTCTGGAACTTTATTAAAATATGATGACATGTGTGAATAAGTCATTGATATCATTTAAAACTCCATTAGTTTTAATAATGTGTTCTGAAAATATTTAAGCAGATTTGCCATTGTTGCTAGGTGCTTTATTTATAAAATAATTTTATTTGGAGTTAATCATTTATTTGAAGTCAATAAGATAATAACTATTGCTCTCAGAGTTCAGACTTAATGATTTTCGGAATTGACCAATATTTAGATCGATATTTCTGATTAAACATCAAGGTTTGTTTATTAAGGGATGGTAATTCACATGGTTATGTTAATTTATTGTAGTGATAGATTGTTAGATGCTTGTCTGCATTGCATTATTTGTAGCTATATTGTAGCCAATATTTGGATGTATATGTTTCTTTTACATAGGTTTCATTCTCATTAATGCTTTATTGAGATGTGTTATAAGTGGATCTTAGATCATAGTTTTCTCAGATTTCTACCTTCAAAAGGAAGGTAAATCATCCACATTTTCCGTGAAGAGAGATTAGCACGAGATAAACTAAGAGATGGTGCCGATGGAGTACACAAGATAATTCACATGTTTTGAGTTCTTGAAAGTGGTTCTACAGCTGCCATCTTTAGAAAGGAGGTAAATAGTCCTTTTATAACAAGAAGAATAATTCATCGGCATATACAACCTAACAAAAACAAGGTAATGGAACAAAGGATGGATACAAGGTAAACGTCAACCATAAATGACTTCTTTGAGTTCATGATTGAAAATATTTCAATTAGATTGCTACCTTTAAAAGGGCAATGATGATCATCATAAGCAAAGTGAATCTATAGAATCGAGAGAAACTAGGAGGCGAGTTATGAGGTATGCACTTAATCCCATAGTTGACTTGTTTTGAGACGAGTCCGAAAATGGTTCTATTGGATTGACACCTTGCAAATGCAGAGATCAAGGAGCCCGAGAGAAAGGAAGAGGCGTGGAGGATGGGACCACTTGCTTGATCCGATTGTTATTTCGAGTTCTTCAAGTGGTTTCTTAAATGCGATCCTTTCTTTGCTTTTTCTAACGACTCATTGACATGAGGAGCCGAGGAGAAATGAGGAGAAAGGGTAATAATTTATTTGATTCCGTACTTCACTTTTTGAACTCACTTCAAGTCCATGTATTGGATTTGGTATAGCTTTCTCCAAAAGATTTGCTCCTCATATGATTATTTGTCCATCCTTTGTAATTGAATTTACTATCCTAAGGAAGATGTCATATTTTACTTTTCTATCTTATTAAATTTATAGAACCTTTTACTTGAATAATATAAGATGGTCTCTTCCATCGTTGGAAAATTTTTGTTGTGCCATCTCTCTTTGTTATAGTTTTAATATTTCATGATGAAGACTTCTAGTTTCTATTATGTTATCTCACTTGAAAGTTGATTCTATCGATTTTGACTCGTTATTAAAGGTTATACTTGAGGCTCAAGTCACATTAGTTCTCAAAGTATTAAATGATGTGGAATCTTACCGAAACTCGCATTCAGCAAAATTTACTACAAAATATGGCCAAGGTAAAGCTAAAGATAATTTGAATCCTTAATGTAATAGTCAAGGTTCAGTTTCAACTTGTTTTGGCACGGCTCAAAGTTTTAGTTTCAATAGTTTCATGCCTTTGACATTCTCAGCCTAAGGGTTCCAAAGATCCTATATATGTGACTGCATCAGCCACTCTTTATTAACATGTTGCCTGTCAATTTTAGAAGCTTTTGATTGAGAATATGAGTTTTATGGTTTGGGTTTATTAGTTAATGCCTTGATAACCACCTTAGATGCTGTAGGTATTTAAACTTGTCTGGCAGAGGCTTTTTCACTTTGGATGGACCAATTTTAAGTAATTTTCTTTTTATTTTTCCTGCAACCCCCTCATTCCTGCAAAAATGCTTCTTGAATATTCTTCAATTACTTCAAAGCATATTTAACAAAATGCAAGACAAAGGAACTCCAGAATAAAATTTGTTTATTATCCTGATTTAAGTCGAATTCGGTTAGCTTTGTGTTGAAGTGATGACCTTAAATCAACTCCTATAATTAAACTAACAAAACTTGAAACTTGGATGGTAGATCATGGATCTCCACTATGGGAGAATGGGGTCCAATCTCTCTCAAGCTGCATATTTCTCACTTTATGAGGTGAGTGGGTGTAAATAGGTTGAAAAGGAACTCTTTGTTTCCTACAAGACTTGCAACAAGTAGCCAAGGAACATAATAGTTGATCCTGAGCCTTGGTCCCTCTGTAATTGTGGTAGCTCTGCTGCTCGCCACCTTCAAACCTTCCTCGCCTCCTCCTCTCCTCTTCCTCTTCCTCTTCCTCCTCCCTCTTCTTCCTCCTCCTTCCCCTTTTTCTCTCTTTGGTTCATATTAATTAGTGTAAAACATAGTGGTGACCTAGATATTCGTTTCATGCTATAGTTTCTAGTATCATCCATAGTAGATTTTTCTACTAAAGGGTGAATTTTGGCTTCATTTTTGAAGCCAATTGAGGTCTATAAATACCCAGTATTCTTGCATCGGATAGCAAGAAAGTGAAGAAAAGAGGTGAGAATCTTGAAAAAATTTATAAATTTTGGGAGCTTTCCTTGTGTGCTTAAAGTGTAAAATAAGTTGAAGGAAGAGTGAAAATTGTAAAGGTTCTTCTCCGAGCTGAAGAAGATCATTAGTGGACGTTGGTGGACCTTGACGAAGGAGGACTCGAATGTAGGTCAAGTTATTGAACCACTATAAGCCTTCCTTGTTCTCTTTTAAACTTGTTTTTGTTTTAGCATTCTGAACTAAATCGAGATTCTTCATTTGGTTCGCTTTAAATCTCTCTCAAATTTGATTTTGACGGGTTTTAAGAAAAACATTTCACCTCCCACTCTTAGTGTCATCTCGGTCTAATGGATAAAATAGTTCACCAAAGAATATAACCAAAAGTTGCTTGGTCCATAAATATTTAGCAAGGTTTATGGTTTATGTTGACTTTTTTTCTGCTTTTATGTTCTTGAACCATAGCTTTATAATAAAGAATTTAATATTCTAGGACGTGTATGCCTAGAATATTTCTCTTTTATTTAACCCTTTGACTTTTTTTTAATATGACATGGTAAATTATGTTTTAATTGATAAGTATGTCCTTTCACTTTTAACTTTTCTTTTGGTTTTGAATTTCTCTATCTTGATTTATGTGTTCGATTTGTCTAAGTCGATGCACCCATGCGTGTCCGTCTAAGATCGACCCTCCCGAGATCTCCTAGAGTCCCTTAAACTTACAAAAGCGGGCAAGAAGCAATTCCAGGATTTACAAGCGCTCAAGCAAACACTTTATAAGGCTAAATACAAATTACACCCATGGACATTACAAACTCGTAGAGGTTGCACAAAAGGATAATGATCCATTACAACTAAAGTCCCCACAAGTGCTTATACGACACATTTGTATTTACAAGCCAAACTTGACCATAAAGCAAATCAAACTAGAAATTTAAGCTTCTTAGACAAGATATGTACCTAAACCGAAGGACACGGACAAACACGAGCATTTCATCGAACACCTTGTTTACATCGTTGCCTGTGACAATGAATTTTGGCTTCATTCTGACAATGAATTTTGGTTTCATTTTTTGAAGCCAATTGGGGTCTATAATACCCAAGTATTCTTGCATCGATAGCAAGAATGTGAAGAAAAGAGGTGAAAATCTTGAAAAATTTTTATAAAATTTGAGAGCTTCCTCTACTTAAAGTGTAAAGTTTAAGCTTGGGAAAAGGAGAAAGGTGTAAAGGTTTTGATCTTCACCGTGGAAGAAGATCATTAGTGGACACTGCCTCGAAGGAGTACTGAAGTGGACGATGTCAAATTATCGATCGAACCGCTATAAATTCGAGCCTTCCTTACTTGTTCTCTTTTAAACTTGTTTTTGTTTTAGCATTCCTAAACTAAATCGAGATTCTTCATTTGGTTATGGCTTTAAATCTCTCAAATTTGATCTTGGTTCTAAAAAATGCTTTTGATTTTGATTTTACTCCAAGTAAATTTTTCAAACCAAGTCTCTTAAAATACTTGCACTAATTCACCTCTCCCTCTTAGTGCTAACTTTGTCCTAACAGATAAAGCAGTTCAGGAACATAACCAAAAGTTGCTTGGTCCATAAATATTTAGCAAGGTTTACGGTTTATGTTGACTTTTTTATTTTTGTTTTATGTTCTTGAATCATAGTAGTTTATTATAAAGAATTCAATATTCTAGGACGTGTATGCCTAGAATATTTCTCTCTTTGTTTAACCCTTTAGCTTTTTTAATATGGCATGGTAAATTATGTTTTGGATAAGTATGTCCTTTCATTTTGAACTTTTCTTTTCTTTTTTAATATGGCATGGAACTCCCGAGTGAGAAGGTTCGTCTCCCTCACGAGGAGAAGGAAGAAAGAGGTGACGCTTCTGTTTTATTTTTAAATATATATTATATTAATATTATATTATATAATATTATATTAAATATTAATATCAAGGTTTGACTTACCGTTCATATCGGTATCGACA
This sequence comes from Ensete glaucum, assembly GCA_021527575.1. Taxonomy (NCBI): domain Eukaryota; kingdom Viridiplantae; phylum Streptophyta; class Magnoliopsida; order Zingiberales; family Musaceae; genus Ensete; species Ensete glaucum. Next base: position 43,267,297 of record CM038551.1, on the reverse strand, counting down.
TATTATCGAGATCGATATTAGGCGATACACGATATCTGATATATTAAAATATAATATAATATTTTATAATATATTTTATATAAATATACTATTAATATATTAAATATTTTTAAAAATAAAGAGAAAAGATCTTCTGCGAGGAGATGAGGCGACGTCGCCTCGATCTTTCTTCTTGCGGAGGCGCTCCATCTCTTGACGTGGAGAAAAAGCGGCGAGGTGCTCGCCAATGTGGCGATTCGCGGCGATGGCGGGCGACCGTGGTCGTGGCGAGGACCGCGTTGTCGTTATCGCCTCGACGGTAGAAATCGATCAATTTCACGTGGTAACAGTAAATAGTTGTTACCGATGATATCGCGATAACGAGCGTACCAATGCGCATCGCTCGATATGGAAAACCTTGCTTCCAATAAGTTTGGTGCAAAGTCACGAAGTTCCTTTAAGGTAATCCAAGTAGCATCAGAAGCTAGACAATCATGTCACTTGATAAGAAAGTATGAGTAATGCTAGTAGCAATTGTAATATGCGAGACATCAAGAATGGCCTCTATGTCATCCTTGTATTGTAGGAGAATCAGTGCTTTGGGAGGATTATCACCCGACACTAAGAGCTATATGGTTTACCAATTTCATAGGGATAGTTGCTCTAAAGTCCAAGTACACATGCACGGGGGTTGACATTGGATGCAAGGATCCATGAGTGTTGATCAAGCTTTTGTCGCTAGTTGGAACCCAATGGGTACAAGGTTGGTTTCTTGACCTAGCTCGATACCAAACTGTTGTAAAACATATTAGGAAACAGAGAGAAAGAGAGGGAAGAGAATGATAGAGAAGTGTGAGATAAGAGGAGAGCAAAAGACTTGAGAAGATGCAATTCTTTTCATTAAAATCTGAAATACTTGATCTATTGCCAAGCTTCATTATTTATAAGGTTTAGGAGCCTTAGTACAATTAATGAAGATAATGATTCCCAAGAGTAATCTCCTAGGAATTAGTATATCTTTTAGAAATCTATAATGTGACTCTTAGGATACATGAATAGTAATTGATTGCACTTAATACAAGAGTGCACTTAATACAATAGGAGTCCTTAGAAGGACTATAAGACTTTTCAATTTTCAACACAATTCTTAGAATTTCTAGGCCAACTAATTGATGACTTTTGTTGATTATTTTTATAGAATAAACTTTTAAATCTGTTTAAAGCTCGATGGGTCTCCATCAATTAATCTATTAGTAATGGGTTGTTAGATGCTTGTTTTGTCAAGGTTTTCTATACCAATCTTGATCTGACCGGCATCTGTCCAAGTTCTGGTGAGCGGCTACTGATCAAAATCGATCATCTCGATTTCGATCGTCGGTTGATTAAAGGAGAAAAGGGAAGAAGAAGAAGAAGAAGAGGAAAAGAAAGAAGAAAGAAGAGGAGAAGAAGAAAGAATACCCCACGTCACTCGCCACCGCCTCCTCGTGGGTCGTCATGGCCGCCGCCCTCGCCATGATTTTTCCCGGCGAAGATAGATCGAGGCGACGTTGCCTCGCTTTTTCTTTTTTTCATATATTTATTATTTAATATTATATTTAATATTATATTATATAATATTATAATATATTTTAATATATTAGGCGGTATGCACTATGCCACACCAATATCGATTGTACCAAGATCGACAATATGTCGGTACCGTCTGTAAGTAAAACCTTGGTTTGTGTTGCATTTTATAGCTATACGTATATATTTCTTTACATAAGGTTTATGCTTGTTAATGTTTTTCCGATATCTTGTAAATGGATCTTAAATAATAGTTCTATCAAATTTCTACTTTTGAAAAGAAGGCAAGTCATCCGTATTTTTTGAGGAGTGACTCTTGGGATGTGCATGTCGACTATTGGGTTGTTAAGATAAGACAAATATAAAAAGTTTGTGCTTGAGATAAAAACATTAAGATGGATGTGTAGAGTTACTAGGAAAGATAGAAAAGAGAAATACTTTTATTCGTGAACAACTAGGTATCGTGTCGATAGAGGATAAGATGGGAGAAAATTTTTAAGATGTTATGGGCATATACCGAGGAGACCTCTAGATCTCAGTGTAGTGGTGAAATAATTAATGTTAGTGTTACAAGGAGAAATAGAGGAAGACCTAAAAGGCTTTAATAGAAGCTATAAATAAAGATTTAAGTATTTTGAACTTAATGAAATTACTGATCTCAATGACAGCAAAAGATACACGTAGCCGACCGCAATAGTTGGGACTTATAGCTTTGTTGTTGTTGTAGTCACTCTTAGAACAAAGAGCACGTGATAAAGAAAGATATGGTGTCGATGGTGAACAAGATATGCTCATGAGCCTGTAATTCACATGTTTTCAAGTTCTTGAAAGTGGTCCTACATGACTGCCATCTTAAAAAGGAGACAATAGTCTATTTTCACTATAAGAACAAATCCTTGGTATAAGCAACCCAATAGAAAGAAGGCAATGGCGCAGAGGATGGGTACTAGGTAAGTGCTCAACTGTAATTGACTTCTTTGAGCTCATGAAAGTTGAAAACATTTCTATTAGATTGCTACCTTTAAAAGGGAGGCAAATCATCACTTCAGAAAAGCAAATCCATAAAACCGAGGGAAACCGGGAGATGGAGCATAGAACATTTATGAGGTCTGCACTTAATCCCATAGTTGACTGGTTTTTCAGTTCTTGAAAGTGATTCTATTTGATTGACACCTTTAAAGAAGGTATGATGTCCACCTTTAAAGAAGAACAAATGTAGAGAACAAGCAGCCTAAGAGAAAGCAAGAGGTTGTGGAGGATGGGGACAAGGTACATGCTTGACCCAACACTTGTTTTTGAGTTCTTCAAGTGGTTTATTAAATGCAGTCCTTTATGTTTTCTTGGTTTTAATGCCTCATTGACATGAACTTAAAGAATGAGGAGCCCAAGAAAAATGAAAAGAAAGGGCAGCAATGTTTATGATTTTCTATGCTATCCAAATTTTTGAACTCAATTCAAGTTCATGAAGTGGATTTTGTACGACTTTCTCCTGATTGGCTCCTCATATGATACAAGAAGGCATTTTCCATCCTTTGTAATTGAATATACTTGACTAACGTAGATGTCATATCTTGCTTTTCTATCTTATGCTATTTTTAGAACCTGTTAATTGGATAATATAAATGGCCTACCATTCCATACTATTTGAAAGCTTTCGTTGTGTTGCGTCATCTCTGTTATTGCTTTAATCAAGTCACATCATTCAAAGTATTAAATGATGTGGAATCTTAGCGTAACTTGCATTCAGCAAAATTTACTTCAAAATATGACCAAGGTAAAGCTAAAGTTAATCTTAGCCCCACTCTCTCACTCTCTGCATCATCATGGTAGCTCTGCGGCTTGTCGTTTGATTATCATTTCCTCCACCTGCTATGGCTCCTAATATAAATGGCTCCTCATATGATACAAGAAGGCATTTTCCATCCTTTGTAATTGAATATACTAGACTAACGAAGATGTCATATCTTGCTTTTCTATCTTATGCTATTTTTAGAACCGTTAATTGGATAATATAAATGGCCTACCATTCCACTCGTTTGAAAGCTTTCGTTATGTTCATCATGCTTATTGCTTTACTCAAGTCACATCAGTTCTCAAAGTATTAAATGATGTGGAATCTTAGCGTAACTTGCATTCAGCAAAATTTACTTCAAAATATGACCAAGGTAAAGCTAAAGTTAATCTTAGCCCCACTCTCTCACCTGCTGCTCTTGCATCATCATGGTAGCTCTGCTTCCAGTCGCTTGATTATCATTTCCTCCACCTCTATGGCTCCTAATATAAATGGCTCCTCATATGATACAAGAAGGCATTTTCCATCCTTTGTAATTGAATATACTAGACTAACGAAGATGTCATATCTTGCTTTTCTATCTTATGCTATTTTTAGAACCTGTTAATTGGATAATATAAATGGCCTACCATTCCAGCTACTGTTTGAAAGCTTTCGTTGTGTTCTGTCATCTGTCTATGTTATTGCTTTAACAGCTCAAGTCACATCAGTTCTCAAAGTATTAAATGATGTGGAATCTTAGCATAACTTGCATTCAGCAAAATTTACTTCAAAATATGACCAAGGTAAAGCTAAAGTTAATCTTAGCCTCACTCTCTCACCTGCTGCTCTGCTGCATCATCATGGTAGCTCTGCGGCTTCCAGCTGTCGCTTGATTATCATTTCCTCCACCTCTGCTATGGCTCCTAATCTTTCTCCTCTGCTCCTCTTCCTTCTCCCTCATTTTTCTTTTGTCATTGCTGATGGATATGCTAGGATATATTCTGTTGGCTTACCAGAATATGCCGAATCATATTAGTCAAGCCAAGGATCGATATTGCTCTTGATCCAAGATCTGAAACCTTGTTAGTTAGCAAATTGCAAGTTTAAGTGTCAAATTTATGATTCTTTGACTTGACCTCAAAAATCACAGTCTAGCCCGACCTTTTCTTTAGCTTATGAATTTGATTGTTTCTTGGAGTTCTTTACATATGGCATTATGTCCATTATCTTATTATTTCATTAGCTAATTCATTTTTTGTTCTCAGGTGCAGTAGTACTACACTAGTGGTAATGCTTTTCTCTTCCTTTTTGCTTGAGATGCACAGCATAGATGATCCGGAAAACTATATGGTTCTGATTTCTGATGACCACAAGCTTCTATCCAATAGAAATCCATCATTGATCCAACATGGGAGGTTGCCTACTTCTGTACATCTGCATGATGCTTAGCTCTGTAGTCCAATTATCAACAATAGGTCTGAACATGGCCTCATCTCTCTATCTTCCTGGGTAATGTCTTCTTCTGCTACTTTTCTTGTTTGTCTCTTTTTGTTATTTTTTTTTCTTTTGATTTCTTTCTGTTGTGGTTCCTTCTATTGTAAAGACCAGCAATATGGAAGTTGAGCAACTAGGGCTGTTTCCATTCAAACTGTGGATAAGAAGATTATTGGAGCACAATGAAAGGTTGCTTTCACTAAGCTTTTCTTTGGTGCTTGCAGATTAGGTTAACTATTTCATTCTTTGAAGATGCTGGGAGGTGGTGGTAAGTGGTTCAATATTCCAGGCGTCTATATTTTATATAAGAATATATACGATGTATTGTTCATCAAACTTCATTCCTAAATTTTCTCTTATATTACTCTTATAAGGATAATCGTGATGCAAATCTCTTATTGTTGTTCAATGGATTTAAATGTCTAACCGATTTTGATTTCCATAACCTATTGGATTGGTATAGTGTAGAGAAACTAGGAGGCATAATAATATGCCTGTACCACTTGATATGACTAAACTAAATAATAAAATGAAAATATATTTTAGAATGAATGGTATAGATATACATATGTGCCATATCGTTGCCTGGTTAGTCCAGTAAATATCGGTTAGGTGCTTATTTGCTAGTCCTTATAATATATTCATTAGAATCTCGTCTTTAGGCTTATCAAAAGTATACTCCTGTTGTCGTCTTTTTAATTGCTTCATTTTAGTGCTTATTGCTATAATTTACAATCTTTTTCTTTTTACTATAATTTATAATCACACTATTCCAAAAAGATTATAGTAAAACAATGTTTGTTACTATAATGTATGCCAGCAATTACAATCATAAGAAAGGTCTATCATTTCATATCATACTAATGTATCGAGCTCGGTATGGTACGGTACGTCGGTATCGAGCAATACACCCAAGCGTATTGCCCGGTGTATATTTCTTCACCTTGTGCGGGGAGAAGAAATCTCCTGAAAGCTCGATGAGAAGCTCGTGCGTCATTTTCTTCTCCATGCGTTCGTTGAAGATTCTCCTCATGAAGCGCGAAGGAGCCCACGAGCAATGGATTAAGATCGAGATAGCAAATTGAGATAACTTTTTCACTAAACTTTTCTTGGGTCCATGGGCGATGGATCGGGATCGAGATGCTTCAATATGAAGCATGCTTACAATGATGACATCATCCTTTAATTTAGGTCCTCACAAGGATAGAGTGATGTTGATGCTTCAACCAGTTTGAGCATGACTAGCCAGTGAGAGCTTCTTGTTTTTCGTGTTATGTAGGTTTGGCAATTACTTAAGATGATGACTATGGCTTTCTACTAAGGATGCACCGCTGATGGACCAATTAGTGATGTTCAAATCTCGACCTTAACAATCATTCTGTAGCTTATCTCTTGCGTTCGCTACTTTCTTTATTTGTTGTCATTTTTTGGCATATTTTTTAATTTGAATTATTTCCTTTGTTGATTCTGGTAAAGAAAAATTAGGCTGTCTCCATTGGAGATTTGGATAAAACAGTTCAACAAAGAACACAATCATAAGCTACTTGGTCTATAATTATTTAGCAAGGCTTACTGGTTAACTTTTCTTTTTTTTGGTTTGTAAGTTCTTGAACTCTTGTAGTTTTCTAATAAAGAATTCATTACTTAAGGCATGCGCTCATTCTTGGATAATGTACATGATTTTCATATGTATTTTCCAATGTGAATCTCTCGTTTGTTTAACCCTTTGACCTTTTTTTAATAAGGCATGGTAAATTAAGTTTTGAATTATAAATATGTCCTTTCACTTTTAACTTTTCTTTTGGTTTTGAATTTTGTCTATCTTAATTTATTTGTTCGATTTTGTCTAATAAAAAATACATAGACTAAATTGCTTGTGATGAAATAGTGATATGAAATAGTGATATAAAATAGTGATTTATTTGTTCGATTTATAGCCGACATGAAAAATCTAGTGAGCAAAGTAGTGATATACATTTTGCAAACAACTATAAGTTGGGTGTCGTTGGAGTAAGTTGCTTTATTTGGCTAATGCAATTGAAACAACAAGAAGCTATTAGACTTAGTAGTGTGATTTTGAGGAGGACAATCATACTCAATGGTATGAGTGATACTTCTCAGCTACCTTTCACTAGACAATAGGACTTTTCTTATATAAATTTGGAAGAACAAACTTATAAACTTTTTAGAAATGAGAAACCTATAAGTTCTTTTTGTGTCATATGATTTCTCTTTTTATTTTTTATACACTTTTTTTCTGAAACTTTTTAAGTAAGGATGATAGGTGAGAATCAATCACGACATCAATTAAAACTCTATTAGACTTAATAATGTGTCTTGAAAGTGTTTAAATAGATATTTTTCTATACACTTTTTCGGAACTTTCGAGTGACGATGAGAGAATTAGCCACAACATCAATTAATAGGCTATTACACTTAATAATGTGTCTTGAAATTGTTTAAGTAGATTTGCCATTGTTGTTAGGTACTGTATTTATAAAATAATTTTATTTTTTGTCAATTGTTTATTTGGAGTAAGGTAGATAAATAGTTATTGCTCGTAGAGTTCAGACTTATTGACTTAGGAATTGGTCAATATTTGGATCAATATCTTTGACGCTAGAACATCGAGGTTTGTTTATTAAGGTATGAGGATTCACATGGTTATGTTAATGATGATGAACAGTGTAGGGAAGTAGAGAGAAAGAGATGGGGAAGAGAAATATGAGATACGAGAGGTGAGTAAGAGACTAAAGAAGATGCAATTCTTTTCATTTAGGTCTGAAATACTTGATCCGTTACAAACTCCACTATAAATAGGGTTTAGAAGCCTTGGTACAATTAATAAAGATAATGATTTGCAAGAGTAATCTCCTAGAGAGTTACTATGCCTTTTAGAAATCCAAAATGTGACTTTGAGAATACCTAAATAGTAAATGAGTGTACTTAATACAAGAGTGCACTTAATACAAAAGGAGTCCCTAAAAAGACCAAATGAGTTTTTAATTTTCAACACAAACTTTTAGAATTTCTACGGTAACTAATTGATGACTTTTTGTTGATATATTTGCCTAGATTAAATCTTTTTGAAATCCTTTTTAAAGCTTGATAGTTCTCCATTATTCTCCCCGATGGAAAAGAACTTACCTTGGAGAGTGATCTTTCTGAAGTACTAGTCCAATAATTATAGTGCAAAATCATGAAATTCCTCTAAAGTAATCCAAGTGGCATCTGAAGCTAGATATGATCACATAACTTGAAATCATTAATCGAAGTATTAAAAAATTATTAAAATCTAATTATCTTTGTTTTACCACCATAAATATGTTAAACACATAAAGGAAACATTAAGTATGTAATCTTGATCCAATATAGGTTAAATTATAATGAAATCATTGTTAGATATACTAATCACATTATTAATATAGTTAATTACCCACTAATTATTTCTCTTCAACATTATAAATATGTCAAGCATTATAATAGATATTGAATACATTGAATTGACTCAATATCGATCAAATGTTGATTAAATCATTATTAAAATCACTAATCGTAGTATTAAGAAATTTATTAAAACCTAATTAACTTTAGTTTACCACCATAAATATGTTAAACACATGAATGAAGCATTAAATACATAATTTTGATCCAATATAGATCAAATTACATTGAAATCATCATTAGATACACTGATCATGCTATTAATATAGTTAATTACCTACTAATTATTTTTCTTTCAACACTATAAACATGTCAAATATCCTAATATATATTAATGACCTAATATCGATCAAATTTTAATCAAATTATCATTAAAATCACTAATTATAGTATTAAAATTTTTATTAAAACCTAATTAAACCTATCACACCATCACAAACATATGATTCAATGCTTAATATGTATGAATTATAAATATTTGACCTATTAAGTGTCTAATCTCGAATAAATTAATATTAAATATATTAATCACAACATTAAATACTTTAATTAGTCCTTAATTAATACTATTCTTACATCAAAAGCATATCAAATAACATATTAGACATTAAGTCATACATTACATAGAATAGGCTTAATCATATCATAAATCAATAAAAATCAAGAAAGAAAATATATACTTCTTGATTAAAAGGTTTTTCCTCTTAATCCTCTCAAATTAGCCTTTTAAATTTGATCTAATCCATAAATCGTTACTTTGTTGAGTTTAGGAGAGTGAAAATATCATAATAACGAAGAGATTGTGAGTGAAAAAATATTGATTTTTTCACAGATCATGTCACCCTTACATATCGCCATCTATACATCGAAATGGAAATCACTTGTTATCAGTATAATATTGATTTTTTTCTAAATTAGATATTTAATGTGTCAAATCTTTTTGTTTCATTCATATTAAGGTGATTTATATGTTGTGATGGTATAATAAGTATAATTAGGTTTTAATTTAATTTTTTTAATACTATGATTAGTGGTTTTAATGATGATTTAATTAGAATTTAATTCATATTGATTCAATTCAATGTCTTTAATAACTATTAAGGTATTTAACATGTTTAACATGTTTAATAACTATTAAGGTATTTAACATGATTTAATTAGAATTTAATTCATATTGATTCAATTCAATGTCTTTAATAACTATTAATATATTAATCACAACATTAAATACTTTAATTAGTCCTTAATTAATACTATTCTTACATCAAAAAGCATATCAAATAACATATTAGACATTAAGTCATACATTACATAGAATAGGCTTAATCATATCATAAATCAATAAAAATCAAGAAAGAAAATATATACTTCTTGATTAAAGGGTTTTTCCTCTTAATCCTCTCAAATTAGCCTTTTAAATTTGATCCAATCCATAAATCGTTACTTTGTTGAGTTTAGGAGAGTGAAAATATCATAATAACAAAGAGATTGTGAGTGAAAAAAAGTTTGAGTAAGAGATTCTAAGAGTGAAATTAATCAAAATATGGAGCAAAAAAAGATTTAAAAACTCTTCATGCAACCTCCAATGGTCAAATTGACTGTTTGAAACCTAATATAGGTCGGTAATGGTCGATTTTGACCATTACCATCCGGTATAGGTCAGTAATGATCATATTTCGAATGTTACAACCTAATACATCCCCATATCACCCAATACGGGTCATTGGTATCTTTGTCATTGATTTTTAGTGCGTGTGTTTCATAATTGACCCTAGATCTCCTAGAGACCCTTAGAAAAAGCGGAATAAACAATTCCCAGGATCCACAAGCTCAAGCAAACACTTTATAAAGCCAAATACAAATTACACCCATCGACATTACAAACTCGTAGAGGTTGCATAAAGGATAATGGTCCATTATCAAGTCCCCAAGTGCTTACAGACATACTTGTATTTGCCAAAATTGCCATAACATAAAAAAATTATTCAACTCATTACTTTTAATATATGTAAAAGGACAGAATAAACGAGCATTTCATCAAACACCTTGTTTACATTATTGTCACATTCTCCCCACTTATTCCCTCGAAGCCATAATCTTGTCTCCTCGCGTTCTTGAATCTTCATCTTATGTTGTTGGCTCCGTAGCTCTCATTGTTGAGTAGTCAAACTCGATCCGCTCTTCAACTCACCAATGATTGAATCGTGGGGTTGGTGAGTTGTCGATCCTTGTTCTCGCGGATCCCGATGAAGGAAAAGACTGCATTATGATGACGATACTTATATTGCTTGAACTCGGTAGATGCTTGTTGGAGCTTTAGCGAGCATCGCCTCGTAGATTTTGAAGTTTTTAAGGTTCTTCCTCCATAATGTTTGCCCATTGAACCTTCTTTCACTTTTAGTTGTCACTTCCAAGTAGGTTTGCATCACTTCCACTTTCGATTGGCATTCAATTGGAAAATTAAGCAGACAATCTACTCTCAGTATTGATCACCAGTGGTGAGGATTTGACAATTATCGTCTTAGTAGCTTTTTAAGGTCGTGAACTTATAGCTCCTCTGGATAAGTAAGAAGTGTGATACTGACTTCACCCATTCTTAGTAGTTGAGAAGGCAAGGTTACTTGACGCCTCGAGTTAAGAGGATTGGGGTGTTTCACCCATTCTCTTGAGTTGAGAAGGCAAAGGTTACTTGATTGCCTCCTCGAGTTTGTACTTATCGTTGAGTTCACGATCAATCTCTTTGCTCACACTCAAGCACTTGAGTGTTTTCCTTGTGTTGAGTTAGCTCATGGTTCACCTTCCAACGCCAATGAACTGAATGCAAGAAGTTTTGCGAAAAGAGCAAAAGTTTACCTCAACTTGAGTCCCCAACTTGGAGTAAGTCTTTGATAGATCCGTCGCCTTTAGGATTGCAGTCTTCCATCACCTTGCCTACTCCTCTAAGTGAAAGGCACAATCAGTGTCGCCTACTGCCTTGGTCGAGCACTCTATCAACCCAAAGTCCTCGCTTTTGGCTATCTTGATGAGCCCATCGACATCGGTCTTATGAAGTTTCTTGGTCTTTACCCTTCGCCTGTCTTGGTACTTGAGTTTGTCTTTCATTCTCCTCCTCGCCTTTTTTCTCCTCCACGAGCAAGGGATCGATGACTGAAGTCTCTATGAGTCCATGTTGTCGCCTATAGCATATTATCCGTTATCTTGCATCTTCATCCCTTCTTCGTGATAGATCTCATAATGTGGTGCTCCTCAAGTCCACCTTTCTAACCGACTTTGCTTTTGGGTAGCCCACTGGACTCTCCTTCCTCTTTGACCACCGTGTCCTCCTAGTTCTCCTGGTCGATGGAAAGAAGTGCAACTCGTCTATCTGTCTTGTTTTGGTTTCTCCTTAGCTTCCTTGGTAGCAACGTTATTTCTTTGTCCTCGACTTGTGCTCCCTTAGCGAATATGAAGTAGTCCACTCTCATTCTCGATTATACTTTTGTATAATCAAGTCCCATGGACTCAGTACTGATCGACTTCTCCTCGTGGTATATACTATCGACCAAGGCTTGATCGATCTGACTTGATGCGCATGGAAGACCCGCCTCTGTATATGGCATTCACCCTCAATCCATAGCCCTTCTTGCCATTCATTGTTAAGTGGAGCTTCAGCTCGATCATCCATTTCCCCTCCGACTCTGGTACTTGCACTTGGACTTCTTCCTCGGTGGTACTCCCCAGTAAGGCTTATTCAATCGAGCTTGATGCACACTCACCTCTGATCTTGACATTCTTTGAATCCATATCCCTTCTTGTTGTGTTGTACACAGTGGAGCTCGAACTCCTTATCATACCTCGTGATCTTGTCCCTCACGGACATTATTGCTATTGATTTGTCACGAACTATTCCACCACGATCCGCGCGTATCGCCTCTTGGTGACATCTCCATCAGTCTGATTCTCGTGTGATGAACTCGATTCGACTTCTCCACGTGTGGCCTCGCCAACACATCGTAGGCCTCGTCATCTTTGATTTTAGTTCGCTCCTTGGTAATTCACCTTCGTCCACCCACTCTTGGGTCATACAGACGGCATAGCTCTAGAATCCGTCGCTAGTAGCTCTTGAAGTCCCCGACTTAGAATTGGTGCACCATTGCGGATCTGGCTATCCCTTACCAAAGACAATCTGCTACCTCTTATTCGATAACTCGAATGACAACATGGCGTATTCTTCAAGAGTACCGCCTGCGTCCTCTTGCCCGTTAGGTCTTATAATCCTAACTTTACCTCCAAGTTGAATCACCTTAGTTACTTTGTGAAACACGATCTCATCTTTCAGCGCCCTTTGCCTTGAGCAGTTAAGTTTGGTTGACGCCGAGCTATTGCAACTCAACCATCCCGATCTTTGTCACGTATTCTTCTTCGCTTATCCTCGTGGTGCCTCTCGCAAAGGTTTGGCCATTCCTCGAATGCCAACGGATGCTCGCTCCTCGGACTCTTTTCCCTACATCTCAATGTCCGTTTCCCCACGGTTGTGTGTCTTGTCCTCCACTCGCTTAGGTCCCCACGTTTGTATGACAAGTGTTTCTACGTGTGCTTGTCCGCTCGATACCACATTATCAGGACTTAGCTGATTTTGCTAAGTGTGGCACTCATGTGTCCGTCATGGCCCTCCCGAGATCTCCTAGAGTCCTTGGACTTAAGAAAACGGGCGGAAAAGCAATTCACGGGATCCCACGCTCAGCAAACACTTTATAAAGCTAGATACAAAATTACACCCATGGACATTACAAACTCGAAAGGTTGCCAAAGGATAATAGTCCATTCTGATGAAGTCCCCACAGTGCTTACAAGACACACTTGTATTTGACAAAATTGCCAAAGCAACTAGGTTCTAAGTCTCATGCTTCTTCTGACTAAGATATATACATAAACCGAAGGGCATGGACAAACACGAGCATTTCATCGAACACCTTGTTTACATTGTTGTCCGTGATATGGTACTGGGCGATTCGCGAGCTAGAGGCTTTCACACCGATATGTACTCTCCACACCGAGTGATACGCATCGAAATTGAGAACCCAGATTTTTATATAAATTATGGTAGGATTTTAAATTATTTTTAAATTGAACCAGCAAGCATTTGTAACAACTTAATTTCTAAAATACATTATATAGACTTATGAGAAGTAGACATTTAGCGTTGTTATCATCAAAGTTCGCCGCACCGGTCCATATTGGTGTATCGAGTTTATCTCAGTACGGTATGGTATGGTACTCGGTACCGAGCGATATAATAGTATGTACCACTCGATATAATATAATATAATATTATATTATATATAATATTAATATAATATAATATAATATAATATAATATATATTAAAAAATAAAAATAGCGTCGGCCTCGCCTGGGAGAATGACAACGTCTCCCAAGAGGATGAGGCGGCTCGGTCTCTGGAAGACGGCGACACCTCACCCGCGGGAAGAGGCGTCGCCTCGTTCTCCCACTGAAGACGAGGCATCGCCTTGTTCCTGAGATGCCGATTCGATGGTGTTGCCTGTGGGTGGTTATATGTCATGACCACATATCGCCATATTGGGCATTCATCGAAATGGAAATCACTTATCGATATAATATTGATTTTTCTAAATTAGATATTTAATGGGTCAAATCTTTGTGTTTCATTCATATTAAGGTGATTTATATGTTGTGATGGTATAATAAGTATAATTATGTTTTAATTTAATTTTTTTAATACTATGATTAGTGGTTTTAATGATGATTTAATTAGAATTTAATTCATATTGGTTCGATTCAATGTCTTTAATAACTATTAAGGTATTTAACATGTTTATAGGGGTGAAAGCGGACTAATTAGGGATTAATTAACTTTTTTAATATTGTGAATAGTGAATTTAATTATGATGATATAAAAATTTGATCTATATTGTGTTAATTAAATATCTTTAATGCTTATTAGAATGTTTAACACATTATAGTGATGAAAGAGGGATAATTAGTGATTAACTAATTATGTTAATGGTGTGATTAATATATTTAATGATGATTTTACTATAATTGGACCTATATCATTTCAAATTTATATATTTAATTTTTAGGGTATTTAACATATTTATAATGATAAAATAGAGCTAATTAGGGCTTAATTAAAATTTTTATTATTGTAATTAGTGTATTTAATGATAAATTTAATGATGTTGAGTTAATTCTACCTACGTAATGTTGAATATGTTGATTGATATGTTTATAGTGATAAAGTAGGGTTCACTATTTAGAATCTCACGTTGTTATTTTAAATTAGGCTAATCATAGTTTGCTTATTTGATTCAATTTTGGTATGAACATGGCACCAAAGGAATAGGCATACGATGACCCTTGCATGTCCGTCCGTAAAGGATTAACCTCCCCAAAACCTATTATAGTCTCTTAAGGACATATAAAAGAGAAGATGGGTTAGAGAAAACATTTAACTCGAGATCTATAAGCAACCACTTAGAACACATGATATGCAACACAAGTTACAAACATAGACTTTGCTCAATGCTCGATAAATGTTCCAAGGTGATCCTCCACAACCCAAAGTCTCGTAAGTTGCCATACTCTTCTAACAACGATAACCATCATGACACTACCCCAAAGGTGTTGAATCGGATTTTAATGATGAAATCAATTGATGAGTTTATGGACTAATATGCTTTGAGATAAGTGACATAGGAAATACTTGATCGTGGAGTCGAACCATCGAAGGGCAAATTGTTGAAGCGGAGAATCAAACGTTATCGGAAAAGTATCACGTTAGAAATTAAACTCAAGGGAGGATTAGTCGACGTGCAAAGATTGGACTTCATGCTATAAGTTCGCATCATAAGGATCGGGTATTGCCAAGAGATCAAATGTCATAGGAAAGTCGACATATCGATAAATCGGACGATATGCTAAAGGAAAGGCGATGCAGGAGGTTCGAATAAAGTGTTGGAAGATCGAACAACATGTGAATGGCATATAATATGTTGAAAAGCTTTGAAATTGTGTCGATATGTGGTTGGATTGTCAAAGTTTTGATCCGTGTTTTCTAGGTCAAATTGAGTTGGTATTGGGCGAAACCATACCAACTTGTCAAGAAAGTCAATGGGCTTGGACTGGGCCAAATTGTGCTCGTTAGAAGGCCAAAATAGTGGTCTTGAGCCCTCGCATTGGTACCACTTGAGTGGTTAGCACTGATGTTTTTGTCGACTATTGGAGGTGGTGCCACCTATGTAGGCAATGGTACCACCTCTAATAGTACCAATTCAAAATTATGGCGTTGTCAAAGTCCAAAATTACAATGTCAAATGTTATGACTGGTCTGTACCTCAAAATTTCGAGGATTTGAATTTTTGGCTCTATTTAAGCTGTTAGGGCTTATAAATACCCATCGAGGCCTAGTTAATGGATTATCTTACGAGTTTGTTTGTGCTTCTCTCTTTGAGCATTGTTTGAGTTTCTTCCTCCTTGAGTGTATAGGTAATTCTAAGTTGTAGGAGGTGAGAGATCTTGTAAAAGAGTAAGTGTGAAGATTCACTCCTAAGCCTATTAAAAGGAGAAAAGTTAGAAAAATGGTAGTTGATCTTTGCTGTTAAAAAGTCATCGTGAAAGCTAGTGGCCTCGATGGAAGAGGAATCGAGTGGATATAAGTCGGGAAGACCGAACCACTATAAATTGGTTTGCATTGTTTCTCTTGCTTTTGATTTGTTGTTGCTTACTCATTTACTTTGACCTCGCTCACATTTTTGTTAATCATAATTTTGATACGGATTTATCAATCAAAATTTTAAATCAATTAAAATTTACTATAGTACTAATTCAACTCCCTCTTCGTGTCATTACGATCCTAACAAAAGGCCTATCCACTCTTGGGTGTTGTCGGTTGACATTTCGCACCACTCTGAACTAGAAAATCTCTAAAATGGCTCCTTGAATGGTGCTTTCTAGGCATTTTGTCTCTACATGAAGATTACACACAACCTCGTTTATAAGCCCATTTTCTTAAGAGTTGAGAAGGCAAATGTTACTCAACTTTGCTTGCCTCCTCGAGGGTTGTACTCCATTCATTGAGTTGGTTACTAGTCTTCGTCTACTCTTTGCTCTTACTTCCAAAGCACTCAAGTATTTGCACTCCTTGAGTTGAGTTTCTTTTACTAAAGTTGATAATAATAATAATAGTAAATTATCCTTATAAATTAGTTGGGATTGTATACTTAACATGCATGCTAAGCAATGACAAATAATTTAAGTATTGTCGTCTTTTATTATTACTAGCCTAACACTTAATTCGAGTGGAATTTGTCTTTAGTTTGTAAACTCTTTTCTATGTATGAATAGACAATCTTAAACAGGTTTTCCTTATGTATCTTATATGAAAATATCTGTACCTATGTTTTCCTTTTGTATCTTATATGAAAAATAACTTTACCTATGTTTTCATTTTGTAAAGTTGAAGTTAGTTATGTAAAACTTGTTGAGCTAATATTGGTAACATGAGTGCAGCATTAGGAGCTGGCGTCATCAAAACCTGCAAGTAGAGTTTACTCGATTGGTTTAATAATTCCTTTTTGTAATTCCACCGGTTGGTCTTTCATTAAATTCTGGAATTTTTTGCAGAGTTGCTTGTTTCTATCTTGAGTTTAGGTTATAATGCCAATGCTTTGATATGATATTTTAGATAACTCTTTCATGCTCACAATCATAGTTGGAAATTTACATGTCATTATACATCTTTTAGTTTTAGTTTTCATTCTGAAAAAGAAGATTCTCAAGTTGAGAAACAGTCTTTTATTGCCAGCTTCCACCCCTTATTTGGACCTGATTCTTATGATAAATGCCATCGTCAGGATGTTTGTTCTAGTGGGTCATCAGTGATTCGTGCTGCTCCTGGATTTAGGTTGGAAGGCATTTCTGCTAAGGATTCAAATGTGGGATTTGCTTGTGGTAAGGGTTGATCAAAGTCTGTTTCAGGATTGTAATCTGGTAGGTCATCTGCTGCTGGCCATATTGGTGCAACTCCATTAAATAAAGCAGAGTTTTGGTATCCCAACGATAAACTACTTGATAGTTATAGGAAGTAGAAAATGAAAGTCATTGATGCTACTCTTGAGAGATTTGAGGAAGTTCCTCCAATAACCGACAAATTTAAATCTTATCAAAACTCGCATTCAGCAAAATTCACATGTTTTTGAGTTCTTGAAAGTGGTTCTACAGAGCTGCCATCTTTAGAAAGGAGGTAAATAGTCTGTTTTATAACAAGAAGAATAATTCATCGGCATATACAACCTAACAAAAACAAGGTAATGGAACAAAGGATGGATACAAGGTAAACGCTCGACCATAAATGACTTCTTTGAGTTCATGACAGTTGAAAATATTTCAATTAGATTGCTACCTTTAAAAGGGCAAATGATCCACTTCATAAGCAAAGCGACTTTATAGAATAGAGAAACTAGGAGAGAGTTATGAGGTATGCACTTAATCCCATAGTTGACTTGTTTTGAGACGAGTCCGAAAATGGTTCCCTTGGATTGACACTTTGCAAATGCGAGATCAAGGAGCCCGAGAGAAAGGAAGAGGTGGAGGATGGCAGGGTACTAGCTTGATCCGATGTTTATTTCTTAGTTCTTCAAGTGGTTTCTTAAATGTGATCCTTTGTTGCTTGCTTTTAACGACTTGTTGACATGAGGAACCCAAGAGAAATGAGGAGAAAGGGAAATAATGTATTTGATTCCATACTTCCTAGCTTTTTGAACTCACTTCAAGTCCATGTAGTGGATTTGGTATAGCTTTCTAAGATTTGCTCCTCATATGATTATTTGTCCATCCTTTGTAATTGAATTTACTATCCTAAGGAAGATGTCATATTTTACTTTTCTATCTTATTAAATTTCTAGAACCTTTTACTTGAATAATACAAGATGGTTCCAACTCATTGGAAAATTTTTGTCGTGTCATCTCTTTTTATAGTTTTAATAGTTCATGACTGAAGACTTCTAGTTTCATGTGTTATCTCACTTGAAAGTTGATTCTATCTGATTTTGACTATATTTATTAAAAGGTTATACTAGTGTCAGGCTCAAGTCGCATCAGTTCTCAAAGTATTAAATGATGCGGAATCTTATCAAAACTCTTATTCAGCAAAATTTACTACAAAATATGGCCAAGGTAAAGCTAAAGATAATTTGAATCCTTAATGTCTATTTCCTACAGCACTTGCAACAAGTAGCCATGGAATAGAATAGTCGATCCCGGGAGCCTTGGTCCTGCTCTCTGCATAATCGTGGTGTTTCTGCTATGCCTCCTTCTAACCTTGCTCGTCTTCTCCTCCTCTCCTCTTCCTCCTCCCCCCTTTTTTCTCTCTTTGGATAAAATATAGCTGCTTGGACTGTTGGATAAAAATTAGATATGAAACTAGAAAGAATATATATGATGTATTATTCATCTAGTTCCAGTTCTATTATTTGTCTTATATTACTCTTAGAAGGATACTTCTGATGCAAATATCTTTTTGCTAGATGTTGGATTAAACTGCCTAACCAATTTTTTATTTCCATAATCAATTGAAAATAAAGTTTTGCCTTATAAATATGTCCATGCACTTTTAACTTTTTTTTTTGTTTCTAAATTTCCCCATCTTGATTTACATGTTCCATTTTGTCTTAATATTTAAACAACTTGTCACATTTGTTTGATTCCTAGACTAATTTGTTTGTGATGATTGAAAGTAGCAAACCTGAAAATCCCAGTTGAGCTACATCTAGCTGAGCTATGTAGTGATATAAATTTGCAATTGTCTATAAGTTAGGTGTCGGAGTAATAATTGCTATATGAGGTTGATGCAATTAAAACAATAGGAAATTATTACACTAAGTAGTTCAGATTTAAGGAGGACAAGAATCCTTATTGGTATGAGTGATACATCTCAACTATTTTCACTAGACATTGGAGATTTTATAATGTAAATTTGGTAGAATGAATTTAAAACCTTTTAAAATGAAACACTGTAAGTTTTAGGTGTCCATTCATTTCTGTTTTATTTTTTATACACTTTTTTCTAGAACATTATTAAAATATGATGACGTGTGAATAAGTCATTGATATCAATTAAAACTCCAATAGTTTTAATAATGTGTCCTTAAAGTATTTAAGCAAATTTTCATTCTTTGCTTTATTTATAAAATAATTTTATTTGGAGCCAATCATTTATTTGAAGTCAATAAGATAATAACTATTGCTCTCGAGTTCAGACTTAATGATTTTTGAATTGGCCAATATTTAGATCGATATTTCGATAATTAAACATCGAGGTTTGTTTATTAAGGGATGGTAATTCATGGTTATGTTAATTTATTGTAGTGATAGATTGTTAGATGCTTATCGCATTGCATTGTTTGTAGCTCTATTGTAGCCAATATTTTGATGTATATGTTTCTTTTACATAGGTTTCATTCTCATTAATGGTTTATTGAGATGTTGTGTTATAAGTGGATCTTAGATCATAGATCTCTAAGATTTCTACCTTCAAAAGGAATATAAATCATCCACATTTTTTGAAGAGTGACTTTGGGGAACAAGGAGCACGAGATAAACTAAGAGATGGTGCCGATAGATAACACAAGATAATTCACATGTTTTTGAGGTCTTGAAAGTGGTTCTCTGCCATCTTTATAAAGGAGGTAAATAGTCGATTTTATAACAAGAAGAATAAATCATCGGCATAAGCAATCTAACAAAATAAGATGATGGAACAAAGGATGGATACAAGGTAAACGCTTGACAATAATTGACTTCTTTGAGTTCATGAGAGTTGATAATATTTTAATTAGATTGCTACCTTTAAAAGGGCAAATGATCCAAATCATAAGCAAAGCGGATCTATAGAATCAAGAGAAACTAGGAGCGAGTTATAAGGTATGCACTTAATCCCATAGCTGACTTGTGTTTGAGACGAGTCCTGAAAATGGTTCCATTGGATTGACACATTGCAAATGAGATCAAGGAGCAGAAAGGAAGAGGCTGGAGGATGGGACCGTACTTGCTTGATCTATCGATGCTTATTTCTGAGTTCTTCAAGTGGTTTCTTAAATGCGATCCTTTCTGTTTGCTTGTTTTAAAGACCCATTGACATGAGGAGCCCAAGAGAAATCAGGAGAAAGGGTAATAATGTATTTGATTCCACACTTCCAGCTTTTTGAACTCACTTCAAGTCCATGTACTGGATTTGGTATAGCTTTCTCCAAAAGATTTGCTCCTCATCTGATTATTTGTCCATCCTTTGTAATTGAATTTACTATCCTAAGGAAGATGTCATATTTTACTTTTCTATCTTATTAAATTTCTAGAACCTTTTACTTGAATAATATAAGATGGTCTACTGTTTCAGCTACTGTTGGAAATTTTTGTAGTGCCATCTCTCTATGTTATAGTTTTAATGGTTCATGACTGAAGACTTATAGTTTCTATTGTGTTATCTCACTTGAAAGTTGATTCGATCTGATTTTGGCTCTATTCATTAAAGGTTATACTAGTGTCAAGCTCAAGTCGCATCAGTTCTCAAAGTATTAAATGATGTGGAATCTTACGAAACTCGCATTCAGCAAAATTTACTACAAAATATGGCCAAGGTAAAGCTAAAGATAATTTGAATCCTTAATGTCTATTTCCTACAGCACTTGCAACAAGTAGCCATGGAATAGAATAGTCGATCCCGGGAGCCTTGGTCCTGCTGCTCTGCTGCATAATCGTGGTGTTTCTGCTGCTGCTATGCCTCCTTCTAACCTTGCTCGTCTTCTCCTCCTCTCCTCTTCCTCCTCCCCCCTTTTTTCTCTCTTTGGATAAAATATAGCTGCTTGGACTGTTGGATAAAAATTAGATATGAAACTAGAAAGAATATATATGATGTATTCATCTAGTTCCAGTTCTATTATTTGTCTTATATTACTCTTAGAAGGATACTTCTGATGCAAATATCTTTTTGCTAGTTGTTGGATTAAACTGCCTAACCAATTTTTTATTTCCATAATCAATTGGATTGGTATATAGTCAAGAAACTAGGAGCCTAGGAGGCATAACTACATGTCTCCGTACCACTTGGTTTAACTGAACAAAGTAATATAAAAATAAAATTGAACTGTAGAATAAATGGTGTAGACATATATGTGCTATACTATTGCCTGGTCAAACCAATAAATATCGATCTGGTACTTATTGGCGAATCCATCTAAGGTATTCATTAGAATATCGCCTTTAGGCTCTTCAAAAGTATACTCTTGTTGTCTTTTTAATTGCTTTGTTTTAGTGCGTGTTGTTATCCTATACTATATTTTTGGTTGTGTAGTTTTCTTTCTATTATAATTTAGGATCACACTAATCTAAAATGATTCTAGTAACACATAGTGTTTGTTATGAATGTGTGAGAATATGCCACCGGTTACAACCATAAGAAAATGAAGTATAATATGTGGGATTGATTCTATCTGTGTTCAAAATAATCTATAGTTTCAATGATTGGATAGAGAACTTTCTTTTACTAAAGTTGATAATAATAATAATAGTAAATTATCCTTATAAATTAGTTGGGATTGTATACTTAACATGCTAAGCAATGACAAATAATTTAAGTATCATCGTCTTTTATTATTACTAGCCTAACACTTAATTTGAGTGGAATTTGTCTTTAGTTTGTAAACTCTTTTCTATGTATGAATAGACAATCTTAAACAGGTTTTCCTTATGTATCTTATATGAAAATATCTGTACCTATGTTTTCCTTTTGTATCTTATATGAAAAATAACTTTACCTATGTTTTCATTTTGTAAAGTTGAAGTTAGTTATGTAAAACTTGTTGAGCTAATATTGGTAACATGAGTGCAGCATTAGGAGCTGGCGTCATCAAAACCTACAAGTAGAGTTTACTCGATTGGTTTAATAATTCCTTTTCGTAATTTCACTGGTTGGTCTTTCATTAAATTCTGGAATTTTTTGCAGAGTTGCCTGTTTCTATTTTGAGTTTAGGTTACAATGCCAATGCTTTGGTATGATATTTTAGATAACTCTTTCATGCTCACAATCATAGTTGGAAATTTGCATGTCATTATACATCTTTTAGTTTTAGTTTTCATGCTGAAAAGAAGATTCTCAAGTTGAGAAACAGTCTTTTATTGCCAGCTTCCACCCCTTATTTGGACCTGATTCTTATGATAAATGCCATCGTCAGGATGTTTGTTCTAGTGGCATCAGTGATTCGTGCTGCTCCTGGATTTAGTTTGGAAGGCATTTCCGCAAAGGATTCAAATGTGGGATTTGCTCTTGGTAAGGGTTGATCAAAGTCTGTTGCAAGATTGTAATCTGGTAGGTCATCTGCTGCTGGCCATATTAATGCTACTCCAGTAAATGAAGCAGAGTTCCAGTATCCCAAGGATAAACTACTTGATAGTTATAGAAAGTAGAAGATGAAAGTCATTGATGCTACTCTTAAGAGATTTGAGGAAGTTCCTCCAATAAAAATATCTGGCTTTTTCACTCGTTTGGCCTTTGTCATTCCCGATGCTGAGGAAGAGGTAATCTAAATTTGTATTCCTCATATCTTAGTTCTACCTCAGTATGTTCCATTTTGGCATTTGCAGTTGAGCATCTTGCATATAGAAAGTTTGAAGATCCATATTGATACTCTCATGATATTACTTATTTTTTATTTGTTTTCTATTGCTATGGAGTTGTTTGCTCTTGGAAATGGAATGTGATTTTGGTACACCTATATATAACTAGGAAAAGCTTGTCAGCTAGGAGTTGCCTGTTTCTACAGGCTCTGATCAATAATGAATAGACTAAGACAATATGATGTGATATGCTTGTGAACTATGATTAAACAGTGGCAAAAGATTGATCCTCTTGATATTTACTAAGTTTAGTTCCAAGAAACTTAGTGAAACTTCTGAAGCTGGAGTATGCCTACGTTGCTAGGTCCTACACTGGTACAAATTTGGTTGGAAGGTGTATTTATTAAGAGTTACATTTATATTTATTATTCTTGCTGTTATTGGTCCAGATTTTTTTTGTCAAACTACATGTTCTTTTTGTTGGAGATCATCTTTATAATGAACACATTAATTTAATAAAAAATGAGTGTGTGGCTTGAAGGTTATTCTAAAAGATATTTGGATGGGGAACCCATGAGCGATGAAGCAAGTTCAAGTTGGGAAAGGATGACAAGGGATAAAAAAATTGGGACAGGTATGCAATATGTCATTATATTCATATAAGATAGTATGATTATTGAACCTTGTGTATATTTATTTAGGTGATGGAAACAAGATGCTGATTTAGAAGAAATATGCTGAAAAAGGACCTTTTACAAATTTTGATGGTCATAAGAATTCCTACTTTTCGATGTGTGTTATTTTGACGGTCATAAAGTATTGCCTCTCTTCAGATTAGAGCTACATTTTGTTTCTTGATATCTGTTCCCTGGATCATCATGTAAAACATGATGTTCCTGATAGTCAAGCTTTCACATATCCTAACAAAAACAGCTCAAACACACCACTAGGTGCAACTGGTGGAGACATCTTTCATGAGTTTACCGGGCTACATGTAGATGGTTTGAATATGCAGTTTGCCTTGTGTATTTTTTTTTAAACTATACAAAGATTCATGGTTGCTGAATAGAATTTTGTTTCTACAGTTGTGTTGTATAAACTTAGGTCCATGAGTGACACGGGAAACGATCAGGAAAATTTTCTAATGACCACCTTGCTCTATCAAGGTCCCCTAGTAATCACCATTATATGGTGCTGGAGGCTGGAAATACTAGTTTTGTCAGTGGTCTCATTTCAAGAGATAATAATTTGGATCCTTGGATTATTAGGTCTAAGCTAGAAGGAACCGAACAGAAGCTTCCCCTTTTGTTAACTATTCTAGCGTCTACTGAGAATTTGGTTGGCAAATGTGATTCTTCAAGAAATTCCTCTTGGGTTTGGCTTCAATTTGGAGAGCTAATTATAGATTACCTTTTGTGATTAGCTACTTTTAGCAGCATGATGTGAGAGTATATTATAATTTTCTTACTTTGCATTCCAATTGCTTTAATATGAAGCATGCTTACACTGATAACATCATCCTTTCATTAAATCCTCCCAAGAACGGGAGTGCTGCTTATGCTTCATGCAGTCTGAGCATGACTAGCAAGTAAGAACTTCTTGTTTTCCTTGCTATGTAGGCTTGACAATTGCATAAGATGATCACTATGGGTTTCTACTGAGGATGCACCTGGGCTGAGAGAGTGGAGCGATGACAAGTATAGTACATTCAAACTTCTTATGAATGTGTGAGAATATGCCACCGTTACAACCATAAGAAAGCGAAGTATAATATGTGGGATTGATTCTATCTATGTTCAAAATTATCTATAGTTTCAATGATTGGATAGAAGAACTTTCTTTTATTAAAGTTGATAATAATAATAATAGTAAATTATCCTTATAAATTAGTTGGGATTGTATACTTATCATGCATGCTAGGCAATGACAAATAATTTAAGTATCATTGTCTTTTATTTTACGACCCTAACACTTAATTTGAGTTGAATTTGTCTTTAGTTTGTAAACTCTTTTCTATGCATGAATAAACAATCTTAAACAGGTTTTCCTTATGTATCTTATATGAAAATATCTGTACCTATGTTTTCCTTGTGTATCTTATATGAAAAATATCTTTATCTATGTTTTCCTTATGTAAAGTTGACGTTAGTTATGTAAAACTTGTTGAGCAAATATTGGTTACATGCGTGCAGCATTAGGAGCTGGCGTCATCAAAACCTACAAGTGAGAGTTTACTCGATTGGTTTAATAATTCCTTTTCGTAATTCCACGGTTGGTCTTTCATTAAATTCTGGAATTTTTACGGATTTTCTTGTTTCTATTTTGAGTTCATATTACAATGTCAATGCTTTGGTATGATATTTTAGGTAACTTTTTCATGTTCACAATCATAGTTGGAAATTTGCATGTCATTATGCATCTTTTAGTTTTAGTTTTCATGCTGAAAAATCAGATTCTCAAGTTGAGAAATAGTCTTTTAACGCCAGCTTCCACCCCTTATCTAGGCCTGATTCTTATGATAAATGCCATCATCAGGATATTTATTCTAGTGGGTCATCAGTGATTCATGCTGCTCCTGGATTTAGGTTGGAAGGCATTTCCATAAAGGATTTATCAGGAGCAGGTTTCGTCCCATACTTCTCTTTTCTTGGCTCCATTCGAGTTGGTGAGATGATGCATTTCATCCCATACTTCCTCTCTTTTCTTGACTCCATTCGAGTTGGTGAGATGATGCATGTCAATCCATACTTTCTCTCTTTTCTTGTTCCCGTTTAACTTCTTAAGGGTTTCCTAAATGCATCTCCTATGGGACTTTTACTTTGACTACTTGTTGCTGAGAAACCAGAGAGGGAGCCCCAGAGAATCGATCAGGAGTATGTTTCTTGAATGCAGAGATTAGATGATGCACTTTAATCCTATTCTTGTGACTCCATTCGAATTCTTGAAGCGATTTCTTTTGTATGTTTTTTTTTTTTTTTACTTGGTGCCAAGAATTCAGAGAACAAAGAATCCCAGAGCATATATTTCTCCTGTTTTCTTGACTTTATATTTCCTATTGACTATCCCCAAATTCAACATCGTTTTCCTAAAAATTAAGTGTTGATATCCTGTACCTAAATCTTGTGCCAAGGTGTTCTCAGGAACTAAAAGATAGAAAATGTTAGTTTTTCTTGATAGATTCAAAGTTCCTACTCTAAATCTTTTTCTGGATTTTCTTTAGGTACTAAAAGAACAAATGAAGCAATAAACAAAGCTAGAAAATGTTAGTTGTTTTATGGATTCAAAGTTTTACCTTGCAGAATTATCTTGAGAACTGAGAAGTCATCAATGAGATTCACTTAGCATTTTATTTCTCTAGAAAAGACAATACACTCATTTTTGTCACCATGTAATTTCTGCCATAAGTAGATTCTGACAATGAATCAGGCATAATCAATGAATCAGGTATAATCAACTACAAGTGAGGAATGTTAAGCATATTATTTCACTTGGGTCCCCATACTTTCTATCCCATGTAACATGGTTTATTATTGGTCAATTCTGCAACTTCTCATTTTTCTTGGATGGTTTTGGTTGAGCTCTCATGTTATGCTTTTTAATTTTTAAAGATTTCTACATTATCTTTTAGATTGGAGCGCAATTTGATGTCTAATTCACTTAGTCTATATGGTGGTTCTTTTCTGCCCTTGATACATAGCTTTTTTTGGTTCGTATTAATTAACTATATTATAAAACATAGTGGCTGACCTAGATATTTCATTTCATGCTATAGTTTCTAGTATCGTCTGTAGCAGATTTTTCTAGAAAAGAGTGAATTTTGACTTTATTTTTTGAAGCCAATTGAGGTTTATAAATACCCTAAGTATTTTTGCATTCGATAGCAAGAATGTGAAGAAAAAGAGGTGAAAATCTTCAAAAAAATTTTGTAAAATTTGGGAGCTTCCTTGTTTGCTTAAAGTGTAAAGTAACTTGAAGGAAGAGTAAAAATTGTAAATGTTATTCTCTGAGCTTGGGAAAAGGAGAAAGGTGTAAAGGTTTTGATCTTCACCCGTGGAAGAAGATCATTAGTGGACACCGACGGGTCTTGAAGAAAGAGGACTCGGGAAATGAACATAGGTCAAGTTGTTGATCAAACCACTATAAATTCTGTGAGCCTTTCTTACTTGTGTTCTCTTTTAAACTTATTTTTTTGTTTTAGCATTTTTGAACTAAATCGAGATTCTTATATTACTCTTAGAAGGATACTTCTGATGCAAATATCTTTTTGCTAGTTATTGGATGAAAATACCTAACCAATTTTGATTTTCATAATCAATTGGATTGGTATATAGTCGAGAAACTAGGAGCCTAGGTGGCATAACTATATATCTGTGTACCACTTGGTATCACTGAACAAAGTAATATGAAAATAAAATTAAACGGTAGAATAAATGGTGTAGACATATATGTGCAATACCATTGCCTGGTCAGACCAATAAATATCGATCTGGTGCTTATTGGCGAATCCATCTAATGTATTCATTAGAATATCATCTTTAGGCTCATCAAAAGTATACACTTGTTGTCTTTTTAATTGCTTTGTTTTAGTTCTTGTTGTTATCCTTTACTATATTTTTGGTTGTGTAGTTTTATTTCTATTATAATTTAGGATCACACTAATCTAAAATGATTCTAGTAGCACATAGTGTTTGCTATGAATGTGTAAGAATATGCCACCAGTTACAACCATAAGAAAACGAAGTATAATATGTGGGATTGATTCTATCTGTGTTCAAAATTATCTATAGTTTCAATGATTGGATAGAGAACTTCCTTTTACTAAAGTTGATAATAATAATAATAGGAAATTATCCTTATAGATTAGTTGGGATTGTATACTTAATATACATGCTAAGCAATCAAAAATAATTTAAGTATCATCGTATTTTATTATTACTAGCCTAACACTTAATTTGAGTTGAATTTGTCTTTAGTTTGTAAACTCTTTTCTATACATGAATAGACAATCTTAAACAGGTTTTCCTTATGTATCTTATATGAAAATATCTGTACCTATGTTTTCCTTTTGCATCTTTTATGAAAAATAACTTTACCTATGTTTTCATTGTGTAAAGTTGAAGTTAGTTATGTAAAACTTGTTGAGCAAATACTGCTTACATGAGTGCAGCATTAGGAGCTAGCGTCATCAAAACCTGCAAGTGAGAGTTTACTCGATTGGTTTAATAATTCCTTTTCATAATTCCACCGGTTGGTCTTTCATTAAATTCTGGAATTTTTTACGGATTTTCTTGTTTCTATTTTGAGTTCATATTACAATGTCATTGCTTTGGTATGATATTTTAGGTAACTCTTTCATGTTCACAATCATAGTTGGAAATTTGCACGTCATTATGCATCTTTTAGTTTTAGTTTTCATGCTGAAAAAAGATTCTCAAGTTGAGAAATAGTCTTTTAACGCCAGCTTCCACCCCTTATCTAGGCCTGATTCTTATGATAAATGCCATCATCAGGATATTTATTCTAGTGGGTCATCAGTGATTCATGCTGCTCCTGGATTTAGGTTGGAAGGCATTTCCGCAAAGGATTTATCAGGAGCAGGTTTCGTCCCATACTTCTCTTTTCTTGACTCCATTCGAGTTGGTGAGATGATGCATTTCATCCCATACTTCCTCTCTTTTCTTGACTCCATTCGAGTTGGTGAGATGATGCATGTCAATCCATACTTTCTCTCTTTTCTTGTTCCCGTTTAACTTCTTAAGGGTTTCCTAAATGCATCTCCTATGGGACTTTTACTTTGACTACTTGTTGCTGAGAAACCAGAGAGGAGCCCCAGAGAATCGATCAGAAGGAGTATGTTTCTTGAATGCAGAGATTAGATGATGCACTTTAATCCTATTCTTGTGACTCCATTCGAATTCTTGAAGCGATTTCTTTTGTATGTTTTTTTTTTACTTGGTGCCAAGAATTCAGAGAACAAAGAATCCCAGAGCATATATTTCTCCTGTTTTCTTGACTTTATATTTCCTATTGACTATCCCCAAATTCAACATCGTTTTCCTAAAAATTAAGTGTTGATATCCTGTACCTAAATCTTGTGCCAAGGTGTTCTCAGGAACTAAAAGATAGAAAATGTTAGTTTTTCTTGATAGATTCAAAGTTCCTACTCTAAATCTTTTCTGGATTTTCTTTAGGTACTAAAAGAACAAATGAAGCAATAAACAAAGCTAGAAAATGTTAGTTGTTTTTATGGATTCAAAGTTTTTACCTTGCAGAATTATCTTGAGAACTGAGAAGTCATCAATGAGATTCACTTAGCATTTTATTTCTCTAGAAAAGACAATACACTCATTTTTGTCACCATGTAATTTCTGCCATAAGTAGATTCTGACAATGAATCAGGCATAATCAATGAATCAGGTATAATCAACTACAAGTGAGGAATGTTAAGCATATTATTTCACTTGAGTCCCCATACTTTCTATCCCATGTAACATGGTTTATTATTGGTCAATTCTGCAACTTCTCATTTTTCTTGGATGGTTTTGGTTGAGCTCTCATGTTATGCTTTTTAATTTTTAAAGATTTCTACATTATCTATGAGATTGGAGCACAATTTGATGTCTAACTCACTTAGTCTATATGGTGGTTTTTTTCTGCCCTTGATACATAGCTTTTTTTTTGGTTCATATTAATTAACTGTATTGTAAAACATAGTGGCTGACCTAGATATTCGTTTCATGCTATAGTTTCTAGTATCATCCGTAGCAGATTTTTCTAGAAAAGAGTGAATTTTGACTTTATTTTTGAAGCCAATTGAGGTTTATAACCCTAAGTATTTTTGCATTCGATAGCAAGAATGTGAAGAAAAAGAGGTGAAAATCTTCAAAAAAATTTTGTAAAATTTGAGAGCTTCCCTTGTTTGCTTAAAGTGTAAAGTAACTTGAAGGGAAGAGTAAAAAATTGTAAAGGTTATTCTCCTGAGCTTGGGAAAAGGAGAAAGGTGTAAAAGGTTTTGATCTTCACCCGTGGAAGAAGATCATTAGTGGACACCGACGGGTCTTGAAGAAAGAGGACTCGGGAAATGAACATAGGTCAAGTTGTTGATCAAACCACTATAAATTCTGTGAGCCTTTCTTACTTGTGTTCTCTTTTAAACTTATTTTTTTGTTTTAGCATTTTTGAACTAAATCGAGATTCTTATATTACTCTTAGAAGGATACTTCTGATGCAAATATCTTTTTGCTAATTATTGGATGAAAATACCTAACCAATTTTGATTTTCATAATCAATTGGATTGGTATATAGTCGAGAAACTAGGAGCCTAGGTGGCATAACTATATATCTGTGTACCACTTGGTATCACTGAACAAAGTAATATGAAAATAAAATTAAACGGTAGAATAAATGGTGTAGACATATATGTGCAATACCATTGCCTGGTCAAACCAATAAATATCGATCTGGTGCTTATTGGCGAATCCATCTAATGTATTCATTAGAATATCATCTTTAGGCTCATCAAAAGTATACACTTGTTGTCTTTTTAATTGCTTTGTTTTAGTTCTTGTTGTTATCCTTTACTATATTTTTGGTTGTGTAGTTTTATTTCTATTATAATTTAGGATCACACTAATCTAAAATGATTCTAGTAGCACATAGTGTTTGCTATGAATGTGTAAGAATATGCCACCAGTTACAACCATAAGAAAAGAAGTATAATATGTGGGATTGATTCTATCTGTGTTCAAAATTATCTATAGTTTCAATGATTGGATAGAGAACTTCCTTTTACTAAAGTTGATAATAATAATAATAGGAAATTATCCTTATAGATTAGTTGGGATTGTATACTTAATATACATGCTAAGCAATCAAAAATAATTTAAGTATCATCGTATTTTATTATTACTAGCCTAACACTTAATTTGAGTTGAATTTGTCTTTAGTTTGTAAACTCTTTTCTATACATGAATAGACAATCTTAAACAGGTTTTCCTTATGTATCTTATATGAAAATATCTGTACCTATGTTTTCCTTTTGTATCTTTTATGAAAAATAACTTTACCTATGTTTTCATTGTGTAAAGTTGAAGTTAGTTATGTAAAACTTGTTGAGCAAATACTGCTTACATGAGTGCAGCATTAGGAGCTAGCGTCATCAAAACCTGCAAGTGAGAGTTTACTCAATTGGTTTAATAATTCCTTTTCGTAATTCCACCGGTTGGTCTTTCATTAAATTCTGGAATTTTTTTGCAAAGTTGCTTGTTTCTATTTTGAGTTTAGGTTACAATGCCAGTGCTTTGGTATGATATTTTAAATAACTCTTTCATGCTCACAATTATAGTTGGAAATTTGCATGTCATTATACATCTTTTAGTTTTAGTTTTCATGCTGAAAAAGAAGATTCTCAAATTGAGAAACAGTCTTTTATTGCCAGCTTCCACCCCTTATCTGGACCTGATTCTTATGATAAATGCCATCATCAGGATGTTTGCTCTAGTGGCATCAGTGATTCGTGCTGCTCCTGGATTCAGTTTGGAAGGCATTTCCGCAAAGGATTCAAATGTGGGATTTGCTCTTGGTAAGGGTTGATCAAAGTCTGTTACAAGAATGTAATCTGGTAGGTCATCTGCTGCTGGCCATATTAATGCAACTCCAGTAAATAAAGCAGAGTTTCGGTATCCCAAGGATTAGCTACTTGATAGTTATAAGAAGTAGAAGATGAAATTCATTGATGCTACTCTTGAGAGATTGGAGGAAGTTCCTCCAATAAAAATATCTGACTTTTTTCACTCGTTTGGCCTTTGTCATACCTGATGCTGAGGAAAAGGTAATCTAAATTTGTATTCCTTGTATCTTAGTTCTACCTCAGTATGTTCCGTTTTGGCATTTGCAGCTGAGCATCTTGCATATAGATGATATAGTTTGAAGATCCATATTGATACTCTCATGATATTACTTATTTTTTATTTGTTTTCTATTGCTATGTAATTGTTTGCCCTTGGAAACAGAATGTGATTTTGGCACACCTATATATAACCAGGAAAAACTTGTCAGCTGGGAGTTGCCTGTTTCTACAGGCTCTGATCAATAATGAATAGACTAAGACATTATGATGTGATATGCTTGTGAGCTATGATTAAACAGTGGCAAAAGATTGATCCTCTTGATATTGACTGAATTTAGTGCCAAGAAACTTAGTGAAACTTCTGAAGCTGGGAGTATGCCTACGTTGCTAGGTCCTACACTGGTATAAATTTGGTTGGAAGATGTATTTATTAAGAGTTGCATTTATATTTATTATTCAAACTACATGTTCTTTTTTGTTGGAGATCATCTTTACAATGAACACATTAATTTAATAACAGATGAGTGTGTGGCTTAAAAGTTATTCTAAATGATATTTGGATGGGGAAACCCATGAGCGATGAAGCAAGCTCAAGTTGGGAAAGGATGACAAGAGATAAAAAAAGAATTGGGACAGGTATGCAATATATCATCATATTCATATAAGATAGTATGGTTATTGATCCTCTTGGGATAAACATGTTTGATCAGGTTCATTTTAGGCAGCAGCTGTTGAAAGACACAACATTATCACAACCTTTCACTGTATCGTGACTCAGCTACAGATAAACTTATCCGAGCAAATTTAGATCTGAATATTCAATTGCGGAATCTTAATGGTTTATTGGATGTTATATCCCATTCCAATCAAAGGCAGTTGCCTCCTATAGAACGACAATGTCTTTTAGGGCTTTATCTAGAACAGCTTCAGGCACAACTGTCCACTGCTTATGAAGCTGTCTGCAATGGAAGAAGACACATAGGTTGGGGGGTTGTTCGGTTGGTGAATCTGGTTAATTTATCAGGACTATACTTGGTCCAAACCAGGATTTTTCTGGCAGATCTAGCCAATCAGACTTTATGCAGGCGCCAAAGGGATCATTGTTTGAGAAGCAATAGCATTGTTCAGCCAAAAATTTTGTTTCATGAGAGAATGCAACGAGGGCCTTATGAACACTGTTCAACGGCTACTAGGAGTGGTAGATAGCACTCCTTCCAAACAGCAAGGGGAAGCTTCTTGGTCTATTCTCAGCATGGTCCAGAACATTCCTTTAACCTTAACATGGATAGAGTGGTTTTGTGTCTGAAGGTTCTCTGTTTTCTGAAGCAAGATAGCCACGAAACTAGCAACTAATCCACAAAAATTCTGTAAGCTGGTGCTAGTAACATTGAGAGCAGTAGAAGGCCAAGTTTGAGATCTGATTCTGCAACATTAATTGAATGGAAACATTTCTTTCAGATATGGATTATGTTGAAAGAGAGAAGTTTGTGAATTCTTTGGGTGATGCTTCCTTCCAATCATTAGATTTCTACAATTTAAAGTAGGTGGAGAATGGGAAGATGCAGGGTCTAAAAGGTAGTTCCAAGACTCGATCAACATTGAACATGCAGGACAGTGGGGTTATGCAAGCAGTAGGCGGAGGTCATGAGGAGTTAACTTCGACAAACTTTTTACACATGATTCGTCGAAGGCTGGTAATTTTATCTAATAATTTTTTTATCCTTAAGTTAACTGCTTGTCCCTTTGGCAATTTCTGTAACTATGAGCTTAATGTATTATGCAGCCAGAGGTTTGAGCTTCTGCAATCGTGAAACTGGGACTGATAGCACTTTTATAGAAGGGATGGGTAAGATGGGTAACAATGTGAGAATGTTCCTTTTGCTTATGAGAAAAGAATAGGAGAAAAGGGTTTTTCATCCTTTGAAATCATTAATTTGAGTTGAATTTGTCTTTAGTTTGTAAACTCTTTTCTATACATGAATAGACAATCTTAAACAGGTTTTCCTTATGTATCTTATATGAAAATATCTGTACCTATGTTTTCCTTTTGTATCTTATATGAAAAATAACTTTACCTATGTTTTCATTGTGTAAAGTTGAAGTTAGTTATGTAAAACTTGTTGAGCAAATACTGCTTACATGAGTGCAGCAATAGGAGCTAGCGTCATCAAAACCTGCAAGTGAGAGTTTACTCAATTGGTTTAATAATTCCTTTTGTAATTCCACGGTTGTCTTTCATTAAATTCTGGAATTTTTTGCAGAGTTGCTTGTTTCTATTTTGACTTTAGGTTACAATGCCAGTGCTTTGGTATGATATTTTAGATAACTCTTTCATGCTCACAATTATAGTTGGAAATTTGCATGTCATTATACATCTTTTAGTTTTAGTTTTCATGCTGAAAAAGAAGATTCTCAAATTGAGAAACAGTCTTTTATTGCCAGCTTCCACCCCTTATCTGGACCTGATTCTTATGATAAATGCCATCATCAGGATGTTTGCTCTAGTGGCATCAGTGATTCGTGCTGCTCCTGGATTCAGTTTGGAAGGCATTTCCAAAGGATTCAAATGTGGGATTTGCTCTTGGTAAGGGTTGATCAAAGTCTGTTACAAGAATGTAATCTGGTAGGTCATCTGCTGCTGGCCATATTAATGCAACTCCAGTAAATAAAGCAGAGTTTCGGTATCCCAAGGATTAGCTACTTGATAGTTATAAGAAGTAGAAGATGAAATTCATTGATGCTACTCTTGAGAGATTGGAGGAAGTTCCTCCAATAAAAATATCTGACTTTTTTCACTCGTTTGGCCTTTGTCATACCTGATGCTGAGGAAAAGGTAATCTAAATTTGTATTCCTTGTATCTTAGTTCTACCTCAGTATGTTCCGTTTTGGCATTTGCAGCTGAGCATCTTGCATATAGATGATATAGTTTGAAGATCCATATTGATACTCTCATGATATTACTTATTTTTTATTTGTTTTCTATTGCTATGTAATTGTTTGCCCTTGGAAACAGAATGTGATTTTGGCACACCTATATATAACCAGGAAAAACTTGTCAGCTGGGAGTTGCCTGTTTCTACAGGCTCTGATCAATAATGAATAGACTAAGACATTATGATGTGATATGCTTGTGAGCTATGATTAAACAGTGGCAAAAGATTGATCCTCTTGATATTGACTGAATTTAGTGCCAAGAAACTTAGTGAAACTTCTGAAGCTGGGAGTATGCCTACGTTGCTAGGTCCTACACTGGTATAAATTTGGTTGGAAGATGTATTTATTAAGAGTTGCATTTATATTTATTATTCAAACTACATGTTCTTTTTTGTTGGAGATCATCTTTACAATGAACACATTAATTTAATAACAGATGAGTGTGTGGCTTAAAGTTATTCTAAATGATATTTGGATGGGGAAACCCATGAGCGATGAAGCAAGCTCAAGTTGGGAAAGGATGACAAGAGATAAAAAAAGAATTGGGACAGGTATGCAATATATCATCATATTCATATAAGATAGTATGGTTATTGATCCTCTTGGGATAAACATGTTTGATCAGGTTCATTTTAGGCAGCAGCTGTTGAAAGACACAACATTATCACAACCTTTCACTGTATCGTGACTCAGCTACAGATAAACTTATCCGAGCAAATTTAGATCTGAATATTCAATTGCGGAATCTTAATGGTTTATTGGATGTTATATCCCATTCCAATCAAAGGCAGTTGCCTCCTATAGAACGACAATGTCTTTTAGGGCTTTATCTAGAACAGCTTCAGGCACAACTGTCCACTGCTTATACGAAGCTGTCTGCAATGGAAGAAGACACATAGGTTGGGGGTTGTTCGGTTGGTGAATCTGGTTAATTTATCAGGACTATACTTGGTCCAAACCAGGATTTTTCTGGCAGATCTAGCCAATCAGACTTTATGCAGGCGCCAAAGGGATCATTGTTTGAGAAGCAATAGCATTGTTCAGCCAAAAATTTTGTTTCATGAGAGAATGCAACGAGGGCCTTATGAACACTGTTCAACGGCTACTAGGAGTGGTAGATAGCACTCCTTCCAAACAGCAAGGGGAAGCTTCTTGGTCTATTCTCAGCATGGTCCAGAACATTCCTTTAACCTTAACATGGATAGAGTGGTTTTGTGTCTGAAGGTTCTCTGAAGCAAGATAGCCACGAAACTAGCAACTAATCCACAAAAATTCTGTAAGCTGGTGCTAGTAACATTGAGAGCAGTAGAAGGCCAAGTTTGAGATCTGATTCTGCAACATTAATTGAATGGAAACATTTCTTTCAGATATGGATTATGTTGAAAGAGAGAAGTTTGTGAATTCTTTGGGTGATGCTTCCTTCCAATCATTAGATTTCTACAATTTAAAGTAGGTGGAGAATGGGAAGATGCAGGGTCTAAAAGGTAGTTCCAAGACTCGATCAACATTGAACATGCAGGACAGTGGGGTTATGCAAGCAGTAGGCGGAGGTCATGAGGAGTTAACTTCGACAAACTTTTTACACATGATTCGTCAAGGCTGGTAATTTTATCTAATAATTTTTTTATCCTTAAGTTAACTGCTTGTCCCTTTGGCAATTTCTGTAACTATGAGCTTAATGTATTATGCAGCCAGAGGTTTGAGCTTCTGCAATCGTGAAACTGGGACTGATAGCACTTTTATAGAAGGGATGGGTAAGATTGGTAACAATGTGAGAATGTTCCTTTGCTTATGAGAAAAGAATAGGAGAAAAGGGTTTTTCATCCTTTGAAATCATTAATTTGAGTTGAATTTGTCTTTAGTTTGTAAACTCTTTTCTATACATGAATAGACAATCTTAAACAGGTTTTCCTTATGTATCTTATATGAAAATATCTGTACCTATGTTTTCCTTTTGTATCTTATATGAAAAATAACTTTACCTATGTTTTCATTGTGTAAAGTTGAAGTTAGTTATGTAAAACTTGTTGAGCAAATACTGCTTACATGAGTGCAGCATTAGGAGCTAGCGTCATCAAAACCTGCAAGTGAGAGTTTACTCAATTGGTTTAATAATTCCTTTTCGTAATTCCACCGGTTGTCTTTCATTAAATTCTGGAATTTTTTTGCAGAGTTGCTTGTTTCTATTTTGACTTTAGGTTACAATGCCAGTGCTTTGGTATGATATTTTAGATAACTCTTTCATGCTCACAATTATAGTTGGAAATTTGCATGTCATTATACATCTTTTAGTTTTAGTTTTCATGCTGACAAAGAAGATTCTCAAATTGAGAAACAGTCTTTTATTGCCAGCTTCCACCCCTTATCTGGACCTGATTCTTATGATAAATGCCATCATCAGGATGTTTGCTCTAGTGGCATCAGTGATTCGTGCTGCTCCTGGATTCAGTTTGGAAGGCATTTCCATAAAGGATTCAAATGTGGGATTTGCTCTTGGTAAGGGTTGATCAAAGTCTGTTACAAGAATGTAATCTGGTAGGTCATCTGCTGCTGGCCATATTAATGCAACTCCAGTAAATAAAGCAGAGTTTCGGTATCCCAAGGATTAGCTACTTGATAGTTATAAGAAGTAGAAGATGAAATTCATTGATGCTACTCTTGAGAGATTTGAGGAAGTTCCTCCAATAAAAATATCTGACTTTTTCACTCGTTTGGCCTTTGTCATACCTGATGCTGAGGAAAAGGTAATCTAAATTTGTATTCCTTGTATCTTAGTTCTACCTCAGTATGTTCCGTTTGGCATTTGCAGCTGAGCATCTTGCATATAGATGATATAGTTTGAAGATCCATATTGATACTCTCATGATATTACTTATTTTTATTTGTTTTCTATTGCTATGGAATTGTTTGCTCTTGGAAACAGAATGTGATTTTGGCACACCTATATATAACCAGGAAAAGCTTGTCAGCTGGGAGTTGCCTTTTCTCTGAATCAATAATGAATAGACTAAGACATTATGATACTCTCATGAAATGCACTCTTCACCTTGGTAGGGTACTGGATTTGAGGACTTATAAAAGGGTAAAGCAAAACTTCTTCCGGAAGGGCATAAAGAAATTAATTTATGACTATGTATCCAAATGTGATGCATGTCGGTGGCATAAAGGAGAAACAATGGCAAGTCGATGAAACTACGCTACCTATACTAGATTCGACTTGGATGGACATCGCATAGATTTTGTCGAAGACGCCACTATCTCAAGGTAAAAGCACGATCTTTGTGGTGGTAGATCGCCTAACTAAGTATGCTCATTTTTGCCATGAGACATCCCTATCTGCGCCACTATTGCCCGATTTTTGTGGAAAGTATTATGAAATTACATGGGATGCCAAGACCGATAGTAGCGACCATGATAGGGTGTTTACAAGTAAATTTTGGACCGAGCTCTTCCATCTACGGGCACCCAATTGAAGATGAGCGACTATCATCTAACGGATGGCAAAGAGGTGGTGAGCAGATGCCTCGATCGATGCTAGCGGATAGGCCCAAAGAGTGGACAAGGTGGCTTCCTTGGGCCAAATGGTGGTACAACACAACTTTTCATTCATCGACTAAATGACGAGGCCTTGGTGCCAATTGCCCCTGTAATTCTCAAATATGTACTTGGTTCAAAGTGGATCAAGTCGACCAAGACCTAATTGTCTAGGCTTACTTGGTTATTGGTTATCAGGAGTAGCCTATCACTTATGAAGGAATGGCAAAATTGCGGGCTTACTTGGAGAAGGCGGCCAAAAGATGAAGTGGGCAAACTTGGGAAGGCGACCACAAGAATTTAAAGTTGGTGACATGGTGTTGGTGAAGCTCTAACGATCACTCTAGTTCTTTAGACATAAAGTGCACAAAGGATTATGCAGTATGAAGGGCATTTCCTAATCATCGAGTAGGCAATGTCTCATATTGCAACATGGTTCGAATTTACAACGTCCTTCATGCGAGCAACTTGAAAGCCTACCACTCGGATCCGCAAGATGCTTCTCGAAATGTTCCAACTCGACTACCCCCACCGAGCCTCTTACAAGCGAGTTGAAACTATTCTAGCGGATCGTAAAATAAAGCTACCCAATGGGCGCAAATGTAGTACTTGGTGAAGTGGCAAAAGCTTCCTCAACGAAGCGTTGGGAGCCAAAAGAGGCGACATGAATAAGCTCGCGTCAAAGCCTCAAATAAGCGTCGGAGGCGTCGGCGGTTAAGTGGGGAGAATATCACGAGCAGTCGTTGCTCAACCACAATGTCTTTGCTCCTTGAACCATTCGTCACTTTTTCTTGCTTGTACACTTGTTTTGCCTTGAGTTTATGTGTTTTACCTAAGAAATGTGGAAAGTAGTGTAGAAGGCTGAGCGATCGCTTGGGGCCAAAACAAAGACCTTATTTGTGGGTCTTTTAGTGCCAGAACCTTTCGGCGGCGAAATGTCACCATTTCGACCTTGAAACCCCGGTGGCAGTGGATGGGGTTCGGTATATGGGCGTGGCGTTCATCGCCAATTGAACTTGTCTTCGTCGATACCTTGGTTTGTGGACTTGCGACCATTCCTACAACCCTCCAAAGTCCTATTTCGCTCTCTTTCTTTCTTTTTTCAAGGTGTTTGACAAATTGCTTAGATAGTTTTCCGCTTTGTGAGGCGTCGGGATGTGTCGCTTCTAAGCTAATCAACTTCTTCTTTGGTCCCGGGACCTTAAGAGGTTGTAAGAGGGTGACCCTTTGCGACGGATAACGCGTTGGGCGTTCATGACTTAAAACCCAACTAAGTCCTAATAATGGGCAAGGTTACTCCACGACTTAGGTAATTTCAGCTAAGTCTTGAGTGAGGGTCTTTTTAGGCAAATTCCTAAGTCGAATGAGATTCTATCCATGGACACCTCCTTATACACCTCAACTGGTGTATCGGAAAGAGAAATTGCGTTGTTAGACATGGTGTGATGAGTTTCATTGACCTACGTCTCGTTCGGGGTATGCCTAGAGATTGACTTACCTTTTGAATAGAGTTTCATTAAAATCGATAGTATATACACCATATGAGATATGGAAAGGAAAGAAGTCGATCTTAAGAT
This sequence comes from Ensete glaucum, assembly GCA_021527575.1. Taxonomy (NCBI): domain Eukaryota; kingdom Viridiplantae; phylum Streptophyta; class Magnoliopsida; order Zingiberales; family Musaceae; genus Ensete; species Ensete glaucum. Next base: position 43,227,515 of record CM038551.1, on the reverse strand, counting down.
TATTAAGATTTGGGGCTATCCTACCCACGTTAGAAGAAACGACCCGATAAGTTGGAATCAAGGATAGAATGGTGCACGTTCTGGGATATCCAAAGGAAACTTATGGGTATTATTTCTATCATTCCGAGGGAAAGGTCTTTGTTAAGAGAGTTGTGTTCCTTGAGAAGGAACATATTCTTGTGGAAACATGAGTGAAATAGAATTGAGCAAGGTTGGAGAACCTAGCTCAAGCACCATTCAGTGGAGTCTATTTAGGTAACTAACGACAAATTTTAATTTTACATAGGTCTAGTAGAGTATCTCACCCTCCGAAAGATATGTGGGACATATAAGTGGAGATGACTCTCGAATATTGATCCTCGACACGAGGAGGCTATTATAAGTATAAGACTGGAAGTGGCAAGAAGTCATGAACTCTGAGATGGATTCCATGTAATCCAACAAGGTTTGGAACCTTGTGAATGCACCTAGGGTATTATATCCATTGACTGCAAATAGATCTTCAAGAATAAGATCGGAGTGGATGGAAAGGTAGAGTTGGTAGATGGATGTCAAAACAGTATTCCTCAATGGCAACCTCGAGGAGGAAGTGTATATGATACAGTCAAAGGGATTCGTATCCAAAGAGAGTCCAGATAAAATGTGCGATTGTTTAGATCCATTTATGAACAAACTTTTCAGAGTTGGAACATAAGATTTGATGAGGTGATCAAATCTTATGACTTCTTTAAGAACGAAGATGAACCTTGTATGTATAGGAAGGTAAGTGGAAGTGCTACCACCTTCTTGGTGCTATATGTGGATGACATCCTAATCATTGGGAATGATGTAGGAATGCTCTACATGGTAAAGGCTTGGCTATCTAGAAACTTCTTCATGAGAATTGAAGCATCCTATATTTTGGGGATCGGATCTATAGAGATAGATCTAAAAGGATATTTGGCTTGTCGATCTAGGTATATAGACTCCATTGTCAAAAGGTTTGGCGTGGAGAATTCCAAGAGAGGTCTCATCTGAGACATGGAATATCACTTTCTAGGATTATGTCCCTAAAGACTCGAAAAAAGGCACACATATATAAGATACCTTATGCCTCGATAGGGTCTATAATGTATGTGATGCTATGTACCAAGCTTGATATATACATAGTCCGAGTGTCACGGTATTAGGTAGATCCGTTTAAAACACTAGAAGGCGATGTATCCTTAAATACTTGATAAGGACTAAGGATCTTTTCTTGGTATATGGAGGAGGTAGCTTCGGGTTGAGGGCTACGAACTTGACTTTTCGGTTTGGCGTTGATAGTAAGTCAAATTTAGGGTATGTTTGCATGATTGAGGAGCGATAAGTTGGAAGAGTTCAAAGCAAGATACTATTACGACTCGAAGGTAGAATACATTACTACGGCGATAAAAGGGTGTGGATGAAGAAGTTTATCAAATATTTAGGAGTCATACCAAGTAACGTGGAACCAATTCCTATATATTGCGACAACGAGGCGATCGCTCGAAAAGAACCTAGGTCTCGTCAGTCTAAGCGTATTCGAGAAGGTTTCATCTAATAAGAGAGATCATAGCCCACAAAGATATAACAATGGAAAGAGTTTCATCCAAGATAACATTGTAGATCTCTTGGCTCGATTGTGTTCGAGTGGATGGGGATTAGACACATGGGTGATTAGCTTTAGGTCAAGTGGGAGATTGCTAGTTATAGGTGCCTACAAGCCAATCACGTGGTGATGGCACGTGTGATACACTACGTAATCTTTTGCTTATGATTAATATTGGTATATTCTCGTATTGATGGAATCGGATCGTGATGAGATCACGATAATGAGATCGATTCACGTTTAAACACAAATCCTAAATAATCTCATAGGTTACTCGAGAGGACATCGAGATAATCGACATCTTGGTGTACTATATACCCTTCCATATGATGAAGCGGTCTCATTGTGTGGACACTAAGGATATAGATGATGCTCATTAGAAAGAGTTTCTTGATTGATCCGCTTATGGAATGTTGTATGGTTAATGATACCTAATGTCGACGATTCCATAGTCACGATTGTATGGTCCTTAGACTTGAAATACCAAGGATGTCTTGTATGTGTACTCCTTTCTTTGATGCGGACTTAGGTTTGGAAAGCTCCGGATCTAGTGCGATTAGTTATCGTAGCCAACCTTATGAAGGCAATTGAGTATCGATAGAGGATCATCCACTCTCGGTATCACAAGAGGAATATCTTATATATGCTTGTTCGACAAATCCACCATGGTCATTCAGATTGAAAGAAGAAGTTCTCCATAGAATCGATTAGAGCAAGACAAATTGATTCCGTATGTGACGATAGTACCATGAATATACGATCTTTGGGATATTAATTAGATGAGGATTATAGATACGGTAATTATGGAGATAGGTTCGATAGATTCGATCCTCTGTCTAGGGACTATGGCGTAGTGGCCTATTCCATAGTCGATGAGTCGATTGAATTATTATAGAGATAATAATCTAATATATCGGAAGAAGTTCGATATGTGACTCACGCGATATCGAGCCTAGAGGGTCACATACATATGGTAGATAGAATAGAGGATTGGATGGAAATTCAATTAGCCTCTATTCTTATTAGATGAGACCCTATGCTGATGGGCTCCTTGATTAAGACTCAATTAGAGGCCTAAGAAGATTATTGGATAGAGATCCAATAATACAAGGTTAGTGGGTAATTGGATGAGATCCAATACCCACTAAGCCCTATGATTTTGGTAGCTCTCATAAATAGGAGGGAGACTCATGGTTGAGAGTCGCAACTTTAGCCACCACCTCCTATTCTCCTCCCTCCCATAAGAGTTGCGAGATCAGTTGGAGGAGTTGTAGAGATCTATTGTGTGGATCTTAGGAGGACGCTTGACCTCCTTTATCTTCTCCATCCGGAATACAAAGATATATAATCTCGCTATGTAAAATTAATCTCTTACATCGTGGTCTTCGATTTTTATAGTTTTCTCGTGACTCAATCTTTTGCACGACAACTTGATCTACGTGGGAAACTATTTTTATTTTGATTCCAGCATGTAATGCTCCGTTGAAACTTTCCCAACATTAACATTTTTCTAGAATTATAAATAAAATAATTAAATGATGATATCTTTATAAGTCAAATTAAGTATACCTTAGATTTGTTAAAACGGTTTAGTATGGACAATGCTAAGGCCATAAATACACCCATGAGCACTTCTACAAAATTAGACTTGGATAATGAAGGTGAAAACTTTGATCAAAAAATAGATAGAGGAATGATATGTAGTTTATTGTATTTAAGTTACTAGATGACATAATATTTAGTGTTGGATTATGTGCAAGATTTTAATCCAATCCTAAATATTCTCATTTTAAGGCAGTTAAGAGAATATTTAGATATTTAAAAGGAACATTTAATTTAGGTTTATGGTATCCTAAGTCTAAAAACTTTAATTTACTTGCTTATGCGGATGTTGATTTTGAAGGTTGTAGAATACGTAGAAAAAGTACAACCAGAATATGCCAATTCTTAGGATATGCTTTTGTTTTTTGGTATTCTAAGAAACAAAATTTGGTTGCATTATCTACAACTGAAGCTGAGTACATAGAAGTTGGTGCATGTCGTGCACAAGTAGTTTGGATGAAAAATACTTTAGATTATGCAATTCACTTGAAAAATATTCCTATCAAATACTATAACACTAGTGCAATATGTTTAACTAAAAATCTCATTCAACAATCAAGAATTAAATATATTGACATTAAGCATTACTTTATTAGAGATCATGTAAATAATCATGATATATCTTTGAAATTTATTGATACTAACCATCAATTGGTTGATATCTTCGTCAAGCCATTAAATGAAGAATAATTTGACTTTACTAAAAGAGAGTTAAGAATGTTAAACCATTCAAATGCATGATTTGATAGATTTTTTGAGTTTACATAAGATGCTTTTGAGTACTTGAGTAGCTCTTATAGTCTTATTGGACTTCTCGATTTTTTTTAGATCTCCTTCAAAATAATTATTGGATTCATAAATATGTATCCTCCCTCTTAATAAATTATTTTGTTTTGGGATACTTGATTTTTGGATCTTTGACACCCCCTTTCCACTTCTTCTTCTTCTATTTTATTTACAAAGAGGAAGAAAGCAATTTGATATGAAATGGATTAAACTATATTCTAATTTTTCTTATTATTTTACTAAGGGGAATAAATTGACTAGATTTCTTTCTTTGTGTAATGAATATTTATGATAAATGTGTTGACATATGTATTTAATACTTAGTATTAGAATATGTCATGAATATTTCTCCTTACTGATAACAAAGGGGGAGAAATGGCATGATTGATGACATATGACAAATGTTGTGTTTGAAATTTTATTATATAATAAACATTTATGTTGAACAATTATTTCGAAAAGAAATGTTGAATATTTCTCCTTATTGATAAATATTTAAAAATGATAAACATTCAAATGATAGGTATTTATGATAAATGTTCATATATGAATTGAACATTTCTCTTTTTTGTGGATGACAAAGGGGGAGAAATGACATAATTGATGATGTAAAAGAAATGTGTATTTTAAAATCTTTAAAATATTTATATAATACCAAGAAGATGACATACTCTGAAAATTTTATCATGTATGGTATCATGATTTTTGATATAAAGTGAATGTTTAGAATATTTATTATGTGAAACATATCAATTGAAATTATTTATCATGTGATACTAAGAAAAAGAATACTTTAAAATTTTATTATGGTATCATGAATGGTTAAATTATGAAAATACTATATTTGAATTCAAAGTGATGGATTCTTTGAATTCAAGTTTGGTGTATTGATCATATGGCATATACATAGGGGAGTTAAGGTTAATTCCGTCGTATCATTATCAAAATGGGAGATTGTTAAATCTCAAATTTTGGTGATGAAATCAATTGATAGTTTTATGATCTAACTTTTATGTTAAAAGAATATGATGCATGATTAGCTACAAGGGCATTACAATCGGATGTTAGGTCGAGTCAAGTTCTAGCATTAGGCCAAGGTTCGGACATGATTTCACATCATCATACCTTCTCCCGTCATCAACAAAAAGGAGAAGTGCAATTAGCAAATTCTTGAGATATGAAAGCTTAGCAATTTAGCAAATTTTTATCACTTTAGAACATGTAAGCTAGTGAGTTCTTTATTCTCTTTGAGAAGTGCAACCTAGCAAATTTTTGCTTCCTTTGCAATGTTCAAGCTAGCAATTTTACATCATGAAAACTAACAAGTTGGCAAGTGTTACTTCTCTTTGAAGATGAAGGCTAGCATATTTTTGAGAATGTGAGGTTAAGCAAAATTTTTGCTTCTCTTGAGATTAGCAAGATAGCACTTATTGTTCATCTTTTGAGATGATCAAGCTAGCAAGTTTTGCTCCCCTTTGTCGATGTCAAAAACAAGGGATGGTTACAATAATGTAAAACTTTTCCTATTACATAATTTTTCAAATCATCACATAAAATATATTAAGAAAAATTAATATGGTGATGAGATATACAATTCATGAAGATAAATTATGAATATCAAGAGAATCATAGGAGAAACAAATAAAATATCTTGATTCATGCATAAGAAATCTCAAGTTGTCAAGATTAAGATTTATATATTAAAGAAAAATCTCAAGTTTTCTTTTAAAAAAATGATGATTCATAAAAAATCTTCTTTTAAATAATACGAGAACACATAATAAGATATTTTGATTCACAAAAGATTTCAAGTTATAATTTCGAGAAATCAAAATCATGATATATTCAAATTCAAATAATCAAAATCACTTTCAAAAGATTCAAAATGAAATAAATAGACTTATCGATCTCTTAAAATGCTAATGATTTCCTTTCCTCCTTTTGTCATTGTAAATAAGAAAGAAGAAAAGGGGGAATAATACATAATAAAACTTCAAATCATAAATTCTCAATATGTCAAGTAGCATATCATGGTTTATTATGATATATCTTCTTTAGTGAACAGCCAAAGGAATCATAAGAGTATAAAGAATGAAAAATCTTGACTCATAATAAATCTTAATTTATAAATATCAATGAATCAATATCATGATTTGGATAAAAACTTATTCAAATTCAAATTCAAATCATCAAATCATCAAATCATCAAATCATCAAAATCACTATCATAGTTCAAGAGATTCATAAAAAATAACATAATCGATTCATTACTCTCTTTTTGAAAAATTTATAAAATAAAAAATTTTTAAGAAAAATGTATTCTCTTTTTATTTCATACAAGCATGCTTTTGTCTTTTAAGCTAACTAAAAACATGCATCTTCATTTAAAACCGAAAAAAACTTTCATTACGACAAAGATCAATAAGCCATAAATCATAAAAATCATCATACATAATTTTAAAATATAAATTCATTAAGCATAAAGCATCTTCAATCAAGATCAAAAAGCAATACGGAAATCATCAAGATATATATTATTATTTCTTAAAAACATATATAGGATTTATCTTAAGCATTAGATTTAAGTCTAACATTTTGTTCCTTTATCAAAAAATATATTTTTTATAATTAATATAATTTTTCTAAATCACTAAAAAGAAAAGCATGATCCTCTTTTATTTTTTTATATTTTATATACTAATTTAAAAATAACTTATTGTTAGGACTCTAGCTAGGAGAGTCCTAATTTAGTTTCATTGAAGAGGACAAATATGTAAATCCTAAGGGCATTTATGTAAATCCTCTCTAGTCGACCTTTATTAAAAAGGTCAGAAGACCGACTAGGTTAGGATTAGTTTAGAGGAAGATATTCTGAGGGAAGAATAAGATACATGTCGCCCTAATTAACCACCACTTATCTTAGTTAAAGAGGGGTTGGTTGATGAGAGGTTAAGTTAGAATAGGATTAGGATTAGTTTGGAGGTTGATTATTAGAGTTGGAGTTAGAGTTGGAGTTGGAGTTGGAGTTGTTAGAAGTAGGAGTTACTTCTTAGAGTTGAAGTATGAGCTGTTAGGAGTAGGAGTCTTAAGTAGAAATTGTATTTTGAGTTAGGGTTTAGAAACCCTATAAATAGCCTTGTATTCTCTCCTCTTTGATAAATCAATTATCTTTCAGCTCATGTAATAGAAAACTAAGGAAGGAGGAACTCCTATAGAGTTCCAAGAAGGCTGATCCCCTATAAAGATCACCCCAGGCTTATAATCCGTAAGGGTTCTAGCACTTGGTATCAGAGCAGGGTTATTGGTGTCCCGCTACCCTTCCACGGCCATCCATCATCCTTCCACAGTCGTCTAAAATAATTCTCACAATTGCTTGAAGATTGTCATCAAATTTTATCATCATCTCCACCATTGTAGATCATCCTTTGATCTCCCCATGAATTGCAACAGGTTATGGTTTCTTACCTTATTATTACTGTAATTTCATTATCCCTACTTAGAAAATCTAAAAAAATTCATTCTAATTTGCTGCATAAACTTTTCATCATAAATTTCTTATCTTTAGGATGAAAGTTGTGCTGCAGAATTCCAACCGCACACCCTTTACTATTTGATTTGCTGTTGCATTTTTACTGATCAAATTTCTACAAAATTTCTACCACGGCTTTATAACTTCCTATCCTCGAATCTTCTTTTGTTTCATTAAAAAATCATCAAGATAACCTACTCATCTTTTACATCCAATCTACTGTAGTTTAGACATAAAAATTTATTATCATACTTCTTCATGATCTTTTGATTTTGCTAAACCTATTATTGTTATTTCTTTGTACAAAATTATTATCGGTACTACCTCTTCCTTACCAGTTTCACTTGAATTTTTGTTAAATTTTTTTGGAAAATATTACATCTTTACTGCAAGAATTTTTTCGACGAAAAATCTACTATAGCACCTTTGTCATTCTTCATCTTCTTAACCCACTAAAACCCAACTATCTTGCTGTTGCTAGTTACAGGCGCCCTGCAAGCCAATCATGTGAGTGATAGCACGTGTGACACGCTACATGATCTTTTTCTTAAGATTATTACTAGTATATTCTCATATTATATTATCTTATATATATATATATATATATATATAGTGATGTCCTTGGTTTTCTGCAATGGGAATCAGATCGTGATAAAATTATGATAATAAGATCGATTCACCTTTAAACACAGATCCTAAATAATCCCAGTTATACATTACTCAAGAGGGACATCGAGATAACCGGACATACCAATATACTATATACCCATCCATATAATGGAGGTAATCGATCTCATAGCCACTTATGTGGAGACACTAAGGATATAATACAGGTGCTTATTAAAGAATGAGTTCACTGATTGATCCACTTATGAAATGTTGTATGGTTGATGATACCAAATATCAGACAGTGATTCCATAGTTCCAGTTGTGTATCTAGTCCTTTGACTTGAGACATCAAGGATGCCTTGTATGAGTACTCCTTTCTAACACCAAATTTATAGGTTTAGAAAGTTCTAGATCTGATACAATTAGTTATCGGGATTGGTAGTCATCCTTACAAAGGCAATTGAGTGTCAATAAAGGATCATATACTCTTGGTATCACGAGAGAAATATCTTATATGTGTATGCTTAGATAAATCTCTGGCCAGGGTCATTCAGATTTAGAGAGAAAGAGTTCTCCGGTAGAATCCAATTAGAGCAAGACAAATTGATTCTGTATGTGACTTGACAGTACCATATCGAACATACGGTCTTTGGGATATTAGTTGGATAAGAGATTATAGATAAATGGTAACTATGGACAGACAAGTCTGATGGATTCGATTCCCCCTGTACCGTCTAGGGACTATGGCGTAGTGGCCTAGTACGTCCATAGTCGATAAGTCGAGTGAATTATTATGAAGATAATAATTTACTATATCAGAAGGAGTTCTAATGGGAGTGACTCACCATTTCGATTCGCCCAGAGGGTCACATACATATGATGGATACTTCAACGAATAGAGGATTGGATGAAGATGCAATTAGCCCCTATTCTCATTAGATGGGACCCTATACAAATGGGCTTCTTGGTTGAGACTCAATTAGAGTCCTAAGGAGATTATTTGATAGAGATCCGATGTCTGAGGTTAGTGGTTAATTGGATGAAGATCCAACACCCACTAAGCGAGGAGCCCTTAGGTTTTGGTGGCCCTTTATAAATAGTAAAGGAGACTCATGATTGATTGGTTATAGCCTTAGCCTCCCCCTATATTCTCCTCCCTCTCTCTGCACAAAAGTTGCAAGATCAGATTGGAGGAGTTTCATTGTAATGATCCATTGTATAGATACCACCAGATAGGAGGACGCTTGGCCTCATTTATCCTCTCTATCCAGATCCGGAAATACAGGATTATACGATCTCCCTAGGTAAAATCAATCTCTCACGCAACGTGATTTTTTATTTTACATTTTCTCGACCCCAATTTTTACGATGATTTAATCTGGAAACCGCTTTTTGTTTTGATTTTAATTACTGTGATGCTCCCGAGGTTTCCCAACAATAGTATTAGAGTTAAGGTTTTCGTGCAAAAGATTTATTTTAAACTACGTGTGATGAGATTGAATCACGTAGAATCATTCTACTCGTTCTTGCTATATTTTTGCAAAGAAACACGAGAGGGCGCCAAGCCACCGCACTTGTAGGGGTGGTGGCCATGGCCAAGCCCCTTGTAGGGCGGCCACCCATGGCTAAGCGTAGGGGCAACTCATCGCCAAGGCACCGCAGGCATGTAGATGTTGCGGGGCCGCCAAGCTATCGCCCATAGAGCAGGCCAATGGCGATCGATTGTAGGGTGCCCGGCTAGTAGGGGCTTGCAGTGGCGCTTATGGAGGTACCGTGGGGCGGCACTAGCGGTATTGGGAGAGCGCTATCGCGGTGATGGCAGACTGAGTGTGTGGGAAGAGGTCTAGGGAATCCTTTTGAGAAAAGTATGATTCTACCCATCAAAATTTGAGAAATTTTGAGGTCATCCTATCGTAAAATTTTGACATGCCCTCAACATTTTGGAAATCTTAAGGACTTCTCTTATCCGATTCGAAAATGCCCTTACACTAAGATTTCGATTGGATCCCGATCCCCACTAGAGTCTCGAGACTTGATAATGTGTTGACGATGTCGCATGATTCGCTAGAAAATAGTGAGAATACATTAAGATAGAAGTTCATATCTTAATTAGTATTTTCGTAAAATCTACATGTTATTTATTTATAATATATCTTGTTTATCGAAATATATTGCTCACAAACCCCGTGGCATACTTGATGTCAATCATCTCATTGGTCCAAACTACACAAATTAACTCGTAATTTAAGAATTATTCTTACTACGGAGAAAATCACATACATCCTTGAGACAATTGTGCCCGAAAAAAGGACAAGCGAGGATGAGATCGCTCACTCTGTGAAGTATATAGATGATTCCACGTTGGTAAAATATTACATGTTGGCCTCCATGACTCCTTTGTTCTGTAACATGAGAGTGTAGATGTAGATTCTATTCTTCTTCATCTCCACTAGCTATTTAAGAAACAGGGAAGAACTTAAAGATATGAGATATCTAAGAGACTCTTCTAAGCCGTGGATGATAGAAGGGACATCGATTGAGAACCATGTTCTAAAGATGATATAGTGGATCGAGAAACTCATAGGTCTAGGAATAGTCCTAGAGGATAACCCGACGTTAATCTTATGCTTGATCCTACGATTTCTTTTCTCACTTCATCATTAATTTTAACATGAGCAAGTTTGATCAATATGTTGAGGAAGCTAAGAATGCCATCAAGAAAGAGAAGCCGTTCTATATTAGTGAGACCAAAAGAAAAGGAATGCCAAGATCCTTAAGAAGGGCAAGGGCAAAGGAAGACTAGGTAAGCAAAGGTTGTCGAAAAAGACCCTACAAACGATAAAGGACAATGACTACGGCCAAGATGAGCATTGGAAGAGGAACCGTAAGGACTACCTTACGATATGGTGAAACATAAGCTTGGAGAAGCTTAAGGTATATTCATGATTAGTCTTCATATATCATATTTTCGTGATAACACATAGGTATTAGATCGGAGTACTTATCATATCTATAATTCATTGCAAGTTCTAGCAAGACCAAGGAGGCGGCGGTGAGATGAACCTCAAATGGGCAATGGAGCAATAGTTGATGCAATTGCTATTGGGAGGTCATCCTACATCTACGGTGGAGCTATTATTGCATTAGATGTATGCTATTTTCTCTTCCATTATCAAAGATATTATTTCCATTTCTTGTTTGACAACTAGTATATATAAATTAGTTTTTGAGAATAATAATTATTCAATAGTTATAGATGATGCGATCATCACTAGAGGGACCCTTATAAATGACTTATATGTGTTAGACACTTCTCCACACATCATGAATATAAATATGTCTAAGAGAAAAAGAGATAAGGTGAATAATGCATACCTTGTAGTTTTTTAATTTTTATATTTTTCTCATGACCCCAATATTTTGCATGATGATTTGATCTGCGTGAAAAATCAATTTTTTGTTTTGATTTCAGCTACGCATGTGATGCTCCCACTGAGGTTTCCCAATAGCTACCACCACCCAAGACATCTTTAGAGCATCCCTTTAGCCTTAAGATGCAACCATCGTAACCTATTTTTATAACCTAAACAACACCCAAATCCACAGCCCAAAACAATAACCTATTCCATCCTATCGACATAGAATTATATAGCACTACCTTTTAGTGTTTCTTCTTGCACCCATATTTGATCCTTACTGAAATTATTGTTGTCACCCATTCATCCTTAGGGCACCTCTCTAGCCTTAAGATGCAGCCATCATAACATATTTTCTGAATCCACAACCAACTCAAACCATAGCCTAAACAATGACGGTCTTCCACCATCGAACCTTCCACTAATCTTTACCCTTCGTAGCCACCAATTCTATAAAACCTATCGCCATCAACAATAGCCTAAGCCATCCCTCTAACACTAAACCTCTATTACTAAACTCTCCTTACCCCTCGGTAGCCCTAAATCATAGCCCTAACAATACTAAAAAATAATAACTTATCAACCCCAAACCATAGCCATCTACCTATGATCCACCATCTCTTTCTACCACTAAACCACCCAATCGTTCCATACCACTAACCAGATTAAGAGAGGGACATTAGCATATCGGCACACATAATGGCATCTCAAGGTTCAATAGATGCCAAGTTGAGGCGTTTGAATCACGCATAGAGGACATATTGCGCCTTATTCATCGAATTTGGATTGAGCTGATCTCCGAGCCTAATAAAATTCCAACAATGTCAAAGTTTAGAAAGGCCTCTCAAAAAGAAAGATGAGCCATTGATATGAGGGCATGAGGGTGGACTTCCCTCAATGGGAAGAAGGAGACCCGCCAGGATGGACCTCTTTTATTTTTTTATATTTTATATACTAATTTAAAAACAACTTATTGTTTGGACTCTAGCTAGGAGAGTCCTAATTTAGTTTCATTGAAGAGGGCAAATATGTAAATCCTAAGGGCATTTATGTAAATTCTCTCTAGTCGACCCCTATTAAAAAGGTGAGGAGACCGACTAGGTTAGGATTAGTTTAGAGGAAGATATTCTGAGGGAAGAATGAGATACATGTCACCATAATTAACCACCACTTATCTTAGTTAAAGAGGGGTTGGTTGATGAGAGGTTAAGTTAGAATAGGATTAGGATTAGTTTGGAGGTTGATTATTAGAGTTGGAGTTAGAGTTGGAGTTACTTCTTAGAGTTGAAGTATGAGTTGTTAGGAGCAGGAGTCTTAAGTAGAAATTGTATTATGAGTTAGGGTTTAGAAACCCTATAAATAGTCTTGTATTCTCTCCTCTTTGATAAATCAATTATCTTTCAGCTCATGTAATAGAAAACTAAGGAAGGAGGAACTCCTATAGAGTTCCAAGAAGGCTGATCCCCTATAAAGATCACCTCAGGGTTATAATCCGTAAGGGTTCTAGCACTTGGTATCAGAGCAGGGTTATTGGTGTCCCGCTACCCTTCCACGCCATCCATCATCCTTCCACGTAGCCTAAAATAATTCTCACAATTGCTTGAAGATTGTCATCAAATTTTATCATCATCTCCACCACTGTAGATCATCCTTTGATCTCCCATGAATTGCAACAGGTTATGGTTTCTTACCTTATTATTACTGCAATTTCATTATCCTTACTTAAAAAATCTAAAAAAATTTATTCTAATTTGCTGCATAAACTTTTCATCGTAAATTTCTTATCTTTAGGATGAAAGTTGTCTAATTCCAACACCACACTATTTGATTTCTTGCATTTTCTTGATCAAATTTCTACAAAATTTCTACCACGGCTTTATAACTTCCTATCCTCGGATCTTCTTTTGTTTCATCAAAAAATCATTAAGATAACCTACTCATCTTTTACATCCAATCTACTGTAGATTAGACATAAAAATTTATTATCATACTTCTTCATGATCTTTTGATTTTGCTAAACCTATTATTGTTATTTCTTTGTACAAAATTATTGTTGGTACTACCTCTTCCTTACCATAAGATCCCCCTTAAGTTTCACTTGAATTTTTGTTAAAAAGTTTTGGAAAATATTACATCTTTACTGCAAGAATTTTTTCGACGAAAAATCTACTATAGCACCTTTGTCATTCTTCTTCTTCTTAACCCACTAAAACCCAACTATCTTGCTGTTGCTAGTTAGCGCCTATGAGCCAATCATGAGTGATAGCACGTGTGACACGCTACACGATTTTTTTTCTTAAGATTATTACTAGTATATTCTCATATTATATTATCTTATATATATATATATATATATATATACATATATATTGTGATGTCCTTGGTTTTCTGCAATGGGAATCAGATCGTGATAAAATTATGATAATAAGATCGATTCACCTTTAAACACAGATCCTAAATAATCCCAGTTATACATTACTCAAGAGGGACATCGAGATAACCGGACATACCAATATACTATATACCCATCCATATAGTGGAGGTAACTGATCTCATAGCCACTTGTGTGGAGACACTAAGGATATAATACAGGTGCTCATTAGAGAATGAGTTTACTGATTGATCCACTTATAAAATGTTATATGGTTGATGATACCAAATATCAGACAGTGATTTCATAGTTCCAGTTGTGTATCTAGTCCTTTGACTTGAGACATCAAGGATGCCTTGTATGAGTACTCCTTTCTAATACCAAATTTACAGGTTTGCAAAGTTCTAGATCTGATACAATTGGTTATCGGGATTGGTAGTCATCCTTACAAAGGTAATTGAGTGTCAATAAAAGATCATATACTCTTGGTATCACGAGAGAAATATCTTATATGTGTATGCTTAGATAAATCTCTGGCCAGGGTCATTCAGATTTAGAGAGAAAGAGTTCTCCGGTAGAATCCAATTAGAGCAAGACAAATTGATTCTGTATGTGACTTGACAGTACCATATCTAACATACGGTCTTTGGGATATTAGTTGGATAAGAGATTATAGATAAATGGGAACTATGGACAGACAAGTCTGATGGATTCGATTTCCCCTGTACCGTCTCGGGACTATGGCGTAGTGGCCTAATACGTCCATAGTCGATGAGTCGAGTGAATTATTATGAAGATAATAATTTACTATATCAGAAGGAGTTCTAATGGGAGTGACTCACCCGTGTCGGGCCTAGAGGGTCACATACATATGATGGATACTTCAACGAATAGAGGATTGGATGAAGATCCAATTAGCCCCTATTCTCATTAGATGGGACCCTATACAAATGGGCTCCTTGGTTGAGACTCAATTAGCGTCCTAAGGAGATTATTTGATAGAGATCTAATAATACAAGGTTAGTGGATAATTGGATGAAGATCCAACACCCACTAAGGCAGGAGCCCTAAGGTTTTTGGTGGCCCTTTATAAATAGGAAAGGAGACTCATGATTGATTGGTTGTCACCTTAGCCTCCCCCTATATTCTCCTCCCTCTCTCTGCACAAAAGTTGCAAGATCAGATTGGAGGAGTTTTATTGTAATGATCTATCGTATAGATACCACCAGATAGGAGGACGCTTGGCCTCATTCATCCTCTCTATCCAGATCTGGAAATACAGGATTATACGATCTCCCTAGGTAAAATCAATCTCTCACGCATCGTGATTTTTTTATTTTTACTTTTTTCTCGTGATCCCAATTTTTTACACGATGATTTAATCTGCTGGGAAACCAGTTTTTTGTTTTGATTTTAATTGCACCTATGATGCTCCCACTGAGGTTTCCCAACAATAGTATTAGAGCTAAGGTTTTCATGCAAAAGATTTATTTTAAACTACGTGTGATGGGATTGAATCACGTAGAATCGTTCTACTCGTTCTTGCTATATTTTTGCAGCAAACACAGCGAAGAGGGGGCAGTCGGCCAAGCCACCTGCACTTGTAGGGGTGGCCGGCCATGGCCAAGCCCCTTGTAGGGGCGGCCACCCATGGCTAAGCCGACTGTAGGGGCAACCTGCTACTGCCAAGGCACCCTGCAAGGGGGCATGTAGATGTTGCCAGGGGCGATCGATTGTAGGGTGCCCAGGCCAGAAGGTAGCTTCGGTGGCACTTATGGAGGTACCACCGTGGAGCACTAGCGCAGGCGGTGCTGCAGGTGCCGCCTATCAGGCGGTGATGGCGTATGATGAGGGTGTGGGAAGAGGTCTAGGGCATCCGTTTGAGAAAAGTATGATTCTACCCATCAAAATTTGAGAAATTTTGAGGTCTGTCCTATCGTAAAATTTTGACATGCCCTCAACATTTTGGAAATCTTGAGGACTCCTCTTATCCGAGTCGAAAATGCCCTTACACTAAGATTTCGATTGGATCCTGATCCCCACTAGGAGTCTGCTCGAGACTTCCGATCATGTGTTGACGATGTCGCATGATTCACTAGAAAAATAGTGGGAATCAATTAAGATAGAAGTTCATATCTTAATTAGTATTTTCTGTAAAATCTGCATGTTATTTATTTATAATATATCTTGTTTATCAGAAATATATTGCTCACAAACCCCCTGTGTGGCATACTTGATGTCAATCATCTCATTGGTCCAAACTACACAAATTAACTCTGTAATTTAACAATTATTCTTACTGCGGAGAAAATCACATACATCCTTGAGACAATTGTGCCCACGCCGAAAAAAAGGACAAGCGGGGATGAGATCGCTCACTATGTGAAGTATATAGATGTTTCCACGTTGGTAAAATATTACATGTTGGCCTCCATGACTCCTTTGTTACAGAGGTAACATGAGAGTATAGATGTAGATTCTATTCTTCTTCATCTCCATTAGCTATTTAAGAAACAGGGAAGAACTTAAAGATATGAGATATCAAAGAGACTCTTCTAAGCCAGGATGATAGAAGGGACATTGATTGAGAACCATGTTCTAAAGATGATATAGTGGATCGAGAAACTCATAGGTCTAGGAATAGTCCTAGAGGATAACCCGTGCGTTAATCTTATGCTTCAGTCCCTACCAGATTTCTTTTCTCACTTCATCATTAATTTTAACATGAGCAAGTTTGATCAATATGTTGAGGGAAGCTAAGAATGCCATCAAGAAGGAGAAGCCAGTTCTCTATATTAGTGAGACCAAAAAGAAAAGGAAGGCCAACAAGATCCTTAAGAAGGGCAAGGGCAAAGGAAGACTAGGTAAGCAAAGGTTGTCGAAAAAGACCCTGCAAACGATAAAGGACAATGACTACGGCCAAGATGAGCATTGAAAGAGGAACTGTAAGGACTACCTTGTAGATATGGTGAAACAGAAGCTTGGAGAAGCTTAAGGTATATTCATGATTAGTTTTCATATATCATATTTTCGTGATAACACATAGGTATTAGATACTGGGAGTACTTATCATATCTATAATTCATTGTAAGTTCTAGCAAGACCAAGGAGACTGGCCAGAGGTGAGATGAACCTCAAAATGGGCAATGGAGCAATAGTTGATGCAATTGCTATTGGGGAGGTCATCCTACATCTACCTGGTGGAGCTATTATTGCATTAGATGTATGCTATTTTCTCTTCCATTATCAAAGATATTATTTCCATTTCTTGTTTGACAATTAGTATATATAAATTAGTTTTTGAGAATAATAATTATTCAATAGTTATAGATGATGCGATCATCACTAGAGGGACCCTTATATATGGCTTATATGTGTTAGACACTTCTCCACATATCATGAATATACTTGATATAAATATGTATACTTGATAAAGTACAAATCTAAGGCCTTTGAGAAATTCAAGGAATATAAGAATGAAGTTGAGAACTAAATTGGAAAAAGTATTAAGACTCTTCGATCATATCGAGGAGGAGAGTACTTGAGTATATAGTTCACCCATTTCCTCAAAGATAATGGAATTCTATCCCAGTGGATAAAAAACTTCCTTATATACCTTAGCTTAATGGTGTATTAGAAATCAGGAATCACACACTGGTAGATATGGTGTGATCTATGATGAGTTTCGCTAACCTACCCGTCTCATTCTGGTGATACCCCTAGAGACCGCAGCTTACCTTCTGAATAGAGTTCCATCAAAGTTGGTAGTGTCTATACCATATGAGATATGGATAGGAAAGAAGCCCAATCTTAGGATGTTTAAGACTTGGGGCTATCCTGCCCATGTTAGAAGACACAACCCCGATAAGTTAGAATCAAGGACGTAACGATGCATTTTCGTAGGATACCCTGAGGAGATATGGGGTGTTACTTCTATCATTTCGAGGACCAAAAGGGCCTTATTGCTAAGAGAGCTGTGTTCCTTGAGAAGGAACACATTCTTAGTGGAAGCAGTGGGAGTGAGAGTTGAGCGAGGTTGGAGAACCTAGTTCAAGCACCATTCTAGAGTCCGAGTCTATTCAGGTACCTAACACACAAGTTCTAACTTTACATAGGTCTAGCAGAGTATCTCACCCTCTTGAAAGATATATGAGACATATCAGTGGAGATGACTCTTAGTATGTTGATCCTCAGACCTATGAGGAGGCTCTTATGAGTATAGACTTCAGGAAATGACAAAAAGCCATGAATTCTGAGATGGATTTCATGTACTCTAACAAGGTTGGAAACCTTATGGATGCACCTGAGGGTATCATACCCATTGGTTGCAAGTGGATCTTCAAAAAGAAGATTGAAGTAGATGGAAAGGTGGAGACCTATAAAGCAAGGCTGGTAGCTAAAGAAAATTATCAAATACAAGGTAAAGTCTGTTCAGGTACCTAACACATAAGTTCCAACTTTACGTATGTCTAGCAGAGTATCTTACTCTCCTAAAAGATATTTTGGATATATCAGTAGAGATAACTCTTAGTATGTTGATCCTCAGACCTACAATGAGGCTATTATGAGTATAGACTCTGAGAAGTGGCAAAAAACCATGAATTCTAAGATGGATTATATGTACTCTAACAAGGTTTGAAACCTTGTTGATGCACCTGAGGGTATCATACCCATTGGCTGCAATTGGATCTTCAAAAAAAAGATTGGAGTAGA
Source organism: Ensete glaucum (assembly GCA_021527575.1). Lineage (NCBI taxonomy): Eukaryota > Viridiplantae > Streptophyta > Magnoliopsida > Zingiberales > Musaceae > Ensete > Ensete glaucum. Next base: position 43,208,880 of record CM038551.1, on the reverse strand, counting down.
TGAAAATGTGGAGATCTATAAGATAAGCTTGGTAGCTAAAGGATATTGTCAAAGACAAAGAGTTAACTATGATGAAACCTTTTTACCTGTAGCTATGCTTAAATCTATTAGAATTATTTTGGCCATTGCAGCACAATATGACTATGAGATCTAGCAGATGGATGTGAAAATAACATTCCTCAATGGCAATCTCGAGAAGAAGGTATATATGATATAAACCAGAGAGATTCATATCTAGAGAGAGTCCATATAAAGTGTGCAGACTTCTCAAGTCTATTTATGGACTAAAGCAAGCTTCTTGAAGTTGGAACATAAGATTTAATGAGACGATCGGATCTTATGACTTCGATAAGAATAAAGATAAGCCTTATGTATACAGGAAAGTAAGTAGGAGTCCTATCACCTTCTTGGTATTGTATGTGGATGACATTCTAATTATTAGAAATGATATAGAAATGGTCTCCACAATAAAGACTTGGGTATCCAGAAACTTCTCTATGAAAGACTTAAGGGAAGCATCCTATATTTTGGGGATCCGGATCTATAGAGATAGATTTAAGAGGATGCTAGGCTTGTCCCAATCTAGGTACATAGACTCCATTTTAAAAAGTTTGATATAGAGAATTTCAAGAGTGGTCTCATACCGATAAGACATGAAATATCAATTTCTAGGAGTATATCCTCAAATACTCCTGAAGAAATGATAGACATAGATAAGATACCTTATGCCTCAGCGATAAGGTCTATCATGTATGCTATGTTATGTACCAGGCCTAAACTATCATGTATGTTATGTTATGTACCAGGCCTGATATAGTACTTGCTCTGAGTGTCACGAGCAAGTATCAGGTAGATCTAGGTTTGGAACACTAGAAGGTAGTAAAGTGTATCCTTAAGTACTTACAAAGACTAAGGATCTTTTACTCATATGTAAAGGAGGTAGCCTCTAGGCTAAGGCTACATAGACTTGACTTTTTAGTTCGACATTGATAACAAGTCAAACTTAGGGTATGTTTTTACCCTGAATGGAAGAGTAATAAGCTGGAAGAGTTCCAAGCAAGATACTACTATTGACTCGACCATAGAGGCAAAATACATTACTATAACAAAAGAAGGGGTATGGATAAAGAAGTTCATCATGATATGAGAGTCGTACCAAGCAGCATAGAGTTGATTCCCATATATTGCGACAGCGACAGGGCTATAGCTCCAGTAAGAGAACCCAGATCTCATCAGAATTATTCTGAAAAGGTTCATCTGATTAGAGTGATCATGACCTGAAAAGATATAGCAATGCAAAGAGTTCCATCCAAAGATAACATTACAGATCCACTGTCGAAGCCGCTGGCTCAGATTGTATTTGAGCGTCATAGGGTCCGATGGGGATCATTCACATAGGTGATTGACTTTACGTCAAGTGGTAAATTGCTAGTTACAAGTGCCCTGCAAGCCAATCACGTGAGTGATGACACATGTAACATGCTGCGTGATCTTTTTGCTTAAGATTATTACTGACATATTTTTACATTATATTATTTGTTACATATATATATATATATATAGTGATGTCCTTAGTTCTGTGCAATGGGAATCAGATCATGATGAGATATGATAATGAGATCGATTCACCTTTAAACACAAATCCTAAATAATTCTGGTCATAGGTTACTCGAAAGAGACATTAAGATAACTGGACAGACCGGTATCCTATATACTCGTCCATATGATGAAGGCAACTGGTCTTATAGCCACTTGTGTAACGACACTAAGGATATAATACAGGTGTTCATTGGAGAATAAGTTCACTAATTGATCCGCTTATAAAATATTATGTGATTGATGATATCAAATGTCAGATAATGATTACATAGTCCTAATTGTGTATCTGATCCTTTGACTTGAAACACCAAGGATACCTTGTATGAGTACTCCTTTCTTTAATGCCAGACTTACAAGTTTGGAAAGTTCTAGATCTGGTACAACTGGTTATCAGGATTGGTAGCCAATCTTACGAAGGTAATTGAGTGTCAATAAATGAACATCCACTCTTGGTATCATGAGAGGAATATCTTATATGTCATTGCTCAAACAAATCCTTGGCCAGGATTATTCGGATTGAGAGAGAAAGAGTTCTCTGATAAAATCTGATTAAAGCAAGACAAACTAATTCCGTATGTGACTTGATAGTACCATATCCAATATACGATCTTTGAGATATGAGTTGGATAAGGGATTATATATACACGATAACTGTAGATAGACATGTCTGATGGATATGATATCCTCTGTATCGTTTGGGAACTATGACATAGTGGCCTAATACGTCCATAGTCGATGAGTCGAGTGAATTATTATGGAGATAATAATTCACTATATCATAAGGAGTTTTGATGGGAGTGACTCACGGTCAAATCGGCATCGGGCCTAGAGGGTCACACATATATGGTGGATGCTTCAGTGAATAGAAGATTGGATGGAGATCCAATTAGCCCCTATTCTTATTAGATGAGACCCTATGCAAATAAGCTCCTTAGTTGAGGCCCAATTAAAGGCTTAAGGAGATTACTGGATAAAGATCTAATAGTGCAAGGTTATTGGATAGTTTGATGGTGATCCAATACCTACTAAGGCAGGAGCCCTAGGATTTTTGGTGACCCTCTATAAATAGGAGGGGAGACTCATGGTTGATTGACTACAGCTTTAGCCTCCCCCTTATATTCTCCTCCCTCCCTCTGTGCAAGAGTTGCAAGATCAAATTGGAGGAGTTTCATTGCAGAGATCCATCGTGTGGATACCGCTAAAGAGGAGGACGCTTGACATCATTCATCCTCTATATCCGGATCTAGAAATACAAGGATATATGATCTCTTTAGGTAAAATCAATCTCTCACACATTGTAGTTTTTTAATTTTTATATTTTTCTCATGACCCCAATATTTTGCATGATGATTTGATCTGCGTGGAAAATTGATTTTTTGTTTTGATTTCAGTTGCGCATGTGATGCTCCCGCTGAGGTTTCCCAATAGCTACCACCACCCAAGACATCTTTAGAGCATCCCTTTAGCCTTAAGATGTAACCATCGTAACCTATTTTTATAACCTAAACAACACCCAAAACCACAGCCCAAAACAATAACCTATTCCATCCTATCGACATAGAATTCTATAGCACTACCTTTTAGTGTTTATTGTTGCACCCATATTTGATCCTTACTGAAATTATTGTTGTCACCCATTCATCCTTAGGGCATCTCTCTAGCCTTAATATGCAGCCATCATAACCTATTTTCAGAATCCACAACCAACTCAAACCATAGCCTAAATGACGGTCTTCCATCGAACCTTCCACTGATCTTTACCCTTCGTAGCCACCAATTCTATAAAACCTATTGCTGCCATCAACAATAGCCCTAAGCCATCCCTCTAACACTAAACCTCTATTACTAAACTCTCCTTACAGCCCCTATAGTAGCCCTAAATCATAGCCCTAACAATACTCAAAAAAATAGTAACTTATCAACCCCAAACCATAGCCATCTACCTATGATCCACCATCCCTTTCAGCCACTAAACCACCCAATCGTTCCATACCACTAACCCAATATTAAGAGAGGGACATTAGCATATCAGATGTGGAGGCACACAAAATGGCATCTCAAGGTTCAATAGATGCCAAGTTGGAGGTGTTTGAATCACGCATAGAGGACATATTGCGACTTATTCATCGAATTTGGATTGGCTGATCTCCGAGCCTAATAAAATTCCAACAATGTCAAAGTTTAGAAAGGCCTCTCAAAAAGAAAGATGAGCCATTGATATGAGGCAACTATGCATGAGGGTGGACTTCCCTCAATGGGAAGAAGGAGACCCGCCAGGATGGATTTCACGTGCCGAACGTCACTTCCGTCATCACCAAACACCGGAGGATTCCATGGTGGACACCACTGTCATCCACCTTGAAGGAGATGCTATATGATGGTATAATTAGCTTGAATATAACTATGGGGCTCTGATGTGGATACAATTTAAGTATATGCTACTGAACTACTTTGGGTCAACCAAATACGAGAATATCAATGAACAACTTGCCAAGATCCGATAAACCTCCACGATCCAAGAACACTAGACTAGGTTTAAGGAATTATCTTACCTTACTCATGATTGGTTTGATAAATAATTATTAGGGGCATTCATCGAAGGACTCAAGCCGAAAATTAAAGGAGAGGTTAAAGCACGGTAGTCGCGCACCGTGAAGGCTACAATATCTTTCGCCCGAATTTAAGAAGAACGGTTCAACCAAGATGCTCGGAGGATGAGAACCACTCCTAGACCCATGGCATATGAATCTCCTTTTGCTTCCAGCCATCCTTTGTTGCTAAAAAAATTGATAAGAAAAGAACTACACAACCGATCGACAAAGGATCTTTATTGGCATTGTGACGAACCATGGGGTCGCAATCATCAGTGCAAAAAGGGCCACCTCCTACTGATTGAACCTCTTAAAGACATGGAGGAGGAGGTCTAGAAGCATAAGGAAGAGGTTACGATGAAGAACAATAGCCGGTTGATTTTATGATGTACAATCTTGCTGGCTATTAATAAAGAATAACCATATGCCAACCCGCATAAAAAAGAAATAGTCGTCCAACAAATACCGAAGTAGAAGGAAGTTTTTTATTAAAGATCGAGTCTTTCTCAATATTTATCAATACCAACAGGAATTTATGAAGACTCGAGCCTCACGGAAGTAGTTTCCAAGTTTCTTTGGATCATACAAAATTGGAGATCACATTGGAGCCATAAATTATGAATCAAACTTGCGCACTAATTCATAATTACAACTTATCCTCCAAGAATCTCATTGCAAATGGAAGTTTAGAGAGGAATACTAAGCCCCGACTTATCCACCTAACACCCAACTTGATGAGGAGGCCCAAATCCAGTTGATGATTGTATGGGAACATGAGATCGTGACACATCATCGTCTAATCACTATTGCTAATGCTGGACCCTAGGAACAGGATGTGCCTACTATAGGGCCATTAGGGACCCTCGTGACAAGTTGCATATCATGACCCAGAGACATGGAGCTCAACCTTGAGGGCAAGGCCGATTTGAAGAGGGTAGGTTTGTTAGGACTCTAGCTAGGAGAGTCTTAATTTAGTTTCATTGAAGAGGGCAAACACATAAATCCTACGGGCATTCATGTAAATTCTATCTAGCTGACCCCTATTAAAGAGGTGGGAGGCCGGCTAGCTTAGGATTAGTTTGAAGATATTTTGAGGGAAGAATGAGATACATGTCATCATAATTAACCACCCCTTATCCTAGTTAAAGAGGGGTTGGTTGAGGAGGGGTTAAGTTAGAATAGGATTAGGATCAGTTTGGAGGTTGCTTATTAAAGTTAGAGTTGGAGTTGTTGGAAGTAGCAATTGCTTCTTAGAGTTGGAGTAGGAGTTGTCAGGAGTAGGAGTTTTAAGTAGGGATCGTATTAGGTGTTGGGGTTTAGAAGCCCTATAAATAGCCTTGTATTCTCCCATCTTTGATTATAAATCAATTATCTTTCAGCTCATGTAACCGGAAACCAAGGAGGGAGGAACCCCTATAGAGTTCCAAGGAGGCTGATCCCCTATAGAGATCACCCAAAGCTTAGAATCCGCAAGGATTCTAACACTCATGAATAATATTAAATAATTTTAAAATAAAGCAAAGGGGTTTTGGTTCCATCGTCATCGAAGCCTGTTAAGACATAGTTTGTCACCTTGCCTTTGTTGGTTTGTTCTTTATCTTTAGATTAACTTGATTCGTCCCAAGCCACCTTGAGTGTTTTCTTCTTCTTTTGTAGCTTCTTCTTTTTTAGTTCATTTTTGTTCCTTGTTTCTTATTTTAAGAGTTTTTCTTTAAGCTTTATAGTTAAGAGTTCAAAGTCATCATCACTTGAGCTTTTGCTCGAGTGGTCTTCATTTGTTCTAAGTGTCAAATCCTTCATGTTCTTTGGAAGGTTGTTCTCATGTTCATAAAGTTTATCATGTGTCTTTTGCATCATTTCATAGGTCATTAATGACCCGATAAGTTCTTCAAGTGGAAACTTATTTTAAGTCTTTTGCCTCTTATATTGCAGTTACTTTAGGATCCCAATTTTTAGGAAGAGAACGTAAAGCTTTATTAATAAGTTTAAGATTCGAAAACTTTTACCAAGTGCTTTTAAACCATTGATGACATTCGTAAAATGGGTGTACATGTCTCCAATGGTTTCGCATGGTTTCATACAAAATAATTCAAAATCATACATTAAAAGATTTATCTTAGAATCTTTTACTCTACTAATGCCTTCATGTGCGGTTTCAAGAGTATGCCAAATATCGAAATCGGTTTCGTAAGTAGAAACCTGATTAAATTTATTTTTATTTAAGGCACAAAATAAGGCATTCATAGCCTTGGCATTTAAAGAGAAAGTCTTCTTCGCCAAATCATTACAATCATTCATTGAAAAAGAAGACATTTGAAATCTATTTTAAATAATATTCCACAAATCAAGGTTCAAGGAAAGCAAAAAAACTCTCATCCGAGTTTTCTAATATGTGTAGTCCATCCCATTGAACATGGAAGGATGAATGATAGAAAGACCCTCTTGAAAACCAAAAAGAGCTATTTCTCTTAGGTGTTAAATCAAATGAGAAAAACATAACTCTAATACCAATTGTTATGACCAATTAGCACTAAGAGGGGGGCTGAATTGGTGCAAAAGTGGAAGTGCTTGATTCGAAAACTTTACTTATAAAAAGTAAAGAAATAAAATTGGAAGCGCCTTTTAGTATTTCGTTGAAAATGATTAAGAGATCGATTTAAGAGAAGTCTTGAGAATGAAGCTTGTATCTTTATATAAACTAATCCAGAGCAATGTAAAATAGTAAATAGCACTCACAATTTTATAGTGGTTCGGCCCCAATCTTGGCCTACGTCCACTTCCCGAGTCCTCTTCGTCGAGACCCACCAATGTCCACTAATGATCACCTTTGGGTGAAGACCATACCCTTACAACCTTTCAAATTACAAGGGAGATAAGAATTATAACACAAATTCTTACACAATGACTTGTGTGAATATTTGTGCTGAATGCAAGAAAACTTGAGGTATTTATATGCCTTATTTGGCTACAGAAAAATGGAGCCAAAATTCAAACGCACCAGAAAAATCGGGTATGGGCATTACAACCACCATGGCCAATGGTTAAACTGCCAAAAGTTTCCCTGAATCCAGGGTATGGGCGGTTCAGTCACCGACCAGCGATTCGACCACCATCAATTGTCCAAAAACAGGCGGCGGTGGTACATCGCTCGGATTCAACCATCAAAAATACCAGAAAAGTGATTCCCTTCATTTTTATAATCCTGACTTAAACCTTTTATTAACTAATTCTCTAGTCAACTAATTGAGCTCAACTTGAGCTCAATCAATCCCCTTTTATGGACCCGGTTGCCTCTTTAAGTTGATTTGGATTCCTTCCAAATCACACTCAATTCAGACTCAAACTTAACCTATGACTTAAGGATTACAACCATACATGACCACCAAGCTTAATTAATGACCTCACTCCCACAAACCGACAACCTCCGATTCACGTAGTAAGTCTCACGATCTTTCTCCAGCAATCTCCTGGTGTGTTCCTAGCGATCTTCTAGATACCTTCGGCGAAGTCCTAGTGAACTCCCGACGAGCTCCCATCGTATCGTCTAAATCATGGCTAGATGCCTAAGCTTGATCCTGGGTCCAACTCCTTTTCTCTATCATGGTTAAACCTTAATAATACTAACTATGACTTAATTAATTACAATCAACATGGCCACAAATCCACTTCAAGACTTTCCAACTCCCGACAAGCTTTTCGGCTATCTTGGACAATCTTCTGGTGAGTCTCAGTCTGTTGCTATTGCTTCCTCCTTGGTTGATGCTTCCCCTACTTCACGTTGCCCTCTTATTCCTCCATTGTCGTCACTACTTCCCGCTACCTAGTCGCATCAATGGTGCCCTATAAGCCGCTAAGAGCCCATCTCCCCTATTGCAACCCTCATTGCTACTATCGCTACCTCTTCCCTCCCCTGCCTCCTTCGTTGCTTCCCAAGCCTCTGAGACCCGCATAGAAGACAGATTGCAAGAATTCCTCCGTAAATTCAAAAGAAGTCGATTAGAGAGCCCCAACAAAACTCAACATAGTGAAAGTCTCAATCTTAAGAGGAGTTGATCTGAAAAGTATAATCATGGGCAAGACATAAGATACCCATGCATGAGGGTGGAGTTTCCCATATGGGAAGATGAAGACCCAATCGATTAGATCTCACGTGATGAAATTTTTTTTGTTTTCATAGGACTCTAGAGGAATCCAAGGTGGAGATAACCTATATTCAACTTCTTTAGACAATTTTACTTTGTAGTGGTTTATCTTATTTTGATTATAACACTTTTCTTGTAAAGTCTAAGTTATTTCAGAAAACTATCACTTATGGAAAGTAGTAGCATTAAATATTTTTAGTCATATTATTTCTAGTTTTTGTAATATATTCTTATGTATTTTAACTTTCAAGTTCTTTATGTTAGGATATCCGTTGCTAAGTTCAACACCTTTTGGAGCGTTGTCCATTCCATTTAGAAATAAGTGATGTCGAATGGATTACGGGATAAGAAATGCAAGTGATGTCGATCATAATCACTATTGGCATCAATATGAGAGAAATTGACTTGTTTAGTAACAAAGAACGTAAATAAGGAATGAGATTTAGAAATTAAGTATAAAAGAGTGATTATTAACAATATCCCTTTCAAAGAATATGTTAATTCTATAAATTTTATAAAGTTTTTTCATCATGGAGGAGAGAGAATAAAAATCATCATGATAGTAAATAGTGATCTAAGCAAGATTGACAATAAAAAAAGAAATACGATAAGAGATAAACTTGATAAAAAGAAGATTTTAGTGTTGAGAAAAGTTTTTATTATCACATGCCCTTTTTGGATCTAATTCTTATAATAAGTGGAGGCCATACCATCATTAGGATATTTATTACGGTGAGTCATCGAATGTGGGATTTGCTTATGGTAAGGGTTGATCTTACAGATTACAATTTGGCAAGTTGAATTTGGTAAATTGTTTGATGTTAGCTCTATTAGGGCAATCAAGAACAAAAAGAGTTACGGTGTCCTAGAGATAAACTATCTTGATATTTCTGAGGAAGTTAAAGATGAAAATATACAAAGAGATATGTGGAAGTGATTGAACCCGTAGAATTCTATCGCAGAATTGATCACTTGAAGGGGATCAACTCCTTTGGAATGGTATAGAGGTTTCTCATTCCTAGGTAGTTAGCCACAAGGCTGAAATAAAATAGATCTCTTGATTGAATAAAAGTGGTGGAGGCTACATGCTTTATATAGGACTCCAAACCCTAACCCTAGAGAGACTCATGTCTTAAGTCAAATCCCTCTTTCACCCCTCTACCCTAACCGACTTGCCGAATAAGGCGGACTAGTTGCAACTATTTATATGCTCCCTCCTCAAACCCTAGCCGACCTATCTAGTAAGGGGGGCAACGGCTATGAAACCTTAAGGGCCTTAGACTCCTTTTCCACAACCCTAGCCAACCTGCTTTATATGATAGTAGGCAGCTAGATGGGTGTTTATTACAATCTCTTAGGGTTTTTACTAATTGCTACTTGATTGAATAGGATCCAACCATGCTAGTGTCCTATCAAACTTTCCCTCTTCAGATCAACTTTATTCTCAAGGTTGAGGTTCCACGAACTCTGGAAACCTGATCTTCAGGTCTTCATATGATTCCCACGTGGCATCTTCAATAGATAAATTATTCCAATGCACCAACACTTCGGTAGAGGGATGTTGGCGATGCATCATAATCCTGCGATTAAGTATGGCTTGAGGTTGGACTTGAATTTCTCTATCAGCAGTAGTGTTTGGTAGTTGAATTTGGGCTGAATCATTCTCTCCCAACTTGTGCTCATTGTAGAATGAGTTCACTAATTGATTTATTTATGGAATGATATATGGTTGATGATACCTAATGTCAAACATCGATTCTATAGTCCCGTTGTGTATTTGGTCCTTAGACTTGAGACACCAATGATGCCTTGTATGAATACTACTTTCTTTGACACTAGACTTATAGGTTTGGAAAGTTTCAAATATGGTATAACTGGTTATCGGGATTTGTAGCCAACCTTACGAAGGCAATTGAGTGTCAATAAAGGATCATCCACTCTCAATATCATGAGAGGAATATCCTGTATGTGCTTGCTCAGATAAATCCCTAGCCATGGTCATTTGGATTGAGAGAGGAGTTCTCTGGTAGAATCCAATTAGAGCAAGACAAACTGATTCCGTATATGACCTAATAGTACCATGTCCTATATACGGTCTCTAAGATATTAGTTGGATAAGAGATTATAGATATACGATAACTGTAGACAAAAAAGATTATAGATACCAGCTTGGTATCAGGCCTATAGGGTCACACACATATGGTGGATATTTCAGTGAATAGAGGATTGAATAAAGATCTAATTAGCCTCTATTCTTATTAGATAAAACCCTATGCTAATGAGCTCCTTGCTTAAGGTCCAATTAGAGGCCTAAGGAGATTATTGGATAGAGATCTAATAATGCAAGGTTAGTGGGTAATTGGATGAAGATCTAATACCCACTAAGGTAGGAGCCCTAGGATTTTTGGTGGCTTTCTATAAATAGGAGGGGGGACTTATGGTTGATAGGCTGCAGCTTTAGTCACCACCTCCTATTCTCCTCCCTCCATCTATACAAGAGTTGCAAGATCAGATTGGAGGAGTTTTGCTGCAGAGATCCATCGTGTAGATACCTTTAGAGAGGAGGATGCTTGACCCCCTTCATCCTCTTCATCTGGATTTAGAAACATAGGAATATATGATCTCCCTAGGTAAATTTAATCTCTCACACATCGTAATTTTTTGATTTTTGTATTTTTTTCGTGACCCCAATCTTTTGCATGACGATTTGATCTACGTGGGAAACCAGTTTTTGTTTTGATTTTTGCTGCGCATATGCACTCACTGAGGTTTTCCAATAGCAACTACTCATACGATCCTTCCTTAAACCCAAGCTGACCTGCATAGTAAATGGGGCGGCGACTAGGAAACCCTAAGGGCCCCAAACTCCTTTTCCAAAACCCTATTCAACCTACTTTATATGATAATAGGTGGCTTTGTGGGTATTTATTATAATCTCGTAGGGTTTTTATTAATTGCTACTTGATTGAATAGAACCCAACCCTGTTAAGGTCCTGTTCGGAAGTTCATCTGATAACGAAATATAGCTTTTAGCCTCCTTTAACCTTTGTTATACTAGATACCTATATAAATTTATATTCTCATATATTAGTTTTACCTTGGTTTATTTTATTTTTGTGTACGCTGACGGTGTTGGAAGATCCATATTGATACTCTCATGATATCTTTTGGGAGTTATTGTTACTAAAGGCTCTTATCAATAAGGAAAAGACTAAGAGACTATGATGTGATATGCTTATTAATTATGATTAAATGGTGGTAAAAGATTCATATAATATAATTATGATTTACCTAGTTTAGTGGCATGTAACTCGATATGCAACGGAGAGTATACCTATATTTTTGGATTCTATATAAGTATAAATTTGATTGGAAGATGTATTTATCGAGAGTTATATGTTTGTTATTCTTGCTGTAAATATTTTTCTTACCAAACTATGTTACTTTATGTTGGAGATTATTTTTAAAATAAAAATATTAATTTATAAATATATTTTAATTAAATATTGTGTTTTTTTGAGAAATTTACCTAAATACACAAGGGTCAACTACAAAATCACTTATAGAAGTAGGATATAAATGCCTTTTTTTTCGCCTATGTTTTACCCGGCTCTTGTGCAAAACATCAGGAGGGTCGGGATAAATGCTTTTTGATTGAAGTGGAAAGACGCAATTGTGTATATTCAACCGCGATCTAGGTTCGCGTCGCATTGAACCGAACCCAACAAAAGCGTCCGAGTTCCTTTTGGAGTTGGCTCGATGCTGCACGCCCACTATTAAACGGAAGCAGAGCTAGAAAATGTTCTCAGGAACTAAAAGAACATATGCAGCAAGAACCAGAGCTAGAAAATGTTCTTTTGACAGATTCAAAGTTACTACTCTAAATATTTTTCTGGGTTTTCTTTAGGTACTAAAAGAACAAAAGAAGCAATAAACAGAGCTAGAAAATGTTAGTTCTTTTTACAGATTCAAAGTTTTTACCCTGCAGAATTATCCTGAGAACTGAGAAGTCATCGATGAGATTCACTTAGCATTTTATTTCTCTAGAAAAGACAATACACTCATTTTTTTCACCATGTAATTTCTGCCGTAAGTAGATTCTGACAATGAATCAGGCATAATCAACTGCAAGTGAGGAATGTTAAGCATATTATTTCACTTGGGTCCCCATACTTTCTCCCTATTCCATGTAACATGGTCTATTATTGGTCAATTCTGCTACTTCTCTTTTTTCTTGGATGGTTTTGGTTGAGCTCTCATGTTATGGTTTTTAATTTTTTAAAGATTTCTACAGTATCTGTCATATTCAAATTATAAAATTTGTTTTTGCATGGTTAAACACGTGCAGATGTGAGATTGGAGCACAATTTGATGTCTGATTCACTTAGTCTATATGGTGGTTTTTTTCTGCCCTTGATACATAGCTTTTCTTGGTTCATGTTAATTAACTGTATTTTAAAACATAGTGGCTGACTTGGAGATTTCATTTCATACTATAGTTTCTAGCTATCTTGGCGATTTGGTACTTTTCACAATACAGGTAAATAGTATGAGCGAAATCTTCTTTGCTGTTCTTTTGTTGCATCATTACTCTCTGAAATTGCTCTCATGTTATGCTTTTTAAATTTTAAAGATTTCTACATTATCTGTCATATTCAAATTATAAAGTTTGTTTTTGCATAGTTAAACACATGTAGATGTGACACTGGAGCACAATTTGATGTCTGATTCACTTAGTCTATATGGTGGTCTTTTCTGCCCTTGATACATATCTTTTTTTGGTTCATATTACTTAACTGTATTGTAAAACATAGTGGCTGACCTGGAGATTTCATTTCATGCTATAGTTTCTAGCTATCCTGGCGATTTGGTACTTTTCAGAATACAGGTAAATAGTATGAGCGAAATCTTCTTTGCAGTTCCTTTGCTGCATGATTACTCTTTGAAATTGCTTTCCAACATGTGTTGCATGCTATAGATTTTCATCTAGCATATTGCTAAAGTACATTTGTTTGCTAAGGTGTTGAGTAGTCAAGTGTTGGTCAATTTCAAGGCGATTTTACTCAATTTATACCTAAACTAACTCTAGGCTACATCCACCAGTATCAGCATGTAAACTAACTAAAGTATGATTATTAAGGCTGTTCATAGTTTTGAGTCATTTTTGCTAATAGACTATCCCATCAGTTTATAGAATTTGGATAGTAGGCCTTGCATATCCAAACTATAAAACTCATGCACATGAAGTCAAAGTTTGATTGGTTGTAAATTAGGTGGGTTAGAAATTTTAGTTTTATGGAATAAAAAAATCTCTTTTTAAATGAAATGCAAATATCTTTTATCATGAATAATGAATAGAAATGTTAATTGAAATGGTAATTGAACTCTTAGAAGCAATGGGTTTTGAAATGGTAATTGAGCTGATCAGGTTTGATAGGGTTTGGTTGAGCACAATGACAAAATAGTATATCCTAATGGTTAAAATAGTCTATCCTGGGTCTCTCCTACCCCCCTGTAGTTGCAAGATGTCCTGCATTGCTGTCATTACTTGGTGTAGGTTCCCATGAATAGAATGCGAGCTAGTGCTGTATAATAGATATGTCATTAGCAAAATTTGAGCTTTCAAAAATTTAGTTTGATCAGCAAAGATTCAACCAATTCCCTGAATTTGAAAGGGTTTTGAGTGGGATTCGGAAGGTTCATAAGAAATTTAATGGGGGAAGGGGGAGAGGGAGGGAGGGAGTGGTTTTGCTGGTTTTGGGTAAGGAACCAAAAGAGGGCTTTTCACCCCCCTTATATAACTCAAGACAGAACCTAGCATAACTCAGAACAGAACCTAATAGGTTTTTTTCAAGTTAGGTCATCCCACGTTTACATGCCTTATTTGTCGGTAGCCTGGATTCTATTAGACTGTTTAGTTTAGGGCGAATATATTAAGCTATCAAACTCATTCGTTTGGTTAATTTTCTTCAATATAGAAGATTATAAACAAGTTAATTTTTTGTAATTTGCTCATGTAGAAAGTGAAGGAAACAAAATAAAGAGTTTGTTAAATTTATAATGAAAAATTATAACGATTAAAATCATTACCCATCATTATTTTATTCAATACTCAATCTCATTTCACACGTAACTTTTTTATTGTGTTTGCTATCTATCGGCTATGATTTTAATGCATTATTATTTGTGATTGGTTTCTACGATAAAAAGAAAATAATTGGTTGCTATCTTTAATAAGTCATCAAGTATTATGGTGAGTCAACCAATTATCCCTGCATATCAAGTTTGTATCAGATGCATTACGTGAGCAAATTTGTGTTTTCAACATGATGTGAGATAGAAAAATTATAATTTTGATATTTTGCATTCTGATTACTTCAATATGAAGCATGCCTAAATAATGACATCATCCTTTAATTAAGGTCATCACAAGGATAGAGTGTTGTAGATGCTTCAACCTGTTTAAGCATGACTTTGCCAGTGAAAGCTTCTTGTTTTCCATGCTATGTAGGTCATCACAAGGATGGGTTTTAATTTAGGTCATCACAAGGATATGTCCTTTCACTTTTAACTTTTCTTTTGGTTTTGAATTTCTCCATTATGATTTATTTGTTCGATTTTGTCTAATAAAAAAATAACTTCTCACATTTTTGATGCCTTGACTAATTTGCTTGTGATGATTGAACAAGTAAATGATGGTAGAAGACATAAAAAATCTTGTTGAGCTAAGTAGTGATATAAAAGCTAAGTAGTGATATAAATCAAGGTTTTCCATACCGATCTGTACCGCCCGGTATTATCGGTTCGCTAGAGTATTGGTATGCAGATTGCTCGCTACCGCGTGGTATTGCCAAAATGGACCATCAACGGTTGATTAAGGGAGAAATCGATCGTCGGCGGTCAATTGAGGGAGAAAAAGGGAAGAAGAAGAAGAAGAGGAAAAGAAGAAAGAAGAAGAAGAGGAGAAAAAGAATACCTCGCATCGTCCTCGCTCATCGCCACTCGTGGGCGATTTTTCTCCCATGCGGGGAGAAAGATCGAGGCAACGTCGCCTCTTTTTTATCTTTTTAAATATATTTTAATATTTTTAATATAATATAATATAATATAATATATATATTTTAATATATTGGGCGGTACACAATATTATCTTTTGGGCGTATGGTAAGTAAAACCTTGATATAAATTTTGCAAACGACTCTTAGTTGGGTGTTCGAGGAGTAAGAATTGCTTTATTTGGTTGATGCAATCAAAACAGTAGCAAGTTATTAGATTAAGTAGTGTGGATTTGAGGAGGACAATCATACTAATTGGTGTGAGTGATATTTCTCAATTACCTTTTACATGACAATAGGACTTTGATAATGTAAATTTGAAAGAACGAATTTATAAACTTTTTAGAAACGAGAAATCTATTAGCTTTTTTGTGTCAGATGATTTCTAGTTTTATTTTTATTCACTTTTTTCTCGAACTTTTTAAGTAATAATGACAGGTGAGAATTAGTTACGACATCAATTAAAACTCTATTAGACTTAATAATGTGTCTTGGAAGTATATAAGCAAATTTGCCATTGTTGCTAGGTACTGTATTTATAAAATAATTTTATCTGGAGTCAATCATTTATCTTGAGTAAATTGGATAAATTGCTATTGCTCTCAAAGTTCGAACCTAATGATTTAGGGATTGGTCAATAGTTGGATCAATATTTTTGATGATAGAACATCAAGGTTTGTTTATTAAGGTATAAGGATTCATATGGTTAAATGAGTTAATCATCGGTAAGCTTGGATTTTATTGGACTATTTAGTTTAGGGTGGTTTGCAATATGGTAAGCTATCAAAAACATTGGTTTGGATAATTTTCTTTAAATCTAGAAGATTATAAACAAGTTAATTTTTTGAAATTCGTTCATGTAGAAAGTGAAAGAAACAAAATAAAGAGTTTATTAAATTTGTAATGAAAAATTATAATGATTAAAATCATTACCAGTCATTATTTCATTCAATACTCAATCTCCTTTCGCATGTAACCTTTTTATTGTGTTTGCTATATATTAGCTATGATTTTAATGTATTAGTATTTGTGGCTAGTTTCTTTGATAAAAAGAAAATAAATGGTTGCTATCTTTAATACGTTATCAAGTATTATGGTTAGGAGTGAACCACTTATACCTGTATATCAAGTCTGTATCATATACATTACGTGAGCAAATGTGTTTACGAAATGATGTGAGATAGGAAAATTACAATTTTCTTACTTTGCATTATGATTACTTCAATATGAAGCATGCTTACAGTGATGACATCATTCTTTAGTTTAAGTCCTCACAAGGACAGAGTGCTGCTGATGCTTCAAGAAGTTTAAGCACGACTTCCCAATGAGAGCTTCTTGTTTTCCTAGCTATGTAGGATTGGCAATTACTTAAGATGATCACTATGGCTTTATAAAAAGGATGCACCTGGGATGATATAGTGGACCAATTACTTTTGATATGTATTCTCGAATTCAAATTTCTCTCGTTTTTAACCCTTTCACTTTTGTTTGATATTGCTTGGTAAATTATGTTTTGAGTTATAAATATGTCCTTTCACATTTAACTTTTCTTTCGGTTTTAAATTTCTCCATCTTGATTTATTTGTTCGATTTTGTCCAATAAAAAAACTTGTTGTATATTTTTGATGTATAGACTAATTTTCCTGTGATGATTAAGTAACTCATGGTAGCAGACATGAAAAATCTAGTTGAGCAAAGTAACGATATAAATTTTGCAAACGACTATAAGTTGGTTGTTGGAGTAGTAAGAGTTGTTTTATTTGGCTGATGCAATTAAAATAATAGTAAGTTATTTGATTAACGATTTTGAGGAGGGAATTCATACTCAATTGGTGTGAGTGATACTTCTCAACTACCTTTCACAAGACAATCAGACTTATGCTGTAAATTTAGAAGAATTAACTTATAAACTTAGAAATTAGAAACCTGTAAGCTTTTTTTTGTCAGATGATTTCTCTTTTTATTTTTTATTCACTTTTCTTTTTGGAACTTCTTAAGTATTGATGACAAGTGAGAATTAGTCACGACCTCAATTAATACTCTCTAAGACTTAATAATGTATCATTAAAGTGATTAACTAGGTTTGCCATTGTTGCTAGGTATTGTATTTATAAAATAATTTTATTTGGAGTTAACCGTTTATCTAGAGTAAAGTTGATTAATAGCTATTGCTCTCAAAGTTCGGATTCTTCGTCGGCGGGCTTCCTTCTCTGTCGGGAAGACGAGGCGAGAAAGGAGAAGGGAACTCCCCGCGTAGGAACGAGGCGACGCCTTGTCTCCCCGCGCGAGAAGGGAGAATGAGGCGACGCCTCGGCTCTCCGTTTTATTTTTTTAATATATTAATATAATATAATATAATATAATATAATATGATAATATATTGAGCTGTATGCACTGTGCATATTGCTCGGTATCGGGTAGAGTACCGTATCGATATAAACTCGATATGCCGATACGGACCGATACGGCGAACCTTGTTAGGGTTCATATGATTGACATGACTTACTCGTTCCATTCATATGATTCAAATTTTTAGGATTTGAATTTTTGGCTCCATTCTTGAAGTGTTCTAAGCTCTCAATTTTAACATAGTTTGAGTCTTTTCCTCCCTTTAAGTTTAGTTGAAATTCTAAATTATAGGCGGTGAGAGATCTCTTTCAAAAAGAGGGTATGAAAGTCATCTCCTAAGCCTGAAAAAGTTACAATAAGGGTAATTGATCTTTGTCCTTTAGAAATAAGATTGGCAATGAAAGTCGGTGATCTCAAAAAAAGAGGAATTGGGAGTGGATGCAGGTCGAAAAGATCGAACCAGGTATGTATAAATTTGTTTGCTTTTCTTTACTTTCCCCTTGTGAGTTAGTTTACTTGTAAATTTACCTTAATCGATCGAGTTTTCTAAACGTGCTAATTTATCAATCGAGTTTTAAAATCAATTAAATATGCTATTGCACTAATTCGTCCCTCTTAGTGTCACTAAGATCCTAATATATTTATTCTATGTGCTATATATCATTTTAATGCATTATTATTTGTGATTGGTTTCTTTGGTAAAAAGAAAATAATTGGTTATCTTTTATATGTTATCGATTACTATGGTGAGGAATCAGCCACTTATACCTGCATGTCAAGTCTATATCAGATGCATTACTTGAGTGAATTTGTGTTTGCAACATGATGTGAGAGTAAATTATAATTTTCTTACTTTGCATTCCAATTGCTTTAATATGAAGCATGCTTACACTGATAACATCATCCCTGCATTAAGTCCTCCCAAGAATAGGAGTGCTGCTTATGCTTCATGCAATTTGAGCATGACTAGCTAGTAAGAACTTGTTTTACTTGCTATGTAGGCTTGACAATTGCTTAAGATGATCACTATGGGTTGCTACTGAGGATGCACCTGGGTTGAGAGAGTGGACTGATGACCGACAAGTTCAAATCTTGACCCCGCCTATCATTACTTCAAGCTCATCTCATCTTCTCTACTTCTTTCTTTGCCTATCTTTTCTTTTCATGACATATTATTCAATTTGAATTATTTTCTTTGTTGTTTCTTTTAAAGAAAATTCGAGCCACCTCTTTTGGAGCTCTGGATAAAACAATTCAATGAAGCACACAACCAAAAGCTGCTTGATCCATAATTATTTAGCATATAGGTTATGTTGACTTTTTTTTTTAAATTATTGAAATATAGTAATTTTCTAATAAGTAATTCATTTGTCTTGGCATGTGCACACAATATACATGATTTGATATGTAATTTCCATTTCATCTCTTTTGTTTAACCCTTTCACTTTTTTTTAATATGAATCAGAAAATAAAGTTTTGTCTTATAAATATGTCCATGCACTTTTAACTTTTTTTTGTTTCTGAATTTCTCCATCTTGATTTACATGTTCCATTTTGTCTTAATATTTAAACAACTTGTCACATTTGTTTGATGCCTAGACTAATTTGTTTGTGATGATTGAAAGTAGCAAACCTGAAAATCCCAGTTGAGCTACATCTAGCTGAGCTATGTAGTGATATAAATTTTGCAATCATCTATAAGTTGGGTGTTGGAGGAGTAATAATTGCTATATGAGGTTGATGCAATTAAAACAATAGGAAATTATTACACTAAGTAGTTCAGATTTAAGGAGGACAAGAATCCTTGTTGGTATGAGTGATACATCTCAACTACGTTTCACTAGACATTGGAGATCTTATAATGTAAATTTGGAAGAACGAACTTAAAAACCTTTTAAAAATAAAACACTTGTAAGCTTTTAGGTGTCCAGATCATTTCTGTTTTTATTTTTATTATTAAAACATGATGACGTGTGAATAAGTCATTGATATCAATTAAAACTCCATTAGTTTTAATAATGTGTCCTGAAAGTATTTAAGCAAATTGTCATTGTTGCTAGGTGCTTTATTAATAAAATAATTTTATTTGGAGTCAATCATTTATTTGAAGTCAATAAGATAATAACTATTGCTCTCAGAGTTCAGACTTAATGATTTTTCGGAATTGGCCAATATTTAGATCGATATTTCTGATAATTAAACATCGAGGTTTGTTTATTAAGGGATGGTAATTTACATGGTTATGTTAATTTATTGTAGTGATAGATTGTTAGATGCTTGTCTACATTGCAATGTTTGTAGCTCTATTGTAGCCAATATTTGGATGTATATGTTTCTTTTACATAGTTTTCATTCTTATTAATGCTTTATTGAGATGTTGTGTTATAAGTGGATCTTAGATTGTAATTCTCTCAGATTTCTATCTTCAAAAGGAAGGTAAATCATCCACATTTTTTGTGAAGAGTGACATTGGGGAACAAGGAGCACGAGATAAACTAAGAGATGGTGCCGATGGAGAACACAAGATAATTCACATGTTTTTGAGTTCTTGAAAGTGGTTCTACATAGCTGCCATCTTTATAAAGGAGGTAAATAGTCTGTTTTATAACAAGAAGAATAAATCATCGGCATAAGCAACCGAACAAAAACAAGGTGATGGAACAAAGGACGGATACAAGGTAAAGGCTCAACCATAATTGACTTCTTTGAGTTCATGAGAGTTGAAAATATTTCAATTAGATTGCTACCTGTAAAAGGGCAGCAAATGATCCAATTCTGTCATAAGCAAAGTGAATCTATAGAATCGAGAGAAACTAGGAGACAGAGTTATGAGGTATGCACTTAATCCCATAGTTGACTTGTTTTTGAGACAGAGTCCTGAAAATGGTTCCATTGGATTGACACCTTGCAAATGCAGAGATCAAGGAGCCTGAGAGAAAGGAAGAGGTTGTGGAGGATGGGACCCTGGTATTTGCTTGATCCGATGTTTATTTCTGAGTTCTTCAAGTGGTTTCTTAAATGCGATCCTTTCTGTTTGCTTGTTTCTAACGACTCATTGACATGAGGAGCCCAAGAGAAATGAGGAGAAAGGGTAATAATTTATTTGATTCCGTACTTCCCAGCTTTTTTGAACTCACTTCAAGTCCATGTATTGGATTTGGTATAGCTTTCTCCAAAAGATTTGCTCCTCATATGATTATTTGTCCATCCTTTGTAATTGAATTTACTATCCTAAGGAAGATGTCATATTTTACTTTTCTATCTTATTAAATTTCTAGAACATTTTACTTGAATAATATAAGATGGTCTACTGTTCCAGCTACTGTTGGAAAATTTTTGTTGTGCCATCTCTCTTTGTTATAGTTTTAATATTTCATGACTGAAGACTTCTAGTTTCTATTGTGTTATCTCACTTGAAAGTTGATTCTATCTGATTTTGACTCTGTTCGTTAAAAGGTTATACTTCTAGAGGCTCAAGTCACTTTGGATGGACCAATTTTAAGTAATTTTCTTTTTATTTTTCCTGTGCAACCCCCTGTTCATTCCTGCAAAAAATGCTTCTTGAATATTCTTCAATTACTTCAAAGCATATTTAACAAAAATGCAAGACAAAGGAACTCCAGAATAAAATTTGTTTATTATCCCTGTGATTTAAGTCGAATTCGGTTAGCTTTGTGTTGAAGTGATGACCTTAAATCAACTCCTATAATTAAACTAACAAAACTTGAAACTTGGATGGTAGATCATGGATCTCCACTATGGGGAGAATGGGGTCCAATCTCTCTCCTGTGCAAGCTGCATATTTCTCACTTTATGAGGTGAGTGGGTTTAAATAGGTTGAAAAGGAACTCTTTGTTTCCTACAGCACTTGCAACAAGTAGCCAAGGAACATAATAGTTGATCCCTGGAGCCTTGGCTCTGCTGCTCTGCTGCATAATTGTGGTAGCTCTGCTGCTGCTCTGCCACCTTCAAACCTTCCTCGTCTTCTCCTCCTCTCCTCTTCCTCTTCCTCCTCCCCTCTTCTTCCTCCTCCTTCCCCCTTTTTTCTCTCTTTGGATAAAATATAGATGCTTGGACTATTGGATAAAAAATAGATATGAAACTAGAAAGAATATATATGATGTATTGTTCATCTAGTTCCAGTTCTAGTATTTGTCTTATATTACTCTTAGAAGGATACTTCTGATGCAAATATCTTTTTGCTAGTTGTTGAATTAAAATACCTAACCAATTTTTTATTTCCATAATCAATTGGATTGCTATACCATTGCCTGGTCAGACCAATAAATATCGACCTGGTGCTTATTGGCAAATCCATCTAATGTATTCATTAGAATATCACCTTTAGGCTCATCAAAAATATACTCTTGTTGTCTTTTTAATTGCTTTGTTTTAGTGCTTGTTGTTATCCTTTACTATATTTTTGGTTGTGTAGTTTTCTTTCTATTATAATTTAAGATCACACTAATCTAAAATGATTCTAGTAGATTCTCAAGTTGAGAAACAATCTTTTATTGCCAGCTTCCACCCCTTATCTGGACCTGATTCTTATGATAAATGGCATCGTCAGGATGTTTGTTCTAGTGGGTCATCAGTGATTCGTGCTGCTCCTGGATTTAGGTTGGAAGGCATTTCTGCAAAGGATTCAAATGTGGGATTTGAATCCTTTGCAGAAATGTGGGTTGATCAAAGTCTATTACAGGATTGTAATCTGGTAGGTCATCTGCTGCTAGCCATATTGGTGCAACTCCATTAAATAAAGCAGAGTTCTGGTATCCCAAGGATAAACTACTTGATAGTTAGAGGAAGTAGAGGATGAAAGTCATTGATGCTACTCTTGAGAGATTTGAGGAAGTTCCTCCAATAACCGACAAATTCAAATCTTGACCTCGCTTATCATTACTTGAAGCTCATCTCATCTTCTCTACTTCTTTCTTTGCCTGTCTTTTCTTTTCATGGCATATTATTCAATTTGAATTATTTTTTTTGTTGTTTCTTATAAAGAAAATTCGAGCTGCCTGTTTTGGAGCTCTGGATAAAACAATTCAATGAAGCACATAACCAAAAGCTTCTTGGTCCATATTTATTTAGCATACAAGTTATGTTGTCTTTTCTTTTTTTTATTTTTAAATTTTTGAAATATAGTAATTTTCTAATCAGTAATTCATTTGTCTTGGCATGCACACACAATATACGTGATTTGATATGTAATTTCCATTTCATCTCTTTTGTTTAACCCTTTCACTTTTTTTTAATAATCAGCAAATTAAGTTTTGTCTTATATGTCCATGCACTTTTAACTTTTTTTTTGTATCTGAATTTCTCCATCTTGATTTACATGTTCCATTTTGTCTTAATATTTAAACAACTTGTCACATTTGTTTGATTCCTAGACTAATTTGTTTGTGATGATTGAAAGTAGCAAACCTGAAAATCCCAGTTGAGCTACATCTAGCTGAGCTAAGTAGTGATATAAATTTTGCAATCGTCTATAAGTTGGGTGTTAGAGGAGTAATAATTGCTATATGAGGTTGATGCAATTAAAAAAATAGAAAATTATTACACTATGTAGTTCAGATTTAAGGAGGACAAGAATCCTTGTTGGTATGAGTGATACATCTCAACTACCTTTCACTAGACATTGGAGATTTTATAAGGTAAATTTGGAAGAATGAACTTAAAAACCTTTTAAAAATGAGACCCTTGTAAGCTTTTAGGTGTCCAGATCATTTCTGTTTTTATTTTTATACACTTTTTTTCTGGACCTTTATTAAAATATGATGACATGTGTGAATAAGTCATTGATATCATTTAAAACTCCATTAGTTTTAATAATGTGTTCTGAAAATATTTAAGCAGATTTGCCATTGTTGCTAGGTGCTTTATTTATAAAATAATTTTATTTGGAGTTAATCATTTATTTGAAGTCAGTAAGATAATAACTATTGCTCTCAGAGTTCAAACTTAATGATTTTCGGAATTGACCAATATTTAGATCGATATTTCTGATTAAACATCAAGGTTTGTTTATTAAGGGATGGTAATTCACATGGTTATGTTAATTTATTGTAGTGATAGATTGTTAGATGCTTGTCTACATTGCAATGTTTGTAGCTATATTGTAGCCAATATTTGGATGTATATGTTTCTTTTACATAGGTTTCATTCTCATTAATGCTTTATTGAGATGTGTTATAAGTGGATCTTAGATCATAGTTCTCTCAGATTTCTACCTTCAAAAGGAAGGTAAATCATCCACATTTTTTGTGAAGAGCGATTCTGGGGAACAAAGAGCACGAGATAAACTAAGAGATGGTGCCGATGGAGTACACAAGATAATTCACATGTTTTTGAGTTCTTGAAAGCGGTTCTACGGAGCTGCCATCTTTAGAAAGGAGGTAAATTGTTTGTTTTATAACAAGAAGAATAATTCATCGGCATATACAACCTAACAAAAATAAGGTAATGGAACAAAGGATGGATACAAGGTAAACGCTCGACCATAAATGACTTCTTTGAGTTCATGACAGTTGAAAATATTTCAATTAGATTGCTACCTTTAAAAGGACAGCAAATGATCCACTTCTGTCATAAGCAAAGCGACTTTATAGAATAGAGAGAAACTAGGAGACAGAGTTATGAGGTATGCACTTAATCCCATAGTTGACTTGTTTTGAGACAGAGTCCTGAAAATGGTTCCCTTGGATTGACACTTTGCAAATGCAGAGATCAAGGAGCCTGAAAGAAAGGAAGAGGCTGTGGAGGATGGGAACCGGGTACTGGCTTGATCCGGTGTCTATTTCTGAGTCCTTTAAGTGCTTTTTTAAATGTGATGCTTTCTGTTTGCTTGCTTTTAACAACTCGTTGACATGAGGAGCCCAAGAGAAATGAGGAGAAAGGGTATAATGTATTTGATTCCATACTTCCCAGCTTTTATGAACTCACTTCAAGTCCATGTAGTGGATTTGGTATAGCTTTCTCCAAAAGATTTGCTCCTCATATGATTATTTGTCCATCCTTTGTAATTTAATTTACTATCCTAAGGAAGATGTCATATTTTACTTTTCTATCTTATTAAATTTCTAGAACCTTTTACTTGAATAATATAAGATGCTCTACTGTTCCAGCTACTGTTGGAAAATTTTTGTTGTGTCACCTCTCTTTTTTATAGTTTTAATAGTTCATGACTGAAGACTTCTAGTTTCTGTTGTGTTATCTCACTTGAAAGTTGATTCTATCTGATTTTGACTATATTTATTAAAAGGTTATACTAGTGTCAGGCTCAAGTCGCATCAGTTCTCAAAGTATTAAATGATGCGGAATCTTATCAAAACTCTTATTCAGCAAAATTTACTACAAAATATGGCCAAGGTAAAGCTAAAGATAATTTGAATCCTTAATGTCTATTTCCTACAGCACTTGCAACAAGTAGCCATGGAATAGAATAGTCGATCCCTGGAGCCTTGGTCCTGCTGCTCTGCTGCATAATCGTGGTGGCTCTGCTGCTGCTATGCCTCCTTCTAACCTTGCTTGTCTTCTCCTCCTCTCCTCTTCCTCCCCTCTTCTTCCTCCTCCTCCCCCCTTTTTTCTCTCTTTGGATAAAATACGGCTGCTTGGACTGTTGGATAAAAATTAGATATGAAACTAGAAAGAATATATATGATGTATTATTCATCTAGTTCCAGTTCTATTATTTGTCTTATATTACTCTTAGAAGGATACTTCTGATGCAAATATCTTTTTGCTAGTTGTTGGATTAAACTGCCTAACCAATTTTTTATTTCCATAATCAATTGGATTGGTATATAGTCGAGAAACTAGGAGCCTAGGAGGCAGAACTACATGTCTCCGTACCACTTGGTTTAACTGAACAAAGTAATATGAAAATAAAATTGAACTGTAGAATAAATGGTGTAGACATATATGTGCTATACTATTGCCTGGTCAAACCAATAAATATCGATCTGGTACTTATTGGCGAATCCATCTAAGGTATTCATTAGAATATCGCCTTTAGGCTCTTCAAAAGTATACTCTTGTTGTCTTTTTAATTGCTTTGTTTTAGTGCGTGTTGTTATCCTATACTATATTTTTGGTTGTGTAGTTTTCTTTCTATTATAATTTAGGATCAGACTAATCTAAAATGATTCTAGTAACACATAGTGTTTGTTATGAATGTGTGAGAATATGCCACCAGTTACAACCATAAGAAAATGAAGTATAATATGTGGGATTGATTCTATCTGTGTTCAAAATTATCTATAGTTTCAATGATTGGATAGAGAACTTTCTTTTACTAAAGTTGATAATAATAATAATAGTAAATTATCCTTATAAATTAGTTGGGATTGTATACTTAACATGCATGCTAAGCAATGACAAATAATTTAAGTATCATCGTCTTTTATTATTACTAGCCTAACACTTAATTTGAGTGGAATTTGTCTTTAGTTTGTAAACTCTTTTCTATGTATGAATAGACAATCTTAAACAGGTTTTCCTTATGTATCTTATATGAAAATATCTGTACCTATGTTTTCCTTTTGTATCTTATATGAAAAATAACTTTACCTATGTTTTCATTTTGTAAAGTTGAAGTTAGTTATGTAAAACTTGTTGAGCTAATATTGGTAACATGAGTGCAGCATTAGGAGCTGGCGTCATCAAAACCTGCAAGTAGAGTTTACTCGATTGGTTTAATAATTCCCTTTCGTAATTTCACTGGTTGGTCTTTCATTAAATTCTGGAATTTTTTGTAGAGTTGCTTGTTTCTATTTTGAGTTTAGGTTACAATGCCAATGCTTTGGTATGATATTTTAGATAACTCTTTCATGCTCACAATCATAGTTGGAAATTTGCATGTCATTATACATCTTTTAGTTTTAGTTTTCATGCTGAAAAAGAAGATTCTCAAGTTGAGAAACAGTCTTTTATTGCCAGCTTCCACCCCTTATTTGGACCTGATTCTTATGATAAATGCCATCGTCAGGATGTTTGTTCTAGTGGCATCAGTGATTCGTGCTGCTCCTGGATTTAGTTTGGAAGGCATTTCCGCAAAGGATTCAAATGTGGGATTTGCTCTTGGTAAGGGTTGATCAAAGTCTGTTACAAGATTGTAATCTGGTAGGTCATCTGCTGCTGGCCATATTAATGCTACTCCAGTAAATAAAGCAGAGTTCCAGTATCCCAAGGATAAACTACTTGATAGTTATAGAAAGTAGAAGATGAAAGTCATTGATGCTACTCTTAAGAGATTTGAGGAAGTTCCTCCAATAAAAATATCTAGCTTTTTCAATCGTTTGGCCTTTGTCATTCCTGATGCTAAGGAAGAGGTAATCTAAATTTGTATTCCTCATATCTTAGTTCTACCTCAGTATGTTCCATTTTGGCATTTGCAGTTGAGCATCTTGCATATAGAAAGTTTGAAGATCCATATTGATACGCTCATGATATTACTTATTTTTTATTTGTTTTCTATTGCTATGGAGTTGTTTGCTCTTGGAAATGGAATGTGATTTTGGTACACCTATATATAACTAGGAAAAGCTTGTCAGCTAGGAGTTGCCTGTTTCTACAGGCTCTGATCAATAATGAATAGACTAAGACAATATGATGTGATATGCTTGTGAACTATGATTAAACAGTGGCAAAAGATTGATCCTCTTGATATTTACTAAGTTTAGTTCCAAGAATCTTAGTGAAACTTCTGAAGCTGGGAGTATGCCTACGTTGCTAGGTCCTACACTGGTATAAATTTGGTTGGAAGATGTATTTATTAAGAGTTACATTTATATTTATTATTCTTGCTGTTATTTGTCCAGATTTTTTTGTCAAACTACATGTTCTTTTTGTTGGAGATCATCTTTATAATGAACACATTAATTTAATAAAAAATGAGTGTGTGGCTTGAAGGTTATTCTAAAAGATATTTGGATGGGGAACCCATGAGCGATGAAGCAAGTTCAAGTTGGGAAAGGATGACAAGGGATAAAAAAATTGGGACAGGTATGCAATATGTCATTATATTCATATAAGATAGTATGATTATTGAACCTTGTATATATTTATTTAGGTGATGGAAACAAGATGCTGATTTAGAAGAAATATGCTGAAAAAGGACCTTTTACAAATTTTGATGGTCATAAGAATTCCTGCTTTTCGATGTGTGTTATTTTGATGGTCATAAAGTATTGCCTCTCTTCAGATTAGAGCTACATTTTGTTTCTTGATATCTGTTCCCTGGATCATCATGTAAAACATGATGTTCCTGATAGTCAAGCTTTCACATATCCTAACAAAAACAGCTCAAACACACCACTAGGTGCAACTGGTGGAGACATCTTTCATGAGTTTACCGGGCTAGATGTAGATGGTTTGAATATGCAGTTTTCCTTGTGTATTTTTTTTTTAAACTATACAAAGATTCATGGTTGCTGAATAGAATTTTGTTTCTACAATTGTGTTGTATAAACTTAGGTCCATGAGTGACACGGGGAAACGATCAGGAAAATTTTCTAATGACCACCTTGCTCTATCAAGGTCCCCTAGTAATCACCATTATATGGTGCTGGAGGCTGGAAATACTAGTTTTGTCAGTGGTCTCATTTCAAGAGATAATAATTTGGATCCTTCTGGATTATTAGGTCTAAGCTAGAAGGAACTGAACAGAAGCTTCCCCTTTTGTTAACTACTCTAGCGTCTACTGAGAATTTGGTTGGCAAATGTGATTCTTCAAGAAATTCCTCTTGGGTTTGGCTTCAATTTGGAGAGCTAATTATAGATTACCTTTTGTGATTAGCTACTTTTAGCAGCATGATGTGCGAGTATATTATAATTTTCTTACTTTGCATTCCAATTGCTTTAATATGAAGCATGCTTACACTGATAACATCATCCTTTCATTAAATCCTCCCAAGAATGGGAGTGCTGCTTATGCTTCATGCAGTCTGAGCATGACTAGCAAGTAAGAACTTCTTGTTTTCCTTGCTATGTAGGCTTGACAATTGCATAAGATGATCACTATGGGTTTCTACTGAGGATGCACCTGGGCTGAGAGAGTGGAGCGATGACCGAAGCATAGTACATTCAAACTTCTTATGAATGTGTGAGAATATGCCACCCGTTACAACCATAAGAAAACAAAGTATAATATGTGGGATTGATTCTATCTATGTTCAAAATTATCTATAGTTTCAATGATTGGATAGAAGAACTTTCTTTTATTAAAGTTGATAATAATAATAATAGTAAATTATCCTTATAAATTAGTTGGGATTGTATACTTATCATGCATGCTAGGCAATGACAAATAATTTAAGTATCATTATCTTTTATTTTTACGACCCTAACACTTAATTTGAGTTGAATTTGTCTTTAGTTTGTAAACTCTTTTCTATGCATGAATAAACAATCTTAAACAGGGTTTCCTTAGGTATCTTATATGAAAATATCTGTACCTATGTTTTCCTTGTGTATCTTATATGAAAAATATCTTTATCTATGTTTTCCTTATGTAAAGTTGAAGTTAGTTTTGTAAAACTTGTTGAGCAAATATTGGTGACATGCGTGCAGCATTAGGAGCTGGCGTCATCAAAACCTACAAGTGAGAGTTTACTCGATTGGTTTAATAATTCCTTTTCATAATTCCACCGGTTGGTCTTTCATTAAATTCTGGAATTTTTTACGGATTTTCTTGTTTCTATTTTGAGTTCATATTACAATGTCAATGCTTTGGTATGATATTTTAGGTAACTCTTTCATGTTCACAATCATAGTTGGAAATTTGCATGTCATTATGCATCTTTTAGTTTTAGTTTTCATGCTGAAAAAAAAGATTCTCAAGTTGAGAAATAGTCTTTTAACGCCAGCTTCCACCCCTTATCTAGGCCTGATTCTTATGATAAATGCTATCATCAGGATATTTTTTCTAGTGGGTCATCAGTGATTCATGCTGCTCCTGGATTTAGGTTGGAAGGCATTTCCGCAAAGGATTTATCAGGAGCAGGTTTCGTCCCATACTTCTTCTCTTTTCTTGACTCCATTCGAGTTGGTGAGATGATGCATTTCATCCCATACTTCCTCTCTTTTCTTGACTCCATTCGAGTTGGTGAGATGATGCATGTCAATCCATACTTTCTCTCTTTTCTTGTTCCCGTTTAACTTCTTAAGGGTTTCCTAAATGCATCTCCTATGGGACTTTTACTTTGACTACTTGTTGCTGAGAAACCAGAGAGGGAGCCCCAGAGAATCAATCAGAAGGAGTATGTTTCTTGAATGCAGAGATTAGATGATGCACTTTAATCCTATTCTTGTGACTCCATTCGAATTCTTGAAGCGATTTCTTTTGTATGTTTTTTTTTTTATTACTTGGTGCCAAGAATTCAGAGAACAAAGAATCCCAGAGAATATATTTCTCCTGTTTTCTTGACTTTATATTTCCTATTGACTATCACCAAATTCAACATCGTTTTCCTAAAAATTAAGTGTTGATATCCTGTACCTAAATCTTGTGCCAAGGTGTTCTCCGGAACTAAAAGATAGAAAATGTTAGTTTTTCTTGATAGATTCAAAGTTCCTACTCTAAATCTTTTTCTGGATTTTCTTTAGGTACTAAAAGAACAAATGAAGCAATAAACAAAGCTAGAAAATGTTAGTTGTTTTTATGGATTCAAAGTTTTTACCTTGCAGAATTATCTTGAGAACTGAGAAGTCATCAATGAGATTCACTTAGCATTTTATTTCTCTAGAAAAGACAATACACTCATTTTTGTCACCATGTAATTTCTGCCATAAGTAGATTCTGACAATGAATCAGGCATAATCAATGAATCAGGTATAATCAACTACAAGTGAGGAATGTTAAGCATATTATTTCACTTGGGTCCCCATACTTTCTATCCCATGTAACATGGTTTATTATTGGTCAATTCTGCAACTTCTCATTTTTCTTGGATGGTTTTGGTTGAGCTCTCATGTTATGGTTTTTATTTTTTAAAGATTTCTACATTATCTTTTAGATTGGAGCACAATTTGATGTCTAATTCACTTAGTCTATATGGTGGTTCTTTTCTGCCCTTGATACATAGCTTTTTTTGGTTCGTATTAATTAACTATATTATAAAACATAGTGGCTGACCTAGATATTTCATTTCATGCTATAGTTTCTAGTATCGTCTGTAGCAGATTTTTCTAGAAAAGAGTGAATTTTGACTTTATTTTTTGAAGCCAATTGAGGTTTATAAATACCCTAAGTATTTTTGCATTCGATAGCAAGAATGTGAAGAAAAAGAGGTGAAAATCTGCAAAAAAATTTTGTAAAATTTGAGAGCTTCCCTTGTTTGCTTAAAGTGTAAAGTAACTTGAAGGGAAGAGTAAAAAATTGTAAAGGTTATTCTCCTGAGCTTGGGAAAAGGAGAAAGGTGTAAAAGGTTTTGATCTTCACCCGTGGAAGAAGATCATTAGTGGACACCGACGGGTCTTGAAGAAAGAGGACTCGGGAAATGAACATAGGTCAAGTTGTTGATCAAACCACTATAAATTCTATGAGCCTTTCTTACTTGTGTTCTCTTTTAAACTTATTTTTTTGTTTTAGCATTTTTGAACTAAATCGAGATTCTTATATTACTCTTAGAAGGATACTTCTGATGCAAATATCTATTTGCTAGTTATTGGATTAAAATACCTAACCAATTTTGATTTTCATAATCAATTGGATTGGTATATAGTCGAGAAACTAGGAGCCTAGGTGGCATAACTATATATCTGTGTACCACTTGGTATCACTGAACAAAGTAATATGAAAATAAAATTAAACAGTAGAATAAATGGTGTAGACATATATGTGCAATACCATTGCCTGGTCAGACCAATAAATATCGATCTGGTGCTTATTGGCGAATCCATCTAATGTATTCATTAGAATATCATCTTTAGGCTCATCAAAAGTATACTCTTGTTGTCTTTTTAATTGCTTTGTTTTAGTTCTTGTTGTTGTCCTTTACTATATTTTTGGTTGTGTAGTTTTATTTCTAT
Source organism: Ensete glaucum (assembly GCA_021527575.1). NCBI lineage: Eukaryota > Viridiplantae > Streptophyta > Magnoliopsida > Zingiberales > Musaceae > Ensete > Ensete glaucum. The sequence goes on along the minus strand of CM038551.1, from coordinate 43,177,113 downwards.
TATAATTTAGGATCACACTAATCTAAAATGATTCTAGTAGCACATAGTGTTTGCTATGAATGTGTAAGAATATGCCACCAGTTACAACCATAAGAAAACGAAGTATAATATGTGGGATTGATTCTATCTGTGTTCAAAATTATCTATAGTTTCAATGATTGGATAGAGAACTTCCTTTTACTAAAGTTGATAATAATAATAATAGGAAATTATCCTTATAGATTAGTTGGGATTGTATACTTAATATACATGCTAAGCAATCACAAATAATTTAAGTATCATCGTATTTTATTATTACTAGCCTAACACTTAATTTGAGTTGAATTTGTCTTTAGTTTGTAAACTCTTTTCTATACATGAATAGACAATCTTAAACAGGTTTTCCTTATGTATCTTATATGAAAATATCTGTACATATGTTTTCCTTTTGTATCTTATATGAAAAATAACTTTACCTATGTTTTCATTGTGTAAAGTTGAAGTTAGTTATGTAAAACTTGTTGAGCAAATATTGCTTACATGAGTGCAGCATTAGGAGCTAGCGTCATCAAAACCTGCAAGTGAGAGTTTACTCAATTGGTTTAATAATTCCTTTTCGTAATTCGACCGGTTGGTCTTTCATTAAATTCTGGAATTTTTTGCAGAGTTGCTTGTTTCTATTTTGAGTTTAGGTTACAATGCCAGTGCTTTGGTATGATATTTTAGATAACTCTTTCATGCTCACAATTATAGTTGGAAATTTGCATGTCATTATACATCTTTTAGTTTTAGTTTTCATGCTGAAAAAGGAGATTCTCAAATTGAGAAACAGTCTTTTATTGCCAGCTTCCACCCCTTATCTGGACCTGATTCTTATGATAAATGCCATCATCAGGATGTTTGCTCTAGTGGCATCAGTGATTCGTGCTGCTCCTGGATTCAGTTTGGAAGGCATTTCCGCAAAGGATTCAAATGTGGGATTTGCTCTTGGTAAGGGTTGATCAAAGTCTGTTACAAGAATGTAATCTGGTAGGTCATCTGCTGCTGGCCATATTAATGCAACTCCAGTAAATAAAGCAGAGTTTCGGTATCCCAAGGATTAGCTACTTGATAGTTATAAGAAGTAGAAGATGAAATTCATTGATGCTACTCTTGAGAGATTTGAGGAAGTTCCTCCAATAAAAATATCTGACTTTTTTCACTCGTTTGGCCTTTGTCATACCTGATGCTGAGGAAAAGGTAATCTAAATTTGTATTCCTTGTATCTTAGTTCTACCTCAGTATGTTCCGTTTTGGCATTTGCAGCTGAGCATCTTGCATATAGATGATATAGTTTGAAGATCCATATTGATACTCTCATGATATTACTTATTTTTTATTTGTTTTCTATTGCTATGGAATTGTTTGCTCTTGGAAACAGAATGTGATTTTGGCACACCTATATATAACCAGGAAAAGCTTGTCAGCTGGGAGTTGCCTTTTCTACAGGCTCTGATCAATAATGAATAGACTAAGACATTATGATGTGATATGCTTGTGAGCTATGATTAAACAGTGGCAAAAGATTGATCCTCTTGATATTTACTGAATTTAGTGCCAAGAAACTTAGTGAAACTTCTGAAGCTGGGAGTATGCCTACGTTGCTAGGTCCTACACTGGTATAAATTTGGTTGGAAGATGTATTTATTAAGAGTTGCATTTATATTTATTATCCAAACTACATGTTCTTTTTTGTTGGAGATCATCTTTACAATGAACACATTAATTTAATAACAGATGAGTGTGTGGCTTAAAAGTTATTCTAAATGATATTTGGATGGGGAAACCCATGAGCGATGAAGCAAGCTCAAGTTGGGAAAGGATGACAAGAGAGAAAAAAAGAATTGGGACAGGTATGCAATATATCATCATATTCATATAAGATAGTATGGTTATTGATCCTCTTGGGATAAACATGTTTGATCAGGTTCATTTTAGGCAGCAGCTGTTGAAAGACAACATTATCACAACCTTTCACTGTATCGTGACTCAGCTATAGATAAACTTATCCGAGCAAATTTAGATCTGAATATTCAATTGCGGAATCTTAATGGTTTATTGGATGTTATATCCCATTCCAATCAAAGGCAGTTGCCTCCTATAGAACGACAATGTCTTTTAGGGCTTTATCTAGAACAGCTTCAGGCACAACTGTCCACTGCTTATACGAAGCTGTCTGCAATGGAAGAAGACACATAGGTTGGGGGGTTGTTCGGTTGGTGAATCTGGTTAATTTATCAGGACTATACTTGGTCCAAACCAGGATTTTTCTGGCAGATCTAGCCAATCAGACTTTATGCAGGCGCCAAAGGGATCATTGTTTGAGAAGCAATAGCATTGTTCAGCCAAAAATTTTGTTTCATGAGAGAATGCAACGAGGGCCTTATGAACACTGTTCAACGGCTACTAGGAGTGGTAGATAGCACTCCTTCCAAACAGCAAGGGGAAGCTTCTTGGTCTATTCTCAACATGGTCCAGAACATTCCTTTAACCTTAACATGGATAGAGTGGTTTTGTGTCTAAAGGTTCTGTGTTTTCTGAAGCAAGATAGCCACGAAACTAGCAACTAATCCACAAAAATTCTGTAAACTGGTGCTAGTAACATTGAGAGCAGTAGAAGGCCAAGTTTGAGATCTGATTCTGCAACATTAATTGAATGGAAACATTTCTTTCAGATATGGATTATGTTGAAAGAGAGAAGTTTGTGAATTCTTTGGGTGATGCTTCCTTCCAATCATTAGATTTCTACAATTTAAAGTAGGTGGAGAATGGGAAGATGCAGGGTCTAAAAGGTAGTTCCAAGACTCGATCAACATTGAACATGCACGACAGTGGGGTTATGCAAGCAGTAGGCGGAGGTCATGAGGAGGTTAACCTCGACAAACTTTTTACACATGATTCGTCGAAGGCTGGTAATTTTATCTAATAATTTTTTTATCCTTAAGTTAACTGCTTGTCCCTTTGGCAATTTATGTAACTATGAGCTTAATGTATTATGCAGCCAGAGGTTTGAGCTTCTGTAATCGTGAAACTGGGACTGATAGCACTTTTATAGAAGGGATGGGTAAGATGGGTAACAATGTGAGAATGTTCCTTTTGCTTATGGGAAAAGAATAGGAGAAAAGGGTTTTTCATCCTTTGAAATCATTATATCTTGATGGTGGATTTCTTTTTCACTATGTATTGGATATTGGTATAGTACGAGATGACATCAGTTTTGACCCATCACCTGATCGGATTTCAATAGGGTTGAGTTCTAATCACCTTAAAAATAATTAATAAACCTTATGAGATTGTAATAAAATTTCATCTAGTCACTTCTATTCTATAAAGAACTATACCTAGGGTTTAGATTGGGGCCTTAGAGCTTAGTGGTTGTCACTCCCTTTACTAGGTTAGTCGGCTAGGATTTCAATAGGGTTGAGTTCTAATCACCTTAAAAGTAATTAAAAAACCCTATGAGATTGTAATAAAATTTCATCTAGTCATTTCTATTCTATAAAGAACTGTAGCTAGGGTTTAGATTGGGGCCTTAGAGCTTAGTGGTTGTCGCTCCCTTTACTTGGCTAGTCGGCTAGGGTTTCCCCCTGCTTAGGTCGGTTATAGAGCCAACCAAATCGCCCCTTGTTCCTACTAAGGTAGGTCGGTTATAAAAGGGGTAAAGGGATAATTACTTAGGCAAGCACCACTTGGGTTAGGGTTTAGAATCCTATATAATGATGTAGCCGCCCCCTCTCTTTTATCAAGCAAGAATCAATGCTATTTTAGCCTTGTTGGCCAACTCTAGGAGGGAGGAACCCCTATAGCGTTTCAAGAGTTGATCCCCCTCAAAGATCAAAATCTATAAAGCTTTATCTGGGGTTGTATCATCTGGTATCAGAGTCGCATTACTACTACCTTGTAGCCATCTCTACCGTCTCCACCTTCCCAAGCAATTCCCATAATTACTACGACACACGTCTCCACCTTCCACCGTAACTGCAGGTCAAATCAGTATGCCATTGCCCCCTACGTTTGATCTGAAAATCTGATCTAGAGGCATACACCATGGCATTAGAGGAGGTTATCAATGTCAAGTTCGAAGCCTTTGAAAGCCATATGGAGGAGAAGATGTGATCCCTTTTCATCGAATTCAACATGGGCCTGTTGGGAAACCTACAGCGGATGCATCACATGCGCAGCAAAAATCAAAACAAAAATCGATTTCCCACACAGATCAAATCATCGTGCAAAAGATTGGGGTCGCGAGAAAAATGTGAAAATCGAAAAAACCACAATGTGTGAGAGATTGATTTTATTGAACAACTATTATTCTCAAAAACTAATTTATATCCACTAATTATAAAATAAGAGATAGAAATAATATTTTTGATAATAGAGGGATCAAAATAGCATGCATCTAATGCAATAATAGCTCCACCAGGCAGATGTAGGTTGACCTCTCCAACAGCAATTGCAGCAACTCTTACTCCATTGCCCTTCCCTCCACCGACTTCCTCAAGGGCATTAAGGAGGAATATAAGAATGACTCAGAGATCTAGGACATCATAGAAAAATTGAAGAAGGATTTGGGTTCCATGAGCTACTACACTTGGGATTCGACGGACTTACGGTACAAAAGTCGAATTATACTTGTTTCTTCTTCCCCTTGCATTCAAATTATTTTGCATGAGATGCACTCTTCACCTTCAGTAAGGCACTTTGGATTTTTGAGAACATATAAGAGGGTGAAGCAAAACTTCTTTTGGAAGGGCATGAAAAAATTATTTTATGATTATGTATTCAATTGTGTTGTATGCCAGCAATAGAAAGGTGAAACAATGACAAATTTGAGAAAACTACAATAACTACCTATATCAGACTCAGCATAGACTAACATCTCTATTGATTTTATTAAAGGGCTACTATTATCTCAAGGTAAAAGCATGATTTTTATGGTGGTAGATCGTCTAACTAAATATGCTCATTTTTTGCGCTATGAGACATCGTTATACCACTGCCAGCATTGCTCAATTTTTTATGAAAAATATTATAAAACTACATAGGATACCTAGGTCAATTGTGAGCGATCGTGACAGGGTGTTTATAAGTAAATTTTGGACTAAGCTCTTCCAATTACAAGGCACCCAATTGAAGATGAGCACAGTCTACCATCCACAGACAGATGGCCAAACAAAAGTGGTAAATAGATGCCTCGAGACTTACTTACGGTGCTTCACCAGTGATCGACCCAAAGAGTGGACAAGGTGGCTTCCTTGGGCCAAATGGTAGTATAACATAACTTATCATTCATCAACCAAATGTACCTCTTATGAGGCATTGTATGGCTAACCGCCCCTTGTAATACCAAAATATGTAACTAGTGTGGCTAAAGTAGATCAGATCGATCAAAATTTAATTAACAGGCACAAGCTTCTGCAGCTGTTGAAGGACAACTTAACTACCACTCAAGCTCGCATGAAGCAACAAGCAAACACTCACCGGAGCGAGTGAGAATTTTTAGTAGGAGATTGGGTCTACCTTTGCATACAACCATACAAGCAGCTATCAATCAACACCAGAACATCGATGAAGTTATCTCCACATTGGACCATATCAGATTTTGGAACGTATTGGGGCCGTGACATATAAATTAAAACTTCCATATGACATTAACATCTATCCGGTCATCTACATATCCTTGTTAAAGTCAAAATTGGGAGAATGAGAGTTAGCGCAAACTCAACTGTCGAACACTACAAATGATTGCAAGATTGAAGCCTAACCTGAAGCTATACTTGATCAGAGGATTATGATGCACCGACGATGCCCTTCAACTGAAATACTCATGAAGTGGAATAACTTACCATTTGAAGACGTGATGTGGGAGTCTTTCGAGGAGCTGAAAACCCGGTTCCTAGAGTTTATGGACCCTTAGCCTTGAGGATAAGATTGATTTTAAGAGGGCGGGCTTGATAGAACTCCAGTAGGGTTGAGTCCTGATCACCCTAGAAATAATTAATAAAACCACGTGAGATTGTAAACCCTACTTAGCCACTTCTATCCCATAAAGAAGTGTGGTTAGGGTTTAGATTGGGACCTTAGGGCTTAGTGGTCGTCGTCTCCTTTACTGGGCTAGTTGGCTAAGGTTTCCCCTTGCTTAGGTCTATAGAGCCAACCTAGTCACAACCTATTCCTACTAAGGCAGGTCGGAATAGGGTTGAGTCCTAATAATTCTAGTAGAAGTCAATAAAAACTCTATTAAATTATAATAAGACCTCTCCTATCTTATAAAGGAGTATGGCCAGAGTTTGGATTAGCCCTTAGGACACAGTTGTCGTCGCCCCCTTACTGGGCAAGTCGACCAGTGTTTTCCTCAACTTAGGTTGGCTATAGAGCCAATCTAGCCGCCCCTTGTTCCTATTAAGGTGGGATGGCTATAGGAGGGGAAAGGGTAATTTACCTAGATAAGTAGCCCCCTAGGCTAGGACTTTGATCCCTATTTAAGATGTAGCCACCCCCCTCTTTGAAGGCAAATTATCATCTTCAATTCAACCTTTGTGTCGAGTCTAGGAGGGAGGAACCCCTATAGCGTTCCAAGGGTTGATCCCCCCTCAAGGATCAAAATCTATAGGGCTCCTTCTGGGGTTTTATCATCTGGTATCAGAGTAGCGATCTTGTTGCCCCTATAGCCATCCCAGCCGCCTCCACCTTCCCAAGCAATTCCCATAATTTCTATGACATGCTCCTCCACCTTTCACCCCAACAGCAGATCAAATCAGTTTGCCATTGCCCCCTGCGTTTGATCTAGAATTCTGGTATATTTTTATAACCCACGCCTCTTCAATACTACAAGATCCTTCCTATTACACATGGGAGAAGTTTTCCAAAGTTTCCTTGCTGCAATTTTTTACCGTCGTAAACATTATCATCGTTGCGAAGGTGAAACACTGTAGAAATTTTTCAGCTGATTTTTGCTACTTGAAACTAAACTTTTGTTCATCGTTTCTGACCGAAATTTTGACACAATTCTTAAGATCAAGTGGGCTTTCATCTGGATTTGATTTCACAAAAGAACTCTTTCTAGAACTGGTTTTTCTTGTATGATCTTTCACCATCATGCAGTTCTAGAATTTTACGATAAAGGAATCTGCTTTGCATCTTTTGCACTATTTCCCTACCATTATGTTGTCAAAATTTCGTCAAAATTTCTACTGGTATTAACAACATCTAAACCAAGGGTTTTTGTATAATTTTATTAAGCTTTCCCCTGGAATTTACGTTGAGAAATCATCATTTCTCCGACGTAAAAATCGGTTCAGTAGGATAGCACATCGCAACACTTCTTTTCACCGAATTCTATCAGATTTGAGTGCTATTTTTTATGGGATTTCAAACTCTTCTTTCTTCATCACCAAACCCTACCATCCTTACCAAAAACCCTTTAAAACCCTACCCTAAATTGAATCCAAATAGCCCCTAAATCGTAGCCTACTTTCACCCAAACCGATCCACCTTTCAACTGGCCACCCCCTTCTTCAAAATTTCCATGCCACTAACCCGACAACAAAAAAAGGATCTCAATATTACAGATCTTAAGGTGTATACTATGGCATCAGAGGAGTTTATCGATGCAAAGCTTGAAGCCTTTGAAAACCGCATGGAAGAGAAGATGCGATCCTTATTCGCCGAATTGACCTGCCTGCACTGTTAGCCCAAACGTTTGTTTCAATTGAGCACATGGAATCTGTAAAATAGAGTCTGTACCTCCTGACCTTTTATAACTATATTGCTTATATCTTTCTGTTGGAGTCTCTGATTATGGAACTCTATATTCATTAGAGAATAAACTCATAGATCTTTTATTTTATATTAGGATTAAAAGATTTGGAGTTCAAATGACTATCAAAATTTTTATTTTGTTAGACTTTATAGATTCTGTAAAATAGGGACTGTGATTTCAGACCTTTGGGTGTCAAATCATCTATAACTTTTTGTAAAGGCTTCTAATTTGTATGAAACTTATTTTATTTGAAAGTAGATTGATTAGCTTTTCAAAGATATCCTTTTTGAGTAATTTATAGTATATTTGATTATTCAAAATAACTTTGAGATATACCTTATAAATTATGCTAGAATAGTGATTGTATCAGTTTTGCCCATTCTTGTTTTATCCATTTCAAAATTGAATTCTCTGATGCTCTTGCCTTTGATTTCCTTATATATATGAATATATTATATATTAATTGATGTTACACCATATTATTTTATTTAGGCACATGCATAATTTATTGTTTCGCATGTGCTTCCGATATAAGCCAAATTCATTGCTTCTATCCTTTTGTACTTTGGTGTTTATGGGATATTCTAGACCTTTACTAGAAATAGTAAAGGATCTGTTATGCTTGTAGCCTGTGATGCTCTACTATGTTTGGTGGTCAAATGGACTACATTATGTTTGTGATCCCACTTCACCATCTATGTTTTTGATATATTATCGGATCATATTCTATCTATGATCCAACTAAAACTCATCCTTTAATTGAGCCTTACAGTATTGCTTGAATTCTTATTCACTCTTGTTCTTTATTCTTTCTATCAAAATATAAATTATGAATATTTATGTTGACATTGTATCGTTTCATATTAGCATATGTATATTTCATTGTTCTACATGTGCTTCCGATATATACCACTTTTATTGCTCATGTCCTTTTGTACTATAATGTTTTTGGGATATTTTCTAGACCTTTGCCAGAAATGGTAAAGGGTATTATGTTCAGAGCCAGCTATGCTCTTGCCGGCCCTAGTGACTTCACTCAGACATTGGTGGATAGAGTTCCCAGACGTGGGAGACTTATGTTTGGTGGTAATTCAACGATTGATGATCCACATTTTGTTTATGATCCCACTTCACCATCTATGTCTTTGATATAATATCTAGAGCATTGCTTATGAGTTTGTTTCTACGCTATGAATAAGAATGAATGAATGTTATGTCTGATATAATATTGAGCTTTTGTTCCTTAATTATTCATTTGATAAGCTTTGAGATTATTCATACACCATTGATATGTTTCGAAATATATCCTATGCACCTTTGATATGCTCCGAATCATTTCACATTCCATTGATATATTCTAAAACTCTTTACGCATCATTGATATGCTTCAAAAATATTTTATTTGCCATTGATATGTTCCAAAACATTTCATATGTGTTTGACATGCTACTAACTCTTTCGAATGTTATTGTTATGTTTCTGAAATGTTTTATTTACCATTGATATGTTCTGAAACATTTCATGTGTTTGATATGTTCCTAACTATTTCGAATGTCATTATTATATTTCTGAAATATTTCATTTACTATTGATATATTTCGAAATATTTCACATGCCATTGACATGTTCTGAAATGTCCTAAGCATTTGTAATATGCTCTAAAATGTTACATATATCAAGGAAACACTTTATAAATCTTTGATACGCTCTGAAATATTTCTTATTCCCAATTATATGCTCTAACTACTTTTTCTCTACTGTTATGATCAAAGTATGTTTCGAATGAAATGATTTGTGATTATGTATCTATCTCTTTATGGATTCTTACACTCTTCTCATGCTATTCGATATCAAGTTTGATTTTAAAGCTATTTTTCTTTTTCTTGGATATGTTAATCAATTGCTAAGCTCTATATGCTCACCTTATTGCTATATAAATTTTACAAATTAACTTGTCGCTTACAAAAAAAGTTAGAACTGAGCTGAGATAGTGGAAAGCTATGTAGATTTTGGGCAAGTCTTGTTGGAAGATGTTGTATAAGAATATTTTGTATGTAATGAAATATTATCGATAAATATAAACTGATGTATCTTGTCGAAAGGTTAGAATACTTCTCAGTGTGGAATTTTTGAATGTTAAGTTTTATAATCATATGAAGTGGTGAAAATTAGTTGATTTTGTATTTATATAGATTTTTGAAACTGATGGTTTTATAAGTGTGGTTAATATTTTTTGGTTAAGTTAATCTTCAAGTTTTATAGATTATCGAGTGATGTTGTGTAAGATTTATAAACTGCATAGGTTTTCTGAATGGATGTGAATGATCTATAAAAATGTTTAATCAGTATCCTCAAATTTAGTTTGGATCCTGGGTTCAGATTGTGGATGAATTATATTATATTTCTGATTAAGACAAGGTCACCTCTCTCGAATGTGATATAATTCGAGGGGCGTGACACTCATTGGGTGTTTACCACAAGAATGTTGGAAGTTCGTTGGGAGTTCACCGAAGGAAATCGGGAGCTCGCCGGGGGTTTATTCAAAAGATGCTGGGAGTTCATCGAAGAGATGATCGGACAATGAACATTGTATGTTTAGTGTCATAGTTAGCATTGTAATAAGAGCTAGTTTTACTAACACAGTTAAGAGGCCATTAGATCTTAACTAGGATTAATTTGGACTTATTAAAAAAAGTCATTTTAGTAACCTAATGTCAGATAAGGCATGATCTTCGAAGACACAGTCTCCAAGATGATACAATCTTCGAAGGTGTGTAAGGTGGTTGAACCACCCAAACACAATCTCCTAGGCTATTAAGTAGCTGAACCACCCAGAATGCAGTCTCCCAGACTGTGTCAGGTGGCTGAACCAACTAGAATGCAGTTTTTGATGTTAGCACCTTGGGATCACTTAAAAATTAATTTTTGGCTCCACTTATGAAGCAATTTGGGGCCTATAAATGCTCACCCTTTCTTGCCTGAGGCATGAAAGCAATTAAGAGCAAAAATCTTATGAAAACACTATTGTAATTGAGAGCTTCTCCTTATTTCATCTTGTGTAGTTTTTTGTTTAAGGGATAGCTTTGAGTCTTGTAAAGGTTATCTCCTAAACTTGTAAAAGGAGAATAGAGTTATAAGAGAATAGTTGATCTTCACCCATTGAAGGAAGCTTAATAGTAGAAGCCGATGGACTCAACGAAAGAGGAATCAGGAAGTGGACGTAAGTCACGATATTGAACCACTATAAAATCAGTTTGTTTCCTCTTCTTTGCTCTTTAACTTCATTGCTCTGTTATTTAACTATCTATTATCTTTGCTTGTACTATTACAAACATCTCTACACTTAAACATATTTTTGTTATGATTTTCATTGAGCAAAATTTTTAAATCGACAAAGATTTCTTATCAGCAATAATTCAAACCCCAACCGCCGCCCTCCACCCACCCCCACCCTCCTCCTCCCCCTCCTCCTCCTCCTCCTCCTACTTAACAAGTCATACATTTGAAAATCTCCCCTTAAGTCATTAACCATTTCTTCCCTTTGTTTATCAACAAACAAGGAGAAATGCACATGTAAGAATTTTACACAAGTCATTAATATCTATTTCTCCCCCTTTGTCATCAAGAAAAAGGTGAAGTATATGGCTAAAGATTTCAATGAACATGAGTCTTTGCTCCCCCTTTGTAAAATAAGATATGACCCATAAAGAATTTTCTTCTTCTTGTGAAAAAGAAGGAAAGAAAACAAGGGAGGAGTTATAAAACATCATTAAGAAGAGCTCTCAATCTTATAGAAGTAAATTTTAAAAAGAATATTTCGAAAGTGAGCTAAAAAATCTAAGAAATCTAGGAAGATTTAAAAACTTAAGAGCTACTCATGCATGTAAAATCATCTCATATAAGTTTCAAGCAAATGTAGTAAATAAATCCAAAAAATAGCAAATCATCATCTTCATATAAACTTTCTTCCTCTTTTTTGTAAACAAGAAGGTAGAAATAAGGAAGGAAAGTGAAAAACATTATATCACAAAAATACTCAATTTTATAGATGTAAATTCTGAAAAAAAATCAAGAGCTACCAATGCAATTTAATTCATTTATGCAAATTTCAAGCAAGATAGCAAATCAAGCAAATCATGCATTTTCATAGTTTAGCATTCCTAGCTCTATTCTAATAAAATCAAATTGCTCTTCATTTAATGGTTAAGTAAAAATATCTGCTAATTGATGCTTTGTGTCAATAAATTCTAAGAAAATGTCTTGATTGTTTACATGATCCCTAATGAAGTGATGTCTAATATCAATATATTTAGTTCTTGAGTGTTGAATGAGATTTTTAGTTAAACATATGGCACTTGTGTTATCAAATTTTATAAAAATATTTTTTAATTTAATTTTGTAATCTTCTAATATGTTTTTCATCCATATGATTTAGGCACAACAAGTACTAGCTGTAATATATTTAGCTTCAGTAGTAGATAAAGTAAATAAATTTTATTTTCTAGAAGACAAAGAAACAAGTGCATGCCCTAAAAATTGACATGTCTTGGTAGTACTTTTTCTATCTATTTTATAATCACCAAAATTAACATTAGCATAAGCAAGTAAATCAAAGTTTTTAGATTTTAGATACCATAATCCTAAGTTAGAAGTTTCTTTTAAATATCTAAATATTTTTTTAACTGCTTTAAGGTGAGAAAACTTAAGATTGGATTGAAATCTTGTATACAATCCAACACTAAATATGATATATGGTCTAGTAGCAGTTAAGCATAACAAACAACCTATCATTTCTCTATAGTTTTCTATCAAAATTTTCTCCTTTATTGTCTATGTCTAACTTTATAGATGTGCTCATAGGAGTATTTATGGCCTTAGCATTTTTCATTCCAAAATATTTTAACAAGTTCAAGGTGTATAAAATTTGACTAATAAAGATACTGTAAGATCCCTCATTCTCAAAATATTTGTATAATATATTTTAAATTATTAATAAGAATTTGTATAATAATAGATTGTCTATAATGACCTATTTTTAAATATAAGAATTTGTTTAAAAACTTATTGCTAGGGACCTAAATATAAAACTTAAATGTTTGATATGAATTATGTAAGATTCAATTATTATAAAAAGATGATGACATGTGTCATTACCTAGTTTAAAGTGGTGCCACTTATGCATATTGCATAGGTGACACATAAGCATCTTGTATGCATGCTTGCCACCTAACAACCCATATATTAGCTTAAACAATTAATAATTAAAGAAGAAAGGGATTTGGCTGCAACATAAACTTGAGAAAAAGAAGAAGAAGAAGAAGAAGAGAAGGAAGAGGAGAAGAACAGATTTGAGGGTTTTGAGATTTTTAATCAAATCCACATTTGGGATCAAAATTGCAAAGGCAATTGTTCTAACCCCATCCTACATAATGTTTATATCCTTTCTCTATTGAAATTTATCTTTATTCTTGCCTTGATTATGATGAAAATTTGGAACAAATACAGCCTTGCAAATCTGAATTCTCCTTTGTTAGTTGCAAAAGTTAGAACCTGGAATATTTTTGAGACTATGACCTATTTGCTTTGTTCAAGTTGTAACTTTCTATACAGACTTCTGTTCTAGACAAATCTTAGTTTTTTCAAAAATAAATTAATAGACCTTTCTTTTGAAACTGAATTTGAAGAATTTGTAGTTCATTTGCTAGCCCAAACATTTATTTTAATTAAGCATATGAAATCTATAAAATAGAATATATAGCTTTGACCTTTCATTATTGGATTACTTATATCTCCCTGTTAGAGTCTCTGATTTATGTAAAACTTAATTTACTAGAAAATAGGCTTATAGATATTTCATTTGATACTGGGTTTCAAAGATTTAGAGTCCAAATGACTATCTAAATTTTTATTTTGTTATAGCTTATAGATTTTATAAAACAGGAATCATAATTCCTGACCTTTGGCTGTCAAATCATCTATAACCTTTTGTAGAGACTTCCAATTTATACAAAACTTATTTCATTTAAAATTAAATTAATTTAGCTTTCTAAAGATAATCTTTTTAAGTAATTTAGAGTATATTTGATTATTCAAAATAACTTTGAGATATGCCTTTGAATTATGTTAGAATAGTTATTGTATTAGTTTTGCCTATTCTTGCTTCATCCATTTCAAAAATGAATTCTATGATGCTCTTGCCTTTGATTTCCTTACATATCTAAATACATTATGTATTAATCAATGTTACATCATATTAGTTTATTTAGGCACATACATGATTTATTGTTCCGCATGTGATTTCGATATATGCAAAATTCATTACTCATGTCCTTTTGTACTCTAGTGTTTATGAGATATTCTGGACCTTTGCTAGAAATAGTAAACATTATTGTGTTCAGAGCCAGTTATGCTCTTATCGGCCCTATTGACTTCACTCAGACGTGGGTGGATGAAGCTCTCAAATGTGGGAGACTTATGTTTGGTGGCCATTCAGCAATGGATGAGCCACATTATGTTTATGATCCCACCTCACTCTCTATGTTTTTGATATGATACTAAAGCATTGCTTATGAGTTTGTTTCTATACTTTGGATAAGAATGAAATGAGTGGTATATCTGATATAATATTTGAGTTTCTGTTTCTTAATTATTCATTTGATAAGATTTGAAATTATTTATACACCATTGATATGCTTTGAAATATAACCTATGCATCTTTGATAAGCTCTGAAATATTTTATTTGTCATTAATATATTTCAAAAATATTTTATGTGTCTTTGGCATGCTCCTAAACGTTTCGAATTCCATTGTTTTGTTCCCAAATGTTTCATGTGCTATTGATATATTTTGAAATATTTCACACGCCAATGATATGTTCTAAAATGTCCTATGCATCTTTGATATGCTATGAAATATTTTTATTCTCATTGATTTGTTCCAAAATGTCCTATGCATCTTTAATATGCTCCGAAATATTTCATATTCCCAATAATATATTTTGAAATGTCCTATGTGCTTATGGTCTGAATCATTTCACATTCCTTTGATATGTTCCAAAACACTTTATACATCTTTGATATGCTCCGAAATGTTTCGTATTATTATTGATATGCTTTAAAATATTTTGTTTGCCATTGATATGTTGCTTGACATTCTTACGTCTTTGATACATTTTGAATCATTTCACATTTCATTGATATGCTCTGAGTTGTTCCATACAACATTAGCATGTTTCGAGATTTTTCACACCAATGATATACTCCAACTACTCTTCCTCTACTGTTATGATCAAAGTTTGTTTTGAATGAAATGATTTGTGATTATATATCTTATGAAATGCTACATATGGATTCTTATACATTTTCCTTGCTATCTGATATCAAGTTTATTTTGAAAACTATCATTTTCTATCTTGGATATGTTAGTTACTCGTAGAGCTCTATATGCTCAATCTGTTGCTATATAAATTTTATAGGTTAGCTTGTCACTTATAGAAAAAGTTAGAACTGGGCTGAGATAATGGAAAGCTTTGTAGATTTTGGGCAAGTCTTGTTGGGAGATGTTGTATAAGAATATTTTGCAAGTAATGAAATATTATAGATAAATATGAATTGATGTATCTTGTAAAAAAGTTAGGATACCTCTTAGTATGGAATCTTTGAATGTTAAGTTTTGCAATCATATGAAGTGGTGGAAAATTGTTGGTTTTACATTCGTATAGATTTATGAGACTGATGGTTTTATAAGTGTGGTTAATGTTTTTGGTTAAGTTAACTTTGAGTTTTATATATTATCGAGTGACGTACTGTAAGATTTATAAACTGCATAGGTTTTATGAATAGATATGAATGATCTTTGAATGTTTAATCAGTGTCCTCAATGTTAGTTTGGATCGTGGGTTCGAATTATTGATAAATTACAATGTATTTCTAATATACTATGGGTTCACGCCTTTTGAATACGATAAATTCAGGGGGGCGTGACATATACCATCATCTAGTTGTTTTATTTATAGTCCTAAGAAAAATATTAACTCACCCATTAAACTCATTTCAAATTCTTGGCTCATATATTTGGTAAAAGATTCACACAATAATTTATTTATAAAACCAAAAATGATATCATCACATAAATTTGAATAACAAGAAGATCATTTTTAAAATACTTAAAAAATAATATGGTATCAACCTTGCCTTTGAAAAAATTATTTGAAATAAGAAAAAAACTAAGTCTTTCATACCAAGCCCTAGGGGCTTGTCTTAATCTATAAAGAGCTTTATAAAGTTTTAAAACATAATTAGGAAGAAGACTATTTTCAAAACTAAGGGGTTGTTCAACATACACTTCTTTGGAAATGAAACCATTAAGAAAAGAACTTTTAACAACTATTTGAAATAATTTAAAATCTTTAAAAGATACAAGGGTAAGGAGCATCCTTATGGCTTCAAGTTTAGCCACAAGAGTGAATATTTCTTCATAATTGATTCTTTCTTTTTAGTTGAAACCATTGACCACTAATCTAGCCTTGTTTCTAACCATGACACTATTTTCATCTTATAAGTTTCTAAAGACCCATTTAGTACCAATCTCTAAACGGTCATTAAGTCTAGGAACAAGCTCTCATACTTTATTTCTCTCAAATTGAATAAGCTCTTCATGTATTGCTTAACTCAAGCATCTCTTAGGGCCTCATCAATGCACTTTAGTTCGATTTGAGGGAGAAATGTGACATTTGCATAAAAATTCTTAAAAGAAAATCAAGTTTGAACTTCATTTGATGTATCTTCTATTATAAGCTCTTAGGATAATTATTCACATACTTGCATTCCTTGGGTAATAATTTAGAAATAGATTCATCTAAGTTGCTTTTAAAAGTATTGTCATTTAAATTCAAAGTACCAAGATCAATTTGATGATGAATCTCGAATTTTGATGATGAAATTAATTGATGGGTTTTATGATCTAACTTATGTGTTAAAGAAAGTGATGTAGGATTAACTGCGAGAGAAAAAGGGCATTACAGTCAAATGTTGGGCCAGAGTCAAGTTCGAGCATCGGGCCGAGGTTCGAACGAAGTTGTCAGGAGCTCGCCAAGAGCTCACTAGAGGCTTACCGGGAAGTTCATTGGGAGTTCACCGATAAGTGGTTGAGAGCTCACCGAGAGTTCGTTGGACGAATGCTAGGAGTTCATCGGGAGTTTGCCGAAGGAAATCAAGAGCTTGTCGGAGGTTCATTGGAAGGATACTAGGAGTTCACCGGGAGTTCGCCGAGAGATTAATTGACAATCGGACAATGAAGATTGAGTGTTAAGTATCGTAGTTAGCATCATAATGAGAGTTAGTTTTACTAACATAAATAAGAGATCATTAGGACTTAATTGGGACTGATTTAGACTTATTATAAAAGTCATTTCAGTAACCCAATGTTAGAAAAGACACAGTCTTCGAAAACACGATCTCCAAGATGACACAATCTTCGAAGGTGTGTTAGGCGGTTGAACCGCCCATAACACAGTGTAGCAATTCAATTATACATGCATTAGGTTGAAATTTAACCACATAACCTTTATCACATAATTGGCTAATGCTAAGCAAATTGTATTTCAAGCCATCAACTAACAACACATCTTCAATCAAAAGGTTTGATATGTAACCTATAGTTCCTTTCCCAATGATTTTTCCTTTATTGTTGTCTCCGAAGTGACAACTCTTTCATTTAGGCTAGTGAGCTTAGAAAAGTAAGTTAGATCTCTGGTCATGTGCCTTGAGTATCCACTATTCAAGGGACCATTTAGTGCTTCTAGCCTTAGTTCGGAGACAAACCTAGAAGAAAAATAGTTTTAATTTAGGTACCCATTTTATATTTGATCCTTCATGAAGAGCTTTACCTAATTTATCTAAAGGTTTTTGGTTGTTTATAATTCCTTTAAAAACTCAAACTAATTTGTGAGGACTATATTTTTAAATAAACATTTGTTGACTTTATATCCTAATCTACCACAAAAATTATATTTTATTTTTGATGATAAGTTTATAGTAGATCCTTTAACAAAGGTACTTGGCTTTTATTGGGTATTACCCATAAAGCTTATATCATTTCTTCTATTAATATGACCCTTATTAGCAAGAATCATATAAATAATTTATTTTTTATTTTAATTTTTTCTAAGGTTTATCTTAGCATGATGTTTTCTTCTTTAACATTATCTAGTATTTCATATTTAGACCAAGGATTGTGTGATACTAATGAATCATGCATTTCATTAAGTCTACTAACTAATAAATCATGTTCTTTCTTAAGTAACTTATAAGATTTACTAATTTTTCTAAATTCATTAAATAATTTATGAAACATATTTAATAACTTAGTAAAGGAAATGCTTAAAGAATCACTAACCTCATCTTGGTAACTTCTTTTTTGGAGTGGTCTTCTTCATCCGAAGAGCTTGAGTCATCCCAAGTTGTCGAGAGAGCTTTCTTCTTGTAGGATGCCTTCTTCTTTAATTACGGACATTCATTTTTGAAATATTCCGATTTTTTACATTCAAAGCATATGACATTATATTTTTTATTTATTTTTATTTTTATAGTTTTTATTTTTTATAAACTTTCTTAATAATAGTATAATATCATAGTCCTTATCGCTCAAGGTTTCACTCGATGAGTCATTTATAATTCTTAGTGCTACATCCTTCATATTCTTTAAAAGGGGTTCATCAAGCTTATCATGTGTTTTACAGTTCGATTTATATGTCATGAGTGAGCCAATAAGTTCTTCAAGAGGTAAGTTATTTAAATCTTTAGCTTCTTGTATAACGGTTATTTTAGGATCCTAATTTTTAGATAGAGATTTTAAAATTTTACTCACAGGTTCAAAATTCAAAAAATATTTTCTAAGCGCTTTAAGGCTATTGATGACATATGTGAAACAGGTGTACATATCTCCAATAGACTCACTTAGTTTCATTCTAAATAATTCATAACTATGAACTAAAATGTTAATCTTAGATTCTTTAACTCTACTAGTGCCTTAGTGTGTGATTTCTAGTGTATGCCAAATATCATAATCGAATTCACAAATAAAAATATGATTAAATTTATTTTTGTCAAGAACATAAAATAAGGCATTTATAGCCTTTGCATTCAAAGAAAAATTCTTCCTTTTCAAATCATTCCATTCGATTATTGGTTTGGAAGATTTTTCAAATTCATTCTCTATAATGTGCCATAAATCAAGATCCATGGAAATGAGAAAAATACGCATCCTTATTTTCTAATATGTGTAATTCATCTCATCGAACATGGGAGGACGTAAAATCGAATGATCCTCATTTATGCCAAACAAAGCTATTTACTCAAGTGGGTGTTAATCTAATGAGTAAGTATATTACTCTGATACCAATTGTTAGGATCAATTGGCACTAAGAGGAGGGGTGAATTAGTGCAAAAGTAGAATTGCTCGATCAAAAACCTTGATTTCAAGAAGTAAAGAAATAAAATCAAAAGCATCTTTTGTATTTAGTTAGAAACAACTAAGAACCTGAAAGTCGTGAGAATGATGATCGTGTCTTTATATTAACTAATTAAGAGCAATAGAAAATAGTAAACAAGACAAGTAAAGAGCACTTACAATTTATAGTGGTTCGGCCCCAATCTTGGCCTACATCCATTTCTGAGTCCTCTTCGTCGAGGCCCATTGATGTCCACTACCGATCTTCTTTAGGTGAAGACCAAACTATTATAGTATTTGAATCTTACAAGGGAAACTCTTTATAATAATACAACACTTAGCTCACTCCCTTCTCGCTTTTCTTTTTCTTACACACTTTTAGCACACACTTCTTTTACAAATTTTTGTTCAATGACTTGTTTGAATACCTATGCTAAATACAAGAAAACTTAGGGTATTTATAGACCTCATTTGGCTTTAGAAGAATGGAGCTAATATTCAAATGCATCTAAAAAAAATCGAATACGAGTGGTACAATCGTCGGCACCATGATACAACCGTCAGCTTGGGCAGTCCAACCATTGCCTACTGCTCAGATTCTTGGGTGGCGACGATACAATCGTCGCTCATCGATGGTACAACCGCCAGGATTTCTAAAAAATTGATTCCCTTCACTTTTCCAATCCTGACTTATACATCCTGTTGACCAATTTTCATATCAACCAATTGAGCTCAACTTGAGCGTAATCCATCTCCTTTGTGGATCCGATTGCCTTACATTGAGTTGGTTTAGATTCATTCTAAATCAAACTTAATTAGGACTCAATCCCTAACTACGACTCACCGATTACAACCATAAGGACCATCAAGTTAAACAACGACCTAACTCCTGCCAATCCGGTAGCTTTCGATATTCTTGCGGTGAGTCTTACGATTTTCCTCTAATGATCTTCTAGGGTGTTCCCAACAAGCTTCCCGATTCCTTCGGCGAACTCCTAGTGAACTCCCAGCAAGCTCCCACAGCATCGTCTGGACCTTGGGCTGATATCCAAACTTGAATCTGACCCATCATCTGGTTGTAACTCAACTCCTTCATCATTGTTAGACCTACATTACTTTCTCTAACATACAAGTTAGATTAAACACTTATTAATTGATTCCATAATCAAAATCCGAGATTCAACAGGAAGGAAAAAACTGGCATTAGGATGAGGAAGGATTATTGTTGTCGGACAATGGAAAAAGAGAGCTTACTCAAGATAAGAGATACTCTGATACATATTGAATTGAGAAATATATTGCAAAAGAGATCTTTATTCATTAAGGTCATTCAAATCTCATAATCAAATCAGTTAATAAAATATGAGATTATCTCTAATCATATATTCTGAGATCATCTTCTATGAGTTACCACTTAAAAATCAGTTAATCAAATATGAGATTATCTCTGATCATATATTCTGTGATCATCTTCTATGAGTTACCACTTAACTAATGATAAAAATCAAATCATTTATTTGAGACTATACTATCATCATGCCTCGTGTCATGTGGAGCTGCCCCCACAGTTTTCATTCTCATCTGATCATTATATGTTTTATAACAACTGTACACTTAGTAAGAAAATCCTATCTTCCTTTAATTATGATATTTCTCAAGATTGATAAATATAGTCTAAACTACACTTAAAATATTAGTTTAATAATGATATACCGAACATACTTGCCGATATTTTGGCCTAGTGATGGATTTGAAATTTTTAGCTTAGCAAAGTTCGACAACCAAATCACATATTTACCACTTATACTTTATGCCCCCCAAAAAAAATACTTTGTCTAAACTGATACTTACAATTTAGCGAGCTACATAGGATCTTCTATTGCGTTGTAGGGTACACTAGAAATTGCGCTTTGGAAACCGACCAAATTGACATCTCCATCAAAGTTGTCAGTGGCATGACACGTACAAATGACTTGTAGAAAACGTAAACCTAATCAAATTCTCATCATCACAGATTCACAACGGAGCAGTTGTGAGCACCCAGCTCTTCATTACCCACCTCCACCTCATTCAGGACGTTCTGCTGAGTGTTACCAGTACCCTCATCCAGCTTCGTTCCTGCTTCAAAACCACAACTGATGATACAGTGATTACTGCTGAGATCAGGATTAGAATCTTGTTTGGGTGTTTCCTGGCCAGCATCGGAGGATTGATTGACGACAGCCATCCTTGGCTTCTTGAGTGATGATGGGTTTCTGTTGCTGTCAGAAATTGGCGGAGAAAGGGAGGATTTGTGCTTCTGCACGACACCTTTTAGCTTCTGCTGCTCTTCAATGATCTTCTGGAGGTATCTCCCCTGAGCTTCAATTCTCAGCTGCAATTGCCTTTGCACCTGAAAGATGCATGTGAGGTTGATGTATACCTCTGTCATGAGCTTGTATGAAGTTTAAAGCAGCAATCCATATTTAATGATATACTGGAATCTCATAGTCTAATAAGCCTATACTATATAAAGCTGGAAAGTGACAGCAGGAAACAGGTGGGAGACATACAGTGGCACAGCTGCAGTACTTTGAATTTGTGCTTATTAATGGTAACTGAAACTAATGAGCATGGCATCATATTGTGGACTGATGTCCTGAATGGAATGAGCAGCATCTTTTATCTAGCAAAAGACTCCTAAACAATTAGTTGAGGTTGAGGATTCAAATCCTTATTTTATAATATACTAAGGATATATATATGTGTGTGTGTGTGAAAGATGTCAACTAAGATAACTGGTAAAGCCTTAGACTCTTGATAACAAAGTACTATGATGGAATCCCATATTCATTAGTTCCATTTATATAAAAGAAAAGGGCTAACGATGAAGGCACAAAATTTAACACCATGATTAGAAAGATTCACATAATACATAATATTTAATGAGATCCCTAACTATGGTCATCTATTGTTGCTCTAGGCATTGTAAGGTGTCCGAACATGAATGATAAAATTAAAGCATTAAAGCACCCAAAGAAACGTGAGTATAATAATCTAGTTATTAAACTTGGCAACAGAATGGAACAAAAACCTTTATAAAGATTCCCATTTTTCCAACCAACTCTTTTTAGGAAAATTCCTTTGGATTTCAAGTTAACAGGAAAAAAGTTTTGTGTAACAAGAAGCATGACCAATTAATAAAACATACCTCAAGCTGTTCGTGCAACCGTTTTTGTACCTCCATTTGCATTTTCAAGGATTCATTAAATTGTGCACTTCTGGAAGATGAAGTAGATCATAAGACGTTGAAAGGTGTATGATCCAAATAACCAATTTTGACAATACAAACTCCTTAGTTTATTGCCAATAGCAGAAGTCAGATCCAATCTAGTCTTCGTATGTAACCATAGACATCCTTGGGAGGATATTTATCTACTGAACAAGCGAAATTATGAATTCAACACAAAAATGCAGCACCCAAACATAATTGGTTTAGAAAAAAATAAATGTAGCAAATGATCACTTTAGCAAAGAACAGAACTTTCTTAGTTTATAAGCAGAGTTGAATATTTGACAAATTGCATCAACATGCTAGTCAAAAGATACTGATACTAACCACCAAAATGTTCAAGAGAGCACTTACGGTGCAGAGTCCGTGTCAGA
Organism: Ensete glaucum; assembly: GCA_021527575.1. Lineage (NCBI taxonomy): Eukaryota > Viridiplantae > Streptophyta > Magnoliopsida > Zingiberales > Musaceae > Ensete > Ensete glaucum. Next base: position 43,154,239 of record CM038551.1, on the reverse strand, counting down.
GTGGGTATGGCCAGAATCTTTCTTATCATCTTTAGAACCTACAATAAACATATCCTTTATCCTGATCTTGACTCACACCCACAGAAAATATATCCAGCAGACATTTTCAAGAAAAAAACCAATACTGAATCTCCCTCAGATGCATAAATAAACAAATAACTAAGCTTTTACCATCAGCTGGAGAATCAGGTAAATACTTTGCAAGGCGGTACTTCTGCAAAATTGAAAAAATAAAACTAAATAAATTCTAGGGAAAAAACCAAGCAATCTCAATTTGAAGGAAGACTCCATACCTGTAAATGACTTTTCACATGATATATTGTAATGCCCGGTACAGCCATTACTCTTAAAACACCTTTTGGAGTTGCTCCTGAAAATATTTTTAGGATAAATTATAATCAGCTAATATAAGAGGAAAACAATTAGAACTAAAATTAACTTAAAAGGAGATGGTCAGGCCAGAGGTTGACACCCTTGTAGAGGAGAATAACACTAAAGGAAGTTTCCTTGGACTTCAAAAGTATTTGTCAATAAGAAGATCTTATTCATTGAAATATGAAACAGAAACAAGAATAGCTGGAAGTAAAGGCAAGAACAGAGAATAACAGAAATGTCTAAACAAAGTGTTGTGGCAAGACCTACAAAATGAAGTCGTTAAAACATGCATTTTGATAAAGTGATAGGTTAGAGCTTCTCTCAGTAGGTATTTCTGGTCTCAAATTTTGGTGAAACTATGACATAAATCAAATCTGCCACATTCATGATTGTAATAATTGTATCAGAAATATGAAATCTTGCATTTAGCAAAAAATTGAGAATTCCTGAAGTTATTTAGCTAATATTGTTCATGTATCCAATCCAGAAAGTAAACCACCTTGGTAATTGGCAGCAACAGGTATCAGTAATATCAGTCTATCGAGCAGCCATATAAGAAACTCTAAACCATGCTTCCTGGCATCAAGTGCATCAATTGCTTTATCAAAATAAAAGGAAAAAAGATCATAGAACTGAAGAAAACCTAAAATAATGGTTCATTACGTGGTTGTTAGTCAATCTAAAGAGCAATCCCAACAGAAATGCAGACTTTTTAGTACATGAAAATAAGGTTTTACTTGCCAGTCCGTACCGGTGTACTGATATATTATCGGTACCAGTACGAGGCCCGTACTGAGCGGTATACACAGTGCATACTGCTTGGTATTAAAATATAATATAATATAATATTTTTATAATATAATATTTATATAATATAATATTAAAAATATTAAAATATTCAAAAAAAAAGGAAAAGGGGGGCGACGGCGCCTCGATCTGTCTCCTCGCGTGGGGAGATGCTCCGTCTCCTCGCGTGGGAGAAAAAGCGGCCGTAGCTGTGGGCCACCGGCGCGACTCGGCGGCGGCGGCGGGCGGGCGACCAGCGGCGATGGCAAGCGAGGACGGTGCGTGGGCGAGGTATTCTTTCTTCCCTTCTTTTTTTTTTCTTTTCCTCTTCTTCTTCCCTTTTTTTTTCCTCAATCGATTGCCGACAGTCGATTTCTCTATCAATCGATCACCGATGGTCGATTTCTCCATCAATCGATCGCCGACGGTTGATTTCTACTTCAATCGGCCATCGACAGTCGATTTTTGATGGAACCGCCTGGTAGCGGGCGGTCCGCGTACCGGTAACCTGGCGAACCGATATATACCGCCCGTACCGGATGGTACAGGTCGAAATTACAAACCTTGCTTAAAAATAACATAACAACAGTACATAAAGACAGAAAAATTGTGCATGCAGTGATTAAAGGTAACTTGTGGTACAATTTAAAGACCCACAAAAAATTACAAAAACAACTGTATGCTCCTATTCATATATCAGTTGTCACTCATCATTTGTACTGTAATGAGTGATTTTTAGTGATTCATGCAATAATGTCCTGAGAACTCCAAGAGCACATAGTTTTTACAAGAAAGTCTGAGACTTGTGTTTTGGCTTTGACAAGTTTTCGACCATATTGAACATCTTCATGTGGACTGAACTTCACACGAAAAAAATTGACAAGTTTTCAACCATATTAAACGTCTTCATGTGGATTGAACTTGATAGAACTCCAGCAGGGTTGAGTCTTAATCTCTTTAGAAGTAGTCAATAAAACCCTGTAAGATTGTAATAAAACCCACCTAGCCACTTTTATCCTATAAAGAAGTGTGGTTAGGGTTTAGATTAGGGCCTTAGAGTTTAGTGGCTGTCGCCCCTTTATTGGGTTGGTCGGATAGGGTTTCCCCTTGCTTAGGTCGGCTATAGAGCCAACCTAGCTGCCACCTGTTCCTACTTAGGCAGGTCGGCTATAGAAGGGGCAAAGAGATAATTTTACTTAGGCAAGCACCCCATGGGCTAGGGTTTAGAACCCTATATAATGATGTAGTCGGCCCCTCTCTTTTATCAAATAATTATCAACTTTTATTCAGCCTTGTTCTGAGTCTAGGAGGGAGGAACCCCTACAGCGTTCCAAGGGTTGATCCCTCTCAAGGATCAAAATCTATAAGGCTCCTTCTGGGGTTCTATCATCTAATATCAGAGCCGCGTTCCTTCTGCCCTATAGTCATCTCTGCTGCCTCCACCTTCCTAAGCAATTCTCACAATTGCTTTTGACGTTGCTTCTACCGTCGCCCACCAAGCCGTAGATTCATCAATCTGCTGCCGTCCTCTGCGTCAACATCTAGAAATCTTGTATTTTTTATCACCCATGCCTTTTCAATACTGCAAGATCCTTTACCTTACACGTTGAAGAATTTTTTCAAATTTTATCCGCTGTAAATTTCGTTAGTCGCAAACGTTATCGTTGTTGTGAAGGCAAAACACTACAAAAATTTTCAGCCGCCTATATACCTCTTGAAACCGGTTTATTTCTTCTCCTTTTTGGCCGAAATTTTTATACCATTTCATAAATCAACTTAGCTTTCATTGGAGATTGATTTCTGGAAAAAATTCCTTCTGGAACCAGTTTTATTGTACCTTCTTTCATCATCACGCAGTGCTGAAATTTTACAATGAAGGATCTGCCTTCCGTCTTTTGCCTTATTTCCCTACCGTTACGCTGTCAAAATTTTGTCAAACTTTTTATTGGTATTGACCATATCTGAACTGAGGGTTTCTGCATATTTTTCTTGAATTTTCCTCTAGAATTTATGTCGAGAATTCATCGTTTCTTTGATGTAAAATCTGTTTGGCAGGACAGCACATCACAGCACCTTTCTTCGTCGAATTCTATCAGATTTGAGTGCTGTCTTTTGTGGGATTTCGGATTCTCTTTCTCTCATCTGCAAACCCTACCATCCTCACCAAAAACCTTTCCAAACCGCACCCTAAATCGATCCCAAGAAGCCACCCAAATCAGCCCTAAACTGCAGCCTACTCCCATCTAAACCGATCCACTCATCCAACCGGCCATCCCCTCTCCAAAAATTCTCATGCCACTAACCCGACAACAAAAGAAAGATTTCAATATTAGAGATCTAGAGGCATACACCATGGCATCAGAGGATGCCATCAATGCCAAGTTCGAAGCCTTTGAAAGCCACATGGAGGAGAAGATGTGATCCCTTTTCGCGGAATTCAACATAGGCCGACCATCAAGTCCGAGGAAGTCATAGCATGGAGAGACTTCAGATCGGCGAGACGATCCTCAAGAGCATGGACACATCATCCCTGATCAGAATAATCCATACATGAAGGTGGACTTCCCAAGATGGGAAGAAGGAGACCTGATCAGATGGATCTCGCTTGCGAAGTGCTATTTTCGGTTCTACCGAACCTCCGACGCTACACGGGTGGAGATTGCTGCCATCCACCTCGAGGGAGATGTTATTCAATGGTTCAATTGGTTTGAGCATACCTATGGAGGACTCTCTTGGCAGCGATTCAAGGAAGGACTATTAAACTGCTTCGGACCAACCGATTTCGACAACATCGACGGACAATTGGCAAAGATTCGTCAAACCTCTACAATACAAGAATACCAAATAAGGTTTGAATGTTTATCTAATCAAACTGTGGATTGTTCTGAGAAACAACTTTTAGAGACTTTTATTGAGGGCCTAAAGCCGAAGATTCAAGGAGAAGTAAAGGCACGGCAACCATACACTCTTATAACGGCGATTTCCTTCACGTGTATCTAAGAAGAAAGATTGAACCACGAGATACGAAAGATAAGGGTCGCTCCCCAACCAGCCATGCCGAGGCCTACAGCCCCCTCTACTGCCATCTGAGCCCCTGCACCAAAGAAATTAACAAGAGAGAGCTTCGTGAACATTCGGCCAAGGGGTTGTGTTGGCACTGCGATGAACCGTGGAGCCAAGAACATCGCTGCAAAAAGGGCTGGCTCCTCGTGATTGAACCAGTGGAGGATAAGGACAAGGAACCATCTGAAGAAGGCCTCGAACTTGAAGAGGAAGCCATAGAGGAAGAGCCCCAACCAGCCGACTACGCAGTGCATGCATTGGCCAACTACTCCAACCCGCAGATGATAAAAGTTGGAGGACTTTTAAAACAACAACCCATCACCGTTCTCATTGATATGGGCAGCACAAATAACTTCCTCAACAGCAAGGTTGCTGCACGTATGGCACTTCAAATCAGAGGTTATAATAAGTTTGACGTAAAGGTCGCTGACGGTCGAATCCTCAATTGCGACCAACGGTGCCCACGGGTAAAACTGCTACTCCAAGACTAAGTGGTAGCCGATTTCTTCCTCCTACCCATCGATGATTATGAAGCTGTGCTCGGGATCAAATGGCTCACAATGCTAGGTGATATCTCCTAGAATTTTTCTAAACTAATTATGAAGTTTTATTGCAAAGGGAGATGGGTCACATTGCGAGGCAAGCGTGGGAGCGATATTTCCACCATTTCGACGCAACGAATGAAGAAAGTTTTGCACAAAGCACATGGAGGATTTTTTATGCATATCCAACAGCCATCCAAGGAAGAGAACATACAAAATTCAGATCCTAAGCTTGCCCTCTTACTGGATGAATTCGCGAATGTTTTCATGGAGCCGCGAGAGTTGCCCCCTAACCGACCGCATGACCACTGCATACCTATTCCGCCGGGCAAACCTCCATCAAGTTTGAGACCATACCGCTACCCTCACTTGCAGAAGGATGAGATTGAGAACATTGTTAAGGAGATGCTTGACACCAAAGTAATTCGACCATGCTATAGCCCTTACTCTTCGCCGGTGTTGCTAGTGCGCAAGAAGGATGGTACGTGGCAGATGTGCATTGATTACCGGTGTTGCTAGTGCGCAAGAAGGATGGTACGTGGCAGATGAGCTCTTGGATAAATTAAAAGGAGCCGAGTCTTCACAAAATTGGATCTCCGTTCCGGTTACCACCAGATTCGAGTATGCGTTGAAGATGTCCCGAGAACTGCATTCTGCACACATAACGGCCACTACGAGTTTCTGGTAATGCCTTTCGGACTTACTAACGCTCCTTCCACTTTTCAAAGCGTGATAAATGACATCTTCCAGAGTATTCTACGCAAGTTCGTGTTCGTATTTTTTGATGATATTCTCATTTATAGCCCTACACTTGATATGCATTTTCAGTACTTATGAACTGTTCTAACGATTCTTCGAGATAATACCCTTTATATTAAACAGTCAAAGTGCAGCTTTTTATAACGTAAAGTAGAGTATCTAGGGCACATTATATCAGAGGATGGAGTGGCATAGACCCGACGAGGATCGAGGCAATGCAAGGATGTCCGAGACCTATGAACACAAAATCACTGTGCAGCTTCCTTGGACTCACGGGCTACTACCGAAAATTCGTGAAAGATTATGGCAAGATCAGTGCCCCACTCATGTCTCTACTGAAGAAAGACTCCTTGTGGTTGGATAAAGCCTCCGTAGCCTTTGAATGATTCAAGGCAGCCATGACGACGACGTCGGTCCGTGTATGATAAAGAAATGCTTGCCATCGTACACGCCGTCACAAAGTGGAGACCCTATCTGATCGGCCGATGCTTCCAGATTAAGACTGACCATCGAAGCCTTAAATATTATTTGGACTAGAAAATATCTTCCTCGGAGCAGCAACGATGGGTAACTAAACTTCTTGGCTTTGATTATAAAATTACTTATCGAAAGGGGAAAGAAAATATTATTGCAGATGCCCTATCACGGCTACCGGGACAAGCTAAAATTTTGACCATCTCCCTTCCTTCCACCGACTTCCTCAAAGACATTAGGGAGGAATGGAAGAATGACTCAGAGACCCGAGACATCAAAGAAAAATTGAAGAAGGATCCGGGTTCCATAGGTCACTACACATGGGATTCGAAGGACTTACGTTACAAAGACCGAATTATGGTCGTTCCTTCTTCCCCTTACATTCAAGTTATTTTGCATGAGATGCACTCTTCACCTTCGGCAGGGCACTCTGGATTTCTGAGAACTTACAAGAGGGTGAAACAAAACTTCTTTTGGAAGGCATAAAAAAATCAATTTATGACTATATATCCAAATGTGATGTATGCCAACAACAGAAAAGTGAAATGGTGGCAAATCCGAGCAAACTACAACCACTACCTATACCAGACTCAGCATAGACTGGCAACTCTATGGATTTTATCAAAGGGCTGCCACCATCTCAAGGTAAAAGCACGATTTTTGTGGTGGTAGATCATCTAACTAAATATGCTCATTTTTGTGCTGTGAGACACCCTTATACTGCTACCAACATTGCTCAACTTTTTACGAAAAATATTGTAAAACTACATGGGATGCCAAGGTCAATTGTGAGTGACTATAACAGGGTGTTTACAAGTAAATTTTGGACCAAGCTCTTCCAACTATAAGGCACCCAACTGAAGATGAGCATAGCCTACCATCCACAAACGGACAGCCAAACAGAAGTGGTGAACAGATGTCTCGAGACATACTTATGGTGCTTCACCAGTGACCGACCCAAGGAGTGGACAAGGTGGCTTCCTTGGTCTGAATGATGGTACAACATAACTTATCATTCATCAACTAAATGTATCCCTTATAAGGCATTATATGGCCGATCGCCCCCTGTAATACCGAAATATGTAATTGGTACGGCCAAGGTAAATCGGGTCGACCAAAATTTAATTGACAGGGACAAGCTTCTGCAGCTACTGAAGGATAACTTAACTGCCGCTCAAGCCCGCATGAAGCAACAAGTAGATACTCATCGGAGCGAGCGAGAATTTTCAGTAAGAGATTGGGTCTACCTTCGCCTACAACCGTATAAGTAGCTGTCAATTAACACCAGAGCATCAATGAAGCTATCTCCACGATTCTATGGACTATATCATATTTTAGAGCGTATTGGGGCCATGACATACAAATTAAAGCCTTCAAATGACGCTAAGATCCATCCCGTCTTCCACGTATCCTTGCTAAAGTCGAAATTGGGAGAACGAGAGTTGGCTCAGACTTAGCTTCCAAACACTATAACTGATGGTGAAATCCAAGCCCAACCTGAAGCTATACTTGATTAAAGAATTGTGATACGCCGACGGCGCCCTTCAACTAAAGTACTTGTGAAGTTGAATAACTTATCATCTGAAGAAGCAACATGGGAGTCGCATGAGGAGCTAAAGACCCAGTTCCCAGAGTTTTTAGTACTTAAAAATGATATAACAACAGTACATAAAGACAGAAAAATTGTGCATGCAGTGATTAAAGGTAACTTGTGGTACAATTTAAGGACCCACAAAAAGTTACAAAAATAACTATATGCTCCTATTCATATGTCAATTGTCACTCGTCATTTGTACTGTAATGAGTGATTTTTAGTGATTCATACAATAATGTCCTGAGAACTCCAGGAGCACATAGTTTTTACAAGAAAATTTGAAACTTGTGTTTTGGCTTTGATAAGTTTTCGACCATATTGAACATCTTCATGTGGACTAAACTTCACACGAAAAAAATTGACAAGTTTTCGACCATATTGAACGTCTTCATATGGATTAAACTTGATAGGACTCCAATAGGGTTGAGTCCTAATCTCCTTAGTAGTCAATAAAACTTTGCAAGATTGTAATAAAACTCACCGGGCCACTTCTATCCTATAAACAAGTATGGTTAGGGTTTAGATTGGGGCCTTAGGGTTTAATGGCCGCCGCCCCCTTTACTGGGCTGGTCGGCCAGGGTTTCCCCCTACTTAGGTCAGCTATAGAGCCAACATAGCCGCCACTTGTTCCTACTTAGGTAGGTCAGCTATAGAAGGGGCAAAGGGATAATTTTACTTAGGCAAACACCCCATGGCTAGGGTTTAGAATCCTATATAATGATATAGCCGCCCCCTCTCTTTTATCAAGCAATTATCAATTGTTATTCAATCTTGTGCTGAGTCTAGGAGGGAGGAACCCCTACAGTATTCCAAGGGTTGATCCCCCTCAAAGATCAAAATTTATAGGGCTCCTTCTGGGGTTCTATCAGAACTTCACATAAGAAAAAAATTAAGATTGCCTTCAATTTCTAGTGAATTATGTAAGAAATTCTTTTATAAAGATAATTAAGTGGAATTAGGATAGGATAACACCAGGCAAGTGGGAAGGAAAGTGAGAAAAGGAAAATTAATTAGGAAATAAGGGCTCTTTAGATCCAATTTATCATATAAATTTTCTTAATCATTGCACTAAGTACCTTAGAATAATTTAATGAGAAAATGTGGAAAAATCTTGACTGACAATTTGACTGAAAAAACATTTTAATTATGGTATCTTTCTTTTAGATATACAGTTTTAACTCTACAAAGACCGAAAGTTGAGAAACATGATGAAATTAAAGTCCCGACGAAAAGCACACAGTAAATATGATAATAAGTGAGTGCTACACTAGAACCCACCACATTAGAAACCACTACACTATAGATAGGATAAATCAAGCACGCCTACAAACAACCATGACTAGAAAGAAAATACCCACTATCTGGTCCGCCAAGTTGAGTGATTGCATCAACAAAGCGGTCATGAAGATCAGAAGTCCACCGCAGTCGTTTTTTTCCGCTTCCTCCTGGATTTACTGGATTATTTACACTTGATCCACGTGAAATTCCAATGCTACCAACTTGCTCAGTGCCTTGGCCATTGTCAGGTGTCATTGAAACAGTTGAAAATTTGCTGGCGTGATACATGAGAAAAGACTGCAACTTACAACACGATTAGAATATAGGAATATTTAAACAGAACTGATGGGGGCATCCAAGAATTTTTGTACATCTTTTGCCAAAATGCCTGTCACTCAGTGGAAACAAATTTTACCACAGGGATTGGTGCAGCAATGTAAATGCAATTTATTTTCTTGAAGAATTCAAGACTCATAAAAAGATGTAACAGGAAATCGCAATATCCAATTGCATAATTTGTTAAACTTGTTCATATGGTTATTATTCTTGCAGACTACAATATCCAAGAAAAGAAAGAGACTCATGTGAGCTCTTCAAAGAAGAAAATTAGTGCAAGAAAGTTGGGGACATATAGAGGCCAAGCATAATCGCCAAAAAAAATGAAATAAAAAAAAAAACGAAAGAAGAGCTCATGCACATAAAATGGTCTTCGAAAATATAGCTCTACCTACACGATTTTGCATCAAATACCCACCGACAGAGATCCCTTTTCGTTTTAAATCGAAGATAAAACATAAGAGAACAACACGTAAAAAAGAAAGGTGAAAAAAGATCGTAACTATAATACCTAAACAAGCGCCATTTCCTAAAGGGTAACAACAACGCCCTCGCTCTCACTCACTCCAAATTAAAAAAAAAAATCATTCAAAATTAAATTTTGATATAAAAAAGGACCACCTTATAGTACGAAGGTCTCGGAACTCCCAGACTACTGAAACACTCGACACCTGGTGAATCCACCAATTTCTGAGCAAAATACCATCTTCCAGAATCGAACTTGCCGCAGGATTTCCACTCAGCACCACCTAAACTTCTTCCAGACCCCTCAAAGATCAGCTTTCGGCGCGGAATAGCGCCAATTTGAGGCTCCGAATACGGACTGGGGACAGCAAAGACAGAGTCAGGGAAGGAAACCTGCGGGGCCAGGGCATCGAATTGGGGATAGAGGGGTCAGTCGAGAGCTCGAATTGGGAAGAGTTGGTAAAGGATTCAAAAGTAAGAGGACACGGTCCGGGGTTGAAATCGCGCGGAGAAATCGAACGAGGGATGTGAACTTTGGAACTAGGGCTTGGATTCGTGGCCGTCCCCTGTTGTTTGGAGATGGAATTCTTCTTTCTCGTTGCCTCAGTGAATGGGTGAATTCTAAGGCTGGCTTCCTCTCCCTCCCTTCCCGGGCAGGAGTCGCGTCCGTGGCGGTAATCTGCAGGGTCGGAGAACAGGCGCGGGGACAGGTGCACAATTTTTTTTTTTCGCTCGACCTGGCAGATTCCCAGTGGCCATCCACGTGGGCCCCTGGCTGCTTATTGTCTTCCAACAAGTGTCAGTAGGGTCCACGGGTCGACTGTCGCCGACCAGAAAGGGCACAAGGGTTTCCTGTTTGGGACTCAGACAAACAGACCTACCACCAAAGTGGCAGTGGATTCGTCCGTCATCCGACTCCACCCGATCGACCCGCGATATCAAATCACGCAGGATTCACAGTTTACACTATCACAGAGTGGGCGGCTGCCATCCGTCAGAAAAGATGTCACGCATGGTGGTGCGCAGCTCAGACAAGCGGGGTGCTCGTTAAACCTGAACCATGTTTGAGCTAAAATAGACGAGATTACAGCTTAGTTAATTACGGTTCAACCCTGGATGGCCCAGTCCTAATTTTCCCAGATGATTCAATGCATGCATAGTTTCGCATATCATATGATGAACTGAATTGTGATGTCAATGGAATAGATCTTAATCCCATTCGAAGGTCTAACGAACTTGGAATTATGCCCCGACTAAGAATCAAATAATTATTCGAGTTTATGTGTATTCTTGGTCTGTTAAGGATGGAATGCGTTCAACTATGAAGGTGTATATTTCTCATTGACAAAATTATGGTCCTCTAGAATGTGTTAAATAAAGGATGAAAAAAACACACTCAACGATCTAGGTTTAAATTTTCCTGCAAACCCTTAGTGTAGGCACTTTAATCTGTGCTGATCTTATGATGGAACTTGTGATTGGTCTTGAGGCAACCTGATTCAAGAGGCAGTGCGTGCGCAATCATAGATCTATCTCACTATATCTGGATGAATTGGATTACGTTTAGAAGAATTGGATTACGTCTACAGTGTTCAACTGTGCAAAGAAGAGTACTGTCATATGTTTTTCTTTTTTGAAAAACAGAAATATCTATTTAATCGGAAAATGACAGTTAAAAATCACCCTGCTCATCGGAAAATATTAAGCTCTTCAAAAAAAAAAAAAAAATCTACTCACGATCCATCCTACCAAAATTTATTATCCACAAATAACTTGAGTTATTCTATCACACATTCTCCTATATTCAAACTAGTTTAAATGATTTTCTATGACATTAATAAATTTAAATGACTTTCTCTAATATTAACGAGGATCATTTCATCGCACGTCCTTATATATTCAATGAGATAAGCTATACCTATTAAAAAATTATAATGAGGATTTTTTTATTTCTATAAATTTTGAATTATGGAACATTGTTGAAAATGGCTTTTAGAAATCTTCTAATACATTGGAATGATTATGAAAGAAAATTATTTTCTTTCAATACGAAAGCTATGAATACCTTATTTTATGTTTAAGATAAAAATAAAATTAATCAGGTTTCTACTTATGATTTTGCTAATGATATTTAACACACATTAGAGGTCACACACTAAGGCATAAGTAAATTAAAGGAATAAAAAGTAAATCTCTTAGTACATAACTATAAATTGTTTAAAATGAGGCCAAGTGAAACTATTACTGATATCATCAATGGTTTGAAATTTCTTAGTAAATCTTATTCTAATTTTAAACTTTTTAATAAAATCTTGAGATCTTTATTTAAAAGTTGGGACCCAAAAGTAACTATTATACAAGAGACCAAAGACTTAAATAAATTACCTCTCGAAGAACTTATAGGGTTATTGATGACCTATGAAATGAGTAACAAAGCTCATGAAGAATAAGAAAAACACATTCCAAAGATCACAAAGGACATGACAATGATAACAAAAGAACACCTTCTAAAGAATAAAGATATAACATTAATAACAAAAGAAGACTCCTCAAGTGAAAGTTCAAGTGATAAGAACAATGACATTGCACTTCTAACAAGAAAAATAAAAAAATTCATAAAAAGGAACAAATATCATAAAAAAATAAATCAAAAAAGAATAACAAAAATTGTTAGGAATGTAAGAAGCTAGGGTATTTTGAAAATGAACACCCACAACTAAAGAAGAAGTTGTCAACTTTAAATAAGAAGAAGGCTTTCATGATAATTTGGGATGATTCAAGCTCATTAGATGATGAAGACCACAACAAAGAAGTGGCCAACTACGTGCTCATGGCCATCAATAATGAGGTAATTGGCTCACCCAAAGCCTCTTTTATATTTGATGAGTTGCTCAATATTTTTTATGAATTATTTAATGAGTTTTAAAAAGATTAGTAAAACTTATAAATCACTCAAAAAGGATCATGTATTACTTATTAGTAAACTTAAGACTTTTGCATGAAGCATCAACACCATGCACTTCTTGCTTTAATGTGAGATGCTAGATGCAATTAAAAGGGAAATATCATATTATAACAGACCTTAGAAAAGTTTAAAATAGGAAATAAATCTTTAAACATGATCCTTACTAATAAGGGTCATGTTTGTAGAAAGGAAAATAATTCATCAAAAGCCAACAATCTTTATTAAATGATCCACATTACATTCTTCACCCAAAAACAAATGTAATTTTTGTGGTAGACTTAGACATTTTCCTTATAGATGCTCATTTAAAATGTATAGTCCATATAAATTAGTTTGAGATCCTAAAGGAACTATAAACAACTCAATGCCTTAGTAAAATTAGGAGAGCTTTTTATGAGGGACCCAAAGTCAAATGAGTATCTAAACAAAAACCTCATTTCTTGTAGGTGTATTTCTAAACAAAGGCTAGAAGCACAAAATAATATCTTGATAGTGGATGCTCAAGGCATATGACCGGAGATCTAACAAATTTCTCTAAGCTCACTAGCCTAGATGAAAGATTTATCACCTTCGGAGACAACAACAAGCAAAAAGTCATTGGGAAAAGAACCATAAGTAACAAATCAAACCTCTTGATTGAAGATATGTTATTAGTTGATGATTTAAAACATAACGTACTAAGCATTAGTTATTTGTGTGATAAATGATACATCATCAAACTTGAATCTAATGCTTGTATAATTAAAATATCATGTAAAAATAGATCTATGATTGACTTAAGAAGTAATAATGTGTACATTATTGACATTGATTATTTTTGTATTGAAACGTGTTTTTCGGTCTTGAATGATGATGTTTAGATTTAACATAGGAGACTAGGTCATGTTAGCATAAAACTATTAATTTAAATTTTAACTAAAGATATAGTGAGAGGATTGCCTAGCGTTAAGTTTATCAAAGACAAAGTTTGTGATACATGCCAAATAGGAAAATAAATAAAAAATAATTTTAAATCAAAAAATCAAATAAACATCTCCAGGCCATTATAATTGATCCATATGGATTTATTTGAACCAATTGATACAACAAGCTTAGGAGGTAGTAAACACACTTGTAATTGTAGATGATTATAGTGGATATATATGGACCTACTTCTTAGCACACAAAAGTGATTGCTTTAAATATTTTTTAAAATTTTACAAACTAGTCTAAAACAAAAAGGGTCTTATGATTTCATCTATACGTAGTGATCACGATAATGAGTTTCAAAATCAAAATTTTCAAAATTTTATTGAGTCAAATAAGTACAACAATAATTTTTCTACTTCAAGAAATCTCAACAAAATGAAGTAGAAAGAAAAAAAATAAGAGCTTACAAGAAATGGCTAGAACCATGTTAAACGAACATAGCCTACCCAAATATTTATGGGCTCAAGCTGATAAGCATGCTATGTCCTGACTAGTAAGACCATTACTCTCTAAAACTCCTTATAAATCATGAAATAATAAAAAAATCTAATATTTTGTATTTCAAAGTTTTTGGTTATAAATGCTTTATCCTAAATGAAAAGGCTACCTTAGTAAAGTTTGATGCAAAATCCGATGAAGGTATTTTCCTTGGTTACTCCTTAAATTCAAAAGCTTATTGTGTTTTGAATAAAAGAACATTAGTCATTAATGAATCTATATATATATATATATATATATATATATATATATATATATCATTTTTAATGAGGTTTTCGAATTAAAGAAAGTTTTCTTTGATGATGATTTTGATTTTGGCACTTTAAATTTGAATGAAAATACTCAAAAGCAACTTGGATGAATCTATTTCCAAATCCTTACCCGAAAAAATGGAAGTACGTAAATACTCATCCTAAGGAGCTTATAATTGGAGATACATCAAAAGGGGTTCAAACTCGTTCGTCTTTTTAAATGTTTTTTGCTAATGCCATATTTTTATCTCAAATTGAACCAAAACATATTGATGAAGTCCTAAAGGATGATGATTGGGTTATTACAATGCATAAAGAGTTGAATCAGTTTGAGAGAAATGAAGTATAGAAGCTTGTTCGTAGACCTAGTGACCATTTAGTGACTAGTACTAAATGTGTCCTTAGAAACAACGAAGATGAAAATGGTATCGTGGTTCGAAATAAGGCTAGATTAGTGACAAAAAGTTTCAACCAAGAGGAAGGAATCAATTATGAAGAAACATTCGATCCTAGGCAAACTTGAAGCTATAAGGACGCTCCTTGTCTTTGCTTCTTTTAAGAATTTTAGGTTATTTCAAATAGATGTCAAAAGTGATTTTCATAATAGTTTCATTTCTTAAAAAGTTTATGTTGAACAACCCCCCAATTTAGAAAATAATCTTTTTTCGAATCATGTTTTCAAATTATCTAAGGCTCTTTATAGTTTGAAACAAGTCCCTAGGGTTTGGTATGAGAGACTTAGCTCTTTTCTTATTCAAAATAATTTTTTGAAAGATATGGTTGATACCACATTATTTATTAAGTATTTTAAAAATAATTTTTTTATTATTCAAATGTCTGTGGATGATATTATTTTTAGTTCTTCTAATGAATTCTTATGTGAATCTTTCACTAAGAGTATGAGCCAAGAGTTTAAAATGAACTTAATGGCCGAATTAATCTTTTTCTTAGGACAATAAATCAAATAATTAAATGATCGTATTTTTATATATCAAAATAAGTATACTTTAGATTTGTTAAAATGTTTTAGTATGGACAATGCTAAGGCTATAAACACACCCATGAGCACCTCTACAAAATTAGATTTGGATAATGAAGGGGAAAGTTTTATTAAAAAAATCCATAGAGGAATGATAGGTAGTTTGTATATTTAATTGCTACTAGACCAAACATAATATTTAGTATTGAATTGTGTGTAAGATTTTAGTCCAATCCTAAATAATCCTATTATAAAGTAGTTAAATGAATATTTAGATATTTAAAAGGAACTTCAAATTTAGGATTATGGTATCCTAAATCCAAAAATTTGATTTAATTGCCTATTTGGATGTCGATTTTGGAGGTTATAGAATAGATAAAAAGAGTACATCTAGAACATATCAATTCTTAGGATATGCACTTGTTTCTTGGTCTTCAAAGAAACAAAATTTGGTTGTATTATCTATAGTCGAAGTTGAGTTGAAAAGCAACATGTGCATGTTGTGTACAAGTTCTTTGGATGAAAAATACTTTAGAAGATTATGGAATTTACTTGAAAAAGATTCCTATTAAATACGATAATACTAGTACAATATGTTTGACAAAAAATCACATTCAATACTTAAGAACTAAACATATTGATATCATGCATCACTTTGTTAGAGATCATGTCAATAATCATGATATATCATTATAATTTATTGATACAAACTTCAATTAGCTAATGTGTTCATAAAGTCATTGAATGAGGATCAATTTGATTTTATTAGAAGAGAATTAAGAATGTTAAATCTTTCAAATACATGAGTTGCTAACTTATTTTTCAGATTTCTCATTTTGAGTTTCTTCTTGAAATTTACATAAGATGATTTTGAATCTTCCAAATGCACGAGATGATTCTTTCCTCTTGAAATCTATAAGTAGAAATATGATCTGTGATCTTTCAAATTGATTTTACATCATTCATTCCTCTTAAAATTTATAAAAGAAGAAACGTGATTCATGAATCTTTTGTCTACTTGATCTTTTAATTTATAAAAGAAGAAATGTGATTCATGAATCCTCCTATATGATCTTTGATATTTAATTCTTGGACTCTTTGGTATACTTGACTCCTTCCTTCTTCTTCTTCTTCTTCTTGTTTTTTTTTTTTGCAAAGAGGGAGAAAGAAGTTTGATGTGGTACTTGTGATTTGACTCTTTATGTAATGAATAAATTTTTTTTCTTTTTCTTATTTTACAAAGGGCGAGAGATGATATGTTGATGACAAATGATGAATGTTTGTCATAAATATTCAAATATATGTTGAATATTTCTCCTTTTTTTTTTATGACAAAGGGGGAGAAAAGGTATATTGATGACATGTGATATCAAAATGATAAATGTATTATTTAAAATTTTTATCATGTAATACCAAAATGATGAATATTTATTTTAAAATTTTTATCGTGTATGGTATCATAGTAATGAATGTTTAAATAGTTAAACCTTTCAATGTTTTAGTTTATGCATGCAATGCTTAAAGTAATATTGACTTGTTATTGGTATCATGCATGAAGTAATGTTGAAATGTTTTAAAATTGTGCATGTTATGATTTGAAACTCTGAGGATGTGTAATATATAAAATAATATATTGCACAATGGTCAAAAATGATATCTTGAATTCAAAGGTAATTGTTTCTTTTAAATTCAAGTTTGCTCTATTTCAAATATGAGATATAAATAGGAGTTAAGGTTAATTCCATCATCAATTGGTTGTCATCATCAAAAAGAGGGAGATTGTTGAATCTTGAATTTTGATGATGAAATCAATCGATGGATTTATGATCTAACCTATGTGTTGGAGATAAGTGATGCAGAACTAACTACGATTATGAAAAGATAAAATAATTAAAGAAAAATATATCATTGGGCTGGAGTTAAGATTGGGCATCGGGCCGGATGAATCAGAGATATGACGAAGCTTCAGACGATGCAATGGGAGCTTATCGGGAGTTCACCGAGGGTTTGTCGGAAGGTGATCAGGAGCTCACCGAGAGTTCACTAGAAGGATGCTAGGAGTTCATCGTAAGATCGATTGACGTGCCAGACAACGTAGATTAGTTATAATTATATTTATCTTTAAATATTATAGTTAGTATTTTAATTAGAGTTAGTTATGAAAAAATCCTACTAACTCAATTAGGGGCCAACTGGATCCAATTAGGGTTTGATTTGAGCTCATGATAGAGCTCATTTCATTAACTTGGCAGGAGGTCAACATAAGGTATAGCTTGGGTATGAAACAATACTGAAAAGTACTATTTTCGGGAGACTTAGGTGCTGGTACCACCAGTGGTCACTAGTAGTGCCGCCCAAGTGATAGTACTGCCAATCCTGACAGTAGTATGATAGGACTCCAACAGGGTTGAGTCCTAATCATTTCAGTAGAAGTTAATAAAAACTCTACTAGATTGTAATAAGACCTCTCCTATCTTATAAAGGAGTATGACCAAGGTTTGGATTAGCCCCTAGGGCTTAATAGTCACCGTCCCTCTTACTGGGCAAGTTAGCCAGGGTTTCCCCTTGCTTAGGTCGGCTATAGTGCCAACCTAGCTGCCCCTTGTTCCTATTAAGGCAGGATGGCTATATGAGAGGCAAAAGGATAATTCCACTTAGACAAGTGCCCCCTCTTAGGCTAGGATTTTGATCTCTATTTAAGATGTAGTCGTCCCTCCTCTTTTAATCAAGCAATTAACATCTTCAATTCAGCCTTTGTGTCGAGTCTAGGAGGGAGGAACCCCTATAGCGTTCTAAGAGTTGATCCCCCCTCAAGGATCAAAATCTATAGAGCTTCTTTTGGAGTTTTATTATCTGGTATCAGAGCTGCGTTCCTGCTGCCCTATAGCCATCTCAGCTGTCTCCACTTTCTCAAGCAATTCCCATAATTGCTACGACACGTGCCTCCACCTTTCACCCCAACAGTAGATCAAATCAGTCTGCTGCTACCCACTACGTTTGATCTAGAATTCTGATATATTTTTATAACCCATGCCTCTTTAATACTGCAAGATCTTTCATATTATATATGGGAGAAGTTTTCTAAAGTTTTCTTGCTGCAATTTTTTACTATTGGAAACGTAATCATCATTGCAAAGGTGAAACACTACAAAAAATTTTCAACCGATTGTTGCTATTTGAAACCAAACTTTTGTTCATTGTTTCAAATCAAAATTTTTACACAATTCTTAAGATCAAGTTGGCTTTCATTTGAAATTGATTTCATGAAAAAATTCTTTTTGGAACTGGATTTCTTGTACGATCTTTCACCATCATGTAGTTCTGTAATTTTACGATGAAGGAATCGGCCTTACATCTTTTGCCCTATTTTTCTACCGTTATGCTGCCAAAATTTCATCAAAATTCCTATTGGTATTGACAACATCTTAACCAAGGGTTTCTGTATAATTTTCTTAAACTTTTTCCTGGAATTTATGTTGATAAACCAGCGTTTCTTCAATGCAAACACCGATTCAACAGGATAGCACATTGCAGCACTTCTTTTCACCGAATTCTATCATATTTGAGTATTTTTTATGGGATTTTGGACTCTTCTTTTCTCATCAAACTCTAGCATCCTCACCAAAAACCCTTCCAAATATTACCCTAAATCGAATCCAAACAACCCCCAAATCAGCCTACTTCCTTATCGATCCACTTATCTTTTTAGAAAGTTTTCTTTACCGAGACACCTACCTTTGTGGCAATCTATCTCAGATCTAAAACCTATTTTCCTAACCTTCATCTACTACTATCATAGCCCTAAAACCACACTAATTCGCAGCCTCAACTCCATAAAACCGTAGCCCCAAATCTACCCTAAACTATAGCCTACTTTTACCTAAACCAATCTACCTTCCAACCGGCCACCTCTTTCTCCAAAATTCCCATGCCACTAACCTGACAATAGAAAAAAGATCCCAATATTATAGATCTTGAGGTGTATACTATGATATCAGAGGAGGCTATTGATACAAAGCTTGAAGCCTTTGAAAATTGCATGGAAGAGAAGATGCGATCCTTATTCACCGAATTCAGCATAGGCCGACCATCAAGCCTGAGGAAGTCACACCAAAGAGAGACTTTAGAATAGTGAGGCGATCCTCAAGAGCATTGGCGCATCACCTCTGATCCTAATAATCCACGCATGAAGGTTGACTTCCCAAGATGGGAAGAAGGAGACCCGATCAGATGGATCTCGTGTGGAGATCGCTGCCATACACCTCGAGGGAGATATTATTCAGTGGTTTAATTGGTTTGAACACACCCTGAAGGACTCACTTGATAGTGGTTCAAGGAAGGTTTTTTAAACCACTTCGGTCCGACCGATTTCGATAACATCGATGGACAATTGGTAAAGATTTATCAAACTTCTACAATACAAGATTACCAAATGAGGTTTGAGCATTTATCTAACCAAACTGAAGATTGGTTTAAGAAAAAACTTTTAGGTACTTTCATTGAGGGCCTAAAGACGGAAATCTAAGGAGAAGTCAAAGCACGGCAACTGTACACCCTTATGGCGGCAATTTCCTTTGCGCGTATCCAGGAAGAATAATTGAACCATGATGCATGAAGAATAAGAGTCACTCCCTGACCAACCATGCCGAGGCCTACTGCCCCCTCTGTTGCCATCCGGGCCCCCGCACCAAAAAAATTGATAAGAGACGAGCTTCGCGAACGATCGACTAAAGGATTATGTTGGCATTGCAACGAATCATGGAGCCTCAACCATCTGATTGAACCAGTGGAGGATAAGGATAAAGAACCATCTGAAGAAGGCCTTGAACCCAAAGAAGAAGCCACAGAGGAAGAGCCCCAACCGGCCGACTATGTAGTGCATGCATTGGTCGGCTACTCTAATCCGCAGATGATGGAAGTTGGAGGACTTCTAAAGCAGCAACACATCACCGTTCTCATCGACACGGGTAGCACAAATAACTTCCTCAACAGTAAGGTTGTTGCATGTTTAGCACTTCAAATTGAAGGTTGTAAGAAGTTCGACGTAAAGGTCACTGACGGCCGAATCCTCAATTGTGACCAACAATGCCCGCGGGTGAAGCTACTCCTTCAAGACCAATAAGTGGTAGCTGATTTCTTCCTCCTACCCATAAATGATTATGAATCATGCTTGGGATCGAATGGCTCACAACACTAGGTGACATCTCTTGAAATTTTTCTAAATTAATTATGAAATTCTATTGCAAAGGGAGACAAGTAACATTGCGAGGCAAGCGCAGGAGCCATATCTCCACCGTTTCAATGCAACAGATGGAGAAAGTTTTACATAAAGTACATGGGGGTTTTTGATGCATATCTAGCAGCCATCTAAGGGGGAGAATATACAAATTTCAGATCCTAAGCTTGCCCCCTTGCTGGATGAATTCGTGGATATTTTCACGGAGCCGCACGGGCTGCCCCCTAACCTACAGCATGACCACCATATTCCTATTCTGCTAGGCAAACCTCCAGCAAATTTGCATCCGTATCACTACCCTCACTTGCAGAAGGATGAGAACAAGAACATCATTAAAGAGATGCTTGACATTGGGGTAATTCGACCGAGTTGCAGTCCTTATTCTTCACCTATGTTACTAGTACGCAAGAAGGACGATACATGACGGATGTATATTGATTATCGGGCCTTGAACGCTATCACCGTCAAGGACAAATATCGTATACCTATCATAGATGAGCTTTTGGATGAATTAAAAGGAGCCCGAGTCTTCACTAAACTGGATCTTCGTTTCGGTTATCACTAGATTCGGGTATGCACTAAAGATATTTCGAAAACTGTATTTCACACGCATAACAACTACTACGAGTTTCTAGTAATGCCTTTCAGACTTACGAATGCTCCTTCTACTTCCAAAGCTTGATGAATGACATCTTTTAAAGTTTTCTATGCAAGTTTGTATTAGTGTTCTTTGATGATATCCTCATTTATAGCCCTACGCTTGATATACATTTTCAGCACTTACGAACTGTTCTAACAATTCTCCGGGAGAATACTCTTTATATGAAATAGTTAAAGTGTAGTTTCTTACAATGTAAAGTGGAGTATCTTGGGTATATAATATCAGAGAATAGAGTGGCGGTAGACCCAACGAAGATTGAGGTAATGCAAGGATGGCCGAAACCTATAAACGTAAAATTATTACGTGGCTTCCTTGGACTTACAGGCTACTAACAAAAATTCATGAAAGATTACAGCAAGATCAGTGCCCCGCTCACATCTTTACTAAAGAAAGACTCCTTCTTATAGTTGGAATAAGCTTCTACAGCCTTTGAACAACTCAAGGCTGCCATGACGACAACGTCGATCCTAGCATTGCCTGATTTTAGCTGCACCTTCGTGATAGAGGCTGACGCATCCAGAATTGGGATTGGAGCTGTTCTAATGCAAGATAGCTGACCTCTCACCT
The DNA here is from genome assembly GCA_021527575.1 of Ensete glaucum. Taxonomy (NCBI): domain Eukaryota; kingdom Viridiplantae; phylum Streptophyta; class Magnoliopsida; order Zingiberales; family Musaceae; genus Ensete; species Ensete glaucum. The sequence goes on along the minus strand of CM038551.1, from coordinate 43,132,441 downwards.
ACACCAGCAAGGCTTTATCTCTCTCACACTTGAAAATGTCGGTATATAATAAAGAAATGTTTGCCATTGTACACGCCGTCACAAAGTGGAGACCCTACCTGATTGGTCGGTGCTTCCAGATTAAGACTACCCATCAAAGTCTTAAGTATATCTTGGAGTAGCAAATATCTTTCCCAGAGCAACAATATTGGGTAACTAAACTTCTCAGCTTTGATTATGAAATTACTTATTGAAAAGGAAAAGAGAATGTTGTTGCGGATGCTCTATCTTGGCTCCCGAGGCAAGCAAAAATTTCAGCCATCTCCCTTCCCACCACTGACTTCCTCAAACACATTAGGGAGGAGTGGAAGAATGATCCAAAAATTCAAAGTATCATAGAAAAATTGGAGAAGGATCTAGATTCCGTAGGGCACTACATGTGGGACTCGAAGGACTTACGCTATAAAGACTGAATTGTTATTGTTCCTTCTTCTCCTCACATTCAAGTTATTTTGCATGAAATACACTCTTCACCTTCAGCAAGGTACTCTGGATTTCTGAGGACTTATAAAAGGGTGAAGCAAAACTTCTTCTGGAAGGGCATAAAAAATTAATTTATGACTATGTATCCAAATGTGATATATATCAATGGCATAAAGGGGAAATAATGGCAAGTCCCGGTAAACTACAGCCTCTACCTATACCAAATTCGACTTAGACGAACATCTCTATGGATTTCGTCGAAGGACTACCACTATCTCAAGGTAAAAACACAATCTTTGTGGTGGTAGATCACCTAACTAAGTATACTCATTTTTGTGCTGTGAGACATCCCTATACTGCTACCACTATTGCCTAGATTTTTATGGAAAATATTATGAAATTGCATGGGATGCCAAAGTCGATAGTAAGTGACCGTGACAGGGTGTTTATAAGTAAATTTTGGACTGAGCTCTTCCATCTACAGGGCACCCAATTGAAGATGAGCATAGCCTATCATCCACAAACAGACGGCCAAATAGAAGTGGTGAATAGATGCCTCGAGACTTACTTATGATGCTTTACCAGCGACCGACCTAAAGAGTGGACAAGGTGGCTTCCCTGGGCTGAATGGTGGTACAACACAACTTTTCATTCATCGACTAAATGTACCCCTTATGAGGCATTGTATGGTCGATCGCCCCTTGTAATTCCCAGATATGTACTTAGTTCAGCCAAAGTGGATCAGGACGACCAAGACCTAATTAATAGCAATAAACTGCTACAACTGCTGAAGGACAACCTAATTGTCGCTCAAGCCTGCATGAAGCAACAAGTAGATAATCACCGGAGTGAGCGAGAATTTTCAGTAGGAGATTGGGTTTACCTCCACCTACAACCATAAAAGCAGCTATCCATCAACACCAGAGCATCGATGAAACCATCTCCATGATTTTATGGACCATATCATATTTTAGAATGTATTGGGGCCATGGCATACTGACTTAAACTTCCAGATGATGCCAAAATTCATCCCATCTTCCATGTATCCTTACTGAAGCTGAAATTGGGTGAACATGAACTGGCTCATACTCAGCTACCGAGCACTACAATTGAAGGTGAAATCCAAGCCCAACCTGAAGCTATACTTGATCGAAGAATTGTGATATGCCAATGAAGCCCCTCCACCGAAGTACTTATGAAATGAAATAACTTACCATCTTAAGATGCAACATGGGAGTCACACGAAGAGCTGAAGACTCAGTTCCTAGAGTTTATGGATTCTCAACCTTGAGGACAAGGTTGATTCTGAGAGGGCAGACTTGATAGGACTCCAACAGGGTTGAGTCCTAATCATTTTAGTAGAAGTCAATAAAAACTCTACTAGATTGTAATAAGGCCTCTCCTATCTTATAAAGGAGTATGGTCAGGGTTTGGATTAGCCCTTAGGGCTTAGTAGTCGCCGCCCCCCTTACTGGGCAAGTCGGCCAGGGTTTGCCCCTGCTTAGGTTGGCTATAGAGCCAACCTAGCCGCCCCTTGTTCCTATTAAGGCAGGATGGCTATAGAAAAGAAAAAAGGGTAATTCCACTTAGACAAGTGCCCCCTTAGGCTAGGACTTTGATCCCTATTTAAGATGTAGCCGCCCTCCCTCTTTTAATCAAGCAATTAACATGTTAAATTCATCCTTTGTGCCAAGTCTAGGAGGGAGGAACCCCTATGACATTCCAAGGGTTGATCCCCCTCAAGGATCAAAATCTATAGGGCTCCTTCTGGGGTCTTATCATAGTACCATCATCACATAGAATTCTACGCTCTATTCGACGGTAGTACCATCGATGTCGATGGTGGTACTGCCCATAGCCTAAAATTTCATGGTGCTTGATTTTTTAGCTCCAATTTGATAGAACCCCAAAAGGAGCTCTATAGAATTTGATCATTGATGGAGATTAACCGATGGAATACTATAGGGGTTCCTCCCTCCTAGAACTCGGCACAAGACTGAATAAAAGATGATTCTTGCTTGATAAAAGAGAGGGGGCAACTACATCATTATATAGGGTTCTAAACCCTAGCCCATGGGGTGCTTGCTTAAGTAAAATTATTCTTTTGCCCCTCCTATAGCCGATATAGCTGAAGGAAACCTCAATCGACTAGCCCCGTAAAGGGGGCATTGGCCACTAAGCCCTAAGGTCTCAATCTAAACCCTAGCCTCAGTTCTTTATAGGATAAAAGTGGCTATGTGGGATTATAATTTTATTGACTACTTCTAGGTTGATTAGGACTCAACCTCACTGAAGTCCTATCAAGCCTGCCCTCTTTGAATCAGCCTTGTCCTCAAGGCTAAGAGTCTATAAACTCTAGAAACTAGGACTTCAGCTCCTTGTAAGACTCCCACATTGCATCTTCAAATGTTAAATTATTCAACTTCATGAGTACTTCAGTTGAAGGGCAGTGACAATGCATCTCTGATCAAGGATAGTTTCGGGTTAAACTTGAATCTCACCATCATTTGTGGTGCTTAGTAACTGAGTCTGAGCCAACTCATGTTCTTCTAATTTCGGCTTTAGCAAGGATACGTGGAAGATGGGATGGATCTTAGCATCATTTGAAAGCTTTAATTTGTATGCCACAACCCAATACGCTCCAAAATCTGATATGGTCCATAGAATCGTGGAGATAGCTTCATCGAGGCTCTCGTGTTGATTAACAACTGCTTGTATGGTTATAGGCGAAGGTAGACCCAATCTCTTATCGAAAATTCTCGCTCGCTCTGGTGAGTATCTGCTTGTTGCTTCATGTGGGCTTGGGCAGTAGTTAGGTTATCTTTTGGCAGTTGCAAAATCTTGTCCCTGTCAATTGAGTTTTAGTTGACCTGATCCACTTTGGCCACACTAATTACATATTTAGGTATTACAAGGTGCGGTCGGCCATATAATGCCTCATAGGAGGTACATTTAGCTGATTAATGATAAGTTGTGTTATACCACCATTTGGCCCAAGGAAGTCACCTTGTCCACTCTTTAGGCTGGTTACAATTGAAGCACCGTAAATAAGTCTCGATGTATCTGTTCACCATTTTTATTTAGTCGTCCGTTTGTGGATGATAGGTTGTACTCATCTTCAATTGGGTGCCTTGTAGTTGGAAGAGCTCGATCCAAAATTTACTTGTAAACACCCTGTTAAGGTTGCTCACAATTGACCTTGCCATCCCATGTAGTTTTACAATATTTTTCATAAAAAGTTGAGCAATATTGGCAGCGGTATAAGGATATCTCACAGCACAAAAAATGTGTATAGTTGGTTATACGATCTACCATCATAAAAATCATGCTTTTACCTTGAGATTGTGGCAGCCCTTCGATGAAGTCCATAGAGATATCAGTTCATGCTGAGTCCGGTATAAGTAGTGGTTGTAGTTTTCTTAGACTTGCCATCATTTTACCTATTTATTGCTGGCATATATCACATTTAGATACATAATCATAAATCGATCTTTTTATGCCTTTCCAAAAAAAGTTTTGCTTCACCCTCTTATATGTTCTCAGAAATTCAGAGTGCCCTGCTAAAGATGAAGAGTACATCTCATGCAAACTAAGTTTGATGTAGGGGGGAGAATAAATAATCACAATTCGATCTTTGTAGCGTAGGTCCTTCGAATCCCAAGTGTAGTGACCCATTGTCATAGGCTTAGCTGATTTTGCCTAAGCTATATGGCACCCATGTGTATCCGTTCGAAAAGGTTAGCCTTCCCTGAGATCTCCTAGGGTCTCTTAGGACTTACAAAAGAGAAAATAGGCCAGAAGAAGTAATTCCAATGGGATCCATAAGTAACTGCTCAAGCAAACACTTTATAAAGCCAAATACACTTTATAATGCATATAGACATTACAAACTCAGAAAGGTTGCACACAAAGGATAATGGTCCATTATAGACTGAAGTCTCCACAGGTGCTTACAAGACACACTCATATTTACAAGTCAAAATCGACCACAAAGTAAACCAAACTAGGGCTGCCAAGCTTACTGCAAGCCCGCTACTTGTTGTACGAGGTATGTACACAAACTGAAGGACACACACAAACATGAGCATTTCATCAAATATCTTATTTACATTTTTGTCCATGACATTCTCCCCCACTTACTCCTTCAACGTCCTCGTCGAAGCCACTATAGACATTGCATCTCCTCACATTTTACTGAATCTTCAATCTTCTACTTTGGTTGCAACATGCCCCTTTGGCTCCTAGCCGCTCTCCGCTACTGTTGTTGAGTAGTCGAACTCATATCCGCTATGCTGCTTCAACACACCAATGAATGACTCTGGTGTGGGGTTGGCTAAGTTGTATGATCCTTGTTAACTCTCACGGATCCTTCTGATGAAGGAAAAGACTTAGCTTATTATGCACTAGTATCGTAGTATACTCATGTTGCTTGAACTAGATGGATGCTTGTTGGAACTTTAATGATCATCGCCTCGCAAACTTTGAAGTTCTTGAGGTCCTTCCTCCATAATATTTGGACAATCTACTCTCAGTAGTACTGATTACTAATAGTAAGGATTTAACAACTATTATCTTTCATAAGCTTTCTTCGAAGGGTCACTGAACTTATGCAGAGCTCCTGTGCTGGATAAGTAAGAGAATTGGGATACTCGACTTTACCTATTCTCTTAGTAGTTGAGAAGACAAGGTTACTTGGCTTTGCTCACCTCCTCGAGTTAAGAGAATTGGGGTACTTAGTTTCACCCATTCTCTTGAGTTGAGAAGACAAAGGTTACTCAATTTTGCTTGCCTCCTCAAGTTTATATTTCATGTATTGTGCTGGTTACTAACATTCGCCCTCTCTTTGCTCACACTTCTGAAGCACTTGAAGTGTTTGTACTCCTTGCATTGAGTTAGCTATTATGATTCACCTTTCCACTGCCATTGAACTTTTGGAATGCAAGAAGTTTTGCTCAAAAAGAGCAAATGGTTTACCCCAACTTAGAGTCCCCTAACATAGAGTAAGTCTTTGATAGTTCTGGTCGCCTCTAGGATTGTACCGTCTTCTCCATCACCTTTGTCACTTACTCCTTTAAGTAGAAAAGGTATAGTACCGTAGAGGTGGCAAAGACTTACTCTAAGTTGGGGAACTCCAAGTTTTGGTAAACTTTTGATAGATCTGGTCGCCTCTGGGATTGTATCATCTTCTCCATCACCTTTGTCGCTTGCTCCTCTAAGTAGAAAATGTATAGTATCACATACTGTCTACTTCATTCCTTGGTCGAGTACTCCTGCATCAACCTGAAGTCCCTCGCTTTTGGCTATCTTGATGAGAAGCCCATCGACACTGGTCTTATAAAGTTTCTTGGCCTCTGCTCTTCCGTCTTGTCTTAGCACTTAGAGTTTACCTCTACATTCTCCACCTCCTTGGCCCCTTTTATGACCAATGCTCTCCCTTTATGAGAGCAAGGGATCGATGACTCTACAGAAGTCCAGCCTCTATGGTACCATGGTGCTGCCAAGCCCATGGCCCTTCTATCTGTTGCCTTAGATCTACGTCTCTTCCTTCATAACCAATAGATCTACCTCTGTGGCATTGTGGCGCTCCTCCGAGTCCACCTCTTTTCTAACCAATGCTATTACTTTTGGGTAACTAAGCCCTCTAGACTCATCGTTGCTTCCTCGCCTATTTCGACCACCTCCTTCAACACCACTGTGTCCTCCTAGCAGTTCTCCTTGGTCGATGGAAAGATAGACTGTAACTCTCAAGCATGGCCTCTGCCATCTTATTGCAGGGCTCATGCCGATTATGTTCTCCCTAGCTTCCTTGGTAGTAACATTCACTTACTCGACCTTGTCCTCTGACTCGCCAAGCTCCCTTAAATGAATGTGAGCACTGAAGTAGTCCAACTCTCTAACTGCTCTGATCATACCTTTGTATGATTAAGTCCCCTCCATGGGACTCACTGATACTTGCAATCTGACTTCGCCCTTGGTGGTACATAGCCCCCATATGCTGATGACGAAGGTTTTCATCTGATGCAAGCTTCAATGCCCACACATGGAAGACCCGCCTCTATGGTACCATGACATTCACTCCTTGAATACACAGCCCTTCTTGCCGTTGTATTGTTCACCAAAGTGGAGCTCCCAGCAGCTTCTGATCATTCACATGATCACGTCTCCCTCCATGAGACTCACTGGTACCTGCACGTAGACTTCTTTCTCTGTGGTATATAAACCTCATATACTGATGACTAAGGCTTTCATCCAATGCAAGCTCTGATGCACCACGAAGACCCACCTCTGTGGTACCATGGCATTTACTCATTGAATCTATAGCCCTTCTTCTTGTTGTGTCATACGCCAAAGTGGAGCTCCCAGTAGCTCCTAATCATACTTCCGCATGATCATGTTCCTCGCTTTCTTTATGAGAAGTCCATCGACACCGATCTTATGAAGTTCCTTGGTCTCTGCCCTTCCGCCCTGTCTTGGTACTTGAAGTTTACCTCTACATTCTTTACCTCTTTGGCCCCTTTTACAACTAATGCTCTCCCTCCATAAGAGCAAGGGATCGATTACTCCATGGAAGTCCTCCCTCTGTGGTATCATGGCACTGCCAAGCCCATGGCCCTACTATCCGTTGCCTTGCATTTGCGTTCCTTCCTTTGCGATCGATAGATCCACCTCTGTGGCACTGTAGCTCTCCTATCCACCTCCTTTCTAACCGATGCTATTGCTTTTGGGTAGTTGAGCCCCTATGGGCTCATCGTCGCTTTCTCGCCCCTTTCGACCACCTGCTTCAACACCACTATGTCCTCCTAGCAATTCTTCTTAGTCGATGGAAAGACAGACTATAATCTCATGTATGGCCTCTGCTATCTTATTGTAGGGCTTGTACCGATTATATTTTCCTAAGATTCCTTAGCAGCAATGTTCACTTACTCGACCTTGTCCTCTGACTTTTCGGGCTCTCTTAAGTGAATGTGAGCACTGAAGCAGTCCAAACCTCCAGTCACTCTAACCATACCTCTGTATGATCAAGTCTCCTCCATGAGACTCACTAATACTTACAATCTGACTTCTCCCTCGTTGGTACACAGCCCCCATATGTTGATGACCAAGGCTTTCATCTGATGCAAGCTTCGATGCGCACACACAGAAGACCTGCCTCTGCAGTACCATGACATTTACTCCTTGAATCTACAACCTTTCTTGCCATTGCATTCTTTACTGAAGTGGAGCTCCCAGTAGCTCTTGATCTTTCGTATGATCACGTCCCCCTCTATGGGACTTACTGGTACTTATACTTGGACTTCTTCCTCGGTGGTATATAGCCCTCATATGTTGATGACTAAGGCTTTCATCCAATACAAGTTTTGATGCATACATGAAGACCCACCTCTGTAGTACTATGGCATTCACTTCTTGAATCCATAGCCCTTCTTCTTATTATATCGTACACTAAAGTGGAGCTCCCAGTAGCTCCTGATCATACCTCCGCATGATCATGTCTCTTACGGAACATGTCCGCATATGTTGCATTATAACGAACTATTCTACCATGATCCGCTATACCATGTCACATCCTGGTGACATCTCTATTCCACACAGATTCTCGGGTGATGGACTCGGACTATGACTTCTCCATATGTGACCTCTGCCAACATATCATAGGGACTACACCATCTCTAATTTTTGGTTCGCTCCCTTGGCAATTCACTTTTGTCCACTCACTCTTGGGTCACACCTGGATGAAGCATAGCTCTAGGACAGTCCATTGCCTAGTAGCTCTTGAAGTCCCCTGACTTCACAAGAATTGGTGCATGATTGTTTAAATCCTGGGCCTCTATCCCCTACCAGCATAATCTCCACTATGCACCACTTGGTCTGACAACTCGAATGACAACACTATAACATATTCTTCAAGAGTACCTACCTTCGTGTCTTCTTGCCCCATGCTAAGGTCTCCTGATCTCAACTTCGCCTGTACAAGTTGAATCACCTATAGTTACTTCATCAAATGCATCTCTAAGGTAAGGTGCATGTACATCAAAGCTCCTTTCATTTTTGGCACTAAGCAAGATAAGTCTGCCTCATCAGAATGAAGAACCCATGATTCCACTCTTGCCTTTACAAGAGTTCATGCCCTTGACATCTGTCCAAGGAAAGCTTCGTGCCTCCACTCTATATTTTATCTTCTATGTCGACTCCCTTCGTGGGCTTGGATACTTCCCCAAGTTCCACCCAAGTCACTCCACTCCTCGATTTGCATTGAGTTGATAGTGGTCCTCGCATCCACCATTCCATGGGTTTGCACACCATTGAGTTCGATTTCCACATTGACTCTAAGTGTGCCTTCATATGATGTTACCTTGGATTATTCCCCCACTTGATCTCGAAATGCATCCACTAATGCATTACCTCATTTAAGATCATGCAATGACTCATCGTCACTCGCTTGGTCCATTGAGCTTTATAGAGATATTGTCTTGAGGAACTTTTCCTCAATATATGCGGTCTATTGCACATGATTCTCCCTCTGGAGAACTAGGACTTATACCTCTTGAATATTAATCCTGTTGGAGTAACTTTCTTCTTAACATTCTTCCCATTGGAAGTTTCGGAGACTACCATACCCTTTGGACTACTCTGTCTTACTGAACAACTTATGTCTTGTTCTGCCCTCGTAAATGCATTTGCTAGATTGTGACCCTTCGCCAATACAGTCCCCATTGCACCCTTTAGGGTCTAGCAATATGTTAAACTTGTTGCACATTTTAGTAGCCTACAGACATATCATTTCTATGCCGAAGAGAAAGTTTTGATGCTCCATGGATCCAAGTTCCAATCGCGGCTTGGGATGGCCATGAACACTCCGTCGTTCGTGTACAAGCCCTTGCATAAGTACCAAATCCTTTGAGTTAGCAATTCCCCTTATCTTTGTGAGCTTTGTAAAACTCTTTTGGTCATTGCGCGACACCTCCCACTTTGTATGGTCTCATCTTTTACTAAGCGCCCTACTTGCCTTAAGCACCATCAAGTTTGGTTGTCAATATCGAGCCGTAGCTCGAACTCAGTCATCCCAATCTTTGTGCGCTACGTATTCTTCTTCGCTTGTTTGTTCTCGTGGTGCCTCTCGCGAAAAGGGTTGGCCATTTCTCTGAATGCCAAACTTGGATGCCCGCTCCTCTGAGCAACTCCTTTCCCTACATCTTAATAACTGTTTCCCCCAAACAGTTGCATGTGCTGGCTGTCCTCCACATAGCCTAACTAGGTCTCCCATATTTATATGATGAGTGTTTCTGCGTGTTGTCACGGACAACAATGTAAACAAGGTGTTCGATGAAATGCTTGTGTTAGTCCGTGTCCTTCGGTTTATGTACATATCTTGTACAACAAGAAGCGGGCTTGCAGTAGGCTTGGAAGCCCTAGTTTGATTTACTTTATGGCCAAGTTTGGCTTGTAAATACAAGTGTGTCTTATAAGTACTTGTGGGGACATCGGTCTGTAGTGGGCCATTATCCTTTGTGTGCAATCTCTCTGAGTTTGTAATGTCCTTGGGTGTAATTTGTATTTTGGCTTTATAAAGTGTTTTTCTTGAGCAGTTGCTTGTGGATCCCGTGGAAATTGCTTCTTCTGGCCCGTTTTCTCTTTTGTAAGTCTGTGGGATTTTAGGAGATCTTGGGGAGGGCTGACTGACGGACACGCATGGGTGCCGCACTTAGGCAAAATCAGCTTAGCCCGTGACAATGTGGTATCGAGGCGGGACAAGCACACACAAAACACTTGCCATACAAATGTGGGGGACCTAGCTAGGGTGTGGAGGACACGGCATGCAACCATTTGGGGAAAGCGAACATTGAGATGTAGGGAAAGGAGTCGCTCGAGGAGCGAGCATCTGGTTTGGCATTCAAGGAATAGCCAATCCCTTTGCTTGAGAGTCACCACGAGGACAAGCAAGTGAAGAAGAATGAGCACACAAAGATTGGGATGGTTGAGTTTGAGCTATAGCTCGGCGTTGGCAACCAAACTTGACGGGCTTAAGGCAAGCGGTGCTTGGTGAAAGATGAGAGGTGTTGTGTAACCGAAAGAGTTATGCAAAGCTCACGGTGAGGAGAATTGCTAACTCGAAGGATTCGAACTCATGCATGGGCTTGTACACGGATGAAGTGTTCGTGGCCATCCCAAGCGCGATTAGAACTTGGCGCCATGGAGCATCGAACTTTCTCTTCAACATGGAAATGATATGTCCGTAGGTGGCTGAAATGTGCAACAAATTCAGCATGTTGCTAGACCTTGAAGGGTGCGGTGGGCGTATTGGAGAAGGGTCGCAATCTAGCATGTGGGCGAACAAAGCACAAGTTCGTAGTCCAAAGGGATGATGGTCTCAAACTTCCGATGAAGTATGTAAAGAAAAGTTGCTCGGCGGGGAGGATAAGTCCTAGTTCTCTAGTGGGAGACTCATGTGCAATGGACATATTGAGGAAGAGTTTCTCGGTTATATCTCCATAAAGCTCAGCGGACCGAGTGAGCGACGAGTTGTCGCATGATCTCGAAGGAGGTAATGCATTGGTAGATGCATTTCGAGATCAAGTGGGGAGCAATCAAGGCAACATCATATGAAGGCACACTTAGAGTCATCGAACTCAGCAGACGTAAAATGGTGGACGTGAGGGCCACTATCAACTGCAAATCGAGGAGCGACTTGGGTGGAACTCGAAGTATCAAGCCGTATGAAGGAGTCGACATAGAAGATGGAACATGGAGCGGAGGCATGGAGCTTTCCTTTGACAGGTCAAGGACATGAACTCTTGTAGAGGGAAGAGTGGGATCATGTCGTTCCATGGGTTCTTCATTCGATGGGACGGACTTATTTTGCATGGTGCCAAAGATGAAGGGAGCTTCAAGGCACATGCAAGCTACCTCGAGATGCATTTGATGGAGTAACTAAGGTGATTCAACTTGGAGGCAAAGTTAGGATCATGAGACCTTAGTATGGGGCAAGAGGAGCGGTACTCTTGAAGAATATGCCATGTTGTTGTTCAAGTTGTGAACAAGAGGTGCATAGCAAGATTGTGGTAGGGATAGAGGCCCAAGATCCGAACAATGGTGCACCAACTCTAGCAGTCGAGGACTTGAGAGCTACTAGGCGACTGTCCTAGAGCTAGTCGAGGAGTAACCCAGTGGGGGGACAAAGGGAATTGCCAAGGAGCAAACTAAAAGTCGGAGATGGCGAGGCCCCGATGTGTTGGCGGGCCATGGAGAAGTCGTAGTCCGAGTTCATCATACGAGAATCAGATGATGGAGATGTCACCGGGAGGCGACATGGTGCGGATCGTGGTGGAATAGTTCGTGGCAATGCAGCAATCTTGTCCCGTGAGGGACAAAATCATGCGGAGGTATGATCGGAGTTACTGAGGCTGACAACAAGAAGAAGGGCTATGGATTCAAGGAGTGAATGCCCGAGGCGTGTGCATCAAAGCTGCATTGGATGAAAGCCTTAGATATGGGAGCTATCTACCACCGAGGAAGAAGTCCAAGTGCGGTGAGTCCCATGGAGGGGACATGATCATGTGAATGAAGCTGTGGATTCAAGGAGTGTGCAATGCCAGCAGGGGTCTTCGAGGTAGTCAGTGCAGTGAGTCCCATGGAGGACTTGATTAACCGAGGCGATTGGAGAGTTGGGCCGGTGCTCACATTCGCAAGCCCGGCAAGTCGAGGACAAGGCCGAGTGACGTTGCTACCAAGGAAGCTAAGGAGAGCGAGAATCGGCGCGAGCCTGCAACAAGATGGCGGAGGCCATGCATGAGAGTTGCGATCTGTCTCCATCGACCAAGGAGAGCTGGGACACGGTGGTGGGTCGAAAAAACGAGTCCAATGGGGCTAAAAGCGTCGGTTAGAGGAGGGACTGAGGAGCTCCAGCGGTGCCAGACATCGATCGCGAAGGAAGGGATGAAGATGCAAGGTAGCGGATAGTAGTGCTATGGGCTTGGCGCACAGATCGGACTTCCGTGAAGTCATCGATCCCTTGCTCTCATGAAGGGACAGCATTGGTCGTAAAGGGGCCAAGGAGGTGGAGAGTGCGAGGCAAACTCAAGTACCAAGGCGAGCGAGGCGAGGCCAAGAAACTTCATAAGACCGATGTCGATGTGCTTCTCATCCAGATAGCCAAAATTAAGGGACTTGAGGTTGATGCGAGTGCTCGACCAAGGAGCAAGTAGGCGACATGGTACTATACCTTTCTACTCAAGAGGAGTAGGCGACAAAGGTGATGGAGAAGGCGGTATAATCCCAAAGGCGACGGACCTATCAAAGACTTACTCCAAGTTGGGGACTCAAGTCGAGTAAACTTTTGCTCTTTTCGGGCAAAACTTCTTGCATTCGAAGTTCAATAGCGGTGGGAAGGCGAATCACAATAGCTAACCTAACGCATGAGTGCAACCACTTCAAGTGCTTGAAGTGTGAGCAAAGAGCGGAATGTTAGTAACCATTCAATGCATGAAGTACAAACTCGAGGCGGTAATCGAGTAAGCTTTGCCGGAATCGAGTAACCTTTGCCTTCTCAACTCGAGAGAATGGGCAAGTACCCAGTTCTCTTAACTCGAGGGCGAAGCCAAGTAAACTTTGCACTTTTCGGGCAAAACTTCTTGCATTCCAGAAGTTCAATGGCGGTGGGAAGGTGAATCACAGTAGCTAACCCAACGCAGTGCAACCACTTCTAGTGCTTGAAGTGTGAGCGAGCGGGCGAATGTTAGTAACCTCAATGCATGAAGTACAAACTCGAGGCGAAATCAAGTAACCTTTGCGGGAAATTGAGTAACCTTTGCCTTCTCAACTCGAGAGAATGGGCGAAAGTACCCAGTTCTCTTAACTCGAGGAGGTGAGAGAAACCACCTTACCTTCTCAATTATGAAGAGAATGGGTGAAGTCAAGTATCCCAGTTCTCTTACTTATCCAAGGAGCTCGCACGATGACCCTTCAAATAAAGCTTATGGAAGACAATGGTTGTCAAATCCTCACCGTTGGTGATCGTACTATTGAGAGTTTTTTCACTTCATTTCCGATTGACTAAGAGGGAGTGATGCGAACATACTTGGAAGTGACAACTAACGGAAGAAGGTTCAATGGGCAAATATTATGGAGAAAGGACCTTAAAAACTTCAAAGTGCGAGGCGATGCTCGTTATAGCTCCAACAAGCATCTACCCGTTCAAGCAATATGAGTATCTTTGCGATCGGCACATCATAAGACAGGTCTTTTCCTTCATCAGAGGGATCTGCGAGAACCAACAAGGATCAGCACAACTCAGCCAACCCCACACCAGATTCAATCATTGGTGAGTTGAAGCAGCATGGCGGATTGGAGTTCGACTACTCAACAACAGCGGTGGAGAGCGGCTAGGAGCCAAAGGGGCATGTTGCAGCCAAAGAAGAAGATTAAAGATTCAGCAGAATGCGAGGAGATGCAGCGTCTACAGTGGCTTCGACGAGGACGTCGAAGGAATAAGTGGGGGAGAATGTCACGGACAACAATGTAAACAAGGTGTTTGATGAAATGCTTGTGTTAGTCCGTGTCCTTCGGTTTATGTACATATCTTGTACAACAAGAAGCGAGCTTGCAGTAGGCTTGGAAGCCCTAGTTTGATTTGCTTTATGGCCAAGTTTGGCTTGTAAATACAAGTGTGTCTTATAAGCACTTGTGGGGACATCGGTCTGTAGTGGGCCATTATCCTTTGTGTGCAACCTCTCTGAGTTTGTAATGTCCTTGGGTGTAATTTGTATTTTGGCTTTATAAAGTATTTTTCTTGAGCAGTTGCTTGTGGATCCCGTGGAAATTGCTTCTTCTGGCCCATTTTCTCTTTTGTAAGTCTGTGGGATTTTAGGAGATCTCGGGGAGGGCTGACCTGTGCGGACGGACACGCATGGGTGCCGCACGGCTTAGGCAAAATCAGCTAAGTCCGTGACAGTGTGCTTGTCCCACTCTGATACCATGATGTCACGGGCTTAGCTGATTTTGCTGAAGCCATATAGTACTCATGTGTGTCCATCCGCAAAGGTCAGTCTTCCTCGAGATCTCCTAGAGTCCCTTAGAACTTATAAAAGAGAAAACGGGCTATAAGAAGTAATTTCAATAGGATCCACAGGCAACTGCTCAAGCAAACACGTAATAAAGCTAAATATAAATTACACCAATGGACATTACAAACTCAGAAAGGTTGCACACAAAGGATAATGATCTATTACAGACTTGAGTCCCCATAAGTGCTTACAAGATACACTTATATTTACAAGCCAAAATCAACCACAAAGCAAACCAAAGTAGGGTTGCTAAGTTTACTATAAGCCCACTACTTACTGTACAAGGTATATACACAAATTGAAGAGCACAGACAAACATGACTATTTCATCAAACACCTTATTTACATTTTTGTCTATGACACCATGGAACTCAGATTCTTCTCTAATTTTTCTATGATGCCTCTGGTTTCTGGGTCGCTTTTCCATTCCTCCCTAATGTCTTTGAGGAAGTCGATAGAGGGAAGGGAGATGGCTAAAATTTTGGCTTGTCTTGATAGTCGAGATAGAGCATCTGTAACATCATTCTCTTTCCCCTTTTGATAAATAATTTCATAATAAAAGCCAAGAAGTTTAGTTACCCATCATTATTGCTCTGGGGAAGATATTTTTTGCTCCAAAAAATACTTGAGGCTTCGGTGGTCGGTCTTAATCTGGAAGCGTCGGCTAATCAAGTAGGGTCTCCACTTCGTGATGGTGTATACGATGGCAAGCATTTATTTATCATACATAAACATTTTAAGATGAGAGGGAGACAAAGCCTTGCTGGTGTAAGTAAGAGGTCAGCCATCTTGCATTAGAACAACTCCAATTCCAACTTCGGACGCATCGGCCTCAATCATGAAGGTGTAGTTAAAATCAGGCAACGCTAGGACCGATGTTGTCGTCATGGCTACCTTGAGTTATTTAAAGGTTGTGGAAGCCTTATACGACCATAAGAAGGAGTTTTTCTTTAGTAAGGATGTGAGTGGGGTACTGATTTTGCCATAATCTTTCATAAATTTTTGATAGTAGCTCGTGAGTCAAAGGAAGCTACGCAACAATTTTATGTTTGTAGGTTTCGACCATCCTTGCATTACTTTGAGCTTTGTCGGGTCTACTACCACTCCATCCTTTGATATAGTGTGCCCTAGATACTCCATGTTATGCTATAAAAAGCTACACTTTAATTGTTTAACATAAAAGGTATTCTCTCGAAGGATCGTTAGAACAATTCGCAAGTGCTGAAAATATATATCAAGTATAGGGCTATAAATGAGAATATCATTAAAAAATACCAACACTAACTTGCATAGAAATCTCCAAAAGAAGTCATTCATCAAGCTTTGTAAAGTAGAAGGAGCATTTGTAAGTCCGAAGGGCATTACCAAAAACTTATAGTAGCTGTTATGTGTGCTGAATGTAATTTTTGGAACATCTTCAATGAATACCCGAGTTTGATGGTATCCGGAACGGAAATCCAATTTAGTGAAGACTCAGGCTCCTTTTAATTCATCCAAGAGCTCATTTACTATTGGTATATGATATTTGTCTTTGGCAGCGATGGCGTTCAAAGCCCAGTAGTTAACTCACATCTACCATGTACCATCCTTCTTACGCACTAGTAACACTGGCGAGGAGTAAGGGCTACAGCTTAGTCAAATCACTCCAGTGTCGATATCTCCCTAACGATATTCTCAATCTTGTCCTTCTGCAGGTGAGGGTGGATGTATGGCCTCAAATTTGTTGGAGGTTTGCTCGGTAATATAGGGATGAGATGGCCATGCGGTCGGTTAGGGGGAAGCCCACGCGACTCCATGAAAACATATGTGAATTCGTCCAATAAGAGGGCAAGCTTAGGATCTGAATTTTGCACATTCTCCTCCATTGACAGCTATTGGATATGCATAAAAAATCTGCCATATGTCTCCTGGTTACAGGTGCCCTACAAGCCAATCCATGAGTGATGGCACGTGTGATACGCTATATGATCTTTCTGCTTATAATTAATATTGATATATTCTCATAGTATATTATTTATTGCATATATATTATGATCCCATCATATCGTGATGAGATTATGATAATGAGATTGATTCACCTTTAAACACAGATCCTAAATAATCCTGGTCATAGGTTACTCGAGAGGGACATCAAGATAACTGGATAGATCAGTGTACTATTTACTCGTCCATATGATGGAGGCAGCTGATCTCATAGCCACTTGTGTGAAGACACTAAAGATATAGTAGCGATACTCATTGGAGAATAAGTTCACTGATTAATCAGCTTATGGAATATTGTATGGTTAATGATACCTAATTGTCACAGACAATAATATAAATAAGGTATTTGATAAAATGCTCATTTTTGTCTCTGTCCTTCGGTTTATGTACATACCTTGTACAATAAGAAGCAAGCTTGCAGTAGGCTTAGCAGCCCTAGTTTGGTTTACTTTGTGGCCAATTTTGGCTTGTAAATATGAGTGTGTCTTGTAAGTAATTATGGGGACTTCAGTTTGTAATGGACAATTACCCTTTATGTGCAACCTTTCTGAGTTTATAATGTCCATGGGTGTAATTTGTATCTGGCTTTATAAAGTATTTGCTTAAGCAGTTGCTTGTGGATCCCGTTGGAATTGCTTCTTATGGCTCGTTTTCTCTTTTATAATTCTAAGGGACTCTCTGAGATCTCAGGGAAGGTTGACCTTTGTGGAAAGACACGCATTTGTGCCATACGGCTTAGGTAAATTTAGTTAAGTCCATGACAGTGTGATATTAGAGCAGGATAAGGATACATAAAAACACTCATCATACAAATGTGGGGGACCTAGCTGGGTTGTGTGGACGATAGCCAGCGCGCACAACCGTTTGGGGGAAATGGACATTGAGATGTAGGAAAAGGAGTCGCTTAGAGGAGTGGACATCCAAGTTTAGCATTCAGAGGAATGGTCAACTCTTTGCGTAAAAGACACCACGAGGACAAGCAAGCGAAGAAGAATGCGTAGTGCACAAAGATTAGGATGACTGAGTTCGAGCTATGACTCGACGTTAACAACCAAACTTGATGGTACTCAAGGCAAGTGGGGTGCTTGTTGAAAGATGAGACCGTGCAAAGTGGGAGGTGTTGCACAATGATCGAAGGAGTTATGCAAAGCTAATAAAGGTAAGGGGAATTGCTAACTTGATGGATTCGGTACTCATGCAGGGCTTGTACACGGACGATGGAGTGCTCATGGCCATCCAAAGGTGCGATCGAATCTCGACATTATAGAGCATCTAAACTTTCTCTTTGGCATGGAAAGGATATGTCCGTAGGCAGCTGAAATATGAAATAAGTTCAGCATATTGCTAGACCTTGAAGGGTGCAGTAGAGACTATATTAACGAAGGGTCGCAATCTAGCAAGTGCATTTGCGGGGGCAGAACAAGGCACAAGTTGTTCAGCAAGATAGAATAGTCCAGAGGTGATGGTGGTCTTTGAAACTTCTAGTGGGAAAAATGTAAAGGGAAAGTTGCTCCAACAGGACAGATATGCAAGAGAGATAAGTCCAAGTTCTCTAAAGGGAGAATCATATGCGACAGACCACACATATTGAGGAAGAATTTCTCAAGGTAATATCTCCATAAAGCTCAACGAACCGAGTGAGTGACAAGGAGTCATCATATGATCTCAAATGAGATAATGTATTGGTGGATGCATTTCAAGATCAAGTGGGGGAGCAATCCAAGACAACATCGTATGAAGGTACACTTAAAGTCCATGTGGAAATTGAACTCAACGAAGGGCTGACCTGTGGAATGGTGGACGCGAGGGCCACTATCAACTAAATGCAAATCGAGGAGCGGAGCGACTTGCGTGGAACTTGGTGAAGTATCCAAGCCACATGAAGGGAGTCGACATAGGAGATAGAATATAGAGCGGAGGCACAGAGCTTTCCTTGAACATAAGTCAAGGGCATGAACTCTTATAAAGGCAAGAGTGAAATCATGTCGTTTCATGGGTTCTTCATTCTAATGGGGCAGACTTATCTTGCATGGTGCCAAAGATAAGGGGAGCTTTGAGACACATGTAAGCTATCTCAGAGATGCATTTGACGGAGTAACTAAGGTGATTCAACTTGCTGTCACGGGCTTAGTTGATTTTGCCTAAGCCGTGTGACACCCATGCTTGTCCGTCCGCAAAGGTCAGCCCTCCCCGAGATCTCCTAGAGTCCCTTAGACTTATAAAAGAGAAAACGGGCCAGAAGAAGCAATTCCCACGGGATCCACAAGTAACTGCTCAAGAAAACACTTTATAAAGCCAAATACAAATTACACCCATGGACATTACAAACTCAGAGAGGTTGCACACAAAGGATAATGGTCCATTACAAACCGAAGTCCCTACAAGTGCTTAGAAAACACTTCTTGTTGTACAAGATATGTATATAAACCGAAGGACACAAACAAACACGAGCATTTCATTGAACACCTTATTTACATTATTGTCCATGACATTCTCCCCCACTTATTCCTTCGACGTCCTCATTGAAGCCACTGTAGACGCTGTATCTCCTCGCATTATGCTGAATCTTTAATCTTTTGCTTTAGCTACAACATGCCCCTTTGGCTCCTAGTTGCTCTCTACGGCTGTTGTTGATTAGTCGAACTCTGATTCGCCATGTTGCTTCAACTCACCAATGACTGAATCTGGTGTGGGGTTGGCTGAGTTGTGCTGATCCTTGTTGGTTCTCGCGGATCCTTCTGATGAAGGAAAAGATCTATCTTATTATGGCTAGTGTCGTAGTATACTCACATTGCTTGAAGCTTTTAACGAGTATCACCTCGCAAACTTTAAAGTTTTTAAGGTCCTTCCTCCACAATGTTTACCCATTGAACCTTCTTCCACTGTTAGTTGTCACTTCCAAGCATGTTCGCATCACTCCCGCTTTCGATTAGTTAATTAGAAAATGAAGTAGAAAATCTACTCTCAGTAGTACTGATCACCAATGGCGAGGATTTTTTAACTATTGTCTTCCATAAGCTTTCTTTGAAGGGCCACTGAACTTATGCAGAGCTCCTCTACTGGATAGATAAGAGAACTGGGATACTTGACTTCACCCATTCTCTTCGTAGTTGAGAAGGTAAGGTTACTTGGCTTCGCTCACCTCCTCGAGTTAAGAGAATCAGGGTACTCGGTTTCACCCATTCTCTTGAGTTGAGAAGGCAAAGATTGCTCGATTTCACTTGCCTCCTTGAGTTTGTATTTCATGCATTAAGCTGGTTACTAATATTCGCTCGCTTTTTGCTTATACTTCTGAAGAACTTGAAGTGTTTGCACTCTTTACAATGAGTTAGCTATTATGATTCGCCTTCCCACTGCCATTATCACGGGCTTAGCTGATTTTGCCTAAGCCATGCGGCACCCATGCGTGTCCGTCCGCAAAGGTCAGCCCTCCCCAAGATCTCCTAAAGTCCCATAGACTTACAAAAAGAGAAAACGGGCCAGACGAAGCAATTCCCACGGATCCATAAGCAACTGCTCAAGAAAAATCTTTATAAAGCCAAAATATAAATTACAACCATGGACATTACAAACTCAGAGAGGTTGCACAGAAAGGATAATCGTCCATTACAGACCGAAGTCCCCACAAGTGCTTATAAGACACACTTGCATTTACAAGCCAAAGTTGGCCATAAAGCAAATCAAACAAGGGTTACTAAGCCTACTGCAAGCTCACTTCTTATTGTACAAGATATGTACCTAAACCGAAGGATACGGATAAATATGAGCATTTCATTGAACACCTTATTTACATTATTGTCCGTGACATTCTCCCCCACTTATTCCTTCGACGTCCTTGTCGAAGCCATTGTAGACGCTACATCTCCTCGTATTCTGTTGAATCTTCAATCTTCTGCTTTGGCTGCAACACGCCCCTTTGGCTCCTAGCCGCTATTGTTAAGTAGTCGAACTCTACTTCGCCATGCTACTTCAACTCACTAATGACTGAATCTGGTATGGGGTTGGCTGAGTTGTGCTGATCCTTGTTGGTTCTTGCAGATCCCTCTGATGAAGGAAAAGACCTGCCTTATTATGTGCCAATATCACAGTATACTCATATTGCTTGAACTGGGTGGATGCTTGTTGGAGCTTTAACGAGCATCGCCTCACAGACTTTGAAGTTTTTAAGGTCCTTTCTCCATAATGTTTGCCCATTGAACCTTCTTCCACTATTAGCTGTCACTTCCAAGTATGTTCGCATCACTCCCGCTTTTGATTAGTCAATTGGGAAATGAAGTGAAAAATCTACTCTCAGTAGTATTGATCACCAACGGTGAAGATTTGACAACCATTGTCTTCCATAAGCTTTCTTTGAAGGGTCACTAAACTTGTGTAGAGCTCCCCTGCTTGGATAAGTAAGAGAACTGAGATACTTGACTTCAACTATTCTCTTAGCAGTTGAGAAGGTAAGATTACTTGGCTTCGCTCACCTCCTCGAGTTAAGAGAATTGGGGTACTCGGTTTCGCCCATTCTCGAGTTGAGAAGGCAAAGGTTACTCGATTTCGCCTACCTCCTCGAGTTTGTACTTCATGCATTGAGCTGGTTACTAACATTCGGCCGCTCTTTGCTCACACTTCTAAAGCACTTGAAGTGGTTGCACTTCTTGTGTTGGGCTAGCCACTGTGATTCGCCTTCCCATTGCCATTGAACTTCTGGAATGCAAGAATTTTTGTCCGAAAAGAGCAAAAAGTTTATCCCAACTTGGAGTAAGTCTTTGATAGATCTGGTCGCCTTTGGGATTGTACCGTCTTCTCCATCACCTTTGACGCCTACTCCTCTTGAGTAGAAAGGTACAGTACCATGTACTGCCTACTTCGTTCCTTGGTTGAGCACTCCTGCAACAACCCAAAGTCCCTTAATTTCGGCTATCTTGATGAGAAGCCCATCGACATCGGTCTTATGAAGTTTCTTGGCCTCTGCCCTTCTGCCCTGTCTTGGTACTTGGAGTTTGTCTCTGCATTCTCCACCTCCTCGACCCCTTTTACGACCAATGCTCTCCCTCTATGAGAGCAAAGGATCGATGACTTTATGGAAGTCCTGCATCTGCGGTACCATGGTGCTGCCAAGTCCATTGCACTACTATCTGTTATCTTATATCTTCATCCCTTCCTTTGCAATCGATAGATCCGCCTCTGTGGCACTGTGGTGCTCCTCCGAGTCCACCTCCTTTCTAACCGACGCCTTTCTTTTGGGTAGCTGAGCCCCGCTGGACTCACCGTCGCTTCCTCGCCCCTTTCGACCACCTGCTTCGACACCACTGTGTCCTCCTAGCAGTTCTCCTTAGTCGATGGAAAGATATACTGCAACTCTCATGCATGGCCTCCGCCATCTTGTTGCAGGGCTCGCACCGATTCTGTTCTCCTTCGCTTCCTTGGTAGCAACGTTCGTTTACTCGGCCTTGTCCTCTGACTTGTCGGGCTCCCTTAAGCGAATGTGAGCACTGAAGCAGTCCAACTCTCCAACCGCTCCGATTAATCAAGTCCCCTCCATGGGACTCACTGGTACTTGCAATCTGACTACTCCCTTGGTGGTACATAGCCCCCATATGCTGACGACCAAGGCTTTCATCTGATGCAAGCTTCGATGTATACACACGGAAGACCCGCTCTGATCGTGGCATTCACTCCTTGAATCCACAGCCCTTCTTGCCGTGCATTGTTCACCGAAGTGGAGCTCCCAGCAGCTCCTGATCATTCACATGATCATGTCCCCCTCCATGGGACTCACTGGTACGTGCACTTGGACTTGTTCCTTGGTGGTATACAGCTCCCATATGCTGATGACAAAGGCTTTCATCCAATACAAGCTTCGATGCACACACGAAGACCCACCTCTGCAGTACTATGGCATTCACTCCTTGAATCCATAGCCCTTATTCTTGTTGTGTCGTACACCAAAGTGGAGCTCCGAGTAACTCCTGATCATACCTCCGCATGATCTTTGTCCCTCACGGGACAAGATTACTTGTATTGCATTGCCACGAATTATTCCACCACGATCCGCTGCACCATGTCACCTCTTGGTGACATCTCCATTACATACAGATTCTTGTGTGATGAACTCGGGCTATGACTTCTCCACGTGTGGCCTCTACCAACACATCGTAGGGCCTCTGCCATCTCCGATTTTTAGTTCGCTCCCTTGGCAATTCCCCTTCGTCCACCCACTCTTGGGTTACACCTGGACGAAGCATAGCTCTAGGACAGTCCATCGCCTAGTAGCTCCTGAAGTCCCCTAACTTCGCTAGAGTTGGTGCATCATTGTTTGGATCTTGGGCCTCTATCCCCTACTAACACAATATTGCTATGCACCTCTTGTTCCTGACAACTCGAATGACAACACTATGGCATATTCTTCAAGAGTACCCGCCTCTGCGTGCTCTTGCCCCGTACTAAGGTCTCATGATCCCAACTTTGGCTTCACAAGTTGAATCACCTTAGTTACTCCATCAAATGCATCTTTGAGGTAGCTTGCATGTGCCTTGAAGCTCCCTTCATCTTTGGCACCATGCAAAATAAGTCCGTCCCATCAGAATGGAGAACCGATGGAATAATATGATCCCACTCTTGCCTCTACAAGAGTTCATGCCCTTGACTTCTGTCCAAGGAAAGCTCCATGCCTCCGCTCCATGTTCCATCTTCTATGTCGACTCCCTTCATGCGGCTTGGATATTTCACCGAGTTCCACCCAAGTTGCTCTGCTCCTCGATTTGCATTGAGTTGATAGTGGCCCTCACGTCCACCATTCCACAGGTCAGCCCTCTATTGAGTTTGATTTTTGTGTCGAATCTAAGTGTGCCTTCATATGATGTTGCCTTGGATTGCTCCCCCACTTGATCTCGAAATGCATTACCTCCTTCGAGATCATGTGACAACTCTTCGTCGCTTACTCGGTCCGTTGAGCTTTATGGAGATATAGCCTTGAGGAACTCTTCCTCAATATGTGCAGTCCGTTGAACATGATTCTCCCACTGGAGAACTAGGACTTATCCCTCCTGGATATCTATCCTGCTGGAGCAACTTTTCTCTTTACATACTTCCCACTGGAAGTTTCGGAGACCACCATCTCCTTTGGACTATTCCATCTTGCTGAACTTGTGCTTTGTTCTGCCCCCACAAATGTACTTGCCAGATTATGACCCTTCTCCAATACAGTCTCTACTGCACCCTTCAAGGTCTAGCAACATGCTGAACTTGTTGCACACTTCAGCCGCCTATGGACATATCCTTTTCATGTCGAAGAGAAAGTTCTGATGCTCCATGGCGCCGAGTTCTAATCGCGCCTTGGGATGGCCACGAACACTCCGTCATCCATGTACAAGCCCTTGTATGAGTTCCGAATCCTTCGAGTTAGCAATCCCCTCACCTCTGTGAGCTTTGCACAACTCTTTCGGTCGTCACACAATACCTCCCACATTGCACGGTCTCATCTTTCACCAAGCACCCCGCTTTGCCTTGAGCACCATCAAGTTTGGTTGCCAACGTTGAGCTATACCTTGAACTCAACCATCCCAATCTTTGTGTGCTACGCTTTCTTCTTCGCTTGCTTGTCCTCGTGGTGCCTCTCACGCAAAGGGGTTGGCTATTCCTTGAATGCCAAACCAGGATGCCCGCTCCTATGAGCGACTCATTTCTCTACATCTCAATGTTCGTTTCCCCCAAATGGTTGCGCGTGCTGGTTGTCCTCCACACAGCCTAGCTAGGTCCCCCACGTTTGTTTGACACGTATTTCTGCGTGTGCTTGTCCCGCTCTGATACCACATTGTCACGGGCTTAGCTGATTTTGCCTAAGCCATGTGGTACCCATGCGTGTCCGTCCGCAAAGGTCAGCCCTCCCCGAGATCTCCTAAAATCCCATAGACTTACAAAAAGAGAAAACGGGCCAGAAGAAGCAATTCTCACGGGATCCACAAGCAACTGCTCAAGAAAACACTTTATAAAGCCAAAATATAAATTACAACCATGGACATTACAAACTCAGAGAGGTTGCACACAAAGGATAATGGTCCAGTACAGACCGAAGTCCCCACAAGTGCTTATATGACACACTTGTATTTATAAGCCAAAGTTGGCCATAAAGCAAATCAAACTAGGGCTGCTAAGCCTACTACAAGCCCGCTTCTTGTTGTACAAGATATGTACCTAAATCGAAGGACACGAACAAATACGAGCATTTCATCAAACACCTTGTTTACATTATTGTTTGTGACAATTAAACTTCTAGAATGCAAGAAGTTTTGCCCGAAAAGAGCAAAAAGTTTACCCCAACTTGGAGTCCCCCAACTTGGAGTAAGTCTTTGATATATCTGGTCGCCTTTGGAATTGTACCATCTTCTCCATCACCTTTGTCGCCTACTCCTCTAAGTAGAAAGGTACAATAACGTGTACTGCGTACTTCGTTCCTTGGTCGAGCACTCCTATATCAACCCGAAGTCCCTCAATTTTGGCTATCTTGATGAGAAGCCCATCGACATCAGTTTTATGAAGTTTCTTGACCTCTGCCCTTTTGCCCTGTCTTGGTACTTGGAGTTTGCCTTTGCATTCTCTACCTCCTCGGCCCATTTTACAACCAATACTCTCCCTCCATGAGAGCAAGGGATCGATGACTCCACGAAAGTCCTGCATCTGCGGTACCATGGTGTTGCCAAGCCCATAACACTACTATATGTTATCTTGTATCTTCATCCCTTCCTTCGCGATCGGTAGATCTGCCTCTACGGTACTGTGGTGCTCCTCTGAGTCCACCTCCTTTCTAACCGACGCTTTACTTTTGGGTAGCTAAGCCCCACTAGACTCGTCGTCGCTTCCTCGCCCCTTTCAACCACTTGCTTCAACACCACTGTGTCCTCCTAGCAGTTCTCCTGGGTCGATGAAAAGTTAGACTGCAACTCTCATGCATGGCCTTCGCCATCTTGTTGCAGGTCTCGTGCAGATTCTGTTCTCCTTAGCTTCCTTGATAGAAAGGTTCACTTACTCGGCCTTGTCCTCTAACTTGTCGGGCTCCCTTAAGCGAATATGAGCACTGAAGCAGTGCAACTCTCCAGTTGCTCCGATTATACTTTTGTATAATCAAGTCCCCTCTATGGGACTCACTAGTACTTTTAATTTGACTACTCTCTCGGTGGTACATAGCCCCCATATGCTAACGACCAAGGCTTTTATTTGATATAAGCTTTGATGCATACACACAGAAGACTCGCCTCTACGGTACTATGATATTGACTCCTTGAATCCACAGCCCTTCTTGCCATTGCATTGTTCACCAAAGCGAAACTCCGAGTAGCTCCTGATCATCCACATGATCACGTCCCCCTCCATGGGATTCATTGGTACTTGCACTTAGACTTCTTCATCGGTGATATACAGCCCCCATATGCTGATGACTAAGGCTTTCATCCAATGCAAGCTTCGATGCACACATGAAGACCCCCCTCTGCGGTACTATGACATTCACTTCTTGAATCCATAGCCCTTCTTCTTGTTGTGTCGTAGACCAAAGTGGAGCTCTCAGTAACTCCTGATTATACCTCCACATGATCTTTGTCCCTCATGAGATAGGATTGCCTGTATTGCTTTGCCACAAACTATTCCACCATGATCTACTACACCATGTCGCCTCCTAGTGACATCTCCATTGAATACAAATTCTCGTGTGATGAACTCGGATTATGACTTCTCCACGTGTGGCCTCTGCCAACACATCGTAGGGCCTCCGCTATCTCCGATTTTTAGTTTGCTCCCTAGGCAATTCACCTTCGTCCACCCACTCTTGGGTCACACCTGGATGAAGCATAGCTCTAGGACAGTCCATCGCCTAGTAGCTCCTGAAGTCCCCTGACTTTGCTAGAGATGGTGCACCATTATCTGGATCTTGGGCCTCTATCCCCTACCAGCACAATCTTGCTATGCACCTCTTGTTCCTCGACAACTTGAATGACAACACTGTGGCATATTATTCAAGAGTGCCCGCCTCTGCGTCCTCTTGCCCCGTGCTAAGGTCTCCTGATCCTAACTTTGCCTTCGCAAGTTGAATCACCTTAGTTACTCCATCAAATGCATCTCTAAGGTAGCGTGCATGTGCCTCGAAGCTCACTTCATCTTTGGCACCATACAAAATAAGCCTGTCCCATCAGAATGAAGAACCCATGGAATGACATGATCCCACTCTTGCCTCTATAAGAGTTCATGCCTTTGACCTCTATCCAAGGAAAGCTCCGTGTCTCCGCTCCATGTTCCATCTTCTATATCGACTCCCTTCATGTGGTTTGGATACTTCACCGAGTTCCACCTAAGTCGCTCCGCTTCTCGATATGCATTGAGTTGATAGTGGCCCTCGCGTCCACCATTCTATGGGTCAGCCCTCTGTTGAGTTCGATTTCTGTATCGACTCTAAGTGTGCCTTCATATGATGTTGTCTTGGATTGCTCCTCCACTTGATCTCGAAATGCATCCACCAATGCATTACCTCATTCAAGATCATGCGATGACTCTTCATCGCTCACTCGGTCCGTTGAGTTTTATATGGGGACTTCAGTCTGAAATGGACCATTATCCTTTGTGTGCAATCTTTCTGAGTTTATAATGTCTATGGATGTAATTTGTATATGGCTTTATAAAGTTTTTGCTTAAGTAGTTGCATGTAGATCCCGTTGAAATTGCTTCTTCTGGCTCGTTTTCTCTTTTGTAAGTCTAAGGGACTCTAGGAGATCTCAGGGAAGGCTGACCTTTATGGATAGACATGCATGAGTGTTGCATGGCTTAGGCAAATTTGGCAAAGTCTGTGACATAATGTCAAACAGTGATTCCATAGTCCCAGTTGTGTATTTGGTCCTTATACTTAAGATACCAAGGATGTCTTGTATGAGTACTCCTTTCTTTAATGCCAGACTTACAAGTTTGGAAAGTTTTAGATCTGGTACAATTGGTTATCGGGATTGGTAGCCAACCTTACAAAGGCAATTGAGTATTAATAAAGGATCATCCACTCTCGGTATCACAAGAAAAATATCCCATATATACTTGCTCGGACAAATCTCGGGCTAGGGTCATTCAAAATGATAGGTAAGGCGTTCTTCAAGAGAATCCGATTAGAGCGGGACTCAAATGGAATCCGTTTGTAACCTGACAATACCATGTCCAATATATGGTCTTTGAGATATTAGTTGGATGAGGGATTATAGATACATGACAACTATAGATACATAGGTCTGATAGATTTGATCCCCTTATACCGTCTAGGGACTATGGCATCGTGGCCTAATACATCCATAATCGATGACTCGAGTGAATTATTATGCTGATAATAATTCATTATATCAGGAGTTCTGATGGGAGCGACTCACGACCAACTCGGTATCGGGCCTAGAGGGTCACACATATATGGTGGATGTTTTCGTGAATAAAGGATTGGATGGAAATCCAATCAGCCCATATTCTCATTAGATGAGACTCTATATTGATGGGCTCCTTTCTTGAGGCTCAATTAGAGGCCTAAGAAGATTAATGGATAGAGATCCAATAATGTAAGGTTAATGGTGTCACGCCTCCCAAATTATATCATATTTGAGAGGTGTGACTCTAATCTAAAAAGATTGAAAAAATTATCAATAACATAATCCATCCAGGATCCAGACAATCATTTGAGGATACTAAGAATAACATACATAGTCATTCAGTCACTTTCATAGAAATCTGTGTAGATTATAATCTCTTTATATTCTCTTAATGAATCACAAAACCGATCCAAAATCAACGCAGCTAAATATAATCTATATTCATAAGGTCCACCAATGTGATAAAATCTATATGACTTCGAAAACAACCATATACTACCACTTCATATGTTATATAGAAAATTTAACATTCGATATCCCAAAGGGGTACTCTTAAGACCATTACATAGTAACCCCACTTCAAAATATGTCTACAACTTTAAATTAAACACAAGGTGTACACATACAATGATAACATATTGATAAATAAATATTTAGTCCCCAAGAACTTCTTGCTTTCCCATTCCTTTAGCCTTGTATCAAGTATTTCAATAAATGCCAAGCTAACTTGAAGAAGATTAGATAGCAATAGAGTGAGCTAAGAAGCCCAGCAAGTATCAAACAGGTTCAAGGCAATGAAATGTATTTATAAATTGAACCTGATATAAGAATGCAAGGTAGGGAATACAAAAGTTTTCACATATAGCATCAATTCAGATTCACAACCACAAGGTTCATCTCCTTCAAAGCATACTTAGATACATAACAATTTGAGAAGGTATTTATAGCATATATGGAAATCAGAAGCATTATGGTATATATCAATGACATTTGAAGTTTTAGGAGCATATCAATAATACATGAAATACTTCGAAACATATCAAAGGAACAAATATCAAACTTAAGCTCATATATCACATTTGAAGTTGGATGAATATCATAGACATAAGTATCTCAAGCATCATATCAATAACAAATGAAATATTTTGGAGCTTATAAATGAGAATACAAAACATTTCAGAGCATATTAAGGAGGTATAGGACATGTCAGAACATATCAATGATGTGTGAAAAGTTTCAGAATTTATTAATAGCAAATAAAATATTTCGGAACATATAAAAAATGTATAGGACATATTTCAAAAGTATATCAATGGTGTATAGATAATCTCAAAAGCTTATCAAATGAACAAGTAATGAACATAGGCTTAAATATCATTCAGACATAACATTCATTTTATTCTTATCTAAAGTGCATGAACAAACTTATAATCAATGCTTTGGATATCATATCAAGACATAGAGGGTGAAGTGGGACCATAAGCATAATGTGGAGCATCCATTACTGAATGATCACCAAACATAAGTCTCCTACGTCTGGGAGCTCCATCCACCCACATTTGAGTGAAGTCACAGGGGGCTAGCAGAGCACGCGGGCTCTAAGCATAACTCCCTTTACCATTTCTGGTAAAGATTCATATTGTCCCACAAACACTGAAGTACAAAAGGACATGAGCAATGAATTTGGCTTATATCGGAAGCACATACGAAATAATAAATCATACATGCACCTAAATAGAATAATATAATGTAACATTGATTAATATATAAATATTCTGATATGTAAGGGAGTCAAGAATAAGAGCATTAGAGATTTCAGTTTTGAAATAGATGAAGTATAGGTAAAATTGATACAATCCCTATTCTAGCATAATTCTAAAGGCAAAATATAAAGTTATTTAGATAATCAAACATACTCTAAATTACTCAAGAAAGGTGTTGCTAAAAAGATAAATCAATCTAGTTCTTTAGAATAAGTTTCATACAAATTAAAGATCTCTACAAAGAGTTATTGAAGATTTTGTAACCAAAGGTCTGGAATCATAGTCTCTGTTTGGCAAAATTCATATGGTCCATCAACATAGGGGTTTTGATAGTCATTTAGACTCCAAATCTTTCAATCTTGGGTTCAACAGAAGGTCTGAAATCTTATTTCTAGCAAATCAAGTTTTACATAAATCAGGAACTCCAATAGGAAAATATAAGCAATATAGTGATGAAAGGACTCGAGCTACCGATTCTATTTTACAGATTTCATATACTCAATTGAAATAAACATTTGGGCTAGAAAATAAACTCTAAATTATTCAAACCAAGGTTTAAAAGAAAGATATAAAAATTTATATTTGAAGAAACTAAGTTTTGTCCAAATCAGAGGTCTGTATTAAAAGTTATAGCAAGAATAAGATAGATAGGGCATAATCTTGATAATATTACAGATTCATACTTAGGTAGCCAACAAAAGATTTCAGATTTGTTCAAAATTTTCTTCATAAATCAAGGCAAAAATAAAGATAAATTTCAGTAGAAGAAAGATAGAATACTTTCCTTTAAATATTTTAGTCCCAAAGGTATGGATTAGATCACAATTTCAAAATCCCCAAATTTCTTCTTCTTTCTTTCCTTCTTTTCTTCTTCTTCTTCTTCTCCTCAAGTTCACATTGCAGCCAAAACACCCCCTTTTTCTTTTCTCTAATTGCTAATTATTTAAGCTAAAATATGTGTTGATAGGTGGCAAACATGCATGTAATGTACTTATGTGTCACCCATGGATATGTGTCACCCATGTCCTCATCATATTTTTTTTAACTTAATGTGAATCTTTTATAATTTATTTCATATTTTTTCAAGATTTACACTTAGGTCCTTAGCAATCAGCTTTCAATATAAAATTATTTAATTAAGAGAATTAATAAATAAATCCTTCAATTTTACAAATGAGTCCTCATCAATAATTTAAAATATTTTATTATAAATATTTCAGAAATGAGGGATATTACACTCTCCCCCCCACCCCCACCCCCCATTAAAATAAAATTTTAGTCCTCTAAATTTATCATACTTTCATCGACGAAAAGATGAGGATAGATTTTCTTCATTTCTTCCTCTAGTTTCCAAGTTATTGCATCCATAGAATGATGCTTTCATATCACTTTTACTAGAAAAAAATGACCCAATTTCTTAGTACTTTTCTTTCTTATCAATAATCTGTATAGGTTCTTCCACATAAGATAAGTTGTGATTGATTACAATCGGCTTATACTGAATGATGTGAGAAGAGTCATGTATATACTTTCTGAGCATTGAAATATGAAATATGTCATGGATACGACCCAAAGATGGTGGCAAGCTAAACTTGTAAGCAACAGAACCAATCCTCTTAAAGACCTCAAATGGTCCAATAAATCTAGGGCTTAACTTTTCTTTCTTCCAAAATCTTACCGTGCCCTTGGAAGGAGAGACCTTCGAGAATATAAAATCCCCTACTGAAACTCAATTTCTCGTCTTTTATTATTAGCATAGCTCTTTTGATGACTCTGAGCAGTCTTTAGTCTTTTTCTTATAACTTGAATCTTTTCAGTAGTCTCTTACACTTTATCGGGTGCTAACAATTTTCTATTGTCAACTTCCTCCCAACAAATAGGTGTTCTACACTTTCGCTCATACAAAGCTTCATAAGGAGCCATCTGAATACTAGACTGGTAACTATTATTGTAGGTGAACTCAACAAGAGATATATGCTCTAAGCAAATTCTCAAGTGTTTGAATTGTTCTTTCTGATTGCCCATTGGTTTGAGGGTGATAAGCAGTGCTAAACTTGACTTTAGTGCCCATAGATTCCTGTAATCTTCTCTATAATCTAAAAAAAAATCTAGAGTCCCTATCAGAGATGATCTCCTTTAGAACACCATGAAGCCTTATTATTGCACCGATATATAATTCAACAAGTCTATTCATAGAATATGTCATATTGATTGATAAGAAATATGTCGATTTGGTAAATCTATCAATAATCACCCATATAGCATCATACTTTCTAGAGGTTCTGGGTAGACCTGAAACAAAATCCATGATGATACTTTCTCATTTCCATTCCGGAATATCTAAAGGTTGTCACAAACCTCCAGGTCTTTGGTGTTCAACTTTAATTTCCTGGCAAGTTAAATATTTTGATACATATATTGCAATCTTCTTTTTCATACCTTCCCACTAGTAATGATTTTTAAGATCTTTATACATTTTTGTGCTACCTGAGTGTAAAGTAAATTTAGAACTATGACCTTCCTTCAGGATTTGATCCTTGATATCTAGGCCATCTGGAACACATACTCTATTCCCCAATCTAAATAGGTCATCCTCGGAAACACGAAAATCAGGCTTTGATCTTTTTTCTACTTCTTTCCTCAAGTGGATTAAACGTGGATCTCGTAGCTGTCTCTCTTTAATTTGTTGAATGAAATCAAGTTGAACATGGATAAAGGCCATCAATATCATTGAGTTTTGCTTATTCCTAATAGATTTCTCATCACCATTTTCTTCCAATAATTCCCATTGTTTCACAACCAAACTAGCCATAAAATTTATAGATTTTCTACTAAGTGCATCAGCTACAACATTGGCTTTACCCAGAAGATATCGAATGGTACAATCATAATTCTTTAAAAATTCTATCCATCTTTGTTGTCTCATATTTAACTCCTTTTGAGTGAAGATATACTTTAGACTCTTGTGATTGATAAATATTTCAAACATCCGCCCATATAAATAATGTCTCTAAATCTTCAATACAAAAATAGTTACTGCTAACTCTAAATCATGGGTTGGATAATTTAGTTCATAACTCTTCAGTTGTCTAGAAACATAAGCAATTACTTTCCCTTCTTGCATCAAAACACATCCAAGGCCTTTCCTTGAAGCATCGGTGTACACTACAAATCCTTCATTACCACTAGGAATTATGAGAATAGGAGCACTAGTCAATCTTCTTTTTAACTCCTGAAAACTTTGTTCACATTCATCAACCTATTTAAATCTCACATTCTTTCGAGTTAACTTAGTGAGGGGGTTAGCAATTCGAGAAAATCCCTCCACAAATCTCCTATAATAACCTACCATGCCCAAGAAACTTATACCTTCAGTTAAATTTGTTGGTGCTTCCCACTTAACTACTGCTTTAACTTTCTTCGGATCAACAGAGATGCTCTTACCTGAAATCACATGGCCTAAGAAGGTAACTTCATTTAACTAAAACTCACATTTATTGAACTTTGTATATAACTTTTTTTCTCTTAGTATTGATAATACATTTCTCAAGTGCTCCTCATGCTGCCGGTCATTCCTTGAATATACTAATATATCATCAATGAATATGATAACACAGTTATCCAAGATTGGATGAAATATCCTATTTATTAATTCCATGAAAGCTGTAGTGGCATTAGTCAAACCAAAAGGCATTACTACGAATTCATAGTGACCATACCGAGTTCTGAAAGTAGTTTTAGGGATATCTTTTTTCTTGATATTCAATTGATAATAACCTGACCTTAAGTCAATCTTGGAGAATACTTATGCACCCTACAATTGATTAAACAAATCATCAATTCAAGGTAGAGGATACTTATTTTTTATCGTCACTTGGTTCAACTGTCTATAATCAATAGAAAGCCTCCATGTCCCGTCCTTCTTAACTAACAGTACTGGAGCACCCATGGTGAAACACTGGGTCAAATAAAATCTTTATCTAATAGTTCTTGTAGTTGCTTTCTCAGTTCTTCTAGTTTGAGTTGTGTCATTCTATAGGGAGGCTTGGATATTAGTGTTGTTCCAAGGATAATATCAATATTAAATTCACTCTCTCTATCTAGAGGTAATCCAAGCAAGTCATCTGGAAAAACATCAGGGAACTCTTTGACTACCAAAATTTCACTTAGATGAGCTACTTAATTTAAATTCTCCTTTACACATATAATATAGCAAGAACAACCCTTTTGCATAAATCGATGAGCTTGAAATGCCGATATTAGGCAAGGAAGTGAGTCATGCCTAATACCCTTAAAATAGAAGATGGGCTGATCTGGCATGTAAAAAGTGATTATTTTTGTATAGCAATCAATACTAGTATGATAGTAAGAGAGCCAATCTATTCCAAGTATAATATCAAAGCCCTGAATCTCTAGGAGGATTAATCAGCAAGGAGTTCATGTTCTCCGATAAAAATCAAACAAGACGGATAAAGCAAGTTTGATGTCAAAGAATCCCCAACCGCAGTAGTTACATACAACTTATAATCCAATGGTTTAGGTTGAATGCCCAAGTGACAAGCAAAAGTTTATGAAATAAAAGATAGATTAGACCCAAGATCAAATAAAACCTTTGTATTCTTATTAGAAACATGAATAATACTTTCGACTACTGATTTAGAAGCCCAAGAATTCTGTTCGGTGATGGCATAAACTCTAGCATGGGCTATCGTTCTGGGTGGCAATGACTCTTTCTTCTTATTCAGTGGATAATCCTTTACTTTATGATCTAGTTTCCCACAAGCAAAATAGGCTTGACTCACCCGAAAATACTTGTTTCATGTTTATATCCATATTTTGCATATGATTGGGTTCTCTGAGGTGGCTTTCCCTTCTCTAATCCTAACATCTTGATCTTCTTATTACTATTTTCATATTCATTCACTCTCTTACTTTTGCTTGTAAACTTGTCCTTGTAGTTCTTACCCATAATTTCCTATATCTCCTCCAAGTCTCTTTCAATTATTAAGGCCCTTTCTACTACATCAGCATATGAAGAAAGTTTTAAGATTGATATCCGACTCCTTATCGCCGATCTTAGACCTCTTTCAAATCTTTTTGTTTGTCAATCACTAAAAAAAAAATCACTAAACCTCAATATTTTAAATATGATATATTTATCAATATGCCTTGGTGATCCTCAAATTATGCTCTGATACTATCTCTGTCACGCCACCCACACCCCCCCGCCTGAATTATAGCACATTTGAGAGGTGTGATTCTAATTTAAAAAGATTGATAAAATTATCAACAACATAATCCATCCAGGATCCAAATAATCATTTGAGGATACTAAGAATAACATGCAGAGTCATTCAATCACTTTCATAGAAACTTGTGCAGATTATAATCTCTTTATATTCTCTTAATGAATCACAAAACTAATCCAAAATCAACACAGCTAAATATAATCTACATTTATAAGGTCCACCAATGCGATAAAATCTATATGATTTTAAAAATAACCATATACTACCACTTTATATGTTATATAAAAAATTTAACATTCGATATCCCAAACAAGGGGGTACTCTTAAGACCATTACATAGTAACCCCACTTCAAAATATGTCTACAACTTTACATTAGACACAAGGTATACACATACAATGATAACATATTGACAAATAAACATTTAGTCCCCAAGAACTTCTTGCTTTCCCATTCCTTTAGCCTCGTATCAAGTATTTCAATAAATGCCAAGCTAACCTAAAGAAGATTAGATAGCAGCAAAGTGAGCTAAGAAGCCCAGTAAGTATCAAACATGTTCAAGGCAAGGAAAGATGTTTATAAATTGAAACTGATATAAGAGTGTAAGGTAGAAAATATAAAAGTTTTCACATATAGCATCAAATCAGATTCACAACCACAAGGTTCATCTCGTTCGAAGCATACTTAAATCTATAACAATTTGGGAAGGTAATTAGAGCATATATAGAAATCAGAAGTATTTTGGTATATATAAATGATATTTAAAGTTTTAGGAGCATATCAATAATATATGAAATACTTCAGAACATGTCCAAGGAATAAATATCAAACTTAAGCTTGTATATTACATTTGAAGTTGGATGAATATCATAAGCATAAGTATGTCAAGGTTCATATCAATGGTAAATGAAATATTTTGGAGTCTATCAATGAGAATATAAAATATTTTAGAGCATATCAAGGAGGTATAAGATACGTCAGAATATATCAATGATGTGTGAAAAGTTTTAGAATTTATCAATAACAAATGAAACATTTCGGAACATATAAAAAATGCATAGGATATATTTCAAAAGTATATCAATGGTGTATGGATAATCTCAAAAGCTTATCAAATAAACAAGTAACGAACATAGGCTCAAATATCATTCAAACATAACATTCATTTCATTCTTATCCAAAGTGCATGAACAAACTCATAATTAATGCTTTGGATATCATATCAAGACATAGAAGGCAAAGTGGGACCATAAGCATAATGTGGAACATCTATCGCTGAATGACCACTAAATATAAGTCTCCTATGTCTAGGAGCTCCATCCACCCATATCTGAGTGAAGTCATATGGGGCTGGTAGAGCACACGGGCTCTAAGCATAACTCTCTTTACCATTTCTGTCAAAGGTTCACATTGTCTCACAAACACCGGAGTATAAAAGGACATGAGCAATGAATTTGGCTTATATCAGAAGCACATGCTAAATAATAAATCATACATATGCCTAAATAGAATAATATAATGTAACATCAATTAATACATAATATATTCTGATATATAAGGGAGTCAAGTACAAGAGCATTAGAGATTTCAGTTTTGAAATTGATGAAGCAAATATAGTCAGAATTGATACAATCCCTATTCTAGCATAATTCTAAAGGTAAAATACAAAGTTATTTAGATGAATGAACATGCTCCAAATTACTCAAGAAAGGAGTTGTTAAAAAGTTAAATCAATCTAGTTTTGTATGGAATAAGTTTTATACAAATTGAAGATCTTTACAAAGAGTTATTCATGATTTTACAACCAAAGGTCTGGAATCACAGTCTCTATTTTACAAAATTCATATGGTCCATCAATATGGGGGTTTTGATAGTCATTTGGACTCCAAATCTTTTAATCTTGGATTCAACAGAAAGGTCTAAAAGCCTATTTTCTAACAAATTAAGTTTTATATAAATTATAAACTCCAACAAGAAGATATAAGCAATATAGTGATGAAAGGTTTGGAGCTACCGATTCTATTTTATAGATTTCATATACTCAATTAAAATAAATATTTTGGCTAGCAAATGAACTCCAAATTCTTCAAACTTAGGTTTAAAAGAAATATATGTGAATCTATATTTGAGAAAACTAAGTTTTGTCTAAATTAGAGGTCTGTACTAAATGTTATAGTAAGAATAAGATAGATAGATCATAATCTTGATAATATTACAGATTCATACTTAGGCATCCAACAAAAGATTTTAGCTTTGTTCAGAATTTTCTTCATAAATCAAGGCAAAAATAAAGATAAATTTTAATAGGAGAAAGATAGAACACTTGCTTTTGAATATTTTTGTCCTAAATGTGTGGATTAGATCACAATTTCAAAATCCCCAAATTTCTTCTTCTTCTTTCCTTCTCTTCTTCTTCTTCTTCTTCTTCTTCTTCTTCTTCTCCTCAAGTTCACGTTGTAGCCAAAACACCCTTTTTTTCTCTAATTGTTAATTATTTAATCTAAAATATGTGTTGATAGGTGGCAAACATGTATGCAATGTACTTATGTGTCACCCATGCACATGCACAAGTGGCACTACTTTCAACAAGGTAGTGACATATGTCCTCACCATGTTTCATTTTTTATTTTAACTTAATATGAATCTTTTACAATTCATTTCATAATTTTCTTTTAAGATTCACACTTAGGTCCCTAGAATCAATTTTTAATATAAAATTATTTAATCAAGAGAATTAATATATAAATCCTTTTATTTTATAAATGAGTCCTCATAAATAATTTAAAATATTTTATTATAAATATTTCAGAAATGAGAGATATTACAAGTGGGTAATTGGATGGAGATCCAATATCCACTAAGGTAGGACCCCTAGGATTTTTGGTGGCTCTCAATAAATAGGGATATACGATCTCCTTAAGTAAGGAATCTATAATATGACATGGTTTTTTCGATTTTTATGACTTTCTCGTGACATTATCTTTTGCATGACGATTTGATCTGCATGGGAAACTGATTTTGTTTTGATATTCGCTACATATGTGATGCTCTCGCTGAGATTTCCCAACAGTGGTATCAGAGCTAAGGTTTTTGTGCGAAAGATTGGTTTTGAACTGTGTGATGAGATTGAATCACGTAGAATCGTTCTACGCATTCTTACTATGTTTTTGTAGCAAACACAATGAGGAAAGGGGGCTGCTAGCTGTGACCAAGCCATTTGCAAGGGTGGCTAGCCACGGCAAGGCCCCATGCACAGGGGTCGGCCGGCTACAGCTAGCTCGTAGGGGCAGCAGCCACCCGCGAGGATGCTTACAGCTTGGCACCCACAGGGGCGACCGACTATAGGGCGGTGCCCACAAGGGGCTGTCACCCGCGGCTACGGCTATCACCAGTAGGGCAGTGGTGCCTACCACCCCTTGGCAGGGCGACTACCGGCGGGCAAGGGCAACCGTTGCTTATGCAAGGGCGACGACGATGACATAGTGAGGGTGAGAAAAGAGGGCTAGAGCATCCTTTTACAAAAAGGATAATACTGCCCCTTGCAATTTGAGAAATTCTAAAGGCTGTCCTATGCCCAGAATACTGAAAACTCCCTCAATAATTATAAAATTTTTGAGGACTGTCCTCTTATCCATAATTATGAAAATTCCCTTGACAATTCTAAAAATTATTAGCATGTCCTGATTTCTAAAAAAAATTAATTAAATAGTTTAATTAATTATTATATATCTAGTAATCCTACATGTGATATGATGTACATGTGATGTATGATATGGATGGATGATCATGAGCTATGTGTTGTGATATGTATAATTATGATTATGATTATGATTATTATTATTATTATTATTGGGGCTTGTGAGCCTCCATTTTTCTCATTTATTGTCGGGCTTGCGTGCTTGTGATTATTTGTAATTAAATGGAGAGGTGCGGCGGGAGCGTGGAGGTGATAATAGGACTCATAGTGTCATGGCAAGAGATCACGATGTATGGTGATGCGATGAAGATCCAACAAAACTGACGATGATGAGATCATTGATCACAGGGCATGGATGGAGATGCGTCGATACACACATAGATCTAATTGTGAGTGATTAGGCTCATTGGCTCAAGCTTAATCATATTAGGTGATGGTTCATGATCATTCGGTATGACTTGCATATGTGATGTGTTATACACCTACTAGATATATGTATATATATATTTGTATGTGATATAGATATATATTAAATATATACATGTGTGACATGACATATTAGGAGACCGATACAAAACAAAAGCCCCTCTTACGATAACATTAAGTCGGTAAGCGTAAGGCAATAAGATTGACCCATGTGACCTTCCATCGTTATAGGAAGAAATTAAATCATGACATAGGTTGAGTTGGTTGAGTCCCTTGAGGCTCACTTATCTACGTGATCAAGATCTTGCCTATGACATAGAGATGTCACTAGTGACCTGAGGACATGGTATGCTTGGTCGAGTTCCTTGAGGGCATATCATCGAATCAGACTCATCTTATAATGATAGTGATGACTTAACTGAATGTCATGATTGGTTGAGTCCCTTAAGACCATGATGATTCGGAGGCCGAACATGATAAAAATCACAAGGAGTTGTGATTGGCAAGAGTTACTTTCCTTTTGGGCTTTGTGTAATTAATTGAGTCCCTTGAGGTTGCATAAGATACTGATTGGATCTCGATCCCCACTAGGAGTTTATCGGAGACTTCCGTCTCACATGTCGAGGGTGTCACATGATTCTCTAGGAAAATAGTGGGAGTACATTAAGATAGAAGTCCATATCTTAATTAGTATTTTCTGCAAAGTCTGCATGTTATTTATTTATACTATATCTTGTTTGTCGCTTATAAAACCCCTATGTGGCATACTTGATACCAACCATCTCATTGGTCCAAAGGCTCCATAATTTAAGAATTATTCTTATGAAAGAGAAAGTTGTATATGTCCTTAACACGATTGTGCACGCTAGAGGAAAGTACAAGCGACGATGAGATCGCTTGCTTTGTGAAGTATAAAGATAGTCCTAAAGGATAACCTATATGTTGATCTTATACTTCAGTCCCTACCAAATTCCTTTTCATAATTTATTATTAACTTTAATATAAACAAATTTGAGGTGACTCTACTTGAGCTCCTCAATATATTGAGGGAAGCTGAGAGTACCATTAAGAAAGAGAAGTTAGTTCTCTATATTCGTAAGACTAATAGGAAAAGGAACGCTAGTAAGACCCTTAAGAAGGCAAGGGCAAAGAAAGACCAGGTAAGACAAAGGTTGCCAAAAAATACCTGACAAAGGATAGTGCTTCCACTTTGGGCAAGATAGACATTATAAGAGGAACTGTAATAATTACTTTGCAGATAAGGCAAAATAGAAGCTTGGAGAAGCTTCAGGTATATTCATGATCAGTCTTCACTTGTCAGATTTTTATGATAACACATGGGTATTGGACATTGGGAGTACTTATCATATCTACAATTCATTATAGTTTCTAGCAAGACCTAAGAGATTAGCTAGAGGTAAGATGGACCTCTAGATGGGTAATGAAGCAAGAGTTGTTGTAGTTACGATTGGAGAGGTCACCCTACATCTATCTAGTGGAACTATTATTTTATTAGATGCATGCTAATTTATTCCCTCTATTATCAAAAATATATTTTCATCTCTTGTTTGGCAATTGGTAGATATAAATTAGTTTTTGAGAATAATAGTTATTCAATAATTATGGATGATGAGATCATCATTAGAGGGACCCTGATAAATGACTTACATATGTTAGACACTTCTCCATACATCAAGAATATAAATACGTCTAAGAGGAAAAGAGATGAGGTGAATAATGCATACCTATGACATTGTAGGCTAGGCCAAATACATGAGGGAAAGATTCAAAAGTTGATAAAAGATGGATACCTAGATCTATTTGACTATAAGTCATAAACAACTTACGAACCTTACCTTCGTGGGAATATGACCAACTTTCCTTTTAATGTAACTAGAGAGAGAAATCCACTAAGTTATTATAACTCGTATATAGTGATGTATGTGGTTCCATATCAACTCAGGCTATAGGTAGTTACTTATACTTCATTACATTCACTGATGATTTCTCTAGGTATTGACACATATACTTAATGAAGTATAAGTCCGAGGCCTTTGAGAAATTCAGAGAATATAAGAATGAAGTCAAAAATCAGATTCAAAATAATATTAAGACTCTTTGATCAGATCGAGGAGGAGAGTATTTGAGTACGGAGTTCACCCATTTCCTCAAGGATAATGAGATTTTATCCTAATGGACACCTCCATATATACCTCAGCTTAATGGTGTATTAGAAAGGAGGAATCACACGCTGTTAGACATGGTGCAGAAAGAAGCTCGATCTTAAGATGGTTAAGATTTGGGGCTGTCCTGCCCACGTTAGAAGACACAATCCCGACAAATTGGAATTAAGGACAGAACACTGCACATTCATGGGATACCCTAAGGAAACTTTGGGATATTATTTCTATCATCTCGAGGACTAAAAGGTCTTTGTTGCCAAGAGAGCTGTGTTCCTTGAGAAGAAACATATTCTTATTAGAAACAGTGGGAGTGAGATGGAGTTGAGTGAGGTTAGAGAACCTAGCTCAAACACCATTCTAGAGTCCGAGTCTGTTCAGGTATCCAGCACATAAGTTATAACTTTGTGTAGGTTTAGAGGAGTATCTCACCATCTTGAAAGACATGTGGGACATATTAATAGAGAGGACTCTCAGGATGTTAATTCTCAGACCTATGAGGAGGCTATTATGAGTATAGACTCCGGGAAGTGGCAAGAAGCCATAAATTATGAGATGATACCATGTACTCTAACAAGGTTTAGAACCTTGTGGATGCACCTGAGGGTATTATACCCATCGGGTGCAAGTGAATCTTTAACAAGAAGATCAGAGTAGATGAAAATGTTAAGACCTATAAGGCAAGGCTGGTAGCTAAGGATATCATCAATGACAATGAGTGGACTATGACGAAACCTTTTTACCTATAGCCATGCTTAAATCCATTAGAATTATTTTGGCAATTGCAACACATTATGACTATGAGATTTGGCAGATGGATGCAAAAATATATTCCTTAATAACAACCTCGAGGTGGAGGAGGTGTATTTGATACAGCCAGAGGGATTTATATCCCAAGAGAGTCCAGATAAAGTGTGTAGGTTGCTCAGATCTATTTATGGATTGAAGCAAGCTTCCTAAAATTGGAACATAAGATTTGATGAGATGATTAGACTTTATGACTTCGTTAAGAATGAAGATGAGCCTTGTGTGTACAAAAAGGTAAGTGGGAGTGCTATCACATTTTTGGTACTATGTGGATGACATCCTAATCATTGGGAATGATGTAGGAATGCTCTCCACAGTAAAGGCTTGGTTGTCTAGAAACTTCTCCATGAAGGAGTCATAGAAAATATCCTATATTTTAGGGATCCAGATATATAAAGATAGATCCAAGATGATACATGGCTTATCCAGTTTAGGTACATAGACTCCATTATCAAAAAGTTTAGTATGGAGAATTCCAAGAGATGTCTCAATGAGACATGGAATATCACTTTATAAGAGTATGTCCCCAAAGACTCCTGAAGAAAGGGCAGATATAGAAAGGATATCCTATGTCTCAGTAATAGGTTCTATCAATCATACTATGCTATGTACTTAGCCTGATATAGTGCATGCTAAGTGTCATGAGTAATTATTAGGCGAATCTAGATTTGGAACACTAGAAGGCAATAAAGTGTATCCTTAAGTACTTGAGAATGATTAAGGATCTTTTATTGGTATATGGAGGAGGTAGCCTCCAGGTTGAGGGCTACACGGACTTGAGTTTTCAGTCTAATATTGATGATAGCAAGTCGAATTCAAGATATATTTTCACCTTGAATGAAGGAGCACTAAGCTGGAAGAGTTCCAAGCAAGATACTACTGCTGACTCGACCACAGAGGTGGAATACATTACTGTAGCAGAAGCAGCAAAAGAAGGGGTGTGGATAAAGAAGTTCATCAAGGATTTAAGAATCGTACCAAGCAGCATGGAGCTGATTCCCATATACTGTGACAATGACAGAGGGATAGCTCTAACAAGGAAACCTAGGTCTTATTAGAATTGTTCTGAGGAGGTTCCAATAGATTAGAGCGATTATGACCCATAAAGATATAGTAACAGAAAGAGTTTCATCCGTAGATAACATCATAAATCTACTGATGAAGCCACTGGCTTACATTGTATTGGAGCATCATAGGGGTCTGATATGAATCAGACATATAGGTGATTAGCTGTAGGTCAAGTGGGAGATTGCTGGTTATGGGTGCCCTATAATCCAATCACGTGAGTGATGGCACGTGTGACATACTATATGATCTTTTTACTTATGATTAATATTGGTATATTCTCATATTATATTATATATTACACATATATTATAATGTCCTTGGTTTTATGCAATAGGAATTAGATTGTGACGAGATCACGATAATGACATCGATTCACCTTTAGACACAGATCTTAAATAATCTTGGTCATAGGTTACTCGAGAGGGACATCGAGATAACCGGATAGACCGGTGTACTATATACCCATCCATATTATGGAGGCGACTGGTCTCATAGCCACTTGTGTGGAGACACTAAGGATATAGTACAAGTGCTCATTGGAGAATGAGTTCACTGATTGATTCACTTATGAAATAATGTACGGTTAATGATACCTAATGTTAGACAAGGATTCCATTGTCCTAGTTATATATCTAGTACTTAAACTTGAGACACTAAGGAAGCATTATATGAGTATTCCTTTCATGCGAGACTTACAGGTTTGGAAAGTTTCAAATCTGGTA
The DNA here is from genome assembly GCA_021527575.1 of Ensete glaucum. Taxonomy (NCBI): domain Eukaryota; kingdom Viridiplantae; phylum Streptophyta; class Magnoliopsida; order Zingiberales; family Musaceae; genus Ensete; species Ensete glaucum. Next base: position 43,088,652 of record CM038551.1, on the reverse strand, counting down.
TAGCTGGTTATCAGGATTAGAAGCCAATCTTACGAAGGTAATTAAGTGTCAATAGAGGATAATCCATTCTCATTATCACGAGAGGAATATCCATATGTGCTTGCTCAGACAAATCCCTAGTCAAGGTCATTTGGATTGAGAGATAAGGAGTTCTCCAGGAGAATCTGATTAGAGTGGGGCTCAGACAAATTCCATATGTGACCTGATAGTACCATATCCAATATACAGTATCTAGGATATTAGTTGGAAGAGGGATTATCGATACACAGTAACTATGGACAAACAAGTCTGATGGATTTGATCCCTCTCTACCATTTGGGGACTATGACGTAGTGGCCTACTACGCCCATAGTCGATGAGTCGAGTGAATTATTATAGGGATAATAATTTACTATATCAAAAGGAGTTCTGATGGGAGCGACTCACGGCCAGCTCGGTATCGGGCCTAGGGTGTCATACACATATGGTAGATGCTTCAGCAAATAGATGATTGGATGGAGATCCAATTAGCCCTTATTCTCATTAGATGAGACCATACACTAATGGGCTCCTTGCTTGAGGCCTAATTAGATGCCTAAGGAGATAATTGAATAGAGATCCAATAATATAAGGTTAGTGGATAATTAGATGGAGATCCAGCACCCACTAAGGTAGGACCGCTAGGGTTTTTAGTGGCTCTCTATAAATAGGAAGGGAGACTTATGGTTGATAGGCTACAACTTTAGCCACCACCTCCTATTCTCCTCCCTCCCTCTACAGAAGAGTTGCGAGATCATATTAGAGGAATTTCGGTGTAGAGATCCATCATGTGGATATCGCTAGAGAGGAAGACACTTGACTTTCTTCATCTCTTCATCTGGATCTAGAATACAGGGATATACAATCTCCCTAGATAATCAATCTATCACACGATGTGGTTTTTTCAGTTTTTGCAACTTTCTCGTGACCTAATCTTTTGCACGATGATTTGATCTACGTGAGAAACTAGTTTTATTTGAATTTTTACTGTGCATGTACTGCTTCCACTGAGGTTTCCCTACAATGTCTTATATGGCACTTTCTCCATCTACTGCATTGAAACGGTGGAGATATGGCTCCCGCGCTTGCCTTGTAATGTGACATATCTCCTTTTATAATAAAACTTCATGATTAGCTTAGAAAAATTCCAAGAGATGTCACCTAATGTTATGAGCCATTTAATCCCAAGCACGACTTTGTAGTCATCGATGGGTAGGAGGAAGAAATTGGCTACCACTTCTTGGTCTTGTAGGAGCAATTTTACTCGTGGGCACTATTGGTCAAAATTGAGGATTCGGCCATTGGCGACGTTAACGTTGAACGTGTAGTAACCTTGCTGTTGAGAAAGTTATTGGTGATGCTCGTATCTATAAGAATGGTGATGGGTTGCTGTTTAAGGAGTCCTCCAACTTTCATCGTCTACGGGTCGAAGTTGTTGAGAAACCTCAGTGGGTGCATCATATGTGCAGCAGAAATCAAAATAAAAACTGGTTTCCCATACAGATTAAATTGTCATGCAAAAGATTGGGGTCTTGAGAAAAATCATAAAAATAAAAAAATCACGATGTGAGAGAGATTGATTTTACCTAGGGAGATCGTATATCCCTGTATTCCAGATCCAGATGAAGAAGATGAAGGAGGTCAAGCGTCCTCCTCTCTAGCGGTATCCACACGATGGATATCTACAGCGAAACTCCTTCAATATGATCTTGTAACTCTTGCTCAGAGGGAGGAGAATAGGAGGTGGTGGCTAAAGCTGTAGCCTATCAACCATGAGTCTTTTCTCCCATTTATAGAGAGCCACCAAAAACCCTAGGGCTCCTATGTTAGTGGGTGTTGGATCTCCATCCAATAACCCACTAATCTTACATTATTGGATCTCTATCCAATAATCTTCTTAGGCCTCTAATTGGGCCTTAAGCAAGGAGCCCATCAGCATAGAGTCTCATCTAATGAGAATAGGGGCTAATTGGATCTTCATCCAATCCTCTATTCGCTGAAGCATTCACCATATGTGTGTGACCCTCTAGGCCTGATACTGAGCTAGCCGTGAGTCACTCCCATTAGAACTCCTTATGATATAGTGAATTATTATCCTCATAATAATTCACTCGACTCATCGACTATAGACGTACTAGGCCACTACGCCATAGTCCCCAAACGGTATAGGGGAATTGAATCCGTTAGACCTATCTGCCCATAGTTACCATGTATCTGTAATTCCTTATCCAAATAATATCTTAGAGACTGTATATTGGACATGGTATTGTCAAGTCATATACGGAATCAGTTTATCTTGCTCTATTCAGATTCTACCGGAGAACTCCTTCTCTCTCAATCCGAATGACCCTGGCCAGGGATTTGTCTAAGCAAGCACATATGAGATATTCCTCTCGTGATACCGAGAGTGGATGATCCTCTATTGACACTCAATTATCTTCGTAAGGTTGGCTACCAATCCTGATAACTAACTATACCAGGTCTAGAACTTTCTAAACCTGTAAGTCTAGTATTAAAGAAAGGAATACTCATACAAGGCATCCTTGGTATCTCAAGTCTAAGGACCAGATACATAACTGGGACTATAGAATTGCTATTTGATATTAGGTATCATTAACCATACAACATTCTATAAGCGGATCAATCAGTGAACTCATTTTCTAATGAGCACATGTACTATATCCTTAGTGTCTCCACACAAGTGGCCATGAGACCAGCCGGCTCTATCATATGGACGGGTATATAGTACACTGATCTATCCGGTTATCTCAATATCCCTCTTGAGTAACCTATGACCGTGATTATTTAGGATCTATGTTTAAAAGTGAATTGATCTTATTATCGTGATCTCATCATGATCCGATTCTTATTACACAGAACCAAGGACATTACAATATATATGCAAAAAATAATATAATGTAAGAATATGCTAATATTAATTATAAGTAAAAAGATTACGTAGTGTGTCACATGTACCATCACTCACGTGATTGGCTTGTAGGGCACCTGTAACTAGCAATCTCCAACTTGACCTAAAGCAATCACCTATATGTCTGATCCCCATTAGACCCTTGTGACACTCAAATACAATTTGAGCCAATGGCTTCGTTAGTGGATCTACAATGTTATCTTCGGATGGAACTCTTTCCATTGCTATATCTTTACGAGCTATGATCTCTTTTATCAGACGGAACCTCCTCAGAACATGCTTAGACTTATGATGAGACTTGGGTTTCCTTGCTAGAGTTATCGCCCTGTCAATGTCATAATATATGGGAGTTAGCTCTACGCTGCTTGGTATGACTCCCAAATCCTTAATGAACTTCTTCATCTATACCCCTTCCTTTACTAATTCTGCTGCAGCAATGTATTCTACCTCTGTGATTGTGTTAGCAGTAGTATCTTGCTTGAAACTCTTCCAGCTTACTGCTCCTCCATTTATGATAAAAATATACCCTGAATTTAACTTGCTATTATCAATGTCAGACTAAAAACTCAAGTCCGTGTAGCCCTCAACCTAGAGGCTACCTTCTCCATATATTAGTAAAAGATCCTTAATGCTCCTCAAGTACTTAAGTATACACTTTACTGCCTTCCAGTGTTCTAAACCTAGATCTATCTGATACCTACTCGTGACACTCAGAGCATATGCTATATCAGGCCTAGTACATAGCATCGTATATATGATAGACCCTATCGTTGAGGCATAAGTTATCTTATCCATATCTGTCCTTTCTTCAGGAGTCTCTGGGGACATGCTCCTAGAAAGTGATATTCCATGTCTCATCGGTATGAGACCTCTCTTGAAATTTTCCATACCAAACCTTTTGACAATAGAGTCTGTATACCTAGACTGGGACAAGCCAAGCATCCTTTTGGATCTATCTCTATAGATCCGAATCCTCAAAATATAGGATGCTTCCCCTAAGTCTTTTATGAAGAAGTTTTTAGATAGCCAAGCCTTTATTATGGAGAGTATTCTTATATCATTCCCAATGATTAGGATGTCATCCACATATAGCACGAAGAAGGTGATAACATTTTCACTTACCTTCCTGTATACACAAGACTCATCTTTATTCTTAACAAAGTTATAAGATCTGATCACCTCATCAAATCTTATGTTCCAACTTCAGAAAGCTTGCTTCAATCCATAAATAGATCTAAGCAACCTGCACACTTTATCTAAACATTTTTTGGATATGAATCCTTATTGTTATATCATATACATCTCTTCCTCGAGGTTGCCATTGAAGAATACCATTTTGACATCCATCTGCTAGATCTCATAATCATAATGTGCTGGAATGGCCAAAATAATTCTAGTGGACTTAAGCATAGCTACAGGTGAAAGGTTTCGTCATAGTTAACTCCTTGTCTTTGACGATATCATTTAGCTACCAGCCTTGCTTTATAGGTCTGTACCTTTCCATCCACTTCGATCTTCTTCTTGAAGATCCATTTATAGCCGATAGGTACAATACCCTCAGGTGCATCTACAAGGTTCTAAACCTTGTTAGAGTACATGAAATCTATCTCAAAATTTATGACTTCTTACCCCAGACTCTATACTCATAATAGCCTCCTCGTAGGTCTGAGGATCAACATCCTGAGAGTCATCTCCACTAATATGTCTCACATATCTTTCAGGAGGGTAAGATACTCTATTAGACCTACGTAAAGTTGGAACTTGTGTGTTAGGTACCTGAATAGACTCGGGCTCTGGAATAGTGCTTGAGCTAGGTTCTTCAACCTCGCTCAATTCTATCTCACTCTCATTGCTTCCATCAAGAATGTGTTTCTTCTCAAGGAACACAACTTTCTTGACAACAAAGACCTTTTGGTCATCCGGATGATAGAAATAATACCCACAAGTTTCCTTTGGGTAACCCACGAATGTGCATCATTCTGTCCTTGATTCTAACTTATCAGGGTTGTATCTTTTAACGTGGGTAGGACAGTCCCAAATCTTAACAATCTTAAGATCGAGCTTCTTTCCTTTCCATATCTCATATGGTGTAGACACTACCAACTTTTTATGGAACTCTGTTCAGAAGGTAAGTTGCAGTCTCTAGGGCGTACCCCCAGAATAAAATGGGTAGGTCAACGAAACTCATCATGGATCGCACCATGTCTAATAGCGTGCGATTCCTCCTTTTCAATACACCATTGAGCTGAGGTGTATAAGGAGGTGTCCACTGGGATAGAATCTCATTGTCCTTGAGGAAATAGGTGAACTCCATACTCAAGTACTCTCCTCCTCGATTTGATTGAAGAGTCTTAATACTCTTTCCAATTTGGTTCTCTACCTCATTCTTTTATTCCCTGAATTTCTTGAAGGCTTCAGATTTATACCTCATTAAGTACATGTGTCCATACCTAGAGAAATCATTAGTGAATGTAATGAAGTATGAGTAACCACTTATAGCCTGAGTCGACATGGGACCACATACATCGCTATGTATGAGTTCCAATAACTCAGTGGCTCTCTCTCTAATTCCACTAAAAGAAGAGTTGGTCATCTTCCACGAAGGCAAGGTTCGCAAGTTGCATATGTCTCATAGTCAAATGGATCTAAGTATCCATTTTTCAACAACTTTTGAATCATTCCCTTATGTATATGACCTAGCCTACAATGCCATAGGTATGCATTATTGACCTCATCTCTTTTCCTCTTAGACATATTTATATTCATGATATATGGAGAAGTGTCTAACACATATAAGCCATTTATAAGGGTCCATCTAGTGATGATCTCATCATCCATAATTATTAAATAATAATTATTCTCAAAAACTAATTTATATCCACTAATTATAAAAAAAGAGATAAAAATAATATTTTTGATAATAGAGGGAATAAAATAGCATGCATCTAATGCAATAATAGCTCTACCAGGCGGATATAGGGTGACCTCTCCAACAGCAACTGCAGTAACTCGTGCTCCATTGCCCATCTCACCTTTAGCCAATCTCTTAGATCTTGCTAGAACCTGCAACGAATTGTAGATATGATAAACACTCCCGGTATCTAATACCCATGTGTTATCATGAAAATCTGACAAGTGGAGACTGATCATGAATATACCTGAAGCTTCTCCAAGCTGCTGTCTCGCCTTCTCTACAAAGTGGTCCTTACAGTTCCTCTTCCAAGATCCATCTTGGCCACAATAGAAGTATTATCCTTTGTCCTTTCCCGGGTATTTCTTGGCAACCTTTGTCTTACCTGGTCTTTCTTTTTCCTTGCCCTTCTTAAGGGTCTTGTTGGCCTTCCTTTTCTTTTTGGTCTCACCAATATAGAGAACTGGCTTCTCCTTCTTGATGGCACTCTCAGCTTCCCTCAACATATTGAGGAGCTCAGGGAGAATCATCTCAAACTTGCTCATGTTAAAATTCATGATGAAGTGAGAAAAGGAATCTGGTAAGGACTGAAGTATAAGATCAACGCACATGTTATCCTCTAGGACTATTCCTAGACTTGTGAGTTTCTCAGTCCACTCTATCATCTTTAGGACATGGTTCTCAACCGATGTCCCTTCTGTCATCCTAGCTTGGAAGAGTTTCTTAGATATCTTATATCTTTGAGTTCTTTCCTGTTTCTCAAATAGCTGGCGGAGATGAAGAAGGATAGAATCTGCATCTATGCTCTCATGTTGCCTTTGTAACTTAGGAGTTATGGATGCCAACATGTAACATTTTGCCAACGTGGAATCATTTATATACTTCACAAAGCAAGCGATCTCACCCTCGCTTGCCTCTTCTTCCGGCGTGGGTAGAATTATATCAAGAACAAATGCGATTTTCTCCGTCGTGAGAATAATTCTCAAATTGTGGAGCCAATCTGTATAGTTTGGACCAATGAGGCGGTTGGCATCAAGTATGCCACGTAGGGGGTTTGTGAGCGACATGTTTATGACAAAACAAGATATAGCAAAAATAAATAACATGCAGATTTTACAGAAAATACTAATTAAGATATGGACTTCTATCTTAATGTACTCCCACTATTTTCTTAGCAAATTATGTGACACCCTCGACACGTGAGATGAAAGTCTCTAGCAGACTCTTAGTGGGGATCGGGATCCAATTGACATCTTAGTGCAACCTCAAGGGACTCGACCAATTATGCTAAGCCCAAAAGGTAAGCAACTCTTGTCAATCATAACTCCTTGCGATTCCCATCACATTCGGCCTCCGAATCATCATGGTCTCAAGGGACTCGAACAACTATGATATTCAGTTAAGTCATCACCATCGTTACAAGATGAGTCTGATTTGATGATATGCCCTCGAGGGACTCGACCAAGCATACTATGTCCTCAGGTCACCGGTGACATCTCTATGTCATAGGTAAGAACTCGATCATGTAGATAGGTGAGCCTCGAGGGACTTGACTAACTCAACCTATGTCGTGATTCAATTTCTTCCTATAACGATGGAACGCCACGTTGGTTAATCTTATTGCTTCACGCTTACCGACTTAATATTTTCAGAGGAGGGGTTTTTGTTTTATATTGATCTCCTAATATATCATGTCACACAGATATATATTTAATATATATCTACATCGCATGTAAATATATATATACATATATCCGGTAGGTGTATAACACATCACATATACAAGCCACACCAGATGATCATGAGCCGTCACCTAATATAATTAAGCCCGAGCCAACGGGCCTAATCACTCATAATAGGATCTATGTGTGCATTGGCGCATCTCCATGCCCTATGATTGTTGATCTCGTCATCATCGGTTCCGTCGGATCGTCGCATCACCATGCATCGTAATCTCCCGCTTCAGTATCGTGGGTCCCGCTATCACCTCCACGCTCCCACTACGCCTCTCCTTGTAATTACAAATAATCAGAAAATAAATAACATGCAGATTTTACAGAAAATACTAATTAAGATATGGACTTCTATCTTAATGTACTCCCACTATTTTCTTAGCAAATTATGTGACACCCTCGACACGTGAGATGAAAGTCTCTAGCAGACTCTTAGTGGGGATCAGGATCCAATTGACATCTTAGTGCAACCTCAAGGGACTCGACCAATTATGCTAAGCCCAAAAGGTAAGCAACTCTTGTCAATCATAACTCCTTGCGATTCCCATCACATTCGGCCTCCGAATCATCATGGTCTCAAGGGACTCGAACAACCATGATATTCAGTTAAGTCATCACCATCGTTACAAGATGAGTCTGATTTGATGATATGCCCTCGAGGGACTCGACCAAGCATACTATGTCCTCAGGTCACCGGTGACATCTCTATGTCATAGGTAAGAACTCGATCATGTAGATAGGTGAGCCTCGAGGGACTTGACTAACTCAACCTATGTCGTGATTCAATTTCTTCCTATAACGATGGAACGCCACGTGGGTTAATCTTATTGCTTCACGCTTACCGACTTAATATTTTCAGAGGAGGGGTTTTTGTTTTATATTGATCTCCTAATATATCATGTCACACAGATATATATTTAATATATATCTACATCGCATGTAAATATATATATACATATATCCGGTAGGTGTATAACACATCACATATACAAGCCACACCAGATGATCATGAGCCGTCACCTAATATAATTAAGCCCGAGCCAACGGGCCTAATCACTCATAATAGGATCTATGTGTGCATTGGCGCATCTCCATGCCCTGTGATTGTTGATCTCGTCATCATCGGTTCCGTCGGATCGTCGCATCACCATGCATCGTAATCTCCCGCTTCAGTATCGTGGGTCCCGCTATCACCTCCACGCTCCCACTACGCCTCTCCTTGTAATTACAAATAATCATAGGCACGTAGGCCCAACAATAAACGAGAAAAACATAGGCTCGCAGGCCCCAATAATAATAATAATCACAATTACACACATCACAACACATGGCTCATGATCATCCATCCACATCATACATCATATGTACATCACATCATATGTAGGATTACTAGATCTATATAATAATTAATTAATTATTATTCTGGAAATCAGGATATGCTCGGAATTTCCAGAATTATCAAGGGCATTTTCATAATTTTGGGTGAGAGGACAATCCTTAAAATTTTTAAAATTATCAAGGGTATTTTTAGAATTCTGTACAAGAGGACAGTCCTCAAAATTTCCAGAATCGTTGAGGGTATTTTGAAAATTATGTACATAAGGACAGTCCTTGAAATTTTTGAAATTTAGAGGGCTAGGATCGTTCTTCTCTTAAAAGGATGCCCTAGCGCTCTCTTTGCCCCCCTCTGCGCCAGTGGTGCCCTTGCTGCGACAGCTGGCCAGGTAGGCCACTAGCGAGTCCCTTGCAGGCGTTGGGCAGCCCCCTTACGGCTGGCCGGTGTGAGCCCTTGCGTCTTGGCCATAACGGTCATGCCAGGCTCTGCCCTCGGGTGGCTACCCCAGACTCGCCCCAGAGGCGACCGCCTTGTAGGGGCTTGGCCGTAGTCGTGCCGTGCGCTCACGCCTTGCAAGTGGCCGGGCCATGCCCTGCTGCCCCTCCTCCTCATTGCCTTCGCTGCAAAAATGCAACAAGAACGCATAGAACAATTCTAGGTCATTCAATCTCATCACACGCAGTTTAAAACCAATCTTTCACACGAAAACCATGGCTCTGATACCACTGTTGGGAAACCTCAGCGGGTGCATTACATGCGTAGCTAAAATCAAAATAAAAACTGGTTTCCCACGTATATTAAATCGTCATGCAAAAGATTGGGGTCGCGAGAAAAACCATAAAAATAAAAAAAATCATGATGTGTGAGAGATTGATTTTACCTAGGGAGATTGTATATCCCTGTATTCCAGATCTGAATGGAGAAGATGAAGGAGGTCAAGTATCCTCCTCTCTAGAGGTATCCACACGATAGATCTCTGTAGCGAAACTCCTCCAATCTAATCTTGCAACTCTTGCTCAGAGGGAGGAGAATAGGAGGTGGTGGCTAAAGTTGCAGCCTATCAACCATGAGTCTCCCCTCCTATTTATAGAGAGCCACCAAAGACCCTAGGGATCCTGCCTTAGTGGGTGTTGTATCTCCATCCAATAACCCACTAACCTTGCATTATTAGATCTCTATCCAATAATCTCATTAGGCCTCTAATTGGGCCTTAAACAAGGAGCCCATCAGTATAGGGTCTCATCTAATAAGAATAGGGGCTAATTGGATCTTCATCCAATCCTCTATTCACTGAAGCATCCACCATATGTGTGTGACCCTCTAGGTCCGATACCGAGCTGGCCGTGAGTCACTCCTATCAGAACTCCTTCTAATATAGTGAATTATTATCCTCATAATAATTCACTCGACTCATCGACTATGGACATACTAGGCCACTATGCCATAGTGCCTAGATGGTATAGGGGGATCGAATCCATCGGACATGTCTGTCTATAGTTACTATGTATCTATTGCTAGTTACAGGTGCCTTGTAAGCCAATCACGCAAGTGATGGCACGTGTGACACACTACTTAATCTTTTTGCTTATGATTAATATTAGTATATTCTTATATTATATTATATGTAGCATATATATTGTGATGTCCTTGGTTCTATGCAATAGGAATCGGATCATGATGAGATCACAATAATGAGATCGATTGATCTTTAAACACAGATCCTAAATAATCCCGGTCGTAGGTTCCTCGAGAGGGACATCGAGATAACCAGACAGACCAGTGTACTATATACCCATCCATATGATGGAGGCGGCTGGTCTTATAGCCACTTATGTGGAGACATTAAGGATATAGTACAGGTGCTTATTGGAGAATGAGTTCACTGATTGATCCGCTTATGGAATGTTGTATGGTTAATGATACCTAATATTAGATAGTGATTCCATAGTCCCAATTATGTATCCGGTCTTTAGACATGAGACACGAAGGATGTCTTATATGAGTACTCCTTTCTTTGACACTAGACTTACAAGTTTAGAAAGTTTCAGATCTGATACAACTGGTTATCGGGATTAGTAGCCAACCTTACGAAGGCAATTGAGTGTCAATAGAGGATCATCCACTCTCGGTATCATGAGAGGAATATCCCATATGTGCTTGCTCAGACAAATCCCTAGCTAGGGTCATTCGAATTGAGAGAGAAAGAGTTCTATAGTAGAATCCGACTAGAGCAAGAAAAACTGATTCTGTATGTGACCTGACAGTACCATGTCCGATATACGGTCTCTGGGATATTATTTAAATGAGGGATTATAGATACATGGTAACTGTGGTCAGACAAGTCCGATGGATTCGATCCCCTTGTATCGTCTGGGGACTATGGCGCAGTGGCCTAGTATGTCCATAGTTGATAAGTCGAGTGAATTATTATGGAGATAATAATTCACTATATCAGAAGGAGTTATGATGGGAGTAACTCACGGCCAACTCGGTGTCGGGCCTAGAGGGTCACACACATATGGTGGATGCTTCAGCGAATAGAGGATTAGATGGAGATCCAATTAGCCCCTATTCTCATTAGATAAGACCCAATACTGATGGACTCCTTGATTAAGGCCCAATTAGAGGTCTAAGGAGATTATTGGATAGAGATCTAATAATGCAAGATTAGCGGGTTATTGGATGAAGATCCAATACCCACTAAGGCATGAGCCCTAGAGTTTTTTGGTGGCTCTCTATAAATAAGAGGGGAGACTCTTGGTTGATAGGCTGTAACTTTAGCCACCACCTCCTATTCTGCTCCCTCCCTCTGAGCAAGAGTTGCAAGATCAGATTGGAGGAGTTTCGCTTCAGAGATCCATCGTGTGCATACTGCTAGAGAGGAGGATGCTTGACCTCCTTCATCTTCTTCATCCAGATCTGAAATACAGGGATATACAATCTCCTTAAGTAAAGTCAATCTCTCAGACATCGTGGTTTTTTCAATTTTTACATTTTTCTCGCTACCCTAATCTTTTGCACGACGATTTGATCTACATAGAAAATCAATTTTTGTTTTGACTTCTGTTGTGCATGTGATGCACCTGCTATAGGTTTCCCAACAATGGTATCAGAGCCAAAGTTTTCGTGTAAAAGATTGATGTTAAACTATGTGTGATGAGATTGAATCGCGTAGAATCGTTCTACGCGTTCTTGCTGTATTTTTGCAATGAAGGAAGCCCTTGCAAGGGGTAGTTGGGCATGGCCATGGCCAGCCCCCTTGTAAGGGCGGCCGACCACCTGCAAGGGGGTGACCGACTATAGCCAAGGCCCCCCAAAAAGGGGGTAGCCGGTTGCAACCAGGCCCCTTGCAAGGGGTGGTGACTCGCAGGGTCGGAGCCCACGCACGACTACACACCGCTGGTTAGGCCATAAGGGCCTTTGCCCACGGCATGACCGCAAGGGGTAGCCGCCTGCGGCCAAGCCGCAGGTGGCGGCTACCCACTGCAAGGCTGCAAGGGGTAGCCCCGTAGCTAGGGTTACCGCCTACAAGGGCGGTCACGACGAGCGACCAGGGGGCGACGCATGAGGCGCCACCACGCAAGGTTCCACCGGCGGGCCGCAGGCGGCCGCCACCGACGGTGCGCCGCCACCTGCGCAGGGCAATGGCGATGACGGCGGCACAAATGGGGGCAAGGTGAGGGCTAGGGCATCCTTTTAAAAAAAAGGATGATCCTGCCCCTCTAATTTTCAAAAATTCTGAGGACTGTCCTCATATGCAAATTTTCAAAAATTCCCTCAATAATTCTTGAAATTTCGAGGACTGTCCTTTCATCCAGAATTATAAAAATACTCTTAATAATTCTGAAAATTCTGAGCATGTTCTAATTTTTTAAAAAATAATTAATTAAATAGTTTAATTAATTATTATATATTTAGTAATCCTTCATATGATGTGATATACATGTGATGTATGATGTTGATGGATGATCATGAGTCATGTGTTGTGATGTGTGTAATTATGATTATTATTATTATTGGGGCCTGCGTGCCTCTATTTTTCTCATTTTTTCTCAGGCCTGCATGTCTGTGATTATTTGTAATTATATGGAGAGGCGCATCGGGAGAGTGGAGATGATAGTGGGACCCACGATGTCGTGGTAGGAGATTATGATGCATGGTGATACGATGATTCGACGGAACCGATGATGATGAGATCAACAATCACAGGGCATAGAGATACGTCGATGCACACATAGATCCTATTGTGAGTGATTAGGCCCATTGGCTCGGGCTTAATCATATTATGTGACGACTTATGATCTTCCGGTGTGGCTTGCATATGTGATGTGTTATACACCTACTAGATATATGTATATATATATTTACATACGATGTAGATATATATTAAATATGTATATGTGTAACATAATATATTAGGAGAACGATAGAAAACAAAAACCCCTCCTAAGATAATATTAAGTCGGTAAGCGTGAGGTAATAAGATTGACCCACGTGGCCTTCCATCGTTATAGGAAAAAATTGAATCACAACATAGTTTGAGTTCGTTGAGTCCCTCGAGGCTCACCTATCTATATGATCGAGTTCTTGCCTATGACATAGAGATATCACCGGTGACCTGAGGATATGGTATGCTTGGTCGAGTCCCTCGAGGGCATATCATTGAATCAGACTCATATTGTAATGATGGTGATGATTTAACTGAACGTTATAGTTGGTTGAGTCTCTCGAGACCATGATGATTCGGAGGTCGAACGTGATGGGAATAAAAAAGAGTTGTGATTGGCAAGAGTTACCTACCTTTTGGGCTTAGTGTAATTGGTCGAGTCCCTCGAGGTTGCACTAAGACGCCAATTGGATCCCGATCCCCACTAGGAGTCTGCCGAAGACTTCCGTCTCACGTGTTGAGGGTGTCACGTGATTCGCTAAGAAAATAGTGGGAGTACATTAAGATAAAAGTCCATATCTTAATTAGTATTTTCTATAAAGTCTGCATGTTATTTAATTACACTATATCTTGTTTGTCGCTTGCAAAATCCCTATGTGACATACTTAATGCCAACCACCTCATTAGTCCAAATGCTCCATAATTTGAGAATTGTTCTCACAAAAGAGAAAATTATATATGTCCTTGACATGATTGTGCCCACACTAGAGGAAAGGATAAACGAGGATGAGATTGCTCGCTTTGTGAAGTATAAAGATAGTCCAAAAGAATAGTTCTAAAGAATAACCTGTATATTGATCTTATACTTTAGTCCCTACCAGATTCCTTTTCACTATTCATTATTAACTTTAATATGAACAAATTTGTGGTGACTCCATCTAAGCTCCTCAATATGTTAAGGGAAGCTAAGAGTGCCATTAAGAAGGCGAAGCCAGTTCTCTATATTTGTGAGACCAAAAAGAAAAGGAAGGCTATTAAGGCCCTTAAGAAGGGCAAGGGCTAAGGAATACCAGGTAAGGAAAAGGTTGCCAAGAAAGACTTAGCAAAGAATAAAGGACAGTGCTTGCACTACAGCCAAGACGAGCATTGGAAGAGGGACTGTAAGGACTACCTTGCAGAGAAGGCGAGACAAAAGCTTAGAGAAGCTTCAGGAATTTTCATGATCAGTCTTCACTTGTCAGATTTTCATGATAACATATGGGTATTAGATATTGGGAGTGTTTATCATATCTGTAATTTGTTGTATTTTCTAGCAAGACCTATGAGATTAGCTAGAGGCGAGATAGACCTCAAGATGGGCAATGAAGCAAGAGTTGCTATAGTTGTTGTTGGAGAGGTCACCCTACATCTGCTTGGTGGAGCTATTATTACATTAGATGCATGATATTTTATTCCCTCTATTATCAAAAATATTATTTCTGTCTCTTGTTTGATAATTAGTAGATATAAATTAGTTTTTAAGAACAATAGTTGTTTAATAATATGGATGATAAGATCATCACTAGAGGGACCCTAATAAATAGCTTATATGTGTTAAACACTTATCCACATATCATGAATATAAATATGTCTAAGAGAAAAAGAGATAAGATGAATAATGCATACCTATGGCATTGTAGGCTAGGTCATATACATGAGGGAAGGATTCAAAAGTTGCTGAAAGATAGATACTTAGATCCATTTGACTATGAGACATTTGCAACTTACGAACCTTACCTTCGTGGGAAGATGACCAACTCTCCTTTTAGTGAAATTGGAGAGAGAGCTATCGAGTTATTGGAATTCATACATAGTGATGTATGTGGTCCCATGTAGACTCAAGCTATAGGTGGTTACTCATACTTCATTACATTCACTGATGATTTCTCTAGGTATGGACACATGTACTTAATGAAGTACAAATCTGAGGCCTTCGAGAAATTCAGGGAATATAAGAATGAGGTAGAGAACCAAATTAGAAAGAGTATAAAGACTCTTCGATCAAATCGAGGAGGAGAGTACTTGAGTATGGAGTTCACCCATTTCCTCAGGAACAATAGGATTCTATCTCAATAGACACCTCCTTATACACCTTAGCTCAATGGTGTATTAGAAAGGAGGAATCGTACACTATTAGACATGGTGCGATCCATGATGAGTTTCGCTGACCTACCCGTCTCATTTTGGGGGTACGCCCTAGACACTACTGAATTTGAACAGAGTTTCATCAAATTCAGTAGTGTCTACACTATATGAGATATGGAAAGGAAAGAAGCCCTTTCTTAAAATTATTAAGATTTGGCGCTGTCCTACCCACGTTAGAAGACACAACCCCGATAGGTTGGAATCAAGGACAGAATGGTGCACATTCGTGGGATACCCAAAGGAAACTTGTGGGTATTATTTCTATCATCCCGAGGACCAAAAGGTCTTTGTTGCCGAGAGAGTTGTGTTCCTTAAGAAGGAACATATTCTTAGTGGAAACAGTGGGAGTGAGATAGAATTGAGCGAGGTTGGAGAACCTAGCTAAAGCACCATTCTAGAGCCCTAGTTCGTTCAGGTACCTAACACACAATTCTAAATTTACGTAGGTCTAGTAGAGTATCTCACCCTCCTGAAAGATATGTGGGACATATCAGTGGAGATGACTCTCAGGATGTTGATCCTCAGACCTACGAGGAGGCTATTATAAGTATAGACTCTAGGAAGTAGTAAGAAGCCATGAATTCTAAGATGGATTCCATGTACTCTAACAAGGTTTGGAACCTTGTAGATGCACCCAAGGGTGTTATATCCATCGACTACAAATTGATCTTCAAGAAGAAGATTGGAGTGGATGGAAAGGTAGAAACCTATAAAGCAAGGCTTGTAGCTAAAGGATATCGTCAAAGATAAGGAGTTGACTATGACGAAACCTTTTCACCTGTAGCCATGCTTAAGTCCATTAGAATTATTTTGGGCATTGCAGCACACTATGACTATGAGATCTGGCAAATGGATATCAAAACCGCATTCCTCAATGGCAACCTCGAGGAAGAGGCGTATATGATATAACTAGAAGGATTCGTATCCAAAGAGAGTCTAAATAAAGTGTGCAGGTTACTTAGATCCATTTATGGATTGAAGCACGCTTCTCGAAGTTGGAACACCAAATTTGATGAGATGATCAAATCTTTTGACTTCATTAAGAATGAAGATGAACCTTGTGTGTACAGGAGGGTAAGTGGAAGTGCTATCACCTTCTTGGTGCTATTTGTGGATGACATCTTAATTATTGGGAATAATGTAGGAATGCTTGCCACAATAAAAGCTTGGCTATCTAAAAACTTCTCCATGAAAGACTTAGGGGAAGAATCCTATATTTTAGGGATTAGGATCTATAGAGATAGATCCAAAAGGATGCTTGGCTTGTCCCAGTCTAGGTACATAAACTCCATTGTCAAAAGGTTTGGCATGAAAAATTCCTAGAGAGGTCTCATACTGATGAGACATGAAATATCACTTTCTAGGAGTATGTCCCCAAAGACTCCTGAAGAAAGGGCAAACATGGATAAGATACCTTATGCCTCAATGATAGGATTTATCATGTATACAATGCTATATACTAGGCCTGATATAGCACATGCTCTGAGTGTCACGAGCAGGTATCAAACAGATCCAGGTTTAGAACACTGGAAGGCAATAAAGTATATCCTTAAGTACTTGAGAAGGACTAAAGATCTTTTACAAGTATATGGAATAGGTAGCCTCCAGGATGAGGGCTACACAAACTCATGTTTTCAGTCTGACATTGATGATAGCAAGTCAAATTTAGGGTATATTTTCACTATGAATGGAGGAGCAGTAAGCTGGAAGAGCTCCAAGCAAGATACTACTGCCGACTCGACCACAGAGGCAGAATACATTGCTGCAACAGAAGCCGTTAAGGAAGGGGTATGGATGAAGAAGTTCATCAAAGATTTGGGAGTCGTACCAAGCAGTGTAGAACTAATTCCCATATACTACGACAACAATGGGGCGATAGCTTAAGCGAAGGAACCTAGGTCTCATCAGAAGTCTAAGCATGTTATGAGGAGGTTCCATATGATAAGAAAGATCATAGCCCGTAAAGATATAGCAATGGAAAGAGTTTTATCCGAAGATAACATTACAGATCCACTAACGAAGCCATTGGCTCAGATTATATTTGAGCATCACAAGGGTCTGATGGAGATCAAACACATAGGTGATTAGCTTTAGATCAAGTGGGAGATTGCTAGTTATAGGTGCCCTGTAAGCCAATCACGCGAGTGATGGCACATGTGACACATTGCTTAATCTTTTTACTTATAATTAATATTGATATATTCTTACATTATATTATATATAGCATATATATTGTGATGTCCTTTGTTCTGTACAATGGGAATCGGATCGTGATGACATCACGATAATGAGATCGATTCATCTTTAAACACATATCCTAAATAATCCTGGTCGTAGGTTACTCGAGAGGGATATCGAGATAACCGGATATACCGGTGTACTATATACCCATCCATATGATGGAGGTAGCTGATCTCATAGGCACTTGTGTGGAGACACTAAGGATATAGTACATGTGCTCATTGGAGAATGAGTTCACTGATTGATCCATTTATGAAATGCTATATATTTAAAGATGAATCGATTTCATTATTGTGATCTCATCATGATCCGATTCCCATTGCACAGAACCAAGGACATCATAATATATATGCAACAAATAATATAATATGAGAATATACCAATATTAATTATAAGTAAACATATTACACAGTGTGTCACATGTGCCATCACTCATGTGATTGGCTTGCAGGGCACCTATAACTAGCAGAAGTAACCAACCAGCATGTCCACTGCATAGTCGGCCAGTTGGAGCTCTTCCTCTGTGGCTTCATCTTTGATTATCTTGATGTCCCTCTCGAGTAACCTATAACTGAGATTATTTAAGATCTATGATTAAAGGTGGAACAATCTCATTATTGTAATCTCATCACGATTTGATTCTTATTATATAGAACTAAGGACATCATAATATATATATGCAATAGATAATATAATATGAGAATATACCTGTAATAATCATAAGCGAAAAGATCATGTAGCGTGTCACATGTGCCATCACTCACATGATTGGTTTGCAGGGCAACTGTAACCAGTAATCTTCTACTTGACCGAAAGCCAATCACTTATATGTTTGATCCTCATCAGACCCTTGTGATGCTTAAATACAATCTGAGTCAGTGGCTTCACTAGTAGATCTGCAATGTTATCTTTGGATAGAACTATTTTTGTTGCAATATCTTTATGGGTCATAATTGCTCTAATCCATTAGAACCTCCTTAGAACAATTTTGATGAGACTTGAGTTCCCTTGCTAGAGCCATCGCCCTGTTATTGTCGTTGTATATGCGAATTAACTCTATGCTACTTAGTATGACTCCCAAATTCTTGATGAACTTCTTCATCCACACCACTTCTTTTTGCTGCTTCTATTGTAGTAATGTATTCCACCTCTGTTGTCAAGTTAACAATAGTATCTTGCTTGGAACTCTTCCAGTTTACTACTTCTTCATTCAGAGTGAAAACATACATTGAGTTTGACCTGTTATCATCAATATCGGAATAAAAACTCGAGCTCTTAGAGCCCTCAACCTGGAGGCTACCTCCTCCATATACCAGTAAAAGATTCTTAGTCCTTCTCAAGTACTTAAGGATACACTTTACTGTCTTCTAGTGTTTTAAACCTGGATCTGCTTGATACCTGCTAGTGACACTTAGAGCATGTACTATATCAGGTCTAGTACATAGCATAACATACATGATAGATCCTATTATTGAGGCATAGGGTATCATATCCATGTCTATCCTTTCTTCAGGAGTCTTTGGGGACATATTCCTAGTAAGTGATATTCCATGTCTCATTGTATGAGACCTCTCTTGAAATTCTCCATGCCAAACCTTTTGACAATGGAGTCTATGTATATGGATTAGGACTAGCCAAACATTTTCTTGGATCTATCTCTATAGATCCAGATCCCCTACATATCAGATGCTTCCCCTAAGTCCTTCATGGAGAAGTTTATGGATAGCTAAGCCTTTACTATGGAGAGAATTTCCACATCATTCCCAATAATATCAATTAAAAAATAAATAAAAAGTAGCTTTAAGTTTAAAAATCAAATAAGCACCTCTATGCCACTTTAATTGATCCATATGGATTTATTTGGACTAATTGACCTTACAAGTTTTTGTGGTAATAAATATGCATTTGTTATAGTTGATGATTTTAGTAGATATACTTGAACCTATATCTTGGCACATAATAAAATTATAGTTGATGATTTTAGTAGATATACTTTAAATGTTTTACAAAAAAATATAAAATTATTCAAAATGAAAAAGGATATATGATTTCTTCAATACGAAGTGATCATAATGGAGAATTCCAAAATAATAATTTTTAAAATTTTTATGATTTGAATAGGTGTATCCATAATTTGTCTACTCCACAGAATCCATAACAAAATAGAGTAGTAGAAAGAAAAAATAGGAGCTTACAAGAAATGGCTAGAACAATGTTGAATGAACATAGTCTACACAAATATTTTTAGGCTGAAGTCGTTAATATGACATGCTATGTTTTAAATAAAGTTCTTGTAAGACCATTACTCACTAAAACTCCTTATGAATTGTGGAATGGTAAAAAATATAATATTTCTTATTTTAAAATATTTGGTTTCAAATGTTTTATTTTAAATAAAAAGGATGCTTTAGGAAAATTTGATGTAAAATCTGATGAAAGTATTTTTCTAGGTTATTCTTCTATTTCAAAAGCTTATCGCGTTTTTAATAAAAGAACATTAGTAATAGAAGAATTCATTCATGTTTTTTTAATGAGTTTTTTGAATTTAAAAAGATTAATTTTGATGACGAAATTGATCTCGATACTTTGAATTTAAATGATAATGCTCCTAAAGTAACTTGGATGAATCTACTTTCAAATCTTTACCCAAGGAATGAAAGTATATGAATAATCATCCTTAGGAGCTTATAATAGGAGAAAGATTAAAAGGAGTTTAAACTCAGTCTTCCTTTATAAATTTTTGTGCAAATGCTATGTTTCTTTCTTAA
Organism: Ensete glaucum; assembly: GCA_021527575.1. NCBI lineage: Eukaryota > Viridiplantae > Streptophyta > Magnoliopsida > Zingiberales > Musaceae > Ensete > Ensete glaucum. The sequence continues at coordinate 43,068,145 of CM038551.1, read as the reverse complement.
ATCGGACCAAAGTGCATTGATGAGGCCCTAAAAGATGATTCTTGGGTTAATACAATGCATGAAGAGTTTAATCGATTTGAGAGAAATGAGGTATGAGAGCTTTGTCCTAGACCTAATGACCATTTAGTGATTAAATGTTTATTGTTGGATTGTGTGCAAGGTATCAATCTAACCAGAAAATCTCTTATTTGAAAGTAGTTAAACGGATTTTTAGATATTTAAAAGGGAACATCTAAACTAGGATTATGATATCCAAAATCAAAAAAAAAATTTGGTGAATATGGAATAGATATAAAGAGTACCACTAGGACATATCAATTTTTAGGGCATGCATTTGTTTCTTGGACTTCCAAGAAACAAAATTTAGTAGCTGTATCTATTGCGGAAGCAGAATACATTGTAGCTAGTGCATGTTGTGCCAAAGTTATTTAGATGAAAAATACACTAGAAGATTACGGAATGAAATTTAAAAATATTCCTTTAAAGTGTGATAATATAAGTGCTATATGTTTAACCAAAAATCCTATTCAATATTTAAGAATCAAACATATTAATATTATACATCATTTTATATGGGATCATATAAATTGTCAAGATATTTTCATAGAATTTATTGACACTAAGCATCAATTAACGGATATATTTACAAAACCCTTAAATTAACAACAATTTGATTTTCTTAGAAGAGAACTTGGAATGCTAAATCATGAAAATATATGAATTACTAATCTAGATTTTATGATATTAAATTTTTATGATAATATTTTTGAAATATTATCTTATTGTTCACATGAAATTATCTCATTATTCACAAAAGGGGAGAAAATTTACATGATATTTTGCCATTTTACGGATTTATTTGTTACACTTGCTTGAAATTACATGAGATGATTTTAAATGCATAAGTAGCTCATAAACTTTTAAATCTTCTTGAATATCTTAGAATTTTGAGCTTATTTTCAAAATTCATCTCTATAAAATTGAGAGCTATGTTTAATGATGTTTTACAACTCATCCCTTGATTTCTTTCCTTCTTTTTCACAAGAGCAAGATAATTATTTATATCATATTTTAAAAAGGAGAAGCAAAAAACTTATATGCCTTAAAATCTTTAGCCTCACATTTTACCTTTTTGTTGATCACAAAGGAGGAGAAATTGATGTTGATGACTTCTAAGGGTAAATTTTCAAATGTTTGAAATTCATGAAAATCCTTGATGAGTTGATAATTTAAAAGCAAACTTTTGTTAATATATGAGTGCCTTATTGCAATCCTTGAAATATGATTTGCTTGGAATATTGATTGCCATGATTCAATTGAATTCAAGATGTATGATTCTCTTGAATTTAAGTCTTTTTTATTATGACATGAATTTAGGGGGAGTTAGGATTAACTCTCGGTATCAATTGATTATCATCATAAAAAAGGGAGAGATTGTTGAATCTCAGATATTGATAATGAAATCAATTGATGAGTGTTTAATCTAACAAATGTGTTAGAGGAAGTATTGTAGATCTAACTATGATAGAGCAATTGAGTTACAATCAAATGATGGGCCAAGATAAAGCTTGGGCATCGGGCCATGTTCGGACAATGCAATAGGATCTCGTCGGGAGTTTGCTAAGAGATTCACCAAAGAAATCGAGAAGCTTACTGGGAACATGTCAGGAGATCACTAGAAGAAAACCAAAAGACTCACTGTAAGAATGCCTAGACTATCAGATTGGTGGGAGTTAGGTCCTGGTTTAGCTTGTTGCTCATTAAGTTGTAATCATTTAGTCATAGTTAGGGATTGAGTCCTAATTGAATTGGATTTGGAAGAAATCCAAATCAACTAAATGAGGCAACCGAGTCCACTATGGGGTTTGATTCAGCTCAGGTTGAGCTCAATTAGCTGACTAAAGAATTAATCAACATCATGTTTAAGCCAAAATTTGAAGAGTAGAGGGAACTACTTTTCCATAGATTCTAGCAGGTAAATCACTGGTGAGTGACAGTTAGACCACTTATACCCTGGAAATAGGGCGACTGTTAGCAGTTGAACTGCCTAGGGTAGGTGAGTAAATAGCTCATACCAAGTTTTCGGGCAGGTTAACCACCGACGCCGGCGTCGACGAGCAGACTGCCCGTACCTAAATTTTTTTGGATACATTTGATTTTTAGCTCCAAATTCTAAATCCATTTGGGGCCTATAAATACCCCAAGTTTTCTTCCATTTCATATAAAAATTTTGGGGATTACAATCCGTGTGAAAAATTGTATGTGAACTGTAAGAAAAAGAAAAGGGGAAGGGAGAGAGCTTAGAGTTAAAAAATTCTTGAAGTCTCTCTTATAAGCAAAGTGTAAAGGTTTGATCTTCACCCAAAGAAGATCGATAGTGAACGCCAATGTGCCTCAAGCAGGAGGACTTTGGAGTAGACATAAGGCTGTTGGTGTCGAACCACTATAATTGTGAGTGTTTTATTCTTATTGCTTTTACTACTTGTAATTGTCCAGTTATTAATTGCTTTGAATTAAACATCAATTAGACGCTTTCGATTTTTACTTACTCTTTGAAAGCTAAGTTTCAAGTCAAGCATTTTCCTTCGACATTACTTATCTTCTGGGTTTGATTGTTCTTTCTTAAGTAATTCTTAAGTAACTTAGTAAACTTCTTTTAATCACTCACTTGCTTTACTTGAACGAAAAGCTTTGGATCTTTCTATCTTGCTTCAAGCCAAAAGTTTTTTACAAAACAAAACTTTACATTTGCACTAATTCACCCTCCTAGTGCCAATTAATCCTAACAATATATATATATATATATATATATATATATATATATATATATATATAAAATAGATCTTGGCATCCCATGCAACTTTATAATATTTTCGATAAAGATATGAGCAATGCTGGAAGTGGTATAGGGGTTGCGGACAGCGCAAAAGTGGGCATACTTTGTAAGACGATTAACCACAATGAGAATTGTACCTCTTGTGATGAGGGTAGCCCTTCGATGAAGTTCATTGATATATTGGTCCATATTGAGTCTGGGATAGGTAGAGATTACAGCTTTTCGAGGCTTGTCATTGTTTCACCTTTATGTTATTGGCATGCATCACACTACGCCATAAATTCAGCAAATATTTTTCATCCCTTCTAATAAAAATTTTGTTTAATTCTCTTATTAGTTCTACAGAATCTGGAGTGCCCCTCCACTGGTGTAGAATGCATCTCCTGAAGGATAGTCTTTATGTAAGTAGAATTGCTAAGCTTATTGCTCTTTTGGCAAAAAATTAATCTTAAGGATAATCTTATTGCTCTCCTGAAGGATAGTCTTTATGAAGTAAATTGATCTTTCCGTTCAATAACGGAAGCTTTCCATTCAAGTAAGTAATTCAATCTTATAGAGAAATGCTAGGCTTATTATTTAGCAACGACTCAAGAAAGAATAAGCAAATCTAAATATAAAGATAAGCAACATCATTAGGGAAATGCTTGATTTAAAGAAGCCTTGCTTTCAAAAGTAAATAATGTCAGAAGCGGCTTTTGGTATTTTGTTGAAAACAATTAACAACCTGATTAAAAAAATCATGAGGATGAAGATCGTATTTTTCTATAAACTATTTAGAAGTAATATAAAGAAGTATACAAGATAAGCATAGAGAACTCATAACTTATAGTTCTTGAGCCTCAATCTTAGCCTACGTCGACTTCCTGAGTCCTCCTCCTTGAGGCACACCGGTGTGCACCATCAATCTCCTTGAGTCAAAATTTAAATGTATCCGAAATATCTGGGTACGAGCAGTTCACCTACAGGCGCTAGCGGTGCAGCCATTGAAAGTAACCCTGAAACCAGGGTACGGGCGAGTCAACTGCTAACTTGGGTGGTTCAACCAATGTCAGCCGCCCAAAAACCTGGGCGGGGTGGCACAACAATCGTCGGGAATCCCGAAAAAGTTATTTCTTTCACTTTTCCAATCCCGACTTAAACTTTATATTGACCAATTTTCTAGTCAACCAATTAAGCTCAATCAACCCCTTTAGTGGACCTAGTTGCCTCTTTGAGTTGATTTGGATCCCTTCCAAATCATACTTAATTCAGACTCAAACTTCACTTATGACTTAAGGATTACAACTACACATAACCACCAAGCTTAATAAACAACCTCACTCCCGCAATCCAACAACCTCTGGCATTACCTGCAGTGATCTCCCTACATGTTCCTAGCGTTCTTCCTGATACCTTCGATGAAGTTCGGAGTGCCTCGCTACTGGTGTGGAATGCATCTCCTGAAAGATAGTCTTTATGTAAGTAAAATTGCTAAGCTTATTGCTATTTTAGCAAAAAATTGATCTTAAGGATAGTCTTATTACTCTCCTGAAGGATAGTCTTTATGAAGCAAATTGATCTTTTCATTCAATAATGGAAGCTTTTCATTCAAGTAAGTAATTCAATCTTATAGAGAAATGCTAAGCTTATTGCTTAAAGACGACTCAAGAAAGAATAAGCAAATCTGAATATAAAGATAAGCAATGTCATAAGGGAAATACTTGATTTCAGAGCCTTGCTTTCAAAAGTAACTAATGTCAGAAGCATCTTTTAGCATTTTATTGAAAATAATTAACAACCCGATTAAAAAAATCATAAGGATGAAGATCAGATTTTTTATAAACTATTTAGAAGTAATATAAAGAAGTAAATAAGATAAGCACAGAGAACTCATAACTTATAGTGTTTTAGTCTCAATCTTAGCCTACATCCACTTCCCGAGTCCTCCTCCTTGAGGTACACCGACGTCCACTATCGATCTCCCTTACCTATTTTTTTTCTTATAATTTTTACACATAATTTATCACAGAATTGTTAACCCAAAATTATGGTGTCAAATGTAAGAAAACTTAGGGTATTTATAGGGTCCAAATGACTTCAGAATTTAGAGCCAAAATTCAAACGTATCCGAAAAATCTAGGTACGAGCAGTTCATCTGCCGGCGCCAGTGGTGCAGCCATTGAAAGTAACCCTGAAACCAGGGTATGGGCAAGTCAACCGCTGACCTGCGTGGTTCAACCGTTGTCAGCCACCCAAAAACCTGGGTGGCGGTGGCACAACAGCCGTCGGGAATCCCGAAAAAGTGATTTCGTTCATTTTCAATCCCGTCTTAAACCTTATATTGATCAATTCTCTGGTCAACCAATTGAGCTCAATCAACCCCTTTAGTGGACCTGGTTGCCTCTTTGAGTTGACCTGGATCCTTTCCAAATCATACTCAATTCAGACTAATACTTAACTTGTGAGTTAAGGATTACAACCATACATTACCACCAAGCTTAATTAACGACCACACTCCTGCAATCCAATAACCTCTAGTATTGCTTGTGGCGATCTCCCAGTGTGTTCCCAGTGTTCTTCTTGATACCTTCGGTGAAGTCCTAGCGAACTCCCAGCAAGCTCCCACCGTATTATCCAAACCTTGGCTCGATGCCTAAGTTTGATCCTGGATCAATGTCTAGTTTGTAACTCCATTTCACTATCATGGTTAAACCTGCATCACTTTCTCTAATAACACATGTTAGATTAAACACTTATTAATTGATTTCATCATCAAAATCTCCCCTTTTTTCATGATGACAATCAATTGATGATGGAAGTTAAACCTTACTTCCCCTAAATCCATGTTACAATAAAGAAAACTTAAATTCAAGAGAATCACATACACTCTTAAATTCAACTATCTTGAGGCAATCAATATTCCAAGTAAATAAAAATTTACATCAAGTCATCAAAGCATGAATTTCAAAAAATTATACATCAATATCCAAGTATGTGCATCAATATCCATGTTCCAAGCAAATAAAAATTTACAAGTCATCGAAGCATGAATTTTAAAAGAATTATGCATCAATATTCATATGTCATTAATGTCCATTTCTCCTCTTTTGTCATCAACAAAAAGGTGAAATGTATAGATAACAATTTCAAAGCACATGATGACAATACTCCCCCTTAGTAAAATATAATATACATTATAAAATTTTCTTCCCCTTTGTGAATAATGAGGAGAGAAACAAGGGAAGAGTTGTGAAAGCATTACATCATTAAGTAGAGCACTCAATAAATTTCAAAAAGAATATTAAGATAAGCTCAAAAGTCCAAGGGATTTAAAGACTACTTATGTATTTCAAATATCACAAAAATCATCTCTTGATACCAGAAATCATCTCTTATAAATTTCAAATATAGTTATTTATCAACTTTATTTTAATTTTTCTCTTTTGTTTTGTAAACAATAAGATAAAAACACGGAGAGAGATTTCAAAAACATTAAGATCATCTTCTTTCTAATTTTGAAGCAAGCATAGCACATAAATTCAAAAAATAGTAAATCATCATTTTTATATAAATTTTCTCCCTTTTTGTAAGCAAGAAGGTAGAAACAAGGAAGGGGATTTGAAAAGTATCATCACAAGAATAGATATTAAGTATTGGGATACGAGGTTTGGAATTTTTCATGCAGTTTTATACATTTCAAACAAATGTATAAGTCAAGCATTCATGCAATTTAATTTAAAATAGTAAATCAAACAAATCATGCATTCTCATAGTTTAGCATTCCTAGCTATCTTCTAATAAAATCGAGCTGCTCTTCATTTAATAGTTTAGTGAAAATATCCGCTAATTGATACTTAGCATCAATAAATTCTACATAAGTGTCTTGACTATTCATATGATCCCTAATTAAATGATGTCAAATATCAATGTACTTAATTCTTGAGTGTTGAATAGGATTTTTGGTCAAGCATATGACACTTGTATTGTCACATTTAATAGGAACATTTTTTAATTGAATTCAATAATCTTCTAAGGTGTTTTTTATCCAAATAACTTGGGCACAACATGCACTAGCTACAATTTATTCAATTTCATCAATAGATAAAGCAATCAAATTTTGTTTCTTCGAAGACCGAAAAACAAGTACATTCCCAAAACATTGACATGTCCCTATAGTACTTTTTCTATCTATCATATATCTTGGGGGGGTGGGGGTGGTGAATTAGTGTACATGTAAATTGATCTTTTAATAAAAACTTTTTATTTGAAGTAAGATAAGAAAATCAGAAGCTTTTCATTCAAGTGAGTAATTCAATATTATAGAGAAATGCTAACCTTCTTGCTTAAAGACAACTCAAGAAAAAACAAGCAAATCTGAATAAAAAGATAAGCAATGTGACAAGGGAAAATGCTTGATTTTGAAGTCTTGCTTTCAAAAGTTAATAATGTCGGAAGCGTCTTTTGGTATTTTGTTGAAAACAATTAAGAGCCTGATTAAAAAATCATATGGATGAAGATCATATTTTTCTATGAACTAATTAGAAGCAATATAAAGAAGTAACAAGATAAGGAAAAAGAACTCACAACTTATAGTGGTTCGGCCTTAACCTTGGCCTACATCTACTTCCCGAGTCCTTCTCCTTGAGGCACACTAGTGTCCACTATCAATCTCCGTTGGGTGAAGACCAAACCCTTACAATCTTTTAATTTACAAGGGAGACAAGATTACAATACTTGGATCACTCCCTTATCATTTTTCTTTTTCTTACAATTTTTACAAATAATTTATCATAAAATATTTAGCCCAAAATTATTGTATCAAATGCAAGAAAACTTAGGGTATTTATAAGCCCCAAATGGCCTTAGAATTTGGAGCCAAAATTCAAATATATCCAGAAAATCCGGATACGAGTGGTTCACCTGCCAGTGCTGAGCGTGCATCCAACGAAAGCAATCCTGAAACTAGGGTATGGGTGGGTCAACTGTTGACTTGGGCAGTTTAGCCACCGTCAGTCGCCCGAAAACTACCGCCGCTCACCAGAGTGTCACGAACGGTCGTCGCTCAACTGCAACACCTTTGCTCCTTGAACCATTCATCACTTTTTTCTTGCTTATACATATGTTTGGCAGCTTGTTTTGCCTTAAGTTTATGTGTTTTTACCTAAGAAATGTGAGCGAAAGTAGTGTAAAAGGCTATAGAACGATCGCTCGCTGTGTAGAGCCAAAACAGCCCAAAACAGTCCTGTTTTTGTGTTTTTTTCATGTACTGCAGTAACCTTTCTGAGCAATGTGAAATATCAGCCATTTCAGCACCTTGGAACCCCCTGGGTGGCACCGGGCTAGATGGGGTCCCGGGTATATGTCGGGCATAGGCGTTCATCAGCAATTGAACTTGTCTTGCGTTTGATACCTTGGGAACCATCGTTTGTGGACTTGCAACTGTTCCTACAACCCTCCAAAGTCCTATTTCGCTCTCTTTCTCTCTTTTCTTTGCTGCACTCAACGTGTTTGACAAATTGCTTGTATAGCTTTCCACTTTACAAGATGTCGGGACGTGTTCATCACTCGCTTTCAAGCTAATCAACTTCTTCTTTACAGGTCCTACGAGACCTTAAGAGGTTGTAAGAGGGCTGACCCTTTGTGGACAGATAACGCGTTGGGCGTTTCATGACTTAGGTAATCCCAGCTAAGTCCGGAATAATGGGCAAGGTTGCTCCATGACTTAGGTAATTTCAGCTAAGTCTTTAGGAGTGCCGCAAGGGTGTCGCATGACTTAGGCAAATTCAGCTAAGTCCGTGACAGTGTGGTATCAAAGCCGATAAGCAATTCATACGAACAGCGAAGAAGATTCACAATCTCGCCATAGTGAAACATCATGGTGAATCGAGCAAGATGGGGCAAGCCGGACCCTTGCTCCAAGCAATCGCAGGTGGGCTGCAAGTGTAAACTCACTCACAAACTATGGGAGCTGCTCATGAGGAGCTCTATAGTGAACAAGATGAGCATGAAGTTGGGTATTCTCCACGAGGGGAGGAGGAGCCATCTGGAGCGCCAACTGGGAAAAAGAGCCACAAGGAGAGAATTATAACGGTGGAAACCCACCTTGATATTCTTGAAGCGAGCATGGATGAACTCTACCAAGGCCAGCGAAGGCTACTTAGGGTAGAGAGCTCGCTAGAAGAAGTTGAATCTCAGATTCAGAAAGTTGAATCCCTGATTGATCAACTGACAGAGGACACCAAAGATTCTGTATGACAGCTACATGAAGTTATGGCGGAACTCATGGCTAAGGTAATGGTGTTAACAAGGACTCTTGATGCGGGAGGGAACAACACCCGATCTGCGCCACCACAAAACTTCAGGGCACCAGAGCTACAGTGCTACGGAGGTGCTAGGGATGCCAAAGAGCTTGAAAATTTCTTGTTCAACATGGAACAGTATTTTTGTGCTACAAGGCTCGATTCGGAAGAAACCAAAGTTGCTATAGCAACAATGTATCTGAATGGGGATGCAAAACTTTGGTGGTGAACCCGTTGGGAAGAGATCCAGCAAGGCCGATGTCAAGTGGATACATGGGGAGACTTGAAGCGAGAATTGAGAACTCAGTTCTTGCCCAAAAACATAGAGTTTATCGCAAGAAGAAAACTGAGATAACTCCGCCAAAGTACAACAATCCGAGACTATGTGAAATAATTTTCAGCACTAATACTGGATATATGGGACATGTCTGAGAAAGACAAGTTATTCAGCTTTCTCGATGGCTTGAAGTCATGGGCACAACAAGAACTATATCAGAGGAATGTCACCAATGTAGTCGGGGCAATTGAAGCCGCGAAAAGGCTAACTGACTTTGTTTCTTCAGACGATTTGAGAAAGAAGAAACAATCTTCGGGAAATCACCCATCTAAAGAAGAAGAATTTTCACAAGGGACCGGGCTCAAGAGGTAGAGTCCCAAAGCCTACTGGATGCTTCTTGTGTGGAGGACCGCACATGGTGAGGGAGTGCCCACAAAAACAAGCACTCAATGCTTTAACGACATCGATTCTACCCCGTAAGTCAGACAAGGGCAAAGCTATCGCCCTTAATTCGAGTAGTTCTGACTTCAGTAGTGACAGTGAGGCATTGCAAGGACCCAGGATAGGAGCAATGTGTTTGTTAAATGCGTTGTGGGGTCAAGTGGGGGAGAATACAAAGGCAAAGCACTGAAAGCAGGAAGCAGCGAGTTGATGTATGTGTACATCAAGCTTAATGGCCAAACAACCCATGCAATGGTGGACAAGGGTGCGACCCACAATTTTATTGCCGATCGTGAAGCTAAGTGACTGGGATTAATCTTGGAGAAGAGCCCAAGTCGTATGAAGGCGGTGAACTCAGAGACCAAGCGAATCTCCGGACAAGCAAAGGAGGTCCCCATCAAGATCAGGACATGGAGCGGGAGCACAGACTTGATGGTGGTGCCATTGGACGACTTCCAAGTGATTCTCGGAATGGAGTTTATGCACGCAGCAAAGTTGGTGCCAGTACCATTCCTGAACTTCTTGTGTCTAATGGGAGGCGATGATCCCTGTATGGTTCTAGTTTCTCGAGGAGGAACCAAGGACCTACAACAAATATCGATTTTACAATCGAAGAAAGGGATGCAAAAAGGTGAATTAACCTTTGTAGCTGCCATGAAGCTAGAGACACTTGACGGGGAGGCCATTCAAGAACTTGCTGTTGTGGAGAAAATCCTGAAGGAGTTCCCAGATGTGATGCCAACTGAGTTGTCGAGAACTCTACCACCACACAGAGGCGTGGATCATCGGATTAAGCTGGAGTCGGGAGTTAAGCCTCCAGCGAGACCACCATACCATATGGCCCCTCCAGAGTTGGCAGAACTGAGGAAGCAGTTAGATGAACTGCTAAGCGATGGTCTCATCCGTAGTTACAAAGCACCTTTTGGAGCTCCAGTCCTCTTTTAGAGAAATAAGTGGGAGGCTCCGATTATGTATTGATTATCGAGCCCTCAATAAGATGACAGTGAAGAACAAGTACCCTATCCCGCTCATCACTGACTTGTTCGATCAATTGGGTAAGGCAAAGTACTTCTCCAAACTCGACCTTTGGTCAGGGTATTGGCAGGTGCGTATTGCAGAAGGTGATGAGGCGAAGACTACTTGTGTGACCAGGTATGGAGCATTCGAGTTCTTGGTGATGCCTTTCGGCTTAACCAATACTCCGACCACATTCTGCACTCTCATGAACCGGCTGTTCAAGGAGTATCTAGACAAGTTTGTGGTTGTTTACTTAGACGATATCGTCGTCTATAGCCAAACACTTGAGGAGCATGTTAGACACCTCTAAACAATTTTCAAAGTTCTCAGGGAGAACACCTTGTTCGTGAAGAGGGAAAAGTGCTACTTTGCCCAAATGAAGATTTTATTCTTAAGGCATCAAATTGGGAATGGGTCCATTCGAATGGACAAGGCTAAGGTGCAAGCTGTGGCGGACTAGCAAACACCAAAGAAGGTGCCAGAGTTGAGATCCTTCCTTGGGTTCGTCAACTATTATTGGTGCTTCATAGCTGGATATTCGAAGCGCGCAGCTTCGTTGACGGAGTTGCTAAAGAAGGAGCAGTCCTGGAGATGGTCGGACAAATGTGAGGTGACATTTCAAGACCTGAAGACTACTGTATTAGAAGAACCTGTACTTAGATTACCAGACTATGGAAAGTCTTTTGAAGTCCATACCGATGCTTCTGACTTTACTATTAGAGGAGTTCTTATGCAGGAGGATCATCCAGTGGCCTACGAGAGTCGCAAGCTCAACGAGACCGAGCAGCGATATCCTGTGCATGAGAAGGAGATGACAGCGGTGGTCCACCATCTTTGAGTGTGGCAACACTACCTTCTGGGAGCACCATTTGTGCTAAGGACAAACAATGTCGCATTGAGTTACTTCCAAACTCAAAAGAAACTCTCCCCAAAGCAAGCACGATGGTAGGACTTCTTGGCTGAGTTCGACATGGTGATGGAGTACAAGCACAGAAAAGCAAATGTCGTGGCTGATGCATTGAGTCGGAAAGTGAAGCTAGTGAATGCTATACAGTTAGAGGGCGGAGGTGAAGCAAGTCAATTGCACTCCAACTTTCTTTCCAGGATTAGGGATGGACTGTATCGAGATCCTCAGGCAGTGACTCTGATTCAACTCATCAAAGAGGGCAAGGCACGATGATTTTGGGTCTAGGATTGACTCATCTATACCAAGGGGAATAGAGTTTATGTCCCGCGAGCAGATAACATAAGGCACGAACTCTTGAAAGAGTGTCATGATTCCGTTTGGGCTGGACATCCGAGTATCCATAGAACAATGACTCTCATGGAGAGGGCCTTCTATTGGCCGAAGATGAGGACAGATGTGGAGGAATATGTTCGAACATGCCTTACTTGTCAACAGGACAAGATAGAGCAGCAGAAGCCAGTGGGACTTTTGGAGCCACTACCCGTACCAGAAAGGCCATGGGAGAGCATTTCCTTGGACTTCATATCAAGCTTGCCCGCAGTAGGGGGACTTGGATCGATACTCGTGGTAGTTGATCGATTTTCGAAGTATGCAACATTCATTACTGCACCCCTACATTGCTCAGTGGAGGAGGCGGCTAAGTTGATGATGAAGAATGTGGTTAAGTATTGGGGAGTCTCCCACAACATCATTAGTAATCGAGATTCTCGGTTCTTGGGACGATTCTAGACCGAGTTGTTCAAGTTATTGGGGTCTAAATTATACTTCTCTGTAACCCTCCACCCTCAAATGGATGGCCAAACAGAAAGAATTAACTCGCTCTTAGAGCAATATCTTTGGCACTATGTGAGTGCCAACCAACGAGATTGGGTGAAGCTGTTGGACATAGCTCAATTCTCCTATAACTTGTAGCATAGCTCTGCATCCAACAAGAGCCCATTTGAGATTATTACGGGATAACAACCATCAACTCCTCATACCCTGGTTATTGGTTATACAGGGAGTAGCCCATCAGCCTATCACTTTGCAAAGGAATGGCATCGCAATACAGATATTGCGCGGGCTTACTTGGAGAAGGCGGCCAAAAAGATGAAGAAGTGGGCAGACTTGGGAAGGCGACCATAAGAATTTAAAGTTGGTGACATGGTGTTGGTGAAGCTCCAACCAGCATCACTCCAGTTCTTTAGACACAAAGTGCACAAAGGATTGGTACGCAAGTATGAAGGGCCTTTCCCAATTATCAACAAAGTAGGCAATGTCTCATATAAGTTGTAACTGCCAGCATTGTTCAGAATTCACAACGTCTTCCATGCGAGCAACTTGAAAGCCTACCACTCAGATCTGTGAGATGATTCTCAAAATATTCCAACTCGACTACCCCTCACCAAAGCCTTTTACGAGAAGCGAGTTGAAACTATTCTAGCGGATCGTAAGATAAAGCTACCTAATGGAGCGTAGCAAATAGAGTACTTGGTGAAGTGGTAAAAGCTTTCTCAAACAGAAGCCAGTTAGGAGCCAGAAGATGCCCTGCGACATGAAGAAGCTCGCGTCAAAGCCTACCAACAAGCGTCGACGAGGGCATCGACAGTTTAAGTGGGGGAGAATGTCATGAACGATTGTCACTCAACCGCAATGCCTATGCTCCTTGAACCGTTTGTCACTTTTTTTTACTTGTACATATATTTGGCAGCTTGTTTTGCCTTGAGTTTATGTGTTTTTACCTAAGAAATGTGAGCGAAAGTAGTATAGAAGGCTGCATAATGATCGCTCGCTGCGCGGAGCCAAAATAGCCCAAAACGGCCCTGTTTTTTGGTCCTTTTCATGTGCTGTGGTAACCTTTCTGAGCGGTGCGAAATGTTAGCCATTTCAGCACCTTGGAACCCCTCGGGTGGCACTGAGCTGGATGGGGTTCCAGGTATCTGTCGAGCATAAGCGTTCATCAGCAATTAAACTTATCTTGCGTCCGATACCTTGGGAACCATCGTTTGTGGACTTGCGACCGTTCTTACAACCCTCCAAAGTCCTATTCGCTCTCTTTCTCTCTTTTCTTTGCTGCACTCAAGGTGTTCGATAAATTACTTATATAGCTTTCCACTTTACGAGATGTTGGGACGTGTCCGTCGCTCGCTTCCAAGCTAATCAACTTCTTCTTTATAGGTCCTATAGAACCTTAAGAGGTTGTAAGAGGGTCGACCCTTTGTGGACAGATAACACGTTAGGCGTTTTATGACTTAGGCAATCCCAGCTATGTCCGGAACAGTGAGCAAGGTTGCTCCACGACTTAGACAATTTTAGCTAAGTCTTCGGGAGTGCTGCGAGGGTGTCGCACGGCTTAAACAAATTCAGCTAAGTCCGTGACAAGAGGTTCAACCTCGAGAATCGTTAAAAAGTGATTCTCTTCACTTTTCTGATCTCGAATTGAACCATCAGTTGACCACTTCCTTGGTCAACTAAATGAGCTTGACTTGAGCTCAATTCAATCCCATAGTGGCCTCGGTTGCCTCTTTGAGTTGATTGTGATTCCTTTCAAATCACACTCAATTTAGACTGAATCTTAACCTACGACTTTAAGAATTACAATCATACATGATAATTAAGGTTAATTAATGACCTCACTCTCGTAATTTGACAACCTCCTGCATTCCCTGTGGTGAGTCTCATAGTCTTCCTCCGTCAATCTCCCGAGTGTTCCTAATGATCTTCCCAATACCTTCGGCGAAGTCTAGCGAACTCCTAGCAAGCTCCTACCACATCGTCCATAACCTTGGCCCGATGCATAAGCTTGATCCTAGATTCATGTTTAGTCTGAACTCCTTTTCACCATTATGATTAAACCTATATCACTTCCTCTAACAACATATGTCTATTAAACACTCATCAATTGACTTCATCATCAAAATATGAGATTCAACAATCTCTCCCTTTTTGATGATGATAATCAATTGATGACAAGAGTTAATCCTAACTCGCTTTAAATCAATGCTATAATAAAGAAAACATAAATTCAAGAGAACCACACACTCTTGAATTCAAGTATCTTAAGGCAATCAATATTCCAAGCAAATAAAAATTTGTATCAAGTCATCAAAGCATGAATTTTAAAAAATTATGTATTGTGTTAAGCAAATAAAAATTTGCATTCATCAACATTGAAGTATGTGCATCACTATCCATGTTCCATGCAAATAAAAATTTACATCAAGTCATCGAAGCATGAATTTTAAAAAATTATCCATCAATATCCATGTGTCATCAATGTCCATTTCTCCCTTTTTGTCACCAACAAAAAGGTAAAATGTATAGCTAATGATTTCAAAGCACATGGTGACATTACTCCCCATTAGTAAAATAGAATTTACATTATAGAAGTTTTTACCCCCTTTATGAATAATGAGGGAGAAACAAGGGAGGAGTTATGAAAGTATTGCATCATTAAGAAGAGCTCTCAATAAATTTTAAAAAGAATATTAAGATGAGCTCAAAAGTCCCAGAGATTTAAAGACTACTTATGTATTTCAAATGTCATAAAAATCATCTCTTGATTCCAAAAATAATCTCTTGTAAATTTCAGATGTAGCAATTTATTATCTTCATGCAATTTTTCTCCCTTTTTGTTGTAAACAATAAAAACCTAGAGAGATTTTTTAAAAACATTAAGATCATCTTCTTTGTAATTTTCAAGCAAGCGTAACACATAAATCTAAAAAATAGCAAATCATCATTTTCATATAAATTGTCTCCCTTTTTGTAAGCAAGAAGGTAGAAACAAGGAATGAGATTTTAAAAGTATCATCACAAGAATGGATATTAAGTTTTGAGATCCAAGGTTTGGAATTTTTCATGCAGTTTTATACATTTAAAACAAATGTATAAGTCAAGTATTCATGTAATTTAATTTAAAATAGTAAATCAAATAAATCATGTATTATCATAGTTTAGCATTTGTAGTTCTCTTCTAATAAAATCAAATTGCTTTTCATTTAATGGTTTAGTGAAAATATCCACTATTGATATTTAGTATTAATAAATTCCAATGAAATTTTTTGACTATTCACATGATCCCTAACAAAATGACAATATGCTTAGTTCTTGAGTGTTGAATGAGATTTTTGATCAAACATATGACACTTGTGTTGTTACATTTGATAGAAATATTTTTTAATTGAATTCCATAATCTTCTAAGGTGTTTTTCATCCAAATAACTTGGGCACAACATGCACTAGCTACGATATATTCAACTTTAGCAGCAGATAGAGTAACAAAATTTTGTTTCTTGGAAGACCAAGAAACAAATGCATTCCATAAAAATTGACATCCTTATAGTACTTTTTCTATCTATCCTACATCCTCCAAAAATGACATTTGCATAAGGAAGTAAAACAAAGTTCTTTACATTTTAGATATCATAATCCTAGTTTTGAGGTTCCTTTTAAGTATCTAAAGATCCATTTAACTGCTTTAAAATGAGAGAGTTTAATATTAGATTGAACTTTGTACACAATGCAACACTAAATATGATATCCAGTCTAGTAGCAGTCAAATATAATAAACTTCCTATTATTCCTCTATAAGCTTTTTTATCAAAGTTTTCTCCTTCATTATCTAAGTCCAACTTTGTAGATGTGCTCATGAGAGTAATGATTTAGCAATTTCTATTCCAAAACATTTTAGTAAGTTCAAGGTGTATTTAGTTTGATTAATAAAGATATCATCATCTAGTTGTTTTATTTGTAATCCTAAGAAGAATGTTAACTCACCCATTAGACTCATTTAAAATTCTTGGCTCATTTCTTTAGCAAAAGATTCACACAAAAATTTATTTATTGATCAAAAAAATAATATCATCAATATAAATTTGAATAACAAGAAAATCATTTTCAAAATACTTAAAAAATAATATGGTATTAACCTTTCCTTTAAAAAAATTATTTGAAATAAAAAAAAACTAAGTCTTTCATAGCAAGTCTGAGGGGCTTGTTTTAATCCATAAAGAGCTTTAAAAAGTTTAAAAACATGATTAGGAAGAAGACTATTTTCAAAACCAAGGGATTGTTCAATATGTATTTATTCGAAATGAAACTATTTAGAAAAGTACTTTTATCATCTATTTGAAACAACTTAAAATCTTTAAAATATGCAAAGGCAAGGAGCATCCTTATGGGTTCAAGTATAGCCACAAGAGTGAAGGTTTCTTCATAATCAATTCATTCTTCTTGGTTAAAATTTTTGGCCACTAATCTAGCCTTATTTCTAACCATGATACCATTTCAATCTTGCTTATTTTTAAAGACCCATTTAGTACCAATCACTAAATGGTCATTAGGTCTAGGAACAAGCTCCCATATCTCATTTCTCTCAAATTTGATTAAGCTTTTCATGCATTGCATTAACTCAAGAATCATCTCTTAGGGCCACATCAATACACTTTGGTTCGATTTACGAGAGAAATACGACAATTGCATAAGAATTCTTAAAAGAAGATCGAGTTTGAATTCCTTTTGATGTATCTACTATTATAAGCTCCTTAGGTAAGGATTTAAAAGTAGATTCATCTAAGTTGCTTTTAGGAGTATTGTCATTTAAATTCGAAGTACCAAATTCAACATCAAAATTAATTTTTTAAATTAAAAAAACTCATTAAAAACAACATGAATAAATTCTTCAATTACTAAAGTTCATTTATTAAAAACATGATAGGCTTTTGAAATCAAGAAATAATTAAGAAAACTACCATTATCGGATTTTGCATTAAATTTTCCTAAGGCATCCTTTTCAATCAAAATAAATATTTGCAACTAAATATTTTTTACTATTAAAAAATCGTGAGGATAAAGATTGTATTTTTTTATGAACTAATTAGAAGCAATATAAAGAAGTAAACAAGATAAGCAAAGAGAACTCACAACTTATAGTGGTTCGGCCTCAATCTTGGTCTACATTTACTTCCCAAGTCCTCCTTAAGGCACACCAGCATCTACTATCGATCTCCTTTGCATGAAGACTAAACCTCTATAACCTTTTAACTTATAAGGGAGACAAGAGTACAACACTTAGATCACTCCATTATCACTTTTCTTTTACTTACAAATTTTACACATAATTTATCACAGAATTTTTAGCCCAAAATTATTATATCAAATGTAAGAAAACTTGGGGTAGTTGTAGGCCCCAAATAGCTTCAGAATTTGGAGCCAAAATTTAAACGTATCCGAAAAATCTAGGTATGGGCGGTTCACCCGTCGGCACCGATGGTGTAGCCACCGAAAGCAACCCTGAAACTAGGGTATAGGTGGGTCAACCGCCGACCTAGGTGGTTCATCAGCCGCCGTGGCACAACCGTTGCTCACTGGCGATTCAACCGCCGGGAATCCTAAAAAGTGATTCCCTTCACTTTTCCAATCCCGAATTGAACTATCAGTTAATCACTTCCCTAGTCAACTAAAGGAGCTCGACTTGAGCTTAGTCTAACCCCAAGTGAACCCAATTGTCTCTTTGAGTTAATTTGGATTCCTTCCAAATCACACTCAATTCAGACTGAAATTTAATGTATGACTTTAAGGATTACAATCATACATGACTACTAAGCTTAATTAACAACCTCACTCTCATAGTCCGGCAACCTTCGACATTCCCTGCGACGAGTCTAACGGTCTTCCTATGGCAATACCCCAATGTGTTCCTAGTGCTTACCGATACCTTCTGTGAAGTCCTAGCGAACTCCCGACGAGCACCCATCTCATCATCCATAACTTTGGCCCAATGCTTAAGCTTGATCACGGGTCTATATCTGGTTTGTAACTCCTTTTCACCGTCCTGGTTAAACCTGCGTCGTTTTCTCTGACAACACATGTTAGATTAAATATTCATTAATTGATTTCATCATCAAAATTCGAGATTCAACAAATCCTCCAAAATATCTGCATAAGCAAGTAAATTAAGATTTTTACATTTTGGATACCATAATCTTAGATTTGAGGTTCCTTTTAAGTATCTAAAGATCTGTTTAACTGCTTTCCAATGAGAGAGTTCAGGATTAGATTGACACCTTACACACAATCCAACACTAAACATGATATCCGGTCTTGTAGTAGTCAAATATAATAAACATTCTATCGTTCCTCTATAAGCTTTTTGATCAAAGTTTTCTCATTCATTGTCTAAGTCTAATTTTATAGATGTGCTCATGGCAGTATTTAATGCTTTAGCATTTTCCATCCCAAAATATTTTAGCAAGTTAAAGGTGTATTGAGTTTGACTAATAAAGATACTATCATTTAATTATTTTATTTGTAATCCTAAGAAGAATGTTAACTCACCCATTATACTCATTTCAAATTCTTAGCTTATTTCTTTAGCAAAAGACTTACACAAAAATTTATTTATTGATCCAAAAATAATATCATCAACATAAATTTGAATAAAAAATTATTTTTAAAATACTTAAAAAATAATATGGTATTAACCTTGCCTTCCAAAAAATTATTTGAAATAAGGAAAGAACTAAGTCTTTCATACAAAGCCCAAGGGGCTTGTTTTAATCCATAAAGAGCTTTAGATAGTTTGAAAACATGACTAGGAAGAAGACTAATTTTAAAACTAAGGGGTTGTGCAATATATACTTCTTCGAAAATAAAGTCATTAAGAAAATTATTTTTAACATCTATTTGAAACTACTTAAAATCTATAAAAGATACAAAAACAAGGAGCATCCTTATGGTTTTAAGTCTAGTCACAGAATCAAAGGTTTCTTCATAGTCCATTCCTTCTTCTTGGTTAAAACCTTTGGCCATTAATCTAGCCTTGTTTCTAACTATGATACCATTTTCAGCTAGCTTGTTTCTAAAGACCCATTTAGTACTAATCACTAAACGGTCATTAGGTCTAGGAACTAGCTCTCGTACCTCATTTCTCTCAAATTGATTAAGCTCTTCATGTATTGTATTTACCCAAGAATTATCTCTTAGGGCCTCATCAATGCACTTAAGATGATCATTCACATACTTCCATTCCTTGGGTAAGGATTTAGAAGTAGATTCATCTAAGTTGCTTTTAGGAGTCTTGTCATTTAAATTCAAAGTATCAAATTCACCATCAAAATCAATTTTCTTACATTCGAAAGCCTCATTAAAAACAAAATGAAGAAATTCTTCAATTACTAAAGTTATTTTATTAAAAACACGATAGGCTTTTTAAATCAAGGAATAACTAAAAAAAATGCCTTCTTAGAATTTTACATCTAATTTTCCTAAAACATCCTTTTCATTTAAAAAAAATATTTGCATCCAAATATTTTAAAATAAAAAATATTGGGTTTTTTATCATTTCACAATTCATAGGGAGTTTTAGTGAGTAATGGTCTTACAAGAACCCTATTTAAAACATAACATATCGTGCTAATGGCTTTGGCCCAAAAATATTTGGATAGACTATGTTCATTTAACATTGTTCTAGCCATTTATTGTAAGCTCCTATTTTTTCTTTCTACTACTCCATTTTATTATGGATTTCATAGAGTAGAGAAATTATGGATGTATCGATTTGATTCACAAAAATTTTGAAAGTTGTTGTTTTGAAATTCACCACCATGATCACTCTATATTAATGAAATCATAAACTATTTTTCATTTTAAACAATTTTACAACATTTTGCAAAGCATATAAATGTATCATTTTTATGTGATAATAAATAAGTTTAAGTAAATCTACTATAATCATCTACTATACCAAATGTATATTTGATTCTACCTAAACTTGTAATGTTAATTAGTCAAAATAAATCTATATGGATCAATTGAAGTGGCCTAGAGATGCTTATTTGATTTTTTTAGCTTAAAGCTACTATTTATTTGTTTTTCTAATTGACAAGTATCACATACTTTATCTTTCATTAATTTTTTTGGCTAGGTAATCCTCTTACTAAGTCATTAGTCAAAATTTGGTTTAGAAGTTTTATGGTCGCATGACCTAGTCTTTTATGCCAAATCCAAACATCATCATCAAAGCCGAAAATCAAGTTTTATTACAAAAGTTTTTAATATGTATGGTGTACACATTGTTGTTTCTTAAGTTAATCAAAGATCTATTTTTGTGTAACAATTCAATAATACATGCATTAGGTTGAAATTTAATAATATAACTTTTATCGCATAATTGGCTAATGCTAAGCAAATTGTGTTTCAAGCCTTCAAATAACAACACATCTTCAATCAAAAGGTTTGATGTGTTTACCTATGGTTTCTTTTCCAATGATTTTTACCCTTGTTGTTGTCTCCGAAGGTGACAACTTCTTCACTTATGCTAATGAGCTTAGAAAAATATGTTGGATCTCTAGTCATGTGCCTTGTGCATCCACTATCAAGATACCGTTTGATGTTCCTAGCTTTATTTTGGAGACAAACCTACAAGAAAGATGTTTTTGATTTAGGTACCCATTTTACATTGGGTGCTTTATAAAGAATTTTATTTTTCTTGCCTAATTGTCGAATGAAGTTCTCTTGGGAGCCCAAACTAATTGGTGCCAACTACGTTTTCTAAATAGACATTTGTTTGCCTTATGTCCTAATTTTTCATAAAATTATATTTGATTCTCAATGGCAAATTTAAGGTAGGTCCTTTAGCAAAAATAGTTGGTTTTTGTTGAATATTACTAACAAAACCTATGTCATTTTTTCTATTAATATGACTCTCATTGGCAATGATCATATTTAGGGATTTGTTCCTAATTTTAAAAAATTTTTATATTGTCTTAAGCATAATATTTTCTTCTTTAACATTATCTAGCATTTCACATTTTGAACAAGGGTTATGTGATGCTAGTAAATCATGTATTTTATTAAATCTACCAATTAACAAATTATGTTCATTTTTAAGCATCTTATAAGATTTGTTAATTTTTCTAAACTCATCAAATTGAAATATATTTGATAATTCTGAAAAAATATTTAATGAATCACTAACCTCATCTTATATCGCCATTAGAGCGTAGTTAGCAACTTCTTCTTTAGATTGGTCTTCATCATCCGATGAGCTTAAGTCATCCCAAATTGTCTAAAGTACTTTCTTCTTATGTGACACCTTCTTCTTCAATTAAGGACATTCATTTTTGAAATATCCCGATTTTTTGCATTCATGACATATGACACTATCCTTCTTTAGTTCAATTTTATTTCTATAGTTCTTGTTCTTTTTTATAAATTTTTAAAACTTTCTATACAATAATACAATATCATTGTCCTTATCACTTGAGGTTTCACTCAAGGAGTCATTTGTCGTTCAAAATACTAGATCCTTCCTATTCTTTTCGAGGGGTTTGTTAAGCCCTTCATGATCTTTCCAATTTAGTTCATAAGTCATTAATGATCCAATGAGTTGTTCCAAAGGTAAGTTATTTAAATTTTTGGCCTCTTGTATAGCGGTTACTTTAGAATCCCAATTTCTAGGAAGAGATCTTAAAATTTTACTAACAAGTTCAAAATTAGAAAAATATTTTCCATGAGCTTTGAGTCCATTGACGACATCCGTGAAATAGGTGTATATGTCTCTAATAGACTCACTTGGTTTTATTCTAAATAACTCATAATTATAACTAAAATATTAATCTTGTATTCTTTTACTCTACTAGTTCTGTTGTATGTGATTTTTAGTTTGTACCAAATATCACAAGCTGATTCACAAATGGAAACACGATTAAAGCTGCTTTTATTAAGAGCACAGAATAAGATATTCATAGCCTTTGCACTAAATAACTTGCCTCTTGAAGAACTCTTTGGATCATTAATGACATAGGAATTAAATTGTAAAGCTCATGAAGAGCTTGATGAACCCCTTCCAAAGAACAAAAATAAAGTAGCACTTCGAACGACAAATAACTCCTTGAGTAAAACCTCAAGTGATGAGGGTTATGATATTACACTATTATCTATAAAGTTTAAAAAATTTATAAAAATAATAAAAACTATAAAAACAAAAATAAACCAAAGAAGGACAATGTCATATGCTATGAATGCAAAAAACCAGAACATTTTAAAAATGAATATCCTCAATTGAAGAAGAAGGTGCCACATAATAAGAAAGCACTTTCGACAACTTGGGATGACCTAAGCTCATCGGATGAAGAAGACCAATCCAAAGAAGAAGTTGCTAACTATGCTCTAATAGTGATACAAGATGAGTTAGTGATTCATTAAATATTTCTTTTTTGGAGTTATTAAATATGTTCCATGAATTATTTGATGAGTTTAGAAAAATTAGCAAATCTTATAAGTTACTTAAAAAAAAATATGATTCATTAGTTGGTAGATTTGATAAAATATATAATTCATTAGTATTACATGACCCTTGTTTTAAATGTGAATTGCTAGATAATGTTAAAGAAGAAAATATCATGTTTAAGACAATATTAGAAAATTTTTAAATTGGGAATAAATCCCTAAATATGATCATTGCCAATATGGGTCATATTAATAGAAGAAATGACATAGGTTTTGTTGGTAGCATTCAACAAAAATCAATCATTTTTATTAAAGCACCTACTTTAAGGCAAACAAATGTCTATTTAGAAAATGTAGTCCACACCAATTAGTTTGGGTTCTCAAGGGAACTTTTTACAATAAAAAATAATTAGAAAAAAAAGATAAAGTTCTTTATGAAGGATCCAATGTAAAATGGGTACCTAAATAAAAAATATCCTTCTTGTAGGTTTGTCTCCAAACTAAAGATATGAGCCCCAAATGGTATCTTGATATTGGATGCTCAAGGCACATGACTGGAGATTCAACTTATTTTTCTAAGCTCACTAGCTTAAGTTAAGGAGTTGTCACCTTCAGAGATAAAAATAAAAGAAAAACCATTAGGAAAGGAACTATAGGTAAAATACATCTGATAGAACCCCAAAAGGAGCTCTATATATTTTGATCGTTAAGGGGGATCAACCCTTGGAATGCTATAGGGGTTCCTCACTCCTAGACTTGGCACAAAGGTTGAATAAAAGATGATTATTGCATGATTCAAGAGGGGGGGCGACTACATCTTTAAATAGGGATCAAAACCCTAGCCTAAGGGGGTGTTTGCCTAAGTAAACTTATCCCTTTGCCCCTCTTATAGCCAACCTGCCTTAATAGGAATAGAGGGCGGCTAGGTTGGCTCTATAGCCAACCTATGCAGGGGGAAACCCTAGCCAACCAACCCAGTAAGAGAGGTGGTAGCCACTAAGCCCTAAGGGCTAATCTAAACCCTAGCTATACTCCTTTATAAGATAGGAGTGGCTTTATTATAATCTAGTAGGGTTTTATTGACTACTTCCTAAGGAGATTAGGACTCAACCCTGCTGGAGTCCTATCAAACCTGCCCTCTTAAAATCAACCTTGTCCTCAAGGCTGAGGTTCCATGAACTTGGGGAACCGGGTCTTCAGCTCCTCATATGATTCTTATACTATTATCAACTAAACTTTAGTCTCCTCATCAGTTGGGGTGTTAGTTGGAAGGATTTGGGTTGAGTCATCTTCTTTAAAATTCCATTTGAGGTAAGATACCCGATAGATCAACTATAATCTTGATCTGGTGCGCGGATTTGATCTCTACGTTAGGGCTCCAATTTAGTCTCCAATTTTGCAAAGCCTAAAGAAATAGGGAGACCACTTCCTTAAGGATCGAGTTTCCTATTGATTAAGCTAGAGGTGTAAGAAAACTCGATCTTCAAATTTTCGTCCATTCTGAAGTTCATCGGGAGGCCATTTCTTCTTTGCATGTGTTGGCATGAGCATGGATTATAATTCTTTTGGGGTTACTCCTCTTTCATGCCATGGACCTATATCCAGGCAAATTTTAAATTTGGTAGCAATGAGTATCCCCTTTAAAAATTTCGTGTGAAGTGTGGGGGAAGCCTCGGTATAAATTAAGAGTTGACCATCTTGTATAAGGGTGACGTCGATCCTAACTCTGAATATGTCTACTCCAAGTACGAACACATTGCTACGTTCAGATAATGCTAGCATCGATATAGATGGTATCATGGCTATGGGGGTCACGCGGATGCCTTTCTCTTATTCCTTCTTGTGATCATGGGTCATGAATCTGAGGTTATCATCAGGGAAGACTTTTAGCATCATGATCTGCTCCTCAGTGAAGTCATAGAAGTAGCCTGAGATGAGGGAGCATTGTATCAGAACCCATAGCTGGTTCAGCTGAATATGGCACTTCAAGAAGAGCTTATCCCTGGAGACAAAGAGGCAAAGTCTTTGAAGATAAAGTGTCACTGCAAGAGAAGGTTGTGGTTAAATAATCCATATCTCTTGCATCTCTTAGATGATCTTTTTAGCTTTGGTCCTCTGAAAATGTGGATAGCGATATGGCCAGTGGTTCCCCTTGTAAGACCAATATACTATCACAAACAATAATATAAATAATGTGTTTGATGAAATGCTCGTGTTTGTTCGTGTCCTTCGGTTTATATACATACCTTGTACAACAAGAAGCGGGCTTGCAGTAAGCTTAGCAATGCTAGTTTAGTTTGCTTTGTGGCCAATTTTGGCTTGTAAATACAAGTGTGTCTTGTAAGCACTTGTGGGAACTTCAGTCTATCATGAATCATTATTCTTGGTGTGCAACCTTTCTGAGTTTATAATGTCCGTAGGTGTAATTTATATCTGGCTTTATAAAGTGTTTGCTTGAAAAGTTGCTTGTGGATCCCGTTGAAATTGCTTCTTCTAGCCCGTTTTATCTTTTGTAAGTCTAAGGGACTCTAGGAGATCTCGAGGAAGGCTGACCTTTACGGATGGACATGCATGGGTGCCACATGACTTAGGCAAAATCAGCTAAGTCTGTGATAATATGGGGGTCATGTTGTTTGGTAGGAAGGAATCGACTCGGTTCAGCGAACATGCCTAATATTTCAGCGAGCTTCTCCAAGCACTATATCGAGATCATCTTTTCTTTGTTCTCTGCTTTCTCATGTAAGGTCACCTATTTTCTTTTGTCATTCATAAGGTCATTGGAGCTCCTGGTGTTGGCGAGGATGGTGATGGGCTGATGCTTGATGAAGCTATCAATGTCCAATATCTATGGTGGAGCATGAAAAGTGCGGGCGACTGATTGTGGTTTTTCCTTTATATCATTCTCCTTGGACTCGAGAGTCATATCTTTGAGTTTGGGTTCTTTAGTGAGCTCAACCAATAGAGGTCTCTCTCTTTTACAATGGTGGTCTTAGCTCCATAGTTTATTACAATGCCAACAAAGGCCCTTTGCCGATCTATCATGAAACTCTTCTCTTGTTAACTTTTTCAGCTAAGGTGACCGGTTGTGGTAGATGGGGCCGAGAGTCTCTGTGCTGCTGGTTGTGTGACGGCTTTGGTCCTCCGAGCATCTTGGTTCAGCCTGTCTTCGTGTAGCCGTGTGAAAGAGATGGTTGCCTTAAGTGTGTATGGTTATTGCACTTTAATTTCTTCTTGAATCTCTAGCTTAAAGCCCTTAATGAAAGTCCTCAATATCTGTTTTTCAGACCAATTACAAGTTTCATTAGTTAACCTTTCAAACTTGATTTGGTACTCTTGGATGGTAGAGGTTTGACGGATCTTTATTAGTTCTTCGTTAAGGTTCTTATAATTGATTGGTGCTGAAGGTTTATATGTTTTTGGTTGGGATGTGGCTCTTATACTCTGAGCATCTTAATTGAGGTGCCCTTCTTGAAGTTGTACAAAAGAGATTGACGTCGTCAAGGTGTAGGGCTGCCATGTCTTATCCTCGCTTCTTATCTCTGATGGGTTCTTTTTGCAATTAGAATTTGCTCCATGTTGTGATCTTCTTGGGATTAGTGATCGGCTCAATCTAAACTCCTCGAAGAGAGTACATAATTTAGCATCTATACGCATCTCGAAAGCCGCCAATTTAGCTTCGAATAAGCCCAATGATGTTATGACGTAAGGATCTCTAACCTGTCAAACAAACTGACTAAAAAGTGTAGCTACAATTTTTAGGTTGAAGGTAGTGAATGACAGCAATGTTAGGACTGCAGGGGTGAAGTCTCCAAGTGGAGGATGGTAGCCAAGTGTAGCAGCGACGGTGGAGGAAGAAGAGGGTAGTAGCAATGTCAGTTGTGACTACACTGCGACTTCGTGGCTGCAAGTGGTGTCGGTTGCAGCAAGGGTGCGGTTGTAATAAGAGGAAGAAGGGGCAATAATGTACACGGGTTTTGTAGAGGAGGGTATAACAGTATGGAGCAAGCGACAACTACTGTTGTGTTCAATTTGTTGCTGTTCGTGATCAAGATAGTTAGTAGCGAACGATTGTTGTAGGGTACGATGTAAACAAATTACAGCGAAAGATCGTTGCTGGTAGCTTTTTACCGCAAGGATCGCTATTGATTGTGATCAAGGAGGATGGCAGCAAGAGGTCACTGTTGGCACCGTTGGGTAGTGAAAGATGCATGCGACAGTTGAAGGGATAAGGGAGATTGGGCAACTAAAAGATTGGTGGACTGAAGGCTTCGATTTTTGGGTGCAGTTTGTGGCTATTTTGGGTTCGATTTGGGGCTACGGTTTTATAGAGTTTAGGTTAAAAATTGATGTGGTTGTAGGGCTGTGATAGCAGTAGATGAAGGTTAGGGAAATATATTTTAGATCTGGGATAGATGGTAGCAAAGGTAGGTGTATCGGTAAGGAAAGTTGGCTGAAATGGTAAGTGGATCGATAAGGAAGTAGGTTACGGTTAGGGCTGATTTAGATGGCTGTTTGGTTTCAATTTAGGATAGGATTTTAAAGAGCTTTTAGTAAGGATGGCAGGGTTTGGTGATAAGAAAAATAGAGTCTGAAATCCCACAAAAAATATCACTCAAATCCGATAGAATTCGATGAAAAAAAGTGCGACAATGTGCAATCCTGCCGAATA
Organism: Ensete glaucum; assembly: GCA_021527575.1. Taxonomy (NCBI): domain Eukaryota; kingdom Viridiplantae; phylum Streptophyta; class Magnoliopsida; order Zingiberales; family Musaceae; genus Ensete; species Ensete glaucum. Next base: position 43,040,449 of record CM038551.1, on the reverse strand, counting down.
GAATTTACGTCAGAGAAACGATGACTTCTCGACGTAATTTCCCAAGGGAAGTTCAAGAAAATTATATAGAAACCCTTGGTTTAGATGTCCAAAATATTAGTAAAAAGTTTGGTGAAATTTTGGTAGCGTAACAGTAGGGAAATAGGGCAAAAGACGAAAGATAGATCCTTCAGAACTGCATGTTGGTGAAAGATTGCACAAGAAAATCGGTTCTAGAAGGAATATTTTCGAGAAATCAATTCCAAATGAAAGCCAATTGATATTTGGAATTGTATAAAAATTTTGGCCAAAAAGGATAAACAAAAGTTTGGTTTCAAGCGGCCAATAGATGGAAGTCAGATTCTCTATTGTAAATTTCAGTACTATGTATGAAGAATTGCAACATTATAAGTCCGGATTCAGAAGAAGTTCTTTTATAAGATTAGTCTTAGATGAAAGCTAAGACAATCTATGAAATTATATAAAAGTTTCAGCCAAAAATGATGACTAAAAGTTTAGTTCTAAGAAGAAATAATCAGTTGAAAATTTCTGTAGCATTTCGCCTTTACAATGATGATAACGTTTGCGATGGTAAAATTTTGAGCCAAGGAAATTTTGAAAAAAATTCTCTCATATATAAGATAGAGGAATAGCAGTAGCAAGAGGAGTTGGCTTTGGAGTTTTTACCAGATCTTTGATGTTGATACAGAAGAAGGTAGCATATTAATGGATTTACGGCTTGGTGGGCGACGATGGAGGCAACATCAAAAGCAATTGTGGGAATCGCTTAGGAAGGTGGAGGTGTGGATGATGGCTACAGGGGCAGTAAGATCGCTTCTCTGATACCAGATGATAGAACCCCAAAAGGAGCTCTATAGATTTTGATCATTGAGGGGGATCAACCATTGGAATGTTATAGGGGTTCCTCTCTCCTAAACTTGGCACAAAGGCTAAATAAAAGATGATAATTGCTTGATTCAATAGGGGGGGCGGCTACATCTTTAAATAGGGATTAAAACCCTATCTTAAGGGGGTTCTTACCTAAGTAAAATTATCTCTTTGCCTCTCCTATAGCTGACCTACCTTAATAGGAACAGGGGGCGGCTAGGTTGGCTCTATAGTCGACCGAAGCAGGGGGAAACCCTAGCCGACCAACCCAGTAAGGGAGGTGGCGGCCACTAAGCTCTAAGGGCTAATCTAAACCCTAGCCATACTCATTTATAAGATAAGAGTGATTTTATTATAATCTAGCAGCGTTTTATTGACTTCTTAGGGAGATTAGGACTCAACCCTGCTCGAGTCCTATCAACATCAACCATTTGATTGAAGATGTGTTGTTGAATGAAGGCTTGAAAAATAATTTTCTTAACATTAACCAATTATGTGATAAAGGTTATATTGTTAAATTTTAACTTGATGCATGTATTTTTGAATTGCTACATAAAAATACATCTTTGATTGCTTTAAGAAATAATAATGTGTATACCATAGATATTAAAAAAATTTACGATGAAACTTGCTTTTCGGCCTTGAATGATGATGCTTGGATTTGGCATAGAAGACAAGGCCATGCTAGCATAAAACTTCTTAGCCAAATTTCAACTAAAGACTTAGTAAGAGGATTATCTAACCTAAAATTTATTAAAGATAAAGTATATAATACTTATCAATTAAGAAAACAAATAAAGAGTAGCATCAAGCTAAAAAAATCAAATAAGCACCTTTAGGCCACTTCAATTGATTCATATGGATTTATTTGGACCAATTGATATTATAAGTTTAGGTGGAAGCAAATATGCATTTGTTATAATAGATGATTATAGTATATATACTTGGACTTATTTCTTAACATACAAAAGTGATACATTTATATATTTTATAAAATTTTATAAAATTATTTAAACTAAAAAAGAATTTATGATTTCATCAATATGTAGTGATCATGGTGGTGAATTTCAAAACAATACTTTTAAAATTTTTGTGAATCAAATGGGTACATCCATAACTTCTCCACTCCAATAAATCCACAATAAAATGGAGTAGTAGAAAGAAAAAATAAGAGTTTACAAGAAATGACTAGAACCATGTTAATAATGAACATAATTTACCCAAATAATCAATTATAATAATTTTCTAGATTAGTAGCCAAGGGATTCAACCAAGAAGAAAGAATCAATTATGAAGAAACATTCGCTACTATGACTAGACTTAAAGTTAAAAGAATGCTCATTGCCTTTACATCTTTTAAAAATTGTAAGTTGTTTTAAATGGATATTAAAAGTACTTTTATAAATGACTTTATTTTCAAAGAAATATATATTGAATAAGCTCCTGGTTTTAAAAATAGTTTTCTTCCTAATCATGTTTTAAAATATTTTAAAGCTCTTTATGGATTAAAATAAGCCCCTCAGGCTTGGTATGAAAAACTTAGTTCTTTCCTTATCTCAAATAATTTTTTGAAAGTCTAGGTTAATACCACATTATTTTCTAAGCATCTTAAAAATAATTTTCTTGTTATTCAAATTTATGTTAATGATATCATTTTTGGTTCAACAAATGAATCATTATATAAATCTTTTGCCAAGACTATGAGCCAAGAATTTGAAATGAGTTTAATGGATAACATTTTTCTTAGGATTGTAAATAAAACAAATGAATAATGGTATTTATATTAGTCAAACTAATTATACCTTAGACTTATTAAAATGATTTGGTTTGGAAAATGTGAAGGCCACAAACACTCTCATGAGCATATCTATAAAATTAGACTTAGACAACAAAGGAGAAAATTTTGATCAAAAAACTTATAGAGGAATAATAGGTGGTTTGTTATACTTAACTACTACTAAATCAGATATCATGTTTAGTGTTGGATTGTGTATAATATTTCAATTCAATCCAAAGTTTTCCCACCTTAAAGCAATTAAAAGAATATTTAGATATTTAAAAAAAACTTCTAACTTAGGATTATGGTATCCAAAATGTAAAAACTTTGATTTACTTACTTATGCAGATATTGATTTTTGAGGATGTAGGATAGATAGAAAAAGTGCTCCTAGGACATGTCAATTTTTAGGGCATGCACTTGTTTCTTAGTCTTCCAAGAAATAAAATTTGGTTGCTTTATCTATTACTGAAGTTGAATATTTTGTAGCAAGTGCATGTGATGCCCAAGTTATTTGGATGAAAAACACCTTAGAAGATTATCAAATTTAATTGAAAAATATTCCTATCAAATGTGACATCACAAGTGCCATATGCTTGACCAAAAATCTCATTCAACACTCAACAATTAAGCACATTGAAATTAGACATTATTTTATTAGGGATTATATGAATAGTTAAGACATAAACATTAACTAGCGGATAATTTTACAAAACCATAAAATGAAGAGCAATTTGATTTTATTAGAAGAGAGCTAAGAATCCTAAACTATGAAAATACGTTATTTGCTACCTTGCTTGAGGGTAGCTCTTGATTTTTCTTGGAATTCAAAATTTACATCTATAAAGTTGAGTGTTTTTGTGAAATGATGTTTTTTCATTTCCCTTCTTTGTTTCTATCTTCTTATTTACAAAAAGCGAAGGACATTTACATGAAGATGATGATTTAATATTTTTCAGATTTATTTGCTATGTTCGCTTGAAATTTACAAGAGATGATGCGTGAGAAGCTCTTCAAATCTTCTTAGATTTCTTGGATATTTGAGCTCATCTTAATATTTCTTTTTGAAATTTATTAAGAGCTCTTCTTAGTGATGTAATGATTTCACAACTCCTCCCTTGTTTCTCTCCTCATTATTCATAAAGGGGATGAAAATCCTATAATGCATATTATATTTTACTAAGGCGGAGTAATGTTATAATATGCTTTGAAATTGTTAACTATACAATTCACCTTTTTGTTGACGACAAAGGGGGAGAAATATACATTAATGATACATGGATATCGATATACATACTTAGATATTGATGCATAATTATTTGGAATTCATGCTTTGATGTTTTGATGCAAATTCTTATTGAAATTTGCTTGGAATATTGAAGCCTCAAGATACTTGAATTCAAGAATGTGTGATTCTCTTGAATGTAAGTTTTCTTTATTGTAGCATGGATTTAGGGCGAGTTAGGAGTAACTCATGTCATCAATTAATTATCATCATAAAAAAGGGGGAGATTGTTGAATCTCAGATTTTGATGATGAAATTAATTGATGAGTATTTAATTTAACATATGTTGTTAGAGGAAGTGATGCAGATTTAACCACGATGGTGAAAAGGAGTTACAGACCTCGGACATGGACCCAAGATCAAGCTTAGACATCGGGCCAAGGTTTAGATGATGTGGTGGGAGTTTGCCAGGAGTTTACTATGACTTCGCCAAAGGTATTGGGAAAATCAATAGGAACACGCTAGAAGATCGTCGGAGGAAGACCGTAAGACTCACCACAGGGAATGTCGGAGGTTGCAGGATTGCTAGAATGAGATCATTAATTAAGCTTAATGGTCATGTATGGTTGTAATTCTTAAGTCATAGGTTAAGTTTGAGTCTGAATTGAGTGTGATTTGAAAGGAATCCAAATCAACTTAAAGAGGAAATGGTTGAATTAATCTCAGGTTGAGCTCAATTAGTTGACCAGGGAAGTGGTCAACTGAAGGTATGTGACGGGAATAACTTTTTTGAGATTCTCAGTGACTAAACCATTGGTAAGCGACAATTGTACCACCTCACCTAGGTTTTTGGGCAGCTAACGGTGGTTGAACCACCTAGCTCGGTGGTTATACCACCCGTACCATGTTTTAAGGATTACTTTTGATGGCTGCACTACCGGCGCTAGTGGTTGTACTGCTCCTACCCAAAATTTTTTGGATACATTTAAATTTTGGCTCAAAATTTTAAAGCCAATTGGGACATATAAATACCCCAAGTTTTCATGTATTTCACACAATAATTTTTGGGATAGAAATTATATGAAAAAATTTTGTGTGTGATAATTATAAGAAAAAGTAAAGCGGGAGGGAGTGTGCTAAGAGTTGTACAAATTCTTATAAAGAGTCTCCCTTGTAAGCTCAAGTTTGTAAGAGTTTAGTCTTCACCCAAAGAAGATCGGTAGTAGACACCAGTGAGCCTCAACGAAGAAGATTCAAAAGTGGACGTAGGCCAAGATTGGTGCTAAACCATTATAAAATCGTAAGTATTCTCTATTTGACTTATTCTCTACTTTCAATTATTCTTAATTAGAAAAACAAGAGTATCATCTTTCAATTGTGATTTTAAATCATTTACTTATTCTCCTTCAAGTTCAAGAAATGCTTTCAATTTTATTTTTCTTAAATAAAAGGTTTTCGTTAAAATATGATTTTACACTTGCACTAATTCACCCCCTCCCCCCACCTCTTAGTGCCAATTGATCCTAACAGGTGCACCCTTCCAAAATCAAAGAAATGCAAATGATAGAAATCCCAGGGGAGCTCTATGAAGATTTGATCTTTGAGGGAGATCAACCCTTGTAATGCTATAGGGGTTCCTCCCTCCTAGGGTTGGCCACAAGGCAGAAATAAAGTGAATATATGCTTGATGAAAAAGGGGTGGAGGCTACAAGCTTATATAGGCTCAAAACCCTAACCGTAGGGGACTGCTTATAAAGTAAATTTCCCCCTATGCCCCTCCATAGTTGCCCTGCCTAACTAGAGCAGGCAGCGGCCTAAGTGGCTACCCTGTCATGCCCCCCCAAATTATATCATAATTTGAGAGGTGTGACCATGTCATAAATCAATAATATTATCAACAACATAATCCATTCAGGATCGAGACAATCATTTGAGGATACTAAGAATAACATGCAGAGTCATTCAACCACTTTCATAGAAACCTGTGCAGATTATAATCTCTTCATATTCTCTTAAGGAATCACAAACCGATCCAAAACCAATGCAGCTAAATATAATCCACGTTCATAAAGTCCACCAATGCGATAAAATCCATATGACTTTGGAAAACAACCATACACCACCACTTCATATATTATATAACAAGTTTAACATTCAAGATCCCAAATAAGAGGGTAGTTTTAAATATATTATATAGTTATCCCTCTTCAAAATATGTCTACAACTTTACTTTAGACCCAAGGTGTACACATACAATGATAACATATTGCCAAATGAACATTTAGCCAAAGAACTTCTTGCTTTCCCATTGCTTTAGCCCGTATCAAGTATTTTTATAAATGTCGAGCTAACCTGAAGAAGATTAGATAGCAATAGAGTGAGCTAAGAAGCCCAACAAGTATCAAACAAGTTCAAAACAAGGAAAGGTGTTTTGAAATTGAACCTGATATAAGAGTGCAATGTAAGGAATACAAAAGTCTTCACATATAGCATCAAATCAGATTCACAAACACAAGGTTCATCTCGTTCAAAGCATACATGAATCCATAACAATTTAGAAAGGTATTTAGAGCATATATAGCAATCAAAAGCATTTTGGTATATATCAATGACATTTAAAGTTTTTAGGGGTATATCAATAATATATGAAATACTTTCGAACATGTCAAAGGAACAAATATTAAACTTAAGCTCATATGTCACATTTAAAGTTGGATGAATATCATAGGCATAAGTATGTCAAGCAGCATATCAATGACAAACGAAATAATTTGGAACTTATTAATGAGAATACAAAATATTTCGGAGTATATCAAGGAGGTATATGATATTTTTCAAAGTATATCAATGGTGTATGAATATTCTCAGAAGCGTATCAAATGAACAAGTAACGAACATAAGCTCAAATATCATTCAGACATCACATTCATTTCATTCTTATCCAAAGCACATAAATAATTTAAAATCAATACTTTGGATATCATATCAACAACATAGAGGGCGAAGTGGGACCATAAACATAATGTGGAACATCTATCGCTGAATGACCACCAAATATAAGTCTCATACGTCTAGGAGCTCCATCCACCAACGTCTGAGTGAAGTCATGGGGGGCCAGTAGAGCATGCGGGCTCTAAGCATAACTTCCTTTACCATTTCTCGCAAAGGTTCATATTGTCCCACAAACACCGGAGTACAAAAGGACATGAGTAATAAATTTAGTATATGCCGGAAACACATGCAGAATAATAAATCATACATACACGTAAATAGAATAATAAAATATAGCATCGATTAATACATAACATGTTCTGATATGTAAGGAAGTCAAGGATAAGAGCATTAGAGATTTCAGTTTTGAAATAGAAGAAGCAAGTATAGGAAGAATTGATACAATCCCTATTCCGGCTGAATTCTAAAGGTAAAATATAAAGTTATTTAGATGATCAAACATACTCTAAATTACTCAAGAAAGGTGTTATAAATCAATCTAGTTTTATACAAAATAAGTTTCATATAAATTGAAGGTCTTTATAAAGAGTTATTGATGATTTTGCAACTAAAGGTCTGGAATCACAGTCTGAATTCATATGGTCCATCAAAATGGGGTTTGATAGTCATTTCGACTCCAAATCATCCAATCTTAGGTTCAACAAAAAGGTCTAAAAGCTTATTTTCTGACAAATTAAATTTTATATAAATCAGAAACTCCAACATGAAGATATAAGTAATATAGTGATGAAAGGTCTTAAAATATAGATTCTATTTTACAGATTTCATATACTCAATTGAAGTAAACGTTTGGGCTAGCAAATGAACTCTAAATTCTTCAAACTCAAGTTCAAAAGAAAGATATTTGAATTTATTTTTGAAGAAATAATGTTTTGTCTAAATCTGAGATCTGTACTAAATGTTACATTAAGAATAAGATAGATAGGACATAATATTAATAATATTACAGATTCATACTTAGGCAGCCAACAAAAGATTTTAGATTAGTTTCAAAATTTTTTTCATAAATCAAGACAAAATAAAGATAAATTTTAGTAGTAGAAAGGTAGAACACTTGTCTTTGAATATTTTAATCACAAAGGTGTGGATTAGATCATAATCTCAAAATCCCCAAATTTCTTTCCTTATCTTCTTCTTCTTCTTCTTTCTTCTTCTTCTTCTCCTCAAGTTCATGTTGCAGCCAAAACACCCCTTTTTTTTCTTTAATTGTTATTTAAGTTAACATATGTGTTGATAGATGGTAAACATGCATGCAATGTACTTATGTGTCACCCATGCACATGCAAAAGTGGCACTACTTTAAACAACATAGTGACACATATCTTCACCACATTTTTTTTCTTTTTTTAACTTAATATGAATCTTTTATAATTAATTTCATATATTTTTTAAGATTCATACTTAGGTCCTTAGCAATTAACTTCCAATATAAAATTATTTAATCAAGAGAATTAATAAATAAATCCTTACATTTTATAAATGAGTCATCATAAATAATTTAAAATATATCATTATAAATATTTCAGAAATGAAGGATATTATATTCTCCCCCCCTAAAATAAAAATTTAGTCCTCTAAATTTATCATACCTTCATCGACAAAAAGATGAGGATAGATTTTCTTCATTTCTTTCTCTAGTTCCCAAGTTATTTCATCCATAGAATGATGTCTCCATATCACTTTTACTAGAGAAATGACCCGATTCCGTAGTATTTTTTCTTTCTTATTAATAATCTATATAGGTTCTTCCATATAAGATAAGTTGTAATCGATTACAATCGACTCATACTGAATGATGTAAGAATGGTCATATATATACTTTCTGAGCATTGAAATATGAAATATGTCATGGATACGACCCAAGGATGGTGGCAAGGCAATCCTGTAAGCGACAGAACCAATCCTTTCGAGGACCTCAAATGGTCTAATAAATTTAGGGCTTAACTTTCCTTTCTTCCCAAATCTTACCATACCCTTGGAAGGAGAGACCTTCAAAAACACAAAATCCCTCACTTAAAACTCAATTTCTCGTCTTCTATTGTCAGCATAGCTTTTTTGATGACTCTGAACAGTCTTTAGTCTTTCTCTTATAACTTGAATCTTTTCGGTAGTCTCTTGCACTTTATCGGGTGATAACAATTTCCTATTGCCAACTTCCTCCCAACAAATATGCGTTCTACACTTTCGCCCATACAAAGCTTCATAAGGGGCCATCTGAATACTAGACTAGTAACTATTATTGTAGGTGAACTCAGCAATAGAAATATCTTTATCCCACTCACCTTTCCAATCCATGATATATGCTCTAAGCAAATCCTCAAGTGTTTGAATTGTTCTTTCTGATTGCCCATCGGTTTGAGGGTGATAAGCAGTGCTAAACTTGATTTTAGTGCCCATAGATTTATATAATCTTCTCCATAATTGCGAAAGGAATCTGGAGTCTCTATCAGAGATGATCTCCTTTGGAACACCATGAAGCCTCATGCTTTCTAAAGGTTTTGGGTAGACCGGAAATAAAATCCATGATGATACTTTCCTGTTTCCATTCAAGAATATCTAAAGGTTGTAACAAACCTCTAGGTCTTTGGTGTTTAACTTTGATTTGCTGGCAAGTTAAACATTTTGATACATATATTGCAATCTCCTTTTTCGTGTCTTCCCACCAATAATGACTTTTAAGATCTTTATATATTTTTGTACTACCCGGGTGCAAGGCGAATTTGGAACTATGACCTTCCTTCAGGATTTCATCCTTGATATCTGGGTTATCTGAAACACATACTCTATTCCCCATTCTCAACAGGCCATCCTCAGAAACATGAAAACCAAGCTTGGATCCTTTTTCTACTTCTTTCCTCAAGTGGATTAAACGTGGATCTCGTAGTTATCTCTCTTTAGTTTGTTGAATGAAATCAGATTGAACCTGGATAGAGGCCATCAATATCATTGAGTTTTGCTCATTCCTAATAGATTTCTCAATTTTCTTCCAATAATTTTCATTGTTTCACAACCAAACTAGCCATAAAATTTGTAGATTTTCTACTAAGTGCATCATCTACAACATTGGCTTTACCCGGATGATATCGAATGGTGTAATCATAATCCTTTAAAAGTTCTATCCATCTTCGTTGTCTCATATTTAACTCCTTTTGAGTGAAGATATACTTTAGACTCTTGTGATCGATAAATATTTTAAACGTCCGCCCATATAAATAATGCCTCCAAATCTTTAGTGTAAAAATAATTGTTGATAAGCATGGGTTAGATAATTTAGTTCATAACTCTTCAGTTGTCTAGAAGCATAAGCAATTACTTTCCCTTCTTGCATTAAAACACATCTAAGGCCCTTCCTTGAAGCATCAGTATAAACTACAAATCCTTCATTACCATTGGGAATTGTGAGAATAGGAGCACTAGTCAATCTTCTTTTTAGCTCCTGAAAACTTTGTTCACATTCATCAACCCATTCAAATCTCATATTTTTTCTAGTTAACTTGGTGAGGGAATTAGCAATTTGGGAAAATCCCTCAACGAATCTCCTATAATAACCTGCCATGCCCAAAAAACTTCTAACTTCAGTTACATTTGTTGGTGCTTCCCACTTAACTATTGCTTCAACTTTCTTTGGATCAACAGAGATGCCCTTACCTGAAATCACATGGCCTAAGAAGGTAACTTCTTTTAACCAAAACTCACATTTACTGAACCTTGCATACAACTTCTTTTCTCATAGTATTGATAATACATTTCTCAAGTGCTCCTCATGCTCCAGGTTATTGCTTGAATACACTAATATATCATTAATGAATATGATATCACAGTTATCCAAGAGTGGATGAAATATCATATTCATTAATTCTATTAAAGCTATAGGGGCATTAGTCAAACCAAAAGGCATTACTACGAATTCATAGTGACCATACCGAGTTTTCAAAGCAGTTTTAGGGATATCTTCTTTCTTGATATTCAATTGATAATAACCTGACCTCAAGTCAATCTTGGAGAATACTTGTGCACCCTATAATTGATCAAACAAATCATCAATTTTAGGTAAAGGATACTTATTTTTTATTATCACTTGGTTCAATTATCTATAATCAATACAAAGCCTCCATGTCCCATCCTTCTTCTTAACTAACAGTACTCGAGCACCCCATGGTGAAACACTGGGTCGAATAAAACCTTTATCTAATAGTTCTTGTAGTTGCTTTCTCAATTCTTTTAGCTCGAGTGGTGCCATTCTATAGGGAGGCTTAGATATTGGTATTGTTCCAGGGACAATATCAATAGTAAATTCACCCTCTCTATCTGGAGGTAATCCAGGCAAGTCATCTGAAAAAACATCAGGGAACTCTATGACTACTAAAATTATATTTAGATGAGCTACTTGATTTAAGTTCTCCTTTACACATATAAGATAGCAAGAACAACCCTTCTACATAAATCGATGAGCTTGAAACACCGATATTAGGCAGGGAAGTTAGTCATGCCTAATACCCTTAAAATAGAAGATGGGCTGATCTAGTATGTAAAAAATGATTATTTTTGTATAACAATCAATACTAGCATGATAGGAAGATAGCCAATCTATGCCAAGTATAATATCAAAGCCCTGAATATCTAGGAGAATTAAATTAGCAAGGAATTCATGTTCTCGGACAAAAATCAAACAAGACGGACAAAGCAAGTTTGATGTCAAAGTATCCCCAACTGCAATAGTTACATACAACTCATAATCCAATGGTTTAGGTTGAATGCCCAAGTGACAAGCAAAAGTTTGTGAAATAAAAGATATATTAGACCCGGGATTAAATAAAACCTTTGCATTCTTATTAGAAACATGAATAATACCTTCGACTACCGATTTAGAAGCCCGGGAATCCTGTTCAGTGATGGCATAAACTCTAACATGGGTTGTCATTCTAGGTGGCAATGACTCTTTCTTCTTATTCAGTGGACAATCCTTTACTTTATGAATTAGTTCTCCACAAGCAAAACAGGCTCCGGTCACCTGAAAACACTTACTCGTTTCATGATTATATCCACATTTTACACATGACTAAGTTCTTTGAAGGTGGCTTTCCCTTCTCTAATCCTGACATCTTGATCCTCTTATTACTATTTTCATATTCATTCACTCTCTTACCTTTGTTTGTAAACTTGTCCTTGTAGTTCATACCCATAATTTCTTGTATCTTCTCCAAGTCTCTTTCAATAATTAAGGCCCTTTCTACTACATCAGCATATGAAGGAAGTTTTAAGGCTGATATCTGACTCCTTATCGTCGGTCTTAGACCTCTCTCAAATCCTTTTGCCTTTCTAATTTCATCATCGGTCATGTGAGTGGCAAATCTAGAGAGCTCAGTGAATTTAGCTTCATATTTTGCTATAGTCATGTTTCCTTGTATAAGATTTTAGAACTCCAATTCCTTCTGCTCCTTGATACAATCTAAAAAATATTTTTCATTAAACTTTTCTGTGAATACTTTCCAAGTAATGAGCTCATGCCTGATTTCACTGATTCTCTTCGTTGTTCTCCACTAATGTTTAGCTTCCCCTTTAAACATGAAAGTGGTAAAAAGAACCTTTTGATCTTCAAGACAATTTAAGACGTCAAATATCTTCTCTATTCGTATCATCCATTGATCAGCCACCATTGGATTAGGTTCACCGCTAAAGCTCGGAGGACTAAACTTTTTGAACTATTCTATTCCCAATCCAGCCTGAGTTGATGTTCTAGCTTTATCATTTCCTCCTTGTTGGACTTGCTGTTATATCACATGTGTCAAAGCCTTAAGGGTTTTTATAATTCCACTTAATTGATCAGCCACAGGAGGACCAAATGACCTCGTCATTCTTGTTTCCTAAAATCATCTAAAAGAAAATTTTTATTTGTCAATCACTCTATAAAATCGTTAAACCTCAACGTATAGTTCAAATATGATATATCTACAGTATGTCTTAGTGACTTAGTAATCCTCAAACCATACTCTGATACTATCTTATGTCACGCCCCTCTAAATTATATCATAATTCGAGAGGTGTGACCATATCATAAATTGATAATATTATCAATAATATAATCCATCCAGGAACCAGACAATCATTTGAGGATACTAAGAATAACATGCAAAGTCATTCAACCACTTTTATAGAAACCTGTTCAGATTATAATCTCTTCATATTCTCTTAAGGAATCACAAATCGATCCAAAACCAATGCAGCTAAATATAATCCACATTCATCAAGTCCACTAATGTGGTAAAATCCATATGACTTTGGAAAACAACCATACACCACCATAGTAAGTTTAACATTCAAAATCCTAAGCAAGAGGGTAGTTTTAAAAACATTATATAGTTATTCCTCTTCAAAATATGTCTACAACTTTACTTTAGAGCCAAGGTGTACACATGCAATAATAACATATTGCCAAATCAACATTTAGCCCAAGAACTTCTTGCTTTCCCATTGCTTTAGTAAGTATCAAGTATTTTTATAAATGCCGAGCTAACCTGAAGAAGATTAGATAGCAACAGAGTGAGCTAAGAAGCCCAGCAAGTATCAAACAGGTTCAAAGCAAGGAAATGTGTTTTCAAATTGAACCTGATATAAGAGTGCAAGGTAGGGAATACAAAAGTCTTCACATATAGCATCAAATAAGATTCACAACCACAAGGTTTATCTCGTTCAAAGCATACATGAATCCATACCAATTTGGGAAGGTATTTGGAGCATATATGGCAATCAAAAGCATTTTTGTATATATCAATGACATTTAAAGTTTTTAGAGGCATATCAATAATATATGAAATACTTTAGAACATCAAATGAACAAATATCAAACTTAAGCTCATATGTCACATTTGAAGTTGGATGAATATCATAGGCATAAGTATATCAAGCAGCATATCAATGGCAAATGAAATAATTTGAAATCTATCAATAAGAATACAAAACATTTCGGAGCATATCAAGGAGGTATAGGATATTTTTGAAAGTATATCAATGGTGTATGAATATTCTTAAAAGCGTATCAAATGAACAAGTAACGAACAAAAGTTCAAATATCATTCAGGCATAACATTTATTTCATTATTGTCCAAGGCATACAAATAACTCAAAAGTAATGCTTTGGATATTATATCAACAACATTGAGGGCGAAGTGGGACCATAAATATAATGTGGAACATCCATCGCTGAATGACCACCAAACGTAAGTCTCCTATGTCTAGGAGCTCCATCCACACATGTCTGAGTGAAGTCATAGGGGGCCGACAGAGCACATGAGCTCTAAGCATAACTCCCTTTACCATTTCTAGCAAAGGATCACATTATCCCATAAACATCGGAGTACAAAAGGACATGAGCAATAAATTTGGCATATATCGGAAGCACATATGAAATAATAAATCATACATGTGTCTAAATAGAATAATAAAATATAACATCGATTAGTACATAACATATTCTGATATATAAGAAAGTCAAGGACAAGAGCATTAGAGATTTCAGTTTTGAAATAGAAGAAGCGAGTATAGGTAAAATTGATACAATCCCTATTCTGGATGAATTCTAAAGGCAAAATACAAAGTTATTTAGATGATCAAACATGCTCCAAATTACTCAAAAAAGGTGTTGTTGAAAATATAGATCAATCTAGTTTCATACAAATTGAAGGTCTCTACAAAGAGTTATTGATGATTTTGCAACCAAAGGTCCGGAATCATAGTCTCTAATTTGCAGAATTCATATGGTCCATCAAAATGGGTTTTTGATAGTTATTTCAACTCCAAATCATTCAATCTTAGGTTCAGTAAAAAGGTATGAAAGCCTATTTTCTAACAAATTAAATTTCACATAATCAGGAACTCCAACATGAAGATATAAGCAATATAGTGATGAAAGGTCTTCAGATACAAATTCTGTTTTACAGATTTCATATACTCAATTGAAGTAAACGTTTGGGCTAGCAAATGAACTCCAAATTCTTCAAACTTAGGTTTAAAAGAAAGATATTTATATCTATTTTTGAAGAAACTAGGATTTGTCTAAATCTAAGGTCTGTACTAAATGTTATCAAGAATAAGACAAATAGGTCATAATCTAAATAATATTATAGATTCATACTTAGGCAGCCAACAAAAGATTTCAGATTAGTTTCATAATTTGTTTCATGAATCAAGGTAAAAACAAAGATAAATTTCAGTAGAAGAAAGATAGAATACTTGTCTTTGAATATTTTAGTCCCAAAGGTGTGGATTAGATCACAATCTCAAAATTTCCAAATTTCTTTCCTTCTCTTCTTCTTCTTTTTTCTTCTTCTTCTTCTCCTCAAGTTCACGTTGTAGCTAAAACACCCCTTTTTTTCTCTAATTGTTAATTGTTTAAGCTAACATATGCGTTGATAGGTGGCAAACACATACATAAGTGGCGCTACTTTAAACAAGGTAGTGACACATGTCTTTACCACATTTCTATTTTTTTTTAACTTAATGTGAATCTTTTATAATTCATTTCATATATTTTTTTAGGATTCATACTTAGGTCCTTAGTAATTAACTTTTAATATAAAATTATTTAATCAAAAAAATTAATAAATAAATCCTTAAATTTTATAAATGAGTCATCATAAATAATTTAAAATATATCATTATAAATATTTCAAAAATGAGGGATATTACGTACCCAAGCCGAGACTACCTACTAGAATCCCTAGACGACCAGCCAAGTAAAGGGGGCAATGACCAGTAAGCCCTAAGATCCCAAAATAAACCCTAGTCACACTTCTTTATAGGACAGATGCAACTAGGTGAGATTCTATTATAATCTTGCAGTCTTATTAATTACTACTTAGTTGAGTAGGATCCAACTCTGTTGGGGTTCTATGAAGTTTTCTCTCTTTAAATCTGTCATGTCCTCAAGGCTGAGATTCTATGAACTCAGGGAACCGGGTCTTCAGCTCCTTATATGAGTCTCATGTGGCATCTTCACGCGGTAAGTTGCTCCAATGTACTAGTAGTTCAATTGAAGGGCATTAGCAGCGCATCACAATTCTTTGATCAAGGATGGCTTGTAGTTGGGCTTGAATTTCTCCATCATCCTTGGTGCTCGGCAATTAAGTCTAGGCAATCTCATGTTCTCCTAGTTTAGACTTCAAGCGGGATACATGAAAGATAGGATAGATTTTGTCATCTTCTAATAAATTAAGTTTGTATGCCACAGCTCCCATACACGTTGTAATCTGATAAGGTCCATAAGATCAGGGAGATAGCTTCATCAAGGCTCGTGTATTGATGGATAGCAGTTTGTATAGTTGTAGGCAAAGATAGACCCAATCTCCTACTAAAAACTCTCACTTGCTACGATGTGTGTCAGCTTATTGCTTTATCGTGGCTTGAGAGGTAAAGAGATTATCCTTCAGCAACTGTAGGAGCTTGTCCCTATCAATTAAATTTAGGTCGACCTGATCTACTTGGTCACACCAATTACATACTCTGGAATTATAAGGTGCAGTCGGCCATCAATGTGTCTCTCATATGGGGTACACTTTGTAGATGAGTGATAAGTAGTGTGGTACCACCATTCAGCCCTAGGGAGATACTTCATCCACTATTTTTGGTTGATAACTGGTGAAGCATCGAAGATAGGTCTCTAGCCCTGTTCACCACCTCTGTTTGGCGATCTATCTATGGATGGTAGGCTGTACTCATTTTAAGTTGGGTGCCCTATAGTTTGAATAGCTCGGTCCAAAATTTGCTTGTAAAAATCCTGTCACGGTCAACTTGCATCTTTGACACCACTTTGCTTTGGAGAGTAAGCTTAAAATTTTTTCCTTTCATATAATTATCTTTTGACCCGTATCGAGAACTCTTTTCATAGATTTTGAGAAATGTCTCTTGCCTATAGTTGTTAGATAAGTATTTTATTTTCAACTCTCTTTTCATTTTCTCCTATGTCACGATCCTGCACATCCCCTCATGTTCTCTTTGCTTCTTTAGGTTTTTCCACCAAAAATATGCATTCCTTCTGAGGTTGAGTGCCACAAGTTTTACTTTCTTTTGTGAAAATTGAATATTCTTTCTATTAGATTAAGCCAATCAATAAAATTATCAATATTAATTCTACCTTCGAACTCTGGAATATCCAATATTGGGTTGTATTTGTTCTGCCATTCATCTTGGTCTCTACACCTTGTTTGAAATATTTGAAACCCCCTTGTGTAAGATGGCATATCATCATCAGAACCATATATTTGAGAATCATTTTCATGATAATTGTTTTTACTCTAAAATTCTTCAATGATTTCATTTTTTTTCATGTATACTGTGTAGCACTTTTTGTAGCTGCAACCTCAAGGATTCAACATCATCATTATTGTTACTAACTTCACCCACTATTTTTCCATTCTGCCATACGATGATCTTTAGCCTTCAGTTCTGATACCAAACTGATAGCGAGAAGGGAAGAAAGAGGAATGAAATTCGAAAAGAAAAAAAAAGATCAAAAGTCAAGTTGTATAACAGAAACAAACCCAGTATAGAACTTGCATAAAATGGATAAAAAGCTTACCACCAAGTTTAATGATGTAAGAGGATATAGAAAATTCATAACCTTAACGAAATTAAATAAGGATATCAAACTAGATCAAAAGACTCATCATTCAAGGACGCATCAAAGAGATACAGAGTTTTAGAGACTCCAGAGAGCTTCTGCAAATATAAATTAGGTAACAAAAGTTTTTTTCTAATCATAAAATACTAAAATAAGTACTAGTACATAAAACAACCTTTCATGCATAGAGAATTACAAATTTAAGTGCTTTTCATCTACCAACTAACTCATTTAATGCATTCCTTAGTCATGAAGAAAGACTCTAAAATATTATAGTAGATTATGGGGAATACCATAAGATCAGTAATTTCTATAAGATCCGATTTTAGCAACTTAGGAACTCCCATGTCATAGCATACATCTCTCACTGCATAACGCTACTAGCAGTGATCTCTCACTGCCATCCTCCTTGATCGCAGCCAACAGCTATCCCTTGCGGCACAAACACTACCAGCAGCGATCCTTCCCTGCCATCTATCTTTATCATAATCACAACAATCTTTTGCTACCAACTGCCTTGGTCATGGCCAGCATCAAAATGAACACGAGCATGATAGGACTCCAGCAAGGTTAAGTCATAATCACCCTAGAAGTAGTTAATAAAAATCCTGTGGGATTATAATAAAACCCCACCTAGCCACTTCTTTCCCATAAAGAAGTGTGGCTAGGGTTTAGATTAGGGCCTTAGGGCTTAGTGGCCATTGCTCCCTTTACTGGGTTGATCGGAGATAGGACTCCAGTAGGGTTAAGTCCTAATCATATCAATACTAGTCAATAAAAACCCGGCTAGATTTTAATAAAGCCACTCGTATCTTATAAAGGAGTATGGCTATGGTTCAAAATCTATAGAGCTTCTTCTGGGGTTCTATCATCTGATATCAGAGCAGCGATCTTGCTACCCTTGTAGCCATCATCCATGCCTCCATCTTCTAAGTAATTTTCACAATTGCTTTTGATGTCGCCTCCATCCACCATCGCCCACCAAGCTGTAGATCCATCTATTTGCTGTCACCCTCTGCGTGATATGAAAATATGGTATATTTTTATCATCCATTCCTCTTCAATACTGTAAGATTCCTTACTTTACACGTTGAAGATTTTTTTCAAATTTTATCTACTGCAAATTTTGTTCATCGTAAATATTATCATTATTGTGAATGTGAAATGCTGCATAAATTTTCAGTCACTTATTTGCTTCTTGAAACTAGTTTATTTCTTCTCCTTTCTAGCTAAAATTTTTATACGATTTTAAAGATCAACTTGGCTTTCATCTGGGATTGATCTTTTCTCATATCCAAACTCTACCATCCTTAACAAAAAAGCCTTCTAAACCTTACCCTAAACCGACTCAAGTAGCCACCAAAATCAGCCCTAAACCACAGCCTACACCCATCCAAATTGATTCACCTTCCAACCGGCCACCCCTTCTCCAAAATTCTCATGCCACTAACCCAATAACAAAAAAAAAGACCTCAATATTACAAATCTAGAGGTGTATACTATGACATCAGAGGAAGCTATCAATGTAAAGTTTGAAGCCTTTGAAAGCCACATAGAAGAGAAGATGCGATCTCTTTTCGCTGAATTCAGCATTAGCCGACCATCAAGCCCGAGGAAATCATAGCAAGGAGAATCTTCAAATCGGCGAGATGATCCTCAAGAATGTGGCTACATCATCTCTGATTCTAACAATCCATGTATGAAGGTTGACTTCCTAGATGGGAAGAAGGAGACCCGATCGGATGGATCTCTTGCGTGAGCACTATTTTCGGTTCTACCGAATTGCCGATGCCACACGAGTGGAGATTACGCCATCCACCTCGAGGGAGATATTATTCAGTGGTTTAATTAGTTTGAGCACACCCATTGAGGACTCTCTTGGTAGTGATTCAAGGAAGGTTTTGAACCACTTCGGACCAATCGATTTCAACAACATCGATAGATACTTAGCAAAGATTCGTCAAACCTCCAAAATATAAGAATACCAAACAAGGTTTGAATGTTTATCTAATCAAACTGTAGATTGGGCTAAAAAATAATTTTTAGGGACTTTCATCAAGGGCCTAAAGCTGGAGATTCGGTGAGAAGTAAAGGCACGACAATAGTATACTATTATGGCGGCGATTTCCTTTACACGTATTCAAGAAGAATGATTGAACCAAGAGGTATGAAGGACAAAGGTCACTCCACAACTAGCCATGCCGATGCCTATAGCCCCCTCTACCATCCAAGCCCCCGCACCAAAAAAATTAATGAGGGACGAGCTTCATGAACGATCGACCAAAGGATTATGTTGGCATTGTGATGAACCATAGAGCTGAGAACATCGCTGCAAAAAGGGGTGACTCCTTGTGATTGAATCAGTGGAGGATGAGGAAAATGAACCATCTGAAGAAGCCATTGAACATGAAGAAGAAGCCATAGAGGAAGAGTCCCTACACAGTTCACGCATTAGCCGGCTACTCCAACCCGTAGATGATGAAAGCTTGAGGACTTCTAAAACAACAACCCAACACCGTTCTCATCGACATAGGCAACACAAATAATTTCCTCAACAATAATGTTGCTTCACATTTGTCACTTCAAATCAAAGGTTGCAACAAGTTCGACGTAAAGGTTATCGATGGCTAAATCCTCAATTACGACCAACGGTGCCCGTGGGTGAAACTACTCCTCCAAGACCAAGAAGTGGTAGCTGATTTCTTTCTCCTAACCATCAATGATTATGAAGTCATACTTGGGATGAAGTGGTAGCTGATTTCTTTCTCCTAACCATCAATGATTATGAAGTCATACTTGGGATCAAATGGCTCACAATGCTAGGTGATATCTCCTAAAAATTTTCTAAATTAATCTTGAAATTTTATTACAAATGGAGATAGGTCATGTTATGAGACAAGCACGGGAGAAATATTTCCACCATTTCATCACAATGAATGGAGAAAGTTTTGCATAAAGTACATGATGGATTCTTGATGCATATCCAGTAGCCATCTAAGGGGGAGAACATACAAAACTCAGATCCTAAGCTTGCCCTCTTGCTGGACTCATGGATGTTTTCACGGAGCCATGCGGGCTACCCCCTAATCGGTCGTATGACCACTGCATTCCTATTTTTCCAAGCAAACCTCTAGCAAATTTATGACCATACCGATATTCTCACTTGCATAAGATGAGATCGAGAACATCGTTAAAGAGATGCTTGACACCAGGGTGATTCGACCAAGTTGCAGCCCTTACTCCTCACTTGTGTTGCTAGTGCGCAAGAAGGATGGTACGTGGTGGATGTGTGTTGACTATCAGACTCTAAACACTATCATCGTCAAGGAAAAATATCCTATTCTAGTCATAGATGAACTCTTGGATGAATTAAAAGGAACCCGAGTTTTCACTAAATTAGATCTCCGATCCAGATACCATCAGATTCGGGTATGCACTAAAGATATTCCAAAAACTACATTCCGCACGCATAGCAGCCACTATGAGTTTTTGGTAATGCCTTTTGGACTTACAAATGCTCCTTCTACCTTTCAAAGCTTGATGAATGACATCTTGTGAAGGTTTCTACACAAGTTTGTATTGGTATTTTTTGATGATATTCTCATTTATAGTCTTACGCTTGATATACATTTTTGAGCACTTATGAAATGTTCTAACCATTCTTTGAGAGAATTCTCTTTATATTAAATAGTCAAAGTGCAGCTTCTTATAGCATAAAGTGGAGTACCTAGGGCACATTATATCAGATGATAGAGTGGCAGTAGACCCGACAAAGATCGAGGTAATGCAAGGATGGCCGAGACCTATAAACATAAAATCACTACGCGGCTTCCTCGGACTCATAGATTACTTCTAGAAGTCGTGAGAGATTATTGTAAGATCAGTACCTCACTCATATCTCTACTCAAGAAGGACTCCTTTTCAAGGTCGGATCAAGCCTCTATAGCCTTTGAAAGACTCTAGGCTGCCATGACAACAATGTCGGTCCTAGCACTACCCGATTTTAGTTGAACTTTCGTGATTGTGGCCGATGCGTCCGAAGTGGGAATTGAGGTTGTTCACATGCAAGATGGCCGACCCCTTGCCTACACCAGCAAAGTTTTATCTCCTTCATATCTTAAAATGTATACGTATGACAAAGAAATGCTTATCATCATACATGTAGTCACAAAGTGGAGACCCTACCTGATCAGCCGGCGGTTCCAGATTAAGATCGGCCGCTGAATCCTTAAATATTTTTTAGAGCAAAAAATATCCTCCTTAGAGTAACAACAATGGGTAACTAAACTCCTTGGCTTTGATTGTAAAATTACTTACCGAAAATAAAAAGAGAATATTGTTGCAGATGCCCTATCTCAACTACCGGGACAGGCCAAAATTTCAGCCATCTCCCTTCCCTCCACCGACTTCCTTGACAACATTAGGGAGGAGTGAAAGAATGATTCATTAGCCCAAGCTATAATAGATAAGTTGGAGAAGGACCCGGGGTTCATAGGTCACTACTCGTGGGATTCAAAGGACTTACGCTAGAAAGATCGAATTGTTATGATTCATTCTTCCCTTGCATTCAAATTATTTTGCATGAGATGCATTCTTCACTCTCAGCAAGGCACTTCAGATTTCTGAGGACTTATAAAAGGGTGAAACAAAACTTCTTTTGGAAGGGCATGAAAAAATTAATTTATCATTATGTATCCAAATGTGATGTATGTCAGCAACAGAAAAGTGAAATAATGGCAAGTCCGGGGAAACTATAGCCACTACCCATACTGGACACAGCATGGACCTACTTTTCTATGGATTTCATCGAGGGGCAGCCACTATCTTAAGGTAAAAGCACAATCTTTGTGGTGGTTGATCGCCTAACCTAGTATGATCACTTATGTGCTGTGAAATATCCCTATACTAGTGCTAGTATTGCTCAACTTTTTTGTGGAACGTATAATAAAATTGTATGGAATGCCAAGGTCGATTGTGAGTGATTGTGACAAGGTGTTCACAAGTAAATTTTAGACAGAGCTATTTCATCTAAAAGGTACCCAGTTGAAGATGAGCACAGCCTATTATCCCTAGACAGACGGCTAAACAAAAGTGGTGAATAGATGCCTCGAGACATACTTACAGTGCTTCACTAGTGATCGGCCCAAAGAGTAGACAAGGTGGCTTCCTTGGGCTGAATGGTGGAACAACACAACATTTCATTCATCAATTAAATGTACCCATTATAAGACATTGTATGGCCGACCGACCCCTGTAATACCCAAATATATACTTGATTCTACCAAAGTAGATTCGGTCAAACTGCTATAGCTACTGAAAGACAACTTGAATGCCGCTCAAGCCTGTATAAAGCAACAAGTCGACAACCATCGGAGTGAGCGAGAATTTGCAATGGGAGATTGGGTCTACCTTCGGCTCCAACCATACAAGCAGCTATCAATTATCGCAAGAGCATCAATGAAGTTGTCTCCACAATTTTATAGACCATACCAGATCTTAGAGCGCGTTGGGTCTATGGCATATAAGTTAAAGCTTCTAGATGATGCTAAGATATATCCCGTCTTTCACGTATCCTTATTGAAGTTAAAGTTGGGAGAACATAAGAAGGCCTAGACTCAGTTGCCGAGCACTACCAATGATGGCAAAATCAAAGCCCAACCTGTAGCTATACTTGATCGGAGGATTGTGATATGCTGACGACGCCCTTCAACCAAAGTACTTGTAAAGTGGACTAACTTACCATCCGAAGATGCAATATGAGAGTTACGTGAGGAGTTAAAGATCTAGTTTCCAAAGTTTATGGACCCTTAGTCTTGAGGACAAGACTAATTTAAAGAAGGCATACTTGATAAGACTCCAATAGGGTTGAGTCCTAATTATATCAGTACTAGTCAATAAAAACCCTACTAAATTGTAATAAAGTCACTCCTATCTTATAAAGGAGTATGGCTAGGGTTTCGATTAGCCCTCAGGGCTTAGTGGTCATCACCCCCTCTTACTAGGTTAGTCAGATAGGGTTTCCCCTTGCTTAGGTCGGCTATAGAGCCAACCTAGCCACCCTATGTTCCTATTAAGGTAGGTTGGCTATAGGAGGGGCAAAGGGATAAGTTTACTTAGGCAAACACCCCCTTAGGCTAGGGTTTTGATCCCTATTTAAAGATGTAGCTGCCCCCCCTCTTGAATCAAGTAATCATCAATTTTATTTCAGCCTTGTGTTGAGTCAAGGAGGGAGGAACCCCTACAACATTCTAAGGGTTGATCCCCCTCAAGGGTCAAAATCTATAGAGCTTCTTCTGGGGTTCTATCAGTTCGCTAGGGTTTCCATTAGTCAGGTTGGCTATAGGAGGGCAATGGGGTAATTTTACTTAGGTAAGTACCCTATGGGCTAGGGTTTAGAACCCTATATAATGATGTAGCTACCTCCTCTCTTTTATTAAGCAAGATCAATCTTTTATTCAGCATTTAGGAGGGAGGGACCCATATAGTGTTCCAAGGGTTGATTCCCCTCAAAGGTCAAAATCTATAGAGCTCCTTCTTGGGTTCTATCATCTGATATTATAGTAGCATTCTTGCTGCCCTTGCTACCATCTCTGCCACTCTCACCTTCCCAAGTAATTCCCACAATTGCTACGACACGCGCCTCCACCTTCCACCTAAGCCACAGATCAAATTAATCTACTATTGCCCCTTGTATTTGAAATTAGAGATCTGGTATATTTTCATCACCCACACCTATTTGCTACTGATATTCCTTTATCTTACCTATTGAAGAGGTTTTCCCATACTTTCATTACTGTAAATTTCAACCATCGTAAACATTATCGCTATTGCGAAGGCGAAAAACTACAAAAGTTTTAGCCATCTATTTGCCTCTTGAAACTAGTTTTATGCTCCCCTATTTTGGCTAAAATTATTATTTGATTTTATAGATCATCTTAGTCCTCATCTAAGATCGATCTTTGAAAAAAAATTCTCCCTGAAATTGGTTCTATTATGCTCTCATTCTTCGTCACGTATTGCTAGAATTTTTACGATGAAGAATTAGCCCTCCTTCTTTTTCCCTATTTCCCTACCATTACTCTATCAAAATTTTGTCAAACTTTTTACTAATATTAACCACATTTGAACTGAGGGGTTCTACATATTTTCCTCATTTTTCCTCTAAGATTTACGTCTAGAATTCATCATTTCTCTAACGTAAAATCTATTGAGCATGATAGCACATCGTAGCACTTTTCTCTGTCAAATTTCATCAGATTTAAGTGTTATCTTTTATGAGTTTTTGGTCTCTCTTTCTCTCATCTACAAACCCTACCATTCTCACTAAGAACAGCCACCTAAATCACAGCCTACTTCCATCAAATCGATCCATCCATCTACCTAGCCAGCCACCTCTTCCTCAAAACCTCTCATGCCCCTAATGCGACAATAGAATAAGAACTTTGACATTAAAGATCTAGAGGCATACACTATGGCATCGGAGGAGGCCATTAATGCCAAGTTCGAAACATTTGAAAGTAGCATGAGGGAGAAGATAAGTTCCCTTTTCCCTGAATTTAGCATGGGCCGACCACCTAGCCCGAAGAAATCACAACAAGGAGACACTTCAGATTAGCAAGATAATCCTCAAGAGCATGGTCATATCATCTCTGATCTAAACAATCCATATATGAAGGTTGATTTCTCTAGATGGGAAAAAGGAGACCCGATCTCATGGATCTCGCGCGCGAAGTGCTATTTTAGGTTCTACCGAACCACCAATGCTACAAGGGTGGAGATTGTTGCCATCCACCTCGAGGGAGATGTTATTCAATATTCAATTGATTTCAGCACACCCATGGAGGTCTCTCTTGGCAGTGATTCAAGGAAGGACTACTAAATCACTTCGCACCAATCGATTTCGACAACATCGATGGATAATTGGCGAAGATTCGGCAAACCTCTACAATACACAAATATCAAATAAGGTTTGAATGTTTATCTAACCAAACTATGGATTGGTCTGAGAATGAACTTTACGGAATTTTATTGAGGGCCTAAAGCCAGAGATTTGATGAGAAGTATAGGCACGAAAACCATACACTCTTATGGCGGTGATTTCCTTCACAAAAATCGAGGAAGAATGATTGAACCATGAAATATGAAGGACAAGGATCACTCTCCGATTAGCCATGCTGAAGCCTTCAGCCCCCTCTACTACCATCCAAGCCCCTGCACTAAAAAACTTAACAAGAGATGAGCTTCGTGAATGATCGGCCAATGAGTTGTGTTGGCACTGTGATGAACCATGGAGCTGAGAACATCATTGCAAAAAGTGCCGACTCCTCATGATTGAACTAGTAGAGGATGAGGACAGTGAACCATCCGAAGAAAGCCTCAAATCTAAAGATGAAGTCACAGAGGAAGAGCCCCAATTGGCCGACAATGTAGTGCATGCACTGGTCGGCTACTCTAACCCATAGACGATGAAAGTTGGAAGACTCCTTAAACAACAACCCATCATTGTTCTTATAGATATAGGTAGTACTAATAACATCCTTAATAATAAGGTTGTTGCATGTATGGTGCTTTAAATCGAAGGTTGCAACAAGTTTGATGTAATGATCGTCGATAATCGAATCCTTAATTGCAACCAACGGTGCCCGAGGGCAAAATTGCTCTTACAAGACCAAGAAGCGGTAACCGATTTCTTCCTCCTACCCATTGATGACTATGAAGCCGTGCTTGAGATTGAATGACTCATAACATTAGATGACATCTCCTAGAATTTCTCTAAATTAATCATGAAGTTTTATTGTAAAGGGAGATAGGCCACATTGTGTGGCAAGCACGGGAGTCATATCTCCACCATTTCGACATAGTGAATAGAGAAGGTGCTACACAAAATAAATGGTGGATATTTGATGCATATCTAGCAGCCATCAATGGAGGAAAAAGTATAAAATTCAGATCCTAAGCTTACCCTATTGTTGGATGAATTCATGGGTCTTTTTCACGGAGCCGTGTGGGTTGCCCTCTTACCGGTTGCATGATCATCGCATCCCTATATTGCCAAGCAAACCTCTAGTAAATTTGAGACCGTACTGAAATATCCCTTATTTCTAAAATATTTATAATAATATATTTTAAATTATTTATGAGGATCCATTTATAAATTTGAGGATTTGTTTATTAATTCTTTTGATTAAATAATTTATATTAAAAAATTGATTGCTAGGTCCCTAAATGTGAATTTTAAAATATAAAATAAATTATAAAAGATTCACATTAAGTTAATAAAAAAATAAAGAAAAATAAGGTGAGGACATGTGTTACCATCTTGTTTAAATTAGTGCCACTTGTGCATGTGCATAGGTGACACATAAGCACATTGCATGCATGTTTGCCACCTATCAACCTATATGTTAGCTTAAACAATTAACAATTAGAGAAAATAAAAAGGGTTTTGGTTGCAACGTGAACTTGAGGAGAAGAAGAAGAAGAAAGAAGAAGAAGAAGAAGAAGAAGAAGAAGAGAATGAAAGAAGTGGGAATTTTGAGATTATGATCTAATCCACACTTTTGGGATCAAAATTTGTAAAGGCAAGTGTTCTAACCCCATCCTATATAATATCTTCTATTCTTTTTTATTGAAATTTATCCTTGTTCTTGCTTTGATCATGAGAAAAATTTGGGATAAAACCAAAATCTCTTTTGTTGGATGGCTAAGTATGCATCTAATATTGTTAAGATTATGACCTATCTGTCTTATTCTTGCTATAACTTTTAGTACAGACCTTTAATTTAGAGAAAACTTAGCTTCTTCAAAAATATATTCACATATAGTTCTTTTGAAACTGAGTTTGAAGAATTTAGAGTTCATTTGCTATCCCAAACATTTGTTTCAATTGAGCATATAAAATCTGTAAAATAAAGTCTGTACCTCCTGACATTTCATCATTATATTACTTATATCTTTCTATTGGAGTCTCTGATTTATGCAATAATAGATTCATCAAAAAATAAGCTTATAGATTGAAAGATTTGGAGTTTAAATGACAATCAAAATTTTTATTTGTTAGACCTTATGGATTATGTAAAATAAGAATCATAATTTTTTACCTTTGGTTGCCAAATCATCGATAACTTTTGGTAGAGACCTCCAATTTGTATGAAACTTATTTCATTTGAAAGTAAATTGATTTACTTTCTAAAAATACATATTTTGAGTAATTTAGAATATATTTGATTATTTAAAATAACTTTGAGATGTGCCTTTTGAATTCTGTCAGAATAGTGATTGTATTAGTTTTACCCATTCTTGCTTCATCTATTTCAAAACTGAATTATCTGATGCTCTTGTCTTTGATTTCCTTACATATCAGAATATGTTATATATTAATCGATGTTACATCATATTATTTGATTTAGGCACATACATGATTTATTATTCTGTATATGCTTCCAATATAAGCCAAATTGATTGCTCATGTCCCTTTGTACTATAGTGTTTATGGGATATTATAGACCTTTATCAGAAATGGTGAACAACATTATGCTTAGAGCCTATAATGCTCTACTTCTATCTGATGGTCATCCATAAATGGATGGATTATATTATATATGTGATCCCACATTACCATCTATGTTTTTGATATGATATCAGATCATATTTTGTCAGTGATCTAGCTAAAGTCTTTCTTCTTTGGAACCTTATATTATTACTTTGAAATCTTATGTACTCTTATTCCTTATTCTTTGCCTATCTGAATGTATATTATGAATGTTTATGTATTCATTATATTATTTTATATTTGGCACATGTATATTTCATTGTTTTACATGTGATTCCGATATATGCTTGTTGCTCATGTCCTTTTGTACTATGGTATTTATGGGATATATTCTCGACCTTTGCCAGAAATAGTAGAGGGTATTATGTTCAGAGCCAACTATACTCTTGCCAACCCCAATGACTTCACTCAGACGTGAGTGCATGGAGCTCCCAAATGTGGGAGACTTATGTTTGGTGGTTATTCAGCGATGGATGTTCCACATTCTGTATTGTGATCCCACTTCACCATCTATATCTTTGATATGATATCTAGAGCATTGCTTATGAGTTTGTTTATGTGCTTTAGATAAGAATGAATGAATGTTATATTTGATATGATATTGAGCTTCTGTTCCTTACTTGTTCATTTGATAAGCTTTGAGATTATTCCTACATCATTGATATATTCTAAAATATTTCATATGTGTTTGACAAGCTCCTAACTGTTTCGAATGTCATTGTTATATTTTTGAAATATTTCATTTACCTTTGATATGTTCCAAAACACTTTATATATCTTTGATATGCTATGAAATGTTTCAAATTCTTAATTGTATGCTCTAACTACTCTTTCTCTACTGTCATTATCAAAGTATGTTCCGACTGAAATGATTTATGATTATGTATCTACGAGATTCTCTCTATGGATTCTTACACCCTTGCCTTACCATTCAATATCAAGTTTAATTTTAAAGCTATCCTTCTTTGTCTTAGATATGTTAGTCACTTGCTGAGCTCTATATGCTCACCCTTTTGCTATATAAATTTTATAGGTTAACTTGTCGCTTACATTAAAAGTTAGAACTGAGCTGAGATAGTAGAAAGCTATGTAGATTTTAGACAAGTCTTATTGAGAGATATTATATAAGAATATTTTGTATATAATGAAATATTATAGATAAATATGTACTGATATATCTTATAAAAATGGTTCGAATACTTCTCTTTGTGGAATCTTTGAATGTTAAGTTTTACAATCATATGAAGTGGAATGTTAAGTTAATCTTCACATTTTGTAGATTATCAAGTGATATGGTGTAAGATTTATAAACTGCACAGGTTTTCTGAATGGATGTGAATGATCTTTAAAAATGTTTAATCAGTATCCTCAAATTTAGTTTGGATCCTGGGTTCGGATTATGGACATATTATATTATATTTATGATTAAGACAAGGTCACCTCTCTCAAATGTGATATCATTTGAGGGGCGTGATAGAGATGGTATCAGAACTTGAATTTAGAATTACTGATATTTGATATGTTGGATGTGCCAAGTAGATTGAGGCCTTAGTAATTATATAGTAATGGATGGAGGTATGATAAATTTAGAGGACTAAATTTTTTTTAAAGGGGAGAGAGTGTAATATCCCTCATTTCTGAAATATTTATAATGATACATTTTAAATTATTTATGAGGACCCATTTATAAATTTAAGGATTTATTTATTAATTCTTTTGATTAAATAATTTTATATTAAAAAAATAATTGCTAGGGACCAAAATGTGAATCTTCAAAATATGAGATAAATTATAAAAGATTCATATTAAGTTAATAAAAAATAAAGAAAACATGGTGAGGACATATGTCACTACCTTGTTTAAAGTAGTACCACTTGTGCATGTATATAGGTGACACATAAGCATATTGTATGCATGTTTGCCACTTATCAACCCATATATTAGCTTAAACAATTAACAATTAGAGAAAAAAAAATTTTTTTGGCTGCAACGTGAACTTGAGGAGAAGAAGAAGAAGAAAGCAAAAGAAGAAGAAGAGAAGGAAAGAAGTGGGAATTTTGAGATTATTATCTAATCCACTCCTTTGGGATCAAAATTTGTAAAGACAAGTGTTCTAACCTCATCCTATATAATATCTTCTATCCTTTTTCTACTGAAATTTATCCTTATTCTTACTTTGATTATGAGAAAAATTTAGGATAAAACTGAAATATCTTTTGTTGATGCCTAAGTATGAATCAGTAATATTGTCAATATTATGACTTATTCGCCTTATTCTTGCTATAACTTTTAGTACAAACACCTGATTTAGACAAAACTTAGCTTCTTTAAAAATAGATTCCTTTTAAAATGAGTTTGAAGAATTTGAAGTTCATTTGCTAGCCCAAACATTTATTTCAATTGAGCATATAAAATTTGTAAAATAGAGTCTATGTCTCCTAATCTTTCATCACTATATGGCTTATATCTTTCTGTTACAGTCTCTAATTTATGCAACGCTAGATTCATTAGAAAATAAACTCATAGATCTTTCATTTGATACTAAGATTGAAAGATTTAGAGTTCAAATGACTATCAAGATTTCTATTTTATTAGACCTCATGGATTCTATAAAATAGGGATCATAATTCTTGACCTTTGGTTGTCAAATCATCAATACCTTTTGGTAGAGATCTCCAATTTGTATGAAACTTATTTCATTTAAAATTAGATTGATTTAGCTTTCTAAAGATACCCTTTTTGAGTAATTTCGAGTATATTTGATTATTTAATAACTTTGAGATGTGACTTCTGAATTATGCTAGAATAGTGATTGTATCAGTTTTGCACATCCTTACGTCATCCATTTCAAAACTGAATTATCTGATGCTTTTGTCTTTGATTTCCTTATATATCTAAATATGTTATATATTAATTAATGTTACATTATATTATTTTATTTAGGTGTATGCATGATTTATTAGTAGTATAATGTATACCACAGTGATCTTTCATCGAAATTTTATCGAATCTCGCTACCATCTTTTCCTGATTTTACACTCCCCCTCTTATCTCCAATTTCTACTATTACTCTCCAAAAAACCCTAACAAAATCACAGCCAAATAGTCATTCAGATCAGCCATAACTGCAACCTACTTCCTTATCGATCCACTTACCTTTTTAGCCAACTTTCCTTACCGAGACACCTACCTTTGTTGTGATTTATCCCAGATCTAAAATCTATTTCCCTAACCTTCATCTACTACTATCATAGCCCTAAAATCACACTAATTTATAGCCTAAACTTCACAAAATCGTAGCCCCAAATTGCACCCAAAACAGCCACAAACCACACCCAAAAACTGAAGCCTTCGATCCACCAACCTTTCAGCCACCAAATCTCCCTTATCCCTTTAACCACAAGACATATTTTTCATTGCCCAATGCTGCCAATAGTGACCTCTTGCTGTCATCCTCCTTGATCACAGCCAACAACAATCCTTGCGGCAAAAAGCTACCAGCAACGATCTTTAGCTGCACTCTGTTTACATTGTAGCCTGCAACAATCGTTCGCTGCCAACTATCTTGATCATAGCTAGCAACAAATTAAACACAATAGTAGTCATCTCTCACTTTATACTGTTGTTGCCCTCCTCCGCAATAGCTGTGTACATCGCTACCCTATCTTCTTCCTATTGCAGTCGCACCCTTGCGGCAACTAATGCCACCTGCAACCACGAAGTTGCACCACAGCTGCAACCAACGTTGCTGCTGCCCTCTTCTTCCTCCACCATCGCTGTTGCCTTCCCACTTAGATCTCTTGGCTGTTATCTTTCGACAAATATTAGCCATCTAAAAAATTATAGCCTCGACGACATTACTGCGTGAACATTATAGTATCACTGAAGGACCGCAACTGATGTTACTGCTGCCATTTTCTTCCTCCACCATTGCTGCTACCCTTGGTTGTCATCCTCCACTTGGAGACTTCACCACCATAGCCCTGACATCACTACCATTGTTGCCTTCAACCTGAAGATTAAAGCTACACTCTTTAATCGATTTGTTTTGATAGGTTGAAGATCCTTACATCATAACATCGGTGGGCTTATTTGAAGCCAAATTGGAGGCTATTGAGACATGTATGGATATTAAATTATGCACTCTCTTTGAGGAGTTTAGATTGGGCCAATCATCGAGCCCAATAAGATCGTAACATGGTGCAAATTTGGCTTGTAAAAAGAACATTAGCGAAGAACTAGCGATGATCCGTTAAACCTCCACCATCGAAGAGTACCAAACCAAGTTTGAAAGGTTATCTAATCAAATTTATGATTGATCTGAAAAACAGATATTGAGAACTTTTATTGAGAGCTTGAAGTTAGAGATTCATTAAGAAGTTAAAGCATGATAGCCATACACACTTAAGACAGTCATCTCCTTTATGCGACATCAAGAGGAGTGATTGAACTATGAAGCTCGGAAGACTAGAGTTACTCCCTGACCAGCAGCACCAAAGATTTTACCTCCTCCTATTATTAGCCGAACCCCTCAGCTATATAAATTAACAAGAGAAGACCTTCATGATAGATCAAGAAGAGCCTCTGTGAGTGTTGTGATAAACTATGGAGTCTAGAACACAAATGTAAAAAAGAGACACTACTGATGATTATGCCCACTAAAGAACCCAAACTTGAAGTTATGACTCTCGAGCCCAAGGAGAAGGATACACCACAACTGGCCACCCGCACGGTCCCTACTTTAGCCGGCTACACCAACCTACACAAATTGAAGATCGAAGGGTTTTTCGAGTAGTAGTCCGTCATCATCCTCATCGTCGCCGAGAGCACACACAACTTCATGAGCAATAAGGTTGCTGCCTACTTAATGCTTCAAAAAGAAGATTACAATGGGTTCAAAGTTAAGGTAGCTAAAGGCCAAATTCTGAAGTGCAACCAGAAGTGCTTGCGGGTAAATCTAATCCTATAGGAGCAAGACATAGTTACTGATTTTTTCCTCCTCTCTCTTGATGGCTTTTGATATAGTGCTTGGCATTGATTGGTTGTCCATGATTGGAGATGTTTTCTAAAATTTTTTGAAGCTAACCATGAAATTTTTTAAAAAAGGAAAGAAAGTGAATCTACGAGGGAGCCCAGTGATTACAACCATAACACAACACTTGGAGGGGGTACCAAAAGAAAATCTAGTGGTTTCCCAATTCAAATTAAAGGGTTTCATGAGATTGAATGTAAGAACCCTCTCCTACAGCTTGCTAAAATTTTGGGCGTCGCCACCAAACTGAGCCGATTACCTCCTCTAAAGCTGTCCAACCCCCCTATGCTGAATAGGCCAAAACTTCTACCAGTTGTTGCTTGGCCAGATTGCTTCCTACAACCTCAGAAGGTTGAAAATAAAAGGGTCATCTAAGAGATGATAGAGACATAGATTGTTTGGCTATGCTTATTTCCCGCTACGACACATCCCTACATCCTTTTCTCTAGAGATAAGCTATTTCTAAAGTGTTATATCCTATCGAACTCACCGTGATTGCTAATCTCATATGACTTCTATGACTTTCCCTAGGATTGGACCATGATTCTTAAAGACTTCCTTGATGATGACATCTGATCTACGGCTAATAGGACTCCAACAGAGTTGAGTTCTAATCTCCCTAGAAGTAGTCAATAAAACCCTGCTAGATTATAATAAAGCCACTCTTATCTTATAAAAGAGTATGGCTAGGGTTTAGATTAGGCCTTAGGGCTTAGTGGCCACCACCCCCTTACTGGGTTGGTTGGCCAGGGTTCCCCCTGCTTAAGTCGGCTATAGAGCCAACCTAGTCGCCCCGTGTTCCTATTAAGGCAGGTCAACTATAGGAGGGAAAAAGGGATAATTTTACTCAGACAAACACCCCCTTAGGCTAGAGTTTTGATCCCTATTTAAAGATGTAGCCGCCCCCCCTCTTGAATGAATTAATCATCAATTTTATTTTAACCTTGTGCCG
This sequence comes from Ensete glaucum, assembly GCA_021527575.1. Classification (NCBI taxonomy): domain Eukaryota; kingdom Viridiplantae; phylum Streptophyta; class Magnoliopsida; order Zingiberales; family Musaceae; genus Ensete; species Ensete glaucum. Next base: position 43,006,417 of record CM038551.1, on the reverse strand, counting down.
AATCTAGGAGGGAGGAACCCCTACAATGTTTCAAGGGTTGATCCCCCTCAAGGATCAAAATCTATAAAGCTTATTCTAGGGTTCTATGATCTGGTATCATAGTAATGATCTTGCTACCCCTATAACCATCATCCATGCCTCCACCTTCCCAAGCAATTCCCATAATTGCTTTTGACGTCGCCTCCATTGTCACCCACCAAGCCGTAGATCCATCAATCTGCTACCTTCCTCTACATCAACATCAAAGATCGGGTAAAAACTCCAAAGCCCATGCCTCTTGCTATTGCTATTCCTCTATCTTATATATGGGAGAAGTTTTTTCAAAATTTTCTGACTGTAAAATTTTACCATCACAAATGTTATCATCGTTGCGAAGGCGAAACACTACAGAAATTTTTAATTGATTGTTGCTTCTTGAAACTGAACTTTTAATCGTCCTTTTTAGCTGAAACTTTTATATAATTTTGTAGATATCCTAGCTTTTATCTAAGATTGATCTCATAAAAAAAACACCTTTTGGATCCAGACTTATAGTACTATGATTCTTCATCGCGCAATGCTTAAATTTTATGATGGAGAATCTACCTTCTGTCTATTGGCCTCTTAAAATCAAACTTTGGTTCCTCCTTTTCAATCAAAATTTTTATACAATTCAAAAGATCAACTTAGCTTTCATCTGGAATTGATTTCTTAAAAAAATTCCTTCTGGAACTGGTTTTCTTGTGCAATCTTGTACCAGCACATAGTTCTAGAATTTTTACGATGAAGGATCTACCTTTCGTCTTTTAACCTATTTCCCTACTGTTAAGCTACCAAAATTTCACCAAACTTTGTACTCGTATTCCCAACATCTAAACCAAGGGTTTTTGTATAATTTTCTTGAACTTTTCTTTGGAAATTATGTCAAGAAGTCATTGTTTCTCTGATATAAAATCTGTTCGGTAGGATTACACATCGCTGTACTTTTTTTATCAAATTCTATCAGATTTGAGTGCTCTTTTTTGTGGAATTTTGGACTCTCTTTTTCTCATCACATAATCCTACCATACTTACTAAAAATCCTACAAAATCCTACCCAAAACTAAAACCAAATAGCCACCCAAATTAGCCCTAACTGTAGCCTACTTCCTTATCGATCAATGTACCTTTTCAGCCAACTTTCCTTACCAATACACCTACCTTTGCTGTCATCTATCCCAGATCTAAAATCTATTTGCCTAACCTTTATCTACTATTATCATAGCCCTAAAATCATACCAATTTGTAGCCTAAACTCTACAAAGTCATAGCCCCAAATCGCACCGAAAATAGCCACAAACCACACTAGAAAATCGAAGCCTTCGGTCTACCAATCTTTCAGCTACCCAATCTCCATTATCCCTTCAACCACAACACACTTCTTTCTGCCATTATCACTAATGCTACCAATAGTGACTTCTTGCTGCCATCCTCCTTGATCGTAGCCAGCAGCGATCTTTGCAACAAAAAGCTACCAATAGTGATCTTTCGCTATAATTTGTTTACATCGCAGCCTGCAACAATCGTTCATTGCCAACTATCTTGATCCCGGCCAGCAACAAATTGAACACAACAATAGTCGTCCCTCACTCTATACCACTGCTGCCTTCCTCCGTAATAGTCGTGTACATCGCTGCCCTGCCTTCCTCCTACTACAGCCGCACACTTGCTGTAACCAATACTACTTGCAACCACGAAGTCACAGCACAGTCGTTGCCAAGACGTTGCTGCTCGCTCTTCTTCCTCCACTGTCACTGCTACCCTTGGCTACCATCCTCTACTTAGAGACTTCACCCCCGTAGTCCCGACATTGCTGTTATTCACTACCTTCAACCTGAAAATTACAGCTACACTTTTCAGTTGGTTTGTTTGACAGGTTGGAGATCCTTACGTCATGACATCGCTGGACTTATTCGAAGCCAAATTGGAGCCTTTTGAGATGCGTATGGATGCTAAATTATGCACTCTCTTCGAGGTGTTTAGATTGGGCCAATCACCAAGCCCAAGAAAATCACAACATAGAGCAAATTCTGATTGCAAAAGGAACCCATCAAAGATAGAAACCAAGGATAAGACATGGCAGCCCTGCACCTCGATGACGTCGATCTCCATTGTACAACTTCAAGAAGGGTACCTCAATCAAGATGCTCAGAGCATGAGAGCCACATCCCAACTAAACGCGTATAAACCTTCAACACCAATCAATTACAAGAACCTTGATGAAGAACTAATGAAGATTCGTCAAATCTCTACCATCCAGGAGTACTAAATCAAGTTTGAAAGGTTAATTAATCAAAATCATAATTGGTCTGAAAAATAAATATTGAGGACTTTCATTCAGGGTTTGAAGTAAAGATTCAAGAAGAAGTTAAAGCGCGACACCCGTACACACTTAAGGCAGCCATCTCCTTCGCATGACTACACGAAGACAGGCTGAACCAAGATGCTCGGATGACCGAAGCCGTCGCACGTCCAGCAGCACAGAGACTCTCGGCCCCATCTACCACTAGCCAGACACCTCAGCCGAAAAAGTTAACAAGAGAAGAGTTTCATGATAGATCGGCAAAGGGCCTATGTTGGTATTGTAATAAACTGTGGAGCCGAAACCACCATTATAAAGAAGAGAGACCTCTATTGGTTGAGCTCACTAAAGAACCCAAACTCAAAGATATGGCTCTCGAGTCCAAGGAGAAGGATATAAAGGAAAAACCACAATCAGTCGCTCGTACCTTTCATGCTCTACCATAAATATTGGACATTGATGGCTTCATCAAGCATCAACCCAGGAGCTCTAACGACCTTATGAATGACAGAAGAAAATAGGTGACCTTATGTGGGAAAGGAGAGAATGAATAAAAGATGATCTTGATACAGTGCTTGGAGAAGCTCGCTGAAATCTCAAGCACATCTACTGATCCGAGCTGACTCCTTCTTACTAAACCGTACGACCCCCGTATGTTAGTCTTACAAGGGGAACCATCAGCATATATTCAGCCATATTGTTGTCCACATTTTTCAAGGACTGAAGCTAAAATGATCATTCAGGAGACGTGAGAGATACGGATCATTCAACCACAACCTTCTCTTGCAATGACAGTTTATCTCTAAAAACTTTGCCTCTTTGTCTACAGGGATAAGCTCTTTCTAAAGTGTCATATTAAGCTAAACTAACTATGGGTTCTGATACAATGCTCCCTCATCTCGGGCTACTTCCATGACTTCACCGAGGAGCAGACCATAATGCTAAAATTCTTTTATGATGATGACCTTAGATCCACGGCCCATGATCGCAAGAAGGAATAGGAGAAAGGCATCCACATGGCCCCATAGCCATGATCCATCTATATCAATGCTAGTATTACCTGAACATGGCAATGTGTTCATACTTGGAGCAGACACATCTAGAGTTGGGATCGCTGTCACCCCTATACAAAATGTTCTATGGCACAAAAGGGGAGTAAGCCCAAAGGAATTATAATCCATACTCACACTAGCACATGCAAAGAAGAAATGGTCTCCTAACAAACTTCAGAATGGACGAAAAATTAAAGATCGAGTTTTCTTACACCTCTAGCCCGATTGGTAGGAAACTCGAGCCTTAAGGAAGTGGTCTCCCTATTTCTTTAGGCCTTACAAAATTAGGGACCACATTGGAGCCCTAACATAGAGATTAGATTCGCTCACCAGATCAAGATTATAGTTGATCCACCGGGTATCCCACCTCAAATGGAAATTTAACGTTGACGACTCAGCTCAAGTTCTTCCAACTAACACCCAAGCTGATGAGGAGCTGAAGATCATGTTTCCTATGTTTATTGAACTTTAGCCTTGAGGAGAAGACTGATTTTAAGAGGACGGGTTTAATAGGACTCCAGCAGGGTTGAGTCCTAATCTCCCTAGAAGTAGTCAATAAAACCCTGCTAGATTGTTATAAAGACACTCCTATCTTATAAAGGAGTATGACTAGGGTTTAAATTAGGCCTTAGAGTTTAGTGGCTACCACCCCCTTACTGGGTTGGTTGGCTAGGGTTTCCCCCTGCTTAGGTCGGCTATAGAGCCAACCTAGTCGCCCCTTGTTCCTATTATGGCAAGTCGGCTATAGGAGGGGCAACGGGATAATTTTACTTAGATAAACACCCCATTAGGCTAGGGTTTGATCCCTATTTAAAGATGTAGCTGCCCCCCTCTTGATTAAAGCAATCATTAATTTTATTTCAGCCTTATACCGAATCTAGGAGGGAGGAACCCCTACAGTGTTTCAAGGGTTGATCTCCCTCAAGGATCAAGATCTATATAGCTCTTTCTGAAGTTCTATCAATGGCCCAAGACCACGAGAAAATTAAGCCCCGCTAGTGGTAAAATTAGAAAAGGGGAAGGATCATTCGCAGGACTCAACGAAGCATGAACATCATCCCTCTCATTATAAAGAAAGATGCACCAACTTGGCCGAGTGGAACTATAGCCTTCACGACCATGATGTCGTCTACACCAAATCATGGCCAGATGTTTATTATTGGAGCAGACACATCCAGAGTGGGGGTAAGCATCATTCTCATGCAAGATGATCAACAGCACAAAGAATTGAAAATGGGCCCCGAAAAATCACCACTCCTACCCACCTTAAACTCAGATCAGGGTCACACCACTGGAGATTTTATCAGAGGATAGCTCTCATTCTAATAAAAGGCATGACTACTATTATAGAGCAACCACGTGGCAGCCCATATAAAGAAGAAACTTCCCCCTGATAAACGCTAAAGCAGAAGAAAGTTTCCTAAGAAAAATCAAGTCCCCCTTCATCTCTAGCTCCACCAGCATGAAATTCAAGCCTCAAGAAAGTGATCTCCCTATTCTTTTGGGCCTTGCAAAATTGGAGATCACATTAGGGCCCTAACCTGGAGATCAAATCCATGCACCAGATCAAAATTACAGTTGATTCTCTAGGTATCCCACTTCAAATGAAAATTTAAAGATAACGACTCTGCTCAAATTCTTCCAACTGACATCCAAGCTGATGAAGAGCTGAAGACCCAGTTCACAGAGTTCATGGACCCTCAGTCTTAAGGACAAGACTGATTTTAAGAGGACGAGTTTGATAGGACTCTAGCAGGGTTGAGTCCTAATCTCCCTAGAAGTAATCAATAAAATCCAATGAGATTATAATAAAACCCCAGCTAGCCACTTTTATTCTATAAAAAGTATGGTTAGGCTTTAGATTGGGACCTTAGGGTTTAGTAGCCGCCACCCCCTTTACTGGGTTGGTCGGCCAGGGTTTCCCCCTGCTTAGGTCAGCTATAAAGCCAACCTAGCCGCCACTTGTTCCCTCTAAGGTAGGTAGGCTATAGGAGGGACAAAAGGATAATTTTAGTTAGGCAATAACCCCTTAGGGCTAGTGTTTAGAGCCCTATATAAGTTGTAGCCTCCACCTCTTTTTATCAAGTAATCATCTATTTTATTTCAGCATTATGTCGAGTCTAGGAGGGAAGAACCCCTACAGCGTTCCAAGGGTTGATCCCTCTCAAGGGTCAAAATCTATAGAGCTCCTTTTGGGGTTCTATCAGGTGGATGAAAAGTTGGTGGACCAAAGGCTATGGTTTTGTTTTTTCTTTTTTTGAGCCTGGTTTTGTGGTAGTTTTGGGTGCGATTAGGGGCTATAGTTTTATAGAGTTTTGGCTGCGATTTAGTGTGGTTTTAGGGTGTGATAGCAGTGGATGAAGGTTAGGAAAAGGGATTTTAGATCTGGGATAGATGATAGCATAGGTAGGTGGATCGATAAGGAAGGTGGGCTGAAAAGTTAGGTGGATCGGTAAGAAAGTAGGCTACGGTTAGGGCTATTTTGGGGGCTGATTGGGATAAGTTTTTCACTGCGGTTTGATAGGTTTTTGAGTGGTGACACTAGAGGGTGAAGGTTAGGGAAAGATGGTTTCAGATTTGGAAGACATGGTAGTGAAGGTTTGATAGAATTTGATGACTTTCGTTGCAACATATGATGCCATACAAAAGCAGAATTGTCATTAAAGAAACAATAGTTTCTTAATGCAAATTTCAGCCAAAAATTATGAAATTTAGGGCTGTGGTATCAATGGAGTAAGATAAGGAAAAGGGAGTCTCAAATCTGGAAAAATAGTAGTAAAAGTTTCATAGGATTCGATGAAAGATTGCTATGTACATGCAATTTTGCTGAACAGAATTTGCATTGAAGAAACGATGAGTTCTCGACATAAATTCTAGATAAAAATTCAAAGAAAATACGTAAAAATCCTTGGTTCAGATACTGTTGATATCAGCAAAAAATATGATAAAATTTCCATAGAGTAATGGTAGAAAATAGGGAAAAATGCGAAAGGCAATTTCTTCCTTATAAAATTCCAACACTGCATGATAAAGGATTGCAGCACTATAATTCTGGTTTTATAAAAAATTTCTCCTAGAGATTAATCTTAAATAAAAGTAAGATGATCTATGAAATTATATAAAAGTTTTGGCCAAAAAGGATGAACAAAAGTTCAATTTCAAGAAGCCAACATACAGAAGGCAAATTCTTCATCATAAAAGTCCATCATTGCACGATGAAGAATTGCAACACTATAATTCCAGTTTTAGAAGGAATTTTTTCCAGAGATCAATATTAGTTGAAATTAAGATGATCTATGAAATTGTGTAAAAGTTTTGGCCAAAAAAGATGAATAAAAGTTTAGTTTCCAGAGGCAAACAGGTGGAAGGCAGATTCTTCATTATAAAATTTCAACACTATGTGATGATGAATTGCAACACTATAATTCTGATTTTAGAAATTTTTTTTTCGAGAGATCAATCTTAAATGAAAGCTAAGATAATCTATGAAATTGTATAAAAATTTCAGTCAAAAAGGAGCAACAATAAACTAGTTTCAAGAGGTAAATAGGTGGCTAAAAATTTCTACAACATTTCACCTTCACAATAATGATAATGTTTGCAACAGTCGAAATTTATAGCACTGAAAGTATGGAAAAACTCTTCAATGTGTAATGTAAAGGATTTTGCAATATTGAAGAGGCATAGGTGATAAAAATATATCAGATCTCTAGATCAAACACATGGAGCAGCGGCAGATTTATTTGATCTACTGCTACGGTGGAAGGTAGAGGCATGTGTCGTAGCAATTGTAGGAATTGCTTGGGAAGGTGGAGGCGGCTGAGATGGCTATAGGGGTAGCAAGATCACTACTCTGATATCAAATGATAGAACCCCAGATGGAGCTCTATAGATTTTGATCTTTGAAGGGGATCAACCCTTGGAACGCTATAGGGGTTCCTCCCTTCTAGTAGTCAGACATATGGCTGAATTGTAGATTGATCTTACTTTTTTAAAAGAGATGGAGGCTACATGCCTTTATAGGGCTCCAAACCCTAGCCCTAGAGTCGTGCTTCCTAAGTGAATTCTCCCTTTTGCCTCTCTTATAGCTACCATGCATAAATAAAGGGGGTGGCGGCCTAAGTGGCTGCACAAGCTACGCCCCTCTATTAAAAACCCTAGCCGACCAACCCAAAAAGGGGGGTGGTGGGTAGGAAGCCCTAAGGCCCCAAATTAAACCCTAGCCATACTTCTTTATATGATAGAAGTGACTAGATGAGGTTTTATTATAATCTCACAAGGTTCTTATTGAGTACTTCTAGGGTGATTAGGACTCAACCATGCTGGAGTCCTATCAAATACCTAAGTATATAATTGGTACGATGAAAATAGACTAGGTCGACCAAAATTTTTTTGACATAGGACAAGCTCCTACAGCTGCTGAAGGATAACTTATCTATCGCTCAAGCCCGCATGAAGCAACAAGCTGACACTCATCGAAGCAAGCGAGAATTTTTGGTAGGAGATTTGGTCTACCTTCACCTACAATTATACAAGCAGTTGTGCATCAACATAAGCACCTCAATGAGGCTATCTCATCGATTCTATGGACCATATCAAATCATGGAGTGTATTGGAGGTGTGGCATATATATTAAAGCTACCAGAGGACGCCAAGATCCATCCCATCTTCCATGTATACTACTTAAAGCCTAAACTAGGAGAACATGAGTCGGCCCAGACCAAGTTGTCAAGCACCTCAGATGATGGCAAAATTCAAGCCCAACCAAAAGCTATACTTGATCGAAGAATTACGATGCACCGCTGACACCCTTCAATTGAAGTATTAATACATTGGAACAACTTACCACCTGAAGATGCCAAATGGGAGTTTTATGAGGAACTAAAGACCTAGTTCCCAGAGTTTATGGGTCCTTAGTCTTATGAACAAGGCTGATTTAAAGATGGTAGGCTCGATAGGACCCCATTAGTATTGGGTCTTAATCACCCTAGAAATAGTCACTAAGAACTCTATAAGATTATAATAAAACACCACCTAGTCACTTTTATCCTATAAAGAAGTGTGACTAGGGTTTATTTTAGAGCCTTAGGGCTTACTAGTCATCGCCCCTTTACTGGACAGGTCGGCCAGGGTTTCTAGCAGCAATAGGAGGCCATGACACCATCATAGTTGTCGTCTATCCATATTAAGGCAGGGCGGCTATAGAAGGGGCAAGAAAGTAATTTTACTTAGGAAGCTCCCCCCAAGGTTAGGGTTTTGAGCCCATATAAGCTTATAGTCTTCTTTTCTTTTCAAGGAAGCAAGATCAATTCTATTTCAGCCTTGTTGGCCAACCCTAGGAAGGAGGAACCCCTATAGTGTTTCAAGGGTTGATCTCCCTCAAAGGTCAAATCCTATAGAGCCCCTTCTGGGGTTATATGATAGGACTCCAACAGGTTTGAGTCCTAATCTCCCTATAATTAGTCAATAAAACTTTATTAGATTATAATAAAGTCACTCCTATCTTATAAAGGAGTATGGCTAGGGTTTAGATTAGCCCTTAGGGCTTAGTGGCCATCGCCCGCCTTACTGGGTTGGTAGAGTAGGGTTTCCCCCTGCTTAGGTCGGCTATAGAGCCAACCTAAATGCCACCTGTTCCCTCTAAGGCAGGTAGGCTATAAAAGGGGTAAAAGGGTAATTTTAGTTAGGCAAGCACCCCCTAGGGCTAGGGTTTGGAGCCCTATATAAGCATGCAGCCTCCACCTCTTTTTATTAAGTAATTATCAATTTTGTTTTAGCCTTGTGCCGAATTTAGGAGGGAGGAACCCCTATAGCGTTCCAAGGGTTGATCCCCCTCAAGGATCAAAATCTATAAGGCTCCTTCTGTAGTCTTATCATGTGGTATCAGAGCAACGATCTTGCTGCCCCTGTAGCCATCATCCACACCTCCACCTTCCTAAGCAATTCCCACAATTGCTATGATATGCGCCTCCACCTTCCACCCCAACAACAGATCAAATCAGTCTGTCGTTGCCTCCTGCGTTTGATCTGGAGATTAGGTATATTTTTATCACCCATGCCTTTTCAATACTACAAAATCCTTTACCTTATATGTTAAATAAGTTTTTCAAAAAGTTTTCTTGCTGCAAAATTTTACCGTTGCAAACGTTATCATCGTTGCGAAGGTGAAACACTGCAGAAATTTTCAGTCGATTATTACTTCTTGGAACTAAACTTTTATTCATCCTTTTTGGCTGAAACTTTTATACAATTTTGTAGATCATCTTAGATTTCATCTAAGACTAATCTCATAAAAAAACTCCTTCTGGATCCAGACTTATAGCACTGTGATTCTTTGTTACGTAGTGCTAAAATTTTACAACGGAGAATCTGCCTCCCGTCTATTGGCCTCTTTAAACTAAACTTTTGTTCATCCTTTTTGACCAAAATTTTTATACCATTCTAAAACTCAACTTGGCTTTCATTTGGGATTGATTTTTTAAAAAAGTTCCTTCTAGAATTAGTTTTCTTATGCAATCATTCACCAGCATGCAGTTCTAGAATTTTTATGACGAAGGATCTACCTTTCATCTTTTGCCCTATTTCCCTACTGTTACGCTGCCAAAATTTCACTAAACAATTTACTGGTATTCCCCACATCTAAACAAGGGTTTATATGTAATTTCCTTAAACTTTCCTCTGGAAATTATGTCAAGAAGTCATCATTTCTCTAACATAAAATCTGTTCGGCAGGACTGCACATCGCTACACATTTTTTCGTCAAATTCTATTAGATTTGAGTACTATTTTTTAGGGGATGTTGGACTCTTTTTTCCACATCACCAAACCCTACCATCCTTACCAAAAACCCTTTGAAACCTTACTCTAAACTGAAACCAAATAGCCCCTTAAATCAGTCACCCAAATCAGCCTACTTCCTTATCGATCCGCATACCTTTTTAGCTAACTTTCCATATCGAGACACCTACCTTTGCGGCCATCTATCCCAGATTTAAAATATATTTTTCGAACTTTCATCTACTGTTATCATAGCCCTAAAACCACATCAATTGTAGCCTAAACTCCATAAAACCGTAGCCCCAAATTTGCCTTAAACCTTAGCCTACTTCCATCCAAACCGATTCACCTTCCAACCGGCCACCACCTTCTCCAAAATTTCCATGCCACTAACTCGACAATAGAAAAAAGATCTCAATATTATAGATCTAGAGGTGTATACTATGACATCAGAGGAGGCAATCGATATAAAGCTTGAAGCCTTTGGAAACCGCATGGAAGAGAAGATGCGATCCCTTTTCGCCGAATTCAGCATTGGCCAACTATCGAACCCGAGGAAATCACAACACAGAGAGACTTTAGATCAGTAAGATGATCCTAAAAAACATGGCCACATCACCTCTAATCTCAATAATCTATGCATGAAGGTTGACTTCCCTAGATGGGAAGAAGGAGACTCGATCGGGTGGATCTCGCATACGGAGCGCTATTTTTGGTTCTACCGAACCGCCGATAGCACACGGGTGGAGATTGCTGCCATCCATCTCAAGGGAGATGGTATTCAGTAGTTTAATTGAGTTAAGTAGATCCATGGAGGACTCTCTTGGTAGCGATTCAAGGAAGTACTACTAGACCGCTTTGGACCAACCGATTTCAACAACATCGATGGACAAATGGCAAAGATTCGTCAAACCTCTACAATATAAGAATGCCAAACAAGATTTGAGTGTTTATCTAACCAAACTAAGAATTGGTCTGAGAAACAACTTTTAGGTACTTTTATTGAGGGCCTAAAGCCAGAGATCCGAGAAGTAAAGGCGCGGCAATCGTACACTCTTATGGCGGCGATTTCCTTCACGTGTATCTAGGAAGAACAATTGGACCACAAGGTATGAAGGACAAGGATCACTCCCCGACCAGCCATGCCAAGGCCTATTGGCCCCTCTACTGTCATCCAAGCCCCTGCACCAAAAAAGTTGACAAGAGACTACCTTCGTGAACGATCGACCAAGAAGTTGTGTTGTCATTGCAACGAACCGTGGAGCCGCGAATATCACTGCAAAAAGGGCCAGCTCCTCATGATTGAACCAACGGAGGATGAGGACAATGAAAAATCCGAAGAAGCCCTTGAACCTAAAGAAGAAGCCATGGAGGAAGAATCCCAACCGGCCAACTACACAGTGCATGCATTGGCCGGCTATTCCAACCCGCTGATGATTGCGCCCACTAAAGAACCCAAACTTGAACATACGACTCTCGAGTCCAAGAAGAAGGATACACCACAACCGGCCACCCGCATAGTCCCTACTTTAGCCAGCTACAACAACCTACAAAAATTGAAGATTGAAGGGTTTCTTGAGCAACAGTTCATCATCATCCTCATCGACGCCGGCAGCACACACAACTTCATGAGTAGTAAGGTTGCTGCCTACTTAATGCTCCAAAAAGAAAATTACAAAAGATCTGAAGTCAAGGTAGCTAACGGCCAAATTCTAAAGTGCAACCAAAAGTGTCAGCGAGTAAAACTGATCCTACAGGAGCAAGACGTAGTTGCCAATTTTTTCCCCCTCCCTCTTGATGGTTTTGATATAGTGCTTGGCATTGATTGGTTGTCCACGATTAGAGATATTTTTTAGAATTTTTTAAATCTAACTATAAAATTTTTTAGAAAAGAAAAGTAGGTGATTCTACAAGGGAGCCCAGCGGCTACAACCACAACGCCACACATAGACGGGCTACCAAAAGAAGAATCCAACAATTTCCTAATTTAAATTCAAGAGTTTCATGAGATTGAAGATAAAAAATCACTCCCACAGCTTATTGAATTTGTGGGCATCTCCACCCAACCGAGTCGACTACCTCCTCTGAAGCTGGCTGACCCCCCTATGTTGAACAGGTCGAAACTTCTACTAGTTGTTGCTCGACCAGATTGCTTCATACAACCTCAAAAGTCAAAGATAAAAGCGTCATCCAAGAGATGACAGAGACATGGATTATTCGGCCATGCTTATTTCCCACTATGACACATCCCTATATCCTTTTTCCTAGAGATAGGCTACTTCTAAAGTGTTACATCATGTTAAACTCACCATGGTTGCTGATGCAGCACTTCCAGATCTCAGATGACTTCCATGACATTCCCCAGGATCGAACCATGATGCTTAAAGACTTCCTTGATGATGACCTCTGATCTATGGCCCAAGACTATGAGAAAATTGAGCCCCTCCAGTGGTAAAATCAAAAAAGGGAAAAGATCATTCACATGACTCAACGAAGCAAGAACATCATCCCTCTCATTATAAAGAAAGATACACCACCTTGGCCTAGTGGAACTTTAGCCCTCATGACCATGATGTCGTCCACACCAAATTGTGGTCATGTGTTTATTATTGGAGTAGACACATCCAGAGTGGGGGTCAGCACTATTCTCATGCAAGATGGTCAACAACACGAAGAAGTAAAAATTGGCCTTGAAAAATCACTACTCCTACCCACCTCAGACTCAGATCGGGCTCACACCACTAGAGATTCTAATAGAGGACAACCCTCACTCCAAAAGAATGCACGACTACTATTATAGAGCAACCATATGGTAGCCCATGCAAGGAAGAAACTTTCCCCTGACAAACGCCAGAGCAGAAGAAAGTTCCCTGAGAAAGATCAAGTCCCCATTCATCTCCAGCTCCACCAGCATGAAATTCATGCCTCAAGAAAGTGGTCTCCTTATTTCTTTAGGCCTTACAAAATTGGGGATCACATTGGGGACCTAACCTGGAGATCAGATCCATGCACCAGATTAAAATTACAGTTGATCCTCCAAGTATCCCACCTCAAATAGAAATTTAAAGCCGATGACTCAGCTCAAGTTCTTCCAATTGACACCCAAGCTGATGAGGAGTTGAAGACCCAGTTCCCTGAGTTCATGGAACCTTTAGCCTTGATGACAAGGCTGATTTTAAGATGGCGGATTTGATAGGACTCTAGCAGGGTTGAGTCCTAATCTCCCTAGAAGTAGTCAATAAAACCTTACTAGATTGTAATAAAGCCACTCCTATTTTATAAACGAGTATGGCTAGGGTTTAGATTAGCCCTTAGGGCTTAGTGGCTGTCGCCCCCCTTATTAGGTTGGGAGGCTAGGGTTTCCCCTTGCTTTGGTCGGCTATAGAGCCAACCTAGATGCCACCTGTTCCCTCTAAGGCAGGTAGGCTATAAACGGGGCAAAAGGATAATTTTAGTTAGGTAAGCACCCCCTAGGGATAGGGTTTGGAGCCATATATAAGCATGAAGCCTCCACCTTTTTTATTAAGCAATTATCAATTTTATTTCAGCCTTGTGCCGAATCTAGGAGGGAGGAACCCCTACAACGTTCCAATGGTTGATCCCCCTTAAGGATCAAAATCTATAGGACTCTTTCTAGGGCCTTATCATTCTATCATAATTTCACTCGGCCAAGGTGGTGTATCTTTCTTCATAATGAAGAAGGATGATGTTCATGCTTCGTTGAGTCTTGCTAATGATTCTACCCTTACTCTGATTCTGCCATTGGCGGGACTCAACTTTCTCATAGTCTTGGGCCGTGGATCTGAGGTCATCATTAAGGAAGACTTTGAGTATCATGGTCCGATCTTAGGAAAAGTTATGGAAGTCACCCAAGATCTGAAAGTGCCACATCAGCAACTATGGTGGGTTCGGCGGGATGTAACACTTAAAAAAAAAATTATCCTTGGAGCCAAGGATGTGTTGTAGTGGGAAAAAAGCACGGTTGAATAATCTATGTCTCTATCATCTCTTAGGCAACCCTCTTAACTTCAATCTTCTGAGGTTATGGGCAACAATCTGGCTGGGCATCAGTTGATAGAAGTTTTGGCCAGTTCAGCACAAGAGGGTCAGGTAGCTTGATAGGGGTAGTCGGCTTGGTTTGGTGGAGACACCCAAAATTTCATCAAGAAGTGGAAGAGGGTTCTTGTCTTCAATCTCTTGAAACTCTTGAATTTGAATTAAAAAGCCATTGGATTCTTTTTTTGGTTCCTTCTCCAAGTGATGTATTATGACCATAGTCGCTCTTCTCCCTCGTTTTTCATGTAGAATTACTTTTTTTCTTTTGTTGAAAAATTTCATGGTTAGCTTTAAAAAATTTCAGAAGATATCTCCAGATAACCAATTAATGTCGAGCACTACTTTAAATTCATCTAGAGGGAGGAGGAAAAAATCAGCAACTATGTCTTGATCATTTAAAATCAATTTGATAGAACCCTAGAGAGCTCTATGAGAATTTGATCATTGAGGAGGATCAACTCTTCGAACACTATAGGAGTCCTCTCTCCTAGGATCGACCACAAGACTGAAATAAAGTGGATACTTGCTTGATAAAAAAGAGGTGGAGGCTACAAGCTTATATAGGGCTCAAAACCTAGCCTAAAGAGTGCTTCCTAAGTAAATTCTCCCTTTTGCCCCACTTATAGTCACCCTACCTAAATAAGCGGGGGCAGTAGCCTAAGTGGCTGCACAAGCCACACCTCCTTGCTAGAAACTGTGGCCGACCAGCCCAGTAAAGGGGGCGATGGCCAGGATGCCCTAAGGGCCCAAAATAAACTCTAGCCACATTTCTTTATAGGGTAGAGGTGACTAGGTGGGATTTTATTACAATCTTGCAGAGTTATATTAATTGCTACTTAGTTGAGTATGACCCAGCACTGTTGGGGTCCTATCAAGCCTGCCCTCTTCAAATTAGCCTTATCCTCAAGGTTGAGATTCCATGAACTCAGGAAATCGGGACTTCAGCTCCTCAAGTGATTCTCATGTGGCATCTTCAGGTGATAAGTTACTCCAACATACCAGTACTCCAATTTAAGGGCATGATGGTGCATCACAATTCTTCAATCAAGGATGTTTTAGGATCCTAGCTAGGTCGGGTCCATCAGTTCCCAACTAATTCAAGCTAAGTCATGTCAGTCTATTCAGTTGGACTTAGTTATAATTCAGGTGAGCCCAATCGAGTCAGTTATGAGTTGGTTAGAGTTGGTTTTTATCTTTAGTTAGGATGAAATCAGTTATTAGTTTCAGTTACGAGTTTTTATCAGTTAGTTAAGAGTCCACGTTTAGTGGACTTTGAGTCTAAGCCTAAAGGGACTCTTAGCAGAGCCCTATAAATAATGTTGCAAACTCTCTTATAAGGAATCAATGAAGAAGTATGAGTTTTAGCCAATAGGCAAAACCCCAAGAGGGCTGATCCCCTATAGAGATCAAGGAGGTAGGTCCCCTTAAAGTGATCAAGGAGGCTCAATCCCCTTGAAGTGATCATTTATCCCCATTTTCCATCTCCATCCATCATACAATCTAGCAGGGTTCTATCGATTGGTATCAGTGTCACGTTCCTATACACTTCCATTGTCGTTCATGCTGGTTACAGGTAAACTACAAGCCAATCACATGAGTGATGACATGTATAACACGTGTGATCTTTTTGCTTATGATTAATATTGGCATATTCTCACAATATATTATCTATAGTATATATACTATGATGTCCTTGGTTCTATACAATGAGAATCAGATCATATTGAGTTCACGATAACGAGATCGATTCACCCTTAAACATAGATCCTAAATAATCCCGGTCATAGATTACTCGAGAGAGACATCGAGATAACTGGACAGGTTGGTGTACTATATACCTACCTATATGATGGAGGCGGTTAGTCTTATAGCCACTTATGTAGAGATACTAAGGATATAGTATAGGTGCTCATTAGAGAATGAGTTCACTGATTGATCCACTTATGGAATGCTGTATGGTTAATGATACCTAATATCAGATAATGATTCCAAAGTCTCAGTTGTGTATCTAATCCTTAGACTTGAGACACCAAGGATGTCTTATATGAGTATTCCTTTCTTTGACGTTAGACTTATAGGTTTGGAAAGTTCTAGATCTAGTACAACTGGTTATCGAGATTAGTAGACAACCTTACGAAGGTAATTAAGTGTCAATAGAGGATCATCCACTCTCGATATCATGAGAGGAATATACCATATGTGCTTGCTTAGACAAATCCCTAGCCAGGGTCATTCAGATTGAGAGAAAAAGAGTTCTCCAATAGAATCTGATTAGAGCAAGCCAAACTGATTTCTATGTGACCTGACAGTACTAAGTCCAATATACAATCTCTGGGATATTAGTTGGATGAGGGATTATAGATACATAGTAACTATCGATAAATAGGTCCGATAGATTTGATTCCTCTTGTACTGTTTGGGGATGATAGCGTAGTGGCCTAGTACGTCTATAGTCGATTAGTCATGTGAATTATTATATGGATAATAATTCACTATATCAGAAGGAGTTCTGATAGGAGCGACTCACCGTCAGCTCGGTATTGGGCCTAGAAGGTCACACACATATGGTGGATGCTTTAACGAATAGAGGATTGGATGTAGATCCAATTAGCCCCTATTCTCATTAGATGAGACTCTATGCTGATGAACTCCTTGATTAAGACCCAATTAGAGGCGTAAGGAGATTATTGAATATAGATCCAATAACGCAAGGTTAGTAGGTAATTGGATGGAGATCCAATACCCACTAAGGAAGGAGCCTTATGATTTTTTGGTGGCTCTCTATAAATAGGAGGGGAGACTCATGGTTGATAGGCTATAACTTTGGCCTCCCCCTCCTATTCTCCTCCCTCCCTCTACGCAAGAGTTACGATATAAGATTGGAGGAGTTTAGTAGAACCCCAGAAGGAGCTCTATAGATTTTGAACCTTGAGAGAGATCAACCCTTGGAATGGTGTAAGGGTTCCTCCCTCCTAGTCTCAGCACAAGGCTGAAATAAAATTGATGATTACTTGACAAAAGAGAGGGGGCAGGTACATTATTATATAGGGTTACAAACCATAGCCCATGGGGTGCTTGCCTAACTAAAATTACCTTTTTACCCCTTTTATAGCCTACCTACCTAAGAGGGAACAGGTGGTGGCTAGGTTGGGTCTGTAGCCGACATAAGCAGGCTGAAACACTGACTGACTAGCCTAGTAAAGGGGACAGTGGCCACTAAGCCCTAAGGCCCCAAAATAAACCCTAACCACACTTCTTTATAGGATAGAAGTGACTAGGTGGGGTTTTATTATAATCTCACAGGGTTCTTATTGATTATTCTAAGTGATTAGGATTCAACCTTGTTGGAGTCCTATCAGAGTTTCGCTACAGAGATCCATTGTGTGGATACTTCTAGAGAGGAGGACGCTTGACCTCCTTCATCCTCACCATCCGGATTTAGAAATACAAGGATATATGATCTCCCTAGGTAAAATCAATCTCTCACACATCATGGTTTTATCGATTTTTGTAGTTTTCTCGCGACACCAACCTTTTGCATGATAATTTGAGCTGCGTGGAAAACCAATTTTTTTATTTTGATTTTCATTGCACATGTGATACACCTGTTGAGGTTTCCCAACAGTTCATAATCCACACTATCGCTATCGTCGCTCTCTTGCTGCTACCTTCTTTGCTTGCTGCCATCTCCATCTACCTCCCCTACCACCTACTGCAATCATCTTTATTGCAGCCATCATCAACTGAACTTTGGCCTCCTCATTAGCTAGGGTGTTAGTTGAAAGGATTTGGGCTAAGTCATCTTCTTTAAATTTCTATTTGAGGTGGGATACCCAATGGATCAACTGTAATCTTGATCTGGTATGCGGATCGATCTCTAGGTTAGGGCCCCAATGTGGTCCCCAATTTTACAAGGCTGAAAGAAATAGGGAGACCACTTCCTTAAGGCTCGAGTTTCCTATTGATTGGGCTAGAGGTGTAAAAAAACTTGATCTTCAGTTTTTCATCCATTCTGAAATTTGTCGGGAAGCCATTTCTTCTTTACATATGCTGGTGTGAGCATGGATTATAGTTCTTTTGGGCTTACTCCTCTTTTCTGAGTCATTTCTTCCTTAAGGGTGACACTGATCCCAACTCTGGATGTGTCTTTCTCCTATTCCTTCTTACGATCGTGGGTCATGGATCCGAGGTCATCATCAGGAAAGACTTTTAGCATCATGGTCTGCTTCTCGATGATGTCATGGAAGTAGCCCAAGATGAGGGAGCACTACATTAGAACCCATAGTTGGTTCAGCTGAATATGGCACTTTAGGAGGAGCTTATCCCTGTAGATAAAGAGGCAAAGTTTTTGGAGATAAAGTGTCATTGCAAGGGAAGGTTGTGGTCGAATGATCTGTATCTCTCGCTCTCCTGGATGATCTTTTTAGCTTTGGTCCTCTGAAAATGTGGACAGCAATATGGCCGAATATGTGCTAGTGGTTCCCCTTGTATACGGGTGTCATACAATCTAGTAGGAAGGAGTCAGCTTGGTTCAGAGTATATGCCTTAGATTTCAGCGAGCTTCTCCAAGCACTGTGTCGAGATCATCTTTTCTTCATTCTCTCCTTTCTCACATAAGGTCACCTGCTTTCTTTTGTCATTCATAAGGTCATCGAAGCTCCTAGTGTCGGTAAGGATAGTGATGGGCTGATGCTTGATGAAGACATCAATGTCCAATATCTGTGGTGGAGCATGAAAGGTGCGGGCAGCTGATTGTGGTTTTTCCTTCATATCTTCTCCTCGGACTTGAGAGTCATATCTTTGAGTTTGGGTTCTTCAATGGGCACAATCATCAATGGTGTCTCCTTTTTACATTTGTGTTATAGGCTCCACAGTTTATCATAACACCCACATAAGCCCTTTAGCGATTCGTCATAAAGGTCTTCTCTTATTAATTTATGTGGCTAAGGGGGTTGGCTGATAGTAGGAGGAGGTGAAAGCTTTGATGCTCGAGGAGCAACTCTAGTCTTCCGAGCTTCATAGTTCAATCGCTAGTTCAATCGCTCCTCTTGATGTCGCGTAAAGGAGATGGTAGCCTTAAGTGTGTACGGCTCTCGCGCTTTAACTTCTTCCTGATTCTCCAGCTTTAAGCCCTCAATGAAAGTCCTCAATATCTATTTTTTAGACCAATCATAAGTTTGATTAGATAACTTTTCAAACCTAGTTTGGTACTCTTGGATGGTAGAGGTTTGACGGATCATCGCTAGTTCTTCACTAAGGTTCTTTTTACAATCCAAATTTGCACCGCGTTGTAATCTTATTGGGTATGGTGATCGGCCTAATCTAAACTCCTCAGAGAAAGCGTATAATTTAACATCCATACACATCTCAAGAGACTCCAATTTGGCTTCGAATAAGCCCATCGATGTCATGAATTAAGAATCTCTAACCTGTCAAATCAAACCAATTAAAGATGTAGCAGCAATCTTCAGGTTAAAGGTAGTAATGGCAGTGATGTCGAGGTTGCAGTGGTCAAATCTCCAATCGGAGGATGGAAACCAAGGGTAGCAACAACGGTGGAGGAAGAAAATGGTAGCAGTAATGTCGATTGTGGTCCTTCGATGATGCTGCAATGTTGATATTGCAATGTCATCGAGGCTATGATTTTTTAGGTGGTTGATATTTGTCAGAAGATGGCAGCCAAGAGATTTGAGTCGGAAGGTAGCAGCGATGGCAGAGGAAGAAGAGGGCAGCAGCAACGTTGGCTGTGGCTGTGGTATGACTTCGTGGCTGCAGGTGGCGTCGGTTGCAACAAGGGTGCGGCTGCAATAGCAGGAAGTCGGGGCAGCGATGTACATGGCTATTGTGGAGGAGGGCAACAGCAGTACGGAGTGAGAGACGACTAATGTTGTCTTTAATTTGTTGCTAGCTGTGATCAAGATAGTTGGAAGCAAACGATTGTTGCGGGATCGATAAGGAAGTAGGCTGCGATTAGGGCTAATTGGGATGGCTGTTTGGGTTTAGTTTATGGTAAGATTTGGAAGAATTTTTAGTGAGGATGGTAGGGTTTTAAGATGAGGAAAAGAGAGTCCAAAATCTCACAAAAAATAGCACTCAAATCTGATAGAATTCGATAAAAAAAGGTGTTGCGATGTGCTATCTTGCTGAACCGATTATACGTCAGAGAAAGGATGACTTCTTGATATAAATTCTAGAGGAAAGTTCAAGGAAATTATGCAAAAACCCTTGGTTCAGATGTTGTTAATACTAGTAAAATGCTTGATGAAATTTTGGCAGTATAATAGTAGGGAAATAAGGCAAAAGATGAAAAGCAGATCCTTCATTGTAAAATTCCAAAACTGCGTGATGGTGAAAGATTGCACAAGAAAACTGGTTCTAGAAGGAATTTTTTCTAAAAATTAATCTCAGATAAAAGTTAAGTTGATCTTTAAAATTTTATAAAAATTTTGGCCAAAAAGATGAATAAAAGTTTAGTTTCAAGTGGCCAATATACGAAAGACAGATTCTGTATTATAAAATTTTAGTACTATACAATAAAGAATCGCAGTTCTATAAGTCCGTATCCAGAAGGAGTTTTTTCATTAGATTAGATGAAAGCTAAGATGATCTATGAAATTGTATAAATGTTTCAGCTAAAAAAGATGATTAAAACTTTAGTTTTAAGAAGCAACAATCGGCCAAAAATTTCTGCAGTGTAATGTTTGCGACGGTAAATTTTTACAATAAGGAAATTTTGGAAAAAATTCTCCCACATATAAGATAGAGGAATAGTAGTAGCAAGAGGTGTGGGCTTTAGAGTTTTTAATAGACCTTTGATGCTGATGAAGAGGAAGGCAGTAGATTGATGGATCTGCGCTGCTCGATTTGGATTGCACTTTGGTCATTGAGGTCGATGCATCAGGAGTTAGAATTGGGACTATTCTTATGTAAGATGGTCCATGGCACGAAAGAGGAGTAAAACTAGAAGAATTACAATCCATGCTCATGTCAGATTGGGCTTTTATCATCCCGAACCATACAAGAGGGTAGTCACCATTCCTGAAGAAAGATTGGCTATCACTAAAGACTAACCATATGGTAGCACATGTAAAGAAGAAACAACCTCCCAACAAACTTTAGAATGGATAGAAAATTGAAGATCGAGTTTTTCTACACCTCCAGCCCGATCAGTAGGAAACTCGAGCCTTAATGAAGTGGTCTCCCTATTTCTTTGGGCCTTGTAAAATTGAGGATCACATTGGGGCCCTAACCTGGAGATCAAATTCACATACCAGATTAAGATTATAGTTGATCCGCCAGATATCCTACCTTAAATGCAAATTTAAAGAAGACGACTCAGCCCAAATCCTTTCAACTAACATCCCAGCTGATGAGGAGGATAAAGTTTAGTTAATGATAGTATGGGAGTCACATAAGGAGTTGAAAATCCAGTTTCCAAAGTTTATGGACCCTCAGCCTTGAGGACAAGGCTGATCTAAAGAGGGCGGACTTGATAGGACTCCAACAGGGTTGAGTCCTAATTATCTTAATACTAGTCAATAAAAACCCTGTTAGATTGTAATAAAGCCACTCCTATCTTATAAAGGAGTATGGCTAGGGATTAGATTATTCCTTAGGGCTTAGTAGTCGCTGCCTCAATTACTGGGCAAGTCGGCCAGGGTTTCCCCCTACTTAGGTTGGCTATAGAGCAAACCTAGCCGCCCCTTGTTCCTATTAAGGCATGATAGCTATATGGGGGGCAAAAAGATAATTCCACTTAGATAAGTGCCCCCTTAGGCTAGGACTTTGATCCCTATTTAAAGATGTAGCCCCTCTTAAATTAAGCAATTATCATCTTTAATTCAGCCTTTGTGTCGAGTCTAGGAGGGAGGAAACCCTATAGCGTTCTAAGGCTTGACCCCCCTCAAGCATCAAAATCTATAGGGCTCCTTCTGGGGTCTTATCATGGAGCTCCTAGTAGCTCCTGACCATTCACATGATCACGTCCCCCTCTATGGGACTCACTAGTACTTGCATTTGGACTTCTTCCTTGGTGGTATACAGCCCTCATATGTTGATGACTAAGGCTTTCATCCAATGCAAGCTCTGATGCACACACGAAGACCCACCTATATGGTACCATGACATTCACTCCTTGAATCCATAGGCCTTCTTCTTGTTGTGTCGTATACCAAAGTGGAGCTCCCAGTAGCTCCTGATCATACCTCCGTATGATTGTGTCTCTCATGGGACATGATCGCTTGTGTTGCATTGCCACAAACTATTCCACCATGATCCGCTGCACCATGTCGCCTCTTGGTGACATCTCCATTGCATACAGATTCTTGTGTGAGGAACTCAGACTATGACTTCTCCATGTGTGGCCTTTGCCAACACATCATAGGGTCTTTGCCATCTTTGATTTTTGGTTCACTCCCTTGGAAATTCACCTTCGCCCCCCCCACTCTTGGGTCATACCTGGATGAAGCATAGCTCTGGGACAGTCCATCACCTAGTAGCTCCTGAAGTCCCCTGACTTTGCTAGAATTGGAATACAATTGTCTGGATCCTAGGCTTCTATCCCCTACCAGTATAATCTCCACTATGCACCACTTGTTCCTGACAACTCGAATGGTAACACTATGATATATTCTTCAAGAGTACCCACCTCTACGTCCTCTTGCCCCATACCAAGGTATCCTGATCTCAACTTCACCTCTGTAAGTTGAATCACCTTAGTTACTCCATCAAATGCATCTTTGAGGTAACTTGCATGTGCCTCGAAGCTCCCTTTGTCTTTGGCGCCATGCAAGATAAGTTCGTCCCATCAGAATAAAGAACCTATGGAATGATATGATCTCACTATTGCCTCTATAAGAGTTCATTCCCTTGACCTCTGTCCAAGAAAAACTTTGTGCCTCCACTCCATATTTCATCTTCTATATTGACTCTCTTCATGCAACTTAGATACTTCACAAAGTTTCACCCAATCGCTCCGCTCTTCGATTTGCATTGAGTTGATAGTGGCCCTCGCATCCACCATTTCACGGGTCAGCCCTCCATTGAGTTTGATTTCTACATCAACTCTAATTGTGCCTTTATAAGATGTTGCCTTGGGTTGCTTCTCGATTTGCTATGACTCCTTGCCACTCGCTCAGTTCGTTGAGCTTTATGGAGATATTACCTTGAGAAACTCTTTCTCAATATGTACGATCCATTGCACATGATTCTCCCTCTAGAGAACTAGCACTTATCCCTCCTGGATATCTATTTTGTTAGAGTAACTTTCTTCTTTACATACTTCCCACTTGAAGTTTCAGAGACTACCATCCCTTTGGACTACTCTGTCTTGCTAAACAACTTATGCCTTGTTCTGCCTCTGCAAATGCACTTGCTAGATTGTGACCCTTCGCCAATATAGTCCTCATTGCACCCTTCAGGATCTAGCAATATGCTGAACTTGTTGTACATTTCAGTCGCCTACAGACGTATTATTTTCATGTCGAAGAGAAAGTTCTGATTCTCCATGGCACTAAGTTCTGATCACACCTTAGGATGGTCACGAACACTTTGTCGTCCGTGTATAAGCCCTTGTATGAGTACCGAATCCTTCGAGTTAACAAATCACCTCACCTTTGTGAGCTTTGCATAACTCTTTCGGTCATTTTGCAATACCTCCCACTTTGCATGGTCTCATCTTTCCCTAAGCGCCTCACTTTGTCTTGAGCACCATCAAGTATGGTTGCCAACGTCGAGCTATAGTTTAAACTTAACCATCCCAATCTTTGTGCGCTACACATTCTTCTTTGCCTGCTTGTCCTCATAGTGCCTCTCGTGCAAAGGGTTGGCTATTCTTTTGAATGCCAAACTTAGATGCCTGCTCCTCTAGGTGACTCCTTTCCCTATATCTTAATGTCCATTTTCCCCAAACGGTTACGCGTGCTAGCTGTCCTCTACACAGCCCAGCTAGGTCCTCCATATTTGTATGGCGAGTATTTCTGCGTGTGCTTGTCCCGCTCTGATACCACAATGTCATGAGCTTAGCTGATTTTACCTAAGTCGTGTGACACCTATGTGTGTCCGTCCGTAAAGGTCAGCCTTCCCCGAGATCTCCTAAGGTCCCTTAGACTTACAAAAGAGAAAATTGGCCAGAAGAAGCAATTCCATCAGGATCCATAAGCAACTGCTCAAGCAAACACTTTATAAAGCTAATACCAATTACACTCATGGACATTACAACTTAGAAAAGTTGCACACGAAGGATAACGGTCCATTATAGACCAAAGTCCCCACAAGTGATTACAAGACACACTCGTATTTACAAGCCAAAATCGGTCACAAAGAAAATTAAACTAGGGCTGCTAAGCCTACTGTAAGCCCGCTACTTACTGTACAAGGTATGCATACAAACCGAAGGACATGAACAAACATGAGCATTTCATCGAACACCTTGTTTACATTATTATCCGTGACAAGTAGGGGCAGCAACCCACAGGGGTAGCGCTTACGGGCAGAAGCATCGCCCATGGGCACAGTAGCTTGCAGCGTGGCACCCACAAGGGGGGCCGGTTGCAGGATGCCCACAAGGGGCTATCGCTCGCGGCTAGCCCTATCGCTAGCAGGGGAATGGCACTGGTCGTAAGGGTGGTCATCCCTTTAGGGCGGCTGCCATTGGGCAAAGACAACTGCTGCCTATGCAGGGGTAGCGGCGGCGTTGAGGGGGCAAGAGGGCTAGGGCATCCTTTTGAGAAAAGGATGATCCTACCCCTTTGAATTTAGAAAATTTTTAGGATTGTCCTCGTGTATAAAATTTTCAAAATACCCTCAATAATTCTAAAAATTCTAAGGACTGTCCTCTCTTCCAAAATTACAAAGATAGATGTCTTTGATAATTTTAAAAATTTTGAGCATATCCTAATTTTTAAAAATAATTAATCAAATAGTTTAATTAATTATTATATATATCCAGTAATCCTACATATGATGTGATGTACATATGATGTATGACGTGGATGGATGATCATGAGCCATGTGTTGTGATGTGTGTAATTATGATTATTATTATTATTGGGGCCTGTGAGCCTTCGTTTTTCTCATTTATTATCGGGCCTGCATGCTTGTGATTATTTGTAATTACATGGAGAGGCGCGACGGGAGCGTGAAGGTAATAGCGAGACCCACAATGCCATGGCAGGAGATCACGTCGCATGGTGATGCAACAATCTGATGGAACCAATAATGATGAGATCAACAATCACATGGCATAGAGATGTGCTGATGCATACATAGATCATTTTGTGAGTGATTAGACTCATTGGCTCGGGCTTAATCATATTAGGTAACGGCTCACGATTATTTGGTATGGCTTGCATATGTGATGTGTTATACACCTATTAGATATATGTATATATATATTTGCATGCGATCTAGATATATATAAAATATGTATATGTGTGACATGACATATTAGGAGATCGATAGAAAACAAAAACCCCTCTTATGATAATATTAAGTCGATAAGCATGAGGCAATATAATTGACCCATGTGGCCTTCGATCGTTATAGGAAAAATTGAATCCCACCATAGGTTGAGTTAGTCGAGTCACTCAAGGCTCACCTATCTATGTGATTGAGTTCTTGCCTACGATATATAGATGTGATAGGACTCCAGCAAGTTTGAGTCCTAATCTCCCTAAGACGTAGTCAATAAAACCCTGCTAGATTGTAATAAAGCCACACCTATCTTAAAAAGGAGTATGGCTAGGGTTTAAATTAGCCCTTAGGGCTTAGTGGCCACCACCTCCCTTACTGGGTTGGTCGGCCAGAGTTTTCCCCTGCTTTGGTCGGCTACAGAGCCAACCTAGCCCCCCCTGTTTCTCTTAAGGCAAGTCGGCTATAGGAGGAGCAAACAGGTAATTTTACTTAGGCAAGCACCCCCTTAGGTTAGGGTTTTGATCCCTATTGAAAGATGTAGCCATTCCCTCTTATGAATCAAGCAATTATCATCTTTTATTCAGCCTCTGTGTCGAGTCTAGGAGGGAGGAACTCCTATAGCATTCCAAGGGTTGATCCCCCTCAATGATCAAAATCTGTACGACTCCTTCTGGGGTCTTATCATCTGATATTAGAGAAGCAATCTTGCTGCCCCTGTAGCTGTCATCCATGTCTCGACCTTCTCAAGTAATTCTCATAATTACTTTTGACGTTGCCTCCATCGTCGCCTACCAAGTCGCAAACCCATCAATCTGCTACCTTCCTCTATATCAACATCAAAGATCTGGTAAAATCTCCAAAGCTTACACCTCTTGTTACTGCTATTCCTCTATCTTATATATGGGAGAAGTTTTTTCAAAAGTTCCTTGTTGCAAAATTTTACCATCACAAACGTTATCATCATTGCGAAGGCGAAACGCTATAGAAATTTTCAACTAATCATTGCTTCTTGGAACTAAACTTTTAGTTATTCTTTTTGGCTGAAACTTTTATACAATTTCATATATCATCTTAGCTATCATCTAAGACTAATCTAAAAACTCCTTCACGCAGTGCTAGAATTTTACTACAGAGAATCTGCCTTCCGTCTATTGGTCTCCTGAAACCAAACTTTTATATATCATTTTTGGCTAAAATTCTTTTATAATTCCAAAGATCAACTTGGCTTTTATCTGAAATTAATTTTTTAAAAAAATTCCTTTTGGAACCGATTTTCTTGTGTAATCTTTCACTAGTACGTAGTTCTAAAATTTTTACGATGAAGGATCTACCTTTCATTTTTTACCCTATTTCCCTACTGGTACATTGCTAAAATTTTGCCAAACTTTTTACTGGTATTCCCAACATCTAACCAAGGGTTTCTATAATTTCCTTGATGTTTTCTCTAGAAATTATTTCTAGAAGTCATCGTTTCTCTGACGTAAAATCTATTTGGTAGGACTGCACATCGCCACACAATTTTTCATCGAATTCTATTGGATTTGAGTGTCATTTTTTATGGGATTTTGGACTCTCTTTTCCTCGTCACCAAACTCTACCATCCTTACTAAAAAACCCTTCAAAATCTTACCCTAAACCGAAACCAAACAGCCACCCAAATTAGCCCTAATCGCAGCCTACTTCCTTATCGATCCACTTACCTTTTCAGCCAACTTTCCTTACTGATACACCTACCTTTGCTACCATCTATCCCAGTTCTAAAATCTATTTCCCTCACCTTCATCTACTGCTATCATAGCCCTAAACCACACTAATTTGCAGCCTAAACTCTATAAAATCGTAGCCCCAAATTGCACCTAAAATAGCTACAAACCGTACCCAAAAACCGAAGCCTTCGGTCCACCAATCTTTCAGCCACCCAATCTCCCTTATCCCTTCAACTGCAATATGCATCTTTCATTGCCCAACACTGCCAACAGTGACCTCTTGCTCAGTGATCTTTCGCTATAATTTGGTTACATTGCAGCCTGCAATAATCGTTCGCTGCCAACTATCTTGATCACGGCCAGCAACAAATTAAACATAATAGCAGTCGTCTCTTGCTCCATACCACTACTTCCTTCCTCCGCAACAGCCATGTATATCACTACCCTATCTTCCTCCTATTGCAGCCGTACCCTTGCTACAACCGACGCCATGTGTAGCCACGAAGTCGCAGTGCAATTGCAACTGACATTACTGCTGCCCTCTTCTTACTCCACCATCGCAGCTACTCTTGCCATCCTCCACTTGGGGACTTCACCCTTGTAGTCTCAACATTACTGTCATTTACTGCCTTTAACCTGAAAATTGAAGCTATACTTTTTAGTCGGTTTGTTTGACAAGTTGGAGATCCTTACGTCATGACATCACTAGGCTTATTCAAAGCCAAATTGGAGGCTTTCGAGATGCGTATGGATGCTAAATTATGGGCTCTCTTTGAGGAGTTTAGATTGGGCCGATCACGAAGCCCAAGAAGATCACAACATGGAGCAAATTCTGATTGTAAAAAGAACCCATCAGAGATAAGAAGCAAGGATAAGATATGGCAACCCTACACCTCGACGATGTCGATCTCCTTTGTACAACTTCAAGAAGGGCACCTCAATCAAGATGCTCAGAGCATGAGAGCCATATCCTAATCAAAAGTATATAAACCTTTAGCACCAATCAATTATAAGAACCCTAACGAAGAACTAATGAAGATTCGTCAAACCTCTACCATCCAAGAGTACCAAATTAGGTTTGAAAGGTTAACTAATCAAACTTGTGATTGGTCTGAAAAATAGATATTGAGGATTTTTATTGAGGGCCTGAAGTCGATGATTCAAGAAGAAGTTAAAGTGCGATAACTGTACACACTTAAGGCAGTCATCTCATTCACATAACTACACGAAGATAGGTTGAACCAAGATGCTCGGAGGACCAAAGCCGCCACACGACTAGCAGCACAGAGACTCTTGGCCCCATCTACCACTAGCCCATCACCTTAGCCAAAAGAGTTAACAAGAGAAGAGTTTCATGACAAATCAGCAAAGGGCCTATGTTGCCATTGTAATAAACTATAGAGCTGAGACCACCATTGTAAAAAAGGACCTCTATTGGTTGAGCCCACTGAAGAACCCAAACTCAAAGATATGGCTCTCGAGTCCGAGGAGAAGGATATGAAGGAAAAACCACAATCAGCCGCCCGCACCTTCATGCTCCACCATAAATATTGGACATTGATGGCTTCATCAAGCATCAGCCCATCACCATCATTGCTGACCCCAGGAGCTCCAACGACCTTATGAATGACAAAAGAAAACATGTGACCATATGTATGAAGAAAAGATGATCTCGACACAGTGCTTGGAGAAGCTCGCCGAAATCTCAGGCACGTCTGCTGAACCGAGCTAACTCCTTCCTACTAGACTACACGACCACTATATGTTAGTCTTACAAGGGGAACCACCAGCACATATTCGGTCATATTGTTGTCCACATTTTCAGAGGACCAAAGCTAAAAAGATTGTCTAGGAGACATGAGAGATACGAATCATTCGACCATAACCTTCCCTTGCAATGACACTTTATCTCTAAAAGTCTTACCTCTTTATTTGCAAGGATAAGCTCTTCCTGAAGTGCCATATTCAACTGAACTAGCAATGGGTTCTAATGCAGTGCTCCCTCATCTTGGGCTACTTCTACGACTTCACCAAGGAGCGGACCATGATGCTAAAAGTTTTCCTTGATGATGATCTCGGATCCACGGCCCACGATCGCAAGAAGAAACAGGAGAAAGGCATCTACATGACCCTTATGTAAGATGGTCGACTCCTAATTCACACCGAGGCTTCCCCCACACTTCACATAATATTTTTAAAAGGGATACGCATTGCTATCAAATTTAAAATTTGGCTGGATACAGGTCCATGGCATGAAAGAGGAGTAAGACCAAAAGAATTATAATCCATGCTCATGCTAGCACATGCAATGAAGAAACAGCCTCTCGACAAACTTTATAATGGACGAAAAATTGGAGATCGAGTTTTCATACACCTCCAGCCCGATCAGCAGGAAACTCGAGCCTTAAGGAAGTGGTCTCCCTATTTCTTTGGGCCTTGCAAAATTGTGGACCACATTGGAGCCGTAACTTGGAGATCAGATCTGTGCACCAGATCAAGATTATAGTTGATCTATCAGGTATCCCACCTCAAACTGAAATTTAAAGAAGATGACTCAACCCAAATCCTTTCGACTAACACCCCAGCTGATGAGGAGGCCAAAGTTCAGTTGATAATAGCATGAGAATCATATGAGGAGCTGAAGACCCGGTTCCTCGAGTTTATGGAACCTCAGCCTTGAGGACAAGGTTGATTTTAAGAGTGCGGGTTTAATAGGACTCCAGCAGGGTTGAGTCCTAACCTCCCTAAGAAGTAGTCAATAAAACCCTGCTAGATTATAATAAAATGACTCGTATCTTATAAAGGAGTATGGCTAGGGTTTAGATTAGCCCTTAGTGCTTAGTAATCGCCACCTCCCTTATTAGGTTGGTCAACTAGGGTTTTCCTTTGCTTAGGTCGGCTATATAGCCAACCTAGCCGCCCCCTATTCCTATTAAGGTAGGTTGGCTATAGGAGAGGTAAAGGGATAATTTTACTTAGGTAAGAACCAACTTAGCCTAGGGTTTTGATCCCTATTTAAAGATGTAGCCACCCCCCCCATGAATTAAGCAATTATCATCTTTTATTCAGCTTTTGTGCCGAGTCTAGGAGGGAGGAACCCCTATAGCATTCCAAGGGTTGATCCCCCTCAGCAATCCAAATCAATAGGGCTCCTTTCGGAATCTTATCAAGATATCACCGATGATATGAGGACATGGTATGACTTGGTCGAGCAGTCGAGAGCAAATCCATCAAATTAGACTCATCTTGTAACGATGGTAATGACTTAACTGAACTTCATGGTTGGTCGAGCAATCAAGACCATGATGATTCGGAGGCCGAATATGACGGGAATCACAAGGAGTTGTGATTGATAAGAGTTGTCTACCTTTTAGGCTTAGTGTAGTTGGTCGAGTCCCTCGAGATTGTCCTAAGATGCCAATTAGATCCCGGTTCCCACTAGGAGTCTGTCGGAGACTTCTAACTCACGTGTCGAGGGTGTCGTGTGATTTGCTAAGAAAATAATGGGAGTATATTAAGATAAAAGTCTATATCTTAATTAGTATTTTTTATCAAATTTACATGCTATTTATTTTCGCTATATATTTTTTTTTAGAAATATGTCACTCACAAACCCCCTACGTGGCATACTTGATGCCAACCACCTCACTAGTCCAAACTATACAGATTAGCTTCGTAATTTAAGAATTATTCTCATCGCGGAGAAAATCACATATGTCCTTGATACATTTGTGCCAATGCCAGATGAAGGGGTAAGCGAGGATGAGAAGCACTAAGGATCTTTTACTGGAAGGTAGTAAAGTATATCCCTAAGTACTTGAGAAGCACTAAGGATCTTTTACTAGTATGTGGAGAAGGTAGCCTCCAAGTTGATGGCTATACAGACTTGAGTTTTCAGTCTGACATTGATGATAGCAAGTTGAATTTAGGGTTTATTTTCACCATGAATGGAAGAGCAATAAGCTGGAAGAGTTCCAATCAAGATACTACTGCTGACTCGACCATAGAGGCGGAATACATTGCTGCAACAGAGGCAACAAAGAAAGAGGTTTGGATGAAGAAGTTCATCAAGGATTTGAGAGTCATCCCAAGCAATTCCCACAATTGCTACGACACGCGCCTCCACCTTCCACCCAGTAACAGATCAAATCATTCTGCCACTGCTCTTTGCATTTGATCTAGAATTCTGGTATATTTTTATAACCTATGCCTCTTCAATACTGCAAGATCCTACATATTATATGTGGGAGAAGTTTTCCAAAGTTTTCTTGCTGTAAGTTTTTACTGTCGTAAACGTTATCATCGTTGCAAAGGTGAAACTCTATAGAAATTTTTAGCCAATTATTGCTACTTGAAACCAAACTTTTGTTCATCCTTTCCTATTGAAATTTATACATAATTCTCAAGATCAAGTTAGCTTTCATTTGGATTCAATTTCATGAAAACACTCCTTCTGGAACTGGTTTTCTTGTACAATCTTTCACCATCATGCAGTTCTGGAATTTTTCAATGAAGGAATCTGCCTTGCATCTTTTGCCCTATTTCCCTACTGTTATGCTGCCAAAATTTTGTCAAAATCTCTACTGGTATTGATAACATCTAACCAAGGGTTTCTGTATAATTTTCTTAAACTTTCCTCTAGAATTTCCATTGAGAAGTCATCGTTTCTTCGACATAAAAATCGGTTCAGCAGGATAGCACATTGCAGCACTTCTTTTCACCGAATTCTATCAGATTTGAGTGCTATTTTTTATGGGATTTTGGACTCTCTTTTTCTCATCTCTAAACCCTACCATTCTAACTAGAAACTCTTCCAAATATTACCCTAAACCGAATCTAAATAGCCCCCAAATCAGCCACCCAAATCAACCTACTTCCTTATTGATCCACTTACATTTTCAATCAACTTTCCTTACCGAGATTCCTACCTTTGCTACCATCTGTCCAAGATCTAAAATCTATTTTCCTAACCTTCATCTACTACTATCATAGCTCTAAAACCACACCAGATTGTAGCCTAAAATCTATAAAATCACAGCCCCAAATTGCACCCAAAATAGACACAAACCGCACCTAAAAATTGAAGTCTTCGGTCCACCAACCTTTTAGCCACCCAATCTCCCTTGTCCCTTCAACCACAACACGCATCTTTCACTACCCAATGCTGCCAATAGTGACCTCTTGTTGCCATCCTCCTTGATCACAGCCAATAGCGATCCTTGCGGCAAAAAGCCACCAACAACGTTCTTTCGCTACAATCTGTTTATATCGCAGCCCGCAACAATCATTCATTGTCAACTATCTTGATCACAGCTAGCAACAAATTAAACACAACAGCAGCCGTCTCTCGCTCCATACCACTGTTGCCCTCCTCCGCAATAGCTGTGTATATCGCTGCCCCATCTTCCTCCTATTGCATCCGCCACCTGCAGCCACGAAGTCGCACCGCAAACGCAGCCGATGTTGTTGTTGCTCTCTTTTTCCTCGGCCATCGCTGCTGCCTTCCAACTCAGATCTCTTGGCTACCATCTTCTGATAAATATCAACCATCTAAAAAATCATAGCCTTGATGACATTGCAGCGTCAATATTGCAGCATCAACCGATGGACCACAGCCGACATTACTGCTGCCATTTTCTTCCTCTACCATTACTGCTACCCTTGGCTACCATCTTCCACTTGGAGATTTCACCACCATAGCCCTGACATCACTGCCATTACTGCCTTCAGCATGGAGATTGCAACTACACTCTTTAATCGGTTTGATTTGACAGACTGGAGATCCTTACGTCATGACATCGATGCATTTATTCGAAGCCAAATTGGAGGCTCTTGAGACATGTATAGATATTAAATTATGCATTCTCTTTGGGGAGTTTAGATTGAGCCGATCATCGAGCCCAATAAGATCACAATGCGGTACAAATTTGGATTGTAAAAAGAACCTTAGCGAAGAACTAGTGATGATCCGTCAAACCTCCACCATCCAAGAGTACCAAACCAGTTTGAAAGGTTATCTAATCAAACTTATGATTGGTCTAAAAAGCAGATATGAAGAAATTTTATTGAAGGCTTGAAGCTGGAGATTCAGGAAGAAGTTAAACCACGATAGTCATAGACATTAAGGCAGCCATCACCTTTGCACGATATCAAGAGGAGTGATTGAACTATGAAGCTCGGAAGACTAGAGTTGCTCCCTAACCAGCGGCACCAAAGCTTTCACCTCCTTCTGTTAGCCGACCCCCTTAGCCACAGAAATTAACAAGAGAAGACCTTCATGATGGATCGACAAAAGGCCTATGTGGGTGTTGTGATAAACTGTGAAGCCTAAAACACAAATGTAAAAAGGAGACACTATTGATGATTACGCCCACTGAAGAACCCAAACTTGAAGATACGACTCTTGAGCCCAAGAAGAAGGATACACCACAACTAGCCACCTGCATGGTCCCTACCTTAGCCGGCTACACTAACACGCAAACATTGAAGATCGAAGAGTTTCTCGAGCTATAGTCCGTCATCATCCTCATCGACGCTGGGAGCACAAACAACTTCATGAGCGATAAGGTTGCTGCCCACTTAATGTTCCAAAGAAGAAGATTACAATGGGTTCGAAGTTAAGGTAGCTAATGACCAAATTCTGAAGTGCAACCAAAATTGCCCGCAGGTAAAACTGATCTTACAGGAGCAAGACGTAGTTGCTTATTTTTTCCTCCTCCCTCTTGATGGTTTTGATATAGTGCTTGATATTGATTGGTTGTCCATGATTGGAGATGCTTTCTAGAATTTTTTGAAGCTAACCATGAAATTTTCTAGAAAAGGAAAGCAAGTGATTCTACGAGGGAGCCCAATGACTATAACTACATCACAACACTTGGAGGGGGTACCAAAAAAAAATTATAGTGGTTTCCCAATTCAAATTAAAGGGTTTCATGAGATTAAAGATAAGAACCCTATCCCACAGCTTGCTAAAATTTTGGGTGTCTCCACCAAACTGAGCCGATTACCTCCTCTGAAGCTATCCGACCACCCTATATTGAACAGGCCAAAACTTCTACCAGTTGTTGCTCGGCCAGATTGCTTCCTATAACCTCAGAAGGTCGAAAATAAAAGGGTCATCCATGGGATGATAGAGACACAGATTGTTCGGCCATGCTTATTTCCCGCTATGACACATCCCTACATCCTTTTCTTCGGAGATAAGCTATTTCTAAAGTGTTATATCCCATCAAACTCACCATGGTTGCTGATCTTAGGTGGCTTCCACGACTTTCCCCGGGATTGGACCATGATGCTTAAAGACTTCCTTGATGATGACCTCTGATTTATGGCCCAAGACCGCGAGAAAATTGAGTCCCTCCAGTGGCGAAATCAGAATAGGGGAAGGATCATTCACAAGACTCAATGAAGCATGAACATCATCACTCTCATTATAAAGAAAGATGCACCACCTTGGCCGAGTGGAATTATAGCCCTCACGACCACGATGTCATCCACACCAAATCATGACCATGTGTTTATTATTGGAGCAGACATATCCAGAGTGAGGGTCAACACTACCCTCATGCAAGATGGTCAACATGGTCCCTGAAAAATCACCACTCCTACCCACATCAGACTCAGATCGAGCTCACACCACTAGCGATTTTATCAAAGGATAGCCCTCACTCCAAAAGAAGGCACGACTACTATTACAGAGCAACCATGTGGCAGTCTATGCAAGGAAGAAATTTCCTCCTGACCAATACCGGAGCAGAAGAATGTTTCCTGAGAAAGATCAAGTCTCCCTTCATCTCCAACTCCACCAGCACGAAATTCAAGCCTTAAGAAAGTGGTCTCCTTATTTCTTTGGACCTTGCAAAATTTGGGATCACATTGGGGCCCTAACCTGGAGATCAAATCCGTGTACCAGATTAAAATTACAATTGATCCTCCAAGTATCCCACCTCAAATGGAAATTTAAAGATGACGACTTAGCTTAAGTTCTTCCAACTGACACCCAAGCTGATGAGGAGCTAAACACCCGGTTCCCTGAGTTCATAGAACTTCAGCCTTGAGGACAAAGGTGATGTTAAGAGGGTGGATTTAATAGGACTCCAACAGGGTTGAGTCCTAATCTCCCTAGAAGTAGTCAATAAAACCCTACTAGATTGTAGTAAAGCCATTTCTATCTTATAAAGGAGTATGGCTAGGTTCTAAAATAGCCCTTAGGGCTTAGTGGCCATCACCCCCCTTACTGGGTTGGTAGGCTAGGGTTTCCCCCTGCTTCGATCGGCTATAGAGCCAACTTAGCCGCCACCTATTCCCTCTAAGGCAGGTAGGCTATAGAAAGGACAAAATGATAATTTTAGTTAGGTAAACACTCCTTAGGGCTAGGGTTTGGAGCCCTATATAAGCATGTAGCCTCCACCTCTTTTTATTAAGTAATTATCAATTTTATTTCAGCTTTGTGCCGAATCTAAGAGTGAGGAACCCCTACAGTGTTCCAAGGGTTGATCCCCCTCAATGATCAAAATCTATAGAGCTCCGTTTGGGGTTCTATCAGATTATTTATAATTTCATGGAGAGATACAGTGGGAGCATGGAGGTGACAATAGGACCCACGATGTCGTGGTGGGAGATTACGCTGTATGGTAATGCGATGATCCAACGGAACCGATTGTGACGAGATTAACAATCACAGGGCATAGAGATGCGCAGATGCACACATAGATCCTATTGTGAATTATTAGGCCCATTGGGTCAGGCTTAATCGTATTAGGTGACGGCTCATGATCATTGGGTCAGGCTTGCATATGTGATGTTATACGCCTATTAGATATATGTATATATATATTTGCATGTGATATAGATATACTTTAAATATGTATGTGTATGACGTGACATATTAGGAGACTGATATAAAACAAAAACCCATGTTATATTAATATTAAGTCGGTAAGCGTGAGGCAATAACACATGGGTATTGGATATCAGAAGTGCTTATCATATCCGTAATTCGTTGTAGTTTCTGGCAAGACTTAGGTGATTGGCCAGAGGCGACATGAACCTCAAGATGGGTAATTGAGCAAGAGTTGCTACAATTACCGTTAGGGAGGTCACCATACATCTGCCTAGTGGAGCTATTATCATATTGGATGCATGCTATTTTATTCCCTCTATTATCAAGAAATATTATATCCATCTCTTATTTGGCAATTAGTGGATATAAATTAGTTTTTGAGAATAATAGTTGTTCAATAATTATGGATGATGAGATCATTACTAGAGGGACATTGATAAATGGCTTACATGTGTTAGACACTTCTCCACACATCATGAATATAAATGTCTAAGAGGAAAAGAGATGAGGTGACCAATGCATACCTATGGCATTGTAGGCTAGGTTATATACATAAGAGAATGATTCAAAAGTTAGTGAAAGATAGATACTTAGATTCATTTGACTATGAGTCATATACAACTTGTGAACATTATCTTCATGGAAAGATGACCAACTCTTTTTTTAGTGGAACTTGAGAGAGAGCCACTGAGTTATTGGAACTCATACATAGTGATGTATGTGGTCCCATATCGACTCAGGCTATAGGTGGTTACTCATACTTCAATACATTCACTGATAACTTCTCTGGGTATGGACACTTGTACTTGCTGAAGTATAAATCTAAGGCCTTTAAGAAATTTAGGGAATATAAGAATAAAGTGGAGAACCAAATTGGAAAGAGTATCAAGACTCTTCGATCAGATTGAGGAGGAGAGTACTTGAGTACGGAGTTCACCCATTTTCTCAGGAACAATGGGATTCTATCCTAGTGGACACCTCCTTATACACCTCAGCTTAATGGTGTATTAGAAAAGAGAAATCACACACTGTTAGATATGGTGCAGTCAATGATAAGTTTCACTTTCCTACCCGTCTCATTCTGGGGATATGCCCTAGAGACCATAACTTACCTTCTGAATAGCGTTCCATCAAAGTTGGTAGTGTTTATACCATATGATATATGGAAAGAAAAGAAGTCTGATTTTAAGATAGTTAAGATTTGGGGTTGTCCTGCCCATGTTATAAGATACAACCCTAATAAGTTGGAATCAAGGATAGAATGGTGCACATTAGTGGGATACCCCAAGACTTTTGGGTATTATTTCTATCATCTCGAGTATCGAAAGATTTTTATTGTTAAGAAAGTTGTGTTCCTTGAGAAGGAACATATTCTTAATGGAAATAGTGGGAGTGAGATAGAATTGAGCGTGGTTGGAGAACTTAGCTCCAGCACCATTTTAGAGCCCGAGTTTGTTCAGGTATCTAACATACAAATTCTAACTTTGCATAGGTTTAGCAGAGTATCTCATCCTCCTGAAAGATATGTAAGATATATTAGTGGAGATGACTCTCAGGATATTGATCCTTAGACCTATGAGGAGGCTATTATGAGTATCGACTCCAGGAAGTGGCTAGAAGCCATGAATTTTGAGATGGATTCTATATACTCTAATAAGGTTTGGAACCTTGTGAATGCACCAGAGGGTATCCTACCCATCGGCTACAAGTGGATCTTCAAAAAGAAGATCAGAGTAGATGAAAAAGTAGAGACTTATAAGGCAAGACTAGTAGCTAAAGGATATCGTCAAAGATAAAGAGTTGACTATGACGAAACCTTTTCATCTGTAGCCATGCTTAAGTCCATTATAATTCTTTTGGCCATTATAGCACACAATGACTATGAGATCTGACATATGAATGTCAAAATAGTATTCCTCAATGGCATCCACGAGGAGGAGGTGTATATGATATAGCCAGAGGGATTCATATCAAGAGAGAGTCCAGATAAAGTGTGCAAGTTGCTTAAGTCTATTTATGGACTAAAGCAAGCTTCTCGAAGTTGGAACATAAGATTTGATGAGATGATCAGATCTTATGACTTCGTTAAGAACGAAGATGAACCTTGTATGTACAGGAAGGTAAGTGGGAGTGCTATCAGCTTCTTGGTATTGTATGTGGATGACATCCTAATCATTGGGAATGATATAGGAATGCTCTCCATAGTAAAGACTTGACTATCCAGAAACTTCTCTATAAAAGACTTAGGGAAAGCATCCTATATTTTGGGGATCCGGATCTATAGAGATAGATCCAAAAGGATGCTTGGCTTGTCTCAGTCAATGTATATAGACTCCATTGTTAAAAGGTTTGGTATGGAGAATTTCAAGATAGGTCTCATACCGATGAGACATGGAGTATCACTTTTTCGGAGTATGTCCTCAAAGACTCCTGAAGAAAGGGCAAATATGGATATGATTTCTTATATCTCAGTTATTGGATCTATCACGTATGCTATGTTATGTACCATGCCTGATATAACACATGCTCTGTGTGTCACAAGCAGGTATCGAGCTGATCTAAGTTTAGAACACTAGAAGGTTATAAAGTGTATCCTTAAGTACTTAAGAAGAACTAAGGATCTTTTACTAGTATATGGAGGAGGTATCCTCCAGGTTGAGGGCTATAGGGACTTGAGTTTTCAGTCTGATATTGATGATAACAAGTCAAACTCAGGGTATGTTTTCACCATGAATTGAGGAGAAGTAAGCTGGAAGAGTTCTAAGTAAGATACTACTGCTGACTCGACCATAGAGGCAGAGTACATTGCTGCAACATAAGTAGCAAATGAAGGGGTGTGGATGAAGAAGTTCATCAGGGATTTGGGAGTAGTACCAAGCAACGTGGAGCTAACTCCCATATACTGCGATAGTGACAGGGCGATAGCTCTAGCAGGGGGACCCAAGTATCATCAGAATTATTCTGAGGAGGTTCTAGCGGATTAGAGTGATTATGACCCATAAAGATATAGCAATCGAAAGAGTTCCATCCGAATATAATATTATAGATCCAATGACAAAGCCATTGACTCAGATTATATTTGAGCGTCATAAATGTCTGATAGGGATCAGACACATAGATGATTGGCTTTTGGTTAAGTGGGAGATTGCTAGTTACAAGTTCCTTGCAGGCCAATCATGTGAGTAATGGCACATGTGACACATTGCATGATCTTTTTGCTTGTAATTAATATTGGTATATTCTCACATTATATTATATGTTGCATATATATATTGTGATGTCCTTAGTTCTGTGCAATGGGAGAGATCAATTCACCTTTAAACATAGATCTTGAATAATCTCGATCATAAGTTACTCAAGAGAGACATCGAGATAACTGAACATACTAGTATACTATATACCCGTCTATATATGGAGGCGATTGGTCTCATAGCCACTTGTGTGAAGACACTATGAATATAGTATAGGTGCTCATTAGAGAATGAGTTCACTAATTGATCCGCTTATAGAATGTTATATGGTTGATGATACCTAATGTCAAATAGTGATTTCATAGTCCCAATTGTGTATCTGGTCCTTAGACTTGAGACACCAAGGATACCTTGTATGAGTACTTATCTCTTTGACGCCACTTATAGGTTTGAAAAGTTTCAGGTCTAGTACAATTGGTTATCGAGATTAGTAGCCAACCTTACGAAGGTAATTGTGTATCAATAGACGATCATCCACTCTCGGTATCACAAGAGGAATATCTCATATGTGCTTACTTAGATAAATCCCTAGCCAAAGTCATTTGGATTGAAAGAGAAAGAGTTCTCAAGTAGAATTCGATTAGAGCAAGATAAACTAATTCCGTATATGACCTGACAATATCATGTCCAATATACGATCTTTGGGATATCAGTTGGATGAGGGATTATAGATACATGGTAACTGTGGACAGACAAGTCCAATGGATTTGATCCCCGTGTACCGTGTGGGACCTATAACGTAGTGGCCTAGTACATCCATAGTCTATAAGTCAAGTGAATTATTATGGGGATAATAATTCACTATATCAGGAGGAGTTCTGATGGGAGTGACTCACGGCTAGCTTAGTATAGGGTCTAAAGGGTCACACACATATGGTGGATGCTTCAGCACATAGAGGATTGGATAAAGATCCAATTAGCCCCTATTCTCATTAGATGACACCCTATATTGATGGGCTGCTTGATTGAGGCCCAATTAGTGGCCTAAGGAGATTAATGGATAGAGATCCAATAATGCAACATTAGTGGGTAATTGGATGGAGATCCAATACCCACTAAGACAAGCGCCATAGAGTTTTTTGGTGGCTCTCTATAAATAGGAGGAGATACTCGTGGTTGATAGGCTACAGTTTTGGCCTCCGGCTCCTATTCTATAAATAGAAGAAGGAGCCCTATAGATTTTGATTACTGAGGGGTATCAACCCTTCGAATGCTATAGGGGTTCCTCCCTCCTAGACTCGACACAAAGGCTGAATTGAAGATGATAATTGCTTGATTAAAAGAGGGGGGCAGCTATATCTTAAATAAGGATCAAAACCCTAGCCTAAGGGGCACTTGACTAAGTGGAATTACCTTTTTGTGCTTCTTATAGCCATCTTGCCTTAATAAGAACAAGGGGCGGCTAGGTTGGCTCTATAGCCAACTTAAGTAGGGGGAAACCCTGGCTGATTTGCCCAGTAAGGGTAGCAATGGCTGCTAAGCCCTAAGGGCTAATCTAAACCCTAGCCATCTCCTTTATAAGATAGGAGAGGCTTTATTACAATCTAGCATAGTTCTTATTGACTTCTACTGAAATGATTAGGACTCAACCCTGGTGGAGTCCTATCAAGTCCGCCATCTCAGAATCAACCTTGTACTCAAGGCTGAGGATCCATAAACTCTAGGAACTAGGTCTTTAGCTCCTCGTATGACTTCCATATTACATATTCAGATGGTAAATTATTCCACTTCACAAGTACTTTAGTTGAGAGGCATTGTCAACACATCATAATTTTTCGATCAAGTATAGCTTCAGGTTGAGCTTGGATTTCACCTTCAATTATAGTGCTCGATAGTTGAGTCTGAGCTAGTTCATGTTCACCCAATTTTGGCTTTAGTAGAGATACGTGGAAGACGGGATGAATTTTGGCATCATCTAAAAGTTTAAGTTAGTATGCCACAGCCCCAACACATTTCAAAATTTGATATGGTCCATAAAATCATGAAAATAGTTTCATCAATACTCTAGTGTTGATGGATAATTGCTTGTATGGTTGTAGGCGAAGGTAGACCCAATCCCCTACTGAAAATTCTTGTTCACTCCGGTGATTGTCTGCTTATTGCGTCATGCAGGCTTAAGTGGCAGTTAAGTTATCCTTTAGCAGTTGTAGTAGTTTATCCATATTAATTAGGTCTTGGTTGACTTGATACACTTTGGCTGAACCAAGTACATATCTAGGAATTATAGGGGGTGGTCGGCCATACAGTGCCTCGTAAGGGGTATATTTAGTCGAAGAATAAAAAGTTGTGTTATACCACCATTCTGTCATGGGCTTAGTTGATTTTGCCTAAGCCGTGCGGCACCCATGCGTGTCCGTCCGCACAGGTCAGCCCTCCCGAGATCTCCTAACGTCCCATAGACTTACAAAAAGAGAAAACGAGCCAAAAGAAGCAATTCCCACGAGATCCACAAGCAACTGCTCAAGAAAACACTTTATAAAGCCAAAATACAAATTACACCCATGGACATTACAAACTTAGAGAGGTTGCATACAAAGGATAATGGTCCATTACAAACCGAAGTTTCCACAAGTGCTTATAAGACACTCGTATTTACAAGCTAAACTTGGTCATAAAGCAAATCAAACTAGGGCTACTAAGCCTACTGCAAGCCCGCTTCTTGTTGTACAAGATATGTACCTAAACCGAAGGACACGGACAAATACGAGCATTTCATCGAACACCTTGTTTACATTATTGTCCGTGACATTCTCCCCCACTTATTCCTTCGACGTCCTCGTCGATGCCACTATAGATGCTGCATCTCCTCGCATTCTACTGAATCTTTAATCTTATACTTTGGCTGCAACAAGCCACTTTGGCTCCTAGCTACTCTCCGCTGCTGTTGTTAAGTAGTC
This sequence comes from Ensete glaucum, assembly GCA_021527575.1. NCBI lineage: Eukaryota > Viridiplantae > Streptophyta > Magnoliopsida > Zingiberales > Musaceae > Ensete > Ensete glaucum. The sequence continues at coordinate 42,964,104 of CM038551.1, read as the reverse complement.
GAACTCTGATCCGCCATGCTGCTTCAACTCACCAATGACTGAATCTGGTGTGGGATTGGCTAAGTTGTGTTGATCCTTGTTGGTTCTCACGGATCTCTCTGATAAAGGAAAAGACCTGCCTTATTATGCGCCAGTATTGCAGTATGCTCATATTGCTTGAACTGGGTGGATGCTTGTTGGAGCTTTAATGAGCATCGCCTCATAGACTTTGAAGTTTGTAAGGTCCTTTCTCCATAATGTTTGCCCATTGAATCTTCTTCCGCTGTTAGTTGTCACTTCCAAGTATGTTCGCATCACTCCCTCTTAGTCAATTGGGAAATGAAGTGGAAAAACTACTCTCAGTAGTACTGATCACCAACAGTGAAGATTTGACAACCATTGTCTTCCATATGCTTTCTTTGAAGGGTCACTGAACTTGTGCAGAGCTCCCCTGCTTGGATAAGTAAGAGAACTGGGATACTTGACTTCACCCATTCTCTTCGTAGTTGAGAAGGTAAGGTTACTTGGCTTCGCTCACCTCCTTGAGCTAAGAGAATTGGGGTACTCGATTTTGTCCATCCTCTCGAGTTGAGAAAGTAAGGGTTACTCGATTTCGCCTGCCTCCTCGAGTTTGTACTTCATGCATTGAGATGGTTACTAACATTTGCCCGCTCTTTGCTCACACTTCTGAAGCACTTGAAGTGGTTGCACTCCTTGTGTTAGGTTAGCTACTGTGATTCGCCTTCCCACTGCTATTAAACTTCTGGAATGCAAGAAGTTTTGCCTGAAAAGAGTAAAAAGTTTACCCCAACTTGAGTCCCCTAACTTGGAGTAAGTCTTTGATAAATCTAGTCGCCTTTGGGATTGTACCGTCTTCTCCATCACCTTTGCCACCTACTCTGCTGAGTAGAAAGGTATAGTACAATATACAACCTACTTCGTTCCTTGGTCGAGCACTCCTGCATCAACCCGAAGTCCCTTCATTTCAGCTATCTTGATGAGAAGCCCATCGATATCGATCTTATGAAGTTTCTTGGCCTCTGCCCTTTTGTCTTGTCTTGGTACTTGGAGTTTGCCTCTGCATTCTCCACCTCCTCGACCCCTTTTACGACCAATGCTCTCCCTTCATGAGAGCAAGGGATTGATGACTTCACGGAAGTCCTGCATCTGCGGTACTATGGCGCTGCCAAGTCCATTGCACTACTATCCGTTATCTTGCATCTTCATCCCTTCCTTCGCGATCGATAGATCTGTCTCTACGGCACTGTGGAGCTCCTCTGAGTCCACCTCCTTTCTAACCGATGCTTTTCTTTTGGATAGCTGAGCCCTATTGGACTCGTCATCGCTTCCTCGCCCCTTTCTACCACCTGCTTCGACACCACTGTGTCCTCCTAGCAGTTCTCCTTAGTCGATGGAAAGACAGATTGCAACTCTCATGCATGGCCTCCGCCATCTTGTTGCAGGGCTCGCGCCGATTATATTCTCCTTAGCTTCCTTGGTAGCAACATTCGCTTACTCGGCCCTGTCCTCTGACTTGCCGGGCTCCCTTAAGCGAATGTGAGCACTGAAGTAGTGAAACTCTCCAACTGCTCCGATTAATCAAGTCCCCTCCATGGGACTCACTAGTACTTGCAATCTGACTACTCCCTCGGTGGTACACAGCCCCCATATGCTGACGACCAAGGCTTTCATCTGATGCAAGCTTCGATACATATACATAGAAGATCCGCCTATGGGGTACTGTGGCATTCACTCCTTGAATACACAGCCCTTCTTGTCGTTGCATTGTTCACCGAAGTGGAGCTCCCAACAGCTCCTAATCATTCACATGATCACGTTCCCCTCTATGGGACTCCCTGGTACTTGCACTTGGACTTCTTCCTCGGTGGTATACAGCTCCCATACGCTGATGACTAAGGCTTTCATCCAATGCAAGCTTCGATGCATAAACGAAGACCCACCTTTATGGTACTATGGTATTCACTCCTTGAATCCATAGCCCTTCTTCTTGTTGTGTCGTACCCCAAAGTAGAGCTCTCAATAACTCCAGATCATACCTCCGCATGATCTTTGTCCCTCACGGGACAAGATTGCCTGTATTGCATTGCCACGAACTATTCCACCACGATCTGCTGCACCATGTCGCCTCCTGATGACATTTCCATTGCATACAGATTCTCGTGTGATGAACTCGGACTATGACTTCTCCACATGTGGCCTCTGCCAACACATCATAGGGCCTCCGCCATCTCCGATTTTTAGTTCGCTCCCTTGGCAATTCCCCTTCGTCCACCCACTCTTGGGTCATACCTGGATGAAGCATAGCTCTAGGATAGTCCATCGCCTAGTAGCTCCCGAAATCCCCTGACTTCACTAGAGTCGGTGCACCATTGTCTGGATCTTGGGCCTCTATCCCCTACCAACATAATCTTGCTATGCACCTCATGTTCCTGACAACTCGAATGGCAACACTGTGGTATATTCTTCAAGAGTACCCGCCTCTACATCCTCTTGCCCCGTACTAAGGTCTCATAATCCCAACTTTACCTCGACAAGTGGAATCACCTTAGTTACTCCATCAAATGCATCACTGAGGTAGCTTGCATGTGCCTTGAAACTCCCTTCATCTTTGGCACTATGCAAAATAAGTCTGTCCCATCAGAATGGAGAACCCATGGAATGACATGATCCCACTCTTGCCTCTACAAGAGTTCATGCCCTTGACCTCTGTCTAAGGAAAGCTCCATACCTCCGCTCCATGTTCCATCTTCTATGTCGACTCCCTTCATGCGGCTTGGATACTTCACCGAGTTCCATCCAAGTCGCTCTGCTCCTTGATTTGCATTGAGTTGATAGTGGCCCTCACGTCCACCATTCCATGGGTCAGCCCTCTATTGAGATCGATTTCTGCCTCAACTCTAAGTGTGCCTTCATATGATGTTGCCTTGGATTGCTCCCCCACTTGATCTCGAAATGCATCCACCAATGCATTACCTCCTTCGAGATCATGTGATGACTCTTTGTCGCTCACTCGGTCCGTTGAGCTTTGTGGAGATATAGCCTTGAGGAACTCTTCCTCAATGTGTGCAATCCGTTGCACATGATTCTCCCACAAGAGAACTAGGATTTATCTCTCCTGGATATCTGTCCTGCTGGGGCAACTTTTCACTTTACATACTTCTCATTGGAAGTTTCGGAGACCATCATCCCCTTTGGACTACTCCGTCTTGTTGAACTTGTGCTTTGTTCTGCCCGTGCAAATGTACTTCCTAGATTGCGACCCTTCTCCAATACAGTCTCCACTGCACCCTTCAAGGTCTAACAACATGCTGAACTTGTTGCACATTTCAGTTGCATACGGACATATCCTTTCCATGTCGAAGAGAAAGTTCTGATGCTCCATGGCGTCGAGTTCCGATCGCGCGTTGGGATGGCCACGAACACTCCGTCATCCATGTATAAGCCCTTGTATGAGTTCTGAATCCTTCGAGTTAGCAATTCCCCTCACCTCTATGAGCTTTGCACAACTCTTTCGGTCGTTACACAACACCTCCCACCTTGCACGGTCTCATCTTTCACCAAGCGCCCTGCTTTGCCTTGAGCACCGTCAAGTTTGGTTGCCAACGTCGAGCTATAGCTCGAACTCAACCATCCCAATCTTTGTGTGCTATGCATTCTTCTTCGCTTGCTTGTCCTCCTAGTGCCTCTCACGCAAAGGGGTTGGCTATTCCTTGAATGCCAAACCAGGATGCCCGCTCCTTTGAGCGACTCCTTTCCCTACATCTCAATGTCTGTTTCCCCCAAACGGTTACGCGTGCTAGCTATCCTCCCCACAGCCTAGCTAGGTCCCCTACGTTTGTATGGCAAGTGTTTCTGCATGTGCTTATCCCGCTCTGATACCACATTGTCACGAGCTTAGCTGATTTTGCCTAAGCCGTGCAGCACCCATGCGTGTCCGTCCACACAGGTCAGCCCTCCCCGAGATCTCCTAATGTCCCATAGACTTACAAAAAGAGAAAACGGGCCAAAAGAAGCAATTCCCACCGGATCCACAAGCAACTGCTCAAGAAAACACTTTATAAAGCCAAAATACAAATTACACCTATGGACATTACAAACTTAGAGAGGTTGCACACAAAGGATAATGGTCCATTAACCGAAGTTTCCAGAAGTGCTTATAAGACACTTGTATTTACAAGCCAAACTTAGCCATAAAGCAAATCAAACTAGGGCTGCTAAGGCTACTGCAAGCCCGCTTCTTGTTGTACAAGATATGTACCTAAACCGAAGGACACGGACAAATACGAGCATTTTATCGAACACCTTGTTTACATTATTGTCCGTGACAATTCGGCCCAGGGAAGCCATCTTGTCCACTCTTTGAATCGGTCGCTGGTGAAGCATCGTAAATAAATCTCAAGGCATCTGTTCACCACTTCTGTTTGGTTGTCTATCTATCGATGATATGCTGTGGTCATTTTCAATTGGGTGCCCTGTAGATGGAAGAGCTCAGTCCAAAATTTACTTGTAAGCACCCTGTCTTGGTTGCTCACTATCGACCTTGCCATCCCATGCAATTTCATAATATTTTCCACAAAAATCAGTGCAATGGTGGCAGCAGTATAGGGATGTCTCACAGCACAAAAATGAGCATATTTAGTTAGGTGATCTACTACCATAAAGATTGTGCTTTTACCTTAAGATAGTGGTACTCCTTCGATGAAATCCATGGAGATGTCTGTCGAAGTCGAATCCGATATAGTAGCGGCTGTAGTTTACCGAGACTTGCTACTGTTTCATCTTTTTGCCACTGACATACATTATATTTGGATATATTGTCATAAATTGATTTTTTTATGTCCTTCCAAAAGAAGTTTTGCTTCACCCTTTTATGAGTCCTCAGAAATCCAGAGTACCCTACCAAAGGTAAAGAGTGCATTTCATGCAAAATAACTTAGATATAAGGAGAAGAAGGAACAACAATAATTCGGTCTTTATAGCGTAAGTCCTTCAAGTCCCACGTGTAGTGCCCTATGGAATCCGAATCCTTCTCTAATTTTTCTATTATGCTTTGGACTTCTAGATCATTCTTCCACTCCTTCCTAATGTGTTCGAGGAAGTCGGTGGTGGGAAGGGAGATGGCTGAAATTTTGGCTTGCCCCGGGAGTCGAGATAGAGCATCTGCAACAACATTCTCTTTTCCTTTTCGATAAGTAATTTCATAATCAAAGCCAAGAAGTTTAGTTATCCAACGTTGCTACTTCGGGAAATATATTTTCTACTCTAATAAATACTTAAGACTTCGGTGGTCAGTCTTAATCTGGAAGCGCCGGCCGATCAGATAGGGTCTCCACTTTATGATGGTGTGTACAATAGCAAATATTTCTTTACCACATACTGATATTTTCAAGTGTGAGGGAAACAAAGCCTAGCTAGTGTAAGTGAGAGGTCAGCCATCTTGCATTAGAACAGCTCTAATCCCAACTCTGGATGCGTCAACCTTGATCACGAACGTGCGATTGAAATCAAGCTGTGCTAAGATCGATGTCATCGTCATGACAGCCTTGAATCGTTCAAAGGCTGTAGAAGCTTGTTCCAACCATAAGAAGGAGTCTTTCTTCAATAGGGATGTGAGCCGGGTACTAATCTTACCGTAATCTTTCATAAATTTTTGGTAGTAGCCTGTGAGTCTAAGGAAGCCGTGCAACAATTTTAGGTTTGTAGGTTTTGGTCATCCTTGCATTGCCTTGATCTTCATCGGGTCTACCGCTACTCCATCCTCTAATATAATGTACCCAAGATACTCCACTTTACACTATAAGAAACTTCACTTTGACTGTTTAACATAAAGAGTATTCTCCCGAAGAATCATTAGAACAGTTCGTAAATGCTAAAAATGTATATCAAGCGTAGGGCTACAAATGAGAATATCATCAAAGAATACCAATAGGAACTTGCATAGAAAACTCTAGAAGATGTCATTCATTAGGCTTTGGAAAGTAAAAGGAGCATTCATAAGTCCAAAAGGTATTACCAAAAACTCATAATGATCGTTATACGTGCAGAATGCAGTTTTCAAAATAACCTCAGTGCATACCCGAATCTGGTGATAACCGGAATGGAGATCCAGTTTAGTGAAGACTCGAGCTCCTTTTAATTCATCTAAGAACTCATCTACGATGGGTATAGGATATTTATCCTTAATAGTAATAGCGTTCAAGGCTCAATAATCAATACACATCCACCATGTTGTCACGAATAGTCGTCGCTCAACCACAACGCCTTCGCTCCTTGAATCGTTCGTCACTTTTTCTTGCTTGTACATATGTTTGGCAGCTTGTTTTGCCTTGAGTTTATGTTTTTACCTAAGAAATGTGAGCAAAAGTAGTATAGAAGGCTACAGAACGATCGCTCGCTGCGTGGAGCCAAAACAGCCCTGTTTTTGGGTCTTTTTCATGTGCTGCGGCAACCTTTCTGAAAGGTGTGAAATGTCAGCCATTTCAGCACCTTGGAACCCCCCGGGTGGCACCGGGCTGGATGGGGTTCCGGGTATATGTCGGGCATAGGCATTCATTAGCAATTGAACTTATCTTACATCCAATACCTTGAGAACCGTCGTTTGTGGACTTACGATCGTTCCTACAACCCTGAAAAGTCCTATTTCATTCTCTTTCTCTCTTTTCTATGCTGCACTCAAGGTGTTCAACAAATTGCTTCTACAGCTTTCCACTTTGCGAGACGCCGGGATGTGTCCGTCGCTCGCTTCTAAGCTAATCAACTTCTTCTTTGCAGGTCCTACGAAACCTTAAGAGGTTATAAGAGGGCTAACCCTTTGCGAACAAATAATGCTGTGGGCGGTTCATGACTTAGGCAATCCCAGCTAAGTCTAGAACAGTGGGCAAGGTTGCTTCACGACTTAGGTAATTTCAGCTAAGTGTTCGGGAGTGCCGCTAGGGTGCCGCACGACTTAGGCCAATTCAGCTAAGTCCATGATAATGTGGTATCAGAGTAGGCAAGCAATTCATACGAACAACAAAGAGGATTCAGAATCTCGCCATGGTAAAACATCATGGCGAATCGAGTAAGATGGGGCAAGCGAGACCCTTGCTCCAAGCAGTCGCAGGTGGGCTGCAAGTGCAAACTCGCTCACAAACTGTGGGAGCCACTCATAAGGAGTTCTATAGTGAACAAGATGAGCGTGAAGTTGGATATTCTCCACGAGGGGAGGAAGCGCCATCTGGAGTGCCAACTAGGAAAAAGAGCCACAAGGAGAGAATTATAACAGTGGAGACCCGCCTTGATGTTCTTGAAGCGAGCATGGAGGAACTCTACTAAGGCCAACAAAGGCTACTTAGGGTAAAGAGCTCGCTAGAAGAAGCTGAATCTCGGATCGAGAAAGTTGAATCCCTGATTGATCAACTGACAGAGGACACCAAAGATTCCGTACAACATCTACATGAAGTTGTGGCAGAACTTACGACTAAGGTGATGGTGTTAACAAGGACTCTTGATGCGAGATAAAACAACACCCGCGCTGCACCACCACAAAACTTCAGGGCACCAGAGCCGCAGTGCTACGGAGGTGATAGGGATGCCAAAGAGCTTGAAAATTTCTTGTTCGATATGGAACATTATTTTCATGCTATAAGGCTCAATTCTGAAGAAACCAAAGTTGCTATAGCAACAATGTATCTGAATGGGGATGCAAAACTTTGGTGGCGAACCCGTTGGGAAGAGATCCAGAAAGGCCGATGTCAAGTGGATACATGGGGAGACTTGAAGCGAGAGTTGAGAACTTAGTTCTTGCCCAAGAACACTGAGTTTGTCGCAAGAAGGAAACTGAGACAACTCCACCAAAGTACAATAATCCGAGACTATATGAAACAATTTTCAACACTGATATGTCTGAGAAAGACAAGTTATTCAGCTTCCTCTATAGCTTGAAGCTATGGGCACAACAAGAACTACATTGGAGGAATGTCACCGACGTAATCAGGGCATTTGCAGCCATGGAAAGGCTAACTGACTTTGTTTCTTCGGAGGATTTAAGAAAGAAGAAACAATCTTCGGGAAATCGCCCATCTAAATACTCTCGAGCGAAGGAGTTTGGGGGGAGCAAAAGAAGAAGAATTTCTACAAGGGACCGGGCTCAAGATGTAGAGTCTCAAAGCCTACTGGATGCTTCTTGTGTGGAGGACCGCACATGGTGAGGGAGTGCCCACAAAAATAGGCACTCAATGCTTTAACGACATTGATTCTACCCTGTAAGTCAGACAAGGGCAAAGCCATCGCCCTTAGTTCGAGCAGTTCTGACTCCAGTAGCGACAATGAGGCATCTCAAGGACCCAGGATGGGAGCAATGCATTTGTTAAATGTGTTGCAGGGTCAAGTGGGGGAGAACACAAAGGCAAAGCCACCGAAGGCAGGAAGCAGCGAGTTGATGTATGTGGATATCAAGCTTAATGGCCGAATAACCCGTGCAATGGTGGATATAGGCATGACCCATAATTTTATTACCGATCACGAAGCTAAGCGACTGGGATTAATCTTGGAGACGAGCTCAAGTAGTATGAAGGCAGTGAACTCGAAGGCCAAGTAGATCTCTGGATAAGGAAAGGGGGTCCCCATTAAAATCAAGACATGGAGCGGGAGCACAGACTTAATGGCGATGCCATTGGATGACTTCCAAGTGATTCTCGGAATGGAGTTTATGCACGTAGCGATGTTGGTGCGAGTACCATTCCTAAACTTCTTGTGCCTAATGGGAGGCGACAATCCCTGGATGGTTCTAGTTTCTCGAGGAGGAACGAAGGACCTACAATAAATATCGGCTTTACAATTGAAGAAAGGGGTGCGAAAAGGTGAATCAACCTTTGTAGCTGCTATGAAGCTAGAGACACTTAACGGGGAGGCCATTCAGGAACTTGCTATTGTGGCGAACATCCTGAAGGAGTTCTCAGATGTGATGCCAATAGTGTTGCCGAGAACTCTACCACCATGCAGAGGCGTGGATCATCGGATTGAGCTGGAGCCGGGAGTTAAGCCTCCAGCGAGACCACCATACCGCATGGCCCTTCTAGAGTTGGCAGAACTGAGGAAGCAATTAGATGAACTGCTAAGCGGTGGTCTCAGCCGCAGTTCCAAAGCACCTTTCGGAGCTCCAATCCTCTTTCAGAAGAAATAAGATGGGAGCCCCTGATTATGTATTGATTATTGAGCCCTCAATATGATGACGGTGAAGAACAAGTATCCTATCCCGCTCATCGCAGACTTGTTCGATCAATTGGGCAATGCAAAGTACATCTCCAAACTTGACCTTCGGTTAGGGTATTGGTAGGTGCATATTGCAGAAGGTGATGAAGCGAAGACTACCTGTGTGACCAGGTATGGAGCATTCGAGTTCTTAGTGATGCCTTTCGGCTTAACCAATGCTCCGGCCACTTCTGCACTCTCATGAACCAGCTGTTCAAGGAGTATTTGGATAAGTTTGTGATCGTCTACTTAAACGATATCGTCATCCATAACCAAACACTTGAGGAGCATGTTAGACACCTCCAAATAATTTTCAAAGTTCTCAAGAAGGACACCTTGTTCGTGAAGAGGGAAAAGTGCTACTTCGCCCAAACGGAGATTTTATTCTTGGAGCATCGAATTGGGAATGGGTCCATTCGAATGGACAAGGCTAAGGTGCAAGCTGTGGAGAACTAGCAAACACCAAAGAAGGTGCCAGAGTTGAGATTCTTCCTTGGTTTTGTGAACTATTATCGGCGCTTTATAGTTGGATATTCAAAGTGCGTAGCTCCGTTGACGGAGTTGCTAAAGAAGGAGCAGTCCTAGAGATGGTCGGACAAATGTGAGGCGGCATTTCAAGACCTGAAGACTGCTGTGTTAGAAGAACCTGTACTCAGATTATCGGAATATGGAAAGTCTTTTGAAGTCCATACTGATGCTTCTGACTTACTATTGGAGGAATTCTTATGCAGGAGGGTCATCTAGTGGCCTACGAGAGTCGCAAGCTCAACGAGACCGAGTGGCGATATCCTATGCATGAGAAGGAGATGATAGCGGTGGTCCACTGTCTATGAGTGTGGTGACACTACCTTATGGGAGCACTATTTGTGCTAAGGACAGACAATGTCGCATTAAGTTACTTCCAAACTCAAAAGAAACTCTTCCTAAAGCAAGCACGATGGCAGGACTTCTTGGCTAAGTTCTACAAGGTGATGGAGTACAAGCCCAGAAAAGCAAATGTCCTGGCCGATGCATTGAGTCGGAAAGTGGAGCTAGTGAATGCTATACAGTTGGAGGGCGGAGGCCAAACAAGTTAATTACACTCCAACTTTCTTTCGAGGATCAGGGATGGACTGCACCGAGATCCTCAGGCAATGACTCTGATTCAACTCATCAAAGAGGGCAAGGCACGACAATTTTGGGTCCAGGAGGAACTCATTTATATCAAGTGAAACAGAGTTTATGTCCCACGAGCGGATAACTTAAGGCGTGAACTCTTGAAAGAGTGTCACGATTCCCTTTGGGTTGGACATCCGGGTATCCACCAAACAATGGCTCTCGTGGAGAGGGCCTCCTATTGGCCGAAGATGGGGATAGATGTAGAGGAATATGTTCGAACATGCCTTACTTGTCAACAGGACAAGATAGAGCAGCATAAGCCAATGGGACTTTTGGAGCCACTGTCCGTACCAGAAAGGCCATGGGAGAGCATTTCCTTGGACTTCATATCAAGCTTGCCCGTAGTAGGGGGACTTGGATAGATACTCGTGGTAGTTGATCAGTTTTTAAAGTATGCACCATTCATTACTGCACCCCTACATTGCTCAGCGGAGGAGGTGGCTAAGTTGATGATGAAGAATGTGGTTAAGTATTAGGGAGTCCCACACAACATTATTAGTGATCGAGATTCTCGGTTCTTGGGATGATTCTGGATTGAGTTGCTTAAGTTGTTGGGGTCTAAATTATACTTCTCCACAATCCTCCAGCCTCAAACGGATGGCCAAACAGAAAGAATTAACTCGCTCTTGGAGCAATATCTCTGGCACTACATGAGTGCCAACCAACGAGATTGGGTGAATCTGTTGGACATAGCTCAATTCCCTTATAATTTGTAGCGGAGCTCTGCATCCAACAAGAGCCCATTTGAGATTATTACGGGATAACAACCATTAAGTCCTCACACCCTGGTTATTGGCTACATCGGGAGTAGCCCATTAGCCTATCACTTCGTAAAGGAATGACATCGCAATGCAAATATTGCACAGGCTTACTTGGAGAATGCGGCTAAAAAGATGAAGAAGTGGGTAGACTTAGGAAGGCGACCACAAGAATTTAAAGTCGATGGCATGGTGTTTGTGAAGCTCCAACCAGAATCACTCCTGTTCTGACACAAAGTGCACAAAGGATTGGTACGCAAGTATGAAGGGTCTTTCCCAATCATCAGCAGAGTAGGCAATGTCTCATACAAGTTGCAACTGCCGGTATGGTTCAGAATTCACAACGTCTTCCATGCGAGCAACTTGAAAGCCTACCACTCAGATCCGCGAGATGATTCTCGAAATGTTCCAACTCGACTACCCCCCACCAGAGTCTCTTACGAGAAGCGAGTTGAAACTATTCTAGCGGATCGTAAGATAAAGCTACCCAATGGAGTGCAACAAATAGAGTACTTGGTGAAGTGGCAAAAGCTTCCTCAAATAGAAGCCAGTTGGGAGCCAAAAGACACCCTACGACATGAAGGAGCTCGTGTCAAAGCCTACCAACAAGCATCGATGAGGGCATCGATAGTTTCAGTGGGGGAGAATATCATGAACAATCATCGCTCAACTACAACACCTTCTCTCCTTGAACGAGTCATCACTTTTTCTTACTTGTACATATGTTTGGCAGCTTGTTTTGCCTTGAGTTTATGTGTTTTTACCTAAGAAATGTGACCGAAAGTAGTGTAGAAGGCTACAGAACGATCGCTCATTGCGTGGAGCCAAAACAACCCAAAACAGCCCTGTTTTTGGGTCTTTTTCGTGTATTGCGACAACCTTTCTGAGCGGTGCGAAATGTCAGCCATTTCAACACCTTGGAACCCCCCGGGTGGCACCAGGCTAGATGGGGTTCCGGGTATATGTCGGGCGTAGGCGTTCATCAGCAATTGAACTTGTCTCGCGTCTAATACCATGGGATCCATCGTTTGTGGACTTGCGACCATTCCTACAACACTCCAAAGTCCTATTTTACTCTCTTTCTCTCTTTTCTTTGCTGCACTCAAGGTGTTCGACAAATTACTTGTACAGCTTTCCGCTTTGCGAGATACCGGGACGTGTCCGTCGCTCGCTTCTAAGCTAATCAACTTCTTCTTTGCAGGTCCTACGGGACCTTAAGAGGTTGTAATAGGGCTGACCCTTTACGGACAGATAACGCTTTGGGCGTTTCATAACTTAGGCAATTCCCACTAAGTCTAGAACAGTGGACAAGATTGCTTCACGACTTAGGCAATTTCAGCTAAGTCTTCGGGAGTGCCGCTAGGGTGCCGTACGACTTAGGAAAATTCAACTAAGTCCGTGACAATGTACCGTCCTTCTTGCGCAGTAGCAACACCGATGAAGAATAAGGGTTACAACTCGGTCAGATCACCCCAGTGTCAAGCATCTCTTTGATGATGTTCTTGATCTCATCCTTCTGCAAGTGAGGGTAGTGATACAGATACAAATTTGCTAGAGGTTTGCCCGGCAAAATAGGAATATGTTGGTCATGCGGCCGGTTAGGGGGCAGCCCGCGCGGCTCCGTGAAAATGTCCACGAATTTGTCTAGCAAGAGGGCAAGCTTAGGATCTAAAATTTATATATTCTCCCCCTTAGATGGCTATTGGATATGCATCAAAAATCCCCCATGCACTTTATGCAAAACTTTTTCCATCTGTTATGTCAAAACGGTGGAGATATGGCTCCCACTCTTGCCTCGTAATATGACCTATCTCCCTTTGCAATAAAATTTCATAATTAATTTAAAAAAATTCCAGGAGATATCACCTAGCATTGTGAGCCATTCGATCCCAAGCATGGCTTCATAATCATTAATGGATAGGAGGAAGAAATCAGCTATCACTTCTTGGTCTTTGAGGAGTAGCTTCACCCGTGGGCATCGTTGGTCGCAATTGAGGATTTGACCGTCGACGACCTTTACATCGAACTCGTTGGAACCTTCGATTTGAAGTGCTAAATGTGCAGCAACTTTACTATTGAGGAAGTTATTTGTGCTACTCATGTCAATGATAACGGTGATGGGTTGCTACTTTAGAAGTCCTCCAACTTTCATCGTCTGTGGGTTAAAATAGCCAGCCAAAGTATACTACGTAGTCGGTCGGTTGGGGCTCTTCCGCCATGGCTTCCTCTTCGGGTTCAAGGCTTTCTTCAGATGGTTCACTGTCCTCATCCTCCACTAGTTCAATCATGAGGAACCGACCTTTTTTGCAGCGATGTTTGCAGATCTATGGTTCATCGCAATGCCAATATAATCCTTTAGCCGATCGTTCGTGAAGCTCATCTCTTGTCAATTATTTTGGTGCGGGGGCTCGGATGGCAGTAGAGGGGGTAGCTAGCCTTGGCATGGCTAGTCAGGGAGTGACCCTTGTCCTTCATGCCTCATTGTTCAATCGTTCTTTCTGGATATGCACGAAGGAAATTACCGCCATAAGAGTGTACGGTTGTCGTGCTTTTACTTCTCCTCGGATTTTTAGCTTTAGGCCCTCAATAAAAGTACCTAAAAGTTGTTTCTCATACTAGTCTTCAATTTGGTTAGATAAACACTCAAACCTTATTTGGTAATCTTGTATTGTATAGGTTTGATGAATCATTGCCAATTGTCCGTTGATGTTGTCAAAATCGGTCGGATCGAAGCGGTTTAGAAGACTCTCCTTAAACCACTGCCAAGAGAGTCCTCCATGGGTGTGTTCAAACTAATTGAACCACTGAATAGCATCTCCCTCGAGGTGTATGGCAGCGATCTCTACCTGTGTGGCATCGGCAGTTTGGTAAAAGCGAAAATAGCGCTCCGCACGTGAGATCCATCCGATCGGGTCTCTTTCTTCCCATCTTGGGAATTCAACATTCATGTATGGATTGTTGGGATCATAGGTGATGTGTCCATGCTCTTGAGGATCATCTCACTAATCTGAAGTCTCTCCATGGTGTGACTTCCTCAGGCTTGATGGTCAGCCTATGCTAAATTCAGCAAATAAGGATCACATCTTCTCCTCCATTCGGCTTTCAAAGGCTTCAAACTTGGCATTGATGGCCTCCTCTGATGCCATGGTGTATGCCCCTAGATCTGTAATATTATGATCTTTCTTTTATTGTCAGGTTAGTGGCATGAGAGTTTTGGAAAAGGGGGTGGCTGGTTGGAAGGTGAATTGGTTTGGATAAGAATAGGTTGATTTAGGTGGCTGATTTGGGGGCCTGTTTGAATTTAGTTTATGGTAATATTTGGAAGGATTTTTGGTGAGGATGGTAGAGTTTGGAGATGAGGAAAAGAGAGTCCAAAATCTCACAAAAAATAGCACTCAAATATGATAGAATCCGGTGAAAGGAAGTGCTGCGATGTGCTGTCCTGCTGAACCGATTTTTACATTAGAGAAACGATGACTTCTCAGCATAAATTCCAAAGGAAAGTTTAAGAAAATTATATAGAAACCCTCGATTTAGATGTTGTCAATACCAGTAGAAACTTTGAAGAAATTTTGATAGCATAACAATAGGGAAATAGGGTAAAAGGTACAAGGCAGATTCCTTCATCGTAAAATTCTAGAATTGCATGATGGTGAAAGATCGTACAAGAAAACTAGTTCTAGAAGGAGTTTTCTAAAACTCAACTTGATCTTAAGAATTGTGTAAAAATTTTGGCTAGAAAAAATGGACAAAAGTTTGGTTTCAGGTAGCATAATCGATTGAAATTTTCTACAGCATTTCGCCTTCACAACGATAATAACGTTTACGATGGTAAAAATTTACAGAAAGGAAACTTTAGAAAACTTCTCCTAAATATAATATGAAGGATTTTGTAGTATTGAAGAGATGTGGGTTATAAAAATATACCAAAATTCTAGATCAAACGCAGGGGGCAGCGGTAGATTGATTTGATCTGCTGTTGGGGTGAAAGGTGGAGGCGCGTGTCGTAGTAATTATGGGAATTACTTGGGAAGGTGGAGGCCGCTAAGATGGCTACAAGATAGCAGGAATGTGGCTCTAATACCAGATGATAAGACCCCAAAAAGAGCCCTATAGATTTTGATTACTAAGGGGGATCAACTTTTGGAATGCTATAGGGGTTCCTCCCTCCTAAACTCGGCACAAAAGCTAAATTGAAGATGATAATTACTTGATTAAAAGAGGGGTGTGGCTATATCTTAAATAGGGATAAAAAACCTAGCCTAAGGGGGTACTTTCCTAAGTAGAATTATCATTTTGCCCCTACTATAGCCATCATTCCTTAATAGGAACAAAGGGCAACTAGGTTGGCTCTATAGTTGACCTAAGCAGGGGGAAACCCTGACCGACTTGCCCGGTAAGGGAGGCGGTAGCTACTAAGCCCTAAGGGCTAATCCAGACCCTAGCCATACTCCTTTATAAGATAGAAGAGGCTTTATTACAATCTAGTAGAGTTTTTATTGACTTCTACTGAAATGATCAGGACTCAATCCTACTGGAGTCCTATTAGATGGCTGAAATTTTGGCCTACTCTGGTAGCCATGATAGTACATTGGCAACAACATTTTCTTTCCCTTTCGATAAACGAATTTGTAATCAAAACCAAGGAGTTTATTTACCCATTTTTGCTGCTCAGGGGATGATATTTTCTATTCCAAAAATACTTGAGGCTTCGGTGGTCAGTTCTAATCTTGATGCATTGGTCGATCAGGTAGGGTCTCCACTTTATAATGGTGTGCATAATTATGAGCATCTTCTTATCATATATAGATATTTCGTGATGAGAGGGAGATAAGGACTTGGTGGTATATGCAAGTAGTCGGCCATATTGTATCAGAATGGTTCTAATTCCATCCCCAGATGCGTCAGCCTCAATGAGGAAGGGTCGACTGAAATCGGACACTAGGACCAACGTCGTCATCATGGCTACCTTGAGCTTATCAAAGGCTATAGAAGCTTTGTCCAACCATTAAAAGTTCTTTTTCAGTAAGGAGATGAGTGGGGTACTGATCTTCCTATAGTCCCTTACAAACTTTCGGTAGTAGTAAGTCCACGGAAACTACGTAGTGATTCACATTTACAGGTCTCAGCCAACCTTGCGTTGCTTCTATCTTCGTCAGGTCTACTGCTACTCCATCTTATGGTATTATGTGCTCAAGGTACTCTACTTTATGTTATAAAAAGTTACACTTTGATTGTTTAATATAGAGGGTATTCTCCTAAAGAATCGTTAGAATAACTCATTAGTGCCAAAAATGAATCACAAGGGTAGGGTTGTAAATGAGAATATCATCAAAGAATACCAGCACAAATTTGTGTAAAACTCAAAAAATATCATTCATTAGGCTTTGGAAGGTGGAAGAAGCATTAGTAAGTCCAAACGATATTACCAAGAATTTATAGTGTCTATTGTGCATAAGGAATGTCGTTTTTGGAATATCTTCAGCATATACCCGAATCTGATGGTATTTGGAATGGAGGTCTACTTTTGTGAAGACTCAAGCTCCTTTTAGTTCATCCAAGAGTTCATCCACTACTAGTATGGGGTACTTTTCCTTGACACTAATGGTGTTTAAAGCTCGGAAGTTGACACATATCCTCAAAGTTTTGTCCTTCTTGCGCACTAGCAACACCGGCGAGGAATAGGGGCTGTAGCTTAGCCAAATCAACTTAGTGTCGAGCATCTCCTATATAATATTTTTAATCTCCTCCTTCTATAGATGAGGGTAGTGGCACAACCTTGAGTTTATAGGTGGTTTGCCCAGAAGAGTAAGGATTCGGTGATCATGTTATCGGGTAGGGGAGAGTCTATGTGATTCAGCAAAAACATCAGCGAATTCATCTAGTAGTTGGGTGAGTTTTGAATCTACAATTTATAAGTTTTTCTTCTCTGATGACTATTGGATATGTCTAAAAAAATAGCCATATGTCTTATATAGAATTTTCTCCATCGGTTGTGTCGAAACTATGGAGATATGGATTCCGCACTTGCGCGTAGGGTGACTTGTCTATCTTTACAATAAAATTTCATAATCACTTTCGAGAAGTTTCAAGAGATGCCACCTAGCATCGTTAACCATTTGATGTTGAACATGGCTTCATAGTCATCAATAGGTGGGAGGAAGAAGTCAGATATAATCTCTTGAGCTTATAGAAGTAGTTTCACTCGTGAGCACCATTGGTCTCACTTTAGGATCCAGCCATCAGTGACCTTTATGCCAAATTTGTTGTAACCTTCAATGTGCAGCACCAAATGAGCAGCAAACTTGCTATTGATGAAATTATTTGTGCTCCCTGTGTCAATAAGAATGGTGATGGTTTGTTAATAGAGAAGACCTCTGATAGGACTCCAACAGAGTTGAGTCCTAATCATCTTAGTACTAATTAATAAAGATACTATTAAATTATAATAAAGCCACTCCTATCTTATAAAGGAGTACAGCTAGGGTCTAAATTAACCCTTAGGGCTTAGTAGCTGCCACACCCCTTATTGGGTTGGTCGGCTAGGGTTTCCGCTAGGTCTTGTTCCTAATAAGGCAGGTTGGCTATAGGAGGGGCAAAGAGATAATTATACTTAGGCAAGCACCCCTTAGGCTAGGGTTTTAATCCCTATTTAAAGATGTAGCCAGCCCCCCTCTTGAATCAAGAAATTATCAATTTTATTTCAGCCTTGTGCCGAGTCTAGGAGGGAGGAACCCCTATAGCATTCGAAGGGTTGATCCCCCTCAAGGATCAAAATCTATATAGCACCTTTTGGGGTTCTATCATCTGGTATCAAAGCTATATTTCTACTACCCTGTAACCATCACCCACACCTCCATCTTCCAAGCAATTCCGACAATTGCTTTTTGATGTCGCCTTCATCCACCGTCGCCCACCAAGCTGTAAATCCATCTATTTGCTGTCGCACCCTGCGAGATCTGGAAATCTGATATTTTTTATCACCTAAGCCTCTTTAATAGTGCAAGATTCCTTATTTGACACTTGAAAATATTTTCCCAATTTTATCTGCTGTAAATTTTATTTGTCGCAAACATAATCATTGTTCAGAAGGTGGAACACTGCAAAAATTTTTAGTTGTGCTTTCGCCTCTTGAAACTAGTTTATTGCTTCTCCTTTCTAGTTGAAATTTTTATATAATTCTCAAAATCAAGTTGGCTTTCATCTGAATTTAATTTCTCAAAAAAATCCTTCTGGAACCGATTTTCTTATGCAATCTTTGACCATCACGCAGTTTTGGAATTTTACGATGAAGGAATCTACCTTTCATCTTTTGCCCTAGTTTCCTATTGTTATGCTGCCAAAATTTCATCAAACATTTGATAGTATTAGAAATATCTGAACCAAGGGTCTCTACATAATTTTCTTAAACTTTCCTTTGGAATTTATGTCAATAAGTCATTGTTTCTCCGACGTAAAACTAGTTCAGCAAGACAACACATTGCTACACTTTTTTTCATCAAATTCTATCAGATTGGAGTACTATTTTCTTTGAGATTTTGGACTCTCTTTTCTTCATCTCAAAGCCCTACCATCATTACCAAAAACCCTTCAAAACCCTACCCTAAATTGAAACCAAATTGCCCCCCACGTATGCCCTAAACTGTAGCCTACTTCCATCCAAACCAATTCACCTTTCAACCGGTCACCCCCTTCTCCAAAATTCCCATGCCACTAACCCAATAAAAGAAAAAATATCTCAATATTATAAATCTAAAGGCGTGTACTATGGCATCAGAGGAGGATATTGATACAAAGCTTGAAGCCTTTGAAAAACACATGGAAGAGAAGATGTGATCCCTTTTAGCCGAATTTAGCATTGGCCGACCGTCGAGCCTAAGGAAATCACAACACGGAGAAACTTCATATCAGTGAGACGATCCTCAAGAACATGGTCATATCACCTCTGATCTCAATAATCCATGTATAAATGTTGAATTCCCTAGATGGGAAGAAAGAGACCTAATCGAGTGGATCTTACGCACGGAGCACTATTTTCGGTTGTACCGAACCGCCGATGCCACAAGGGTGGAGATTGCTACCATGTACCTCAAGGGAGATATTATTCAGTAGTTTAATTGGTTTGAGCACACCCATGGAGGACTCTTGGTAATGATTCAAGGAAGGACTATTGAACCGCTTTGAACCAATCGATTTCAACAACATCGATGGACAATTGGCAAAGATTTGTCAAACCTCCACAATACAAGAATACCAA
Organism: Ensete glaucum; assembly: GCA_021527575.1. NCBI lineage: Eukaryota > Viridiplantae > Streptophyta > Magnoliopsida > Zingiberales > Musaceae > Ensete > Ensete glaucum. Next base: position 42,944,700 of record CM038551.1, on the reverse strand, counting down.
ACAAGGTTTAAACATTTATCTAATCAAACTATGGAGGTCTGAAAAATAACCTTTAGGGACTTTCATCAAGGGTCTAAAATCAGATATTCAGGGAGAAGTAAAGGCGCGACAACCATACACTCTTATGGTGGTAATTTCCTTTGCACGTATTCAAGAAGAACGATTGAACCAAGAGGCACGAAGGAAAAGGGTCGCTCCCCGACCAGCCATACCAAGGCCAACAGCCCCCTCTACTGCCATCCAAGCCCCCACACCAAAAAAATTGACAAGGGATGAGCTTCGTGAATGATTGGCCAAAGGATTGTGGTCGCACTGTGATGAACCGTGGAGCCGAGAACATCGCTGCAAAAAGGGCCGGCTCCTTGTGATTGAACCAGTGGAGGATGAGGACAATGAACCATCTTAAGAAGCCCTTGAACTTGAGGAAGAAGCCATAGAGGAAGAGTCCAAACCGGCTAACTATGTAATGCATGCATTGGCCGGCTACTCCAACCTGTAGACAATGGAAGTTGGAGGACTTCTGAAACAACAACCCATCACCATTCTTATCGACACGAGCAGCACAAATAACTTCCTCAATAGTAAGGTTATTGCACTTTTGGTACTTCAAATTGAAGGTTGCAACAAGTTTGACGTAAAGGTCGCCAACGGCCGAATCCTTAATTGCGACCAATGGTGCCCGCGGGTGAAACTACTCCTCCAAGACCAAGAAGTGGTAGCTAATTTCTTCCTCCTACCCATCGATGATTATGAAGCCATACTTAGGATTGAATGGCTCATAAAGCTAGGTGATATCTCCTGAAATTTTTCTAAATTAATTATAAAATTTTATTGCAAAGGGAGATAGGTCATGTTACGACACAAGCGCGGGAGCCATATTTCCACCGTTTCATCGTAATGAATGGAGAAAGTTTTGCACAAAGCACATGGTGGATATTCAATGCATATCCAACAGCCATCTAAGGGGGAGAACATATAAAACTCAGATCCTAGGCTTGCCCTATTGCTAGATGAATTCGTGGATGTTTCTCGGAGCCGCATGGGCTGCCCCCTAACCGGCTATATGACCACCGCATTCCTATTTTGCCAAGCAAACCTCCAGCAAACTTGCAACCATACCGCTATTCTCACTTATAGAATGACAAAATCGAGAACATTATTAGAGAGATGCTTTACACCATGGTGATTCGGCCGAGTTGCAGCCCTTACTCCTCACCAGTGTTGCTAGTGCATAAGAAAGATGGTATGTGACGGATGTGCGTTGACTACCGGGCTCTAAATGCCATCACCGTCAAGGACAAATATCCTATCCCAGTTGTAGATAGACTTTTGGATGAATTAAAAGGATCCCGAGTCTTTACTAAATTATATCTCCGATCCAGATACCATCAGATTCGGGTATGCACTGATGACATTCCAAAAACTGCATTCCGCATGCATAACGGCCACTACGAGTTTTTGGTAATGCTTTTCGGACTTACAAATGCTTCTTCTACCTTTCAAAGCTTGATGAATGACATCTTCTGAAGGTTTCTACATAAATTCATATTGGTATTCTTTGATGATATTCTCATTTATAGCCCTACGCTTGATATATATTTTGAGCACTTATGAACTATTCTAACCGTTCTTCGAGAGAATACTAGCCCAGTAAGGGGCGTGGCGGCTATGAAGCCCTAAGGCCCTAAAATAAACCCTAGCCATACTTCTTTATAGGATAGAAATGAGTAGGTGGGGTTTTATTATAATCTCACAGGGTTCTTATTAATTACTTAGGGGCTATGAGACTATAAGCTTATTAATTTGAGCCCTATAAAAGCTTATAGCCTCCACCTCTTTTCATTAAGTACGAATCATCTTTTTTTAGCCTTGTGCCGAGTTCTAGGAGGGAGGAACCCTATAGTGTTCCAAGGGTTGATCAAAGATCAAATTTTATAGAGCTCCTTCTGATTTTTTATCACTCTATACAATCCTCTATTCATTGAAGCATCTATCATATATGTGTGATCCTCTATGCCTGATACCAAGTTGGTCGTGAGTCGATCTCAACAAAACTCCTTCTAATAAAGTGAATTATTATCCCCATAATAATTCACTCGACTCATCGACTATGGATGTAATAGGCCACTATGCCATGATCCCCAAATGGTACAGGAGGATAATAATTCACTCTGTTAGAAGGAGTTTTGATGAGAGCGACTCACGACCAACTTTGTATCAGGCATAGAGGATCACACATATATGATTGATGCTTCAATGAATAGAGGATTGATAGAGTGATCAGGAGCTCTATAATTGATCTTTGATCAACCTGATATTCCTCCTCCTAGAACTTAAAAAGATGATTCGTACTTAATGAAAAGAGGTGGAGGCTATAAGCTTATATAGGGGCTATGAGACTATAAGCTTATTAATTTGAGCCCTATATAAGCTTATAGCCTCCACCTCTTTTCATTAAGTATGAATCATCTTTTTTTAGCCTTGTGTCGAGTTCTAGGAGGGAGGAACCCTATAGTGTTCCAAGGGTTGATCAAAGATCAAATTTTATAGAGCTCCTTTTGATTTTTTATCATTATATCCAATCCTCTATTTATTGAAGCATCTATCATATATGTGTGATCCTCTATGCCTAATACTAAGTTGGTCGTGAGTCACTCTCATCAAAACTCCTTCTAATAGAGTGAATTATTATCTCTATAATAATTCACTCGACTCATCGACTATGGATGTAATAGGCCACTATGCCATGGTCCCCAAATGGTACAGGAGGATCAAATCCATCAGACCTTTCTATCCATAATTACCGTGTATCTATAGTCCCTCATCTAACTAGTTTTCTAGAGACCGTATATTGGACTGTCATGCCACACAAGGAATTCATTTTAGTCTTACTCTAATCGGATTCTCCTAGAGAACTCTTTCTTTCTCAATCTGAATGATCCTAGCCAGGGATTTCTCTTATCAAGCACATATAGGATATTTCTCTCGAGATATCGCGAGTGGATGATCCTTTGTCGACACTCAATTGTATTAGGAAGATTGGCTACCAATCCTTATAACCAATTGTACCAAATCAAGAACTTTCCAAAGTTGTAAGTCCGGCATCAAAGAACAGAGTACTCAAACAAGGTATCTTTGGTGGCTCAAGTCTAAGGACTAGATATACAACTGTGAATATGAAATTACTGTACTCAAACAATGTATCTAAGTCTTGCTCTAATCGGATTCTCTTGGAGAACTCTTTCTCTCTCAATCTGAATGACCCTAGCCAGTGATTTGTCTTACCAAGCACACATAGGATATTTCTCTCGAGATATCGAGAGTGTATGATCCTCTATTGACACTTAATTATATTAGGAAGGTTGGCTACCAATCCCGATAATCAATTATACCAAATCAAGAACTTTCCAAACCTATAAGTCCAACGTCAAAGAATAGAGGACTCAAACAAGGTATCTTTGGTGTCTCAAGACCAGATATACAATTGTTAATATGGAATCACTATACTCAAACAAGGTATCTGAGTCTTGCTCTAATCGGATTCTCCCGGAGAACTCTTTCTCTCTTAATTTGAATGACCCTAGCTAGGGATTTGTCTTATCAAACGCACATAGGATATTTCTCTCAAGATATCGAGAGTGGATGATCCTCTATTGACACTCAATTGCATTAGGAAGGTTGGCTACCAATCTCGATAACCAATTATACCAAATCAAGAACTTTCCAAACCTATAAATCCGACGTCAAAGAACAGAGTACTCAAACAAGGTATCTTTGGTGTCTCAAGTCTAAGGACCAGATATACAACTATGAATATAGAATCACTATCTCACATTAGGTATCATTAACCATATAGCATCCCATAACCGGATCAATCAGTGAACTCATTCTCCAATGAGCACCTATACTATATCCTTAGTGTCTCCACACAAAGGGCTATGAGACTATTCGCCTTCATCATATGGACGGGTATATAGTACACCGATCTCAAAGCATGCACTATATCAGGCCTAGTACATAACATAGCATACATGATAGACCCTATCGCTGAGGCATAGGACATCCTATCCATGTTTGCCCCTTTTTTAGGAGTCATTGAGGACTTACTCCTAGAAAGTGATATTCCATGTCTTATCGGCATGAGACCTCTCTTGGAATTCTCTATGTCAAACCTTTTGATAATATAGTCTATGTACTTGGACTGGTACAAACCAAGCATCCTTTTGGATCTATCTCTATTGATCTGGATCCCCAAAAATAGGATGCTTCCCCTAAGTCCTTCATTGAGAAGTTTTTAGATAGCCAAGCCTTTACTGTATAGAGCATTCCTATATCATTTCCAATGATTAGGATGTCATCCACATACAACACGAAGAATATGATAGTGTTATTACTTACCTTTCTATATACACAAGGCTCATCTTCGTTCTTTAACGAAGTTATAGGAACTAATCACCTCATTAAATCTTACGTTCCAACTTTGGGAAGCTTGCTTCAATCCATGAATGGACCTGAGTAATCTGCACATTTTTGTTTAGACTCTCTCTAGATATGATTCCCTCTAGATATATTATATTATTAGGACTCTAGCTAATGAAGTCCTAATTTTAAATTTATTGAGGGAGCACACATGTAAAACCCTATATGTCCAACACTATTAATAGATGAAGGTGCCGGCTATATTGAGGTCTTAGGTTAGGCATTGGGCTTATGTAAACCTTAGCTAGCTGCCCCTTACTATAGTTAAAGAGGCCGACTATGGTAAGGGATTAAAATAGAGGAGGATTAAGGTCAAAGTAGAGGAGGATTAGGAGTCATAACTGCCAGCCACCCCTAGTTGGGTCGGGTAGAAGATTGCTTCTTAGAGTTGGAATAGGAGTTGCCTCTTAGTGTTGGAGTAGGAATTGCTTCTTAGAGTTAGAGTAGGAGTTGTTAGGTGTAAGAGTTTTGAAGTAGGAATCCTATTAGAAGTTAGGGTTTAGAATTTCTATAAATAGCCTTATAATAAGCCTCTTTTTATCATCAATAGATCAATATTATTTTCAGCCATTGGATAGAAAACCAAGGAGGGAGGAACCCCTATAGAGTTCCAAGGAGGTCGATCCTCTATAGAGATCACCGCATGCTTAGAATCCATAAGGGTTCTAACACTTAGTATCAGAGCAGCATTCTTGGCATCTCACTACCTTCCACAACCACCCATCATCCTTCAACAACCGCCCAAGCAATTCCCACAATTGCTTAATGATTGTTATCTCTTCTATCACAGATCATCCTTTAATCTTCCTGTGAATTGCAATAGGTTCTGGTTATCTACCTTACTACTACTGCAATTTAGTTATCCTTATTCCAGAAACCCAAAAAAATTATCCCTATCTTGCTGCATAAACTTTTCATCACAAAGTTTTTATCTCTACGATGAAAGTTGCGCTGTAGAATTTTGGTCGTATAGCACTACTATTTGATTTGTTACTATGATTTTTCTATCCAATATTCCATAAGTTTTTTATGATGGCTTTGGCATTCTTTAAATAGTAGATTTTCTTTTGGCTTGGTTAAAAAATTCTCAATATAAACCATTGATATTTTACATACAAACTGCTATACTTTAGATGTAAAAATCTACCGCAATACCTTCCCGTGATCTATGATCCTGCCAAATTTTTTGCTATCATTTTCTTCCATGAAACTTTTGATGGCATTACCTCTCCCATATTAGTGGATTCCCCTTGAGTTTTGCTTGAATTCTTGTTTCAAACAACTAAAAAAAATTATATCTATATTGCTGAAATTTTCTCAATGAAAAATTCTGCTATTGTACCTTTGTCGTTCTTCTTTTCCGAAACCCCCAAAGCCCTATCAATCTAGCTATCACCAATCACGTCATCTTTAAGGCATCCCTCTAGCCTTAAGACACTTCCATCATAACCTATTTCTATAACCCAAACAGTACCCAAAACCATAGCCCAAAACAACGACCTATCATAACTTATCAACTCAGAATTCTGCAACACTAACTTTTGGAGTTTTTTGCTGCACTTATATATGATCCTTACCGAGATTGGCACTTGAAGATGTAGCCATCATAGCCTATCTCTAAAATCTATAGCCAACCGTAACAGCCCCCAAAAAAACTATAGCCCAAATAGCACCTAAACCGCAACCTTGATCCATCACTCTTTTAGCCACCAATCTGATAGAAATCTAGAAAGAGCTCTATAGAATTTGATCTTTAAGAGGGATCAACCCTTTGAACACTATAGGGTTTTGATAGAACCCCAGAAGAAGCTTTATAGATTTTGATCTTTGAGGGGGATAAACCCTTAGAACACTATAGGGGTTCCTCCCTCCTAGTAGTCGGCCATATAGCTAAATCGTAGATAGATCTTGCTTGATAAAAAGAGGTATAGGCTACAAGCTTGTATAGGGCTCAAAACCCTAGCCCTAGGGGGTGCTTCCTAAGTGTTCCCCCTTTCTCCGCTCCTATAGCTGCCATACCTAAATAAAGGGGGTGGTGGCCTAAGTGGCTACACAAGCCATGCCCCTATATTAGAAACCTTAGCCGACCAACCTAGTAAGCGTAGGGTGGCAGCTAGGAAGCCTCAAAGCCCTAAAATAAACCCTAGCCACACTTCTTTATAGGATAGAAGTGATTAGGTGAGATTTTATTACAATCTCATTGGATTCTTATTGATAACTTCTACGGTGATTAGGACTCAACCCTGCTGGAGTCCTATCAAGCTTGCCTTCTTTGAATCAACCTTGTCCTAAAGGCTGAGGATCGATAAACTCTGGAAACCGGGTCTTCGACTCCTCATATGATTCCCATGCAATCATCAAGTGAACTTTAGCCTCCTCATCAGCTTAGGTATCAATTGGAAGGATTTGGGCTACTTTGTCTTCTTTAAACTTCTATTTGTGGTGGGATACCTGGAGGATTAACTATAATCTTGTTCTAGTGTGTGAATCTAATCTCCAGGTTAGGGCCCTAATGTGATCCCCAATTTTGTAAGGCCCAAAGAAATAGAGAGACCACTTTCTTATGGCTCGAGTTTCCTATTGATCGGGCTAGAAGTGTAGGAAAACTTTATCTTCAATTTTTTATCTATTTTAAAGTTTGTCGGGAGGTTATTTCTTCTTTGCATGTGCTTCCATAGTTAGTCTTTATCAATAGCCAATATTTCTTCTGGAATGGTGACCGCCCTCTAGTATGGTTCAGGATGATGAGAGCACAATCTAGCATGAGTATGAATTGTAATTCTTCTGGGCTTACTTCTCTTTCATGCCATTGATCTGTATCCAACCAAATTTAAAATTTGGTAGCAATGAGTATCCCTTTTAAAAGCCTCATGTGGAGTGTAGAGGAAGCCTCAGTGTGAATTAGGAGTCGACCATCTTGTATAAGGGTGACACTGATCCCAACTCTGGATATGTTTGATATAATCATAAACATCTATCCATGACTTGGTGTAGACAACATCCTAGTTTCGAGGGCTATAGTTCCAGTCAGCCAAGGTGATACATCTTTCTTCATAGTGAGAGGGATGATACTTTGAGATCTGTGAATGATCCTTTTCTTATTCCTATTTTGTAACTAGAAGGGCTCAATTTTCTCGTGGTCTTGAGTCATAGATCAAAAGTCATCATCAAGGAGGTCTTTAAGCATCATGGTTTGACCCTGGGAAAAGTCGTGGAAGTCACCTAAGATCTAGAAATGCTACATCAGCAACCATGGTGAGTTCGGTGGGATGTAATACTTCAGAAATAACTTATCCCTAGGGAAAAGGATGTACGGATGTGTTATAACAAGAAACAAGCATGAGTAAACAATTTGTGTCTCTATTATCTCTTGGATGACCCTCTTATCTTTGATCCTCTGTAGGTAGCAACTGGCCGAGCAACAACTGGTAGAAGTTTTGGCTAGTTCAGCATAGGGGGGTTGGGCAGCTTCAGAGGAGGTAGTCAGTACGATTTGGTGGGACCGCCCAAAATTTTAGCAAGCTGTTGGAAAGGGTTCTTACCTTCAATCTCCTTTGGCTTCATCTCCTGAAACTCTTGAATTTGAATTGAGGAACTGTTGGAAAATTTCATGGTTCGCTTCAATCTCCTTTGGCTTCATCTCCTTGGCTCCCTCGTAGCACTACATGTTTTGCTTTGTTGAAAAATTTCCTGGTTAGTATCAAAAAATTTCAGAAAATGTCTCCCAATGTGGATAACCAATTAATGCCAAGCACTATATCAAAATCATCGAGAGAGAGGAGGAAAAAATCAACAACTATGTCTTGACCCTATAGAATCAATTTTAGCCGCTGGTACTTCTTGTTGCACTTCAGAAATTGGCCATTAGATACCTTGACTTCAACCCATCGCAATCTTTTTTTTGGAGCATCAAACAGGTAATAACCTTGCTATTCATGTAGTTATGTGTGCTCCCTGTATCAACGAGGATGATGACGGGCTACTGCTCAAGAAGCCCTTCGATCTTTAATTTATGTAGGTTTGTGTGGCTGGCTAAGGTAGGGATAGCGTGGGTGGCCAGTTGTGGTGTATCCTTCTCCTTGGGCTTAAGAGTCATATCTTTAAGTTTGGGTTCTTTAGTAGGCATGATCATCAGAGGCCTCTCCATTTTACAATGGTGTTCTAGGCTCCATAGTTTATTTCAACGGCCATATAGGCCCTTTACCGATCCGTCATGAGAGCCTTCTCTTATTAATTTCTTTGGCTAAGGAGGTCGACTGACAGTAGGAGGAGGTGAAAGCTTTGGTGCTACTGGTCGGGGAGCAACCCTAGTTCTCTGGGCTTCATAGTTCAATCGCTCCTCTTGATGTCATACGAAGAAGATGGCTACCTTAAGTGTGTATGGCTATTACGCTTTAACTTCTTTCTGAATCCCTGGATTCAAACCCTTATAAAAGTCCTCAATATCTATTTTTCAGACTAATCATAAGTTTGATTAGATAATTATTCAAACTTGGTTTTGTACTGTTATATGATGGAGGTTTAACAGATCCCTACTAATTCTTCGTCAAGGTTCTTGTAATTGATTGGTGCTGAAGGTTTATATGCTTTTGGTTGGGATGTGGCTCTTATGCTCTGAGCATCTTGATTGAGGTGCTCTTCTTAAAGTTATGCAAAGGAGATCAATGTTGCCAAGGTGTAGGGCTGTCGTGTCTTAACCTCACTTCTTATCTCTAGTGGGTTCTGTTTGCAATCAGAATTTGCTCCATGTTGTGATCTTCTTGGGCTCGATGATCGGCCCAATCTAAACTCCTCAAAGAGAGCACATAAGTTAGCATCCATATGCATCTCGAAAGCCTCCAATTTGGCTTCGAATAAACCCACCGATGTCATGATGAAGGATATCCAAACTATCAAATAAATGGACTGAATAGTGTAGCTGCAATTTTCAGGTTGAAGGCAGTGAATGGCAACAATGTCAAGACTGTGATGGTGAAGTCTCTAAGTGATGGATGGCAACTAAGGATAGAAGCAATATTGGAGGAAGAAGAGGGCAGCAGTAATGTTAGCTACGACTGTGCTACGACTTCATGGCAGTAGGTAGCGTTAGTTGCAACAAAGGTGCGGCTGCAATAGGAGGAGGATGGGGCAACAGTGTGTACAGCTGTTGCGGAGGAGGGCAGTGGTGGTATAGAGTAAGAGACTACTGCTGGTCGTGTTCACTTTGATGCTAGCCATGATCAATATAGTTGGCAGCAAAAGATTGCTACGGGCAGCAATGTAGACCGATTGTAGTGAAAGATCAATGCTGGAAGCTTTTTAACACAAAGGGTCGCTGCTGGCTGTGATTAAGGATGATGGCAGTGAGAGGTTATTGTTGGCAGTGCTGTGTAGTGAAGGATCACTATTGGACATGAAGGGATAAGAGAGATTGTGTGGTTGAAAGGTGGGTGGACCGAAGGTGGAAGGCTACGATTTTCAGATACGGTTTATTACTATTTTGGGTACGGTTTGGGGCTATGGTTTTGTAGAGTTTTGACTCTAAATTAGTATAGTTTTAAGGCTATGATAGCAGTAGATGAAAGTTAGCAAAAAGGGTTTTGGATCTAGGATAGATGACAGTAAAGTTTTAATAGGGATTGGTAAGGGTATGCTATAATAGGTGCTGGCTGTAGAAGGCTAAGGTTTTAGGTTATTTTGTGGCTGATTTAGGTATGGTTGTGACTACAATTTGGTAGGGTTTTGGGCTATGACAGTAGAGAATGAATGTTAGGGAAAGATGATTTCAAATATGGAAGAGATGATAATGAAGATTTGATAAAATTTGATGAAGTTTGTTGTAACGTATGCTACCTTGCAGAAGCAAAATTATCATCGAAGAAACAATAGTTTCTCAATGAAAATTCCTGCTAGAAATTATGAAATTTGAGATTAGTCTTAGATGAAAGCTAAGATGATCTATGAAATTGTATAAAAGTTTCAACTAAAAAGAATAATTAAAAGTTCAGTTTTAAGAAGCACCAATCAATTAAAAATTTTTGCAGTGTTTCACCTTCGCAACGATAATAACGTTTACGACGGTAAAATTTTATAACATAGAAACTTTTGGACAAACTTCTTCAATGTGTAAGGTAAAGGATTTTATAGTATTGAAGAGGCATGGGTGATAAGAATATATCAGATCTCCAGATCAAACGCAGCGGGCAACAGCAGATTAATTTGATCTACGATTGGGGTGGAAGGTGGAGGCGAGTGTCGTAGCAATTGTGGGAATTGGTTGGGAAGGTGGAGGTGGCGAAGATGGCTACAGGGGTAACAAAATTGCCGCTTTGATACTAAATGATAGAATCCTAGAAGGAGCTCTATAGATTTTGATCCTTGAGGGGGATTAACCCTTGGAACGCTGTAGGGGTTCCTCCCTCCTAGATTCGGCACAAGGCTGAAATAAAATTAATAATTACTTGATTCGAGAGAGGGGGCAGTTACATCATTATATAGAGATCAAAACCTTAGCCTAAGGGGTGCTTGCCTAAATAAAATTACCCCTTTACCCCTCTTATAGCCAGCCTGCCTTAATAGGAACAGGGGGCGGCTAGGTTGGCTCTATAGCTGACCTAAGCAAGGAAAACCGTAGCCAACCAATCTAGTAAGAGGGGCATTAGCTACTAAGCTCTAAAGGCTAATCTAAACCTAGTCATACTCCTTTATAAGATAGAAATGACTTTATTAAAATCTAGTAGGGTTTTATTGACTACTTCTAGGGAGATTAGGACTCAACCCTGTTGGAGTCCTATCATAATGTCAGGTCTGCGGTGGTGAAGTCTCCAAGTGGAGGATGGCAACCAAGGGTAGCAGTGACAGTGGAGGAATAAGATGGCAGCAACAATGTCAATTGTTGTCCTTCGATGATTCTGCAATGTTGATGCTGCAATATCATTAAAGCTGTGATTTTTTAGGTGACTGATATCTATCCAAAGATGACAGTCAAGAGATCTGAGTTAGAAGGCAACATCAATGACTGAGGAAGAAGAGGGCAGCAGTAACGTTGGCTGCGACTGTGCTATGACTTCATGGCTACAAGTGGCGTCGATTGCAGCAAGGGTGCGACTGCAATAGGAGGAAGATGGGCAGCAGTGTGCATGGCTATTGCGAAGGAGGGCAACAGTGGTATAGAGCAAGAGATAGCTGTTGTCGTGTTTAATTTGTTGCTAGCCGCAATCAAGAGAGTTGGTAGTAATTGATTATTATGAGTTGCGATGTAAATAGATTGCAGCGAAAGATCACTGTTGATAGATTTTGGCTGCAAGGATCGTGGCTGGCTACAATCAAGGAGGATGGCATCGAGAGGTTGCTATTGGCAGTGATGAGCAGCGAAAGATGCATGATGCAGTTGAAGGGATAAGGGAGATTGGATGGCTAAAAGGTTAGTGGACCGAAAACTATGATTTTTTGGTGTAGTCTATGGCTATTTTTTATGCGATTTGGGGCTATGATTTTATGGAGTTTTGGCTACAAATTGGTATGGTTTTAGGGCTATGATAGCAGTATATAAAGGTTAGGAAAAGAGTTTTGGATCTGTGATAGATAACAGCAAAGGTTTGATAGAGATCGGTAAGAGTACGCTGCAACAGGTGCTGGTTGTAAGAGGTTACGATTTTAGGTTGTTTTGTGGCTGAGCTATAGTTTGGTGGGGTTTTGGGGCTGTGATGGTAGAGGGTGAAGGTTAGGGAAAGATGGTTTCAGATCTTGAAGAGATGGCAGTGAAAGTTTGATAGAATTTCATGAAGTTCGCTGTAACATATGCTGCCTTGCAGAAGCAGGCCATGATAGTAGAGGGTGAAGTTTAGGGAAAGATTGTTTAGATCTGGAAGAGATGGCAGTGAAAGTTTGATAGATTTTGATGAAGTTCACTGTAACGTATGTCGCCTTGCAGAAGCAGAATTGTCATATAAGAAACAACAGTTTCTCAACAAAAATTCTAGCCAAAAATTATAAACTTTGGGGCTGTGGTGTTAGGGGAGGAAGATGAGGAAAAAAGAGTTTCAAATCTAGAAAATATGGTAGTAAATCTGATAAAGTTTCGATGAAAGATTGCTACATTATACACTGTATAGCCGAACAGAATTCCTATCGAAAAAGCAACAGTTTCTCGACCTTAATTTGAGCAAAAATCTAAGAAATTTATAGAGAAATTTAATATCAAAATCTCAGTTTAGATAGTGGTAGTAATAATAATTTAGAACAAGAAAATTTTAGCAGTATAATGGTAGGAAAATTATTGTAAACAAGATCGCAGAATTCTCGTCATAAAATTTTAAGACTACGCGATGAAGAATTATAGTACTATATTTCGGTTTTAGAAAGAATTTTTCTTAGAGATCAATCTTAGATGAAAGCTAAGATAATCTATAAAATTATGTAAAAGTTTTGGCCAAAAAGAATGAACAAAAGTTCAGTTTCAAGAGGCCAATAGGCGGAAGGTAGATTCTTCACTGTAAAATTTCAGCACTGCGTAATGAAGAATTGCAGCACTATATGTTTCGATCCAGAAGGAATTTTTTTGAGAGATAAATCTTAGATGAAAGGTAAGATGACCTAGGAATTTGTGTAAAAGTTTTAGTTAAAAAAGATGATCAAAAGTTTAGGTTCAAGAAGCAATAATCGGCTGAAAATTTTCTGCAATGTTTCCCCTTCGCAACGATGATAATGTTTGCAACGGTAGAATTTTGCAGCAAGAAACCTTTGGAAAAACTTCTCCTACATAAAAGATAAAGGAATAGTAGTAGCAAGAGGTGTGGGCTTTAGAGTTCTTACTAGGTCTATGATGCTGATGTAGAGGATGACAATAGAATAATGGATCTACGGCTTGGTGGGCGACGGTCGATGCGACATCAAAAGCAATTGTGGGAATTGCTTGGGAAGGTGGAGGAGGCAAAGACGGCTACAGGGTAGCAGGAACGCGATAGAACGCTATAAGGGTTCCTCTCTCCTAGTAGTCGGCCATATGGCTGAATTATAGATTAATCTTGCTTAATTAAAAGAGATAGAGGCTACATGCTTATATAGGCTCCAAACCCTAGCCTAGGGGGGTTGCTTCCTAAGTGAATTCCCCCTTTTGCCCCTCTACCATGCATAAATAAAGGGCGCGGTGGCCTAAGTGGCTGCACAAGCCATGCACCTCTTCTATAAACCATAGCCGACCAACCCAGTAAGGGGGTGGTGGCTAGAAAGCCCTAAGGCCCCAAAATAAACCCTAGTCACACTTCTTTATATGATAGAAGTGACTAGGTTGGGTTTTATTATAATTTTATATGGTTCTTATTAATTACTTATAGAATGATTATGACTCAACTTTGCTGGAGTCCTATCAGTATGGACCTGTGCAAGGGGATAGTGCAAAGCCCACAACTGTGATAGATAATGAGTGGAAGAGATTAGACCTAAAAATAGTTGGCTTTATTCAACAGTGGCTTGATGATAGTGTCTTTCATCATGTTTATACTAAAAGTTCTGCATACTCTCTTTGGAAAAAGTTGGAAGGTCTTTATGAAAGAAGAATAGCTTACAATAAAGCTTTCTTGATCAGAAAACTTGTGAACCTGAAATATAAAGAGGGCACTTCTATTGCTCGGCATCTGAATGAAATGCAGAATATTACTAACCAGTTATCCTCTATGAAAATGTCCCTTGATAATGAGTTACAAGCATTGTTACTTCTCAATTCTTAATTAGAAAGTTAGGAGATATTAGCGATTTTGCTCAGTAATTCTGCACCAGATGGTATTATCACCATGAGTCAAGTAATAAGCAGTTTGTTGAACAATGAGTTGAGGAGAAAGAATTCAACAACTTCTCATATTGATTCATAGGCACTTATCTCAGAGAACAGAGGAAGGTCAAAGTCAAAGGATACAGTGGTTCATGCTTGGGTAGAAATAAGTCAAGATTAAGAAAAGATATTATTTGCTATAATTATGGTGAGAAAGGATATTACAAGAATTAATACAAGCAACCTAAGAAAAATAAGAAAATGAGGAAAGAAGTAGCGTCTATAGAGTCAAAATAGAATATTACAACTATAGTGCAGGGTAGTGATTATTTGATTTTATCTATTTCTGATGATATTTTTTTGTATATGTCAGGATCTCAATGACACATGTGCTTCTTATCATGCTACACCATGGAGGGAGTTTTTTGCTACTTACATGTCTAGAAATTTTGGTGTTATCAAAATGGATAATTATAGCACAGCAGCCATCATTGGCATAGGTGATATCCACATAAAGACCAACCTTGGCTATAAATTGGTGCTTAAGGATATGCAATATGTGGTTAATTTAAGACTAAATTTAATTTCAGTTGGAAGGCTGGATGATGAAGACTATGATGTCAGATTTCATAGAGGGCGGTGAAAGCTTAGTTAGGGTTCTTTAATATAGCTAATAGGAAGAAATGTCATATATTATACAGATTATAGGCTAAGGCTTGTGGTGAGCAGTTGAATGCTACAGAGACAGACTTCAGCATAAAGTTATGGCATAAGCGACTGGGACACATAAGCGAGAAGGGACTGCAAGTTCTTTCCAAGAGAGAGGTATTGCTAAACCTCAGAGGTACACATCTGAATCCTTCTATTGATTGTTTAGTTGGCAAACAACATAGAGTTTCCTTTACTAGTCCTACTTTATCTACAAAAATGCATGTCTTGAACCATATTTATACAAATGTATGTGGTCCTTTAAGGATAAAAACTCTTGGTAGATCTATTAATGTTCCTAATATCAGTGGTGCACTTTATTTTATAACCTTTATAGATGATTTTTTTAGAAAAGTTTGGGCCTATGCTATGAACACTAAAGATCAGGTTATTAATATCTTCAATGAGTTTCATGCCAGAGTTAAAAGGGAGATAGAAAGGTAATTGAAATGTATAAGATCAGATAATGGTGTTGAGTATACAAGATTGTTTAATGATTATTGCAGGTCATATGGCATCTAGCATGAGTTGATAGTTCCTGGTACGCCTCAGCATAATGCAATTGTAGAGAGAATGAACCGCACCATCATGGAAAAGATTAGATGTATGCTTTCATAAGAGGTCTAAGCTAGATAGTAAGATAAAAGAGTTGATGTGATCAACTAATCTTTGGTGCAACTACCCAAAAGGTTTTGGGATGAGGCCTTGAGGACTACAGTTGATGTGATCAACTTATCACTATATACAGTTCTAGATAGTGATGTTACAGAGCATGTATGGACAGGGAAAGATATCTCATATAGGTATTTAAGAGTATTTGGTTATTGTGCATTTGCACATGTTCCAAACAATAAGAGGTCTAAGCTAGATAGTAAGATAAAAGAGTGTATTTTTTTTTGCTACTCACATGATCAGTTTGGTTACAGGCTTAGGGATCCAAAAAAGCAAGAGGTGTTCAAAAGCAGAGATGTTGTCTTCTTTGAGGATCAAACCCTTAAGGATTTGAAGAAAGAGGCACAAGCCAAGACTTCTGCAGAAGGATTAGTATACTGTGACCCAGTTATTCCTCCAGAACATCAAGGTGATGGGGGAGATATGCAGGAAGATAGTGTAGAGCCTAATGCTAATCTACCTACAGCACATGTTGAGCAGGAAGAAGAAAGGGAGCAAGTTCTCACAAAACCTCAGTTGAGAATTTCTTTTAGACCACTTCAACCTTCTAAAAGATACTCTACAAATGAGTATGTGATGCTTACTGATACAGGTGAACCAGAGAGTTATCAGGAAGCAGTTGAAAGTGAGCGGAAAAAGAAGTGGTTAGTTGTTATGTAGGAAGAGAGATTCTCTATAGAAAAACCACACATATGATTTGGTGTAACTACCAAATGGAAGTAAAGCCTTGAAGAACAAGTGGGTTTTCAAGTTGAAAACTCGAATATTGTTCTCAACTAAAGTATAAAGCTAGATTGGTTATGAAAGGCTTTGGCCAAAAGAAAAGTATTAACTTTGAAGAGATTTTTTCTCCTATTATTAAAATGTCTTACATCTATGTTGCTTTTGGTATTGCTGCTAGCCTAGACTTAGAAGTTGAGTAGTTGGATATGAGGAAATTTATATAAAGCAACCAGAAGGTTTTAAAGTCAAAGGTAAAGAAAATCTTATTTGTAAGTTGAAGAAAAGCTTGTATGGGCTGAAGCAAGCTCTAAGACAGTGGTATAAAAAGTTTGATTCATTTATAATTGAAAATAAATATAAAAGGACAGCTTTTGTTTATTATATATATATATCAAATGGTATGGTGATGGTTTTATTATTCTCTTACTTAATATTGATGATATGTGTATCCTTAAGAAAGATATGTCTATGATTGACAAGTTAAAGTAGGAACTGAGTGAGTCTTTTGCAACGAAAGATATGGGGCCAACAAAGTAAATGCTAGGCATACAGATTTCTCATGACAGAAGAAACAAGAAGATTTGTTTGTCATAGGAGAAATATTTGTCACTTCAAGTTATGCTCGGATCAGAATCTGTTAAGTGATTAGGAGAAGGATAAAATACAAAAGGTTCCTTATGCTTCAGCAGTTGGAAGTTTAATATACATGATGATATGTACGAGGCCAAACATCGCATATGCAATGGGTGTTGCTAGCATATTTCTTATAAATCTAGGTAAAGAGAATTATATGCAAGTAGAACACTTTAGATATCTGCTAGATCCTTAACTTCTAAGCTTGGCTAAAGAAGGATTAATCTATTCATGATAAAAAGTGGATGATTATATGGCTATTTATAGGCCTTCAATCTCTAATTCTGAAAGGACTCCTACTTCAAGACTCCTACCCTTAACCAACTCCTCAAGAAACTTCTAATGTAACTCTAAGTCCAACCACCAACCGGTTTATCCATGGGTGGTCGGTTGCTTTATTGTTTCCTAATCCTATTCTAATTTAACCTCTCCTCAGTATACCCCTCTTTAATTAGGATAAGGGGTGGTTAATTAAGGTAACATGCATTGTCACACCCTCCGAATTATAGTGCATTTGAGAGGTGACCATGTCTTAATTAAAAATATAATATAATTTATCCACAAACCGAACCTAGGATCTAAATTAAATTTGAGGATACTGATTAAATATTTTCAAAGATCATTCACATCCATTCAGAAAACCTATGTAGTTTATAAATCTTACACCACATCACTCGATAATCCACAAAACTCGAAGATTAACTTAACCAAAAATATTAACCACACTTATAAAACCATTAGCCTTAGAAATATATACAAATGCAAAACCAACCATTTTCCATCACTTCATATGATGTAAAACTTAACATTCAAATATCCCACACTGAGAAGTATTCTAACCTTTTACAAGACACATCAGTTCATATTTATCTACAATATCTCATTACATACGAAATATTCTTATACAACATCTCCCAACAAGACTTATCCAAAATCTACATATCTTTCCGCTAACTCAGCACAATTCTAACTTTTTTCTGTAAGTGACAAGTTAACTTGTAAAATTTATATAGCAACAAGGTGAGCATATAGAGCTCAACAAGTGACTAATATATCCAAGATAATGAAAGATAAATTTCAAAATAAACTTGATATCGAATAGCAAAGCAAGAGTGTAAGAATCCATATAGAGCATTTAAATATATAATCATAAATCATTAGAAATACGAAATATTTTGGAGCATATCAAAGATGTATAAAATATTTCGAAACATATCAAAGGCATATGAAACATTCTGGAGCATATCACAGATGCTTAGGATATTTTAGAATATATCAATGGCATGTGAAATGTTTCATAATATATTAATAGTAAATGAAATATTTCATAAACATAACAATGACATTCAAAACAGTTAGGAGCATGTTAAACACACATGAAATATTTTGGAACATATCAATGGCAAATGAAACATTTGAGCATATCAAAGATGCATAAAGAGTTTCAGAATATATCAATGGAATGTGAAATGATTCGGAGTATATCAAAGGTGCATATGACATATTTCAAAGCATATCAATGGTGTAGGAATAATCTCAAAGCTTGTCAAATGAACAATTAAGGAACAAAAACTCATTATCATATGAGACATAACATTCATTCATTCTTATCCAAAGCGCAGAAACAACTCATAAGCAATGCTCTGGATATTATATCAAAGACATAGATGGTGAAGTGGGATCACAAACATAATGTGATCCATCTGACCACCAAACATAGTAGAGCATCACAGGCTCCAAGCATAACATATCATTTATCATTTCTGGCAAACGTCTACAATATCCCAGAGTACAAAAGGACATGAACAATGAATTTGGCTTATATCAAAAGCACATGTAGAATAATGAAATATATATGTGCTAATATAAAGCAATACGATGTCAACATAAACATTCATAATTTGTATTCGAATAGTTAAAGAATAAAGAATAACAATACATAAGAATTGAGTAATGCTATAAGGCTCAATTGAAGGATGGGCTTTAATTAGATCATAGACAGAATATGATCCGATAACATATCCAAAATATAGATGGTGAAGTAGGATCACAAACATAATGTAGTTCATCTTGCACCAAACATAGTAGAGCATCACAAGCTCCAAGTATAATATATCTTTTACCATTTCTGGCAAAGGTCCAGAATATCTCATAAACACCAGAGTACAAAAGGACAGGAGCAATGAATTTGGCTTATATTGGAAGCACATATGGAATAATAAATTATACATGTGCCTAAATAAAATAATATGGTATAACATCAATTAATATATATTTAAATATATAATATATTCAAATATATAAGAAAATCAAAGGTAAGAGCATCAAAGAATTCAATTTTGAAATATCACTATTTATTCACAAGGTACATCTTAAAGTTATTTTGAATTATCAAATATATTCCAAATTACCCAAAAATAGTATCTTTGAAAAGCTAAATTCAATCTAATTTAAAATAAATTAAGTCTCATATAAATTGGAAGCCTCTACAGAAAGTTATAGATGATTTGGCAACCAAAGGTCTGAAATCCTAGTCTCTATTTTATAGAATCCATAAGGTCTAACAAAATAGAAATTTAGATAGTCATTTGGACTCCAAATCTTTTAGTCCTAATATCAAATATAAGATATATGAGTTTATTTTCTAATAAATTTAGTGTTGCATAAATCAGATTCCACCAGAAAGATATAAGCAATATAGTGATGAAAGGTCATGAGGTACAGACTCTATTTTATAGATTTTATATGCTCAATTAAAACAAATGTTTAGGCCAGTAAATTAACTTCAAATTCTTCAAGCTCAGTTTCAAAAAAAAGATATATGAATCTATTCTTGAAAAAATTAAGTTTTATCTAAATCAGAGGTCTATACTGAAAGTTATAGCAAGAATAATGCAAATAGGTCATAATCTTAACAATATTACATATTCATACTTAGGCATCCAACAAAAGAGATTTTGGCTTTATCCCAAATTTTCCTCATAATCAAAGTAAGAACAAAGATAAATTTCAGTAGAAAAAGGATAGAAGATATTATATAGGATGGGGTTAAAACACTTGTCTTTACAAATTTTGATCCCAAAGGTGTGAATTAGATCATAATCTCAAAATCCCCAAATTTCTTCTTCTCTTCCTTCTCTTCTTTCTTCTCTTCTTCTTCTTCTCCTTCACAAATTTACATTACAACAAACCCTTTCTTGTCTAATTATTATTATTTTTTAAGTTAACATATGGATTATAGGTGGCAAGCATGCATGTAAGGTGCACATGTGTCACCTCTGTCATGCCCCCCAGAATTATATCGCATTTGAGAAGGGTGACCTCATCTTAATCAGAAATACAATATAATTTGTTCACAAACTGAACCCAGGATCCAAACTAACTTTAAGGATACTGATTAGATATTTTTAAAGATCATTCACATCCATTCATAATGCCTATTCAATTTATAAATCTTACACTACATCACTCAATAATCCACAAAACTCGAAGATTCACTTAATCAAAAATATTAACCACCCTTATAAAACCATCAGTCTCAAAAATCTATATAAATGCAAAACCAACCATTTTCCACCACTTCATATAATTGTAAAACTTAACATTTAAAGATTCCACCTTGAGAGTATTCTAACATTTTTATAAGATACATCAATTCATATTTATCTATAATATCTCATTACATACAAAATATTCTTATACACATCTCCCAACAAAACTTGCCTAAAATCTATATAGCTTTCCAATATCTCAGCTCAGTTCTAACTTTTTCTATAAGCGACAAGTTAACCTGTAAAATTTATATAGTAATAGGGTGAGCATATAGAGCTCAACAAGTGACTAATATATCCAAAATAAAGAAGGATAGCTTTTAAATCAAACTTGATATTGAATGGCGAGGAAAGGGTGCAAGAATCTATAGAGAGCATTTCGTAGATATATAATCACAAATTATTATAAATACAAAATATTTTGGAGTGTATCAAAGATGTATAAAGTGTTTTGGAACATATCAAAGGCATATGAAACATTCCAGGGCATATCACAGATGCTTAGGATATTTCAGAATATATCAATGGCGTGTGAAATTTTTCAGAATATATCAATAACAAATAAAATATTTTTTAAAACATAGTAATGGCATTCAAAATAGTTAGGAGCATGTCAAATATATATGAAATGTTTCGAAACATATCAATGACAAATGAAACATTTCGGAGCATATCAAAGATGCATAAAGAGTTTTGAAATATATCAACAGAATGTAAAATGATTCGGAGCATATCAAAGGTGCATAGGACATATTTCGAAACATATTAATGATGTAAGAATAATCTCAAAGCTTATTCAATGAATAATTTAGGAACATAAGTTCAATATCGTATCAAACATAACATTCATTCATTTTTATCCAAAGTGCAGAAATAACTCATAAGCAATGCTCTAGATATCATATCAAAGACATAGATAGTGAAGTGGGATCATAAACATAATGTGGTTCATCTGACCACCAAACATAGTAGAGCATCATAGACTCCAAACATAACATACCCTTTACTATTTCTGGCAAAGGTCCAGAATATCTCACAAATACCATAGTACAAAAGGATATGAGCAATGAATTTGACTTATATCAGAAGCACATACGAAACAATAAATTATGTAAATACCTAAATAAAATAATATGATGTAACATCAATTAATATATAACATATTCAGGTATGTAAGGAAATCAAAGTCAAGAGCATCAGAGAATTCAATTCTGAAATGGATGAAGCAAGAATGGGCAAAACTGATACAGTCACTATTATGGTAGAATTCATAAGGTACATCTCAAAGTTATTTTGAATAATCAAATATACTCTAAATTATTCAAAAAGTGTATCTTGGAAAGTTAAATAAATCTACTTTGTAGATGATTTGGCAGCCAAAGGTCCAAAATCATTGTCTCTGTTTTAGAGAATCCATAAGGTCTAACAAAATAGAAATTTTGATAGTTATTTGGATCCCAAACCTTTTAATCCTAGTATCAAATGAAAGATCTATGAGCCTATTTTATAATAAATCTAGTAGCATAAATTAGAGTCTCCAACGGAAAGATATATACAATATAGTGATGAAAGGTTAGGAGGTACATACTATGTTTTACAACTCTATATGCTCAAATAAAATAAATGTTTAGGCTAGCAAATGAACCCAAAATTCTTCAAACTTAGTTTCAAAAGAAAGATATGTGAATCCATATTTGAAAAAACTAAGCTTTGTCTAAATTAAAGGTCTGTACTAAAAGTTACAATAAGAACAAGGCAGATAGGTCATAATCTTAACAATATTACAGATTCATACTTAGGCATCCAACAAAAGAGATTTTGATTTTATCCCAAATTTTTCTCATAATTAAAGTAAGAACAAGGATAAATTTCAGTAGAAAACTGATAGAAGACATTGTATATGATGGGGTTAGAACACTTGCCTTTACAAATTTTGATCCCAAAGGTGTGAATTAGATCATAATCTCAAAATTCCTACTTCTTTCCTTTTCTTCTTCTTCTTCTTCTTCTCCTCAAGTTCACATTGCAGCCAAAACCCTTTTTTTCTCTAATTATTAATTATTTAAGCTAACATATGGGTTGATAAGTGGTAAACATGTATGCAATGTGCTTATGTATCACCTATGCATATACACAAGTGGCACTACTTTAAACAAGGTGGTGACACATGTCCTCACCATATTCTTTTATTATTTATTTATTTATTTATTTTTAACTTAATATGAATCTTTTATAATATATTTCATATTTTTAAGATTTATATTTAGGTCCCTAGCAATAGTCTTTTAAACAAATCCTAATATTTACCAATAGGTCCTTACAAATAATATATTATTAAACAAATCTTCATTAATAATTTAAAATAGATAATTATAAATATTTTGAAAATGAGGGATTTTACACTCTCCCCTCTTTAAAATAAAAAATTTATCCAACTACAAGAAGAAGTCTTTCTTCAGTAAGGACGTGAGTGGGGCCCTGATCTTACAATAATCTTTCATGAATTTTTGGTAGTAGCCCATGAGTCCAAGAAAGCTACGTAGCGATTTTATGTACGTAGGTCTCGGCCATCCTTGCATCACCTCGATCTTCATCGGGTCTACCGCCGCCACTCCATCGTCTGTATAATGTACCCAAGGTACTCTACTTTATGTTGTAAAAAGCTGCACTTTGACTATTTAACATAAATGGTGTTCTCCTGAAGAATCGTTAGAACAGTTCGTAAGTGCTGAAAATGCATATCAAGCTTATGGCTATAAATGAGAATATTATCAAAAAATACTAACACAAACTTATATAGAAAACTCTGGAATATGTCATTCATTAGGTTTTGAAAAGTGGAAGGAGCCTTTGTAAGTCCGAAAGGCATTACCATAAACTTGTAGTGGTCGTAATGTGTGTAGAATGTAATTTTCGGGACATCTTCAACGCATACCCGAATCTAGTGGTAACCGGAACGGAGATCCAATTTTGTGAAGACTCGAGTTCCTTTTAATTCATCCAAGAGCTCATCTACGACTGGTATATGATATTTATCTTTGACAGTGATGGTGTTTAAAGCTCGGTAATCAATACACATCCGCCACATACCATCCTTCTTGCGCAGTAGCAACACCGGCGAAGACTAAAGGCTGCAGCTTGGTTTAATTACTCCAGTGTCGAACATCTCCTTGATGATGTTTTGAATCTCATCCTTCTATAAGTGAGGAGAGTGTTATGGTCTCAAATTTGATAGAGGTTTGCCTAGCAGAATTAGTCTGCGGTGGTCATACGGTTAGTTAGGGTAGGGGCAGCCCTCATGGCTCCGTGAAAATATTGACAAATTTGTCCAGTAAGAGGGCAAGCTTAGGATCTGAGTTTTGTATGTCCACCTTGGATGGCTGCTGGATATGCATAAAAAATCCTCCATGTGCTTTGTGTAAAATTTTCTCTATCCGTTGCATTGAAATGATGGAAATATGTCTCCCGCGCTTGCCTCGTAATGTGACCTGTCTCCCTTTATAATAAAATTTCATAATTAGTTTAGAAAATTTTCAAGAGATATCACCTAGTATTGTAAGCCATTCGATCCCGAGCACGGCTTCATAATCATCAATGGATATGAGAAAGAAATTGACTACCACTTCTTGGTCTTAGAGGAGCAGTTTCACCCGTGAGCACCATTGGTCGCAATTGAGGATTGACCGTCGATGATCTTTACATCAAACTTATTATAACCTTCGATTTGGAGTCTCATACGTATAGCAACCTTACCATTGAGGAAGTTATTTGTGCTGGCCGTATCAATGATAATGGTGATAAGTTGCTGTTGTAGAAGTCCTCTAACTTTCATCATCTATGAGTTGGAGTAGCCAACCAATGCGTGCACAGCGTAGTCGACTGATTGGGGCTCTTCCTCTGTGGTTTCCTCCTCACGTTTGAGGCCTTCTTCAGATGGTTCACTATCCTTATCCTCCACTGGTTTAATCATGGGAGCCGACCCTTTTTGCAATGATGTTCTCGGCTCCACAGTTCATCACAATGCTAACATAACCCCTTGGCCAAATGTTCACAAAGCTCATCTCTTGTTAATTTTTTTAATGCGGGGGCTCAGATGGTAGTAGAGGGGGTTGTAGGCCTCAGCATGACTGATCGGGGAGTGACCATTGTCCTTCGTACCTTATGTTTCAATCATTTTTCTTGGATACATGCGAAGGAAATCGCCACCATAAGAGTGTATGGTTGTCGCGCCTTTACTTCTCCTCGAATCTCCGACTTTAAGCCCTCAATAAAAGTCCATAAATGTTATTTTTCAGACCAATCCATAGTTTGGTTAGATAAATATTCAAACCTTGTTTGGTATTCTTGTATTGTAGAGGTTCGACAAATGTTTGCCAATTATCCATCAATGTTGTCGAAATCGATTGGTCCGAAGTAATTTAGTAGTCCTTTCTTGAATCGCTACTAAGAGAATCCTCCATGTGTGCTCAAACCAATTGAATCACTAAATATCATCTCCCTTGAAGTGGATGGTAGCAATCTCCACCTATGTAGCGTCGGCGGTTCGATAGAACTGAAAATAGCGCTTTGCGCGCAAGATCCATCTGATCGGGTCTCCTTCTTCCCATCTTGGGAAGTCCACCTTTATGCATGGATTATTCTGATCAGGGATAATATGTCCATGCTCTTGAGGATCATCTCATTGATCTGAAGTCTCTCCATGCTATGACATCCTCAGACTTGATGGTCGGCCTATGCTAAATTCGGTGAAAAGGGATCACATCTTTTCCTCCATGCGGCTTTCAAAGGCTTCGAGCTTGGCATCGATGGCCTCCTCTAATGTCATAGTATATGCCTCTAGATCTGTAATATTGAGATTTTTCTTTTGTTGTTGGGTTAATAGCATGAAAATTTTTGGAGAGGGGATGGCTGGTTGGATGAGTGGATCGGTTTAGATGGGAGTAGGCTACGATTTAGGGCTGATTTGGGTGGTTGTTGGGATTGATTTAGGGTGTGGTTTGGAAGGGCTTTTAGTGAGGATGGTAGGGTTTGCAAATAAGAGAAAGAGAGTTTGAAATCCCACAAAAGACAACACTTAAATCTGATAAAATTAGACAAAGAAAGGTGCTACGATATGCTGTCCTATCGAACAGATTTTACATCGAAGAAACAATGAATTCTCGACATAAATTTCAGAGAAAAATTCAAGAAAAATATACAGAAACCCTCGATTCAAATATGGTCAATACCAATAAAAAGTTTAACAAAATTTTGATAGTATAACAATAGGGAAATAAGGCAAATGATGAAAAGCAGATCCTTCATCGTAAAATTTCAACACATGTCTAGATGTTGACGTAGAGGACAGTAGTAGATTGATGGATCTGCGGCTTGGTGGGCGATGGTGGAAGCAATGTCAAAAGTAATTATGAGAATTGGTTGGGAAGGTGGAGGCGGCAGAGATAGCTACAGGGCAGTAGGAACGCTGCTCTAATACCATATGATAGAACTCCAAAAGGAGCTCTATAGATTTTGACCTATAAGAGGGATCAACCCTTGAAACGCTGTAGGGGTTCCTCCCCCCTAAACTTGGCACAAGGCTGAATAAAAATGGATAATTTCTTGATAAAAGAGAGGGGGCAGCTAGATCATTATATAGGATTCTAAATCTTAGCCCATGGGGTGTTTGCCTAAATAAAATTATTCCTTTTCCCCTCCTATAGCTGACCTACCTAAGTATGAATAGGTGGCGACTAGGTTGGCCTTTTAACTGACCTAAGCAAGGAAAAACCCTGACCGACTAGTCTAGTAAAGGGGGCGATGACCACTATTGCCCTAAGACCCCAAAATAGACCCTAGCCACACTTTTTTATATGATAGAAGTGACTAGGTGGGGTTTTATTATAATCTCATAGGGTTATTATTGATCACTTCTAGGGTGATTATGACTCAACCCTACTGGAGTCCTAACCTTATTTCTAATAGAGAGGGCTACTTTGATATAAACTCGCAGTATAGCGGGTCACTTAGATGAGTTTAAAGTATGAGGGATAATGTTGATTTTGATGCATAGTACGGGGGATCAGTTAGACGAGTTTTAAAGTATATGAGGTAACTTTGATTTTGAGGCATAGTATGAGAGATCACTTAGATGAGTTTTAAAGTACAAGGGGTGACTTTAATTTTAAGGTATAGTATGAATGGGATGACTTGGATTTTGAGGCATAGTACTAAGGATCAATTAGACGAGTTTTAAAGTACAAGGGGTGATTTTGATTTTAAGACATAGTACAGAGGGGTTACTTAGACTTATTTTAAAATATGAGGGGGATGACTTTGATGTGAAATCGTAATATAGGGTTAATTAAATGAGTTCTAAAATACGAAGGGTGATTTTGATTTTGAGACATAATATGAAGGGTCAATAAAAATTTTGACCATTAAGAAATGATGACAACATGATATTAGGTTTCCAACCCTATGTGTTTCATTGGGATTGCTTCTCGTCTTCCTTGGTTTTCTTATTGACTGCTTGCTTATCTTATGAACTCTCCTACTGAAAGGATAACTTCTCTAATTGAATCTAAAGGCCGTTTAGATATCCGTTCTCTGTATGCACGCAAGTGGATTGGATTAAGCTAAACACTGATGCAGGGGGCACTGACTTCCTTGTTTGTGCCAATACTAATTTATGTTGGATTACCGGCCGATTGCTCTTTTGTTCAAGGGCCAAAACAATTTTAAATGAGTTAAAGATGATGCTTCAGCATATGATTAAAACTTGTTATCTGACACGTTCGAATAGATTCACCAGAACGATCAGGTTTTAATCATATGCTGTCGTAGGGCTCTATTTGTAGTCATATGACTTATAAAATCTTCTGGAAAAAGAAAAATTTCAAGCCTCTTAGAGATGAGGTTTAGGCTATGAGAGAAAGATGCACACCGTGAAATTGAAATCGAGAGAACACAAGCGTTTGCAATATAAAACATTGAGCAAGCTTCTGGAGCGTAAGTGGGGTCTAAGGCAGTCAACTAAGCCATATTATGCTTCAAGCTTAAGTTAAAATGAAAAGGTAAGATATTTTCGTATCGTATCTATGGAAGTATTTGTGCTTGTTAATACAGCCTTTGTGTTTTGCATTGTGGTTATTTTTTCCCGGGCAATTTTTCTGTATTACAGGGAATTTCTTGATATTAGATTTTTTGCAAGAACACCACATAAAAATAATGCTGTCCAAAGCAAAACCAAAGCCCACAAGTTATGGGTGCCACTTCATTCTTTTAGTCCCATCAATTGAAATAGAATTATTTGTCTGTTCTTCAATTATAGTTAGCCCCATGGTTCCAAACTTAGATTTCAGATACGCGGTTTCAGTTTTATCAAAATTTAAAATAATAATCGAATCCATTTAAGATAGTTCTGATTTTGGCTTTAGAATTACTGAACTTGTTTCAATTACAAAAAATTAAATTAGCTTATCAATTTTTGAACCTAGTCATTAGATGAAATATTAACCACTATACAATAAAACATTGATATTTTAATTTTTTTTACTCATTCAGAATTGTCCCACAACAGACCCAACTATGTGGCCCTAGTTTCGGTTCGATTCACAACTATCGAACCGTTTACCTGATTCGGTTTCATTCCAATTTCAGATTAATTTGTTTTTAATTTTAGCCCAATCCAATTTAGATTTGGTTCTAATTTCAATGGAACTGGAATTTAGGACTTTCTATGATACTTATTTTTTTATATTGTTCTATGACTCCTCTAATATATTATTGTACATAATTGAGTCTGTTGTATATACAATAATGATTAGTTATACACTTCTTTAATCTATTATTGTGCATAGAGTCTGTTGTATATATAATAATGATATAGAGATCCATAATTATGTACGACAAAGATTAACAATGGTAGCGTCAAGAAATTGCACTCAGTCTGATAAAGAACTCAGACTTTTGTATCTCCTGGTGGACTGATAGCTTGCAAGTATCCATGTGTTTCTCACCACTGAGCTGACAATTGAGTGAGATCGCATCCTTATCCTTTTGCCACTACATAGAATTTGACGAGCACGCAAAGGCGCACTAAGCCATCTTTGTCGCTTCTCCCTTTAACCTACCCTAATTTCCACATAAATAGGAACTATATGTTGACTTAGTCTTCCAGGGTTTCAATATCATCATTATATATGGAGACATTTGATTAGTGTGTTTTATCAACGATATATGCTAGTTAATAGCATGTGTTAGTAGAGAGTCACCTGCTGTGCCACCCATTAGATATTCTTAATCTCTTAAATGCTCATCGTCTCTCCCACCTCTTCTCCTGGCTGCTGGAAGAGTTTGAGAGAGACAACTCTACTCTGATAACGAAGGCTCAACAAGTTCTGCGCGGCTTTTAGGGAAGTGATGTTTGTTTATCCTCTAACAGGAGATTCCTTGAACATGGTCAGTATCCATCAGTGCCTTGTTGATTGCTTGGTGATGCAAGAGAACTTTTGGATTATCTACGGAGGTTGGCATCATAACTCCAGCTGGAGGCTACGATGACACATTATGCTTATCGTTCTCCTGTAGCCAATGCATTGTATTGGTATGGCTTTTTATTTGGCTGACGAAGATTGCCTGCCTATAGAGATAATAGGAAGAGAATATTTGGATTGGAACCCTTTTTCTTTTTCTGTGTACTTCTTTAATGTATCCCCCTGGCTTTGCTATTACTGCATGTAACTCTCACCATTAAATATGTACGTATGCACTTTCTTTCATTTATAATTGGTGGAATGATGAGATGAAAAGCTTGTGTACTCGATAGGATTTTGTATCAAGCGGGTACAGAAAAACATTTGTCGTTTATTGCTGATCCATTCAGATTTTGTGAATCATTCAGATTGTCTACTAATATGACAACTCTAATCAAATCTAAAAGAAGGATAGCATAAGCCACAATACCTAAGGCTCTGGCTCATATCTTGATAGATAGATAGGAGGTAGTTCAAACTAATAAGTTGCAGCTGTAGCTTTAACTTTTTAAATATAGATCTGACTTAGTGTTGTTGTAGAAAACACACATAGGAAAAGAACAAGGTGAACAAATTATTTAATCTTTGGGTCGATCCTTGAAAGGATTCGTGCCAAATTCTTCAATTCATAATGCAGCTACTTTTCTTCTAGTCACAATAATATATTCATGTAATTGTCCAGTTTAAGAAATCTCCTCTATGGATTTTATTGTTTATTTTATGCGAGTAATATTAGTTTGATTCGTAATAAACTTTAGTCTGACTTAATTTCTATTGATTTTCATCATCTATTATAGTATTTGATTGATGATTTTAATTGTATATTTTACCCTGAAGACAAATATGATGGCACTTGATTTACGATTAATAATTCTATTTGTACTTTTTGATAATTTATCTTAGTTAAAGGCTTTTAGGCTATATTGATCCTAAATTTACTTGATTGAATAATAGAAAACTATTTGTCAAGATTTGTCCAATTTAGCTTCGCTTAGTTTCCCATGTTAGTTCTACTAATGTGCTCTTCTTGTTGTGAATTTAACACAATAAATATGGATCAAATATGTTTTATAGATCCAAAACCTTTTGAGGTTATTTTTATAAAATTTATTAATCCTTAATAATATACATGAAATCCTACAATAATTATGAAATACATTAACATGAAAGTATACCTGATGAATCCATTAGATTAAGTATCCTTAAGAACCCTTTGATTTCTATTTGACGGGTGAAAAGAATCTGAATTTCTTATTCTACAATCAGGGATCATAATCACTTTTTATATTCATAACAATAAGTTATGCCTCAAGATAGTTTATTTTCTTAACTTATCTCATCACCAAGTTAGAAATATAACTAATAATAATTTATTTTATGATAATCATTATCCTTAGCCAAATAAATTTATTTTAATTAGATCACTTTAATTTTGACTAATCAAAATAATGTCTTGACATATTTAATTATACATGTGTGACCCTTAAAATTTTAAGAATGTGACTCTTAAAACTCTAACAAGGTCATGACCCTTAAAATTCTAACAATCTCTGACTGGGTCATATATGTATCCTAATAAATGTACTATACTTTATGAGTTCAAAACTATTACTATTATTAAACAAGATATATAACACAATCTCATCCATTGACCATATCAGTATAGGACCAAAGCAGTTTTCGTTATATCAATAATAGCTAAACCAATCAATAATCACTAATATTAACTTAAACACATAAAATAGATTAATCATGAAATTTGTAACATGAAAATTACATAAATGTGGTCCATATATGTCAATGTCGAACTAGTCCAACTTTATCTTTATGAGATTATTAATAACTTTAATAGCCATAATAAAATAAACTATAGCTTTATTTTTTATCAAAAAATATCTATACATTAAGGATCTGGTATAAAACATACAACAAACATATGAAACTCTTACTAAACTAAAGTTTTTTCAATTTCTAATACACCCGTATGAGCAGTATGCTCATGAAAGACCTTGGATAGTACATCTTTTATGGGAAGATCTACCAATATAAAGTTTGTCTCTAAGTGTTTTATGAAAATTTGTCTACTTTATACCTTTTCTTTCACAACTAGAAACTTGATGCCAATGTACTTTGATTTAGTCGAGCTCCTATCATTGTTGGAGTATAAAACAGTTGATTTATTGTCATAGTATATCTTTAGTGGTCTTTCAATCCCTTGTACTATTTGTAACCCTATGACAAAATTTCTCAACTAAATTTTATGATTGGATGCCTTAAAATATGCTATAAATTTTGCTGCCATGATGGAAGAAGTAATAAGAGATTGCTTAACACTATACTAAGAAATTATCCTACAAGCCAGTATATAAACATAGCCTAAAGTGGATATCCTACTATCTTGGTATCTAGCAAATCAGAGTCATAACACCTAATGATCTCCAAATGGTCTGATCTTCTATATATAACTATATGATATTTTGTCCTCATTAAATATCTCATAGCTCTTTTTACTTCCTTCCAATGATCCATTTTAGGATTGCTTAAGTATTTGTCTAACACTCTAATAATATATGCTATATCCAGACATGTATAAACTTATTATATAAGATGTTGGGAAATCTCAGTGGGTGCATCACATGCTCAGTGGAAATTAAAACAAAAAACTAGTTTCCCATGTATATCAAATCATTATACAAAAGATTGGGATCGCGAGAAAAACGTAAAAATCGATAAAACCGTGATATGTGAGAGATTAATTTTACCTAGAGAGATCGTATATCTATGTATTCTAAATCCGGATGGAGAAGATGATAGAGGTCAAGCATCCTCCTCTCTAACGATATCCACACGATGAAAATCTGTAGCGAAACTCCTCCAATATGATCTCACAACTCTTGCATAGAGGGAGGGAGGAGAATAGGAGGTGGTGGCTAAAGCTGCAGCCTATCAACTAAGAGTCTCCCCTCCTATTTATAGAGAGCCAACAAAAACTCTAGGGCTCCTACCTTAGTGGGTATTGAATCTCCATCCAATTACCCATTAACTTGCATTATTGGAACTCTATCTAATAATCTCCTTAGGTCTCTAATTGAGCCTTAATCAAGGAGCCCATCAGTACATGGTCTCATCTAATAAGAATAGGGGCTAATTGGATCTCCATCCAATCCTCTATTCACTGAAGTGACCCTCTAGGCCCGATATCGAGCTGGCCGTGACTCTCTCTCATCATAACTCTTTCTGATACAGTGAATTATTATCCTAATAATAATTCACTTGACTCATCGACTATGAACGTACTAGGCCACTACGCCATAGTCCCTAGACGGTATAGGGGGATTGAATCCATCGGACCTG
This sequence comes from Ensete glaucum, assembly GCA_021527575.1. NCBI lineage: Eukaryota > Viridiplantae > Streptophyta > Magnoliopsida > Zingiberales > Musaceae > Ensete > Ensete glaucum. Next base: position 42,912,316 of record CM038551.1, on the reverse strand, counting down.
TCTGTCCTTAGTTACTATGTATCTATAATCCCTCATCCAACTAATATCTCAGAGACCGTATATTAGACATGGTACTATCACGTCACATATAATCGGATTCTCCTAGAGAACTCTTTCTCTCTCAATCCGAATGACCCTAGCCAGGGATTTGTCTGAGCAAGCACATATTGAATATTCCTCTCATAATACTGAGAGTAGATGATTCTCTATTGACATTTAATTGCCTTTGTAAGATTGGCTACCAATCCCGATAACCAATTATACCAAATCTGAAACTTTTCAAACTTGTAAGTCTAGTATTAAAGAAAGTGGTACTCATACAAGGCATCCTTGGTGTCTCAAGTCTAAGGACCAGATACACAACTGGGACTATAGAATCACTATCTGATATTAGATATTATTAACCATACAACATTCCATAAGCATATCAATCAGTGAACTCATTCTCCAATAAGCACCTGTACTATATCATTAATGTCTCCACCCAAGTAGCTATAAGACCAGCCACCTCCATCATATGGATGGGTACATAGTACATCGATCTCTCTGGTTATCTCAATGTCCCTCTTGGGTAACTTATGACCGGGATTATTTAGGATTTGTGTTTAAAGATGAATCGATCTCATTATCATGATCTCATCACGATCTGACTCCCATTGCACAGAACCAAGAGCATCACAATATATATATATAATAGATAATGTGAGAATATACTAATATTAATCATAAGCAAAAAGGTCCATAGTGTATCACACGTGCCATCACTCATGTGATTGGCTTGCAGGGCATCTGTAACCAGTAATCTCGTACTTGACCAAAAGCCAATCACCTATATATCTAATCCACATCAAACCCTTGTGATGCTCAAATACAATCTAAGCTAGTGGCTTCGTCAGTGGATCTGCAATGTTATCTTCGGATGGAACTCTTTCCATTGCTATATCTTTTCGGGTCATAATCGCTCTAATCAGATAGAACCTCCTTGGATAATTCTATTGAGACCTGAGTTCTTTTGTTAGATTTATCGCCCTATCGCTGTCACAATATATGGGAGTCAGCTCTATGCTGCTTGGTATGACTCCCAAATCCTTGATGAACTTCTTCATCTAAACCCCTTCCTTTGCTGCTTCTGTTGCAACAATGTATTCTGCCTCTATGGTTGAGTCAATAGTAGTATCTTGCATGAAACTCTTCCAACTTACTGCTCCTCCATTTATGGTGAAAATAAACCTTGAATTTGACTTGATATCTATCATCAATGTTGGACTGAAAACTCGAGTCTGTATAGCTCTCAACCTTGAGGCTATCTCTTCCATATACCAGTAAAAGATTCTTTGTCCTTCTCAAGTACTTAAGGATACACTTTACTGTCTTCTAGTATTCTAAACCTAGATCTGCCTGATACTTGCTCGTGACACTCAGAGCATGTGCTATATCAGGCCTGGTACAAAGCATCATATATATGATATACCCTATCACTGAGGCATAAGGTATCTTATCCATGTTTGCCCTTTCTTCAGGAGTCTTTGGGGACATACTCTTAGAAAGTGATATTCCATGTCTCCTCGATATAAGACCTCTCTAGGAATTCTCCATGTCAAACCTTTTAACAATGGAGTCTATGTACCTAGGTTGGGATAAGCCAAACATCCTTTTAGACCTATCTATATGGATTCGGATTCCCAAAATATAAGATGCTCCCCTAAGTCTTTCATGGAGAAGTTTTTGGATACTCAAGCCTTTAATATGGAGAGCATTCCTACATCATTCCCAACGATTAGGATGTCATCCATATACAATACCAAGAAGGTGATAGTGCTCCTACTTACCTTCCTATACACACAAGGCTCATCTTCGTTTTTAACGTGGTAGTTACAAGTGCCCTGCAAGCCAATCACGCGAGTGATGGCACGTGTGACACACTACGTAATCTTTTTGCCTATGATTAATATTGGCATATTCTTAGAGTATATTATATATAGCATATATATTGTGATTTTCTTAGTTCTGTGCAATGGGAATCGGATCGTGATGAGATCATGATAATGAGATCGATTTATCTTTAAATACAGATCCTAAATAATCCCGATCATAGGTTACTCGAGAGGGACATTGAGATAATCGGACAAACCGGTGTACTATATACCTGTCCATATGATGGAGGCGGTTGGTCTCATAGCCACTTGTTTAGAGATACTAAGGATATAGTACAGGTGCTCCTTGGGGAATAAGTTCACTAATTGATCCACTTATAGAATGTTGTATGGTTAATAATACCTAATGTTAGACACTGATTCCATAGTCCCAGTTGTGTATCTGGTCCTTGGACTTGAGACACTAAGGATGTCTTGTATGAGTACTCCTTTCTTTGATGCCAGACTTACAGGTTTGGAAAGCTCCAGATCTAGTACAACTGGTTATCGGGATTGATAGCCAACCTTATGAAGTCAATTGAGTGTCAATAGCGGATCATCCACTTTCGGTATCATAAGAGGAATATCCCATATGTGCATGCTTAGGTAAATCCCTAGTCAGGGTCATTTGGATTGAGAGAGGAGTTCTCCAGTAGAATCCGATTAGAGTAAGATAAACTGATTTCGTATATGACATGACAGTACCATATTCAATATATGATCTCTGGGATATTAATTGGATGAGGGATTATAGATACATCGTAACTGTGGACAGACAGGTCCGATGGATTCGATCCTCCTATACCATCTTGTCACGGACTTAGCTGAATTTGCCTAAGCCATGCGGCACTCTCGCGGCACTCCCAAAGACTTAGTTGAAATTGCCTAAGTCGTGGAGCAACCTTGCCCACTATTCTGGACTTAGTTGGGATTGCCTAAGTCATGAAACGCCTAACGCATTATCTGTCTGTAAACGGTCAACCCTCTTACAACCTCTTAAGGTCCCGTAGGATCTGCAAAGAAGAAGTTGATTAGCTTAGAGGTAAGCGACGGACACATCCCGACATCTCGCAAAGCGGAAAGCTATACAAGCAATTTATCGAACACCTTTAGTACAACAAAGAAAAGAGAGAAAGAGAGCGAAATAGGACTTTGGAGGGTTGTAGGAATGGTCGCAAGTCCACAAACGACGGTTCCCAAGGTATCGGATGCAAGACAAGTTCAATTGCTGATGAACGCCTACGCCCGACATATACCTGGAACCCCATCCAGCTCGGTGCCATCCGGGGGGTTCCAAGGTGCTGAAATGGCTGACATTTTGCACCACTCAGAAAGGTTGCCACAACACACGAAAGGGATCCAAAAATTGGGTTGTTTTGACTTTGCGCAGCAAGCGATCATTCTGCAGCCTTCTACACTACTTTCGCTCATATTTCCTAGGTAAAAACACATAAACTCAAGGCAAAAGAAGCTGCCAAACATATGTACAAGCAAGAAAAAGTGACAAACGATTCAAGGAGCAAAGGCATTACGGTTGAGCGACGACCGTTCGTGACATTCTCCCCACTTAAACTGTCGACGCCTCATTGACGCTTGTCAAGACTTTGACGCGAGCTTCTTCATGTCGCAGGACGTCTTCTGGCTCCCAACTGGCTTCTGTTTGAGGAAGCTTTTGCCACTTCACCAAGTACTATATTTGCTGCACTCCATTGGGTAGCTTTATCTTACAATCTGCTAGAATAGTTTCAACTCGCTTCTTGTAAGAGGCTCTAGTGGGGGGTAGTCGAGTTGGAACATTTCGAGAATCATCTCGCGGATCTGAGTGGTAGGCTTTCAAGTTGCTCGCATGGAAGACGTTGTGAATTCTGAACCATGCTGGCAGTTGCAACTTGTATGAGACATTGCCTACTATGCTGATGATTGGGAAAGGACCGTCATACTTACGTACCAATCCTTTGTGCACTTTATATCTAATAAACTGGAGTGATGCTGGTTGAAGCTTCACCAACACCATGTCACCAACTTTAAATTCTTGTGGTCACCTTCTCAAGTCTGCCCACTTCTTCATCTTTTTGGCCGCCTTCTCCAAGTAAACCAGCGCAATATCTGCATTGTGATGCCATTCCTTTGCGAAGTGATAGGCTAATGGGCTACTCCTTGTATAACCAATAACCAGGGTATGAGGAGTTGATGGCTGTTATCCCGTAATAATCTCAAATTGGCTCTTATTGGATGCAGAGCTCTGCTACAAGTTATAGGAGAATTGGGCTTTGTCCAATAGCTTCACCCAATCTCGTTGGTTGGCACTCACGTAGTGTCGAAGATATTGTTCCAAGAGCGAGTTAATTCTCTCTGTTTGGCCATCCGTTTAAGGGTGGAGGCTTATGGAGAAGTATAATTTAGACCCCAACAAGTTAAACAACTTGGTCCAGAATCATCCCAAGAACCGAGAATCCCGATCACTAATGATGTTGTGTGGGACTCCCTAATACTTAACCATATTCTTCATCATTAACTTAGCCACCTCCTCCCCTGAGCAATGTAGGGGTGCCGCAATGAATGTTGCATATTGTGAAAATCGATCAACTACCACGAGTATCGATCCAAGTCCCCCTACTACGGGTATGCTTGATATGAAGTCCAAAGAAATGTTGTCCCATGGCCTTTTGGTATGGGCAGCGGCTCCAAAAGTCCCACTGGCTTCTGCTGCTCCATCTTGTCCTATTGACAAGTAAGGCATGTTCGAACATATTCCTCCACATCTGTCCCCATCTTCGGCCAATAGAAGGCCCTCTCCACGAGAGCCATTGTTCGGTGGATACCCAAATATCCAGCCCAAAGGGAATCGTGACACTCTTTCAAGAGTTCACGCCTCAAGTTATCTGCTCGTGGGATATAAACTATGTTCCCCTTGGTGTAGATGAGTCCCTCCTGGACCCAAAATCGTCGTGCCTTGCCCTCTTTGATGAGTTGAATTAGGTTCACTGCCTGAGGATCTCGGTACAATCTCTCTGATTCCTGAAAAGAAAGTTGGAGTGTAATTGACTTGCTTGGCCTTCGCCCTCCAATTGTATAGCATTCACTAGCTCCACTTTCTGACTCAATTCATCGGCCACAACATTTGCTTTTTTGGGTTTGTACTCCATCACCATGTCGAACTCAGCCAAGAAGTTCTACCATCGTGCTTGCTTTGGGGAGAGTTTCTTTTGAGTTTAGAAGTAACTCAATGCGACATTGTCTGTCCTTAGCACAAATGGTGCTCTTAGAAGGTAGTGTCACCACACTCGTAGACAATGGAACACCGCTGTCATCTCCTTCTCATGCACAGGATATCACCGCTCGGTCTTGTTGAGCTTGCGACTCTCATAGGCCACTGGATGACCCTCTTGCATAAGAACTCCTCCAATAGCAAAGTCTGAAGCATCGGTATGGACTTCAAAAGACTTTCCATAGTCCGGTAATCTGAATATAGGTTCTTCTAACACAGCAATCTTCAGGTCTTGAAATGTCGCCTCACATTTGTCCGACCATCTCCAGGACTGCTCCTTTTTCAGCAACTCCGTCAATGGAGCTACACGCTTCGAATATCCAGCTATGAAGCGCCGATAATAGTTGACGAACCCATGGAAGGATCTCAACTCTGGCACCTTCTTTGGTGTTCGCCAGTCCACCACAGCTTGCACCATAGCCTTGTCCATTCGAATGGACCCATTCCCAATTCAATGCCTCAAGAATCAAATCTTCGTTTTGTCACGGACAACAATGTAAACAAGGTGTTCGATGAAATGCTTGTGTTGGTCTATGTCCTTCGGTTTAGGTACATATCTTGTACAACAAGAAGCGGGCTTACGGTAGGATTGGAAGCCCTAGTTTGATTTGCTTTATGGCCAAGTTTGGCTTGTAAATACAAGTGTGTCTTATAAGCACTTGTGGGGACTTCGGTCTGTAATGGACCATGATCCTTTGTGTGCAACCTCTCTGAGTTTGTAATGTCCATGGGTGTAATTTGTATTTTGGCTTTATAAAGTGTTTTTCTTGAGCAGTTGCTTGTGGATCCCATGGAAATTGCTTCTTCTGGCCCGTTTTCTCATTTTGTAAGTCTGTGGGATTTTAGGAGATCTCGGGGAGGGCTGACCTTTGCGGACGGACACGCATGGGTGCCGCACGGCTTAGGCAAAATCAGCTAAGCCCGTGACAATGTGGAATCAGAGCGGGACAAGCACACGCAGAAACACTTGCCATACAAATATGGGGGACCTAGCTAGGCTGTGTGGAGGACAGCTAGCACGCGCAACCGTTTGGGAGAAACGGACATTGAGATGTAGGGAAAGGAGTCGCTCAGAGGAGCGGGCATCCTGGTTTGGCATTCAAGGAATAACCAACCCCTTTGTGCGAGAGGCACCACGAGGACAAGCAAGTGAAGAAGAGTGCGTAGCACACAAAGATTGGGATGGTTGAGTTTGAGCTATAGCTCCATGTTGGCAACCGAACTTGATGGTGCTTAAGGCAAAGTAGGGTGCTTGGTGAAAGATGAGACCGTGCAAGGTGGGAGGTGTTGTGTAACGACCGAAATTGTTATGTAAAGCTCACAGAGGTGAGGAGAATTGCTAACTCGAAGGATTCGGAACTCATGCATGGGCTTGTACACGGATGACAGAGTGTTCGTGGCCATCCCAAGGCGCAATTAGAACTCGGCGCCATGGAGCATCAGAACTTTCTCTTCGACATGGAAAAGATATGTCCGTAGGCGGCTGAAATGTGCAACAAGTTCCACATGTTGCTAGACCTTGAAGGGTGCAGTGGAGACTGTATGGGAGAAGGGTCGCAATCTAGCAAGTACATTTGTGGGGGCAGAACAAAGCACAAGTTCAGTAAGATGGAGTAGCCTAAAGGGGATGATGGTCTCTGAAACTTCCAGTGAGAAGTATGTAAAGAGAAAAGTTGCTCCAGCAGGACAGATATCCAGGAGGGATAAGTCCTAGTTCTCCAGTGGGAGAATCTTGTGTAATGGACTGCACATATTGAGGAAGAGTTTCTCAAGGTTATATCTCCATAAAGCTCAATGGACCGAGTGAGCGACGAAGAGTTGTCGCATGATCTTGAAGGAGGTAATGCATTGGTGGATGCATTTCGAGATCAAGTGGGGGAGCAATCCAAGGCAACATCATATGAAGGCACACTTAGAGTCAAGGCAGAAATCGAACTCAACAGAGGGCTGACCAGTGGAATGGTGGACGTGAGGGCCACTATCAACTCAGTGCAAATCGAGGAGCAGAGCGACTTGGGTGGAACTCGGTGAAGTATCCAAGCCGCATGAAGGGAGTTGACATATAAGATGGAACATGGAGCGGAGGCACGGAACTTTCCTTAGACAGAGGTCAAGGGCATGAACTCTTGTAGAGGCAAGAGTGGGATCATGTCGTTCCATGGGTTCTTCATTCTGATGGGACAGACTTATTTTGCATGGTGCCAAAGATGAAGGGAGCTTCAAGGCACATGCAAGCTACCTAAGAGATGCATTTGATGGAGTAACTAAGGTGATTCAACTTGGGGAGGCAAAGTTAGGATCATGAGACCTTAGTACGGGGCAAGAGGTCGCAAAGGCGGGTACTCTTGAAGAATATGCCACAGTGTTGCCATTCGAGTTGTCAAGAACAGGAGGTGCATAGCAAGATTGTGTTGGTAGGGGATAGAGGCCCAAGATCCAGATAATGGTGCACCAACTCTAGCGAAGTCAGAGGACTTCAAGAGCTACTAGGCGACGGACTGTCCTAGAGCTATGCTTCGTCCAAGTGTAACCCAGGAGTGGGGGGGACAAAGGGGAATTGCCAAGGGAGCGAACTAAAAATCGGAGATGGCGAAGGCCCTATGATGTGTTGGCAGAGGCCACACATGGAGAAGTCGTAGTCCGAGTTCATCACACGAGAATCTGTAGGCAATGGAGATGTCACCAGGAGGCGACATGGTGCAGCGAATCGTGGTGGAATAGTTCGTGGCAATGCAATACAGGCAATCTTGTCCCGTGAGGGACAAAATCATGCGGAGGTATGATCAGGAGTTACTGGGAGCTCCACTTTAGTGTACGACACAACAAGAAGAAGGGCTATGGATTCAAGGAGTGAATGCCGTAATACCGCAGAGGCGGGTCTTCGGGTGTGCATCAAAGCTTGCATTGGATGAAAGCCTTAGTCATCAGCATATGGGAGCTGTATACCACCGAGGAAGAAGTCTAAGTGCACGTACCAGTGAGTCCCATGAGGGGGACATGATCATGTGAATGATCAGGAGCTGCTGGGAGCTCCACTTCGGTGAACAATGCAATGACAAGAAGGGCTGTGGATTCAAGGAGTGAATGCCACGATCAGGCGGGTCTTCGTGTGTATGCATCAAGCTTGCATCGATGAAAACCTTGGTCACAAGATATGGGGTACCACCGAGAGTAGTCGATTGCAAGTACCGGTGAGTCCCATGGAGGGACCCGATTAACGAGGCTTGGAGAGTTGGACTACTGCTCACATTCGCAAGGGAGCCCGGCAAGTCAGAGGACAAGGCCAAGTAAGCGAACGTTGCTACCAAGGAAGCGAAGGAGAACAGAATCGGCGCGAGCCCTGCAACAAGATGGCGGAGGCCATGCATGAGAGTTGCAGTCTGTCTCTCCATCGACCAAGGAGAATTGCTGTGAGGACACAGTGGTATCGAAGCAGGTGGTCGAAAGGGGCGAGGAAGCGACGACGAGTCCAACGGGGCTCAGCTACCCAAAAGAAAAGCGTCGGTTAGAGAGGAGGTGGACTCGGAGGAGCTCCACAGTGCCACAGAGGCAGATCTACCGACCGTGAAGGAAGGGATGAAGATGCAAGGTAACAGATAGTAGTGCTATGGGCTTGGCAGCGCCATGGTACCGTAGATGCCGGACTTCCGTGAAGTCATCGATCCCTTGCTCTCATGAAGGGACAGAATTGATCGTAAAAGGGGCCAAGGAGGTGGAGAATGTAGAGGTAAACTTCAAGTACCAAGACGAGGCAAAAGGGCAGAGGCCAAGAAACTTCATAAGACCGATGTCGATATGCTTCTCATCCAGATAGCCGAAATTAAGGGACTTCGCGTTGATGCAGGAGTGCTCGACCAAGGAACGAAGTAGGCAGTACATGGTACTGTACCTTTCTACTCAAGAGGAGTAGGCAGTAAAAGTGATGGAGAAGACGGTACAATCCCAAAGGCGACCAGATCTATCAAAGACTTACTCCAAGTTGGGGGACTCCAAGTTGGGGTAAACTTTTTGCTCTTTTCGAGCAAAATTTCTTGTATTCCAAAAGTTCAATGGTAGTGGAAAGGTGAATCATAGTAGCTAACCCAACGCAAGGAGTGCAACCACTTCAAGTGCTTCAGAAGTGTGAGTAAAGAGCAGGCGAATATTAGTACCCAGCTTAATGCATGAAGTACAAACTCAAGGAGGCAGGCGAAATCGAGTAACCTTTGCCAGGCGAAATTGAGTAACCTTTGCCTTCTCAACTCGAGAGAATGGGTGAAAACAAGTACCCCAGTTCTCTTAACTCGAGGAGGTGAGTGAAGCCAAGTAAACTTTTTGCTCTTTTCGGGCAAAACTTCTTGCATTCCAGAAGTTCAATGGCAGTGGGAAGGTGAATCACAGTAGCAAACCCAATGCAAGGAGTGCAACCACTTCAAGTGCTTCAGAAGTGTGAGCAAAGAGCAGGCGAATGTTAGTAACCAGCTCAATGCATGAAGTACAAACTCGAGGAGGCAGGCGAAATCAAGTAACCTTTGCCAGGCGAAATTGAGTAACCTTTGCCTTCTCAACTCGAGAGAATGGGCGAAACCGAGTACCCCAGTTCTCTTAACTCGAGGAGGTGAGAGAAGCCACCTTACCTTCTCAACTATGAAGAGAATGGGTGAAGTCAAGTATCCCAGTTCTCTTACTTATCCAAGCAGGGGAGCTCTGCACAAGTTCAGTGACCCTTCAAAGAAAGCTTATGGAAGACAATGGTTGTCAAATCCTCACCGTTGGTGATCAGTACTATTGAGAGTAGTTTTTCCACTTCATTTCCCAATTGACTAAGAGGGAGTGATGCGAACATACTTGGAAGTGACAACTAACAACGAAAGAAGGTTCAATGGGCAAACATTATGGAGAAAGGACCTTAAAAACTTCAAAGTCTCTGAGGCGATGCTCGTTAAAGCTCCAACAAGCATCTACCCAGTTCAAGCAATATGAGTATACTGCGATACTGGCACATAATAAGGCAGGTCTTTTCCTTCATCAGAGGGATCCGCGAGAACCAACAAGGATCAGCACAACTCAGCCAACCCCACACCAGATTTAGTCATTGGTGAGTTGAAGCAGCATGGCGGATTAGAGTTCGACTACTCAACAACAGCGGCGGAGAGCGGCTAGGAGCCAAAGGGGCGTGTTGCAGCCAAAGCAGAAGATTAAAGATTCAGCAGAATGCGAGGAGATGCAGCGTCTACAGTGGCTTCGACGAGGACGTCGAAGGAATAAGTGGGGGAGAATGTCACGGACAACAATGTAAACAAGGTGTTTGATGAAATGCTTGTGTTGGTCCATGTCCTTTGGTTTAGGTACATATCTTATACAACAAGAAGCGGGCTTGCAGTAGGCTTGGAAGCCCTAGTTTGATTTGCTTTATGGCCAAGTTTGGCTTGTAAATACAAGTGTGTCTTATAAGCACTTGTGGGGACTTCGGTCTGTAATGGACCATTATCCTTTGTGTGCAACCTCTCTGAGTTTGTAATGTCCTTGGGTGTGATTTGTATTTTGACTTTATAAAGTATTTTTCTTGAGCAGTTGCTTATAAATCCCATGGGAGTTGCTTCTTCTGGCCCGTTTTCTCTTGAGCAGTTGCTTGTGGATCCTATGGAAATTGCTTATTCTGGCCCGTTTTCTCATTTTGTAAGTCTGTGGGATTTTAGGAGATCTCGGGGAGGGCTGACCTTTGCAGACGGACACGCATGGGTGTCGCACGGCTTAGGCAAAATCAGCTAAGCCCGTGACAGTTTGGGCGAAGTAGCACTTTTCCCTCTTCACGAATAAGGTGTTCTCCTTGAGAACTTTGAAAATTGTTCGGAGGTGTCTAACATGCTCCTCAAGTGTTTGGCTATAGACGATGATATCGTCTAAGTAGACGACTACAAACTTATCCATATACTCCTTGAACAGCTGGTTCATGAGAGTGCAGAATGTAGCCGGAGCATTGGTTAAGCCGACAGGCATCACCAAGAACTCAAATGCTCCATACCTGGTCACACAGGTAGTCTTCACCTCATCACCTTCTGCAATACGCACCTACCAATACCCTGACCGAAGGTCGAGTTTGGAGAAGTACTTTGCCTTGCCCAATTGATCGAACAAGTCCACAATGAGCGGGATAGGGTACTTGTTCTTCACCATCATCTTGTTGAGGGCTCGATAATCAATGCATAATCGAAGGCTCCCATCTTGTTTCTTCTGAAAGAGGACTGGAGCTCCAAAAGGTGCTTTGGAACTACGGATGAGACCACCGCTTAGTAGTTCATCTAACTGCTTCCTCAGTTCTGCCAACTCTGGAGGGGCCATGCGGTATGGTGGTCTCGCTGGAGGCTTAACTCCCGGCTCCAGCTCAATCCGTTAGTCCATGCCTCTGTGTGGTGGTAGAGTTCTCGGCAACTCTGTTGGCATGACATCTGAGAACTCCTTCAGGATGTTCACCACAACAGCAGGTTCCTGAATGGCCTCCCTGTCAAGTGTCTCTAGCTTCATAGCAACTACAAAGGTTAATTCACCTTTTTGCACCCCTTTCTTTAATTGTAAAGCCGATATTTGTTGTAGGTCCTTGGTTCCTCCTCGAGAAACTGGAACCATGCAGGGATCATCGCCTCTCATTAGACACAAGAAGTTCAAGAATGGTATTGGCACCAACTTTGCTACGTGCATAAACTCTATTCCGAGAATCACTTGGAAGTCGTCCAATGGCACCGCCATCAAGTCTGTGCTCCCGCTCTTGATGGGGACCCCCTTTGCTTGTCCGGAGATCTGCTTGGCCTCCGAGTTCACCGCCTTCATACAACTTGGGCTCTTCTCCAAGATTAGTCCCAGTCGCTTAGCTTCGCGATCGGCAATAAAATTATGGGTCGCGCCCGTGTCCACCATTGCACGGGTTGTTCGACCATTAAGCTTGATGTCCACATACATCAACTCGATGCTTCCTGTCTTCGGTGGCTTTGCCTTTGTATTCTCCCCCACTTGACCCGGCAACATATTTAACAAATGCATTGCTCCTATCCTGGGTCCTTGCGATGCCTCATTGTTGCTACTGGAGTCAGAACTGCTCGAATTAAGGTCGATAGCTTTGCCCTTGTCAGACTTACGGGGTAGAATTGATGCCGTCAAAACATTGAGTGCCTATTTTTGTGGGCACTCCCTCACCATGTGTGGTCCTCCACATAAGAAGCATCCAGTTGGCTTTGGGACTCTACCTCTTCAGCCTGGTCCCTTATAGAAATTCTTCTTCTTTTGCTCACCCCAGAGTCCTTCGCTCGAGAGTATTTAGATGGGCGATTTCCCGAAGATTGTTTCTTCTTTCTCAAATCCTTCGAAGAAACAAAGTCAATTAGCCTTTCCATGGCTACAATTGCCCCGACTACGTCGGTGACATTCCTTCGATGTAGTTCTTGTTGTGCCCATGGCTTCAAGCCATCGAGGAAGCTGAATAGCTTATCTTTCTCAGATATGTCCCATATATCCAGCATCAGTGCTGAAAATTGTTTCACATACTCTTGGATTGTTGTACTTTGGCGGAGTTGTCTCAGTTTTCTTCTTGTGACAAACTCTGTGTTCTCGGGCAAGAACTGAGTTCTCAACTCTCGCTTCAAGTCTCCCCATGTATCCATTTGACATCGGCCTTGCTGGATCTCTTCCCAACGGGTTCGCCATCAAAGTTTTGCATCCCCATTCAGATACATTATTGCTATAGAAATTTTGGTTTCTTCAGAATCGAGCCTTGTAGCACCAAAATACTGTTCCATGTCAAATAAGAAAATTTTAAGCTCTTTGGCATCCCTAGCACCTCCGTAGCACTGCAGATTTGGTGCCCTGAAGTTTTGTGGTGGCACAGTGCGGGTGTTGTTCCCTCCTGCATCAAGAGTCCTTGTTAACACCATCACCTTAGCCGTGAGTTCTACCACAACTTCATGTAGATGTCGTACGGAATCTTTGGTATCCTCTGTCAGTTGATCAATCAGGGATTCAACTTTCTCGATCCAAGATTCAGCTTCTTCTAGCGAGCTCTCTACCCTAAGTAGCCTTCGCTGGCCTTTGTAGAGTTCCTCCATGCTCGCTTCAAGAACATCAAGGCGAGTCTCCGCTGTTATAATTCTCTCCTTGTGGCTCTTTTTCCCGGTTGGCGCTCCAAATGGCCCCACCTCCCCTCATGGAGAATACCCAACTTCACGCTCGTCTTGTTCACTATAGAGCTCCTCATGAGTGGCTCCTACAGTTTACGAGCGAGTTTGCACTTGCAGCCCACCTACGACTGCTTGGAGCAAGGGTCCGGCTTGCCCCATCTTGCTCAATTCACCACGATATTTCACCATGGTGAGATTACGAATCTTTTTCGCTCTTCGTATGAATTGCTTGTCTGCTCTGATACCACACTATCATGGACTTAGCTGAATTTGCCTAAGTCGTGCGGCACCCTCGTGGCACTCCCGAAGACTTAGCTAAAATTGCCTAAGTCGTGGAGCAACCTTGCCCACTATTCTGGACTTAGCTGGGATTGCCTAAGTCATGAAACGCCCAACACGTTATCTGTCCGCAAAGGGTCAGCCCTCTTACAACCTTTTAAGGTCCCGTAGGACCTGCAAAGAAGAAGTTGATTAGCTTAGAGGCGAGCGACGGACACGTCCCAACGTCTCGCAAAGCGGAAAGCTATACAAGCAATTTATCGAACACCTTGAGTGTAGCAAAGAAAAGAGAGAAAGAGAACAAAATAGGACTTTGCAGGGTTGTAGGAACGGTCGCAAGTCCACAAATGACGATTCCTAAGGTATCGGATACAAGACAAGTTCAATCACTGATGAATGCCTACGCCCAACATATACCCGAAACCCCATCCAGCTCGGTGCCACCCGGGGGGTTCCAAGGTGCTGAAATGGTTGACATTTTGCCCCGCTCAGAAAGGTTGCCACAGCATACAAAAAGGACCCAAAAACAGGACTGTTTTGGGCTATTTTGGCTTCGCGCAGCGAGCAATCGTTCTGCAACCTTCTATACTAATTTCGCTCACATTTCATAGGTAAAAACACATAAACTCAAGGCAAAATAAGCTGCCAAACATATGTATAAGTAAGAAAAAGTGACGAATGGTTCAAGGAGCAAAGGCATTACAGTTGAGCGACGACCATTCGTGACAATCTAGGGACTATGGCGTAGTGGCCTAGTACGTTTATAGTCGATGAGTCGAGTGAATTATTATGGAGATAATAATTTACTATATCAGAAGGAGTTCTGATAGGAGTAACTCACGGCCAGCTCGATATCGAGCCTAGAGGGTCACATACATATGATTGATATTTCAGCGAATAGAGGATTGGATAGAGATCCAATTAGCCCCTATTCTCATTAGATGATACCCTATGCTGATGGGCTCCTTGATTATGGCCTAATTAGACGCCTAAGGAGATTATTGGATAGAGATATAATAATGTAGGGTTAGTAGATAATAGGATGGAGATCCAATACCCACTAAGGCAGGAGCCCTAGTGTTTTTTAGTGGCTCTCTATAAATAGGAGGGGAGACTCTTAGTTGATAGGCTGCAACTTTAGCCACCACCTCCTATTCTCCTCCCACCCCTTGAGCAAGAGTTGCAAGATCAGATTGGAGGAGTTTCGCTACAGAGATCTATCATGTGCATACCACTAGAGAGGAGGATGCTTGACCTCCTTCATCTTCTCCATCCGGATCTAGAATACAGGGATATACGATCTCCCTAAGTAAAATTAATCTCTCACACATCGTGGTTTTTCGATTTTTATGTTTTTCTCGCGACCCCAATCTTTTGCATGATGATTTGATCTGTGTGGGAAACTGGTTTTTGTTTCGATTTCCATTGCACATGTGAGGCACCCGTTGTAGGTTTCCCAACAGTGATATCAGAGCCATGGTTTTCGTGTGAAAGATTGGTTTTAAACTGTGTGTATTGAGATTGAATCACGTAGAATCGTTCTACGCATTCTGGCTGCATTTTCACAGTGAAGGAAGCCCTTGCAAGGGGCAGTCGGGCATGGCCATAGCTAGCCCCCTTGCAGGGGCTACTGGTCACCTGCAAGGGGCAGCCGACTACAGCGAAGGCCCCCCTGTAAAGGGGCGACCGGCTGCGGCTAGGCCCCCTGCAAGGGGTGGCCACCCGTAGGGGCAGCAACCCCATGGGCATGACCGACTACGGCCAACTCGCAAGGGGTTGCCGCCCGAGCCACAAGGGCTCACACTGCAGCGACCGCAGGCGGCCGCGGCAGGCCGCAGTGGTGGTTGCCCACTACAAGGCCGCAAGGCAGCCCGCGGCCAGTGCCGCCTCAAGGGTGGCCGCCACCGAGTCTTGCCGGCGATGGCGCCTGCCGCATAGGCGACTACCCACACCGATGACGTGCTGTGCCGCCACTTGCATAGGGCAACAACGATGGCGACGGTGCAGATGGGGGCAAGGTGAGGGCTAGGGCATCCTTTTAAGAATAAGGATGATCCTTCCCCTCTGATTTTTGAAAATTTTGAGGACTGTTCTCATGTGCAAAATTCTGAAAATACCCTCAACAATTCTAAAAATTTCGAGGACTACACTCGTATCCATAATTATAAAAATGCCCTTGATAATTCTAAAAATTTCGAGCATGTTTTGATTTCTAAAAAAATAATTAATTAAATAATTTAACTAATTATTATATATATCTAGTAATCCTACATATGATATGATATACATGTGATGTATGATGTGGATGGATGATCATGAGCCATGTGTTGTGATGTGTGTAATTGTGATTATTATTATTGGGGCCTGCGTGCCTCTGTTTTTCTTTTTTTTTTTCGGGCCTATGTGCTTGTGATTATTTGTAATTATATAGAGAGGCACGTCAGGAGCGTGGAGATAAACAGTGGGACCCACGATGCCGTGGTGGGAGATTATGACGCATAGTGATACGACGATATGATAGAATCGATGATGACGAGATCAACAATCATAGGGCATAGAGATGTGCCAATGCATACATAGATCCTATTGTGAGTGATTAGGCCCATTGGCTCGGGCTTAATCATATTAGGTGATGGCTCATGATCATCCGATATGGCTTGCATGTGTGATGTGTTATACACCTACTAGATATATGTATATATATATATATATATTTACATACGATGTAGACATATATAAAATATGTATGTGTGTGACATGATATATTAGAAGACCGGTAGAAAACAAAAATCCCTCCTAAGATAATATTAAGTCAGTAAGCGTGAGATGATAAGATTGACCCACGTGGCCTTCCATCGTTATAGGAAGAAATTGAATCATGACATAGGTTGAGTTGGTCGAGTCCCTCGAGGCTCACCTATCTACGTGATCAAGTTCTTGCCTATGACATAGAGATTTTACTGGTGACCTGAGGACATGGTATGCTTGGTCGAGTCTCTTGAGAGCATATCATTGAATCAGACTCATCTTGTAACGATGATGATGACTTAACTAAACATTATGGTTAGTCGAGTCCCTTGAGACCATGATGATTCAGAGGTCGAATATGATGGGAATCACTAGGAGTTGTGATTGGCAAGAGTTGCCTACCTTCTGGGCTTAGTGCAATTGGTCGAGTCCCTCGAGATTGCACTAAGACGCTAATTGGATCCCGATCCCCACTAGGAGTCTACCGAAAACTTTCGTCTCACATATCGAGGGTGTCGTATGATTCACGAAGAAAATAGTGAGAGGACATCAAGATAGAAGTCCATATCTTAATTAGTATTTTCTGTAAAATCTGCATGTTATTTATTTTTGCTATATCTTGTTTTGTTAGAAACATGTCTCTCACAAACTCCCCTACGCGACGTACTTGATGCCAACCGTCTCACTGGTCTAAACTATACAGATTGGCTCCGTAATTTGAGAATTATTCTCACGGTGGAGAAAATCGTATACGTCCTTGATACAATCATGCCCACAACAGAAGAAGGGGCAAGCGAGGATGAGATCGCTCGCTATGTGAGGTATATAGATGATTCCACATTAGTAAAATTTTACATGTTGGCCTCTATGACTCCTGAGTTACAAAGGCAACATGAGAGCATGGATACAGATTCTATCCTTATTCATCTCTGCTAGCTGTTTGAGAAACAGGGAAGAACTCAAAGATATGAGATATCTAAGAAACTCTTCCAAGCTAGGATGATAGAAGCGACATCGGTTGAGAACCATATCCTAAAAATGATAGGGTGGATCGAGAAACTCATAGGTCTATGAATAGTCCTAGAGGATAACCTATCCATTGACTCTCAGGATGTTGATCCTCAGACCTACGAGGAGGCTATTATGAGTATAGACTCCAGGAAGTGGCAAGAAGCCATGAATTCTGATATGGATTTCATGTACTCTAACATAGTTTGGAACCTTGTAGATGCACCTGAGGGTATTGTACCTATCGGCTGCAAATAGATCTTCAAGAAGAACATCGAAGCAGATGGAAAGGTAGAGACCTATAAAGCAAGGCTTAGCTAAAGGATATCATCAAATACAAGGAGTTGACTATGAAGAAACCTTTTTACCTGTAGCCATGCTTAAGTCGATTAGAATTATTTTCACCATTGTAGTATACTATGACTATGAGATATGGCAGATGGATGTCAAAACAGGATTCCTCAATAGCAACCTTGAGAAACCAAAGGGATTCGTATCCAAAGAGAGTCAAGATAAAGTATACAGGTTGCTTAGATCCATTTATAGATTGAAGCAAGCTTCTTGAAGTTGGAACACAAGATTTGATGAGGTGATCAAATCTTATGACTTTGTTAAGAACAAAGATGAGCCTTGTGTGTATAGGAAGGTAAGTGGAAGCGCTATTACCTTCTTGGTGCTATATGTGGATGACATCTTAATCATTGGGAATGATGTAGGAATGCTCTTCACAGTAAAGGCTTGGCTATCTAGAAACTTCTCTATGAAAGACTTTGGGGAAGCATCCTATATTTTGGGGATTAGGATCTATAGAGATATATCCAAAAGGATGCTTGGCTTGTCCAAGTCTAGGTATATAGACTCCATTGTCAAAAGATTTGGCATGAAAAATTTCAAGAAAGATCTTATACCGATGAGACATAGAATATCACTTTCTAGGAGTATGTCCCCAAAGACTCCTGAAGAAAGGACAAATATGGATAAGATACCTTATGCCTAAGTGATAGGATCTATCATGTATGTGATGCTATGTACTAGGCTTGATATAGCACATGCCCTGAGTGTCACGAGCAAGTATCAGGCAGATCTAGGTTTAGAACACTAGAAGACAGTAAAGTGTATTCTTGAGTACTAGAGAAGGACAAAGGATATTTTACTAGTATATGGAGGAGGTAGCCTCTAGGTTGAGGGCTACACAAACTCAAGTTTTTAGTCTGATATTGATGATAGCAAGTCAAATTTAGGGTATGTTTTCACCATGAATGGAGGAACAGTTAGCTAGAAGAGTTCCAAGCAAGATACTACTATCGACTCGACCACAGAGGTGGAATATATTGCTGCAGCATAAGCAGCAAAGGAAGGGGTATGGATGAAGAAGTTCATCAAAGATTTGGGAGTCGTACCAAGCAGTGTAGAACCAATTCCCATAAACTGCGATAACAATGGGGCGATAGCTCAAGCGAAGGAACCTAGGTCTTATCAGAAGTCTAAGCCTGTTCTGAGGAGGTTCCATCTAATAAGAGAGATCATAGCTCACAAAGATATAGTAATGGAAAGAGTTCCATCCGGTGATAACATTGTAGATAATGAAGTCGTTGGCTTAGATTGTATTTGAGCATCACAGGGTTCTAATAGAGATCAGACACATAGGTGATTAGCTTTAGGTCAAGTGGGAGATTATTAGTTACAGGTGCCCTGTAAGCCAATCAAGCGAGTGATTGCACGTGTGACACACTGCATAATCTTTTTACTTATGATTAATATTGGCATATTCTCATATTATATTATATGTAGCATATATATTTTGATGTCCTTGGTTCTGTGCAATGAGAATCGGATCATGATGAAATCATGATAATAAGATCAATTCATCTTTAAACACAGATCCCAAATAATCCCGATCATTGGTTACTCGAGAGGGATATCGAGATGACTGGATAGATCATTGTACTATATATTCGTCCGTATGATGGAGGCGGCTGGTCTCATAGCCACTTATGTGGAGACACTAAGGATATAGTACAGGTGTTTATTGGAGAATGAGTTCACTGATTGATCCGCTTGTGGAATGTTGTATGGTTAATGATACCTAATGTCAAACATCGATTCCATAGTCCCAGTTGTGTATCTGGTCCTTAGACTTGAGACACCAAGAATGTCTTGTATGACTATTCCTTTCTTCGATGCCAGACTTATAGGTTTGGTAAGCTCCAACTCTGGTACAGTTGGTTATCGAGATTGGTAGCCAACCTTACGAAGGTAATCAAGTGTCAATAGATGATTATCCACTCTTGGTATCATGAGAGTAATATCTCATATGTGCTTGCTTAGACAAATCCCTAGCCAAGGTCATTTGGATTGAGAGAGGAGTTCTTCGGTAGAATCCGATTAGAGTAAGATAAACTGATTCCGTATATTACCTGAGAGTACCATATCCAATATACGATCTTTGAGATATTAGTTGGATAATGGATTATAGATGCATGGTAATTGTGGACAGATAGGTCCGATGGATTTGATCCCCCTATACTATTTGGGGACTATAGTGTAGTGGCCTAGTACGTCCATAGTCGATGAGTTGAGTGAATTATTATGGAGATAATAATTCACTATAGCAGAAGGAGTTATGATGGGACTAACTCACGGCCAGCTCGGTATTGGGCCTAGAGGGTCATACACATATGGTGGATGCTTCAGTGAATAGAGGATTGGATGGAGATCCAATTATCCCCTATTCTCATTAGATGAGACCCTATGCTGATTGACTCCTTGATTAAGGCCCAATTAGAGGCCTAAGAAGATTATTGGATAGAAATCCAATAAAGTAAGGTTAGTGGGTAATTATATGGAGATCCAATACTCACTAAGGCAGGAGCCCTATGGTTTTTTAGTGGCTCTCTATAAATAGGAGAGGAGACTCTTAGTTAATAGGTTGTAACTTTAGCCATCACCTCCTATTCTCTTTCCACCCCCTGAGCAAGAGTTGTAAGATCATATTAGGCTATGCTCTTGTCGGCTCCACTGACTTCACTCAGACGTGGATGGATGGAGCTCTTAGACATGGGAGACTTAATGAGTTTATGTTCCTAAATTATTTATTTGATAAACTTTGAGATTATTCCTATACCATTGATATACTTCGAAATATGTCCTGTGCACTTTTGATATGCTTCAAATCATTTCACATTCTATTGATATATTCCAAAACCCTTTATGCATCTTTGATATGGTGTAAAATGTTTCATTTTCTATTAATATATTCTGAAAATTTTCATATGTGTTTGCTCCTAACTGTTTCGAATGTCATTGTTATATTTCCGAAATGTTTCATTTGGTATTGATATATTCCGAGACATTTCACATGCTATTGACATGTTTTGAAATGTCCTAAGTATCGGTGATATGCTCTGAAATGTTACATATGCCTTTGATATTGATAGAACCCAGAAAGAGCTCTATAGATTTTGACCTTTGAAGGAGATCAACCCTTGGAACGCTATAGGGGTTCCACCCTCCTAGATTCAACACAAGGCTGAAATAAAATTGATAATTGCTTGATTTAAGAGGGCCGGCTACATCTTTGAAGAGAGATCAAAACCCTAGCCTAAGGGGGTGCTTGCCTAAGTAGAATTATCCCTTTGTCTCTCCTATGGCCAACCTACCTTAATAGGAATAGGAGGAGACTAAGTGGCCCTATAGCCGACCTAAGTAGTGGGAAACCCTAGCCGACCAACCCAGTAAGGGGTGTGGCGGCTACTAAGCCCTAAGGGCTAATCTAGACCCTAGCCATACTCATTTATAAGATATGAGTGACTTTATTACAATCTAATAGGGTTTTTATTAACTAGTACTAAGATGATTAGGCCTCAACCCTATTGGAGTCCTATCAAGTCCGCCCTCTTCAGATCAGCCTTGTCCTCAAGGCTGAGGATCCATAAACTCTGTAAACTGGATCTTCAACTCCTTATGTGACTCTCATGTTATTATTAACTGAACTTTGGCCTCCTTATCAGTTGGGGTGTTAGTTAGAAGGATTTAGGCTGAGTCGTCGTCTTTAAATTTTTATTTAAGATAGGATACCTGGTAGATCAACTGTAATCTTATTCTGGTGCATGAATATGATCTCTAGGTTAGGGTCCTAATGTGATCATCAATTTTGCAAGGCCCAAAGAAATAGGGAGACCACTTCATTAAGGCTCAAGTTTCATGCTGATCGGGCTAGAGGTGTAGAAAAACTCGATCTTCAATTTTTCATCCATTCTGAAGTTTGTCGGGAGGCCATTTCTTCTTTGCATGTGCTGCTATATAGTTAGTCTTTAGTGATAGCCAATCTTTCTTCTGAAATGGTGACTGCCCTTTAGTATAGTTCAGGATGATGAGAGCCCAATCTGGCATGAGCATGGATTGCAATTCTTCTAGTTTTACTCCTCTTTCATGCCATTGACCTATATCCAACCATATTTTAAATTTGGTCGTAATTAGTATCTCTTGTAAAAACCTCGTATGAAGTATGGGGGAAACCTTAGTGTAAATTATGAGTTGACCATCTTGCATAAGAATAACTCCAATTCTAACTCCTGATGCATCAGCCTCAATGACAAAAGTGCAGAGCTAGGACCGATGTCATCATCATGGTTGTTTTAAGTCAATCGAAGGCTACAGAGGCTTTATCCGACAATAAGAAGGAGTCTTTCTTCAGTAAGGATGTGAGCGGAGCACTGATCTTGTCATAATCTTTCACAACATTTTGGTAGTAGCCCGTGAATCCAAGGAAATCGCGTAGTGATTATACGTTTATAGGTCTCGGCCATCCTTGTATTGTCTCGATCGATGTCAGGTCCATTGCCACTCCATCCTCTGATATAATATGCCAAAGATACTCCACTCTACACTGTTAGAAGCCGCAATTTGACAATACAAACTTGTGTAGAAAACTCTAGAAGATGTCATTTATTAGGTTTTGGAAAGTAGAAGGAATAGTCATAAGTCTGAAAGGCATTACTAGAAACTCGTAGTGGCCGTTATGCGTGTGGAATGTAATTTTTAGAATATCTTTGGTGCATACCCAAATCTGATGGTATCCGGATCGGAGATCTAATTTATTGAAGACTCGGGTTCCTTTTAATTTGTCCAAGAGTTTATCATCTTTCTTGTACACTAGCAACACTAGTGAGGAATAAGGGCTGCAACTCGGTCGAATCCCTCTGGTATCAAGCATCTCTTTAACAATGTTATCGATCTCATCCTTCTGCAAGTGAGGATAGTGATATGGTCACAAATTTGCTAGAGGTTTTCCTAGCAAAATAGGAATGCAATGGTCATACAACCAGTTAAGGGGTAGCCTACGTGACTCTAAGAAAACATCCGTGAATTCGTTCAGGCAAAAGACAAGCTTCGGATCTGAGTTTTGTACGTTCTTCCCCGTAGATGGCTGCTGAATATTAATCAAGAATCCACCATGAGCTTTGTGCAAAACTTTTTCCATTCATTATAATGAAATGGTAGAAATTTGGCTCCCACGCTTGTCTCGTAACCTCAGAAGGAGCTCTATAGATTTTGACCCTTGAGGGGGATCAACCCTTGGAACGCTATAGGGGTTTCTCCCTCCTAAATTAGGCACAAGACTGAAATAAAATTGATAATTTTATTTAAAGAGGGATCAAAATCCTAGCCTAAGGGGGTGTTTGCCTAAGTAGAATGACCCCTTTACCCCTCTTATAGCCAACTTGCCTTAATAGGAATAAGAGCGGGTAAGTGGCTCTATAGCCGACCTATGCAGGGAGAAATCCTAGCCGACCGACATAGTAAGGGGTGTGGCAGCTATTAAGCCCTAAGGGTTAATCTAGACCCTAGCCATACTCCTTTATAAGATAGGAGTGGCTGTATTACAATCTAACAAGGTTTTTATTGACTAGTACTAAGATGATTAGGACTCAACCCTGTTAGAGTCCTATCAGATATATTCTGAAACACTTTATACATCTTTGATATGCTCTAAAATGTTTTGTATTCCCAATGATATGCTCCAACTACTATTTCTCTATTGTTATGATCAAAGTATATTTCGAATGAAATGATTTATGATTATGTATCTACGAGATGCTCTCTATGGATTCTTACACCCTTGCCTTGCTATTCGATATCAAGTTTCTTTTGAAAGCTATCCTTTATTGTGTTGGATATGTTAGTCACTTGCTGAGCTCTATATGCTCACCCTGTTGCTATATAAATTTTACAAGTTAACTTGTCACTTACAGAAAAAGTTAGAATTGAGCTGAGATAGTAGAAAGATATGTAGATTTTAGATAAGTCTTGTTGAGAGATATTGTATAAGAATATTTTATATATAATGAGATATTATAGATAAATATTAACTGATGTATTTTATAAAAAGGTTAAAATACCTCTCAGTGTGGAATCTTTGAATGTTAAGTTTTACAATCATATGAAGTGGTGGAAAATGGTTGGTTTTGCATTTATATAGATTTCTGAGACTGATGGTTTTACAAGCGTGGTTAGTATTTTTTGTTAAGTTAATCTTCGAGTTTTGTGAATTATCGAGTGATGTAGTGCAAGATTTATAAACTGCACATATTTTTCGAATAGATATGAATAATCTTTGAAAATGTTTAATTAGTGTCCTCAAATTTAGTTTCTATCCTGGGTTCGGATTGTGGACGAATTATATTATATTTTTGATTAAGACAAGGTCACCCCTCTCGAATGCGATATAATTTGGGGGGCGTGACATTGGTGGCAGGGAAACATGAGAATTATAAGAGGCCCTACGTTGAGAACTCCCAAGGGCAGCTCCCGGAGGTCTGGAGAAGGTGGCCTGATCGGCGAGAACCATCCTACCCGAGGTCACCCCCGCCTCCTTTGAACTCGACTAGGATGGAGATTTTCCTCCAGATTAGAGAAAAAGGGCTTTTGAGAATTCCTAACCCTATAAAAAGTCATAGGGAGATCAGGGACTGGGCGAAGTATTGCCATTGAACTATGGCCATGACATAGAGGAATGCCATGACCTTAGGAATCAGATCGATGAACTTATTCACAAAGGATATCTCGAGCGCTATATCAAAAGACCATGAGAGCCCTCTTTGTGCCCCCAAGGACTAGTGAAAAAGCAAATAGATGTCATCGTCTGAGGTCCAGAACTTTACAGTGATAGCATATCAAGACAAAAGGCTTATACTCGGACCTTCGTAGAGAAGTGCCCCCATTAAGTCGATGAACCTCAAATCAGCTTCGACGTATAGGAGGTAGAGTACCCCAACCATGACAACACATTGGTGATCTATCTCTGCATCACCAATGCACAGGTGAAGAGGGTCATGGTTGACACTAGCAGCTCGATAGACGTCTTGTACCATGACGCCTTCTAGAAGCTTGGATTGACCACCACTGACCTATCGCCGATGAGCTCCACCCTTATTGCCCCCCTAAGGATGACCATTCTACTTGTCACTCTCAGGCCAGAGCCCTGTTCCAACACCTTGATGGTGACTTTCATGGTGGTCAACTTGCCATCGGTATATAATGTCATCCTTGGTTGACCAACCCTTAACAAGTTGAGAGCAATCGTCTCTACCTACCACCGAGCCATCAAACTCTGACCAGGGTGGGGATTAGGGAAGTTAGTGTTGATTACAGGTGCCCTGCAACCTAATCACGTGAGTGATGGCACATGTGACATATTGTATAATTTTTTTACTTATGATTAATATTGGCATATTCTCACATTATATTATTTGTTACATATATATTGTGATATCCTTGGTTCTATGCAATGAGAATTGGATCGTGATGAGATCACGATAACAAGATCGATTAATCTTTAAACACAGATCCTAAATAATCCTGGTCATAGGTTACTCGAGAGGGACATTGAGATAACCGGATAGACCAGTGTACTATATACCAGTCCATATGATGTAGGTGGCTGGTCTCATAACTACTGGTGTGGAGACGATAAGGATATAGTACAGGTGCTCATTGGAGAATGAGTTCACTGATTGATCCACTTATGGAATGCTGTATAGTTAATGATACCTAATGTCAAAAAGTGATTCCATAGTCTCAGTTGTGTATTTAGTCCTTAGACTTGAGACACCAAGGATGCCTTGTATGAGTACTCCTTTCTTTGACGCCAGACTTATAGGTTTGGAAAGTTTCAGATCTAGTACAGTTGGTTATCGGGATTGGTAGCCAACCTTACGAAGGCAATTAAGTATCAATAGAGGATCATACACTCTCGGTATCACGAGAGGAATCTCAGACAAATCCTTAGCTAGGGTCATTCAGATTGAGAGAGAAGGAGTTCTCCAGTAGAATCCGAATAGAGCAAGACAAATTTATTTCATATTTGACCTGACAATACCATGTCCAATATATGATCTCTAGGATATTAGTTGGATAAGGGATTATAAATATATGGTAACTATAAACAGACAGGTTCGATGGAATCGACCCCCTTGTACCGTATGGGGACTATGGCATAGTGGCCTAGTACGTCCATAGTCGATGAGTCGAGTGAATTATTATGAGAATAATAATTCACTATATTAGAAGGAGTTCTGATAAGAGTGACTCAAGGCCAGCTCGGTATCGGGCCTAGAGGGTCACACACATATGGTGGATGCTTCAACGAATAGAGGATTGAATGAAGATCCAATTAGCCCTTATTCTCATTAGATGAGACCCTATGCTAATGGTCTCCTTGCTTAAGGCCAAATTAGAGGCCTAAGGAGATTATTGGATAGAGATATAATAATGTAAGGTTAGTGGGTTATTGGATGGAGATCCAACACCCACTGAGGTAGGAGCCCTAGAGTTTTTGGTGGTAATAGTTTAATTAATTATTATATATGATGTGATGTACATGTGATGTATGATGTGGATAGATGATCATGAGCCATGTGTTGTGATATATGTAATTGTGATTATTATTATTATTGGGGCCTACGAGCCTGCTTTTTTCTCGTTTATTGTTGGGCCTGCGTGCCTATGATTATTTGTATTACATGGAGAGGCGCTGCGGGAGCATGGAGGTGACGGCGGAAGATTACGACGCATGGTGATGCGACGATCTGACGGAACCGATGATAACGAGATCAACAATCATAGGGCATGGAGATGTGCCAATGCACACATAGATCCTATTATGAGTGATTAGGCCCATTCGCTCGGGTTTAATCATATTAGGTGACGGCTCATGATCATCTGGTGTGGCTTGCATATGTGATGTGTTATATACCTACTAGATATATGTATATATATATTTGCATGCCATGTTGATATATAATAAATATGTATGTGTGTGACATGATATATTAGGAGACCGATACGAAACAAAAATCCTCCTATGATAATATTAAGTCAGTAAGCGTGAGACAATAAGATTGACCCACCTGACCTTCCATCGTTATAGGAAGAAATTGAATCACAACATAAGTTGAGTTGGTCGAGTCTCTCGAGGCTCACCTATCTACGTGATCGAGTTCTTACCTACAAAATAGAGATGTCACCGTTGACCTCAGGACATGGTATGTTTGGTCGAGTCCCTCGAGGGCATATCTTCAAATCAGACTCATTTTTTAATGATGGTGATGACTTAACTGAATATCATGGTTGGTCGAGTCCCTCAAGACCATGATGATTCGGAGGCCGAACGTGATGGGAATCACAAGGACTTATGATTGTCAAGAGTTGCCTATCTTTTGGGCTTAGTGTAATTGGTCGAGTCCCTCGAGGTTGCACTAAGATGCCAATTGGATCCCAATCCCCACTAGGAGTCTACCAGAGACTTCCGTCTCACGTGTCGAGGGTGTCACATGATTCGCTAAGAAAAAAATGGGAGTACATTAAGATAGAAGTCCATATCTTAATTAGTATTTCTGTAAAATTAGCATGTTATTTATTTTTGCTATATCTTGTTTTGTCAAAAACATATCGCTCATAAAACCCCTACGTGACAAACTTGATGCCAACCGCCTCACTGGTCCAAACTATACAGATTGGCTCCGTAATTTGAGAATTGTTCTCACGGCAGAGAAAATCATATATGTCCTTGATACAATTCTGCCCACACCGGAAGAAGCGACAAGCGAGGATGAGATCACTCGCTATGTGAAGTATATAGATAATTTCACATTAGCAAAATGTTACATGTTGGCCTCCATAATTCCTGAGTAATAAAGGCAACATGAGTGCATGGATGCAGATTCTATCCTTCTTCATCTCTGCCAGCTGTTTGAGAAACAACGAAGAACTCAAAGATATGAGATATCTAAGAAACTCTTCCAAGCCAGGATGACAGAAGGGACATTGGTTGAGAACCATGTCCTAAAGATGATAGAGTGGATCGAGAAACTCACAGGTCTAAGAATAGTCCTAGAGGATAACCTATGCATCGATCTTATACTTTAGTCCATACCAGATTCCTTTTCTCACTTTATCATGAATTTTAACATGAGCAAGTTTCAGGTGATTCTCCCTGAGCTCCTCAATATGTTGAGGGAAGCTGAGAGTGTCATTAAGAAGGAGAAGCCAGATCTCTATATTAGTGAGACCAAAAAGAAAAGGAAGGCCAGCAAAACCCTTAAGAAGGGCAAGGGCAAAGAAAGACTAAGTAAGGCAAAGGTTGCCAAGAAATACTCAGGAAAGGATAAAGGATAATGCTTCTACTGTGGTCAAGATGGATATTAGAAGAGGAACTACAAGAACTATATTGCAGAGAAGGCGAGACAGAAGCTTGGAGAAGCTTCAGGTATATTTATGATCAGTCTCCACTTGTCAGATTTTCATGATAACATATGGGTATTGGATACCGGGAGTGTTTATCATATCTACAATTCGTTGCAGGTTCTAGCAAGACCTAGGAGATTGGCTAGAGGCGAGATGGACCTCAAGATGGGCAATGGAGCAAGAGTTGCTGCATTAATTCATTATTTTTTACAAGAGATGACAACTGTAGTTGATGTTGGAGAGGTCACCCTACATCTACTTGGTGGAGCTATTATTGCATTAGATACATGCTATTTTGTTCCCTCTATTATCAAAAAAATTATTTCAATCTCTTGTTTGATAATTAGTGGATATAAATTAGTTTTTAAGAATAATAGTCGTTTAATAATTATGGATAATGAGATTATTACTAGAGGGACCCTTATAAATTGCTTATATATGTTAGACACTTCTCTATATATCATGAATATAAATATATCTAAGAGGAAAAGAGATGAGGTGAATAATACATACCTATGACATTGTAGGCTAGGTTATATACATGAGGGAAGAATTTAAAAGTTACCGAAAGATGGATACTTAGATCAATTTGACTATGAGACATATGCAACTTGCGAACCTTGCCTTCGTGAGAAGATGACTAACTCTCCATTTAGTGGAACTGGAGAGAGAGCCACTGAGTTATTGGAACTCATACATAGTGATGTATGTGGTCCCATATCGATTCAGGCTATAAGTGGTTACTCATACTTTATTACATCCATTGATGATTTCTTTAGGTATGGATACGTGTACTTAATGAAATACAAATATGAGGCCTTCGAGAAATTCAGGGAATATAAACCAAATTGGAAAGAGTATTAAGACTCTTCGATCAGATCGAGGAGGAGAGTACTTGAGTGTGGAGTTCACTCATTTCCTCAAGGAGAATGAGATTCTATCCTAATGGACACCTTCTTATAGACTTCAGCTCAATGGTGTATTAGAAAGGAGGAATCGCACGCTGTTAGATATGGTATGATCCATGATGAGTTTCTTTATCCTACCCGTTTTATTCTGGAGGTACGCCCGAGAGACTGCAACTTACCTTCTGAACATAGTTCCATCAAAGTCAATAGTGTCTACACCATATAAGATATGGAAATAAAAGAAGCCCGATCTTAAGATTGTTAAGATTTGGGGTTGTCCTGCCCACATTAGAAGACACAACCCCGATAAGTTGGAATGAAGGACAGAATGGTGCACATTCATGGGATACCCAAAGGAAACTTGTGGGTATTATTTCTATCATCCCGAGGACCGAAAGGTCTTTATTGCTAAGAGAGTTGTGTTCCTTGAGAAGGAACATATTCTTGGTGGAAATAGTGGGAGTGATATAGAATTGAGTGAGGTTGGAGAACCTAGCTTAAGCATCATTCCAGAGCCCGAGTCTGTTCAGGTACCTAACACACAAGTTCCAACTTTACATAGGTCTAATAGAGTATCTCACCCTCCTGAAAGATATGTGGGACATATCAGTAGAGATGACCCTCAAGATGTTGATCCTCAGACCTACGAGGAGGTTATTCTGAGTATCGACTCTGGAAAGTGGCAAGAAGCCATGAATTCTAAGATGGATTCCATGTACTTAAACAAGGTTTGGAACCTTGTGGATGCACCTGAGGGTATTGTACCCATCGGCTGCAAATGGATCTTCAAGAAGAAGATTGGAGTGGATAGAAAAGTAGAGACCTATAAAGCAAGGCTGGTAGCTAAAGGATATCGTCAAAGACAAGGAGTTGACTATAACGAAACCTTTTCACCTGTAGCTATGCTTAAGTCCATTAGAATTATTTTGGCCATTGCAGCACACTATAACTATGATATCTGGTAGATGGATGTCAAAACGACATTCCTTAATGGCAACCTCGAGGAAGAGGTGTATATGATACAACCAGAGGGATTCGTATCCAAAGAGAGTCCAGATAAAGTGTGCAGGTTGCCTAGATCCATTTATGGATTAAAGCAAGCTTCCAGAAGTTGGAATATAAGATTTGATGAGGTGATAAGATCTTATGACTTTGTTAAGAACGAAGATGAGCCTTGTGTGTACAAGAAGGTAAGTGGAAGCGCTATCACCTTCTTGGTGCTAAATGTAGATGACATCCTAATAATTGAGAATGATGTAGAAGTGCACTTCATAATAAAGGTTTGGCTATCTAGAAACATCACCATGAAAGACTTAGGGGAAGCATTCTATATTTTGGAGATTCGGATCTATAGAGATAGATCCAAAAAGATGTTTGGCTTGCCCTAGTCTAGGTACATAGACTCCATTATCAAAAGGTTTGGCATAAAAAATTTCAAGAGAGGTTTCATACCTATGAGACATGGAATATCACTTTCTAGGAGTATGTCCCCAAAGACTCCTGAAGAAAGGGCAGACATGGATAAGATACCATATACCTCAGCGATAAGGTCTATCATGTATGCGATGCTATAGACTAGGCTTGATGTAGCATATGCTCTGAGTATCACGAGCAGGTATCAAGCAGATCTAGGTTTAGAACACTGGAAGGTAGTAAAGTGTATCATTAAGTACTTGAGAAGAACTAAGGATCTTTTACTGGTATATGGAGGAGGTAACCTCCAGGTTGAGGGCTACACTAACTCAATTGTTCAGTCTGATATTAATGATAGCAAATCAAATTCAAGATATGTTTTTACCATGAATGGATGAGTAGTAAGCTGGAAGAGTTCTAAGCAAAATACTACTATTGACTCGACCACAGAGGCAGAATACATTGCTGCAGCAGAAGTAGTAAAGGAAGGGGTGTAGACAAAGAAGTTTATTAAGGATTTAGGAGTTATACCAAGCAGCATGGAGCTGACTCTTATATATTGTGACAGTGATAGAGTGATAACTCTAGCAAGGGAATCCACGTCTCATCAGAATTGTTCTAAGGAGGTTCTATCTGATTAGAGCGATCATGACCTGAAAAGATATAGAAATGGAAAGAGTTACATCCTAATATAACATTACAGATTCACTATTGAAGCTATTGGCTTAGATTATATCTGAGCGTCATAGGGGTCTGATGAGGATCAGACACACAGGTGTTTTGATTTTGGTCAAGTAGGAAATTGCTAGTTGCAGGTGCCCTACAAGCCAATCACGTGAGTGATGGCACGTGTGACACACTGTGTAATCTTTTTGCTTATGATTAATATTGATATATTCTCACATTATATTATTTGTTACATATATATTGTGATATCCTTGGTTCTGTGCAATAGGAATCAGATCGTGATGAGATCACGATAATAAGATCGATTCACCTTTAATCACAGATCATAAATAATCCCGGTCATAGGTTACTCGAGAGGGATATCGAGATAACCGGATAGACCGATGTACTATATACCCGTCTATATGATGTAGGCGGTTGGTCTCATAGTCACTTGTGTGGAGACACTAATGATATAGTACAGGTGCTCATTAGAGAATGAGTTCACTGATTGATCCGCTTATGGAATGTTATATAGTTAATGATACCTAATATCAGATAGTGATTTCACAGTCCCAGTTGTGTATCTGGTCCATAGACTTGAGACACCAAGGATGCCTTGTATAAGTACTCCTTTCTTTAACGCCAGACCTATAGGTATGAAAAGTTCTAGATCTGGAACAATTGGTTATCGGGATTGGTAGCCAACCTTATGAAGGCAATTGAGCATCAATAGAGGATCATCCACTCTCGATATCATGAGAGGAATATCCTATATGTGCTTGTTTAGACAAATCCCTAGCCAGGGTCATTCGGATTGAGAGAGAAGGAGTTCTCCGGTGTAATCTGAATAGAGCAAGACAAACTGATTCCGTATGTGACTTGATAATACCATGTTTAATATACTGTCTCTGGGATATTATTTGGATGAGGGATTATAGATACATGGTAACTGTAGATAGACAGGTTCGACGGATTCGATCCCCCTATACCGTTTGGGGACTATGTCGTTGTAGGCTAGTACATCCATAGTCGATGAGTCGAGTGAATTATTATGAGGATAATAATTCACGATATCAGAAGGAGTTCTGATGGGAGTGACTCACGACCAGCTCAGTATTAGGCCTAGAGGGTCACACACATATGGTGGATGCTTTAGCGAATAGAGAATTGGATGAAGATCCTATTTGCCTCTATTCTCATTAGATAAGACCCTATGCTGATGGGCTCCTTGCTTAAGGCCCACTTAGAGGCCTAAGGAGATTATTGGATAGAGATCCAATAATACAAGGTTAGTGGGTTATTGGATGGAGATCCAACACCCACTAAGGCAGGAGCCCTAGCGTTTTTGGTGGCTCTCTATAAATAGGAGGGGAGACTCATGGTTGATAGGCTGCAGCTTTAGCCACCACCTCCTATTCTCCTCCCTCTGAGCAAGAGTCGCAAGATCAGATTAGAGGAGTTTCATTGCAAAGATCCATCATATGGATACCGCTAAAGAGGAGGACGCTTGACCTCCTTCATCTTTTCCATCCAGATCTGAAATACAGGGATATACGATCTCCCTAGGTAAAATCAATCTCTCACACATCGTGATTTTTTTAGTTTTTGTGATTTTTCTTATGACCCCAATCTTTTGTACAACGGGAAGTCATTAGAGAAAATGGGAAGAACATGCCATGAAGGACATGTCATAAATTAGTTTGGATTCCTAAAAGAACCATCAATAACCTTAAGTCATTAGAGAAAATGGGAAGAACATACCATGAAGGACCAATGTTAAACGGGTATCTAAATCAAAACCTCCCATGATATAAAGTTGTTTCCTAATAAGACTAGGAGCACTAAGTAATGTTTTGAAAGTAGATGTTTAAGACTTGAGATCTAATACTCTTTTTAAGCTCACTAGCCTATATAATAATAACAAAAATAATTATTTCAATTAAGAACCATAAATAACCTTAAGTCATTAGAGAAAATAACCTTAATAGAACCATAAATAACCTTAAGTCATTAGAGAAAATGGGAAGAACATACCATGAAGGACCAATGTTAAACGGGTATCTAAATCAAAACCTCCCATGATATAAAGTTGTTTCCTAATAAGACTAGGAGCACTAAGTAATGTTTTGAAAGTAGATGTTTAAGACTTGAGATCTAATACTCTTTTTAAGCTCACTAGCCTATATAATAATAACAAAAATAATTATTTCAATTAAGATGTTTGAAGCTTAATGATCCTTGTTTATATTATAACAAATCCTTTTATTGAAAAGAGTTCATCATTATATAATTAATCTTGATAATGCATAGCTATAGTATGCTAAGACTAGAATTAAAAGAACCCAAGTTATTATTAATAAAAAAATCCTCATTTGAAATTTACATAAATGAGATTTTGATGATGATGGAAATTTTGGTTTAAATGTAAAATCTATTGTTAAATGGTTCAAATATTGACAAAGTCTATGGAATGATTGATTTAAATGTTACATTAATTGAAATGCTATGATTGATTTGAATAATAGAATTTTAGCATAGAACAATATAGAAAAGGGAGAGAAATAAATCACATGAAACAACCAAAAGGAGAATAATTAATCTTAAATGTCATTATATTATTGAAATAAATTTTAAAAGAAGGATAATTCTTCTTGAAAGAATATTTCTATCCTATGAATCCTTTAACAAGAGATAAAATGATACTATTGTTGAGTCTCTTTAACTACAAAAATGAATTAGAAAACTTTTAGCTATTTTATTTTGGAAAACAATATATTATGACTTTATTGAAATTTTTCAAAAAGCAATTTTTGATGATGATTTTTGATATGTTTTCAAATGATTTTGTTTCAAAGAATGGATATGTTTGAATCTATCCAACTTCATTGATATATTGCTTTCGATTATTTGATAACTTAAATTATGATCTTGAAATCTTAAAAATTATAATTTGAAATCTTTTTATTTACTAAGATTCCTTTCATCCTAAACATGATCTTGATTTCTCAATATTTATAACTTGATATTTCTATAAGAACCAAGATCCTTCTTACTTTATCTCTTAAGATTTCAAAAGCTTTAAAATTTTATCTAGGAAGAAATATGTCAAAATAAATCATGTTCTTGGCATTTATGATTTGATAATAATATTCTTTATGACATGATTGCTTATGACTTTCTTCTTAGTATAACTTATCACCAAAAATTAGTATTTCTTAAATTTGTGATAAGTGAAAAATTAAATGAGATTTGTATTATCATGAATATTCCCTTAACTTCTTGACTTGACTTATATGTTATGAGAATCACATTATTGATCTCTATGATTTTCTTTAAAAGGAGATTTATGATCTTAACAGTAATGATTAAATTTTTATCAAGATCATTCTTTTTTCTATTAAAAAGATTTATCTTGGATAAATTAAGATTATCCCCTAAGAATAATTTATAGTATTTACAAAAGAGGGGAAAGAAAACTTATTAAACGAAATCATGTTTATGAGATTTGAATTTTTAATGACATGATATCTCTTATACTTTTTGACATAAATTGAACATGGATGAAAAGAAATTATGCAATCATATTTCTCTCTTGACAATAATAAAAAAATAGGAGATAAATTTTTTAATATGATTAGAAGCAAACATTGAATGATGAACAAGTACGTAGAAGAAAATTAGAACTTTCTAAATACATACAAAATTCTTGATTTATAATTTGAGCTTGATCTACCATCATGCCTTCTTATGAAATTATTGATGCTTTTTATCCAAATTACATGAAATAATTTTAAATGCATGAGTAGCTCTTAAATTTTTGAGTCTCCTTGAATATCATGAAGTTTTGAGCTTAATTTTGAAATTCACATCTATAAAATTTACATATTTAAAATTAAATATTTTTTCTGATATGATATTTTTGTTTCTCTACCTTGATTCTACATTCTTATTCACATAAAGTAGAGAAAGAAAATCACTAGTATTTCAAGAGACGAATAAGTCTATTAATTACATTTTGAACCTCTTGAAAGTGATTTTGATGATTTTGAAATTAAATGATACCATGATTTTGATTTTTTAGAATTATAACTTGAAATCTTTTATGAATCAAAATCTTTTGTTATGTGTTTTTGTATTATTTAAAAGGATATTTTTATATAAATCATGAACTTGACAACTTAAGATTTCTTATGGATGAATCAAGAGATTTTATTTTAATTGTTTCTCCTACAAATTTATCTCTTGATATTCATAATTTACCTTCATGAATTATACATCTCATCACAATGTTAATCTTTCATGATATATTTCATGTGATGATATGGAAAAATGATGTAATGGAAAAAGTTTTACACTATCTCTTTTTTATAATGTCAAAAGGGGAGCAAAATTTGTTAGCTTGTAAAATTGTAAGCTTGAACAATGTAAAGGAAGTAAAAATTTGCTAGCTTGCACTTCCCAAAAGAGAAGAAAGAACTTAATAGATTTATTTATTATATTTTCTTAAAATTTATATGAGAAACTTGTATTTAGCTTATATTCAAATTTTATATATCTACAAGATTGAGGTTGGGACCTAAAAATGCTAAATTATGAAAAATATAAATTACTAATCTAGGTTTTATGAGATTAAGCTTTTTGTGATAACATTTTTGAAAACTTTCTCCATGATTCGGTATCTTATTATTTTAAAAAATTACATGAAGCTATGCAACATTTAAAATTTTTACAAGATATGATTTTATATATCAAGAGATAGCTTTTGCTATATTTGAAATAGATAAGTAGCCTTTAAATCTTTTGGACTTTTGAGCTAATCTTAATATTGCTTTAAAATTTATTAAGAGCTCTTCTCATGATGAAATGATTCAACAACACCTCACATGTTTGTCTCCTTATTAATTACAAAAGGTATGGTTGATGAGTAGAGATTAATTTTTAAATACATTAAATTTATTGAGAAAGGTATGCTTAATGACTTGAAATTTTTCTATGCTCAATGACTTGAAAATCTTCTATGCACTATGACTTGAAATTTTTTATGACATGAAAATTTTCTATGCACTATAACTTCAAATTTTCTATGACTTGAAAATTTTCCATTCTCAATGACTTTAAAATCTTTTATACTCTATGACTTAGAAAATTTTCTATGCTTATTGATTTGAAAATTTTCTATGCTTGACGATTTGAAGAAAAATTCTCAAATATTTTCAACTTCTTGATAATCCTTGAAAATTCTTGATAAGTTGAAAAGTTTAAAAAACAAATCTTTGTTATACTTTGTTATGCTTATTGCTTTGATTTACTTGAATTCAAGAGGATGTGACTCTCTTGAATTTAAGTATTCTATATTAATACATAGACTAAGGGGGAGTAATGTCATCATGTGTTTTGAAATTATTAGCTCTACATTTCACCTTTTTGTTGATGACAAAGGGAGAGAAATATATATTGATGGCACATGACATTGAAAAATATTTATTGATAATATTTGATGATATAACTTGGATATTTTACAATTCATGATTTGATGACTTGATGCAAATTTGTGTTGAAATTTGCATTGAATGGTTGATTGCTTGAATTTAAGAGTGAGTGCATCTCTTAAATTTAAATGATATGGTTTTAGGGGGAGTTAGGATTAACTCTTGTCATCAATTGATTGTCATAATAAAAAAGTAGGAGATTATTGAATCTTGGATTTTGATGATGAAATCAATTGATGGATTATTGATCTAACAGGATTTTTAGAGTTGATTGATGTAGGATTAATTATGATAGAAAGATTATTACAATCAGGATTGGCCAAGGTTAAGTCCATGTATCGAGTCGATGTGTTTGAGAACTCGTTAGGAGTGTGTCGAAAGCTCACCGAGGGTATCGGGAGTTTACTAGGATGACGCAAGAGAGTTTGCTAAAAGAAGATCGAGACTCGCTGGAAGATTGTCGAGGGTAGCCAAAAAGCTTGTCGGGAGTTAGGATGGTCTTGTAATGGATATTTTGACAATTATAAATTATATTTAATTAAGTCATAATTAGTATCGTGCAGGTCTAACGATGGCAGGATCAATGAAGCTACAACCAGATGATAGGCCAAGATAAAGCCTAGGCATCGGGCCGAGTTCCGATGATGTGGTGAGATTTCGCTGGAAGTTTACTAGGAGATTCACTGAAGGAATCGGGAAGCATGTTGGGAACACGAAGGGAGATCAACGAGAAGAAGATCGGAGGACTTATCGCAAGATTACCGGAGGTTACTGGAGTATACAAGAGTTAGGTCTTAATTAGGCTTAATTGGTCATTAATTATTGTAATCATTGAGTCATAGTTTGAAGTTAGAGTCCTACTTAAGTTGGATTTGGAAGGAATCCAAATCAACTCAATGAGCCAACCAGATCCACTACTGGGTTTGGTTGAGCTCAGGTTGAGCTTAATCAGTTGACCAAAGAGCTGATCAATGTAAAAGTCAAGCCAGAATTCAAAAAGTGGAAGAAACTACTTTTACGAAAATTTTGATGGGTAAACCACTGGTAAGCGATAGTTAGACAGCCTCTACCATAGAATCCGAGCGGCGGCCAACAGGTGTAAGCAGGTAAATTGCCCAGACGACAGTTGGACCGCTCGTACCACAGATTATAGGCGGCGGCCAATGGTTCATGGTGGGTAAACTACCCAAAACGATGAGTAAACCACCTGTACCCAGTTTTTCCTGGTATATTTGATTTTTGGCTCTAAAAATCTGAAGCTACTTAGGGCCTATAAATACCCCAAGTTTTCTTACATTTATAAAAACACTTTTGGGGGATTATATTTTGAGAAAATATTATGTGAGAATTATATATAAAAAAAAAGGGTAAGGGAGAGAGCTTAGAGTTGTAAATCTAGTCCCTTGTAAACTCAAGTGTAAGGGTTTGATCTTCACCTAAAGAAGATTAGTAGTGGATGCCGGTGTGCCTCAAGATGAGGACTCAGAAGTGGACATAGACCGTTGGTGCTGAACCACTATAAAATTATAAGTGTTTCATACTTGCATTGCTTGAATATTGTCGAATTGATGCTTTCAACTTAACTAAACGCCTTGAAAGTAAGACGATAAGTTCTTTTCCTCAAACGTGATTATATTTTCGGCTTCTTTAACAACTTACCTTTAATCACTCACTTGTTTTATTAAAAACGAAAGCTTTAGATTTCCTATTCTATCTTATTCAGAAAGCTTTTGCTTTAGAAAGAAAATTTTTAGCTTGCACTAATTCACCCCCCCTC
Source organism: Ensete glaucum (assembly GCA_021527575.1). Classification (NCBI taxonomy): domain Eukaryota; kingdom Viridiplantae; phylum Streptophyta; class Magnoliopsida; order Zingiberales; family Musaceae; genus Ensete; species Ensete glaucum. Next base: position 42,873,951 of record CM038551.1, on the reverse strand, counting down.
CTCTTAGTGCTAATTGATCCTAACACAAGGTCACTAAGGACCAACTACAGGACCTCACTGAGATATTCCAGACCCTTAGGAGATTCGGAATGCTGGGGTCAGGTCGGGAAAGTTCCTCGACTTTATTATCCACCAAATGGGAATCGATGTGAATACCCAACAAATATAAATAACTACCATGCAACCCTCTCAAACGGTCAGTGAAATGTAACGCCTCATAGGGAGGCTGGTGCCATCAGTCAATTCCTGTCCCGATCGGGGGACAAATGTATCCCATTCTTCCAAGTGCTAAAGCACACTAAGGATTGCCAGTGGAGTCCAGAGTGTCAAGATGCCTTTGAGAAGCTAAAGGCATATCTCGCCTAACTGCCACAACTCACCACGGTAAGCTCGGGCGAATCACTCAGCTTGTACTTAGCCACCTTTGAGTATGCAATTAGTTTAGTTCTAGTTCGTGAAGAGTCGGGCATGCAAATGCCCATCGACTCCTCCAGCCATGCCCTCAACAAGGTTGAGGAGTGGTACCCTCCTATCTAGAAGTTGGTCCTGACCATGGTACACGGAGCTAGGAAGCAACACCCTTGATTTCAAGCCCACACTATAAAAGTGGTAACTAACCAAGCCCTTCATCGGATTCTCTCTAACTTTGATGCCTCAGGATGGATGGTCCAGTGGTCAGTCGAGCTCAGGAAATTCAACATCCAATATGTCCCAAGGATAGCCATAAAAACATAGGCACTAGTATACCTCATTTCTGAGTTGGCCCCCATCTCAACCAATGCCCATGAGGCCATAGACCAGGAGTGGACCTTGTTGTTGGTCAGCCAACATTGAAAGGTGTGAAGTGGGACTAGTTCTGAAAGGACCAGATGGCCAATCATATGAACGCATGCTCAGCTTCGAGTTCAAAGCTACTAACAACAAGGATGAGTATGAAGCTCTCCTATTCGGGCTATGCCTAGCCTCGGAACTCACCATAAAGGAACTTAGGGTCTTCAGTGACTCTCAATTGGTCGTCGGCCACATCAATAGGGGCTTTGAAGCTAGTGACCCAATCATAATGAAGTATCTGGTAGAGGTAAGGTAGCCAACCAACAACTTCTAGCACTTCTCCCTAGACAGGGTCCCTCGAGAGAAAAACACGCAAGCTGATACACTAGCCAAGAGAGCATTAGCACGAGAGGGTGGGGGCTACCCCTATAATGTAGAGGTGGTCACTATTGGTCCATCGTGAACCTAAACATCACTATTGCTAAGGTTGTGCCAAGCTGAATGGAGGACATCCTTTAATACAAGGAGGATGAGACACTCCCGATCAATCCAACTACCACTCGATGAATAAAACATGAACAAGTCCGCTATTACGAGATCAATGATTGACTCTACCATAGATTGTTCAACCTGTCCCTCCTCCGGTGTCTCACTCCAACAGAAGTCGAAACCATCTTGGCCGAGATACATGAAGGCATCTGTGGAGAACATATCGACGATAGAACCCTAGCATTCAAGACAATTAGGTATGGCTATTATTAGGCAACTATGCATCGAGATATTATGGCCTATGTGCAATGATGCCTAGAGTGCTAGAAGCATGCCAGGGTCCATCACCAACCTGTAGTTCCCCTGACACCCATTGACTGCACATGGCCTTTTACGCAATGGGGAATGGATCTCCTGGCCCATTTCCCCCAGCCATGGGACAACAGAGGTTCATCATAGTCAGTATCGAGTACTTCATGAAGTAGGTCGAGGATGAGCCCTTAGTATCCATAATAGAAAAGCAAGTCCAGAAGTTCGTATGGAAAAATATCATTACTAGTTCAGCATCCTGAGGTCCATCATCACCAATAACGAGACCCAATTCAATAATGCAAGGTTCAGGGAATTCTACACAACATATAGAATTCGTGTAAAGTTAGATCGGTGGTGCACCCCTTGACCAACGGCCTAGCCGAAGTTACTAAATGATTGATACTAGAAGGCCTCAAGAAGAGGGCCGACGAAGCACAAGGAATGTGGATCGACAAGCTCCCGAGCATCTTGTAGGCATCATAGACCACTCTGAAAACTACCATTAGCGAATCCCCTATAGTTTGACATTTGGGCCCAAGGCCGTATTATCACCTGAGGTGGTCATCCCGACTCTCCATGTTGAAAACTACGAAGAAGGCATTCTAGAAGAATGAAGGTCTGAGGCTCACCTCCGGGCTCTAGCATATAAGAATGCTATTACAAGACTTTTCAATGGGAATGTCCATTCCCAATCCATCAAAATGGGAGACCTGGTGCTGTGGAAGACCGAAGTTAGTGACCTAACCCATTCTCAAGGAAAGCTAGCCACAAACTGGGAGGGTCCCTATTGGGTCATTGACATGGTTCGAGACAAAACTTACTGACTGGCTACCCAAGAAGGAGCCTTGCTGCCTAGGTCATGGCACATATCCAACTTAAAAAAATTTGACACCTAAGGCATAACTTTGTCAAGTCTTCTCGGTGATCCACAGGGTAAGAGATGCAAACAACAGGTCGGATGCAATAAGAAATCTAGCCAGATGGACCATCAAACCAAAGGGGAACCTTTTTTAATTGAGGGGGTGAAGATCACATTACATGTGTAGCCGGGATCCTATGACTCGGTACATGTTTAGACAAACTACATCCCAATAAATAATATAGCAAATGCAGGAACTAAGCGTTCGGTTGCTTCCGACTAAAGCCCAAATCGACATATAACTTGTCGAAATACTACAAGGAGTCAATCATTCGGCCGAACTCGATCGAGGCTCGTATCGACATATGACACCAAGACAAAACATGTACATTTTGACAATAATGCAGGTAGCCAAATGAATGGATTTTCATTAACAACAAAGCATAGTACATTCTTAGCCATCTATAACCCCTAACTAGGCAAGTGATAGAACCCCAAATGGAGCTCTATAGATTTTGATCTTTGAGGGGGATCAATATTAGAACCCTTGCCGATTCTAAGCTTAGGATGATCTCTATAAGGGATCAGCCTCCTAGGAACTCTATAAGGGTTCATCCCTCGGTACTCAAGCTATTCATGATTGATCTATTCATGATAAAAAGTGGCTGATTACAAGGCTATTTATAGGCCTTCAATCCCTAATTCCTAAGAGGACTCCTACTTCAAGACCCCTTCCTTTAAGCAACTCCTAATGCACTTCTAATTCTAACTTCCAATCGGTCTAACTAGGGGTGGTTGGTTGCTTATTGTTTTCCTAACCCTTTCTTAACTTAATCCCCTTCTTAACTAACCCCTCTTTAACTAGGATAAGGGGTGGTTAATTAAGGTAACATACATCTTACTTTCCCCTTAAATATCTTCCTCAACTAATCCCAACCTAGCCAACCTCCTTACTTTCCTTAATAGGTCTCGGCTAGATAGGATTTACATGAATGCCCCTTAGATTTTACATGATTACCCTCTTCGATGAAACTAAATTAGGACTAGCCTAGCTCGAGTCCTAACAGACCCGTCCTCTTCAAATTAGACTTGTCCTCGAGGCTGACGCTCCATAAATTCTAGGAATTTAATCTATTATTCTCCTTGAAGCTTCCTTGTGGTATCTACGATAGACGTACTGTGGTCCGATGGTCCAATATTATCTTGTAACTCTTCGTTAAGAGTAGTAGTATCTGGATGGTGGTGTATCACGATCATGCGATCCTATGCGATCATCAGCTGAACTTGAACCTCCTCATTAGTTGAGATATCAAGTGGATAGATCTGGGTTGAATCATCCTTTCTAAACTTCCGGTAAGATACTTGGAGGATCAATTGTATTTTTAAATTGATGTACTGATCTAATCCATAAGTCACGACTCTATTATGATCCTGACTTTTGCAAGGGCCAAAGTAGCAAGGGCACTACTTCTTTAAGGCTCGAATTTTCTGCAAGTAGGGCTGGAGATAAAGGAAAACTCGAGCTTCAACAACAAACTTTCTTTTGCTCTGGTATTTATTGGGAGGTTGTTTCTTTCTTGCATGGGCTGTAACTTGGTTGTTCTTAAATAGTAACTAAGCCTTCTTTTGGAATAATTGCTGCCGTTTGATAAGGTTCCTAGTGGTGTGAGCCCATTCTGAGAACAAGGAGGGTAGAAGCTGTAATTTTACCAAACATGTTTTCATCTCTCCATTGTACTACTGACTTGTATCATGCAAAACTTTAAATTTAGTAGTAATTAGTATCGCTTTATATATCAGAAGCATCATGTGAGAAGTAGGGAGAGCCTTAGTGTGGATTAGGTGTCGGCTGGCTTACAAAAGGATAGTGTCGATCTCAACTTATGTTTTGTCTGCTCCAATTTTAAACACCTTATTTCGATCTAGCAATGCTAAGACTGATATAGATGGCATCATGGCTGTGGAGGCCCTGTAGATAGTAGACATATGGATGCTAACCTCCTGTTCGTTTAGAATTTTGATCTCTATCTAATCATAGATTCCACGTTGATACTATTACTGGAGGGGCCTGATCTTCTTACGATCATTAATAGAGAAGACTTCAAATAGCATAGCCTGCTCCTGGGAGAGGTAGTGGAAGTAGCCCGAGATCTAAGAGTGTTGTATCAAAAGCCATAGCTGGTTCAGTTGGATATGGTACTCCAGGAAGAGCTTATCCCTGCAGACAAAGAGGTAAAGCTTTTAGAGATAAAGTGTCATTGCAAGGGAAGGTCGTGGCTGAATGATCTGTGTCTCCTAGATAATCCTTTTACCTTCGGCTGTTTGAGAATGTGGACAATAATAAAGCTGAATATATGCTGGTGGTTCCTCATGTAAGATTAGCATACGAAGGTCATGCAGTCTGGTAGGATGAAATCAGCTCAGTTCGATGGAGGTAGCAAACTTCTTCAAGCATTATGTCTTTTCTTCACTCCCATGTTTCCCGTGTAAGGTCACCTACTTTACTTTTCCATTTGTAAGGTCATTAGGGCTCCTAGTATTGATGAGGATGGTGACTGACTGACTCTGCTTAAGAGATTCTTCATCTTTTATTGCTTACAGGTTTACATGGCCGGCTAAAGTGTGAGTCATGTAATCGGCCGGCTATAGGTCCTCTTTTATGTTCTCTTCCTCAGGTTCAATGTCATCTTCTTCAAATTCTTCTATAGGTTCTATCATGGAAAGCATTCCTTTTTTGCAGTGAAAGTTGTAGCTCCAAAGTTCATTGCAATGCCAACAAAGGCCCTTTGTCAATCTATCATAAAGTTCTTCTCTTGTCAATTTCTTTGGCAGTAAAGCTCAATTAGGAACAGGGGGTGCTGAAGGTTTATATGTTGTTGGTCTAGGAGTTGTTCTCATCCTTCGAGCATCAGGGTTCAGCTATTCCTCTTGGATTCGGACAAAAGAGATTACAACCTTCACGGTGGGGGCTGCCACACTTTAACCTCTCCTTTAATTTTTGGCTTGAGTCCTTCGATGAACATCCCTAATAAATGTCTATCAGACCAATCATGAGTAGAGTAAGATAATTCCTCAAACCTGGTTTGGTATTCTTGGATTGTGGAGGTTTGTCGGATCTTGGCAAGTTGTTCGTTGATATTCTCATACTTGGTCAACCCAAAGTGGTTCAATAGTACATACTTGAATTGTATCCACGTTGGAGTCCCATAGTTGTATTCAAGCCAATTGTACCATCGTATAGCATCTCCTTTAAGATGGATGACAGCGGTGTCCACCATGGAATCCTCTGGTCTTTGGTGATGACTGAAGTAATGTTCAGCGCGTGAATTCCATCCCGTCGGGTCTCTTTCTTCCCATCGAGGGAAGTCCTCCCTCATGCATGGCTACCTTATATTAGTGGCTCGTTCTTTCTTTTTAAGAGGCCTCTCTGAACTTGCACTTTGCTAAAAGTTTGTTGGGCTTGGAGATTGGCCCAATCCGAATTCAGCGAATAAGGCGCACAATCTGTCTTCCACGCGTGATTCAAACACCTCCAACTTGGCACCGATTGAACCTTGAGATGCTATTACATGTGCCTCCAGATCTAATATATCAATACCCTTCTCCTGTTATTGAGTTAGTGATATGAAATGGTTGGGTGGATTGATGGCCGAAAGAGGTGACATATCAAGGTTGTGATTTAGGGTTGATAGCTTATGGTTTTAGGTTACTGTTGGTGCTATGGTTTGAGGGTGCTATAGAGACTGCAAAGGGTTTTTGTGGCAGTGGTTTGAGGTTGGGAAGAAATGTTTAGAGTTACTATTGGGGCAACAACCAGTTTGGCAAGGTTCAGTTGCTGCGGAAGATAAGGATCGGTGGAAGGTTTGGTGGCTGTGGAAGACCATTGTTTGGGTTGGCTATGGAAATTGAAAAAAGGCTATGATAGCTGCATCTTAAGGCTATAGGAGTGCTATAAAGATGACATAAATGGCAGCAACAATTTTGGTAAGGATCAGATATAGGCATAGCAAAAAAACCAAAAGGTAGTGCTGCAGAATTTTGTGTCGATAGGCTGCAATAGTCGCTATTTTTGGGCTACAGTTTTGGGTGCTATTAGGGTAAGAAAAATAGGTTATAAAGGTTGTGTCTTAAGGTGAAAGGAATGACTAAAGATGTCTTAGGTGGTGGCAGCAAGTTAGTTGGGTTTCGGTAGGTTACGGAGAAGAAGAAAGACAAAGGTGCAGCACCAGATTTTTCATCAAAAAAATTCCAGTAGAGAAGATGTAATTTTTTCTAGAAATTCTCAATGAAAATTCAAATAAAACTCAAAAGAAATCTATTGGCAAGAAAGAGATAATTTTATTAAAAATTTCATGGAAGGAAATGATAGCAAAATATTCAGCAATATCAAAGATTACGAGAAGGTGTTGCTGCAGAATTTTTTCGGTGAAAGATTTCAGCAATATAGTTGAAATTTTTTTGCAGTAGTGCATAATAAGGAATTGATTAAAACTCAACAGAAATCTACTAGCAAGGGAAATTTAATGCTATCAAAAAATTTGTGGAAGAAGTCAGTAGCAAATGTTTTAGCAAGATTAAGGAATACGAGAAGTTACTACGACAAAATTTTTTCATCGAAAGATTTTAATAGTATGGATGAGATTTTTTTTCCAGTAGTTCAAAATAAGGATTTGAGTAAAACTCAAAGAGAATCTTCTGGTAAGGGAAAGATAATACTGATAAAAAATTCATGGAAGAAAATGGTAGCAAAAGGTTTGGCAAAATCAAAGATCACGGGAAGGTACTACAACAGATTTTTATGTCTAAACTGCAGTAGATTGGATGCAAAAGATGGGTAGGTTATCTTGATGATTTTTCAACGAAACCAAAGGGAGATCTGAGGATAGGAAGTTATAAAGCCATGGTAGAAATTTCATAGAAATTTGATTAGTAAAATAGATCAGCAAATCAAACAGTAAGGGGTGTGCAGCTGGAATTCTGTGGCATAACTTTCATCATAAAGATGGAAACTTTTTGATGAAAAGTTTATGTAGCAATATGGGAATAATTTTTTTTAGGTTTTTAGATTTAGGATAACTAAATTGCAGCAACGGTAAGGTAGAAAACCAGAACCTGTTGCAATTCACGGGGAGATCAAAGGATGATCTGCGATAGTAGAGATGATGACGGAATTTAGTGAAGATCTTCAAGCATGTGGGAATTGCTTTGGATGACTGTGGGGGGTTGATGGATGACTGTGGAAGGGCAACAAGATGTCAAGAACATTGCTCTGATACCAAGTGTTAGAACCCTTACAGATTCTAAGATTGGGGTGATCTCTATAGGGGATCAGCCTCCTTGGAACTCTATAGGAGTTCCTCCCTCCTTGGTACTCAAGCCATTGGCTAAAGAAAGATTGATCTCTTTATGATAAAAAGTGAATGATTACAAGACAATTTATAGGCCTTCAATCCTTAATTCCTAAGAGGACTCCTACTTCAAGACTCCTACTCCTTACAAGTCCTAACAACTCCTACTCCAACTATAAGAAGCTACCTCCAAACTAATCCTAATCCTATTCTAACTTAACCCCTCCTCAACCAACCTCTCTTTAACTAAGATAAGGGGTGGTTAATTAAGGTAACATGCATCTTACTTTCACCTCAAATATCTTCCTCAACTAATCCTAACCTAGTTGGCCTCCCTACTTTCCTTAATAGTGGTCGGCTAGATAAGATTTAAATGAATGCCCCTTAGATTTTACATAATTGCCCTCTTCAATGAAACTAAATTAGGACTCCCCTAGTTGGAGTCGGAGTCGGACAACAAGGCTGAAATAGAATAGATTCTTGCTTGATTAAAAGAGGAGGAGGCTATAAGTTTATATATGGCTCAAAACCCTAACCCTAGGGGGGTGCTGCCTAAGTTAAATTATCCCCTTGCCCCTCCCTCCTATAGCCGCCCTGCCTTAATAGGGATGGGCGGCGGCTGTGATGGCACTAAGGTCTCCTATGCCTACTAAGAACCCTGGTCGTCCAACCTAGTAAAAGTGGCAATGACTAGTGAGCCCTAAGGACCCAAATAAACCCTAGTCACTCTTCTTTATAGGATAAAAGTGACTATATGGGGTTTTATTATAATCTCATAAGGTTCTTATTGATTACTTTTAGGGTGATTAGAACTCAACCCTACTAGAGTCTTATCAATCCCGCCCTCTTTGAATCAGCCTTGTACTTAAGGCTGAGGATCCATAAACTCTAGGAATCGGGTCTTCGGCTCCTTTGATAGAAACCCAGAAGGAGCTCTATTGAATTTGATCTTTGAGGGGGATCAACCCTTGGAACACTATAGGAATTCTTCTCTCCTAGAACTCGACACAAGGCTGAATAAAAGATGATTTTTGCTTGATAAAAGAGAGGGAGTGGCTACATTATTATAGAGGATTCTAAATCCTAGCTCATGGAGTGCTTGCTGAAGTAAATTATCCCTTTGCCCCTCATATAGTCGACCTAGCTGAAGGAAACCCTAGCCGACAAGCCCAGTAAAGGGGGTGGTGGCCACTAAGTCCTAAGGCCCCAATCTAAACCCTAGCCACACTTCTTTATAGGATAAAAGTGGCTAGGTGGGGTTTTATTATAATTTCATAAGGTTTTTATTGACTACTTCTAGGTTAATTAGGACTCAACCCTGCTGGAGTCCTATCACGCCTGTCCTCTTTAAATCAGTCATGTCCTCAAGGTTGAGTGTTCATAAACTCTGGGAATTGGATTTTCAGCTCCACATAAGACTCTCATGTTGCATCTTCAGATGATAAATTATTTCACTTCACGAGTACTTCAGTTGAAGGGCATCAACGGTGCATCAGAATCCTCCAATCAAGTATAGCTTCAGGTTGAGCTTGAATCTCGCCATCATTTATAGTGCTCGGTAGTTGAGTCTGTGCCAACTCTATGATCCCTCTAGTTTTTGGGTCACTCTTCCATTCGGATTCTTCTCCAATTTCTCGAGGTATCTGTTCACCACTTCTTTTTGGTCGTCCGTCTATGGATGATAGGCTATGCTCATCTTCAATTGGGTGCCTTGTAGTTGGAAGAGCTTGGTCTAAAATTTACTTGTAAACATCCTATCACTGTGGCTCATAATTGATCCTTGCATCCCATACAGTTTTACAATATTTTCTACAAAAAGTTGAGCAATACTGGCAACGGTATAAGGATGTCTCATAGCACAAAAATGAGTATATTTGGTTATATAATACCACTACAAAAATCATGCTTTTACCTTAAGATGGTGACAACCCATCGATGAAGTCCATGGAGATGTCAATCCATGCTGAGTCCAATATAAATAGTGGTTGTAGTTTTCTCGGACTTGCCACCATTTCATCCTTTTGCTGTTGGTATACATCACATTTAAATACATAATCATAAATCAATCTTTTCATACCTCTCCAAAAGAAGTTTTGCTTTACCATCTTATTTATTCTCATAAATCTAGAGTGCCCTGCTGAAGGTGAAGAGTGCATCTCAAGAAGGAACAATTACAATTTGGTCTTTGTAACACAGGTCCTTCAAATCCCAAGTGTAGTAACCCATGGAATTCGGATTCTTCTCCAATTTCTCTATGATCCCTCTAGTTTTTGGGTCACTCTTCCATTCCTCTCTAATATCTTTGAGGAAGTCGGTGGAGGGAAGGGAGATGGCTGAAATTTCGGCTTGTCCCGATAGTCGAGATAGAGCATTTGCAACAATATTCACTTTTTCCTTTCGATAAATAATTTCATAATCAAAGCTAAGAAGTTTAGTTACCATCATTGTTGCTCCGGGGAAGATATTTTTTACTCCAAAAAATACTTGAGGCTTCGGTGGTCGGTCTTAATCTAGAAGCATTGACCAATCAAGTAGGGTCTCAACTTTGTGACGGCATGTATGATGACAAGCATTTCTTTATCATACACATATATTTTAAGATAGGATGTTGACAAAGCCTTGCTGGTATAAGCAAGAGGTCAGCCATCTTGCATTAGAACAGCCTTAATTCTAACTCCAGAAGCGTCAGCCTCCATCAAGAAGGTGCGACTGAAATCAGGCATCGCTAGGACCGGAATCATCATCATGGCTGTCTTGAGTTGTTCAAAGGCTATGGAAGCTTTATCCAACCATAAGAAGGAGTCTTTCTTCAGTAAGGATGTGAGTGGAGCACTGATTTTGCTATAATCTTTCACAAGTTTCCGGTAGTAGCCCGTGAGTCCAAGGAAGCCGCATAGAGATTTTATATTTATAGGTTTTGGCCATCCTTGCATTGCTTCGATCTTTATCGGGTCTACCACCACTCCATCCTCTGATATAATATGCCATAGATACTCATTTGACATTGTAAAAAGCTATACTTTGATTTTTAACATAAAGGAGATTGTCCCAAAGGATCGTTAGAACAATTCATATGTGCTGAAAATGCATATAAAGTGTAGGACTATAAATCAAGATATCATAAAAAAATATCAACACAAACTTATGTAGAAATCTCTGAAAAATATCATTCATTAAGCTTTGAAAAGTAGAATGAGCATTCATAAGTCTGAAGGGTATTACCAAAAACTCATAGTGGCCGTTATATGTGCAGAATGCAGTTTTCGAAACATCTTCAGTGCATACCCGAATCTGATGGTATCCGGAATAGAGATCCAATTTAGTGAAGACAAGCTCCTTTTAGTTCATCCATGAGCTCATCTACTATTGGTATACGATATTTGTCTTTGATGGTGATGGCATTCAAAGCCCGATAATCAACACACATCCAACACGTACCATCCTTCTTGCGCACTAGCAACATCTGAAATGAGTAAGGGCTATAGCTTAGTTGAATCACTTCAGTGTCGAGCATTTCCTTAATGATGTTCGCAATCTCATCCTTCTACAAGTGAGGATAGTGATACGATCTCAAATTTACTAGAGGTTTGCTCGACAATATAGGAATGCGGTGGTCATGCGATCGGCTAGGGGGAAGCCCATGTTGATAGATGAAAACATCCGTATATTCATCCAGTAAGAGGGCAAGCTTAGGATCTGAATTTTGCACATTCTCCTCCTTTAATGGTTGTTGGATATGCATGAAAGTCTACCATATGTCTTATGTAGCACTTTCTCCATCCGCTTGGAGATATGGCTCCTGCACTTGCCTCGTTATGTGACCTGTCTCCCTTTATAATAAAACTTCATGATTAGCTTAGAAAAATTCTAGAAGATATCACCTAATATTGTGAGATATTCAATCCCAAGCATGGCTTCATAGTCATTGATGGGTAGGAGGAAGAAATTGGCTATCATTTCTTAGTCTTATAGGAGCAATTTTACCCGCGGGCACCGTTGATTGTAATTGACAACCCGACCATCGGTGACCTTTACGTTGAACTTGTTGCAACCTTCAATTTGAAGCGTCATACATGTAGTAACCTTGCTATTGAGAATATTATTGGTGCTACTTGTATATATAAGAATGGTGATAGGTTGTTGTTTAAGAAGTCCTCCAACTTTCATCGTTTGCAGGTTGGAGTAATTGGCTAGCACATGCATTGCTGATAGAACCCCGGGGAAGGCTCTATAGAATTGATCTTTGATGGAGATCAACCCTTGGAACATTATAGGGGTTCCTCTCTCCAATACTCAACACAATGGCTGAAAAAGAGTTGTTAATTGCTTGCTTCAAGAGGGGGGCAGTTATATCTTTAAATTGGATCAAAACCCTAGCCTAAGGGGTGCTTACCTAAGTAAATTATACCTTTACCCCTCCTACAGTCGACCTGCCTTAGTAGGAATAGGGGGCGGCTAGGTTAGCTCTATAGTCGATGTAGGTAGGGGAAAACCCTGGCCGACCAGCCCATTAAGGGGGGCAACGTTTACCAAGCCCTAAGGGCTAATATAAACTCTAGCCATACTCCTTTATAAGATAGAAGTGGCTTTATTATAATCTAGCAAGGTTTTTTATTGACTAGTACTGAGATGATTAGGACTCAATCCTATTAGAGTCTTATCAAGTCTGCCCTCTTCAGATCAGTCTTGTCATCAAGGCTGAGAGTCTATAAACTCTGGAAACTAGATTTTTAACTCCTCATGTGACTCCCATATTGCATCTTCAGATGGTAAGTTAGTCCACTTTACAAGTACTTTGGTTGAAGGGCATCGTCGGTGCATCACAATCCTCCGATCAAGTATAGCTTCAGGTTGGGCTTTGATTTCACCATCATTGATGGTGCTCGGCAACTGAGTCTGGGCTTTCTCATGTTCTCCCATCTTTAGCTTCAATAAGGATACGTGGAAGATGAGATGTATCTTAGTGTCATCTGGAAGCTTTAATTTGTATGCCACGAAGCTAATGTGCTCTAAGATCTGGTATGGTCCATAAAATCGTGGAGATAACTTCATTGATGCTCTTGTGTTAATTGATAGCTGCTTGTATAGCTAGAGCCGAAGGTAAACCCAATCTCCTACTATGAATTCTCACTCACTCTAGTGGTTGTCTGCTTGTTGCTTCATGCGGGCTTGAGTAGCATTCGAGTTGTCTTTCAGAAACTATAGCAGGTTGCCCCTATTAATCAAATTTTGGTCGACCTGATCTACTTTGGCTGAACCAAGCATATATCTAGGTATTATAAGGGCTGGTCAGTTATAAAATACCTCATAAGGGGTACATTTATTTGATGAATCAAATGTCCTGTTGTACCACCATTCAGCCTAAGGAAGCCACCTTGTCCAAAATTTGGGACGATCATTGGTGAAGCACTATAGGTATGTCTTGAGGCATCTGTTCACCGCTTCTGTTTGGTTGTCTGTCTCGAGATGATAGGCTATGCTCATCTTCAACTGGATGCCCTGTAGTTGAAAGAGCTCTATCCAAAATTTACTTGTGAATACCCTATCATAGTCGCTCATAATCGACCTTGGCATCCCATGCAGTTTTACTATATGTTCCATAAAAAATTAAGAAATCCTTGCAGTAGTAGTATAGGGATGTTTCACAGTGCAGAAGTGAGCATACTTGGTTAAGCAATCTACCACTATAAAGATCATACTTTTACCTTGGGATAGTAGCAGTCCCTCGATGAAATTCATAGAAATGTCGGTCCAAGCTGAGTCTGATGTGGGTACCCCGGACTTGCACTGTTTCATCTTTTTGCTTCTGGCATACATCACATTTGGATATATAATCATAAATTGATTTTTTCATGCCCTTCTAAAAGAAGTTTTTCTTCACCCTTTGTAAGTCCTCAAAAATCTGGAGTACCCTATTGAGGGTGAAGAATGCATCTCATGCAAAATAATTTGAATGCAAGGGGAAGAAGGAACAATAACAATTCAATCTTTGTAGCGCAAGTACTTCGAATCCCATGAGTAGTGACCCATGGACCCGGGTCCTTCTCCAACTTTTCTATGATGGCTCGAGCTTCTGGATCATTCTTCCATTCCTCCCTAATATTGTCGAGGAAGTCGGTGGAGGGAAGAGAGATGGCTAAAATTTTGGCTTCTCCTAGTAGTTGAGATAGGGCATATGCAATAATATTCTCTTTTCCTTTTCGTTAAGTAATTTCATAATCAAAGCCAAGGAGTTTAGTTACCCATCATTGCTAATCTAGGGAGGATATTTTCTGCTCCTAAAAATATTCAAGGCTTTGATGTACAGTCTTAATCTGGAAGCATCGGTCGATCAGGTAGGGTTTCCACTTTGTGACTGCATGTATGATAGCAAGTATTTCTTTGTCATACACAGACATTTTAAGATATGAAGGAGATAAAGCTTTGCTAGTGTATGCAAGGGGTCAGTCATCTTGCATTAGAATAGTCCCAATTCCAACTTCGGATGCATCAGCCTCAATCACAAAAGTTCGATTGAAATCAGGTAGTGCTAGGATCGGTGTCATCGTCATGGTGACCTTGAGTCATTCAAAGGCCATGGAGGCTTGATCCGACCATGAAAAGGAGTCCTCCTTGAATAGGGATGTGAGTGGGGCACTGATTTTGCCATAATCTCTCATGAACTTTCAGTAGTAGCCTATGAGTCCAAGGAAACTACGTAGTGATTTTACGTTTATAGGTCTCAACCATCCTTGCCTTGTCTCGATCTTTGTTGAGTCTATCGCCACGCCATCCTCTGATATAATGTGTCATAGATACTCCACTTTATATTATAAGAAGTTACACTTTTACTATTTAACATAAAGAGTATTCTCTCGAAGAATGGTTAGAATAGTTCGTAAGTGCTCAAAATGTTTATCAACCGTAGGGCTATAAATGAGAATATCATCAAAGAATACCAATACAAACTTTTGTAGAAACCTTCGGAAGATGTCATTCATCAAGATTTGAAAGGTAGAAGGAGCATTTATAAGTCCAAAAGATATTACCAAAAACTTGTAGTCGCTGTTATGAGTGTAGAATATAGTTTTCGGAATATCTTCAGTGCATACCCAAATCTGATGGTATCCGGATCAAAGATCCAATATAGTGAAGACTCGAGCTACTTTTAAGTCATCCAAGAGTTTATCTATGACTGGAATATGATATTTGTCCTTGATGGTGATGGCGTTTAGAGCCTAGTAGTCAACACACATCCGCCATGTACCATCCTTTTTGCGCACTAGCAACACCAGTGAAGAGTAAGGGCTGCAACTTTGTCGAATCACCCTAGTACCAAGAATCTTTAATGATGTTCTTGATCTCATCCTTTTACAAGTGAGGATATTGGAATGGTCATAAATTTGCTAGAGGTTTACCTAGCAAAATAGGAATGCGATGGTCATATGGTCGGTTAGGGGGTCGCCCGCGCGGCTCCATGAAGACATTCCCAAATTTGTCCAGCAAGAGGGCAAGCTTAGAATCTGAGTTTTGTATGTTCTCCCCCTTAGATGGCTGTTGGATATGCATTAAGAATCCATCATGTGCTTTATGCAAAACTTTGTCCATTCATTGTGACAAAACGGTGGAAATATAGGTCCCACACTTGCCTTATAACGTGACCTGTCTCCTTTTGCAATAAAATTTCATGATTAATTTAAAAAAATTCTAGGAGATATCACCTAGTGTTGTGAGCCATTCGATCTTGACTATGGCTTCATAATTATCAATGGGTAGGAGGAAGAAATCAGCTACCACTTCTTGGTCTTGGAGGAGTAGTTTCACCCGTAGGCACTGTTGGATCCAATTGAGGATTCGACCGTCGGTGACCTTTACATTGAACTTGTTGCAACCTTCGATTTGAAGTACCAAATATGTAGCAACCTTATAATTGAGGAAGTTATTTGTGCTGCCCATGTCGATGAGAACGATGATGGGTTGCTGTTTTAGAAATCCTCCAACTTTCATTAATTGCGGGTTGGAGTAGCCAGCCAATGCGTGCACTTACATTGAACTTGTTGCAACCTTCGATTTAAAGCACCAAATATGTAGCAACCTTATAATTGAGGAAGTTATTTGTGCTGCCCATGTCGATGAGAATGATGATGGGTTGCTGTTTTAGAAATCCTCCAACTTTCATTAATTACAGGTTGGAGTAGCCAGCCAATGCGTGTATTGCGTAGTTAGCCGATTGGGACTCTTCCTCTATAGCTTCTTCTTTTGGTTTAAAGGCTTTTTTAGATGGTTCACTGTTCTCATCCTCCACTGGTTCAATCACAAGGAGTCGATCCTTTTTGCAGCAATGTTCTCGGCTCCACGGTTCATCACAATGCCAACACAATCCTTTAGCCGATCGTTTACGAAGCTCATCCCTCATCAATTTTTTTGGTGTAGGGGCTCAGATGGTAGTAGAGGGGGCTGTAGGCCTCGGCATGGCTAGTTGGGGAGTGACCCTTATCCTTCATGCCTTTTGGTTCAATCATTCTTCTTGAATACGCGCGAAGAAAATCATCACCATAAGAGTATATGATTATCACACCTTTACTTCTCCCCGAATCTCTGGCTTTAGGCCCTCGATGAAAGTTCCTAAGGTTATTTTTTAGACCAATCCATAGTTTGATTAGATAAACATTCAAACTTTGTTTGGTATTCTTGAATTATAGTGGTTTGACAAATCTTTGTCAATTGTCCATCGATGTTGTCGAAATCGATTGGTATGAAGAAGTTTAGTAGTTTTTCCTTGAATCGCTGCCAAGAAAGACCTCCATGGATGTGCTCAAACCAATTGAATCACTAAATAGCATCACCCTCGAGGTGGATGACAGCAATCTCCACTCATATAGCATCATCGGTTCGGTAGAATCGAAAATAACGCTCCACACACGAGATCCACCCGATTGGGTCTCCCTCATCCCATTTAGGGAAATCAACCCTCATGCATGGATTGTTGGGATCTGAAATGATGTGGCCATGTTCTTGAGGATTGTCTTACCGATCTAAAGTTTCTTCTTGCTATGATTTCCTCGGGCTCGATGGTCGGTATGTGCCTCTAGATCTATAATATTAAGGTTTTTTTTCTGTTGTCAGGTTAGTGATATGAGAATTTTGGAGAAGGGGGTGGTCGGATGGAAGGTGAATTGGTTTAGATAGGAGTAGGCTACGGTTTAGGACTGATTTGGGTGGCTGGTTGGGTTCAATTTAGGATATAGTTTGGAAGGGTTTTTGGTGAGGATGATAGGGTTTGGAGATGAGGAAAAGAGATTCCAAAATCTTACAAAAAATAACACTCAAATATGATAGAATTCGGTGAAAAAAAGGTGCTGCGATGTGCTATCCTATCGAATAAAATTTATGTCAGAGAAACGATGACTTCTCGACATAAATTCCAAAGGAAAGTTTAAGGAAATTATACATAAACCCTTTGTTCAAATGTTGCTAATACCAGTAAAAAGTTTGACGAAATTTTGGTAGCATAATAGTATGGAAATTAGGCAAAAGATGAAAGGTGGATCCTTCATTGTAAAATTCCAGTACTGCATGATGGTGAAAGATTGCAGAAGAAAACTAGTTCATAAGGAGTTTTTTCCAGAAATCAATCCCTGATAAAAGGCAAGTTGATCTTTAGAATTGTGTAAAAACTTCGGCTAGAAAAGAGAAGAAATAAACTAGATTCAAGAAGCAAATAAGCAGCTGAAAATTTCTATAGCATTTCGCTTTCGCAACAACGATAATGTTTTTGATGAACGAAATTTGTAGTGGATAAAATTTAGAAAAAATCTTTAACATGTAAAGTAAGTAATCTTATAATATTGAAGAGGTGTATATGATAAAAATATACCAGATTTTCAGATCACGCAGGGGGCGACAGCACATAGTTGGATCTGTGGCTTGGTGGGCGACGGTGGATGGAGGCGACGTCAAAAGCAATTATTAGAATTGCTTGAAAGATGAAGGCATAGATGATGGCTATAGGAGCAAGATCACTACTCTAATACCAGATAATAGAACCCCATGGGAGGCTCTATGAAATTGATCTTTGAGGGGGATCAACCCTCGGAACGCTATAGGGTTCCTCTGTCCTAGACTCAGCACAATGGCTAAAAAAGAGTTGTTAATTGCTTACTTCAAGAGGGGGGTGGCTACATCTTTAAATAGAGATCAAAATTCTAGCCTAAGGGGATGCTTGCCTAAGTAAAATTATCTCTTTGCCCCTCTTATAGTCGACCTACCTTAATGGGTATAGGGGGCGGCTAGGTTGGCTCTATAGCCGACCTAAGTAGGGGGAAACCCTAGCCGACCAGCCCAGTAAAGGGGACAGTAGCCACTAAGCCCTAAGAACTAATCTAAACCCTAGCCATACTCCTTTATAAGATAGGAGTGGCTTTCTTATGATCTAGCAAGGTTTTTTATTGACTAGTACTGAGATGATTAGGACTCAACCCTGCTGGAGTCCTATCAACTGCATAGTCGGTCAGTTGGGACTCTTCCTTCATGGCTTCATCTTCAAGTTTGAGGTCTTCTTCAGATGGTATGGTGTCCTCATCCTCTACTGGTTCAATAATGAGGAGTCGCCCCTTTTTGCAGTGATGTTCTTGGCTCTATGATTCATCACAATGCCAACATAACCCCTTCGCCGATCATTCATGAAGCTCATCTCTTGTTTATTTTTTATTGCGAGGGCTTGAATGGTAGTAGAGTGGGCTGAAGGCTTCGATATGTCTGGTCGAGGAGCAACACTTGTCCTTCATACTTTGTGGTTTAATTATTCTTCTTAACTTCTTGCGAAGAAATTATCGCCATAAGTGTACGGTTATTGTGCCTTTACTTTTCCTCGAATCTTTAGATTTAGGCCTCAATAAGAGTCCCTAAAAGTTACTTTTTAGACCAATGAATAGCTTGGTTAGATAAATATTCAAATCTTGTTTAGTATTCTTGTATTGTAGAGGTTTGCTAAATCTTCGCCAATTGTCCGTTGATGTTATCAAAATTGGTTAGTTCGAAGCAATTTAGTAGTTCTTCCTTGAATCATTACTAAGAGAGACCTTCATGAGTGTACTCAAACCAATTAAAACACTGAATAGTATCTCTCTCGAGGTGGATGGCAGTAATCTCCACTTATGTAGCTTCGGTGGTTCGGTAAAATAACACTCTGCTCGCAAGATCCATCCGATCGAGTCTCCTTCTTCCCATCTAGGGAAGTCAACCTTCATGCATGGATTGTTTGGATTAGGGATGATGTGACCACACTCTTGAACATCATCTCATTGATCTGAAGTTTCTTCTTGCTATGATTTCCTTGGGCTCGATGGTCGGCCCATGTTGAATTCAGTGAAAAGGGATCAGATCTTCTCCTCTATGTGGCTTTCAAATGCTTTAAACTTGGTATTGATGGCCTCATCTGATGCCATGGTGTAGGCCTCTGGATCTATAATTTTGAGGTCCTTTTTCTATTATTGGGTTAGTGGCATGAGAATTTTTGGAGAAGAGGTGGCTGATTGGATGTGTGGATCAGGTAAATAGAAGTAGGTTATGGTTAGGGCTAATTTAGAAGGTTGTTTGGGATCAGTTTATGGTGCAGTTTGGAAGGGTTCTTAGTGAGGATGGTAGGGTTTGAGGATGAGAGAAAGAAAGTCCAAAAACCAGTAAAAGATAGCACTCAAATCTGGTGGAATTCGACGAAGAGAGGGTTGTATATGTGCTGTCTTGCTGAACAGAATTTGCATCAGAGAAACACATAATTCTCAATGTACATTCCAAAGGAAAACCCAAGAAAAATATGCAGAAATTTATCACAAATCCTCAATTCAGAAGTAGATAATAATGGTAAGATCGACAGAATTTTGACAGTGTAACAGTAGGAAAGTGGAAGAAAAGACGGAAGGCAGATTCTTTATCATAAAATTCCAACAATGCACAACGAGAAATTGCAGCACTATAAGTTTGATTTCAAAAGGAATTTTTTTAAGGGATCAATCTTAAATGAAAGCTAAGATGATCTACAAATTTATGTAAAGGTTTCAACCAAAAAGGATGAGCAAAAGTTTGGTTTCAAAAAGCAACAATCAACTAAATTTTTTTTTAGTATTTCCCCTTCATAACGATGATAACATTTGCGACAGTAGAATTTTGCAACAAGGAAAATATAGAAAAATTTTTCCAATATGTAAGGTAAAGGAATAGTAGTAGCAAATAGTCGTATGTGATGAAACTATATCAGATCTCTAATTTCAAATACAGGGGGTAGTAGTAGATTGATTTGATATGTGGCTTAGGGATTATTGGAAAACCTTAGCGGGTGCATCACATGCACAATGAAAATCAAAACAAAAACTGATTTCCCATATAGATCAAATCATCATACAAAAGATTAGGGTTATAAGAAAAATACAAAAACAAAAAAAACTGTGATGTATAAGAGATTGATTTTACCTAGGGAGATCATATATCCTTGTATTCCAGATCTAGATGGAGAAGATGAAGGAGGTCAAGCGTCCTCCTCTCTAGTGGTATATATACGATGGATCTCTATAATAAAACTCCTCTAGTCTAATCTCACAACTCATGCGTAGAGGGATGTAGGAGAATAGGAGGGGGAGGCCAAAGTTGCAGCCCATCAACCATGAGTCTTCCCTCCTATTTATAGAGAGCCACGAAAAACCCTAGGTCTCCTGCCTTAGTGGGTATTGGATCTCCATCTAATTACCCACTAACCTTGTATTATTGGATCTCTATCCAATAATCTCCTTAGGCCTTTAATTGGGCCTTAATTAAGCAGCCCATCAGCATATAGTCTCATCTAATGAGAATATGGGCTAATTTGATCTTCATCCAATCCTCTATTCGCTGAAGCATCCATCATATGTGTGTGCCCCTCTAGGCCCGATACCAAGCTAGCCATGAGTCTCTCCCATCAGAACTCTTTCTGATATAGTGAATTATTATCCCTATAATAATTCACTCGACTCATCGACTATAGATGTACCAGGCCACTATGCCATAGTCCCTAGACGATACAGGAGGATCGAATACATCAAACCTGTTTATTCTCAGTTATCGTGTATCTATAATCCCTCATCTAATTAATATCCCAGAGACCGTATATTGGATATGGTACTATCAAGTTACATATAGAATCCGTCATAGTCTCGCTCTAATCAGATTCTCCTGGAGAACTCTTTCTCTCTCAATCCGAATGACCCTGGCCAGGGGTTTATCTGAGTAAGCACATATGGGATATTCCTCTCATGATACCGAGAGTGGATGATCCTCTATTGACACTCAATTGCCTTCATAAGGTTGGCTACCAATCTCAATAACCAGTTGTACCAGATCTAGAACTTTCTAAACCTGTAAGTCTGACGTCAAAGAAAAGAGTACTCATACAAGGTATCCTTGGTGTCTCATGTCTGAGGACCAGATACACAACTGGGACTGTGGAATCACTATCTGACATTAGGTATCATTAACCATACAACATTCCATAAGCGAATCAATCAGTGAACTCATTCTCCAATGAGCACCTGTACTATATGTTGGTTATATGTGCCCTGCAAGCCAATCACGTGAGTAATGACACATGTGACACGCTATGTGATCTTTTTGTTTTTGATTAATATTGGCATATTCTCATATTATATTATCTGTAGCATATATATTGTGATGTCCTTAGTTCTATGTAATGGGAATCAGATCATGATAAGATCACGATAATGAGATCGATTCATCTTTAAATACAGATCCTAAATAATCCCGGTCATAGGTTACTCGAGGGGGACATCGAGATAACTGTATTGACTGGTGTATTATATACCCATCCATATGATGGAGGTGGTTTGTCTCACAGCCACTTGTGTAGAGACCCTAAGGATATAGTACAGGTGCTCATTGGAGAATGAGTTCACTGATTGATCCGCTTATGGAATGTTGTATGGTTAATGATACCTAATGTCAAACAACGATTCCATAGTCTCAATTATATATCTGGCCCTTAGACTTGAGACATCAAGGACGTCTTGTATGAGTACTCATTTCTTTGACACCAGACTTACAAGTTTGGAAAGTTCCAGATCTGGTATAGTTGGCTATCAGGATTGGTAGCCAACCTTATGAAGGTAATTGAGTGTCAATAAGGATCATCCACTCTCGTTATCACGAGAGGAATATCCCATATGTGCTTACTTAGACAAATCCAAGGCCAGGGTTATTTAGATTGAGAGAGAAAGGGTTCTCCGAGAGAATCTGATTAGAGCGAGACTATGACAGATTCTATATATGACTTGATAGTACCATGTCCAATATACGATCTCTGGGATATTAGTTGGATGAGGGATTATAGATACATGGTAATTATGGACAGACAGGTCTGATGGATTCGATCCCCCTGTACCATCTGGGGACTATGACGTAGTGGCCTAGAATGTCCATAGTCGATGGGTTAAGTGAATTATTATGGAGATAATAATTCACTATATCAGAAGGAGTTCTGATGGGAGTGACTCACGGCCAGCTCAGTATCAGGCCTAGAGGGTCACACACATATGGTAGATGCTTCAGCGTATAGAGGATTGGATGGCGATCCAATTAGTCCCTATTCTAATTCGATGAGACCCTATGCTGATAGGCTCTTTGATTAAGGCTCACTTAAAGGCCTAAGAAGATTATTGGATCGAGATCCAATAATACAAGTTAGTGGGTAATTGGATAGAGATCCAATACCCACTAAGGCAAGAGCCATAGGATTTTTGGTGGCTCTCTATAAATAGGAGGGAGACTCATGGTTGATAGGTTGCAGCTTTAGCCACCACCTCCTATTCTCCTCCCTCCCTCTGAGCAAGATTAGATTGGAGGAGTTTCGCTGTAGAGATCTATCATGTGGATACTACTAGAGAGAAGGACACTTGACCTCCTTCATCTTCTCCATCCGAATCTGGAATACAGTGATATACGATCTCCCTAGGTAAAATCAATCTCTCACACATCGTGGTTTTATTAGTTTTTGTATTTTTCTCGTGACTCCAATCTTTTGCATAATGATTTGATCTGCATGGGAATACAGTTTTTGTTTTGATTTCCATTGTGCATGTGATGTACCTATTGAGATTTCTCAATAGTAGTATCAGAGCCAAGGTTTTCATGTAAAAGATTAGTTGTAAACTGCGTGTGATGAGATTGAATCGCATAGAATCGTTCTACGTATTCTTGTTGCATTTTCACAGTGAAGACAGCAAGGAGGAGGGGTGGCTAGCCCCCATGTAGGGTCGGCCACCCACGGCCAGGCCGCGGCCAAGGTCCCATACAAGGGGGCGGCCGGCTGCAGCCAGGGCCAGCCCACAAGGCCGTTGCTACCCACTATTGCCTACCCCTTCTTCCTCCCTACTACTGCCATCGGCCACCATATCCCTATCTCCCCTACCGCAGCAACTGCCCCAAATGTCAACGTGCCTGTAGCCTCCTCTTGCCGGCCGTTGCTGTCCTTCCTCTGCCACGCACAACCACCGCTCGCAGCACTCGTCATTGCCACACAGCCATTGCCACCCCTCCGCTGCAGCAGCTGCTCCCACCCACTACCATCCCCTCATGTACCGTCATTCAGCCCTCGGTAGCGCACTACCCTTGCTGCTGCTGCCTTCCTCTCCTCCCTATGACATTGTCCAACCTCTTCTAGTCGACCTTCACCACTACCTTGCTCTCCTCCTCAATCGCTACTTCTAGCCACTCTTCTCCACTGGAAGCGACATCAAATGCAGCCCTTGTCGCTTGCTAACCACTCGCCAGATCCAGTGCCCTCTCCCCTGCCCCACATCAACCGCGACCATAATAACCGCCCCCTTGATCCTTTGCAGTCGTCTTCTCCAACATCTGGTTGCTGCCACCTAATGCACAACTCTCTGCCGTAGTATTTTCGTGGCATTACCAGCTGCTGCCTTCTGCTCCCTCTCTAACCCCCTCAATTGCCATTTGTATCTAATTCACAGCCTTAACAATAGCCATCCCGTTTCCTTTATAAACAACTAATGTGATGCTATGGATGACGCACTAAAAGTAAGGTTTAAAGTATTCGAGACACGCATAGAAGATATATGGCAAGAATTCCTTCGAGAATTTAAAAGAAGTTTATCAAAGAACCCCAACAAATCTCAGGATACTGAAAGTTTTAATCTCAAAGGGAATAGATTTGGAAAATATGATCAAGGGTAAGACAAGGAGTTTCCCATATGGGAAGATAAAGACCCAATCGGTTGGATCTCACATGTTGAAATTTGTTTTCATTTTCATAGTACTTCGAAAGAATCCATGGTGGATATAGCTTTCACACAACTCTAAGGTGATGCAATCCAGTGGTATGATTTGTACGAGACCTATCACGAAGTCCCTTCGTGAGGACAATTCAAGAGAGAGCTCCTGATTCGCTTCGGACCATTGGAATACAAGAACATTAATGAATATCTTATCAAAATCTCCTAGACTTCCATAATACATGAGTACCATAGCAGATTTGAGTGCTTGACGAACCAAACCTAAGATTGGTCTGAGATACAATTAGTAAGAAAATTTACTGAGGGACTTGATCCCGAGATTCAGTGTAAAGTTAAAGTCACCATCCTCACACTATAATAGCAGCTATATCATTCGTTAGTAAGCATGAAGGAAAAATTACTATGAACACTTGTTGTAATATAAGCTTCAATAGACAAGACTTTAATATGGTCAACATAGATAATTGCAAACAAGAGCAGCTTCTAATAGTTGAGCCAATTAAGGAGGAAATAAAAACTAACAATGTAGAACTCGAAAATGAAGGTTGTGACAAATTGATAACAATTGAGCTAGTTAAGGAGGAACCAAAAATTAATAATGCAGAGTCTAATCATGAAAGCAATGATAAATTCGAAGAAAAGATTTCTAATGGGCAAATCTTAATTTATGATAAAAGGTGCTCAAAGGTAAAAACAACTACTTATCGATTTCTTTTTATTCCCTAGGAAGACTTTAAAGTGGCAATCCCCAAAAGAAGACATGGTACTACTACTAGCCATCAGACGAAAAGGGTTCTCTAGAAGACTATAATGACAACTGCATGAGAGGATCAAACCATGGCTTATACCAAGTGAAGACCCTACTTAATCAATCAAAGAATCGTGATGCATGGCAAATATTAAAGTGCTCCCGAAATCTGATAATGCTCAGCCTTGAGGACAAGGCTAATTTGAAGTGGGCGGGTCTGTTAGGACCCTAATTTAGTCAGGTCTATCCATTTATAATTAAATCAAATCTAGTCATATTAGTCTATCTAGTTAGAGCCAGTTTTGAGTCAGGTGAGAGTTTATCAATTAGTTAAGAGTCAAAGTTTAGCGGGACTCTAGGCAGAGGCCTATAAAAAGGCTGTAAACTTTTTATGAAAATGAATGAATCAAGGAATTAAGTATTAGTTTTAGCTAAAAGGTAAAAACCTAGGAGGCAGATCCCCTTAAAGTGATCTAGGAGACCTGATCCCCTCGAAGAGATCGATTATCCCCTTTTCTACCCTCTTCCTCCACGATAGAACCCTAGGGTTCTATCACACCCCAGTTACATATTTAGGTATTAGAAGAGGCGTCGGTGATATAATGCTTCACAGGGGGTACATTTGGTTGATGAATGATAGGTTGTGTTATACCACCATTCGGCCAAAGAAGCCACTTTATCCACTCTTTTGGCTGATCACTGGTGAAGCACTATAGATAAGTCTCGAGGCATCTGTTCACCACTTTTATTTGGTCATCCGTCTGTGGATGATAAGCTGTGCTTATCTTGAGTTGGGTGCCCTGTAGTTGAAATAATTTGGTCCAAAATTTGTTTGTAAATACCTTGTTATAGTCATTCACAATTGACCTTAGCATCTCATATAGTTTAATAATATTTTCAACGAAGAGTTGAGTAATAATAGCAGTGGTATAAGGGTGTCTCATTATACAAAAATGTGTGTATTTTATTAAACAATCTACCACCACGAAGATAATACTTCTACCTTATGATAGTGATAGCCCTTCAATAGAAGTCATAGAGATATCAGTCCATACCAAGTCCGGCATAGGTAATGGCTGTAGCTTTCCCAGACTTGCCACTGTTTCACCCTTTTGTTGTTGGCATATATTACATTTAGATATATAATCATAAATAAATCTTTTTATGCCTCTCTAAAAGAAGTTTTGCTTCACTCTCTTATATGTTCTCAAAAATCGAGAGTGCCCTACTGAAGGTGAAGAGTGCATCTCATGTAAAATAATTTTGATGCAAGGGGAAGAAGGAACAATCACAATTCGGCCTTTATAGCATAAGTCCTTTGCATCCCAAGTATAGTATCCATGGAAACCAGATCCTTCTCCAATTTCTTTAGGATTTCTTGGGTCTCTAGGTCATTCTTCCATTCTTTCCTAATACCCTCGAGGAAGTCAGTGGAAGAAAGGGAGATGGTTGAAATTTCACCTTGCTCCGGCAGTCGAGATAGAGCATTTACAATAGCATTCTCTTTCCCCTTTCGATAAACAATTTCATAATAAAAACTAAAGAATTTCGTTACCTATCTTTGTTGGTCTAAGAATGATATTTTCTACTTCAAGAAGTATTTAAGACTTCAGTGGTTAGTCTTAATTTGAAAGCGTTAGTCGATTAGGTAGGGTCTCCACTTCATAATGACACACACAATCGAAAGCATCTCCTTATCATACACAGATATTTTATGGTGGGAAGGAGACAAGGCCTTACAGGTATAGGCAAGGGGTCGGCCATCTTGCATTAGGATAGCTCCAATTTCAACTCTAGATTCGTCAGCCTTAATCACAAATGGTCAGTTGAAATTGAGTAGTGCTAGGATCAGCATCATTGTCATGGCTACCTTGAGTTATTCGAAGGCCGTGACAGCTTTGTCCGACCACTAGAAGGAGTCTTTCTTCAGTAAGGAAGTGAGTGGGGTACTAATTTTACCATAATCCTTCATAAATTTTTGATAGTATCCTGTAAGTCCAAGGAAGCTATGCAGCGATTTTACGTTCATAGGTCTCAGCCATCCTTGATTCGCTTCGATCTTTGTCCAACAATAGGGCAACCTTAGGATCTAAGATTTACACATTCTTCTCCTTTGATAGCTACTAGATATGCATCAAAAACCTGCCATATGTCTTGTGCAAAAGCTTCTCCATCTTGTCACGGACAATAATGTAAATAAGGTGTTCGATGAAATGCTCGTATTTGTCCATGTCCTTCGGTTTAGGTACATATATTGTACAACAAGAAGCGGGCTTGCAGTAGGCTTAGCAGCCCTAGTTTGATTTACTTTATGGCCAAGTTTGGCTTGTAAATACAAGTGTGTCTTATAAGCACTTATGGGGACTTCGGTCTGTAATGGACCATTATCCTTTGTATGCAACCTCTCTGAGTTTGTAATGTCCATGGGTGTAATTTATATTTTTGGCGTTATAAAGTATTTTCTTGAGCAGTTGCTTGTGGATCCCATGGGAATTGCTTCTTCTAGCCCGTTTTCTCTTTTTGTGAGTCTATAGGACGTTAGGAGATCTCGGGGAGGGCTGACCTGTGTGTACGGACACGCATGGGTGCCGCACGGCTTAGGCAAATTCAGCTAAGCCCGTGACAATGTGGTATCAGAGTAGGATAAGCACACGCAGAAACACTTGCCATACAAATGTGGGGGACCTAGCTAGGCTGTGTGGAGGATAGACAGCACGTGCAACCGTTTGGCGGAAACGGACATTGAGATGTAGGGGAAGGAGTCACTCAGAGGAGCGGGCATCATGGTTTGGCATTCAAGGAATACCAACCCCTTTGTGTGAGAGGCACCACGAGGACAAGCAAGCAAAGAAGAATGCGTAGCACACAAAGATTGGGATGGTTGAGTTCGAGCTATAGCTCAACGTTGGCAACCAAACTTGACGGTGCTCAAGGCAAAGCAGGGTGCTTAGTAAAACATGAGACCGTGCAAGGTGGGAGGTGTTGTGTAATGACTGAAAGAGTTGTGCAAAGCTCACACAGGTGGGGGGAATTGCTAACTTGAAGGATTCGGAACTCATGCAAGGGCTTATACACGGATGACGGAGTGTTCGTGGCCATCCCAAGGAGCGATTAGAACTCGGTGCCATGGAGCATCAGAACTTTCTCTTCGATATGGGAAGGATATGTCCGTAGGTGGCTAAAATGTGCAACAAATTCAGCATGTTGCTAGACCTTGAAGGGTGCAGTGAAGACTGTATTGGAGAAGGGTCGCAATCTAGCAAATACATTTGTGGAGGCAGAACAAAGCACAAGTTCAGCAAGACGGGGTAGTCCAAAGGGAATGATGGTCTTCGAAACTTCCAATGGGAAGCATGTAAAGAGAAAAATTGCTCCAGCAGGACATATATCCAGGAGGGATAAGTCCTAGTTCTCTAGTGGGAGAATCATATGCAATGGACTGCACATATTGAGGAAGAGTTCCTCAAGGTTATATCTCCACAAAGCTCAACGGACCGAGTGAGCGACGAAGAGTTATCGCATGATCTCGAAGGAGGTAATGCATTGGTGGATGCATTTCGAGATCAAGTGGGGGAGCAATCTAAGACAATATCATATGAAGGCACACTTAGAGTTGATGCAGAAATTAAACTCAACAGAGGGCTGACCCGTGGAATGGTGGACGTAAGGGCCACTATCAACTCAATGCAAATCGAGGAGCAAAGCGACTTGGGTGGAACTCGGTGAAGTATCCAAGCTGCATGAAGGGAGTCGACATAGAAGATGGAACATGGAGCGGAGGCATAGAGCTTTCCTTAGACAGAGGTCAAGGGCATGAACTCTTGTAGAGGCAAGATTGGGATCATGTCATTCCGTGGGTTCTCCATTCTGATGGGACAGACTTATTTTGCATGGTGCCAAAGATGAAGGGAGCTTCAAGGCACATGCAAGCTACCTCATAGATGCATTTGATGGAGTAACTAAGGTGATTCAACTTGCGAAGGCAAAGTTGAGATCATGAGACCTTAGTACAGGGCAAGAGGACGCAGAGACGGGTACTCTTGAAGAATATGCCACAGTGTTACCATTCAAGTTATTAGGAACAAGAGGTGCATAGCAAGATTGTGTTGGTAGGGGATAGAGGCCCAAGATCCAGACAATGGTGCACCAACTCTAGTGAAGTCAAGGGACTTCAGGAGCTACTAGGCGACAATCCGTCCTAGAGCTATGCTTCATCCAAGTGTAACCCAAGAGTGGGCCGACGAAGGAGAATTGCCAAGAGAGCGAACTAAAAATCGGAGATGGTGGAGGCCATACGATGTGTTGGCAAAGGCCACACGTGGAGAAATCGTAGTCCGAGTTCATCACACGAGAATCTGTATACAATGGAGATGTCACCAGGAGGTGACATGGTGTAGCGGATCATGGTGGAATAGTTCGTGGCAATGCAATACAGGCAATCTTGTCCCGTGAGGGACAAAATCATGCGGAGGTATGATCAAGAGTTACTGAGAGCTCCACTTTGGTGTACGACACAACAAGAAGAAGGGCTATGGATTCAAGGAGTGAATGTCGTAGTACCGCAGAGGTGGGTCTTCGTGTGTGCATCGAAGCTTGTATTGGATGAAAGCTTTAGTCATCAGCATATGAGAGCTGTATACCACCGAGGAAGAAGTCCAAGTGCAAGTACCAGTGAGTCCCATGGAGGGGGACATGATCATGTGAATGTTCAGGAGCTACTGGGAGCTCCACTTCGGTGAACAATGCAATGGCAAGAAGGGCTGTAAATTCCATAGTACCGTAGAGGTGGGTCTTTCGTGTGTATGCATCGAAGCTTGTATCAGATGAAAGCCTTGGTCGTCAGCATATGGGGGCTGTGTACCACCGAGGGAGTAATCAGATTGCAAGTAACAGTGAGTCCCATGGAGGGGACTTGATTAATCAGAGCAGTTGGAGAGTTGGACTGCTTCAGTGCTCATATTCGTTTAAGGGAGCCTGGCAAGTCAGAGGACAAGGCCGAGTAAGTGAACGTTACTACCAAGGAAGCTAAGGAGAACAGAATGGACGCGAGCCCTGTAACAAGATGGCGGAGGCCATGCATGAGAGTTATAATCTGTCTTTCCATCGACTAAGGAAAACTGCTAGGAGGACATAGTGGGGTTGAAGCAGGTGGTCGAAAGGGGCGAGGAAGTGACGACGAGTCCAACGGGGCTCAGCTACCCAAAAGATAAGCATCGGTTAGAGAGGAGGTGGACTCGGAAGAGCTCCACAGTGCCATAGAGGCAGATCTACTGATCGCAAAGGAAGGGATGAAGATGCAAGATAATGGATAGTAGTGGTATGGGCTTGGTAGCACCACGGTACCGCAGATATGGGACTTCCGTAAAGTCATCAATCCCTTGCTCTCATGGAGGGAGAGCATTGGTCGTAAAAGGGGCCGAGGAGGTGGAGAATGCAGAGGCAAGCTTCAAATACCAAGACAGGGCAGAAGGGCAGAGGCCAAGAAACTTCATAAGACCGATGTCGATGGGCTTCTCATCAAGATAGCCAAAATTAAGGGACTTCGGGTTGATGCAGGAGTTCTCGACCAAGGAACAAAGTAGGCAGTATATTATACTGTATCTTTCTACTCAGAGGAGTAGGCGACAAAAGTGATGGAGAAGATGGTACAATCCCAAAGGCGACCAGATCTATCAAAGACTTATTCCAAGTTGGGGGACTCCAAGTTGGGGTAAACTTTTTGCTCTTTTCGGGCAAAACTTCTTGCATTCCAGAATTCAATGGCAGTGGGAAGGTGAATCACCATAGTGTCACGGGCTTAGCTGATTTTGCCTCAGCCGTGCGACACCCATGCGTGTCCGTCCGCACAGGTCAGCCCTCCCCGAGATCTCCTAAAATCACACAGACTAACAAAAGAGAAAATGGGCCAGAAGAAGCAATTTCCATGGGATCCACAAGCAATTGCTCAAGAAAAACACTTTATAAAGCCAAAATACAAATTATACCCAAGGACATTACAAACTCAGAGAGGATGCACACAAAGGATAATGGCCCACTACAGACCGATGTCCCCACAAGTGCTTATAAGACACACTTGTATTTATAAGCCAAACTTGGCCATAAAGCAAATCAAACTAGGGCTTCCAAGCCTACTGCAAGCCCGCTTCTTGTTGTACAAGATATGTACATAAACCGAAGGACACAGACTAACACAAGCATTTCATCGAACACCTTGTTTACATTGTTGTCCGTGACATTCTCCCCCACTTATTCCTTCGACGTCCTCGAAGCCACAGAAACTGCATCTCCTCGCATTCTGCTGAATCTTTAATCTTCTTCTTTGGCTGCAACACGCCCCTTTGGCTCCTAGTCGCTCTCCACCGCTGTTGTTGAGTAGTCGAACTCCAATCCGCCATGCTGCTTCAACTCACCAATGACTGAATCTGGTGTGGGGTTGGCTAAGTTGTGCTGATCCTTGTTGGTTCTCGCGGATCCCTCTGATGAAGGAAAAGACCTGTCTTATGATGTGCCGATCGCGGTATACTCATATTGCTTGAACTGGGTCGATGCTTGTTGGAGCTTTAACGAGCATCGCCTCACAGACTTTGAAGTTTTTAAGGTCCTTTCTCCATAATATTTGCCCATTGAACCTTCTTCCGCTGTTAGTTGTCACTTCCAAGTATGTTCGCATCACTCCCTCTTAGTCAATTGGGAAATGAAGTGGAAAAAACTACTCTCAATAGTACTGATCACCAACGATGAGGATTTGACAACCATTGTCTTCCATAAGCTTTATTTGAAGGGTCATTGAACTGGTGCAGAGCTCCCCTGCTTGGATAAGTAAGAGAACTGGGATACTTGACTTCACCCATTCTCTTCATAGTTGAGAAGGTAAGGTGGCTTCTCTCACCTCCTCGAGTTAAGAGAACTAGGGTACTCGGTTTCGCCCATTCTCTCGAGTTGAGAAGGCAAAGGTTACTCAATTTCGCCTCGCAAAGGTTACTTGATTTCGCCTCCTCGAGTTTGTACTTCATACATTGAGCTGGTTACTAACATTCGCTCTCTGCTCACACTTCAAGCACTTGAAGTGGTTGCACTCCTTGCGTTGGGTTAGCTCGTGATTCACCTTCCCACCGCCATTGAACTTCTAGAATGCAAGAAGCTTTGCGAAAAGTGCAAAAAGTTTACTTGGCTCACTTCCTCGAGTTAAGAGAACTGGGGTACTTGGTTTCGCCCATTCTCTCGAGTTGAGAAGGCAAAGGTTACTTGATTTCGCCTGGCAAAGGTTACTCGATTTCGCCTGCCTCCTCGAGTTTGTACTTCATGCATTGAGCTGGTTACTAACATTCGCCTGCTCTTTGCTCACACTTCTGAAGCACTTGAAGTGGTTGCACTCCTTGCGTTGGGTTAGCTACTGTGATTCGCCTTCCCACTGCTATTGAACTTCTGGAATGCAAGAAGTTTTGCCCGAAAAGAGCAAAAAGTTTACTCCAACTTGGAGTCCCCCAACTTGGAGTAAGTCTTTGATAGGTCTGGTCGCCTTTGGGATTGTATCGTCTTCTCTATCACCTTTGCCGCCTACTCCTCTTGAGTAGAAAGGTATAGGACCATGTACTGCCTACTTCGTTCCTTGGCCGAGCACTCCTGCATCAACCTGAAGTCCCTTAATTTCGGCTATCTGGATGAGAAGCACATCGACATCGGTCTTATGATGTTTCTTGGCCTCTGCCCTTTTGCCTCGTCTTGGTACTTGGAGTTTGCCTCTGCACTCTCCACCTCCTTGGCCCCTTTTACGACCAATGCTGTCCCTTCATGAGAGCAAGGGATCGATGACTTCACGAAAGTCCGCATCTGCGTACCATGGCGCCAAGCCCATAGCACTACTATCCGTTACCTTGCGTCTTCATCCCTTCCTTCGCGATCGGTAGATCTGCCTGCATAACCGTGGAGCTCCTCAGTCCACCTCCTCTCTAACCGACGCTTTTCTTTTGGGTGAGCCCCATTGGACTCGTCGCTTCCTCGCCCTTTCGACCACCCCGACACCACCGTGTCCTCCTAGCGATTCTCCTTGGTCGATGGAGAGACAGACGCAACTCTCATGCATGGCCTCCGCCATCTTGTTGCGAGGCTCGCCGATCTGTTCTCCTTAGCTTCCTTGGTAGCAACGTTACACTCGGCCTTGTCCTCTTTCTTGGGCTCCCTTAGCGAATGTGAGCAGCAGTCCAACTCTCCAAGCCTCCGGTTAATCAAGTCCCTCCATGGGACTCCTTGGTACTTGACTACTCCCTCGGTGGTACAGCCCCATATCTTGACGACCAAGGCTTTCATCGATGCAAGCTTGATGCATACACACGGAAGACCCGCCTCTGCGATCGTGGCATTCACTCCTTGAATCCACCCTTCTTGTCGTTGCATTGTTCACAGTGGAGCTCCCAGCTCGATCATTCACATGATCATGTCCCCTCCATGGGACTCACTGTGCACTTGGACTTTTCCTCGGTGGTATACTCCCATATCTGATGACTAAGGCTTTCATCCAATGCAAGCTTTGATGCACACACGAACCGCCTCTGGTACTACGGCATTCACTCCTTGAATCCATAGCCCTTCTTCTTGTTGTGTCGTACACCAAAGTGGAGCTCCCAAGAACTCGATCATACCTCGATGATTTTGTCCCTCACGGGACAAGATTGCTGTGCATTGCCACGAACTATTCCACCACGATCCGCACCATGTCGCCTCCCGGTGACATCTCCATTGCATCTGATTCTCGTGTGATGAACTCGGACTACGACTTCTCCATGGCCTCTGCCAACACATCGTAGGGCCTCGCCATCTCCGACTTTTAGTTCGCTCCTTGGCAATTCCCTTCGTCCCCCACTCTGGGTTACTCTGGAAGTATAGCTCTAGGACAGTCCGTCGCCTAGTAGCTCTTGAAGTCCTCTGACTTCGCTAGAGTTGGTGCACCATTGTCTGGATCTTGGGCCTCTATCCCCTACCAGCATAATCTTGCTATGCACCTCTTGTTCCTGACAACTTGAACAACAACACTGTGGCATATTCTTCAAGAGTACCTACCTCTACGTCCTCTTGCCCCGTACTAAGGTCTCATGATCCTAACTTTGCCTCCGCAAGTTGAATCACCTTAGTTACTCCATCAAATGCATCTCGAGGTAGCTTGCATGTGCCTTGAAGCTCCCTTCATCTTTGGCACCATGCAAAATAAGTCTGTCCCATCGAATGAAGAACCCATGGAACGACATGATCCCACTCTTCCCTCTACAAGAGTTCATGTCCTTGACCTCTGTCAAAGGAAAGCTCCATGCCTCCGCCCCATGTTCCATCTTCTATGTCGACTCCTTCATACGACTTGGATACTTCACCGAGTTCCACCCAAGTCGCTCTGCTCCTCGATTTGCACTGAGTTGATAGTGGCCCTCACGTCCACCATTTTACGGGTCAGCCCTCTGTTGAGTTCGATTTCTGCCTCGACTCTAAGTGTGCCTTCATATGATGTTGCCTTGGATTGCTCCCCCACTTGATCTCGAAATGCATTACCTCCTTCGAGATCATGCGACAACTCTTCGTCGCTCACTTGGTCCGTTGAGCTTTATGGAGATATAACCCTGAGAAACTCTTCCTCAATATGTGCAGTCCATTGCACATGAGTCTCCCACTAGAGAACTAGGACTTATCCCTCCGGATATCTCTCCGGAGCAACTTTTCTCTTTACATACTTCCCTTTGGAAGTTTGGAGACCATCATCCCTTTGGACTACTCCGTCTTCTTGAACTTGTGCTTTGTTCTGCCCCCACAAATGTACTTGCTAGATTGCGACCCTTCTCTAATACAGTCTCCACTGCACCCTTCAAGGTCTAGCAACATGCTGAATTTGTTGCACATTTCAGCCACCTACGGACATATCATTTCCATGTTGAAGAGAAAGTTCTGATGCTCCATGGCGCCGAGTTCTAATCGCGCCTTGGGATGGCCACGAACACTCCGTCATCCGTGTACAAGCCCATGCATGAGTTCCGAATCCTTCGAGTTAGCAATTCTCCTCACCTCTGTGAGCTTTGCATAACTCTTTCGGTCGTTACACAACACCTCCCACCTTGCACGGTCTCATCTTTCACCAAGCACCCTGCTTTACCTTAAGCCCCGTCAAGTTTGGTTGCCAACGTCGAGCTATAGCTCAAACTCAACCATCCCAATCTTTGTGTGCTACGCATTCTTCTTCGCTTGCTTGTCCTCGTGGTGACTCTCACGCAAAGGGATTGGCTATTCCTTGAATGCCAAACCAGGATGCTCGCTCCTCTGAGCGACTCCTTTCCCTACATCTCAATGTCCGTTTCCCCCAAACGGTTGCGCGTGCTGGCTGTCCTCCACACAGCCTAGCTAGGTCCCCCACATTTGTATGGCAAGTGTTTCTGCGTGTGCTTGTCCCGCTCTGATACCACATTGTCACGGGCTTAGCTGATTTTGCCTAAGCCGTGCGGCACCCATGCGTGTCCGTCCGCACAGGTCAGCCCTCCCCAAGATCTCCTAAAATCCCACAGACTTACAAAAAGAGAAAACGGGCCAGAAGAAGCAATTTCCACGGGATCCACAAGCAACTGCTCAAGAAAAACACTTTATAAAGCCAAAATACAAATTACACCCAAGGACATTACAAACTCAGAGAGGTTGCACACAAAGGATAATGGCCCTGCATCGATGTCCCCACAAGTGCTTATAAGACACACTTGTATTTACAAGCCAAACTTGGCCATAAAGCAAATCAAACTAGGGCTTCCAAGCCTACTGCAAGCCCGCTTCTTGTTGTACAAGATATGTATATAAACCGAACGACACGGACTAACACAAGCATTTCATCGAACACCTTGTTTACATTGTTGTCCGTGACAGTAGCTAACCCAACATAAGGAGTGCAACCACTTCAAGTGCTTTTGAAGTGTGCGCAAAGAGTAGGCGAATGTTAGTACCCAGCTTAATGCATGAAGTACAAACTCGAGGAGGCAGGCAAAATCGAGTAACCTTTGTTAGGCGAAATTGAGTAACCTTTGCCTTCTCAACTCGAGAGAATGGGCGAAACCGAGTACCCCAGTTCTCTTAACTTGAGGAGGTGAGTGAAGCCAAGTAACCTTACCTTCTCAACTACGAAGAGAATGTGTGAAGTCAAGTATACTAGTTCTCTTACTTATCCAGCAGGGAAGCTTTGCACAAGTTCAGTGACCCTTCAAAGAAAGCTTATGGAAGACAATGATTGTCAAATCCTCACCATTGGTGATCAGTACTACTGAAAGTAGATTTTTTCACTTCATTTCCCAATTGACTAATCGAAAGCAAGAGTGATGCGAACATACTTGGAAGTGATAACTAATAGTGGAAGAAGGTTGAATGGGCAAACATTATGAAGAAAGGACCTTAAAATCTTCAAAGTCTATGAGGCGATGCTCGTTAAAGCTCCAACAAGCATCTACCAATTCAAGCAATATGAGTATACTGCGATACTAGCACATAATAAGGTAGGTCTTTTCCTTCATCATTGGGATCCATGAGAACCAACAAGGATCAGTACAACTCAGCCAACCCCACACTAGATTCAGTCATTGGTGAGTTGAAGTAGCATGGCGGATCAGAGTTCGACTACTCTACAACAACGGCGGATAGTGGCTAGGAGCCAAAGGGGCGTATTGCAGCCAAGGCAAAAGATTGAAAATTCAATAGAATGCGAAGAGATGCAGCGTCTACAATGGCTTCGAAGGAATAAGTGGGAGAGAATGTCACGGATAATAATGTAAACAAGGTGTTCGATGAAATGCTCGTATTTGTCCGTGTCCTTCGGTTTAGGTACATATCTTGTACAGTAAGAAGCGAGCTTGCAGTAGGCTTAGCAGTCCTAGTTTGATTTGCTTTATGGCCAAGTTTGGCTTGTAAATACAAGTGTGTCTTATACACACTTGTGGGGACTTCGGTCTGTAATGGACCATTATCCTTTGTGTGCAACCTCTCTGAGTTTATAATGTCCATGGGTGTAATTTGTATTTTGGCTTTATAAAGTGTTTTCTTGAGCAGTTGCTTATGGATCCTATGGGAATTGCTTCTTTTGGCCCGTTTTCTCTTTTTGTGAGTCTATGGGACGTTAGGAG
This sequence comes from Ensete glaucum, assembly GCA_021527575.1. Taxonomy (NCBI): domain Eukaryota; kingdom Viridiplantae; phylum Streptophyta; class Magnoliopsida; order Zingiberales; family Musaceae; genus Ensete; species Ensete glaucum. The sequence goes on along the minus strand of CM038551.1, from coordinate 42,837,019 downwards.
ATCTCGGGGAGGGCTGACCTGTATGGACGAACACGCATGGGTGCCGCACGGCTTAGGCAAAATCAGCTAAGCCCATGACAATCTGTTGTGTTGAAATGGTGGAGATATAGCTTCCGCACTTGCCTCATAAGGTGACCTCTCTGCCTCTACAATAAAACTTCATGATTAAGTGAATAGAGCTCTTCCCCTCATTAAAGTTGGTAGCGAATTAGGTTGGTTAGAAGCTTGACTTATTTAGCTCCAACCCGTATCCAACTCTGACTCCTATTAAGACTCCAGTTCAACCGAATCATAATCCTCTTAGCCGACCGAATGTCAGGTCTAGGTTGACCAACAAGGCCCAATCTAAGGACTTGACTCAATCAAGTAGGACCTGACTCAATTAGGGTCTTAACAGACCCACCTCTTCAAATCAGTCTTGTCCTCAATGCTGAGGCTCCATGAACTTTGGGTCTTGATATCTAATTCTCGTTGAAGCTTCCTTGTGGTATCTACGGTAGGCGCACCATGGTCCGACGTTCTAGCATTATCTTGTATCTTTCCATTAAGGGTAGTAGTATCTAGATGGTGGTGCATCACGATTCTGCTATCCTGTGTGATTATTAGCTGAACTTGAACCTCCTCATCAGTCGGGATGTCAGGTGGATGGATCTGGGCTGAGTCATCCTCTCTAAACTTTCATTTGTGATAAGATACTTGGAGGATCAATTGTATTTTGGTGCACCAATCTGATCCATAAGTCATGGCTCCATTGTGATCTCTAATTTTACAAGGGCCAAGGTAGTAGGGGGACCACTTCCTTCATGCTTGAATTTCTTGTTTGTAGGGCTAGAGATGAAGGGAAACTCAATCTTCAATAGTAAACTTTCTTCTGCTCCGGTATTTATCGAGAGGCTGTTTCTTTCTCACATAGGCTGCCACTTCCTTCTAAGTTTGAGTTGGATAAGAGTTGTAATTTTATTGAGCCTATTTTTATCTCTCTATCATATTGTTGACTTATATCATGCCAAACTTTAAATTCAGTAGCAATTAGTATCACTGTACAGGTCAGAAGCATCATGTGAAGTGTAGGACGAGTCTCGGTGCATTTTAGGGGTTGGCTATCTTGCATGTGGATAATATAAATTCTAGCTCCTGATGCTATAATCACAAATACTTTGTTGAAGTCGAGTAAAGTTAGCAACGATGAAGAGTAGGGGCTGTAACTTGGTCGGATGCTCCTATTTCAAGCATCTCTTTTTCAATTCTCTCAATTTCACCTTTCTGGAGGTGAGGATATGGCTAAGTGTTTGCTATTGGTTTGCCTGATAGAATCAAAATTCTTTGGTCATGCTGTTGAGTAGAAGGTAGGCTGCAATTTTTGTTACCTCCCTTATATGCTGCTACTAGAGATGCATTAGGAAGATGCTATTCACTTTATGCAAGACTTTCTCCATTCACTGCATTGAAATCATCATCATGTTGCTCACTCATTTCTCACATCGGATCACCTATTTCCCATGGTTGAAAATTTTCATGATAAATTTAAAAAAATTCTAAGGAACATCACCTAACATCGTCATCAGCCATTTGATGCCAAGCACAGCCCTATAATCATCAAGAGGAAGGAGAAAGAAATTAGGAAGTATCTCTTGGTCCTGCTGCAATAATTTTACTCGTGGGCACCTTTGGTCATACTTCAAAATTTGGCCATCAGCGACCTCAACATTAAACCTGCTGCAATATTCATTTTAGAGCATCAATTGGGTAGCAACCTTGCTATTCATAAAGTTGTTGGTGCTCCTAGCCTTGATGAGGATGGTGACGGGATGCTGCTTAAGATATTCTTTGACTTTGGCTACTTGGGGGTTTGCATGGCCAGCTAAAGCATGAGTCATGCAATCGATCGACTACAGGTCTTCCTTCATATTCTCCTCCTTAGGTTCCTAGACCTCTTCTTCAGATTCTTCAATAGATTTTATCATAGAAAGCTCTCTCTTTTTGTAGTGATGGTTGTGGCTCCAAAGTTCGCAATGCCAACAAAGGCCCATTTGTCATGTAGCTCTTCTCTCGTCAATGTTATTGGTAGCAAAGAATGGTTAGGAGCAGAGAGAGGTTTATATGCTACTTGTCTAAGAGTGGTTCTCATCCTCCGAGCATCTTGGTTCAGTTGTTCCTCTTAGATTTGCTCGAAAGAGATTACGTCTTTCACGATGGAGGCCTATCACGCTTTAACCTCTCCTTTAATTTTTGGCTTGAGTCCTTCAATGAATGTCCTTAATAATTTTATAGAACCCCAGAAGAAGCTCTATAGATTTTGACCCTTGAGGGGGATTAACCCTTGGAACACTATAGGGGTTCCTCCCTTTTAGATTCGGCACAAGGCTGAAATAAAATTGATAATTGCTTAATAAAAAGAGGTGGATGCTACATGCTTATATAGGGCTCCAAACCCTAGCCCAAGGGAGTGATTGCCTAACTAATATTACCCTTTTGTTCCTTTTATAGCTTACCTGCCTTAGAGGGAATAGGTGGTAGCTAGATTGGCTCTATACCCGACCTAAGCAGGGGGAAACCCTAGCCGACCAGCCCAGTAAAAGGGGCGGTAGCTACTAAACCCTAAGGCCCCAATCTAAACCCTAACCACACTTCTTTATAGGATAGAAGTGGCTATGTGGGGTTTTATTATAATCTCACAGGGTTTTATTGACTACTTCTAGGGAGATTAGGACTCAACCCTGCTAGAGCCGTCTTAAAATCAACCTTATCCTCAAAGCTGAGGGTCCATGAACTCTGAGAACTGGGTCTTCACCTCTTCATCAGCTTGAGTGTTAGCTGGAAGAATTTGAGCTGAGTCATCATCTTTAAATTTCCATTTGTGTTGGGATACCTAGAGGTTCAACTGTAATTTTGATCTAGTGCACGGATCTAACCTCCATGTTAAGGCCCCAATGTGATTCCCAATTTTGCAAGGTCCAAAGAAATAGGAAGACTACTTTCTTGACTCTTGAATTTCGTGTTGGTGGAGCTAGAGATGAAAGGGGACTTAATCTTTCTTAGGAAACTTTCTTCTGCTTTGGCGTTTGTCAAGGGAAAGTTTTTTCCTTGCATGGGCTACCACGTGGTTGCTCTGTAATAGTAGTCGTGCCTTCTTTTGGAGTGAGGGCTATCCTCTAATAAAATCTCTAGTGGTATGAGTCTGATCTGAGTCTAAGGTGGGTAGGAGTGGTGATTTTTGGGGCCTATTTTTACTTCTTCATGCTGTTGACCATCTTGTATGAGGATGGTGCTGACCCTCACTTTGGATGTGCCTGCTCCAATAATAATCATCTGACCATGATTTAGAGTGGACGACATCATAGTCGTGAGGGCTATAGTTCCACTCGACCAAGGTAGTACATCTTTCTTCATAACGAGATGGATGATTTCATACTTCATTAAGTCCTACGAATGATCCTTCCCTTTTTTTTATTTTTCCATTGGAGGGGCTCAATTTTCTCATAGTCTTGGGCCATAGATCGGAAGTTATTATCAACAAAGTATTTAAGCATCGTGGTCTAATCCTAGAGAAAGTCATGGAAGTCACCTGATATATAAAAGTGCTACATCAGCAACCATGGTGAGTTCAGCGGGATATAACACTTTAGAAGTAGCTTATCTCTGAGGAAAAGGATGCAGGGATGTGTCGTAGCAGGAAATAAGCATAGTGATAGAACTCCAGCAGGGTTGAGTCCTAACCTCCCTAGAAGTAGTCAATAAAACTCTACTAGATTGTAATAAAGCCACTCATATCTTATAAAGAAGTATGGCTAGGGTTTAGATTAGGCCTTAGGCTTAGTGGCCATCGCCCCCTTACTGGATTGGTTGGCTAGGGTTTCCCCTTGCTTACGTCGACTATATAGCCAACCTAGTCGCCCTTTGTTCCTATTAAGGCAGGTTGGCTATAGGAGGGGCAAAAGATAATTTTACTTAGATAAGCATCCCCTTAGGCTAGGGTTTTGATCCCTATATAATGATGTAGCCGCCTCTTCTCTTGAATCAAGTAATTATCAATTTTGTTTCAGTCTTATGTCGAATCTAGGAGGGAGGAACCCCTATAGCGTTCCAAGGATTGATCCCCCTCAAGGGTCAAAATCTATAGAGCTCCTTCTGGGGTTCTTTCATATGATATTAGAGTAGCAATCTTGCTGCTCCTGTAGATGCCTCCACCTTCCCAAGCAATTCCCAAAATTGCTTTTTGACATCGCCTCCATCGTCGCCCACCAAGCCGCAAATCCATCAATCTGCTGCCTTCCTCTGCATCAACATCAAAGATCTGGTAAAAAATTCAAAGCCCACGCCTCTTGCTACTACTATTCCTCTATCTTATATATGGGAGAAGTTTTTCCAAAATTTTCTTGCACTAAAATTTTACCGTTCGTAAAAACATTATCATCATTGCGAAAGCAAAATGCTATAGAAATTTTTAACTGATTGTTGCTTCTTGGAACTCAACTTTTAATCATCCTTTTTGGCTGAAACTTTTAGACAATTTTGTATATTGTCTTAGCTTTCATCTAAAACTAATCTTATAAAAAATCTCCTTTTGGATCTAGACTTATAGCACTATGATTCATCATCATGTAGTGCTGAAATTTTACGATGGAGAATCTGTCTTCCCTTTATTGGCCTCTTGAAACTGAATTTTTGTTCATCCTTTCTAGTCAAAATTTTTAGACAATTCTTAAGATCATGTTGGCTTTTATTTGGATTTAATTTCTAAAAAAAACTCTTTCTGGAACTAGTTTTCTTGTGCAATCTTTCACCATCATATAGTTCTGGAATTTTATGACGAAGGAATCTACCTTTCGTCTTTTGCCCTATTTCCCTATTGTTACACTACCAAAATTTTGCAAACTTTTTATTGGTATTAACAACATCTGAACCAAGGGTTTTTATATAATTGTCTTAAACTTTCCTCTATAAATTATGTCGAGAAGTCCTCGTTTCTCTGATGTAAAATCTGTTCGGTAGGACTACGCATCGTCGCACTTTTTTTCATCGAATTGTATCAGATTTGAGTGTTGTTTTTTGTGGGATTTTGGACTATCTTTTCCTTAGCACCAAACCCTACTATCCTTACTAAAAACACTTCAGAACACTACCCTAAACTAAAACCAAACAGTCACCCAAATCAGCACTAATCGCAGCCTACTTCCTTATCGATCCACTTACCTTTTTAGTCAACTTTCCTTACCGAGACACCTACCTTTGCTGCCATCTATCCCAGATCTAAAATTTATTTACCTAACCTTAATCTATTACTATTATAGCTGTAAAAGCACACCAATTTGTATCCTAGACTCAATAAAACCGTAGCCCTAAATCACACACAAAATAGTCACAAACCGACCTAAAAATCGAAGCCTTCAGTCCGCGAACATTTCAGCCACCTAATCTCCCTTATCCCTTTAATTACAATACGCACCTTTCATTGCCTAATGCTACCAACAGCGATCTCTTACTGCTATCCTCCTTGATCACTACCAACAGCTATCCTTGTGGTAAAAAGCTACCAACAACGATCTTTCGTTACAATCTGTTTACATCGCAGCCCGCAACAATCGTTCGCTGCCAACTATCTTGATCGTAGCTAATAACAAATTAAATACAATAGTAATCGTCTCTTGCTCCATACTACTGCTGCCCTCCTCCGTAATAGTCATGTATATTGCTGCCCCGTCTTCCTCCTATTGCAACCGCACCCTTGCAGCAACTGACGCCACTTGTAGCCACAAAGTCGCACTTCAGCCGTAGCCATAGCCAATGTTGCTGCTGCCCTATTCTTCCTCCACCATCGTTGCTGCCTTCTGGCTCAAATCTTTTGGCTACCATCTTCCAACAAATATCAGCCACGTAAAAAATTATAGTCTCGACGACATTGCAGCGTCAACATTACAGCATCATTGACGGACTTCAGCCGACATTACTGCTGCCATTTTCTTCCTCCACTATTGCTGCTACCCTTGGTTGTCATCCTCCACTTAGAGACTTGACTATCACAACCCCAACATCGCTGCCATTGCTGCCTTTAACCTGAAGATTGCAACTATACTCTTTAATCAGTTTGATTTGACAGGTTGAAGATCCTTACATCATGACATCAGTGGGCTTATTCAAAGCCAAATTAGAGACTCTTGAGTCGCGTATGGATGTTAAATTATATGCTCTCTTTGAGAAGTTTAGATTGGGTCGATCACCAAGCCCAATAAGATCATAACGCGGTATAAATTTGGATTATAAGAAGAACCTTAGCAAAGAACTAGCAATGATCTATCAAAACTCCACCATCTAAGAGTACCAAACTGGTTTTGAAAGGTTATCTAATCAAACTTATGATTGGTATGATAAATAGATATTGATAACTTTTATTGAGTGCTTGAAGCTGGAGATTTAAGAAGAAGTTAAAGCACGACAACCATACACACTTAAGGCAACCATCTTCTTTCCATGACATCAAGAGAAGTGATTGAACTATGAAGCTCGAAAGACTAGAGTTGCTCCCCAACTAGTGGCACTAAAGCTTTCACCTCCTCCTACTATCAATCGACACCCTCAGCCATAGAAATTAATAAGAGAAGACCTTCATGATAGATCGACAAAGGGCCTATGTGGTTGTTATGATAAACTGTGGAGCCTAGAACATAAATATAAAAAGGAGACACTACTGATGATTACACCTATTGAAGAACCCAAACTTGAAGATACGACTCTCGAGTCCAAGGATAAGGATACACCATAACCGGTCACTCACATGGTCCCTACCTTAGCCGACTACACCAACTTGTAAAAATTAAAGATCAAAGGGTTTCTCGAGCAATAGTCCATCATTATCCTCATCGATGCCGGGAGCACACAACTTCATGAGCAGTAAAGTTGTTGCCCACTTAATGATCCAAACAGAAGATTACAATGGGTTTGAAGTCAAGGTAGCTAACCGCCAAATTCTGAAGTGCAACCATAAGTGCCCGCAGGTAAAATTGATCCTACAAGAGCAAGACGTAGTTGCTAATTTTTTCTTCCTCCCTCTTGATGGTTTTGGTATAGTGCTTGGTATTGATTAGTTGTCCACGATTGGTGATGTTTCCTAGAATTTTTTGAAGCTACCCATGAAATTTTTTAGAAAAGGAAAGCAAGTGATTATACAAGGGAGCCCAGCGACTACAACCATAACACAACACTTAGAGGGGGTACCAAAAGAAGAATCCAGTAGTTTTCCAATTCAAATTCAAGAGTTTCATAAGATTGAAGATAAAGAACCCCTCCCATAGCTTGCTAAATTTTTAGGTGTCTCCACCCAACCGAGTCGACTTCCTCCTCTGAAGCTGGCCGAAACCCCTATACTGAATAGGTTGAAACTTCTACCAGTTGTTGCTCGACCAGATTATTTCATAGAACCTCAGAAGGTCGAAGATAAAAGGGTCATCCAAGAGATGATAGATATACAAATTGTTCAGCCATACTTATTTCCTGCTATGACACGTCCATATATCCTTTTCCCTAGAGATAAGCTACTTCTAAAGTGTTACATCCTGTTGAACTCACCATGGTTATTGATGCAGCACTTCCAGATCTCAGGTGACTTCTATGACTTTCCCTAGGATCAGACCATGATGGTTAAAGACTTTATTGATGATAACCTCCGATCTACGGCCCAAGAATGCGAGAAAATTGAGCACCTCTAGTGGCAAAATTAGAAAAGGGGAAGGATCATTTTGATAAGACCGTAGAAGGAGCATATAGATTTTGATCCTTGAGGAAAATCAACCCTTAGAACGCTATAGGGTTTTCTCCCTCCTAGATTGGCAAAAAGGCTGAATTGAAGATGATAATTGCTTGATTAAAAGTAGGTGCATCTACATCTTAAATAGGGATCAAAGTCCTAGCTTAAGGGGACACTTGTTTAAGTAAAATTATCCTTTTGCCCCTCCTATAGCCATCCTGCCTTAATAGGAACAAGGGGTGGCTAGGTTAGCTCTATAGCCGACCTAAGCAGGGGGAAACCATGGTCGACTTGCCCAGTAAGGGGGGCGACGACTAAGCCCTAAGGGCTAATCTAAATCCTAGTCATACTCCTTTATAAGATAGGAGTGGCTTCATTACAATCTAATAGGATTTTTATTGACTAGTACTAAGTTGATTAAGACTCAACCCTGGTGGAGTCCTATTAAATTTGCCCTTTTTAGATCAGCCTTATCCTCAAGGCTGAGGGTCCATAAACTCTGAAAACTGGATCTGCAACTCCTCATGTGACTCCTATGCTATCATTAACTAAACTTTGGCCTCCTCATCAGTTGGGGTGTTAGTTGGAAGGATTTGGACTAAGTCGTCTTCTTTCAATTTTCAGTTGAGGTGGGATACCTAGCGGATTAACTGTAATCTTGATCTGGTGCATGAATTTGATCTCCAGGTTAGGGCACCAATGTGATCCTCAAATTTGCAAGGCCCAAAGAAATAGGGAGACCACTTTATTAAGGCTCAAGTTTCCTACTGATTTGGCTGGAGGTGTAGAAAAACTCGATTTTTAATTTTTCGTCCATTCTGAAGTTTATCGGGAGGTTGTTTCTTCTTTGTTTGTGCTGCCATATGGTTAGTCTTTAGTAATAGCCAATCTTTCTTCTAGAATAGTGACTGCCCTCTGGTATGATTCAGGATGATGAGAGCCCAATCTAGTGTGAGCATGGCTTGTAATTCTTCTAGTTTTACTCCTCTTTCATGCCATGGACCATCTTGCATAAGAATAGCCCAGTTTAAACTCCTGACGCATCAGCCTTAATGATTAAAGTACGATCGAAATCGAGTAACGCTAGGACCGCTGTCATCATTATGGCTGCCTTGAGTCATTCGAAGGCTATGAAAGGCTTTATCCGACCACAAGATGGAGTCTTTCTTTGGTAAAGACGTGAGAATATCATCAGAGAATACCAATACGAAATTGCATAAAAAAACTCTAGAAGATGTCATTCATTAGGCTTTGGAAAGTAGAAGGAGCATTCATAATTCCAAAAGGCATTACTAGAAACTCGTAGTGGCCGTTATATATACGGAATGCAGTTTTCAGAATATCTTCAGTGCATACCCAAATCTGATGGTATCCGGATCAGAGATCTAATTTAGTGAAGACTCGGGCTCCTTTTAATTCATCCAAGAGTTCATCTACGAATGGGATAGGATATTTATCCTTGACGGTGATGACGTTTAGAGCTTGGTAGTTAATGCACATCCACCATGTACCATCTTTCTTGCGTACTAGCAACACCAGTGAGGAGTAAGGGCTGTAGCTTGGTAGAATCACCCTCGTGTTAAGCATCTTTAACAATATTCTTAATCTTATCCTTCTGCAAGTGAGGATAATGGTATGGTCATAAATTTGCTAGAGGTTTGCCTAGTAATATAAGAATGCGGTGGTCATGCGACCGGTTAGGGAGCAGCCCGCGCGGCTCTAAGAAAACATCCACGAATTCATTCAGGCAAAGGGCAAGCTTAGGATCTAAGTTTTGTATGTTCTCCCTTGTAGATGACTGTCGAATATGCATCAAGAATCCATCATATGCTTTGTGCAAAACTTTCTCCATTTGTTGCAACGAAACGATGGAAATTTGGCTCCCGCGCTTGCCTCATAATCTGACCTGTCTCCCTTTGTAATAAAATTTCATAATTAATTTAGAAAAATTTTAGGAGATATCACCTAGTGTTGTGAGCCATTTAATCCTAAGTATGGCTTCATAATTATTGATGAGTAGGAGGAAGAAATTAGCTACCACTTCTTGGTCTTGGAGGAGTAGTTTCACCCACGAGCACCATTGGTCGCAATTAAAGATTCGACCATCGGTGACCTTTACGTCAAACTTGTTGCAACCTTCGATTTGAAGCGCCAAACATGCAACAACCTTACTATCGAGGAAGTTATTGGTGCTGCCTGTATCGATGAGAACCGTGATGGGTTGCTGTTTTAGAAGTCCTCCAACTTTAATCATCTGCGGGTTAGAATAGTCGGCCAATGTGTGCACTGCGTAGTCGGCCGGTTGGGACTCTTCCTCCATGGCTTCTTCTTTAGGTTCAAGGGCTTCTTCAGATGTTTCATTGTCCTCATCCTCTACTGGTTCAATCACAAGGAGTCGGCCCTTTTTGCAGTGATGTTCGCGACTCCACGGTTCATCGTAATGCCAACACAACCCCTTGGCTGATCGTTCATGAAGCTTCTCTCTTGTCAACTTTTTTGGTGCAGGGGCTTGGATGGTAGTAGAGGGGGCAGTAGGTCTTGGCATGGCTAGTCAGGAGTGACCCCTATCCTTCATACCTCATGGTTCAATTGTTCTTCCTGGATACATGCGAAGGAAATCACCACCCTAAGAGTGTACAGTTGTTGCACCTTTACTTCTCCTCGGATCTCTAGCTTTAGGCCCTCGATAAAAGTACCTAAAAGTTGTTTCTCAGACCAGTTCTCAGTTTGGTTAGATAAACACTCAAACCTTGTTTGGTATTATTATATTGTAGAGGTTTGAAGAATCTTTGCCAATTGTCCGTCGATGTTGTTGAAATCGGTTGGTCCGAAGTGGTTTAGTAGTCCTTCCTTGAATCACCATCAAGAGAGTCCTCCATGGGTGTGCTTAAACTAATTAAACCACTGAATAACATCTCCCTTGAGGTGGATGGAAGCAATCTCCACCCGTGTGGCGTTGGCGGTTTAGTAGAACCGAAAATAACGCTCTACTCGAGATCAACCCAATCGGGTCTCCTTCTTCCCATCTAGGGAAGTTAACCTTCATGCATGGATTATTAAGATCAGAGGTGATGTGGCCATGTTCTTGAGGATCGTCTCGTCGATCTAAATTTTCTCCATATTGTGATTTCCTCGGCTTCGATAGTCGACAAATGCTGAATTCGGCGAAAAGGGATCACATCTTCTCTTCTATGCGGTTTCCAAAGGCTTCAAGCATTACATCGATAGCCTTCTCTGATGCTATAGTATATGTCTTAAGATTTGTAATATTGAGATCTTTTTTTCTATTGTTGGGTTAGTGGCATGGGAATTTTGGAGAAAGGGTGACCAGTTGGAAGGTGGATCTATTTTGGTGGAAGTAAACTACAGTTTAGGACAGATTTGGGGCTATGGTTTTGTGGGGTTTAGGCTACAAATTAGTATGGTTTTAGGGCTGTGATGGTAATAGATGAAGGTTAGCAAAATAGATTTTAGATATGGGATAGATGGCAGCAAAGTAGGTGTCTCGGTACGGAAAGTTTTCTAAAAAGGTAAGTGGATCAATAATGAAGTACGCTGATTTGGGTAGCTAATTTGGGGACTGTTTGGATTCAGTTTAGGGTAATATTTGGAAGGATTTTTAGTGAGGATAGTAGGGTTTAGTGATGAAGAAAGGAGAGTCTGAAATTCCACAAAAAATAGCACTCAAATCTGATAAAATTTAGTGAAAAGAAGTGTTGCGATGTGCTGTCCTGCTGAACTGATTTTTGTGTCAGAGAAATGATGATTTCTCAATGTAAATTTTAAGAGAAAGTTTAAGAAAATTATATAAAAACCCTTGGTTTAGATGTTTTCAATACCAACAGGAATTTTAACAAAATTTTGGCAGCATAATTATAGAAAAATAGGGCAAAAGATGCAAGGCCAATTCCTTCATCGTAAAATTATAGAACTGTGTGATGGTGATAGATCATACAAGAAAACTGGTTCTAGAAGGAATTTTTTCATAAAATCAAATCCAAATGAAAGCCAACTTGATCTTGAGAATTGTATAAAGATTTCAGCCAATAAGGATGAACAAAAGTTCAGTTTCAAGAGGCCAATTAATGGAAGATAGATTCTACATTATAAAATTTTAGTACTGTATAATGAAGAACCATAGTGCTATAAGTCCAGATCCAGAAGGAGTTTTTTTACAAGATCAGTCTTAGATGAAAGCTAAGATGATCTATGAAATTATATAAAAGTTTCAGCCAAAAAGGACATTTAAAATTTTAGTTTCAAGAAGCAATAATCAATTGAAAATTTCTGTAATGTTTCACCTTCACAATAATGATAACATTTACGATGGTAAAAAATTATAGTACGAAAACTTTAGAAAACATCTACCACATATAATATGAAGGATCTTGTAGTATTGAACAGGCATGGGTTATCAAAATATACCAAAATTCCATATCAAATGCAGGGGGTAGCGGCAGATTAATTTGATCTGCGGTTGGGGTAAAAGGTGGAGGCACGTATCGCAGCAATTGTGGGAATTGCTTGGGAAGGTGGAGGCATGGATGATGGCTATATGGGCAACAAGATCACTACTCTGATACTAGATGATAAGACCCCAGAAGGAGCCCTATAGATTTTGATCCTTGAGGGGATCAACCCTTAGATCACTATAGGGGTTCCTCCCTCCTAGACTCGGCACAAAGGTTGAATTGAAGATGATAATTACTTGATTAAAAGAGGGAGGCAGCTACATCTTAAACAGAGATCAAAGTCCTAGCCTAAGGGGGCACTTGTCTAAGTGAAATTACCTTTTTGCTTCTCTTATAGCCATCCTGCCTTAATAGGAACAAGGGGCAACTAGGTTGGCTCTATAGCCGACCTAAGCAGAGGGAAACCCTAGCCGACTTGCCCAGAAAGGGGGTGGCGACTAAGCCCTAAGGGCTAATCTAAACCTTAGCCATACTCCTTTATAAGATAGGAGTGGCTTTAATACAATCTAATAGGGTTTTTATTGACTAGTCCTAAGATGATTAGGACTCAACCCTGCTGGAGTCCTATCACATTTGTAGGACTCAACGAAGCATGAACACCATCCCTCTCATTATAAATAAAGATGCACCACCATGGCCGAGTGGAACTATAGCCCTCACGGCCACGATGTCGTCCACACCAAATCATGGCCATATATTTATTATTAGAATAGACACATCTAGAGTGGGGGTCAACACCATCCTCATACAATATGGTCAATAGCATGAAGAAGTAAAAATGGACCCCAAAAATTCACCACTCCTACCTACCTCAAACTCAGATCGGGCTTAAACCACTAGAGATTTTATCAGCGGATAGCCCTCACTCCAAAAGAAGGTATAACTACTATTACAGAGCAACCACGTGGCAGCCCATGCAAGCAAGAAACTTTCCCTTGACAAATTTCAGAGCAGAAGAAAGTTTCCTGAGAAAGATCAAGTCCCCATTCATCTCCAGCTCCATCAGTATAAAATTCAAGCCTGAAGAAAGTGGTCTCCCTATTTCTTTGTGCCTTACAAAATTGGGGATCACATTGGGGCCCTAACCTAGAGATCAGATCCATGCACCAGATCAAAATTACAGTTGATCCTCCAAGTATCCCACCTCAAATAGAAATTTAAAGATGACAACTCAGCTCAAGTTCTTCCAACTAACACCTAAGCTAATGAGGAGCTGAAGACCCAGTTCCCTGAGTTTATGAAACTTTAGCCTTAAGGACAAGGCTGATTTTAAGAGGGCGGGTTTGATAGGACTCCAGCAGGGTTGAGTCCTAATCTCCCTAGAAGTAGTCAATAAAATCCTACTAGATTATAATAAAGCCACTCCTATCTTATAAAGGAGTATGGCTAGGGTTTAGATTAGCCCTTAGGGCTTAGTAGTCATCACCTCCTTACTGGATTGGTTAGCCAGGGTTTCTCCTTGCTTAGGTCGGCTATAGAGCCAACCTAGTCACCCCCCCTATTCCTATTAAGGCAGGTTGGCTATAGGAGGGGCAAAGGAATAATTTTACATAGGTAAGCACCCCCTCAGGCTAGGGTTTTGATCCTTATATAATGAGTAGCTGCCCCCTCTCCTGAATAAAGAATTATCAATTTTATTTCAATCTTGTGCCAAATCTAGGAGGGAGGAACCCCTATAGCGTTCCAAGCGTTGATCCCCCTCAAGGGTCAAAATCTATAGAGCTCCTTCTAGGGTTCTATTACATAGCCGAACAATTTGTATCTCTATCATCTCTTGGACAACCCTTTTATGTTCGACCTTCTGAGTTTGTAGGAAGCAATCTGGCCGAGAAACAACTAGTAGAAGTTTCGGCTTGTTCAGCATAGGGGGGTTGGATAGCTTCAGATGAGGTAATCGGCTTGGTTCGGTGGAGACGCCCAAAATTTCAACAAGTTATGAGAGAAGTTCTTATCTTTAACCTCATAAAACTCTTGAATTTGAATTGAGAAACCATTGGACTATTCTTTTGGTACCCCCTCCTAGTGTTGTGTTGTGGTTGTAGTCGCTGGGCTCTCTCGTAGAATCACCTACTTTCCTTTCCTGAAAAATTTCATGGTTAGCTTCAAAAAATTATAGAAAACATCTCCAATCATGGACAGCTAATCAATGCCAAGCACTATATCAAAACCATCAAAAGGGAGGAGGAAAAAATCAGTAACTACGTCTTGCTCCTATAGGATCAGTTTTACCCGCGGGCACTTCTGATTGCACTTCCAAATTTGACCATTAGCTACCTTGACTTCGAACCCATTGTAATCTTCTTTTTGGAGCATTAAGTGGGCAACAACCTTACTGCACATGAAGTTGTGTATGCTATTGATGAGGATGATGATGGACTACTGCTTGAGAAACTCTTCGATCTTTAATTTTTGTAAGTTAGTGTAGCCGGCTAAGGTAGGGACCGTGCGAGTGGCCGGTTGTGGTATATCTTTCTCCTTAGGCTCGAGAGTTGTATCTTCAAGTTTAGGTTCTTCAGTGGGCACAATTATCAGTGGTGTCTCCTTTTTACATATTTGTTTTAGGCTCCATAGTTTATCATAATACCCATATATGCCCTTTGTCGATCCATAAGAGGTCTTCTCTTGTTAATTTCTGTGGCTAAGGGGGTCAGCTAACAGTAGGAGGAGGTGAAAGCTTTGGTGTTGCTGGTTGGGGAGCAACTCTAGTCTTCCGAACTTCAAAGTTCAATCGCTCTTCTCGATGTCACGCGAAGGAGATGACTACCTTAAGTGTGTACGGTTGTCGCACTTTAACTTTTTCCTGAATCTCCGGCTTCAAGCGCTCAATAAAAGTCCTTAATATTTGTTTTCTAGACCAATCATGAGTTTGATTAGATAACCTTTTAAACCTAGTTTGGTACTCTTGGATGGTGGAGGTTTTATGGATTATCACTAGTTCTTCGCTAAGGTTATTTTTACAATCCAAATTTGCACCATATTGTGATCTTGTGAACAGCCCAATCTAAACACCTCAAAGAGAACGTATAATTTAACATTCATACATATCTCAAAAGCCTCCAATTTAGCTTCGAATATACCCACTGATGTCATGACGTAAGGATCTCTAATCTGTCAAATCAAACTGATTAAAGAGTGTAGTTGTAATCTTCAGGTTGAAGGTAGCAATGGCAGCGATGTCGGGGCTACAGTGGTGAAGTCTCCAAGTGGAGGATGACAGCCAAGGGTAGCAACAATGATGGAGGAAGAAAATGGCAGCAGTAACATCGGTTGTAGTCCTTTGGTGACATTGTAATGTGTTGAATCTCGGATTTTGATAATGAGATCAATTGATGTGTGTTGATCTAATATGTGTGTTAGAAAAAATATTGTAGGTCTAACTATGACAGGATCAATGGAGTTGTAACCAAATAATGGGCCAAGATCAAGCTTAGGCATCAAGCCAAGTTTAAACGATGAGGTGGGATCTCGCCGGGAGTTCACTAGAAGATTCGTCGAATGGATCGGGAAGCTCACTGGGAATATAAAGGGAGATTGCTGGGAAGTAGACCAGAGGACCTGCCGTAAAAATGTTGGAGGTTGCCAGATTATATGGGGCTTAGGTCTTATTTAAGCTTAATTAGTTATTAAGTATGATAATCATTGAGTAGTCGTTAGAATTTGAGTCCTAATTGAGTTGGATTTGAAAGGAATCCAAATCAACTCAATAAGGCAACTGAGTCCACTATAGAGTTTGATTGAGCTCAGGTTGAGTTCAACTAGTTGACCAAGGGTGTGGTCAACTAATGGTTTAATTTATATTTAGAAAAGTGGAGGGAACTACTTTTCCAAAGAATCTGATGGGTAAACCACTGGTTTGACTGCCCGTGCCATGGAATACGGGTGGCGGCCAACAACTTTTGGTGGGTAAACCATACAGGTGGTGGGTAAACCGCCCATACTATAAAATCCAGGTGATGACCAGCAGCTGACGGCAGGTAAACTGCCCAAGTCGATTTATAAACCGCTCGTACCTGATTTTTCTGGGTATATTTGATTTTTGGCTCAAAAAATCTGAAACCACTTGGGGTCTATAAATACCCCAAGTATTCTTGCATTCTACACAACTCTTTTGGGTAATTAAATTTTATGAAAATAAAATTGTATGTGATTTGTAAGAAAAAGAAAGGGGAAGGGAGAGAGCTTAGAGATAGAAATTTCTTAATTCTCCCTCGTAAGTAAGTGTAAGGGTTTAATCTTCACCCAAAGAAGATTGGTAGTAGACACCGGTGTGCCTCAAAAAAGGAGGACTAGGAAGTGGATGTAGGCCTTTGGCGCCGAACCACTATAAAAATTGTGAGTCATCCTTTGATTTCATTGATTATATATTTTTTGTATTAAAAGCGTCCAATTTGACTCAACTTTTAGAAAGTAAATTTTTCATGATAAGTTCTTTACTTCGAACATTACTTATCTTTCTGGTTTGATTATCCTTTTAGCAATCTTTTTTCTTGTCCACTCAATCATTTCACAAAGAACGAAAAGCTTTTGTTTCTCTATCTTGTTTTAATAAAAAAAATTTATTTTAAAATAAAAAATTATATTTAAGCTAATTCACTTTGAATAACAAATGACTCCTCGAGTGATGAGGACCATGAGATTGCACTTCTATCAAGAAAATTTAAAAAATTTATAAAAAGGAACAAAAACTATAAAAATAGAAAGGAACCAAAGGAAGAGAACATCATTTGCTATGAATGCAAAAAATCGGGACATTTCAAAAGTGAATGTCCTCAACTGAAGAAGAAACCAATGCTAAAAAAAGAAAGCACTCACTACCACTTGGGATGCTTCAAGTTCCTCCGATGATGAAGACCAATCCATAGAAGAGGTGGCTAACTATGCCTTAATGGTATTTGAAGACGAGGTTAGTAAGTCTTTAGATATTTTATTTTTAGAATTATCAAGCATGTTTCATAATTTATTCAATGAGTTTAGAAAACTTAGTAAGTCTTTTAAACTACTTAAAGTTGATCATGATTTGATATTTAAAAGACTTGATGAAATGCATGACTCCTTAGCATCACCTGAACCATGTTTAAAATATGATATGCTAGATAATATTAAAGAAGAGAATTGCATACTTAAAAAAACACTAGAGAGATTTGAGATAGGGAATAAATCTCTAAATATGATCCTTGCTAATAAAGCATCATATTAATAATAGACATGGCATAAACTTTGTTGGAAATATTCAACAAAAACCAATCATCTTTGTAAGAGGACCTACATTGAATGTGCCTCCAAGAGTTAAGTGTAACTTTTATGGCAAATTAGGACATAAGACAAATAAATGTCTATTTAGAAAATGTACTCGACATCATCTTGTATGGTTCCAAAGAAAACTCTATATAATAAAAATCAGTTAGAAAAGAAAGATAAAAATCTTTATGAAGGACCCAATATAAAATGGGTACCTAAACCAAATATATCTTTCCTGTAGAATTATTTCAAAATTAAAGTTAGGAGCTCCGAATAATATTTTAGATCTCAAGATATACAACTTAAGATCTAACATTCTTTCAAGCTCACTAGCCTAATTAATCAACAAAATTAATGAATAAAATAAAATTTTATTTTTGATGTTACATGAACCTTGCACGCTTTAATTTGAACAAATAAAGGTTATTAAATGTCATATGTATAAAAGGAAAATTTTGATTATATTGACATGTGTTGATAATGTGTGAAACTAAAATCAATATGAAATCATCATTCTTTAAAATAAAAATTTCTTGAATCAACCATTATTTTTTTGTTTATATATATATATATATATATATATTGTTGTAATGACTTCAGAAGAAAATGAGTTTCTCTTTATCTTGTTACAATAACCTTGATTGATAATCCTATGAAAAATCATTAAAATTTTAGAGGAACAAAGTCAAGTTAAATACATTGATCTGAGCTATTTATAGCACATGTATATTATCTTGGTTAAAAATTAAAAACAAAAAGGGGCGCCAAACCATGAACCAGCGGTTGAACTGCTGGTTTAATGGGTGAACCGAGACCATGCACGACTGAACTGCTAAGTCTGCAGTTCAACCGACCGAGACTCAGTTTACATGAAGTCACTTAGGGCTGGCGGTGAAACTAACCCTAAGCACGCTCAGCCCTCTCTAAAACCTCCTCCACTCCTTCCTTCTCCTCTAGAACATCATAGGAGACTCTCTACTCTTCAAAACCAAAGAGTTTTTGCCTATCTCTAGGAGATCTAACTAAAGAATAGCCCATAGAAGATCCTCAAGGGATGAGGGAAAGAGGAGATTAGAAGAAACCTATGACACCAATATTTTTTATTTCTATGAACATGCTATGAAATTTTCATGTCTTGAATTTAGAAGTGTTTACAAGGAAAAATATATTGATCTAGATGACCTAGGAAACATAGAACCAATACAATAGTTTGTAAATCCAGAAGCCCTACCCATTCTTCAAGTAAATAAATCTATCTACCTAAGATTAGTTAGATTGTTCTATAACAATATACATGTAAATGAAAATGAAATAGCCTCTACATATCTTTTGGGACATCACCTTGATATTACTAATAATCTAATTTGTAACCTAAAAAAAGAAACAATTGTTATTTTAGGGGACAATGGGATATGGATTCTTTTAAGTGTAACATATTCTGAAGCTTTAGGAACTATTTTTGGAAATCTTAATCTAGCTATTGTACCAAAAAAATTATGAACATTTGCTGCCTCTTAATACAAAAGTGCTTCATCATGTAATAATGAGTATCTTACTTCCGAAATAATTTCATCATGATGAATTGAATAAAATGGAACTAGGTACCTTGTACTGGATAATTAAGGAACAAGAAAATTGCTTTGGATATCTCATAAGGTAGAATATGATTGATCCTGCAAACAAGGACTTGATGCTACCTTATGGTGGATTAATCACTAGACTATTACATACTCATGACGTATTTATTCCTCCAGATGAAGAAATCATTAAAATTGATAGGTACAATGTAATCAATAGAAATCTTTTAAGAAGATTTAGGTATATTGGAAGAAATGATATTTAGATTAGATTGCCTAGAAGGACTGAGTCTCCCCCACCTGAACTTGAACCTGAACTTGAGACACCTATCCTTAGGAGAAGCCTATCTCCTCCTACCAGTCCTCTTGAGGCACTACCTATGATGCAGCCAGAACCTTCATTTCCAATCGAGACTATTATGAACCGCATGGAATGAATTGAGCAACACCAAGATAAATTAATGACTAAGATGGAGCAGATCTAGAGACAACTCTATGCCTTATCTAGCTATTTTGGATTACCACCATCTGAGTGATTGTATTAAGTAGAACTTCATATTTTGTACTAATCACACATGATGTACTACTTTTTGATTTGCACTTCCTTGCAGCATGAACCTACTTATTCATAAACCTTTGCTACTTAGAAGTGTTTTCTAATGATTAATATTGTAAATTTATTGATGTTGGAATTTATTGACTCTAAGCATCAATTAGCGGATATCTTTACAAAACCCTTAAATGAAGAGCAATATGGTTTTCTTAGAATAAAACTTGAAATGTTAAATCATGATAATATATAAATTACTTGAATTCATAAAATTGAGCTATTTATCTTTGTGATTAATTCAAGTGATTCTTACTTGCAAAAAATTACATGATTTTTTTTAAATACATGAGTAGCTCCTAATTTTTTTATATATCTCTCGGATTTTTGAATCTTCTAAAAATTCCATGAGATAATTATCTTATTTACATTGAGAGCTACATTTGACAATGTTTTAAACCTCATCATTTATTTTCTTTCCTTCTTGATTTACAAGAGAAAGAAAATTTATTATGAAACTTGTTGTATTTTATAAAGGGGAGAATAAAAACTCATTTACTTTAAAAGATTAACCCCACCCTTCAACTTTTTGTTGATGACAAAGGGGGAGAAAGGTATGGTTGATGAGATTAATTTTCAAATGTTTTAATATATATGAAATTTATGGAGAAAGGTATGGCTGATGACTAGAGATTCATTTTCAAATGTTTCAAATATATAAAATTTATTGAGAAAGGTATGGTTGACGACTTAAGAGAAAATTTTCTATGCTTAATGACTTTAAAATTTTCTATGCTTGATGACTTGAATAAAATTTTTTAATATTTCAACTTCATGACAATCCTTGAAAATTCTTAATGAGTTAAAAAATTGAAAAGTTTAAAAGCAAATTTTTATTATAGTTGAAAGGTTATATGCTTGAAATACTTATTGATTGGATTTACTTAAATTCAAGAGGATGTAACAAGTCTTCTATATGATGGCATAAATTTAGGGGGGAGTTAGAATTAACTCCCATCATTAATTGATTATCATCATCAAAACGGGAGAGATTGTTGAAAATATCAGATTTTGATGATGAGATAAATCGATGTGTGTTGATCTAACATGTATGTTAGAAGAAATATTGCAGGTCTAACTATGACAGGATCAATGGAGTTACAACCAAATAATGGGCCAAGATCAAGCTTAGGCATCGGGCCGAGTTCGAACGATGAGGTGGGATCTCGTTGGGAGTTCGCTAAGAGATTCGCTGAAGAGATCATGAAGCTCGCTAGAAACATGAAAGGAGATCACCGAGAAGAAGATCGGAGGACTTATTATAAGAATGCCAGAGGTTACCATATTATGCATGAGTTAAGTCTTATTTAAGCTTAAGTGGTCATTATGTATTGTAATCATTGAGTCGTAGTTAGAGTTTGAGTCCTAATTGAGTTGGATTTGGACGGAATCCAAATCAACTCAATAAGGCAACTGGGTCCACTAGGGTTTGGTTGAGCTCAAGTTGAGTTTAACTAGTTGACCAAGGGTGTGGTCAACTGATGGTTTAAGTCAGATTTCGAAAAGTAGAGGAAACCACTTTTCCAGAGAATCCAAAGGGTAAACCGTCGGTAAGCGACGGTTGGACCGCCTGTATCACAGAATCTAGGTGGCAGCCAGTAGCTTTCGATGGGTAAACTACCTCAATGGCAGGTAAACTGCCCGTACCATAGAATCCGGGCAGCGGCCAACAATTGACAGCGGGTAAACCATCCAAGTCAGTGGGTAAAACCGCCTGTACCCAGTTTTTCCGGGTATGTTTTATTTTTGGCTCCAAAAATCTAAAACCACTTAGGGTCTATAAATAACCCTAAGTATTCTTGCATTCTACACAACTCTTTTGGGCAATTAAATTTTATGAAAAAGAAATTATGTGTGATTTGTAAGAAAAAGAAAAGTGAAGGGAGAGTGCTTAGAGATAGAAATTTCTTAAGTCTCCCTTGTAAGCAAGTATAAGGGTTTGATCTTCACCCAAAATAGATTGGTAGTGGACACCGGTGTGCCTTAAGAAGGACTCCGAAGTGGACGTAGGCCTTTGGCGCCAAACCACTATAAAAATTATGAGTGGTTCTTTGCTTTCATTGATTACATATTTCTTGTATTAAAAGCTTTCAATTTGACTTAACTTTTAGAAAGCAAAGTTATCATGATAAGTTCTTTACTTCGAACATTGCGTATCTTTCTGGTTTGATTATCCTTTTAGCAATCTTTTTTCTTGTCCACTCAATCATTTCACAAAGAACGAAAAGCTTATGTTTCCCTATCTTGTTTTAATATAAAAAAGATTTATTTTAAAATAAAAATTTATATTTGCACTAATTCACCCACTCTCCCCCCCCCCTCTTAGTACCAATTGATCTTAACACAATGTTGATGCTGCAATGTCATCGAGGCTACGATTTTTTAGGTGGCTGATATTTATCAGAAGATGACAACTAAGATATCTAAGTTAAAAGGCAACAATGATGGTAGAGGAAGAAGAGGGCAGTAGCAACGTCGGCTGTGACTGCGATGTGACTTCATGACTACAGGTGGTGTCTGTTACAACAAGGGTGCGACTGCAATAAGAGGAAGACGGGGCAACGATGTATACTGCTATTACGGAGGAGGGCAGCAGTGGTATGAAGCGAGAGATGACTGTTATTGTGTTTAATTTGTTGCTGACCGTGATCAAGATAGTTGGCAGCGAATGATTGTTGTGGGCTGCGATGTAAACAGATTGCAGCGAAAGATCACTACTAGTAGTTTTTTGCCATAAGGATCACTGCTGGCTGTGATCAAGGAGGATGGCAGCAAGAGGTCACTATTGGCAGTGTTGGGCAGTAAAAGATGCATGCTATAGTTGACGGGATAAGGGAGATTGGACGGCTAAAAGGTTGGTGGATCGAAGGCTGCAGTTTTTGGGTGCGGTTGGTGGCTGTTTTGGGTGTGATTTAGGGGTATAGTTTTATAGAGTTTAGGCTCCAAATTGGTGTGGTTTTAGGGCTGTGATAGCAGTAGATGAAAGTTAAAAAAATAGATTTTAGATCTGGAATAGATGATAGCAAATGTAGAGGTATCAGTAAGAAAGTTGGCTGAAAAGGTAAGTGGATCGATAAGGAAGTAGGCTATGGTTGGGGCAGATTGGGAAGCTACAGTTTTGTTAGGGTTTTTTAGGGAATAATAGTATAAATTGAAGATAAGAGGGGGAGTCTCAAATCTGGAAAAGATGACAGCGAGATCCGATAAAATTTTGATGAAAGATTGCTACGATATACGCTATATTGCCGAATAGAATTCCCATCGAAGAAGTAGTAGTTTCTCAACATTAATTCTAGCAAAAATTTAAGATATTTATGGAGAATTTAAATATTAGAATCTCGGTTCAGATGGTGATAGTAGTAGTAATATGGATCAAGAATATTGTGACAGTGTAACGGTAGAAAAATTATTGCAGACAAGATCATAGAATTCTCATCATAAAATTTCAACACTGCGTGATGAAGGATTGTACTGCTATAAGTCCGGATCCAGAAAGAGTTTTTCCTAGAAATAAATCTTAGATGAAATCTAAGACGATCTATGAATTTGTATAAAAAATTTGGTTGAAAAGGATGAACAAAAATTTAGTTTCAAGATTACAATAAGCAGAGGGCAGATTCTTCATCATAAAAATTCCAACACTATGTGATGGTAAAATATTACACAAGAAAATCAATTCTACAAAGAGTGTTTTTTCTAAAAATCAAATCCAAATTAAAGCCAAGTTGATATCTAGAATTGTATAAAAATTTTAGCCAGAAAAGAGAAGAAAGAAACTGGTTTCAAGAGGTAAAAACACAAATGAAGGAAGAATCTGTAGCTAGGGAGAAAGCTGCTTCCGAGATATGCCATTTTTATTGCTTATGTCCTTTTATACCCCGGTGTTTATGGGATATTTATGGACCTTTGCCAGAAATGGTAAAAGGTATTGTGTTCAAAGCTAGCTATGCTCTTGCCGGTCCCTATGACTTCACTCAAATGTGGGTAGATGGAGCTCCCAGACGTGGGAGACTTATGTTTGGTGGTCATTCAGCGATAGATGTTCCACATTATGCTTATGGTCCCACTTCACCCTCATTGTCTTTGATATGATATCCAAAGCATTGCTTTTGAATTATTTGTGCGCTTTGGATAAGAATGAAATGAATGTCATATTTGATATGATATTGAGCTTCTATTTCTCATTTGTTCACTTGATAAGCTTTGAGATTATCCATTCACCATTGATATGCTTTGAAATATCTTTATGTCATCGATTTGCTCCAATTACTGTGTATTCCGTTTGTTATGAACCAATTATATTTTGAATGAAATGACATTTTATCTCCTGTATCTAATGAGTTGATATCCATAAATTTTTTTATCTCTGTTTTGTATCTTGATACCAGCTTGTTTGTATGCCATTCGCTCTTATCTTAGATTTATTAAATGCTCCTTGAGCTTTCTAGCTCACTCCTTTGTTATCAAATCTTTCAGGTTAGCTTGACACTCATTAAATGTTAAAATTGTGTTTTGGCAGTGGAGGGCTATACAGATTATTAGCATGTATTATCGGATGATTTATTATGGTTCTTGTATATATTTCATGTATAATGAAATGTTATCGATGAATTTGATTGATGTATCATGTAAAAGTTTTAAATGACCTCTTACGTTTGGAGTTAATTTGGAATGCTGGGTGTTGTCTACAATGAAGTGAATTTATGGTAAATGGTTAGTTTGGTGATTGTATAGATTCTTTTGTTGATGAATCATAAGTATGGTTAATATCTGTTAAGTTGGTTTTGAGTTTCATAAATGTTGGAGTGATGCGATGTTTGACTATAAATTGAACAGGTTTTATATATCTGAATTTTGAAGTCTGAATGTTTTCTCGATGTCCTCGAATTGATTGGATCCTGGATGGATTGTGATGATTAAAATTATCGATTTATGATATGGTCACACCCGAATGTGATTTAATTCGGGGTCATGACATAGATTGTTACGCCCTCCGAATTATATCATAATTCGACGGGTGTGATCATATCATAAATCAATAATATTATCAACAACATAATCCATCTAGGATCCAGACAATCATTTGAGGATACTAAGAATAACATGCAGGGTCATTCAACAACTTTCGTAGAAACCTATGCAGATTATAATCTCTTCATATTCTCTTAATGAATCACAAATCGATCCAAAATCAATGCAGCTAAATATAATCCACATTCATAAAGTCCACTAATGCGATAAAATCTATATGACTTTAGAAAATAATAACGCACCACCATTTCATATATTATACAATAAGTTTAACATTCAAGATCCCAAAGAAGAGGGTAGTTTTAAAAACATTACATAGTTATTCCTCTTCAAAGTATGTCTACAACTTTACTATAGACCCAAGGTGTACACATACAATGATAACATATTGTCAAATGAACATTTAGCCCAAGAACTTCTTGCTTTCCCATTGCTTTAGACCGTATTAAGTATTTTTATAAATATTAAGCTAACCTGAAGAAGATTAGATAGCAACAGAGTGAGCTAAGAAGCTCAGCAAGCATCAAACAGGTTCAAAGCAAGGAAACATGTTTTCAAATTGAACCTAATATAAGAGTGCAAGGTAGGAAATACAAAAGTCTTCACATATAGCATCAAATCAGATTCACAACCACAAGATTCATCTCGTTCGAAGCATACTTGAATCCATAACAATTTGGGAAAGTATTTGGAGCATATATGATAATCAAAAGCATTTTGGTATATATCAATGACATTTAAAGTTTTAGGGGCATATCAATAATACATGAAATACTTTGGAACATGTCCAAGGAACAAATATCAAACTTAAACTCGTATGTCACAGTTGAAGTTGGATGAATATCATAGGCATAAGTATGTTAAGCAACATATCAATGACAAACGAAATAATTTGGAGCCTATCAATGAGAATACAAAACATTTTGGAGCATATTAAGGAGGTATAGGATATTTTTCAAAGTATATCAATGGTGTATGAATATTTTGAAAAGCGTATCAAATGAACAAAAGCTCAAATATCATTTAGATATAACATTAATTTCATTCTTATCCAAAGCACACAAATAACTCAAAAGCAATGCTTTGAATATCATATCAACAAAATAGAGGACGAAGTGGGACCATAAACATAATGTGGAACATCCATCGCTGAATGACCACCAAATATAAGCCTCCTACGTCTAGGAACTTCATCCACCCATGTTTGAGTGAAGACATAGGGGGTCGGCAGAGCATGCAGGCTCTAAGCATAACTCCCTTTACCATTTTCTAGCAAATGTTCATATTGTCTCACAAACACTGGAGTATAAAAGGACATGAGCAATAAATTTGGCATATATCGGAAGCACATGCGGAATAATAAATCATACATGCACCTAAATTGAATAATAGAATATAACATCAATTAATACATAACATATTCTGATATGTAAGGAAGTCAAGGACAAGAGCATTAGGGATTTTAGTTTTGAAATGGAAGAAGCAAGTATAGGCAGAATTGATACAATCCCTATTCTGACTAAATTCTGAAGGTAAAATATAAAGTTATTTAGATGATCAAACATACTCCAAATTACTCAAGAAAGGTATTGTTGAAAATATAAATCAATCTAGATTCATATGAAATAATTTTCATACAAATTGAAGCTCTCTACAATGAGTTATTGATGATTTTATAATCAAAGGTCTGGAATCACAATCTCTGTTTTGTAGAATTCATATGGTCCATCAAAATGGGGTTTTGATAGTCATGTCAACTCTAAATCATTAAATCTTAGGTTCAACTAAAGGTCTGAAAGTCTATTTTCTAACAAATTAAGTTTCATATAAATCAAGAACTCCAACACGAAAATATAAGTAATATAGTGATGAAAGGTCTTGAGATACAGATTTCTGTTTTGTAGATTTTGTATATTCAATTGAAGTAAACGTTTGAGCTAGCAAATGAACTCCAAATTCTTCAACCTTAGTTTTAAAAGAAAGATAATTGAATCTATTATTGAAGAAGCTAACTTTTGTCTAAATTCGAGGTTTGTACTAAATGTTACGGCAAGAACAAGACAGATAGGTCATAATCTTGATAATATTACATATTCATACTTAGGCAGCCAACAAAAGATTTCGGATTAGTTTCAGAATTTTCTTTATAAATCAAGGTAAAAACAAGATAAATTTCAGTAGAAGAAAGATAGAATACTTGCCTTTGAATATTTTAGTCCCAAAGGTGTGGATTAGATCACAATCTCAAAATCCCCAAATTTCTTTCCTTTTCTTCTTCTTCTTCTTCTTCTTTTTTCTTCTTCTTCTCCTCAAGTTCACGTTGCAGCCAAAACACCCCTTTTTTTTGCTCTAATCGTTAATTATTTAAGCTAACATATGTGTTGATAGATGACAAACATGCATGCAATGTACTTATGTGTCACCCATGCACATGCACAAGTGGTACTACTTTAAACAATGTAGTGACACATGTCCTCACCATGTTTCTTTTTTTTTATTTTTTTACATAATGTGAATATTTTATAATTCATTTCATATTTTTTTTAAGATTCACACTTAGGTCCTTAGCAATTAACTTTTAATATAAAATTATTTAATCAAGAAAATTAATTAACAAATCCTTAAATTTTATAAATGAGTCATCATAAATAATTTAAAATATATCATTATAAATATTTCAAAAATAAGAGATATTACATTCTCCCCCCCTAAAAATAAAAATTTAGTCCTCTAAATTTATCATACCTTCATCGACGAAAAGATGAGGATAGATTTTCTTCATTTCTTCCTCTAGTTCCCAAGTTGTTTCATCCATAGAATGATGCCTCCATATCACTTTTACTAGAGAAATGACCTGATTCCTTAGCATTGTTTCTTTCTTATCAATAATCTTGATAGGTTCTTCCATATAAGATAAGTTGTGATCAATTACAATCGGCTCATACTAAATGATGTAAGAAGGGTTATGTATATACTTTCTGAGCATTGAAATATAAAATATGTCATGGATACGACCCAAGGATGGTGGTAGGGCAATCCTGTAAGCGACAAAACCAATCCTTTCAAGGACCTCAAACGGTCCAATAAATCTAGGGCTTAACTTTCCTTTCTTCCCAAATCTTACCATACCCTTGGAAGGAGAGACACTGAAGAATACAAAATCCCCGACTTGAAACTCAATTTCTCATCTTCTATTGTCAGCATTGCTTTTTTGAGCAGTCTTTAGTCTTTCTCTTATAACTTGAATCTTTTCGCTAGTCTCCTGCACTTTATCAGGTAATAATAATTTTCTATCGCCAACTTCCTCCTAACAAATAGGCGTTCTGCACTTTCGCCCATACAAAGCTTCATAAGGGGTCATCTGAATACTAGACTGGTAACTGTTATTATAGGTGAATTCAACAAAAGAAATATCTTTATACTACTCACCTTTCCAATCCATGATATATGCTTTAAGCAAATCCTTAAGTGTTTAAATTATTCTTTCTGATTGCCCATCGATTTGAGGGTGATAAGCAGTGCTAAACTTGACTTTAGTGCCCATAGATTCCTATAATCTTCTCTATAATCTAGAAATGACTCTGGAATCCCTATCAGAGATTATCTCCTTTAGAACACCATGAAGCTTTACTATTTCACCGATATATAATTCAACAAGTCTATCCATAGAATATGTCATATTGATCAGTAGGATATGTGCCAATTTGGTAAATCTATCAATAATTACCCATATAGCATCATGTTTTCTAGAGGTTCTAGGTACACCGAAAACAAAATCCACGGTAATACTTTCCCATTTCCATTCAGGAATATCTAAAGGTTATAACAAACCTCCAGGTCTTTGGTGTTAAACTTTGATTTGCTGGCAAGTTAAATATTTTGATATATATATTGCAATCTCCTTTTTCATGCCTTCCCACTAGTAATGACTTTTAAGATCTTTATATATTTTTGTGCTACCCGGGTGCAAGGTGAATTTGGAACTATGACCTTCCTTCAGGATTTGATCCTTGATATCTGGGTCATCTGAAACACATACTCTATTCCCTATTCTCAACAAGCCATCCTCAGAAACACGAAAACCAGGCTTTGATCCTTTTTCTACTTCTTTCCTCAAGTGGATTAAATGTGGATCTTGTAGTTGTCTCTCTTTAATTTGTTGAATGAAATCAGATTGAACTTGGATAGAGGCCATCAATATCATTGAGTTTTGCTCATTCCTAATAGATTTCTCATCACCAATTTCTTCCAATAATTCTCATTATTTCACAACTAAACTAGCCATAAAATTTATAAATTTTGTACTAAGTGCATCATCTACAACATTGGCTTTACCCGGATGATATCGAATGGTGCAATCAAAATCCTTTAAAAGTTCTATCCATCTTCATTGCCTTATATTTAACTCCTTTTGAGTGAAGATATACTTTAGACTCTTGTGATCGGTAAATATTTCAAACGTCCACCCATATAAATAATGCTTCCAAATCTTCAATGCAAAAATAATTACTGCTAACTCCAAATCATGGGTTGGATAATTTAGTTCATAACTCTTCAATTGTCTAGAAGCATAAGCAATTACTTTTCCTTCTTGCATCAAAACACATCCAAGACCCTTCCTTGAAGCATTAGTGTAAACTATAAATCTTTCATTACCATTGGGAATTATGATAATAGAAGCACTAGTCAATCTTCTTTTTAGCTCCTGAAAACTTTGTTCACATTCATCAACCCATTCAAATCTCATTTTTTTTTAAGTTAACTTGGTGAGGGGGTTAGCAATTTGAGAAAATCCCTCCATGAATCTCCTATAATAACCTGCCATGCCCAAGAAACTTCTAACTTCAGTTACATTTGTTGGTGCTTCCCACTTAAGTACTGCTTCGACTTTCCTTGGATCAACAGAGATGCCCTTACCTGAAATCATATGGCCTAAGAAGGTAACTTCTTTTAACCAAAACTCATATTCACTGAACCTTGCATACAACTTCTTTTCTCTTAGTATTGACAATACATTTCTCAAGTGCTCCTCATGCTCCAGGTTATTCCTTGAATACACTAATATATCATCATTAATTCCATGAAAGCTGCAGGGGCATTAGTCAAACCAAAAGGCATTACTACGAATTCATAGTGACCATACCAAGTTCTGAATGCAGTTTTAGGGATATCTTCTTTCTTGATATTCAATTGTTAATAACCTAACCTCAAGTCAATCTTGGAGAATACCTGTGCACCCTGCAATTGATCAAACAAATCATCAATTCTAGGTAGAGGATACTTATTTTTTATCGTCACTTGGTTCAATTGTCTATAATCAATACAAAGCCTCCATGTCCCATCCTTCTTAACTAACAGTACCGGAGCACCCCATGGTGAAACACTCAGTCGAATAAAACCTTTATCTAATAGTTCTTGTAGTTGCTTTCTCAATTCTTCTAGCTCGAGTGGTGCCATTCTATAGGGAGGCTTAGATATTGGTGTTGTTCTAGGGATAGTATCAATAGCAAATTCACTCTCTCTATTTGGAGGTAATCCAGGCAAGTCATTTGGAAAAATAATAAGGAACTCTCTGACTACCAAAATTTCATTTAGATTAGCTGCTTGATTTAAATTCTCCTTTACACATATAATATAGCAAGAACAACCCTTCTGCATAAATCGACGAGCTTGAAACACCGATATTAGGCTAGGAAGAGTCATGCCTAATACCCTTAAAATAGAAGATGTGTTGATCTGGTATGCAAAAAGTGATTATTTTTATATAACAATCAATATTAGCATGATAGGAAGATAAAAAATTCATGCCAAGTATAATATCAAAGCCCCAAATCTCTAAGAGAATTAAATCAACAAGGAGTCCATGTTCTCTGATAAAAATCAAACAAGATGGATAAAGCAAGTTTGATGTCAAAGTATCCCCAACTGCAGTAGTTATATACAACTCATAATCCGATGGCTTAGGTTGAATGCCCAAGTGACAAGGAAAAGTTTGTGAAACAAAAGATAGATTAGACCCAGGATCAAATAAAACCTTTGCATTCGTATTAGAAACATGAATAATACCTTCGAATACTGATTTAGAAGCCCGGGAATCCTGTTCAGTGATGGCATAAACTCTAGCATGGGTTGTCGTTCTGGGTGGCAATGACTCTTTCTTCTTATTCAGTGGATAATCCTTTACTTTATGATCTAGTTTTTCACAAGCAAAGCAGGCTCCAATCACCCAAAAACACTTACTCATTTATGATTATATCCACATTTTGTACATGACTGAGTTCTTTGGGGTGGCTTTCCCTTCAAATATGAAAGCGGCAAAAGGAACCTTTTGATCTTCAGGACAATTTAAGATGTCAAATATCTTCTCTATTCACATCATCCATTGTTCAGCCACCATTGGATCAGGTTCATCGCTAAAACTTGGAGGACTAAGCTTTTTGAATTGTTCTATTCCCAATCCAGCCTGAGTTGATGTTTCAACTTTATCATTTCCTCCTTGTTTGACTTACTGTTGTATCACATGTGTCATAGCCTCAAGGGTTTTCATAATTCCACTTAATTGATTAGCCACAGGAGGACTTGATGACCTCGTCATTCTTGTTTCCTAAAATCATCAAAAAGAAAATTTTTATTTGTCAATCACTCTATAAAATCATTAAACCTCAATGTATGGTTCAAATATGATATATCTACAATATGTGTTAGTGACTTAGTAATCCTCAAACCTTGCTCTGATACCATCTCTATCATGCCCCCCGAATTATATCATAATTCGAGAGGTGTGACCATGTTATAAATCGATAATATTATCAACAATATAATCCATTCAAGATCTAGATAATCATTTGAGGATACTAAGAATAACATGTAGAGTCATTCAACCACTTCCATAGAAACCTGTACAGATTATAATCTCTTCATATTCTCTTAATGAATCACAAACCGATCCAAAATTAATGCAGCTAAATATAATCTACATTCATAAAGTCCACTAATATGATAAAATCCATATGACTTTGGAAAACAACCATACACCACCACTTCATATATTATACATCAAGCTTAACATTTAATATCCCAAATAAGAGGGTAGGTTTAAAAATATTACATAGTTATCCCTCTTCAAAATATGTCTACAACTTTACTTTAGACCCAAGGTGTATACATACAATCATAACATATTGTCAAATGAACATTTAGCTCAAGAACTTCTTGCTTTTCCATTGCTTTAGCCCGTATCAAGTATTTTTATAAATGTCGAGCTAACCTGAAGAAGATTAGATAGCAACAGAGTGAGCTAAGAAGCCCAGCAAGTATCAAACAGGTTCAAAGCAAGGAAAGGTGTTTTCAAATTGAACCTGATATAAGAGTGCAAGGTGGCGAATACAAAAGTCTTCACATATAGCATCAAATCAGATTCACAACTACAAGGTTCATCTCGTTCGAAGCATACTTGAATCCATAACAATTTGAGAACGTATTTGGAGTATATATGGCAATCAAAAGGATTTTGGTATATATAAATGACATTTAAAGTTTTAGGGGCATATCAATAATATATGAAATACTTTGGAACATGTCAAAGGAACAAATATCAAACTTAAGCTCGTATGTCACATTTGAAGTTGGATGAATATCATAGGCATAAGTATGTCAAGCAATATATCAATGGCAAATGAAATAATTTGGAGCCTATCAATGAGAATATAAATTATTTCGGAGCATATCAAGGAGGTATAGGATATTTTTGAAAGTATATCAATGGTGTATGAATATTCTGAAAAGCGTATCAAATGAATAAGTAACGAACAGAAGCTCAAATATCATTCAAACATAACATTCATTTCATTCTTATCCAAAGCACATAAATAACTCAAAATCAATGCTTTGGATATCATATCAACAACATAGAGGACGAAGTGGGACCATAAACATAATGTGGAACATCTATCACTGAATGACCACCAAACATAAGTTTCCTACATCTAGGAGCTCCATCCACCCATGTCTAAGTGAAGTCATAGGGGCTGATAGAGCACGCAAGCTCTAAGCATAACTCATTTTACTATTTTCTGGTAAAGGTTCACATTGTCCCACAAATATCGAAGTACAAACGGACATGAGCAATAAATTTGGCATATATCGGAAGCACATGCAGAACAATAAATCATACATGCACCTAAATAAAATAATAGAATATAACATCAATTAATATATAATATATTCTGATATGTAAGGAAGTCAAGGATATGAGCATTATAGATTTCAGTTTTGAAATGGAAGAAGTAAGTATAGGCAGAATTGATGCAATCCTTATTCCGGCTGAGTTCGGAAGGCAAAATTCAAATTTATTTATATAATCAAACATGCTCCAAATTACTTAAGAAAGGTGTTGTTGAAAAGATAAAATCAATCTAGTTTTATACGAAATAAGATTCATACAAATTGAAGGTCTCTACAAAAAGTTATTGATGATTTTGCAACCAAAGGTCCAGAATCACAGTCTCTGTTTTGCAGAATTCATATGGTCCAACAAATTGGGGTTTTGACAGTCATTTTGACTCTAAATCATTCAATCTTAGATTCAACAAAAGGATCTGAAAGCCTATTTTGTAACAAATTAAGTTTCACATAAATCAGGAACTCTAACATGACGATATAAGTAATATAGTGATGAAAGGTCTTGAGATATAGATTTATGTTTTACAAATTTCATATACTCAATTGAATTAAATGTTTGGGCTAGCAAATGAACTCTAAATTCTGCAACCTCAAGTTCAAAAGAAAGATATTTGAATCTATTTCTGAAGAAACTAAGTTTTGTCTAAATCTGAGGTCTGTCCTAAATGTTATAGCAAGAATAAGACAGATAGGTTATAATCTTGATAATATTACAGATTCATACTTAGGCAGCCAACAAAATATTTCAGATTAGTTTCAGAATTTTTTTCATAAATCAAGGCAAAATTAAAGATAAATTTTAGTAGAAGAAAGATAGAATACTTGCCTTTGAATATTTTAGTCCCAAAGGTGTGGATTAGATCACAATCTCAAAATCCCTAAATTTCTTTCCTTCTCTTCTTCTTCTTCTTTTTCTTCTTCTTTATCTTCTTCTTCTTTCTTCTTCTTCTTCTCCTCAAGTTCATGTTGCAGCCAAAACACCCCCTTTTTTTTCTTTAATTGTTAATTGTTTAAGCTAACATATGTGTTGATAGGTGGCAAACATGCATGCAATGTACTTATGTGTCACCCATGCACATACACAAGTGGCACTACTTTAAACAAGGTAGTGACACATGTCCTCACCATGTTTTTTTTCTTTTTTTTAACTTAATGTGAATCTTTTATAATTCATTTCATATTTTTTTTAAGATTCACACTAAGGTCCTTAGCAATTAACTTTCAATATAAAATTATTTAATCAAGAGAATTAATAAATAAATCCTTAATTTTTATAAATGAGTCATCATAAATAATTTAAAATATATCATTATAAATATTTTAAAAATGAGGGATATTACATAGATAGTGTCTAGGTTAGCTCTATAGCTGACCTAAGCAGGGGGAAACCCTGGCTGACCATAAGTGGTTATGTGGGGTTTTATTACAATCTCACAAGGTTTTATTGACTACTTCTAGGGAGATTAGGACTCAACCCTACTGGAGTCCTATCATAATTCTCTGTCAGATCAATCACGAGTAAGGTAAGATAATTCCTTAAAGTAGGTATGGTATTCTTGTTGGATCATGGAGGTTTGTCAGATCTTGGCAAGTTGTTCATCGATATTCTCGTATTTGATCGACCTAAAGTGGTTCAGTAGCGCCTTCTTGAATTGTATCCACGTAAAAATCCCATGGGTATATTCAAGCCAATTGTACTACCGTATAGCATCTCTTTCGAGATAGTTGACAACGGTGTCCACTATGGAATCATCCGGTGTTTGGTAATAGCAGAAGTAATATTCGGTATGCAAAATCCATCTCGTCGGGTCTCCTTCTTCCCATCGAGGGAAGTCTACCGTCATGTGTGACTGCATCATATCAATGGCTCATACTTCTTTTTTGGGAGGTCTTTTCAAACTTATGTGTTAGAAGCCTAACGGATTCTAAGCTTGGGGTGATCTTTATAGGGGATCGACCTCCATGGAACTCTATAGGGGTTCCTCCCTCCTTGGTTTTCTACACAATGACTGAAAAATAATTAGTCTATTGATGATGAAAGAGGGCAGAATACAAGGCTATTTATAGTGTTTCTAAATCCCAACTCCTAATAGGATTCCTACTTAAGACTCCTAGTCTAAACAACTCCTACTACAACTCTAAGAAGTAACTCCTACTTCTAATAATTCCAACTCCAACTCTAATAAGCAATCTCTAAGCTAATCCTAATCTTATTCTAACTTAACCCCTCCTCAACCAACCCCTCTTTAACTAGGATAAGGGGTGGTTAATTAGGGTGACATATATCTTATTCTTCCCTTAAAATATCTTCCTCCAAGCTAATCCTAGCCTAGTCGACCTCCTCACCTCTTTAATAGGGATAGGGTTTACATATTTGCCCTCTTTAATGAAACTACATTAGGACCCCCCTAGCTAAAGTCCTAACAGACCGACCCCTCTTCAAATCAGCCTTGTCCTCAAGGCTGAGCTCTATATCTCTGGGTTATGATCTGTAATTCCTCACAAGGGTCTCTTGTGGCCCTATAGTAGGCACATCCTGCTCTTGGGGTCCAGCATCAGCAGTGGTGACTAGATAGTAATGTGTCACGATCCCATAATCCCATGCAATCATCAGTTAAACCTGGGCATCCTTATTGACTTAAGTGTCAGGTGGATATATCGGGGTTGAGTTATCATATCTAAACTTCTATTTACGATGAGATACTTGGAGGATCAATTGTATTTTTAAATTGATATACTGATCTGATCCATAAGTTGGCTCCATCATAATCCCCAATTTTACAAGGCCTAAAGCAGCAGAGGGAACACTTCCTTGAGGCTTGAATTTTCTGCTGGTAGGGTTGGAGATGAAGGGAAACTCAATATTCAATAACAAATTTTCTTCTGCTCCAATATTTATCGGGGGGCTATTTCTTTCCTGTATGGGCTATCACTTGGTTGTTCTTTAATAGTAACTGAGCCATCTTTTAGAATAATTACTCCCCTTTGAAAACATCCCTAGTGGTGTGAGCCCATTCTGAGTCTGAGGAGGGTAGGAGCTACAATTTTATCGAGCCTATTTTCATCTCTCATTTGTGCTCTGACCTGTGTCATGTTAAACTTTAAATTCAGTAGCAATTAGTATCCCTATACAGATTAAAAGCATTGTATAAAATGTAGGGAGAGCCTCGGTGTATATTAAGAGTTGACTATCTTGCATGAGGGTGGTGCTGATTCTAATTCCTGATATGTCTGCTCCAATTGTGAATATATTGCCACGATCGAGTAATGCTAGCACTGATGTAGATGACATCATGATTGTGATGATCTTGTAGATGGTGGACGTGTGGATGCCTTCCTCCTATTCCTTTAGAATTTTGATCTCTATCCAATAAAGTATGGTGTCACAAATTCTATGCTGGTATTGTCATTGGAGGGACTCAATCTTCTTGCAGTCATGGCCGTGGATCGGTGGTCATCATCAGGGAAGACTTTGAGAATTATGGTCTACTCGTTAGAGAATTCATGGAGTCACCTAAGATCTGAGATCAGAAGCCATAGCTGGTTCAGCTAGATGTAGTACTTCAGGAAGAGTTTATACCTATAGACAAAGAGGTAAAATTTTTGGAGATAAAGTGTCATTGCAAGGGAAGGTCATGACCAAATAATCTGTGTCTCTATTAGAACCCTTGTGGATTCTAAGCATGGGATGAGCTCTATAGGGGATCGGCCTCTTTGGAACTCTATTGGGGTTCCTCCCTCCTTGGTACTCAAGCCATTGGCTAAAGAAAGATTGATCTATTCATAATAAAAAGTGGATGATTACAAGGCTATTTATAGGCCTTCAATCCCTAATTCCTAAGAGGACTCCTACTTCAAGACTCTTACTCTTATGATAGAACCCCAAAAGGAGCTTTATAGATTTTGATCCTTGAGGGGGATCAACCCTTGGAACGCTCTAGGGGTTCCTCCCTCCTAGACTCGGCATAAGGCTAAAATAAAATTGATAATTACTTGATTCAAGAGGGGGGGCGGCTACATCTTTAAATAGGGATCAAAACTCTAGCATAAGGGCGTGCTTACCTAAGTAAAATTATCCCTTTACCCCTCCTATAGTGAACTTGCCTTAATAGGAATAGGGGGCGACTAGGTTGGCAAAATAGCTGACCTAAGCAGGGGGAAACCCTAGCCGACCAACCTAGTAAGGGAGGTGGCGGTCATTAAGCCCTAAGGGCTAATTTAAACCCTAGCCATACTCCTTTATAAGATAGGAGTGGCTTTATTACAATCTAACTAGGTTTTATTGATTACTTCTTAGGGAGATTAGGACTCAACCCTGCTGGAGTCCTATCAAATCCGTCCTCTTAAAATCAACCTTGTCCTCAAGGTTGATATTCCATGAACTCGAGGAATTGGGTTTTCAGCTCCTCACATGATTCTCATGCTATTATCAACTGAACTTTGGCCTTCTCATTAGCTGGGGTGTTAGTTGGAAGGATTTGGGTTGAGTCATCTTCTTTAAATTTTCATTTGAGGTGGGATACCCAATGGATCAATTGTAATCTTGATCTGGTGCATAGAGCTGATCTCCAGGTTAGGGCTCTAATGTGGTCCCCAATTTTACAAGGACCAAAGAAACAAGGGGACCACTTTCTTAAGGCTCGAGTTCCTACTGATCGGGCTGGAGGTGTAAGAAAACTCGATCTTCAATTTTTTATCCATTTTGAATTTTGTCGAGAGACCATTTCTTCTTTGCATGTGTTGGCGTGAGCATGTATTGTAATTCCTTTGGGTTTACTCCTCTTTCGTGCCATGGACCTATATCCAGCCAAAATTTAAATTTGGTAGCAATGAGTATCCCCTTTAAAAATCTCGTGTGGAGTGTGGGGGAAACCTCGGTGTGAATTAAGAGTCGACCATCCTGCATAAGGGTGACACCGATCCCAACTCTGGATGTGTCTTCTCCAAATATGAACATATTGCTACATTCAGGTAATGCTAGCATCAATATAGATGGCATCATGGCTATGGGGGTCATGTGGATGCCTTTCTCCTGTTCTTTCCTGCAATCGTGGGCCGTGGATTCGAGGTTATCATCAGCGAAGACTTTTAGTATCATGGTTTTGTGGAAGTAGCCCGAGATGAGGGAGCATTGCATCAGAATTCATAGCTGGTTCAGTTGAATATGGCACTTCAAGAAGAGCTTATCCCTACAGACAAAGAGGCAAAGTTTTTTGAGATAAAGTGTCATTGAAAGGGAAGGTTATGATTCCATATCTCTCGCGTCTCATGGACGATCTTTTTAGCTTCGGTCCTTTAAAAATGTGAACAGTAATATAGCCGAATATATGCTAGTGGTTCCCCTTGTAAGACCAATATACGGGGGTCGTGTAGTTTGGTAGGATGGAGTCCGCTCGGTTTAGCGGATATGCCTGAGATTTCAGCGAGCTTCTCCAAGCATTGTGTCAGGATTATCTTTTCTTCGTTCTCTCCTTTCCCACATAAGGTCACCTAATTTATTTTGTCATTCATAAGGTTGTTGGAGCTCCTGGTATCGACAAGAATGGTGATGGGCTGCTTATGCTTAATGAAGCCATCAATGTCCAACATCTGTGGTGGAGCATGAAAGGTGCAGGTGGATGATTGTGGTTTTTCCTTCATATCCTTCTCCTTGGACTCGAGAGCCATATCTTTAAGTTTGAGTTCTTTAGTGGGCTCAACCAAAAGAGGTCTCTCTTTTTTTACAATGGTGGTCTCGACTCTACAGTTTATTGTAATGCCAACATAGGCCCTTGGCCGATCTGTCACGAAACTCTTCTCTTGTTAACTTTTTCAGCTGAGGTGACCGATTGGTGGTAGATGGGGCCGAGAGTCTCTGTGCTGCTAGTCGTGTGGTGTCTTTGGTCCTCCAAACATCTTGGTTCAGCCTGTCTTCGTGTAGTCATGCGAAGGAGATGGCTGCCTTAAGTGTGTACGGTTATCACGTTTTAACTTCTTGAATCTTCGACTTCAAGCCCTCAATAGAAGTCCTCAATATCTATTTTTCAGACTAATCACGAGTTTGATTAGTTAACATTTCAAACTTGATTTGGTACCCTTGGATAATAGAGGTTTGATGGATCTTCGCTAGTTCTTTGTCAAGGTTCTTGTAATTGATTGGTGCTGAAAATTTATATGCTTTTGGTTGGGATGTGGCTCTCATGCTCTGAGCATCTTGATTGGTGCCCTTCTTGAAGTTGTATAAAGGAGATCGACGCCATCGAGGTATAGGGCTACCATATCTTATACTCGCTTCTTATCTCTGATGGGTTATTTTTGTAATCAGAATTTACTCCATGTTGTGATCTTCTTGGGCTTGGTCATTGGCCCTGTCTAAACTCCTCAATGAGAGCATGCAATTTAGCATCGATACAAATCTCAAAAGCCTCCAATTTGGCTTTGAATAAGTCTAGCAATGTCATGACATAAGGATCTCCAACCTATCAAACAACCAACTGAAAAGTGTAGTTGTAATTTTCAGGTTGAAGGCAGTGAATGACAGCAATTTTGGGATTGCGAGGGTGAAGTCTCTAAGTGGAGGATGGCAACCAAGGGTAGTAGTGACGGTGGAGGAAGAAGAGGGCAGCAGCAACATCGGTTGTGACTGCGTTGCGACTTTATGGCTGCAAGTGGCGTCGATTATAGCACGGGTGCGACTACAATAGGAGGAGGATGGGGTAGCAATGTACACGACTATTATGGAGGAGGGCAGCAGTGGTATGGAGCAAGAGACCACTGCTATTGTGTTTAATTTGTTGCTGGCCGCGATCAAGATAGTTGGCAGCGAATGATTGTTGTGGGCTGCGATGTAAATAAATTACAGCGAAAGATCGCTGCTAGTAGCTTTTTGCCATAAGGATTGCTACTAGCTATGATCAAGGAGGATGGTAGCAATAGGTTACTGTTGGCAACGTTGGATAGTGAAAGATGCATGCTGCAATTGAAGGGATAAGGGAGATTGGGCAACTGAAAGATTGATGGACCGAAGGCTTCGATTTTTGGGTGCGGTTTGTGGCTATTTAGGGTGCAATTTGGGGCTACAGTTTTGTGGAGTTTAGGCTACAAATTAGTATGGTTTGAGGGTTGTGATAGCAGTAGATGAAGGTTAGGGAAATAGATTTTAGATCTGGGATAGATGGCAGCAAAGGTAGGTGTATCGGTAAGGAAAGTTGTCTGAAAAGGTAAGTGGATCGATAAGGAAGTAGATTACGATTAGGGCTAATTTGGATGGTGTTTGGTTTTGGTTTAGGGTAGAGTTTTGAAGGGTTTTTGGTAAGGATGGTAGGGTTTAGTGATAAGGAAAAGAGAGTCCAAAATCCCACAAAAACAACACTCAAATCTAATAGAATTTGACAAAAAAAAGTGCGGTGATGTGCAGTCCTATGGAACAGATTTTACATTAGAGAAACGATGACTTTTCGATATAATTTCCAAAGGAAAGTTCAATGAAATTATATAGAAACCCTTGGTTTCGATGTTGGGAATACTAGTTAAAATTTTGGTGAAATTTTGGTAGCGTAACAGTAGGAAAATAAGAAAAAGATGAAAGGTAGATCCTTCATCGAAAAAATTTTAGAACTGTGCGCTGGTGAAAGATTGCATAAGAAAACTAGTTACAAGAGGAAATTTTTCAAGAAATCAATCCCAGATGAAAGCCAAGTTGATCTTTGGAATTGTATAAAACTTTTGACCAAAAAGGATAAACAAAAGTTTGGTTTCACGAGGCTAATAAACGGAAGGTAGGTCCTCCATTGTAAAATTTTAGCACTGCTTGATGAAGAATCGCAGCACTATAAGTCCAGATCGAGAAGGAGTTTTTTTTTTATAAGACTGGTCTTAGATGAAAGCTAAGATGATGTACGAAATTATATAAAAGTTTCAGCCAAAAAGGATGATTAAAAGTTTAGTTCCAAGAAGCAAATATTAGTCAAAAGTTTTTGTAGCGTTTCTCCTTCGCAACGATGATAACCTTTGCGACGGTAAAATTTTGCAGCAAGGAAATTTTGGAACAACTTCTCCTATGTATAAGGTAGAGGAATAGTAGTTGCAAGAGGCATGAGATTTAGAGTTTTTACCAGATCTTTGATGTTGACATAGAGGAAGGCAATAGATTGATGGATCTGCGGCTTGGTGGGCGATGATAGAGGCAACATCAAAAGCAATTGTAAGAATTACTTGGGAAGGTGGAAGCATGGATGATGGCTATAGGGGCAGCAAGATCGGTGCTCTGATATTAGATGATAAAACCTAGAAGGAGATCTATAGATTTTGATCCTTGAGGGGGATCAACACTTGGAACGCTATAGGGGTTCCTCCCTCCTAGACTCAGCACAAGGTTGAAATAAAATTGATAATTGCTTGATTCAAGAGGGGAGGTGGCTACATCTTTAAATAGCGATCAAAACCCTAGCCTAAGGGGGTGCTTACCTAAGTAAAATTATCCCTTTGCCCCTCCTATAGCCGACCTGCCTTATTAGGAATAGGGGGCGGCTAGGTTGGCTCTATAGCCGACTTAAGCAAGGGGAAACCCTGGCCGACCAACCAAATAAGGGGGGTGGTGGCCACTAAGCCCTAAGGGCTAATCTAAGCCTTAGCCATACTCCTTTATAAGATAGGAGTGGCTTTATTATAATCTAGTAGGGTTTTATTGATTACTTCTTAGGGAGATTAGGACTCAACCCTACCAGAGTCCTATCATCCTAACAAGTCCTAACAACTCCTACTCCAACTCTAATAAGCAATTCCTCCTTCCAACAACTCCAACTCCAACTCTAAGAAGCAACCTCCAAACTAATCCTAATCCTATTCTAACTTAACCCCTCATCAACTAACCCCTCTTTAACTAGGATAAGGGGTGGTTAATTATGGTAACATACATCTTGCTCTCCCCTCAAATATCTTCCTCAACTAATCCTAACCTAGTCGACCTCCTTAATTTCCTTAATAGGGGTCGACTAGATTAGATTTACTTGAATGCCCCTTAGATTTTACATGATTACCCTCTTTCTTGAAACTAAATTAGGACTCCCCTAGCTAGAGTCCTAACAGACCCACTCTCTTCAAATCAGCTTTGTCCTCAAGGCTGAGGCTCCATGAACTTTGGATCTTGATATGCAATTCTCCTTTAAGCTTCCTTGTAGTATTTACGGTAGGCACACTATGGTCTGACGGTCTAGCATTATCTTGTATCTCTCCATTATGGGTGGTAGTACTTGGACGGTGGTGCTTCATGATCTTACGATCCATGCGATCATCAGCTAAACATGAACCTCCTCATCAGTTGGGATGTCAGGTGGATGTATCTGGGTTGAATCATCCTTTCCAAACTTTCATTTACAGTGAGATACTTGGAGGATCAATTATCTTTTTAAATTAATGTACTGATCTGATCCATAAGTCACGACTCCATTATGATCTTCAGCAAGGGCCAAACTAGTAGGGGGATCAATTCCTTAAGGCTCGAATTTTCTACTGGTAGAGCTGGAGATAAAGGAAAACTCGATCTTCAATAGTACACTTTCTTCTGCTCTGGTATTTGTTAGGAGGTTGTTTATTTCTTGCATGGGTTGCAACTTGG
Organism: Ensete glaucum; assembly: GCA_021527575.1. Classification (NCBI taxonomy): domain Eukaryota; kingdom Viridiplantae; phylum Streptophyta; class Magnoliopsida; order Zingiberales; family Musaceae; genus Ensete; species Ensete glaucum. The sequence continues at coordinate 42,794,577 of CM038551.1, read as the reverse complement.
TTGTTCTTAAATAGTAACTGATCCTTCTTTTGGAATAATTACAGCCCTTTGATAAGGTCCTAGTGGTGTGAGCCATTCTGAGTCCGAGGAGGGTAGGAGCTATAATTTTACCGAGCATGTTTTCATCTCTCCATTGTACTACTGACCTATATCATTCCAGACTTCAAATTTAGTAGTAATTAGTATTCCTTTATATATTAAAAGCATCGTGTGAAATGTAGGGAGAGCCTTAATGCAGATTAGGTGTCGGCTAGCTTGCAAGAGGGTGGTGCAAATCTCAACTCCTTTTTATCTGCTATAATTTCAAACACTTCATTTCAATCTAGCAATGCTAAGACCGATATAGATGGCATTATGGCTATGAAGGCCCTATAGATGGTGGATGTGTAGATGTCTCCCTCCTGTTCCTTAGAATTTTAATCTCTATCTGATCATAGATTCCATAATGGTACAAATGCTGGAGGGACCTGATCTTCTTACGATCGTCAATAGAGAGGACTTCAAACAACATAGTTCGCTTTTGAAGAGGAAGTGGAAGTAGCCCGAGATCTAGAAGTACTGTATCAAAAGCCATAACTAGTTCAGTTGGATGTAGCACTTCCGGAAGAGCTTATCCTTGCAAACAAAGAGATAAAGCTTTTGTATATAAAATGTCATTACAAGGGAAGGTCATGACTAAATGATCTATGTCTCCTGCGTCTCTTGGATAATCCTTTTAGCTTTGGCCCTAAAAGGATATGGATAGCAATAGAGCTGAATATGTGATGGTGGTTCCTTATGTAAGATCAACATACGGAGGTCATATAGTCTGGTAGGATGAAATCGACTCGGTTCGGTGGAGGTAGCAAACTTCTCAAAGTGTTGTGTCTTTTCTTTACTCCCATGTTTTCCATGTAAGATCACCTACTTTACTTTGCCATTTATAAGGTCATTGGGGCTCTTGGTCTTGATGAGGATGGTGACTGACTACTACTTAAGAGATTCTTCAACTTTCATTACTTGCGGGTTTACATGGTCGGCTAGAGTGTGAGTTATGCAATCGGCTAACTACGGGTCCTCCTTCGTGTTCTCCTCTTCAAGTTCAAGGTCGTCTCCTTCAGATTCTTTTATAGGTTTTATCATGAAAAGCTTCCCTTTTTTGTAGTGATGGTTGTGGCACCAAAGTTCATTGCAATGCTAACAAAGGCCCTTAATCGATCTATCACAAAGTTCTTCTCTCGTTAATTTCTTTAGCAACGAAGCACGACTGGGAGTAGGGTGTGCTAAAGGTTTATATGTTGCTAGTCTAGGAGTAGTTCTCATCCTTCGAGCATCTTAGTTCAGCCTTTCATCTTGGATTCGGGCGAAAGAGATTGCAGCCTACACGGTGGGGGGCTATCATGCTTTAACCTCTCCTTTAATTTCTAGCTTGAGTCCTTCGATGAGTATCCCTAATAATTGTTTGTTAGACCAATCACGAGCAAAGTAAGATAATTCCTCAAACCTAGTTTGGTATTCTTGGATCATGGAGGTTTGTCAGATCTTGGCAAGTTGTTTATATTCTCGTTCTTGGTTGGCCCAAAGTGGTTCAGTAGTGCGTACTTGAATTATATCCACGCCAGAGCCCCATAGTTATATTCAAGCCAATTGTACCATCGTATAGCATCTCCTTCAAGGTAGATGACAGCAGTGTCTACCATGAAATCTTCTGGCGTTTGGTGATGCTGGAAGTAACGTTCAACGTACGAAATCCATCCCATCGGGTCTCCTTCTTCCCATCAAGGGAAGTCCACCCTCATGCATGGTTGCCTCATATCAGTGGCTTGTACTTCCTTTTTGAGAAGCTTCTTTGAACTTGTACTTTGTTGGAATTTTGTTGGCCTCGAAGATCGGCCCAATCCGAATTCGACGAATAATGCGCATAATCTGTCCTCCACATGTGATTCAAACGCCTCTAACTTAACATCGATTGAACCTTGAGATGCTATTGCATGTGCCTCCAGATCTGAGATGTCAATATCCTTCTCCTATTGTTAGGTCAGTAATATGAAACGGTTGGGGGGATTGATGGCCGAAAGAGATGGTGGATAAAAGGTAGATGATTGCGGTATGGGGCTGAAAGGTTATTATTTTTTATTGCTATTGGGGCTGTGATTTAGGGCTGCTATAGGGGTAGTATAGGGGGTATAACAGCTGAGGTTTAAGGTTAAAGGAATGGGTTAGGGTTGCTGTTGATGACAACAACGAATTTTGTAGGAATTGGTTGTGGATGCAGCAAATAGTACCAAAGGTAGTGCAACAAAATTTTTCGACAAAAAGGGTTTTGTTGATGCTACTATTTCAGGCTATTGCAGAGGCTATAAGTGGGGTTTAATAATAGAGGTTTAGGGTTAGAAGGGTGGCTTAGGGTTGCTGTTGATAGCAACAACCGGATTGGTAGGGTTTGGTGGCCAAAAGGGTGATGGATCAAGATTGCGGTTTAGGGTTGATAACTTGTGGTTTAGGTTATTGTAGGTGCTATAGTTTTAGGGTGCTGTGGTGGCTACAAAAGATTTTTATGGTAGTGGTTTGAGGGTTGCTACTAGGGCAGCAACTGATTTGGCAAGGTTCACTGGCTATGGAAGATAAGGATCGGAGGAAGGTTTAGTGGCTGTGGAAGACTGTTGTTTGGGCTACAGCTTGGGTTGGCTATGAAAATAAAAAGAAAGGTTACAATAGCTGCATCTTAATGCTATTGGGGTGCCCTAAATATGACATGGGTGGTAATTTTAGCAAGGATCATATACGGGTGTAGCAAAAAACACGAAAGGTAGTTGCAAAATTCTGTATTGATAGGTTACGATACTCGCTATTTTGGGCTGCAGTTTTGGGTGTCGTTAAGGTACAAAAAATAGGTTATGAGGGTTGCATCTTAAGGCTAAATGGATGCCCTAAAGATGTCTGGGTGGTGGCAGCAAGTTAGTTGGGTTTCAGTGAGTTAAGGAGAAGAAGAAAGACAAAGGTGCATTAGTAGATTTTTTATTAAAAAAATTTCAATAGTGAATATGTAACTTTTTCCAAAAATTTTCAATGAAAATTCAAGTAAAACTCAAAAAAAATCTATTGGTAAGGAAGAGATAATTTTGTCAAAAATTTTATGGAAGGAAATGACAGCAAAGGTTCGGCAAAATCAAATATTATGAGAAGGTGTTACTGCAGAATTTTTTCAGTGAAAGATTTTAGTAGTATAGTCAAAATTTTTTGTAGTAGTGCATAAAAAGGAATCGAGTAAAACTCAATAGAAATCCACTATCAAGGGAAAGGTAATGCTATCAAAGAATTTGTGGAAGAAATCAGCAGCAACAGTTTTGGCAAGGTCAAGGAATACGAGAAGGTACTATGACAGAATTTTTTTGCTAAAAGATTTCAGCAGTATAGAAGAATTTTTTCTAGCAGTTTAAAAGAAGAATTCGAGTAAAACTCAAAGAGAATATTCTGGTAAGGGAAAAGTAATATCGATAAAAAATTTATAGAAGAAAATGGCAGCAAAAGGTTTAGCAAAATCGAGATCACAAATAGTATATTTTTACGTTTAAATTGTAGTAGATTGGATGTAAAAGATGAGTAGGTTATCTTGGTGATTATTCAACAAAACCAAAGGGAGATCCGAGGATAGGAAGTTATAAAGCCGTGGCAAAAATTTAATAGACATTTGATTAGTAAAAATGCAGCAACAAATCAAATAGTAAGGGGTGTGCGGCTAGAATTTTGTAGCGTTACTCTCGTCGTTAAGATAGAAACTTTACGACGAAAAGTTTATGAAGCAATATGGGAATAATTTTTTTAGGTTTTTGGATTAAGGATAACTAAATTACAGTAGTAGTAAGGTGTAAAACTAGAACCTGTTGAAATTCATGGGGAGATCAAATGATGATCTGCGATAGAGGAGATGATGGCGGAGTTTGGTGACGATCTTCTAGCAATTGTGGGAATTGTTTTGGATGGATGTGGGGGGTTGATGGATGGCTATGCAAGGCTAGAGAGATGCCAAGAACGCTGCTCTGATATCAAGTGTTCGAACCCTTACAGATTCTAAGCTTGGGGTAATCTCTATAGGGGATCAGCCTCCTTAGAACTCTATACGGGTTCCTCCCTCCTTGGTACTCAAGCCATTAGCTAAAGAAAAATTGATATATTTATAATAAAAAGTGGATGATTACAAGGCCATTTATAGGCCTTCAATCCTTAATTCCTAAGAGGACTCCTACTTCAAGACTCATACTCCTAACAAGTCCTAACAGCTCCTACTCCAACTCTAATAAGCAACTCCTCCTTCCAACAACTCCAACTCTAGCTCTAAGAAGCAATCTCCAAACTAATTCTAATCCTATTCTAACTTAACCCCTCCTCAACCAACCCCCTCTTGAACTAGGATAAGGGATGGTTAATTAAGGTAATATGCATCTTACTCTCCCCTCAAATATCTTCCTCAACTAATCCTAACCTAGCCGACCTCCTTAATTTCCTTAATAGGGGTCAGCTAGATAGGATTTACATGAATGCCCCTTAGATTTCACATAATTGCCCTCTTCCACGAAACTAAATTAGGACTCTCCAAGCTAGAGTCCTAACAGTCTCTTGCATCTCTTGAACGATCCTTTTAATTTCGGCACTCCGAGGATGTGGATAAAAATATGACCGAATATGTGCCAGTGGTTTCTTGTGCAAGATTAGCATATGAAGATTGTATAGCCTGGTAGGAAGTAGTCCGCTCGATTTGGTGGAGGCGCTTGAAATTTCAGCAAGCTTCTGCAAGTGTTATGCCTAAATCGTCATTAATTCGCTCACATGTTTATCACAAAAGGTCACTTGTTCTCCCTTGCCATTCATAAGATTATTGGTGAGGACAGTGATGGGTTACTTCTTAAAGGATTCTTCAACTTTTGTTGCTTGCGAGTTCACATGGTCGGCTAAAGTATGAGTCATACAATCAGTCGGCCACCAGTCCTCCTTTATGTTGTCCTCCTTAGGTTCCTGGACCTCTTCTTCAAATTCTTTAATAGATTTTATCATGGAAAGCCCCCTTGTTTTTGCAGCGATGGTTGTGGCTCCAAAGTTTGTTACAATGCCAACGAAGGCCCTTCACTGATATATCGCGTAACTCTTCTCTTGTCAATTTTTTTGGCAGCAAAGAATGGCTGAAAGCAGAGAGAGGTTTATATGCTACTAATCTAAGAGTGGTTCTCATCCTTCGAGCATCTTAGTTCAGCCGTTCCTCTTGGATTCGGGCGAAAAATATTACGGCCTTCATGGTGGGGGGCTACCGTGCTTTAACCTCTCCTTTAATTTTCGGCTTCAGTCCTTCGATGAATGTCCCTACTAATTATCTATCAGACTAATCACAAGCAAAGTAAGATAATTCCTCAAACTCGATATGGTATTCTTGGATCATGGAGGTTTGTCAGATCTTGGCAAGTTGTCGATTGATATTTTCGTCCTTGGTCGGCCCAAAGCGGTTCAACAACGTATACTTGAATTGTATCCATATTGGAGTCCCATAGTTGTATTCAAGCCAATTATACCATCATATAACATCTCTTTCAAAGTGGATGCATGGCTACCTCATATCAGTGGCTCATTTTTTCTTTTTAAGAGGCCTCTCTAAACTTTAACCTTGCTGGAATTTTATTGGGCTCAGAGATTGGCTCAATTCGAATTCGGCAAATAAGGTGTGCAATCTGTCCTCTATGCATGATTTAAACACCTCCAACTTTGCATCAATTGAACCTTAAGATGCTATTGCATGTGCCTCCATATTTGAGATGCCAATGTCCCTCTCCTACATTTTGGTCAATGGTATGGAACGGTTGGGTGGTTTGGTGGCTGAAAGGGATGGTGGATCATGGGTAGATGGCTCTAGTTTGGGGCTGACAGGTTACTATTTTTTTAGGTACTGTTGGGGCTATGATTTAGGGTTACTATAGGGGCTATAAGGAGGGTTTGGTGATAGAGGTTTAGGGTTAGAAGGATGACTTAGGGTTGCTGTTGATGGCAACAACCGGTTTTGTAGGATTGGTGGCTACGGAGAGTAAGGATCAATGATAGGTTCGATGGCTGCGGAAGACTGCTATTTATGCTATGGTTTGAGTTGGATACAGATTGTGAAAATAGGTTATGATGGCTGCATCTTAAGTCTAGAGGGATTCCCTAAAGATGACATGGGTGGTAGCAATAATTTCGGTAAAGATAAAAAATGGGTGCAACAAAATTCTGCATCGATAGGTTGCTATTTTGGGCTGTGGTTTTGGGTGTTGTTTAGGTTATAAAAATAGGTTATGATGGTTGCATATTAAGGCTAAAGAAATGTCTTAAAGATGTGTTGGGTGGTGGTAGCAAGATGGTTGGGTTTCGATGGGTTAAGAAGAAGAAGAAAGACAAAGGTGCAGCAACATATTTTTTATCAAAAAAATTCCAACAGTGAAGATGTAATTTTTTCCAAAAATTCTTGATAAAAATTGAAGTAAAACTCAAGGAAAATCTACTGGTAAGGGAGAGGCAATGTCATCAAAAATTTCATGGAAAGAAATGATAACAAAAGTTTTAGTAAAATCAAAGATTGCAAGAAAGTGTTGTTGCATAATTTTTTCAGCGAAAGATTTCAGTAGTATAGTCAAAATTTTTTGCCATAGTTAACATAGAATAGAATAAAACTCAATAGAAATCAACTAGCAAGGAAAAGGTATACTATTAAAAAATTCATGGAAGAAATCGATGACAAAAGTTTCGACAAGATCAAAGAATATTAGAAGGTACCATAGCAGAATTTTTTTGTTGAAAGATTTCATTAGTATAGATGAGATTTTTTTCTAGTAGCTCAAAATAAGAATTCAAGTAAAACTTAAAGAAAATCTACTGGTATGGGAAAGTTAATACTAACAAAAAAATTATGGAAGAAAATGGCAACAAAAGGTTCAGCAAAATCGAAGATCACAGGAAGGTACTGCAACATATCTTTACGTCTAAAATTCAATAGCTTGGATATAAAATATCAGTAGTTTTTATTTGAGAATTTTTTATGAAACTAAAAGAAAATGCAAAGATCGAAAGTGCTAAAGCTATCATAAAAATTTTGTAGAGATTGGATTAGTAAAAATGTAGCAGTAAATCAAATAGTCAAGGGTGTGCGGCTAGAATTTTGTAGCATAACTTTCATCGTAAAGATGAAAACATTACGATGAAAAGTTTCTATGGAAAATAGGAATAAATTTTTCTAGATTTTTTGAATAGGGATAACTAAATTAGAGTAGCAGTAAGGTAGGAAACTAGAACCTATTATAATTCACGGGGAGATCAACGGATGATCTGCGATAGTGGAGATGACAATGAAATTTGATGACGATCTTCAAGCAATTATGGGAATTGCTTTGGATGGCTATGGGGGGCTGATGGATGGCTGTGAAAGAGCAGCGAGACACCAAGAATGCTACTCTGATGCAAAGTGTTAGAACCCTTGTGGATTCTAAGCTTGGGGTGATCTCTATAGGGGATCGACCTCCATGGAACTCTGTAGGAGCTCCTCTCTCTTTGGTTTTCTGCACAATAGCTGAAAAATAATTGATCTATTGATGATGAAAGAGGGGAGAATACAAGGGTATTTATAGGGCTTCTAAACCCCAACTCCTAATATGATTCCTATTTAAGACTCCTACTCCTAATAACTCTAACTCCAACTCTAAAAAGCAACTCCTACTTCCAACAACTCCAACTCCAATTCTAAGAAGCAACCTCCAAACTAATCCTGATCATATTCTAACTTAACCCCTCCTTAACCAACCCATCTATAACTAGGATAAGGGGTGGTTAATTAGGGTGACATATATCTTATTCTTTCCTCAAAATATCTTCCTCCAAACTAATCCTAACCCCTCCTCAACCAACCCCTCTTTAACTATGATAAGGGATGGTTCATTAAGGTAATATGCATCTTACTCTCCCCTCAAATATCTTCCTCAACTAATCCTAACCTAGCCAACCTCCTTAATTTCTTTAATAGGGGTTAGCTAGATAGGATTTATGTGAATGCCCGTTGGATTTACATATTTGCCCTCTTTAATAAAACTATATTAGGACTCCCTTAGTTAGAGTCCTAACATTATACTTTGTTAGAATTTTGTTGGGCTCAAGGATCGGCCCAATCTGAATTTGACGAATAAGGCACTCAATCTATCCTCTATGCGTGATTCAAATGCCTCCAACTTGGCACTGATTGAACCTTAAGATGCCATCGTGCGTGCCTCGAGATCTGACATGTCAAGATTCTTCTCCTACTATTGGGTCAGTGGTATAAAACGATTGGGTGGATTGGTGTCCAAAAAGGGTAGCTAGCTCAAGGCTGCTGCTGCATTTTAAAGCTAGAGGAGTGGCTTAGGGTTGCTATTGATGGTAGTAACTCGTTTGGTAGGGATTAGTGACCAAAAGGATGATAGATCAAGGGTGAAGTTTTAGGGTGCTATTTGGGCTACGATTTTTTTGGGCTATTAGGTGTTAGAAGTGTAGCTAGGAGAGTCATAATTTAATCTTATTAAAGAGGACAAATATATAAATCCTAAGGGCATTCATGTAAATCTGATCTAGTCGACCCCTAATAAAGAAGCGATGAGGTCGGCTAGGTTAAAATTAGTTTGGAGGAAGATATTTTGAGGGAAGAATAAGATACATGTCACCCTAATTAACCACCCCTTATCCTAGTTAACGAGGGATTGGCTGAGAAGAGATTAAGTTAGAATAGGATTAGGATTAGTTTGGAGGTTGCTTCTTAGAGTTGAAGTTGAAGTTGTTGGAAGTAGGAGTTGCTTCTTAGAATTGGAGGAGGTATTAAGAGTAGGAGTCTTAAATAGGAATCCTATTAGAAGTTGGGGTTTAGAAGCCCTATCAATAGCCTTATATTATCCCATCTTTCATCATCAATAGATCAATTATCTTTCAGCTCATATGGTAGAAAACCAAGGAGGGAGGAACCCCTATAGAGTTCCAAGGAGGCCGATCCCCTATAGAGATCATCCAAAGCTTAGAATCCACAAGGGTTCTAACACTTAGTATAATAGCAGTGTTCTTGGCATCTCGCTGCCCTTCCACAGTCATCCATCATCCTTCCACAGTCGTCCAAAGCAATTCCCACAATTGGGTGAAGATCGTCACCTAATTTTGTAGTCATCTCCACTACCACAGATCATCCTTTGATCTCCCCATGAATTGTAACCGCTACCTTACTGTTGCTACAATTTAGTTATCTATATTTAAAAATCCAAAAATTCATTCCTATTTTGCTGCACAAACTTTTCGTCATAAAGTTTCCATCTTTACAATGAAAGTTACGCTGTAGTATTTCAGTTGTACACCCTTGACTATTTGATTTACTGCTATGTTTTTACTGATGCAATCTCTATGAAATTTTTATGATGGCTTTAGCACTTCCTATATTTAGATTTTCTTTTAGTTTTATTGATAAATTCTCAATATAAATCACTGATCTTTTACGTTAAAACTGTTACACTTTAGACGTAAAAATCTGCTACAGTACCTTCTTATAATCTTCGATTTTGCCAAACCTTTTGCTGCCGTTTTCTTCCATAATGTTTTTGTCGATATTATCTTTCCCTTACCAGTACATTCTCTATATGTTTTACTTGAATCCTTGTTTTGAATTACTGAAAAAAAATCTCATCTTTATTGCTAAAATCTTGTAATGAAAAAATTTTGCTGTAGTAACTTCTCGTATTCCTCGATCTTGTCAAAACTTTTGCTGCTGATTTCTTTCACACATTTTTTGATAGTATACAATTAAGTTTTACTCAATTTCTTATTATGAACTACTACAAAAAATTTTGACTATACTACTGAAATCTTTTGCTGAAAAAATTCTGTAGTAACACCTTGCAATCTTTGATTTTGTTGAAACTTTTGATGTAGTTTCTTTCCACAAAATTTTTGACAGTATTACCTCTCTCTTTCTAGAAGATTCCTCTTGAATTTCACTTGAATTTTTATTGAGAATTTTTAGAAAAAATTTACATCTTCACTATTATAATTTTTTTGTTGAAAAATCTGCTATTACACCTTTGTCTCTCTTCTTCTCCTTAACCCATCGAAACCCAACTATCTTGCTACCACCATCCAAGACATCTTTAGGGCATCTCTTTAGACTTAAGATATAATAATCATAACCTATTTTCATAACCTAAATAGTATTCAAAACTATAGCCCAAAATAGCAACCTATCACAATCTATCGATGTAGAATTCTGTAGCACTACCTTTCGATTTTTTTACTACACCCATATCTAATCCTTACCAAAATTATTGCTGCCACCCACATCATCTTTAGAGTACCCCTCTAGCTTTAAGACACAACCATCATAGCCTTTTTTCGATCTCCATAGACAACCCAAACAGTAGTCTTCTGCAACCACCGAACCTTCTACCGGTCCTTATCTTCCGTAGCCACCAAACCAGCCAAACCGGTTGCTGCCCCCAATAGCAACTATAAAACTTCCTTCCCAACCTCAAACTACTACCACAAAAATCCTTTGCAGCCTCCACAGCACCCTCAAACTGCAGCACTAACAACAACCTAAACCTAAGTTATCAATCGTAAACTGCAATCTCGATCTATCATCCTTTTAGCCACCAATCCCTACCAAACTAGTTGCTGCCATCAACAATAACCCTAGACCACCCCTCTAACCTTAGGCCTTAGCCATTATAGCCTTTATAGGATCACTATAATAGTCCTAAATCATAGCACCAACGACAATAAAAAAATAGCAACCATTCAGCCCCAAACCATAGCCATCTACCCTTGACCCACCACCTCTTTCGGCCATAAATCCACCCAACCATTCCATATCATTGACCTAATAGCAGAAGAAGGATATTGACATCTCAGATCTAGAGGCACACGTAATGGCATCTCAAGGTTGGATAGGTGCCAAGATAGAGGCGTTTGAATCACGCGTGGAGGATAGATTGCACCCCTTATATGCTGAATTCGGATTGAGCCAATCTCTAAGCCCAACAAAAATTCTAGCAAAGTGCTAGTTCAGAGAGGCCTCTCAAAAAGAAAGAACAAGCCACTGATATGAGGCAGCTACGTATAAGGATAGACTTCCCTCGATGGGAAGAAAAAGACCCGACGAGATAGATTTTACACGCCGAACATTAATTCTATCACCTTGAAGGAGATGCTATTCGATGGTACAATTGGCTTGAATACAACCATGGGGTTTTGACATGGAAATAATTCAAGTACACACTACTGAACTGTTTTAGGCAGACTAAAAACGAGAATATCAATGACCAATTTGTAAAGATCCAACAAACCTCTAAAATTCAAGAGTACCAAACCAGGTTTGAACATTTATCTTATCTTGCTCGTGATTAAACTGATCGATAATTGTTAGGGACATTCATCAAGGGACTCAAACCAAAGATTAAAGGAGAGATTAAGGCACGACAGCCCCGCACTGTGAAGGCTACAAAATCTTTTGCCTGAATCTAAGAAGAACGACTCAACCAAGATGCTTAGAGTATGAGAACCACTCCTAGACCCATGGCATATAAACCTCCTTCTGCTTACAACCATCTTTTGCTACCAAAAATATTGACAAGAGAAGAACTATATAATCGATCAACAAAGGGTCGTTGTTGGCATTTCAATGAAATTTGGAGCTGCTACCATCGTTGCAAAAAGGGCCACCTCCTATTGATTGTACCTCTTGAAGACATGGAGGAGGAGGTCCAGAAGCATAAAGAAGAGGTCACAAATGAAGAACAATAGTCAGTCAATGATACGATGCATACTCTTACCGGCTATGTAAACTTGCAAATGGTGAAAATGGGAGGACTACTAATGCAACAAGCGATCACCGTTCTTATTGACACTACAAGCACCAACAACTTTATGAATAGTAAGATTGCTGCCCCATTAATGCTCTAAAATGAAGATTATAGCAGGTTAAATGTTGAGGTCACCGACGGCCAACTTTTGAAATGCGACAAAAGATGTCCATAGGTGAAATTGTTTCGACAAGACCAAGATATACTTACTGATTTCTTCCACCTTCCTCTTGATGATTATGAGATGTGCTTGATATCAAATGGCTTATTACACTAGGTGATATTCCTTGAAATTTTTCTAAATTTATTATGAAAATTTTCAGCCATGAGAAACAGGAGATCCTATGCGGGAAATGCAAGAGCGACGTAACGATGACTTGTATGCAACAAATGGAGAAAATTTTAAACAAAGAAAACAATGGCTTCCTAATTCATCTTTAGTAGCACTCTATGAGGGAGCCAACAAAATTTAAAGATCTAAACATCCTCTAATTGTTTGCTAAATTTTCAGATATTTTTGTCAAACCACGCAGCATACTTTCTAACCGTCGGCATGACTACCAAATTCTGATTCTCTGAAGCAAACCAGTAGTAAACTCTCAGCCATATCATTATCGTCACTTCCAAAAAGCTAAAATAGAGAGAATTGAAGATGAGATGCTTGAAATAGGGGTCATACATCCAAGTTGCAGCCCCCTACTCTTCGTCAGTGCTAGCTTTACCCGACTTTGACAAAGTGTTCATTATTGATACATTAGGAGCTAGAAATTATGTTATCCACAAGCAAGATGGCCAACCCCTAGCCTATATTAGCAAAGCCGTCACTCCAAATCACCTGAAGCTACCAATTAACAATGAGGGAATGCTAACCTTTGCTAAATTTGTTGCTTGGATATGAAAGTAAGTCTTGAAAAATTGTAACTTTTGCTCCTTCCAAATTTAGATCGAGCTCATCTTACCATGGACTTTACTAGATGATAGCTACCATCACAGAGGAAGGCCTAGCTATCAATAAAGAACAACCACATGTCAGCCCACACAAGAAAGAAACATCTGCCCGACAAACGTCAGAGTAGAATAAAGTTTGTTATTAAAAATCGGGTCTTTCTCCATATTCATCCCTACAAGTAGGAATTTATAAAGACTCAAGCATCACGAAGTGGTCTCCTAGTTACTTTGGACCCTGCAAAATTGGAGACTACATTGGAGTCATATATTATGGATCAGACTTGTGCACTAATTTAAAATTACAACTCATCCTTCAAGAATCTTATCGCAAATGGAAGTTTAGAGAGGATAACTCAGCCCCAATATATCCATCTGACACCCAAGTTGATGAGGAGGCCTAAATTCAGCTGATGATTGCATGGGATCAAGGGATCATGACACATCATCATCCAATCACTATTACTGATGCTGGACCCCAGGAACATGATGTGGCTACGATAGGGCCACAAGGGACCCTCATGAGGAGTTACATATCATGACCCAGAGACATGGAGCTCAGTCTTGAGGACATGACTGATTTGAGGAGGGTGGGTCTGTTAGGACTCTAGCTAGGAGAGTCCTAATTTAGTTTCATTAAAGAGGGCAAATATGTAAATCCTAATGGTATTCTGTTAGGAAACCTACAGCGGGTGCATCACATGCGCAGCAAAAATCAAAACAAAAACTGGTTTCCCATGCAGATCAAATCATCATGCAAAAGATTGGAGTCGCGAGAAAAACACAAAAATAAAAATAATCACGATGTGTGAGAGATTAATTTTACTTAGGGAGATCATATATCCCTATATTATAGATCTAGATGGAGGAGACGAAGGAGGTCAAGCGTCCTCCTCTCTAGCGATATCCATACGATGGATCTTTACAGTGAAACTCATCCAATCTGATCTTGCAACTCTTGCTCAGAGGGATGGAGGAGAATAGGAGGTGGTGGCTAAAGTTGCAACCTATCAACCAAGAGTCTCCCCTCCTATTTATAGAGAGCCACCAAAAAACCCTAGGGCTCCTACCTTAGTGGGTATTGGATCTCCATCCAATTACCTACTAACCTTGCATTATTGGATCTCTATCCAATAATCTCCTTAGGCCTCTAATTGGGCCTTAATCAAGGAGTCCATCAGCATATGGTCTCATCTAATGAGAATAGGGGTTAATTGGATCTCCATCCAATCCTCTATTCGTCGAAGTATCCACCATATGTGTGTGAGCTTCTAGGCCCGATACCGAGCTGGCCGTGAATTACTCCCATCAGAACTCCTTCTGATATAGTGAATTTGATTATGAACGTACTAGGCCACTATGCCATAGTCCCCAGACGGTACAGGGGGATCGAATCCATCGGACCTGTCTATCCATAGTTATCATGTATCTATAATCCCTCATCTAACTAATATCCCAGAGACCGTATATTAGATATGGTACTGTCAGGTCACATACGAAATCAGTTTGTCTTGCTCTAATCAGATTCTATCAAAGAACTCCTTCTCTCTCAATCCAAATGACCCTGGCTAGGGATTTATCTAAGCAAGCACATATAGGATATTCCTCTTGTGATATCAAGAGTGGATGATCCTCTATTGATACTCAATTACCTTCGCAAGGTTGGCTACCAATCCCGATAACCAGTTGTATCAGATCTGGAGCTTTCCAAACTTGTAAGTCTGGCGTCAAAGAAAGGAGTACTCATATAAAGCATCCTTGGTGTCGTAAGTCGAAGGACCAAATACACAACTGGGACTATGGAATCACTATTTGACATTAGGTATCATTAACCATACAACATTCTATAAGCGGATCAATCAGTAAACTCATTCTCAAATGAGCACCTGTACTATATCCTTAGTTTCTCCACACAAGTGGCTATGAGACTAGCCGCCTCCATGATATGGACGGGTATATAGTACACCGGTCTGTCTGGTTATCTCGATGTCCCTCTTAAGTAACCTATGACAGGGATTATTTAGGATCCGTGTTTAAAGATAAATCGATCTCATTATCGTGATCTCATCATAATCTGAATCCCATTGCATAGAACCAATGACATCACAATATATATGCTACATATAATATAATGTGAGAATATGCCAATATTAATCATAAGCAAAAAGATTATGTAGTGTGTCACATGTACCATCACTCGTGTTATTGGCTTGTAGGACACCTGTAACTAGCATATTCATGTAAATCTGATCTAGCCGACCCCTAATAAAGAAGTGAGGAGGCCAGTTAGGTTAGGATTAGTTTGGAGGAAGATATTTTGGGAGATGAATAAGATAAATGTCACCCTAATTAACCACCCCTTATCCTAGTTAAAGAGGGTTAGTTGAGAAGGAGTTAAGTTAGAATAGGATTAGGATTAGTTTAGAGGTTGCTTCTTAGAGTTGGAGTTGGGAGTTGTTGGAAGTAGGAGTTGTTTCTTAAAGTTGGAGAAGGAGTTGTTATGAGTAGGTGTCTTAAGTAGGAATCCTATTAGGAGTTGGGGTTTAGAAGCCCTATAAATAGTCTTGTATTCTCCCCTCTTTTATCATTAATAGATCAATTTTCTTTTAACTCATGTAGTAGAAAACCAGGGAGGGAGGAACCGCTTTAGAGTTCCAAGAAGGCCAATCCCCTATAGAGATCACCCCAAGCATAGAATCCGTAAGGGTTCTAACATTATGGTTGGTTGTCGATTATAGGAATAGGCTATGATAGTTGCATCTTAAGGCTAGAGGGGTGCCCTAAAGATGATGTAGGTGACAACAATAATTTTGGTAAGGATCAGATATGGGTGTAGCAAAAAACATCGAAAGGTAGTGTTGTAGAATCTACATCGATAGGCTGTGATAGGTCACTATTTTGGGCTATGGTCTGGGGTGCTGTTTGGGTTCTAGAAATATGTTATGACAACAACATCATAAGGCTAGAAGGGTGCCCTAAAAATATCTTAGTTGGCAACATCAAGGTGGCTAGGGTTTGGTAGGTTACGAAGAAGAAAAAAGATAAAGGTGCAATAATAGATTTTTCATCAAAAAAATTCCAACAGCACGACACAATTTTTTTCCAGTAATTCATAGCAAAGATTTAAGGAAAACTCAAGAGAAGTCTATTGGTAAGGGAGTCATAATACTATCAAAAATTTCATGGAAGGAAATGACAGCAAAAGGTACAATAAAATCAAAGTTCACAAGAAGGTGCTGTGGTAGAATTTTTTCATCGAAAGAATTCAATAGCATAGACAATTTTTTTTAGTAGTTTAAAATAAGGATTTTGGCAAAACTCAAGGGAAATCCATTGGTAAGGGAATGATAATTCTGACAAAAAATTTGTGGAAGAAAATGATAGCAAAAGGTTCGGCAAAATCAAAGATCACGGGCATAAACTAGGCAAAATTTTGCATCCAAAGTGTAGCAGTTTGGATGTAAAAGATTAGTAGTTTATATTGATGGTTTTTTTATGAAACCAAAAGAAAATCTGCTATTAGGAAGTGTCAAAGTTGTCGTAAATATTTCGTAGTGATTTGGATAGTAAAAACACAATAGCAAGATCAATTAGGTAAGGTTATACGGCTGAAATTCTATAACGTAACTTTTATCGTAAGATGAAAATTTTGCAACGAAAAGTTTGTGCAGCAAATAGGAATAAATTTTTTTAGATTTTTTGAATAGGGATAACTAAATTTTAGTAGTATTAAGGTAAAAAATTAGAACATATTATAATTTACTGGGAGATCAAAGGATGATCTGCGATAGTGGAGATGATGGTGGAATATGGTGACAATCTTCAAGAAATTATGGGAATTGCTTTGGATGGCTATGGGGGGCTGATGGATGGCTGTAGAAGGGCAGCAAGATACCAAGAATACTGCTCTAATACCAAATGTTAGAACCTTTATGGATTCTCAGCTTAGGGTGATCTCTATAGGGGATCGGCCTCCTTGGAACTCTATAGGGGTACATCCCTCGATTTTTTGCACAAAGGCTGAAATTAAATTGATCTATTGATGATGAAAAAAGGCAAGAATATAAGCTATTTATAGGGCTTCTAAGCCCTAACTTCTAATATGACTCCTACTCAAGACTCATACTTCTAACAACTCCAACTCTAACTCTAAGAAGCAACTCCTACTTCCAATAACTCCAACTCCAACTCTAAGAAGCAACTCCTACTCCAAGTAAACTATGACTTCAATTCCTAATTTAACTCCTAATCAACCCTTGAGATAATCCTAATTGAATAGAGCTCTTCCCCTCATCAAAGTAGGTAGCCAATTGGGTTGGTTACAAGATTGACTTAGTTAACTCCAACCTATATCCAACTCCAACTCCTAGCCAGACTCTAGTTGAGCCAAATCCTAAACCTACTAGGATTTGTGTCGATTTATTATAATGGACTCAAATCTCCTTCTAGCTGACCTAATATCAGGTCTAGGCTAGTCAACAGGGTCCAATCTAAGGACTTGACTCAATTGACTAGGACCTGATTAGCTAGGGCCCTAACAATGGGTAGGAGGAATAAGTCAGCTACCACTTCTTGGTCTTGTAGGAGTAATTTCAACCGCGGGCACTGTTGGTCACACTTAAGGATTCGACCATCGGCGACCTTTACATCGAACTTGTTGCAATATTTGATTTAGAGTGCCATACATGTAGCAACCTTACTGTTGAGGAAGTTCTTTGAGCTGCCCATATCTATGAGAATGGTGATGGGTTGCAATTTGAGAATTCCCTCAACTTTCATCGTTTGCAGTTTAGAGTATCCGGTTAGCGTGAACATTGCATAGTTAGCCGAATGCAGTTCTTCCTCCATGACTTCATCTTTAGGTTCGAGTCTTTCTTCAAATGGTTTGGTGTCCTCATCCTCTATTGGTTCAATCACGAGTAGCCATCCTTTTTTGCAGTGATGTTCTCGACTCTAGGGTTTATCGTAGTACCAATATAACCCCTTGGTAGATCATTCTCGAAGCTCGTCTCTTATCAATTTTTTTAGTATAGGGGCTCGGTTGGTAGTAGAGGGGACTGAAGTGACCCTTGTCCTTCATGCTTTGTGGTTTAGTCGTTTCACTTGGATTCTCGTAAAGGATATCGCTGCCATAAGAGTGTATGGTTATCGCGCCTTTACTTCTACTTGAATCTTCGGCTTTAGACCCTCAATAAAAAGTCCCTAAGCGTTACTTTTTAAACCAATCACAATTTTGGTTAGATAATCATTTAAACCTTGTTTGGTATTCTTGTATTGTAGAGATTTGTCGAATCTTCACCAAATGTCCGTCGATATTTTCATAATTAGTTGGTCCAAAGCGATTCAATAATCCCTCCTTGAATTGCCACCAAGAGAGACCTCTATGGGTGTGCTCCAGCCAATTGAACTATCAAATAGCATCTCCTTCGAGGTGGATAGCAACAATTTCCACCATGGTAGCATCGACGATTCGGTAGACTCGAAAATAGCACTTCACGCGCGAGATCCATCGAATTGGGTCTCCTTCTTCCCATCTATGAAAGTCTACCTTAATGTGTGGATTACATGGATCAGTGATGGTGCAACCTCGTTCTTGGGAATCATCTTTTCAATCCGAGGTTTCTCTTTCCTATGATTTCTTTGAGCTCGGTGGTTGGCCCATGCTGAATTTACTGAAGAGGGACCGAATCTTCTCTTCTATGTGGTTCTAAAAGGCTTCAAACTTAGCATTAATAGCCCCTTTAGATGTCATGGTAAAAAAACTAGATCTGTGATGTTGAGGTCTTTCTTCTGTTTTTAGGTTAATGGCATGAGAATTGTTTTGGAGAAATGGTGGCTGGTCGGGTAGGTGATGGGTAGACATGAAGGCAACGGTGAGGGCTAGTTTTGGAGGCTGATTGGGGTCGGTATATAGTGTGGTTTGGTAGGGTTCTTGGGTGGTGATGGTAGGGTTTTAAGATGAGTGGAAGTGAATCAAAAAAACCAAAAAAGACAACAACCAAATCTAATGGAATTCGATGAAGAATGTGCAGCATACATGCTATCCTACTGAACTTAATTTACGTCAGAGAAATAAATAATAAATTATCAACATAAATTTCAAAAGGAAATCTAAGGGAAATATACAAAAATTTGTCAATAATTCCTTTGTTCAGATGTGGCCAATATTAGTAAATAGGTTAGATAAAATTTTGGCAGCGTAATGGTAGGATAATAGGTGAAAAAATGGAAGGTAGATTCTTCATCGTAAAATTTTAGCAACTCGCGAAGAGAAATTGAGCACAAAAAGTCTGATTTCATAAAGGATTTTTTTAAGAAATCAATCTTAGATAAGACCTAAGATGATCTATTGATAGGACTCTAGTAAGGTTGAGTCCTAATCTCCCTAGAAGTAGTCAATAAAACCATATGAGATTGTAATAAAACCTCACCTAGCCACTTCTATCCTATAAAGAAGTGTGGTTAGGGTTTAGATTGGGGTCTTAGGGTTTAGAGGCCGCTGCCCCCTTTACTAGGCTGGTCAGTCTTTGTAGCGTAAGTCCTTCGAATCCCATATGTAGTGACATATGGAACCCGAATCCTTCTCCAATTTTTCTATGATGTCTTGGGTCTATGGGTCATTTTTCCATTCCTCCCTAATATCTTTGATGAAGTCAGTGGAAGAAAGGGAGATGACTAAAATTTTGGCTTGTCCCAATAGCCATGATAGAGCATCTACAACAACATTCTCTTTCCCTTTTCAATAAGTAATTTGATAATTAAAGCCAAGAAGTTTAGTTACCCATAATTGCTGCTTTGGGGAAGATATTTTCTACTCCAAAAAATATTTAAGGCTTTGATAGTCAATCTTAATCTGAAAGCGTCGACCGATCAGGTAGGGTCTCTACTTCATGACAATGTGTATGATGGCAAGCATTTCTTTATCATAAACAGACATTTTGAGATGTAAGGGAGATAAAGCTTTACTAGTGTAAGTAAGGGGTCGGCCATCTTGTATCGTCTCGATCTTCGTCGGGTCTACCGCCACTCCATCCTTTGATATAATGTGCCCTAGATACTCCACTTTATGCTATAAAAAGTTACATTTTGACTATTTAATATAAAGGGTGTTCTCCCAGAGAATCGTTAGAATAGTTCGTAAGTGCTAAAAATGCATATCAAGCGTAGGGCTATAAAGGAGAATATCATCAAAAAATACTAACACGAACTTGCGTAGAAAACTCCGAAAGATGTCATTCATCAAGCTTTAAAAAGTGGAAGGTGTATTCGTAAGTCTGAAAGGCATTACCAGAAACTCATAGTGGCTGTTATGTGTGTAGAATGCGGTTTTTGGGACATCTTTAGCGCATACCCGAATCTGATGGTAATCGGAATGGAGATCCAATTTTGTGAAGTCTCAGGCTCCTTTTAATTCATCCAAGAGCTCATATATGACTGCTATAGGATATTTATCTTTGACGGTTATGGTGTTCAAAGCCCGATAATCAATGCACATCCGCCATGTACCATCCTTCTTGCGTACTAGCAACATCGGCGAAGAGTAAGGGCTACAGCTTGGTCCAATTACTCCAGTGTCGAGCATCTCCTTAACGATATTCTCAATATCATCCTTCTGCAAGTGAGGATAGCGGTATAGTCTCAAATTTGATGGAGGTTTACCCGACAGGATCAGTATGCAATGGTCATGCGGTCGGTTAGGGGGCAGCCCTCACAGCTCCATGAAAACATCCGTGAATTCATCCAGTAAGAGGGCAAGCTTATGATCTGAATTTTACATGTTCTCCTCCTTAGATGGCTACTAGATATGCATAAAAAATCCTTCATTTGATTTGTGCAAAACTTTCTCCATCTGTTGCGTTGAAATGGTAGAAATATTGTCATGCTTGCCTTGCAATGTGACCTGTCTCCCTTTGCAATAAAACTTCATAATTAGTTTAAAATTTTTTTAAGAGATATCACCTAGTGTTGTAATCCATTCGATCTAGAGCATGGCTTTATAATCATTGATGGGTAAGAGAAAGAAATCGGCTACCACGTGATCTTGGATGAGTAGTTTCACCTGTGAGCACCATCGGTCGCAATTGAGAATTTGGCCATCGAACTTGTTACAACCTTCAATTTGAAGCACCTTATGTACATCAACCTTACTATTGAGAAAATTATTTTTACTACCTGTATCAATGAGAATAATGATGGGTTGCTGTTTTATAAGTCCTCTAACTTTCATCATCTATGGGTTGGAGTAGCCGGCCACTGCATGCACAGCATAGTCGGCAGGTTGGAGCTCTTCCTCCATGGCTTCCCCCTCAGGTTTGAGGCCTTCTTCAGATGGTTCACTATCCTCATCCTCCACTGGTTCAATCACAAGGAGCCGGCCCTTTTTGTAGTGATGTTCTTCGCTCCATGGTTCGTCATAGTGCCAACACAACCCCTTGGTTGAACGTTCACGAAGCTCGTCTCTTGTTAATATTTTTGGTGCGGGGGTTCGTATAGTAGTAGAGGGGTTTTTGGGCCTCGGCATGGCTAATCAGAGAGCAACCCTTGTCCTTTGTACCTCGTGTTTCAATCATTCTTCTTGGATATGTGTGAAGGAAAACACCACCATAAGAGTGTATAGTTGTCGTGCCTTTACTTCTCCTCGAATCTCTAGCTTTAGGCCCTCAATAAAAGTCCCTAAAAGTTGTTTCTCATACCAATCCATAGTTTGGTTAGATAAACAAGCAAACCTTATTTGGTATTCTTGTATTATAGAGGTTTGATGAATCTTTGTCAATTGTCCATTGATGTTATCGAAATTGGTTGGTCCGAAGCGGTTTAGTAGTCTTTCCTTGAATCGCTACTAAGAGAGTCCTCCATGAGTGTGCTCAAACCAATTGAACCACTGAATAGTATCTCCCTCAAGGTGGATGGAAGCAATCTCCACCCGCGCAGCATTGGCAGTTCGGTAGAATCGAAAATAGTGCTCTACGCGTGAGATACATCCGATCGGGTTTCCTTCCCATCTTGGAAAGTCTATTAGGATCAATTAGCACTAAGAGAGGGGGGGAGGGGGGGGAGGGGGAGGTGAATTAATGCAAGTATAGATCTTCGTTTTAAATAAAATTATTTTTTATTAAACCAAAGTATGAAAACCGAAGCTTTTAGTCTTTGGCAAAAATAAACGAGTGTTTGAATGAAAGTTGCTAAGTTGATAAGTAAATCTGAAAGATAAGCAACATGAAAATTTTACTTTCAAAGAGTGAGTTAAATCAAAAGTATCAATACAAGAAAATGTAAGCAATTGAAAGCAAAGAAACAACTCATGATTTTATAGTGGTTCGGAGCCAAAGGCCTACGTCTACTCCCAAGTCCTCCTTCCTGAGGCACACTAGCATTCACTACCAATCTTCTTTAGGTGAAGATCAAACCCTTATACTTGAGTTGATAAGGGAGGCTAGATTTACAACTCTAAGCTCTCTCCCTTACCCCTCTTCTTTTTCTTACAATTCTTACATAATATTTTCTTAGAATATAATCCGTAGAATTATTCTACTGAATGTAAGAAAACTTGGGGTATTTATAGGCCCCAAATTGGCTTCAAAACCAAAGTCAAAATCCAACATACCCGAAAAAATTAGGTACGAGCGGTTTACCCATCGTCCCAAGCGGTTTACACATCGTCAACCACTGGTCGTCACCCGGATTTAGTCATACGGGCAATTTACCCACCACTGGGCGGTTTACCCACCGAAAGGTGCTACCTATCGCCCTGATTCTATGGTACGGGCGGTCCAACAGCCGCTCACCGGTGGTTTACCTGTTGAAATTTTTGAAAAAGTGGTTCCCTCCACTTTTTGAATTCCGGCTTGAACCATCAGTTGACCACTCCCTTGGTCAACTAATTGAGCTCAACTTGAGCTCAACCAAACCCTGTAGTGGACCCGATTGCCTTATTGAGTTGATTTAGATTTCTTTCAAATCCAACTCAATTAGGACTCTAACCTTAATTACGACTCAATGATTACAATACTTAATGACCAATTAAGCCTAATTAAGACCTAACTCCTATATAATCTAGCAGCCTTCGGTATTCTTATGGCAAGTCATCTGGTCTTTTTCCCGGTGATCTCCTTTGGTGTTCCCATTGAGCTTCTCGATCTCTTCGGCGAATCTCCTAGCGAACTTCCGATGAGTTCCCACTACATTATCAGAACTCGGCCCAATGCCTAGGCTTTATCTTGGCCCATCATCTAGTTGTAACTCCATTAGGCCTATCATAGTTAGCCCTACACGATGCTAATTATGACTTAATTAAATAGAATCAAAATTACCAAAACATCCAATACAAGACCATCCCAACCTCCAACAAGCTTTTTGTCTACTCCTGATAATCGTTTAGCGAGTCTTAGTCTTCTTCTAATGAACTCCCTTGCCCCATTCTAGCAAGCTCCCGATACTCTCGGCGAGCTTCCAACGCACTCCTAGCGAGTTCCTAACCACATCGACTCGATGCATGGACTTGACTTTGGCCAATCCTGATTGTAATAATTCTTCTGTCATAATTAATCCTGTATCAGTCAACTTCAAACAATCCTATTAGATTAATAATCCATCAATTGATTTTCGAGATTCAACAATCTCCCCCTTTTTGATGATGACAATTAATTAATGACATGAGTTAATCCTAACTCCCCCTAAATCCATATCACTTAAATTTAAGAGAAGCACACACTCTTAAATTCAAGCTATCAACCTTCTATGCAAATTTCAACCTAAATTTGCATATCTAAGATATCAAATCATGGGTAAAAAGGAATTAAGCATCTATATCCAAGATGTCCAAGATATCTATGTATTTCAACAATATCATCTGTTATCAATATATTCGTTAATTAATATCATGTGTCATCAGTATATATTTCTCCCCCTTTGTCATCAACAAAAAGGTGAAATATAGTTAATAATTTCAAAGCGCATGATGACATTACTCCCCCTTAGTATATGTATTATAAAATTTTCTTCCCCTAAAGTGTTGTTGATTCATTTCATCATTGAGAAGAGCTCTTAATAAATTTTAAAAAGAATATTAAGATGAGCTCAAAAATCTAAGTTAAAATTGATTTCAATCATAACATATCATTAAAATCATGAATATTATTCCAAATCATCATGTATATTTTCAAACACATTGTTATGATTTCATATTATCATATCTTCTCCCCCTTTGTTATCAATAAAAAAGAAAAATACAATTAGCAATTTTGTGAGATATGAAGGCTTAGCAATTTAGTAAATTTTTCATTACCTTAGAATATGCAAGCTAGTGAGTTCCTTTTTCTCTTTTGGGAAGTGCAAGCTAGCAAATTTTTGCTTCCTTTGCATTGTTCAAGCTAGTAATTTACAAGCTAACAAGTTTTGCTGCCCCTTTGTAATTGTCAAAAAGAGGAGATGATTGCAATAGTGCAAAACTTTTCCCATTACATCATTTTTTAATAAATATATCTAAAAATATACTAATCATCACATGAAATATATCAAGAACAATTAACATGGTGATGAGATATTCAATTTGTGAAAACAAATTATAAATATCAAGAAACAAATCATAGAATATCTTGATTCAGGCATAATAATTCTCAAGTTGTCAAGATCATGATTTATGCAAAAATCTTATTTTAAATAATAAGAGAAGACATAAGAGATTTGATTTATTAAAGATTTCAAGTTATAATTCTAACGAATCAAAATCATGATATAGGTAAAGAACTTATTTAATTTCCAATTATCAAAATCATCAAAATTATTTTCAAGAGATTCAAAATGAAATTAATAGACTTATTAGTCTCTTGAAATGCTGGTGATTTTCTTTCTTCACATGTGTGAGCTAGAAGGTAGAATCAAGGTAGAGAAATGAAAAACACCACATCATAAAAATACTTAATTTTGAAGATGTAAATTTCATACCAAAATCTAAAAAATCAAGAGCTACTCATATATTTTAATTTATCTTATGCAAATTTTAAGCAAGGTAACAAATCAATCAAATTATTGATTTAGCATGTAAATTTTGATAAGAAGTCTAATTTATAAAGTCTAAGAAATCCAAATAAAAATAGTAAATCAAGTTCTCATTTTGTATGTATTTAGAAAATTTATTATCCTACATTTACTTCTAAGCAAATTGATTTTCATTCAATGTTATCATATCTAATTTGCTTCTAGATGTATTGATAATTTTATCTCCCCCTTTGTTAATGTCAAAAAGAAATATGATTGCATAATTTTTTTCTTAACATCCATATTCAAATTACGTGAAAAAGTAGAAGATCATGTCATTAAAGATAAAATTAAATTTTTAAATATCAAAAGACATGATTTCATTTAATAAGTTTCTTTCCCCTGTTTTGTAAATAATGAGAATGAGTCTTAGGGGATAATCTCAATTCATCCAAGATAAATCTTTTTAATAAAAAAAGAAGAATGATCTTGATAAAAATTTTAATTGTTATTGTTAAGATCATAAATCTCTTTTTAATTAAAAAAATCATAGTGATCAATAATGTGATTCCCTTAACATATAAGTCAAGTCAAGAAATTAAGGGAATATTCATGATAACACAAATCTCTTTTAATTTTCAACTTATCATAAATTTAAGAAATACTAATTTTGGTGATAAGTTATACTAAGAAGAAAGTCATAAGTAATCATGTCATAAAGAATTTATTATCAAATCATAAATACCAAGAACATGATTTATTTTAACATATTTCTTCATAGATGAAATTTTAAGGCTTTCGAAATCTTAGGCGATCAAGTAAGAAGGATCTAGATTCTTATAGAAATATGAATTATAAATATTGAGAAGTCAAGATTATGATTATGATGAAAGCTTTTCTTTAATAAGGGGAAGGAATCTTAGTAAACAATCTTGGTTTATATAAATATCTCAATTTTAATTTTTAAGATTTCATAGTCATGATTTAAGTTATCAAAATATCAATAATGTTGGATAGTTTCAAATATATCCATTATTTAAAATAAAATCATTTGAAAACATATTCAAAATCATCATCACTTTTCAAAAATTTTTAATAAAGTCATCATAGATTGTTTTCTAAAAGAAAATAGCTAAACTTTTTCTAATTCATTTTTGTAGTTAAAGAGATTCAACAGTAATAGTATCATTTTATCTCTTGTTGAAGGATTCATAGGATAGAAATATTTTTAAGATTATTTATCCTCCTTTTGATTATTTCATGTGATTCTTTTTCAAGAATAATTTTTAAATCAATGATTTTTCGTTTAAGACTAAAAACTAAATTTCATTTCAACACATCATTAATATAAGACATAAAGCATAAATTTAATCTATCGCAATTTTAATATTTAAATGAGTCTAACTCTTTACACATAGTGCAAGGAGTTGACAAACTCATTTTCATACTACATAAAACTGAAGCATATATATTTTCTATATTCTAATATTCAATATAAGCATTCAGTCATCATGACATTTCAATCAATTTAACAATCATTCCACAAACATAGTCAATATTTGAAGAATTTAATAATAGTCTTTACATCCAAATCAATTATTTTCAATCATTATCAAAATCTCATTTCATACATATTATTTTTATTCAAGATGACTAACATTTATTTGTTCTAATTATAGTGTTGAATGGTCATATATCATCAAGATTAACCATAATGAAAATTTATTTTTATTATTAATCTTATTAATATTTAGGCTAGTGAGCTTGAAAGAATGTTAGATCTCAAGTTATATATCTTGACATCTAAAATATTATTCAGGGCTCCTAGCTTTAATTTTGACATAAACCTATAAGAAAGATATATTTTATTTTGGCACCCATTTAATATTGGGTCCTTCATAAAAAACTTTATCTTTCTTTTTTAGTTTGATTTTATTATGTAAAGTTTTCTTTGGAAGCTAAACAAGTTGGTGTGGACTACATTTTCAAAAAAGGCATTTGTTTACCTTATATCCTAATTTGCTTCAAAAGTTACACTTAACTCTTGGTAGCACATTCAATGTAGGTCCTTTTATAAAGATGGTTGGCTTTTATTGAATATTTCTAACAAAGCCTATGCCATATCTATTATTAATATGACCCTTATTAGCAAGGATCATATTTAGAGATTTATTCCCTATCTTAAATCTCTCTAGTGTTGTTTTAAGCATGTAATTTTCTTCTTTAACATTATCTAGCATATCGCATTTTAAACATGGTTTATGTGATGCTAAGGAGTCATGCATTTCATCAAGTCTTTTAACTATCAAATCATAATCAACTTTAAGTGACTTAGAAGACTTGCTAAGTTTTCTAAACTCATTAAACAAATCATCAAATATATTAAATAATTTTAAAAATAAAATATTTAAAGACTCACTAACCTCATATTCGATCGTCACTAAATTAAGGTACCCCACTTCTAAGTTGAGCATTTGATCTTTAGAGCTCCTCGGATTCTTACAATCATAGCAAGAGGTTGTGTCCATAATTTTTATAAGATTCAAGTTCATTAATTTTTTCAGTTCATTTATCAAAAGTTCATGTCCAAAGTTCTCATTGTTCGAGATTTCACTCGAGGAGTCATATGTCATTCTTAGTTCACAATCCTTCTTGTTCTTTAGAAGGTATTCTTCAAGTTCATTTTTGTAATGCATTTCATTAATTGATTCATTTATATTAATTGTACTTTCATGTATGATTTTCAAAGTATGCCAAATATCAAAAGTCGAATCACAAGCGGAAACACATTTAAACTCATTCATATCAAGAGCACAAAGCAAGACATTCATAGCCTTTGCGTTTAAATAGAAAGTCTTCTTCTCCAAATTATTCTAATTATTCATTGGAAGATAAGATTTTTTAAATCGACTCTCAACTATATTCCATAAATCAAAGTCCAAAGAGATGAGGAAAATATGCATCAATGTTTTCCAATATGTGTAGTCCATCCCATTGAACATGGGTGGACGTAAAATGGAATGTCCCTCATTCATGCCAAAACAAGCCATTTACTCAAGTGGGTGTTAATCTAAAGCGTAAGAACCTTGCTCTGATATAAATTATTATGATTAATTGGCACTAAGAGGGGGGGTGGGAGGGTGAATTAGTGCAAGTATAGATTTTCGTTTTAAATGAAATCTTTTTTGATTACCAAAGTATGAAAACCGAAGCTTTTAGTCTTTAGTAGAAATGAACGAGTGTTTGAATGAAAGTTGCTAAGTTGATAAGTAAACCCGAAAGATAAGCAACGTAAAAATTTTACTTTCAAAGAGTGAGTTAAATTGGAAGCGTCAATACAAGTAAATGTAAGCAAAGAAATAACTCATGATTTTATAGTGGTTCGGTGCCAAAGGCCTACGTCCACTCCGAGTCCTTCTTCTTGAGGTAAACCGGCGTCCACTACTAATCTTCTTTGGGTGAGGATGAAACCCTTACACTTGAACTTACAAGGGAGACTAGATTTACAACTATAAGCTCTCTCCCTTACCCCTTTTCTTTTTCTTACAATTCTTATACACTATTTTCTCAGAATATAATCCCTAAAATTATTACATTGAATATAAGAAAACTTGGGGTATTTATAGACCCTAAATTGGCTTTAAAATCGGAGCCAAAGTCTAACATACCCGAAAAAATCGGGTACGGGCGGTTTACCCATCGTCAGCCACTGGCTGCCTCTCGGATTCTGTGGTATGGGTGTTTTACCAGCCACCTGTGCGATTTACCCACCGAAAGGTGCTACCCACCGCCCGGATTTTGTGATATGGGTGGTCTAATCATTGCTCATTGATGGTTTATCAGTCGAAATTTCCACAAAAGTGGTTCCCTTCACTTTTCAAATTTCGGCTTGAACCATCAGTTGACCACTCCCTTGATCAACTAATTGAGCTCAACCTGAGCTTAACCAAACCCTATAGTGGACCCGATTACCTTATTGAGTTGATTTGGATTCCTTTCAAATCCAACTCAACTAGGACTCTAACACTAACTACGACTCAATGATTACAACACTTAATGACCAATTAAGCCTATTTAAGACCTAGCTCCCACATAATCTGGCTGCCTCTGACATTCTTGCAGCAAGTCCTCCGATCTTTTTTCCCAACGATCTCCCTTTATGTTCCTAGCGAGCTTCCCGATCTCTTCGGTAAATCTCCAAGCGAACTTCCAATGAGATCTCACCGCATCGTCTAAACTCAACCCGATGCCTAGGATTTATCTTGGCCCATAATCTGGTTGTAACTCCATTGGTCCTGTCATAGTTAGTCCTGCATAATGCTAATTATGACAATTAAATATAATCAAACTTACCAAAACATTCAATACAAGACCATCCTAACTCCCGAAAAGCTTTTCGGCTACCGTCGATAATCTTTCAATAAGTATTGGTCTTCTTCTAGCGAACTCCCTTGTGCCATCCTAGCAAGCTCCCGATACCCTCGGAGAGCTCCCAATACACTCATGGCGAGTTCCCAACCACATCGACTTGATGCATGGACTTGAGTTTGACAAATCTTGATTGTAATAATTCTTCTATCGTAATTAATCCTACATCAGTCAACTTCAAATAATCCTATTAGAACAATAATCCATCAATTGATTTCATCATCAAAATCTAAGATTAAACAAAGTCCACCTTCCTGCATGGATTATTCTAATCAGGGATGATATGTCCATGCTCTTGAGGATCATCTCACTGATCTGAAGTCTCTCAATGCTATGACTTCCACAGACTTGATAGTCGACTTATGCTGAATTCGACCAAAAGGGATCGCATCTTCTCCTTCATGCGGCTTTCAAAGGTTCCAAACTTAGCATTGATGGCCTTCTTTGATGCTATGGTATATGCCTCTAGATCTGTAATATTGAGATCTTTTTTTTATTATCGGGTTAGTGGCATGAAAATCTTTGGAGAGGGGATGGCCGGTTGGATGAGTGGATAGGTTTAGATGGGAGTAGGCTGCGGTTTAGGGATGATTTGGGTGGCTATTTGGGATTGCTTTAGTGCGTAGTTTGGAAGGTTTTTTGGTGATGATGGTAGGCTTTGCATATGATAGAAAGAAAGTCCAAATCCCGTAAGACACCACTCAAATCTGATAGAATTCGACAAAGAAATGTGTTGTGATGTGCTGTCCTACTGAATAAATATTACATCAGAGAAATGATGAATTCTTGACGTAAATTTTAGAGGAAATTCAAGAAAAATATGCAGAAAACCTCGGTTCGGATGTGGTCAATATCAGTAAAAAGTTTGACAAAATTTTCGTAATGTAACAGTAGGGAAATAGGGCAAAATACAAAAGGTAGATCCTTCATCGTAAAATTTCAGCACTACGTGATGATGAAAGAAGGCACAATAAAATCGGTTTCTAAAGGAATTTTTTCTAGAAACTAATCTTAAATGAAAGCTAAGTTGATTTATGGAATTATATAAAAATTTTGGTCAAAAAGGAGAGGAAATAAACCAGTTTCAAGAGCCAAACATGTGACTTAAAATTTTTGCAATGTTTCACCTTTGTAACAATGATAATGTTCACGACAAATGAAATTTGCAGCAGATAAAATTTTAAAAAATTCTTCAATATGTAAGGTAAAGGATCTTCCAGTATTGAAAAAGCATGGGTGATAAAAATATACTAGATTTCTAGATGATGATGCAGAGGATAGCAGTAGATTAATGGATTTGCAGTTTGGTAGGTGACGGTGGAAGCAAAGTCAAAAGCAATTATGGGAATTGCTTGGGAAGGTGGAGGCGACAGAGATGGCTACATGGCAGCAGCAATGCCGCTCTAATTCCAGATAATAGAACTCCAGAAGGATCCTATAGATTTTGACCCTTGAGGGGGATCAACTCTTGGAACGCAGTAGGGATTCCTCTCTCCTAGACTCAGCACAAGGCTGAATAAAAGTTAATAATTGCTTAATAAAAGAGAGAGGGCGACTACATCATTATATAAAGTTCTAAACCCTAGCCCATGGGATGCTTACCTAAGTAAAATACCCCTTTTCCCCTTCTATAGGACCTGCCTAAGTAGGAACAAGTGGCGGTTAGGTTGGCTATAGAGCCCATGGGCTGTAGGACCTGCCTAAGCAGGGGGAAACCCTGGCTGACCAGCCCAGTAAAGGGGGCAGTGGCCACTAAACCCTAGGGCCCCTATCTAAACCATAACCACACTTCTTTATAGAATAGAAGTGGCTAAGTGAGGTTTTATTATAATCACACAGGGTTTTATTGACTACTTAGAGGGAGATTAGGACTCAACTCTACTGGAGTCCTATCAAAGACCCAATCTCCCATGGAAAATTCTCTTTCGTCTATATGTTGATCATATTGGTGTTTCATCCTTGCTTGAGCTATAGTGAGATTGTCTTTTAATAGCTTCAGTATTTTATCTCTGTCCTGTAGTTCTCTATCTACTTGTTCTACTTTAAAGATGCTCAATACATATTTTGGGACTATAGGAGGAGGTCGGCCATACATAGCCTCATAGGGTATAACTTTCATGGATGAATGATAAGTTGTATTATACCACCACTCGGCCCAAGGGAGCCACTTTGTCCACACTTTTGGTATGTTTGAGGTATGCCTCTAAACACATATTCATCACTTTAGTTTGGCCGTTAGTTTTTGAGTGATATGCTGTGCTCATCTTCAATTTAGTGTCCTGTATCTGGAATAGTTCCATCCAAAATTTGCTCATGAAGACCCTATCATGATCACTTACAATAGATCTTGGCATCCCATATAATTTTATAATATTTTTAATAAAGATTCGGGCAATGCTATAAGCAGTGTCGGGATTGCGAACTGCATAAAAGTGAGCATACTTTGTAAGGCGATCAACAACAACAAGAATCATACATTTTCCTTGTGATGAGGGCAGCCCGTCGATGAAGTCCATTAATATATTGGCCCATATTGAGTCCGGGATGGGTAGAGGTTGTCGTTTGCCAGGGCTTGCCACTGTTTCGCCTTTATGTCATTGGCACACATCACATTGTGCTACAAATTTAGCAATAATATTTTTCATCCATTCCCACTAAAAATTCTACTTAATTCTCTTATAGGTTCTAAGGAACCCGAAATGCTCAGCCACGGGTGTGGAATACATTTCTTGAAGGATGGCCTTTATGCAACTAGAATTTGGCGTAAGTATAATGTGGCCCTTATAGCATATGTCTTTTGAGTCCCAACTGTAATGAGCCATGGAACTTGGTTCTTCCTCCAATTTATTTATGATCTTACTAGTTCTTATATCATCTTGCCATTCTCTCCTAATGTCCTTAAGGAAATTGCTGGTCGTAGGAATGATCGTAAATTTAGCTTGTTTGAGTAGTCGTGGAAGCGCATCCACAACAACATTCTCTTTCCCTTTTTCACAATCATACTCAAGAAGCTTTGTTACCTATTTTTGCTGTTTAGGGAAGGATATCTTTTCCTCCATAAAATTTTTTAGGCTCTTATGGTTGATGCACGCTCACCACATTCCATCCTTCTTTCATACAAGGAGTACCGATGAGGAGTAGGGTTTGCAACTTGGCTAAATTACTCCTATTTCGAGCATCTCTTTTACAATCCTTTCTATTTTATCTTTTTGAAATGAGGATATTAATATGGCTAAGTGTTTGATGGAGGTTTTCCTAGAAGAACCAAGAGACGATGATCATGCTGGCGGCTAAGAGGTAGGTTGCACGGTTCGTCAAATATATCTGAAAATTCTGTAAACAAGGTTTGTAGATTTGGGTCTTCAACTTTAGTTGCCTCCTCCTTGGATTGTTGCATTAGTTGTACTAAGAAGCTGCTATATGTTTTGTGTGATACTTTCTCCTTTCGTCATGTGCAAATCGTTGATATGTCGCTCCCCTGTTTATTGCGTAGTACCCCCTAGTTTCCCTGGCTGTAAAAAATCATGATTAATTTCAAAAAATTTCAGGAAATATCACTTAATGTTATCAGCTATTTGATGCTAAGCATAGCTGCACAATCATTAAGAGAGAGGAGGAAGAAAATCTGCAATTATCTCTTGATCTTGTAGCAGTAGTTTCACCCGTGAGCACCTGCGATCACACTACAAAATTCATCCGTCGACGAATTTAACATCAAACCTGCTACAATCCTCAATAGGTAACACCATTCGGACAGCAATCTAGCTAGTCATAAAATTATTAGTGCTCCTAGTATCAATAAGAATAGTGATTGGTTGTTGCTTTAGAAGTCATCCCACTTTCATTAGCTGCGGGTTTGCATAGCCGATAAGAGCATGCATCGTAATATCAATCGACTCTTGTGCTACCAAAATTTCATCAAAATTCTCACTAGTATTGATAACATCTAAACCAAGGGTTTTTGTATAAGTTTCTTTAACTTTCCCTTGGAATTTATGTTGAGAAGTCATCGTTTCTCCGATGCAAAAAACCAGTTCAACAGGACAGCACATTGTAGCACTTCTTATCACCGAATTCTATCAGATTTGAGTGCTATTTTTTGTGGGATTTTGAAATCTCCTTTCCTCATCACTGAATCCTACTATCCTCACCAAAAACTCTTCCAAATACTACCCTAAACTGAATCCCAATAGCCCCCAAATCAGCCACCCAAATCAGCCTACTTCCTTATCGATCCACTTACCTTTTTAGAAATCCTTCCTTACCGAGACACCTACCCTTGCTGCCATCTATCCCAGATCTAAAATTTATTTTCCTAACTTTTATCTACTACCATCACAGCCCTAAAATTACACCAATTTGCAGCCTAAACTCCATAAAACTGTAGCCCCAAATATACCCTAAACCATAGTCTACTTCGACCAAAATAGATCCACCTTCCAACCGGCCACCCCTTCTCCAAAATTTTCATGCCACTAACCTAACAATAAAAAAAAGATCTCAATATTATAAATCTTAAGACATATACTATGGCATCAGAGAAGGCTATCGATGCAAAGCTTGAAACCTTTGGAAACCGTGTGGAACAGAAGATGCAATCCCTTTTCGTCGAATTCAGCATTGGTTGACTATCGAACCCGAGGAAATCATAACATAGAGAAACTTCAGATTGGCGAGACGATCCTCAAAAACATGGCCATATCACCTCTGATCTAAATAATCCATGCATGAAGGTTGACTTCCCTAGATAGGAAGAAGGAGACCCGATCGGGTGGATCTCACGCGTGGAGTGCTATTTTCGGTTCTACCAAACCGCCGATGCCACATGAGTGGAGATTGCTGCCATCCACCTTGAGGGAGATGTTATTTGGTAGTTTAATTGGTTTAAGCACACCCATAGAAGACTCTCTTGGTAGTGATTCAAGGAAGGACTACTAGACTGCTTCGGACTAATCGATTTTAACAACATTGACGGTCAATTGGCGAAGATTCATCAAACCTCTACAATACAATAATACAAAAAAAGGTTTGAGTGTTTATCTAACCAAACTTACAATTGATCTGAGAAACAACTTTTAGGTACTTTTATCGAAGCCAGAGATCCGAGGAGAAGTAAAGGTGCGGCAACCGTACACTCTAATGGCGGCGATTTCCTTCGTGTGTATCCAAGAAGAACAATTGAACCACGAGATACAAAGGAAAAGGGTTGCTCCCCAACCAGCCATGCCAAGGCCTACTGCCCCCTCTACTATCATCCAAGCCCTTGCACCAAAAAAGTTGACAAGAGATGAGCTTCACGAACGATCGGCCAAGGAGTTGTGTTGGCATTGCGACGAACCATGGAGCCGCGAACATCACTGCAAAAAGGGTCAGCTCCTCGTGATTGAACAAATAGAGGATGAGGACAATGAAACATCTAAAGAAGCCCTTGAACCTAAATAAGAAGCCATGGAGGAAGAGTCCCAACCGGGCAACTACGTAGTGCACGCATTGGCCGGCTATTCTAACCCGCAGATGATGGAAGATGGAGGACTTCTAAAACAACAACTCATCACCGTTCTCATCGACATGGGCAGCACCAATAACTTCCTCAATAGAAAGGTTGCTACATGTTTGGTGCTTCAAATCGAAGGTTGCCACAAGTTTGACGTAAAGGTCATCGATGGCCGAATCTTTAATTACAACCAATGGTGCCCACGGGTGAAACTACTCCTCTAAGACCAAGAAGTGATAGCTGATTTCTTCCTCCTACCCATCGATGATTATGAAGCCATACTCAAGATCAAATGGCTCACAACACTAGGTGTTATCTCCTAGAATTTTTCTAAATTAATTATGAAATTTTATTTTAAAGGGAGATAGGTCATATTACGAGGCAAGCGCGGGAGCCAAATTTCCACCGTTTCGTCGCAACAAATAGGGAAAGTTTTACATAAAGTACATGGTGAATTCTTGATGCATATTTAGCAGCCATCTATGGGGGAGAATATATAAAACTCATATCCTAAGCTTGCCCTTTGTCTGAATGAATTCGTGGATGTTTTCTTGGAGCCGCGCGGGCTGCCCCCTAACCGACTACATGACCACTGCATTCCTATTTTTCCAGGCAAACCTCTAGCAAATTTATGACCATACCACTATTCTCACTTGTAGAAGGATGAGATCGAGGACATTGTTAAAGAGATGTTTGACACCGGGGTGATTCAACCAAGCTGTAGCCCTTACTCCTCACTGGTATTGTTAGTGCGCAAGAAAGTTTATACGTGGCGGATGTGCGTTGACTACCGGGTTCTAAACGCCGTCACCATTAAGGATAAATATCCAATCTCATTTGTAGATGAACTCTTGGAGGAATTAAAAGGAGCTCGAGTCCTCACTAAATTGGATCTTCGATTCAGATACCATCAGATTCGGGTATGCACTGAAGATATTCTGAAAACTGATGAATGACATCTTCCAGAGTTTTCTACGTAAGTTCATATTGGTATTCTTTGATGATATTCTCATTTATTGCCCCACATTTGATATACATTTTCAACACTTACGAACTGTTCTAACAATTCTTTGGGAGAATACTCCTTATGTTAAACAGTCAAAGTGTAGTTTCTTACAGTGTAAATTGGAGTATCTTGGGCACATTATATTAGAGGATGGAGTGGTGGTGGACCCGACAAAGATCGAGGTAATGCAAGGATGATCGAGATTTACAAACGTACAATCATTACACGATTTCCTTAGACTCAAAGGCTACTACCAAAATTTTGTGAAAGATTATAGCAATATCAGTACCCCGCTCACATCCTTACTGAAGAAAGACTCCTTATTGTCAGATAAAGCCTTTGCAGCCTTCGAATGACCCGAGATAGCCATGATTGTCGGTCCTAGCGCTACTCGATTTTGGCCGCACTTTGGTCATTGAGGCTGATGCGTCAGGAGTTAGAATTGGGGCTATTCTTATACAAGATGGTCCATGGCACGAAAGAGGAGTAAAACTAGAAGAATTACAATCCATGCTCATGCTAGATTGGGCTCTTATCATCCTAAACCATACCAGAGGGCAGTCACCATTCTAGAAGAAAGATTATCTATCATTAAAGACTAACCATATAGCAACACATGTAAATGGCCTCCTGACAAACTTCAAAATTGATGAAAAATTGAAGATCGAGTTTTTCTACACCTCCAGCTCGATCAACAGGAAACTCAAGCCTTAATAAAGTGGTCTCCCTATTTCTTTGGGCCTTGCAAAATTGAGGATCATATTAGGGCCCTAACCTAGAGATCAAATTCGTGCACCAGATCAAGATTATAATTGATCTACCAGGTATCCCACCTCAAATGAAAATTTAAAGAAGATAACTCAGCCCAAATCCTTTCAACTAACATCCCAGCTGGTGAGGAGGCCAAAGTTCAGTTAATGATAGTATGGGAGTCACACGAAGAGTTGAATATCCAGTTTCCAGAGTTTATGGACCCTCACTCAGCCTTAAGGACAAGGCTAATCTGAGTAGCGCGGACTTGATAGGACTCCAGCTGGGTTGAGTCTGAAACATCTTAGTACTAGTAAATAAAAACCGTATTAGATTGTAATAAAGCTACTTCTATCTTATAAAGGAGTATGGCTAGAGTTTACATTATCTCTTAGGTCTTAGAGTTGTCGGTCCCCTTACTAGGCAAGTTGGCCAGGGTTTCCCCCTGCTTAGGTCGGCTATAGAGCCAACCTAGCCATCCCTTGTTCCTATTAAGGCAGGATAGCTATAAGAGGGGCAAAAGGATAATTCGACTTAGACAAGTGCCCCCTTAGACTAGGACTTTGATTCCTATTTAAGATGTAGCTGCCCCCCTCTTTTAAATCAAGCAATTTTCATCTTCAATTTAGCCTTTGTGCCAAGTCTAGGAGGGAGGAACCCCTATAGCATTCCAAGGGTTGATCCCCCTCAAGGGTCAAAATATATAGGGCTCCTTCTGGGGTCTTATCAACAACACCCTCAAACCATAGCACGAATAGTAACCTAAACCATAAGCTATCAACCCTAAACTGCAACCTTGATCCCTCACCCTTTTGGCCACCAATTCCTACCAAACTGGTTACTGCCATCAACATCAATCTAAAGCTATCCTTTTAACCCTAAACCTCTATCATTGAACCCCCCTTACAGCCTCTACAATAGCCCTAAATAGCAGCATCAACAACACCCTCTTTGTCAAAAAAGTTTGATGCACTATTGTATGTAATACTTGCTGCATCCACACCCAATCTCTACCAAATCCATTGTTTTCATCGATAGCAACCCTAACCAATACCTTTCACCTTAAACCTCAGCCATTATATCCCCTATATAACCCCTATAGTAGTCTTAAATCAAAGCCCCAATAACAACCAAAAATAGCAACCTTACAACCCCAAACTGTAGTCATCTACCCTTGGTCCATAAACTCTGTCTGCAGGGATAAACTCTTCCAGCAGGGTTGAGTCCTAATCTCCCTAAGAAGTAGTCAGTAAAACCTTGCTAGATTGTAATAAAGTCACTCCTATCTTATAAAGAAGTATGGCTAGGGTTTAGATTAGCCCTTAAGGCTTAATGGTTACCACCTCACTTTTTGGGTTGGTCGGCCAGGGTTTTCCCCTACTTAGGTCAGCCATAGAGCTAACCTAGCCACCCCCTGTTCCTATTAAGGCAGGTCGACTATAGGAGGAGTAAAGGAGTAATTTTACTTAGGCAAGCACCCCCTTAAGCTAGGGTTTTGATACATATTTAAAGATGTAGGAGACCCCCCTCTTGAATCAAGCAATTATCAATTTTATTTCAGCCTTGTGCCGAGTCTAGGAGGGAGGAACCCCTACAGCATTCCAAGGGTTCATCCCTCTCAAGGATCAAAATCTATAGAACTTTTTTTGGGGTTCTATCATCTAGTATCAGAGCAGTGATCTTGCTGCCCTTGTAGCCGTCATCCATGCTTCCACCTTACTAACCAATTCCCATAATTGCTTTTGACGTTACCTTCATCGTCGCCCACCAAGCTGCAGATCCATCAATCTATTGCCTTCCTCTATATCAACATTAAAGATCTGATTAGAGATCCTTACATCTTGACATTGCTGGGCATATTTGAAGCCAAATTGGAGGCTTTCAAGACACGTATGGATGCTAAATTATGGGCTCTCTTCGAGGAGTTTAGATTGGGCTGATCACCAAGCCCAAGAAGATCACAACATGGAGTAAGTTCTGATTGCAAAAAGAACCCATCAGAGATAAGAAGTAAGGATAAGACATGGTAGCCCTACACCTCGACGACGTCGATCTCCTTTATACAGCTTCAAGAAGGGCACGTCAATCAAGATGCTTAGATCATAAGAGCCACATCCCAACCAAAAGCATATAAACCTTCAGCACTAATCAATTATAAGAACCTTGACGAAGAACTGACAAAGATCCGTCAAACCGCTACTATCCAAGAGTACTAAATTAGGTTTGAAAGGTTAACTAATCAAACTCGTAATTATTCTAGAAAATAGATATTGAGGATTTTCATTGAGGGCTTGAAGCCGGAGATTCAAGAAGAAGTTAAAGCGCGACAACCATACACACTTAAGAGAGCTACCTCCTTCATATGACTACACGAAGACAGGTTGAACCAAGATGCTCGGAGGACCAAAGCCGCTGCACGACTAGCAGCACAGAGACTTTCAGCCCTATCTATCACCAGCCGGTCATCTCAGTCAAAAAAATTAACAAGAGAAGAGTTTCGTGATAGATTGGCAAAGCACCTATGTTGGCATTATAATAAACTATGGAGCTGAGACCGCCATTGTAAAAAAGAGAGACCTCTATTGGTTGAGCCCATTGAAGAACCCCAACTCAAAAATATGGCTCTCGAGTCCGAGGAGAAGGATATAAAGGAAAAACTACAATCAGCCACCCAGACCTTTCATGCTCCACCATAGATATTGGACATTGATGGCTCTATCAAGCATCAGCCCATCACCATCCTCATCGACACCATGAGCTCCAGCGACCATATGAATAACAAAAGAAAATAGGTGACCTTATGTGGGAAAGGAGAGAATGAAGAAAAGATGATCTCAATACAGTGATTAGAGAAGCTCTCTGAAATCTCATGCACGTCCGCTAAATCGAGCCAACTCCTTCCTACCAGACTACATGACCCTCGTATGTTGGTTTTACAATAGGAACCACTAGCACATATTCGACCATATTCGTGTCTACATTTTCAGAGGACCGAAGCTAAAAAGATTGTCCAGGCGATGCGAGAGATACGAATCATTTGACCATAACCTTCCCTTGCAATGACACTTTATCTCCAAAAACTTTGCCTCTTTGTCTGTAGGGATAAGCTCTGCTAAGAAGTAGATGACTATTGTTTGGGGTTGAAAGATTAGGACTCAGTTGATGGCTAAAAGAGTTTGAAAGGTTGCTATTTTTGGTTGTTGTTGGGGCTTTGATTTAAGACTGCTATAGGGGTCATATAGGAGGTATAATAGCTGAGGTTTAAGGTTAAAGGTATGGGTTAGGGTTGTTGTCGATGAAAATAATGGATTTGGTAGAGATCGGGTGTAGATGCAGCAAGTATTACATATGGTAGTGCAGCAAAATTTTTTGGCAAAGAGGGTGTTGTTGATGCTGCTGTTTAGGGCTATTGTAGAGGCTATAAGGGGGGTTCCAAATCCATTGTAATACTTGATATTCAGTTGTTTAGCTAGTTCAGCATTGATATTCAGCTGAACTAGCTATGGGTTATGATGTAGTGCTCCCTTATCTCGGGCTACTTCCAGGACTTTACCGAGGAGCGGACCATAATGCTAAAAGTCTTTCCTGATGATGACCTCGGATCCACGGCCCACGATCGCAGGAAGGAACAGGAGAAAGGTATCCACGTGACCCCCATAGCCATAATGCTATCTATATCAATGCTAGCATTACCTGAATATGACAATGTGTTCGTACTTGGAGCAGACACATCCAGAGTTGGAATCAGCATCACCCTTATACAAGATGGTCGACTCCAAATTCACACCGAGGCTTCCCCCACACTACATACAAGATTTTTAAAGGGGATACTCATTACTACCAAATTTAAAATTTAGCTAGATAAAGGTCCATGGCACGAAAGAGGAGTAAGCCCAAAATAATTATAATTCGTGCTTATGCTATCACATGCAAAGAAGAAATGGCCTCTCAACAAACTTCAGAATTGATGAAAAATTAAAGATCGAGTTTTCTTACACCTTCAGCCCGATCAGTAGGAAACTCGAGCCTTAAGGAAGTGGTCTCCGTATTTCTTTGGGCCTTGTAAAATTAGGGACCACATCGGAGTACTAACCTGGAGATTAGATCCATGCACCAGATCAAGATTACAGTTGATCTGCTAGGTATCCTACATCAAATAGAAATTTAAAGAAGATGACTCAGCCCAAATCCTTCTAACTAACAAACTAACACCCCAGCTGATGAGGAGGCTAAAGTTCAGTTAATAATAGTGTGAGAATCATATGAGGAGCTAAAGACCCAATTCCCCGAGTTCATGATACCTCAGCCTTGAGGACAAGGCTGATTTTAACAGGACAAATTTGATAGGACTCCAGCAGGATTGAGTCCTAATCTCCCTAAGAAGTCATTAATAAAACCTTGCTAGATTGTAATAAAGCCACTCCTATCTAACAAAAGAGTATGGCTAAGATTTAGATTAGCCGTTAGGGCTTAGTGGCCGCCATCTCCCTTATTGGGTTGGTCGGCCAGGGTTTCCCCATTCTTAGATCGGCCATAGAGCTAACCTAGTCACCCCTTGTTCCTATTAAGGTAGGTTGGCTATAGGAGGGGCAAAGGGATA
The DNA here is from genome assembly GCA_021527575.1 of Ensete glaucum. Classification (NCBI taxonomy): domain Eukaryota; kingdom Viridiplantae; phylum Streptophyta; class Magnoliopsida; order Zingiberales; family Musaceae; genus Ensete; species Ensete glaucum. The sequence continues at coordinate 42,753,526 of CM038551.1, read as the reverse complement.
ATTTTCCTTAGGCAAGCACCCCCTTAGGCTAGGGTTTTGATCCCTATTTAAAGATGTAGCCGTCCCCCGCCCCTCTTGAATCAAGCAATTATCAATTTTATTTCAGCCTTGTGACGAGTGTAGGAGGGAGGAACCCCTACAGCGTTCTAAGGGTTGATCCCCCTCAAGAATCAAAATCTATAGAACTCCTTCTGGGGTTCTCTCATTAACCCACCGAACTGTTTCATATCACTAACCCAACAGTAGTAGAAGGATATTGACATCTCAGATTTAGAGGCACATGCAATGGCATCTCAAGGTTTAATCGATGCCAAGTTGGAGGAGTTTGAATCACGTATGAAGGATAGATTGCTTGCCTTATTCATCGAATTTGGATTGGGCCAATCTCCAAACACAATAAAATTTCAGCAAAGTGCAAGTTTAGAGAGGCATCTCAAAAAGAAAGAATGAGTCACTTATATGATGTAGCCATACATGAGGGAAGACTTCCCTCGATGAGAAGAAGGAGACTCGACGGGTTGGATTTCATGTGCCAAATGTTACTTATGTCATCACTAAACACTAAAGGATTCCATGGTAGACAGCTCTGTCATCCACCTTGAAGGAGATGTGATATAATGGTACAATTGGCTTGAATACAACCATGGGGCTCCAACATGGATACAATTTAAGTATGCACTACTAAACCACTTTGGGCCGACCAAGTTCAAGAATATCACCGAACAACTTGCCAAGATCTGATAAACCTCCACGATCCAAGAATACCAAACTAGGTTTAAGGAATTATCTTACTTTGCTCATAATTGGTCTAATAGATAATTATTAGGGATATTCATCGAAGGACTCAAGCCATAAATTGAAGGAGAGGTTAAAGCGCGACAGCCCTCCACCATGAAGGTTGCAATCGCTTTCGCCCGAGTCCAAGAGGAATGACTGAACCAAGATGCTCGAAGGATGAGAACTACTTAGAGACCAGCAGCATATAAACCTTCAGCACCCCCTGCTCCTAGTCGTGCTTCGCTGCCAAAGAAATTGACGAGAGAATAACTTTATGATAGATTGGTGAAGGGCCTTTATTGGCATTGCAATGAACTTTGGAGTTGCAACCATCACTGCAAAAAAGGGAAGCTTTCCATGATAGAACCTATAGAAGAATCTGAAGAATATGACTTTGAACTTGAGGAAGAGAACACAAAGGAGGACCCACAGCCGACCGATTGCATGACTCACACTCTAGCCAGTCATATAAACCCGTAAGAAATGAAAGTTGAAGAATCTCTTAAGCAACAGTCGGTCACCATCCTCATCAAGCCTAGGAGCTCCAATGACCTTATGAATGGCAAAGTAAAGCATGTGACCTTACAGAAAAACATGGTAGTAAATAAAAGACATACTGCTTTGCGAAGTTTGCTACCTCCATCGAACCGAGCCAATTTTATCCTACCAGACTGCATGACCTCTATATGCTGATCTTATAGGAGAAACCACCAGCATATATTCGGCTCTATTACTATCCACATCGTCAAAGGGCCAAAGCTAAAAGGATTATCCAGGAGATACAGGAGATACAGATCATTTGGCCATGACCTTCCCATGCAATGACACTTTATCTCCAAAAGCTTTGCCTCTTTGTCTGTAGGGATAAGCTCTTTCTGAAGTGCCACATCTAACTGAACCAGCTATGGCTTTTGATGCAGCACTCTCAGATCTTAGGCTACTTCCACTACCTCTCCCAGGAGTGGACTATGCTGTTCGAAGTCTTCCCTATTGATGATCGTAAGAAGATCAAGCCCCTCCAGCAACAGTACTAGCACAGAATCTATGATTGATAGAGATCAAAATTCTAAAGGAACAAGAGGAAGGCATCCACACGTCCACCATCTATGGGGTCTTCACAGCTACGATGCCATCTATATCGATCTTAGCATTCCCAGATCGAAATGAGGTGTTTGAAATTGGAGTAGATAAAATAGGAGTTGAGATCGGCACCATCTTCTTGCAAGCTGGCCGACACCAAATCCACACCAAGGGTCTCTCTACATTTCACATGATGCTTCTGATCTATAAAGGGATACTAATTACTACTAAATTTGAAGTCTGGCATGATACAAGTCAATAACATAAAAGAAAGATGAAAACAGGCTTAGTAAATTACAACTGCTAACCTTCTCGGACTCAGAATGGGCTCACACCACCAGGGACCTTATCAAAGGACAACAATTATTTCAAAAGAAGACTCAGTTACTACTAAAGTACAACCAAGTGGTAGCCCATGCAAGAAAGAAATAGCCACCCGATAAATACTAGAGTAGATGAAAGTTTACTATTGAATATCAAGTTTCCCTTCATCTCCAGCATGGTAAGACCCCAGAAGGAGCCTTATAGATTTTGATCCTTGAGGGGGATCAACCCTTGGAACGCTATAGGGGTTCCTCCCTCCTAGACTCAACACAAAGGCTGAATTGAAGATGATAATTGCTTGCCTTCAAAGAGGGGAGCAGCTATATCTTAAATAGGGATCAAAGTCCTAGCCTAAGGGGCACTTATCTAGGTGAAATTATCCTTTTGCCCCTCTTATAGCCGTCATACCTTAATAGAAACAAGGGGCAGCTAGGTTGGCTCTATAGTTGACCTAAGCAGGGGGGAAACCCTGGCCGACTTGCCCAGTAAAGGGGGTGATGACTACTATGCCCTGAGGGTAATCCAAACTCTGGCCATACTCCTTTATAAGATTGGAGAGGTCTTATTACATTTTAGCAGAGTTTTTATTGACTTCTACTGGAATGATTAGGACTCAACCCTATTGGAGTCCTATCAAGTCCACCCTCTCAGAATCAGCCTTGTCCTCAAGGCTAATGATCCATAAACTCTAGGAACCGAGTCTTCAATTCTTCATGTGACTCCCATGTTGCGTCTTTAAATGGTAAGTTATTCCACTTCATAAGTACTTCGATGGAGGGCCTTCGTCAGTGCATCACAATTCTTCGATCAAGTGTAGCTTCAGGTTGGGCTTGGATTTCACCTTCAATTATAGAGCTCGACAACTGAGTCTGAGCCAGTTCATGTTCACCCAATTTCGGCTTCAGTAGGGATACGTGGAAGATGGGATGAATTTTGGCATCATCTGGAAGTTTAAGTCAGTATGCCACGGCCCTAATGCATTCCAAAATCTGATGTGGTCCATAAAATCGTAGAGACAGTTTCATCAATGTTCTGGTGTTGATGAATAGCTACTTATATGGTTGTAGGCGGAGGTAAACCCAATCTCCTACTGAGAATTCTCGCTCACTCCGGTGATTGTCTGCTTGTTGTTTCATGTGGGCTTGAGTGGCAGTTAGGTTGTCCTTCAGTAGCTATAGTAGTTTATCCTTGTTAATTAGGCCTTGGTCGACCTGATCTACTTTGGCCGAACCAAGTATATATCTGGGAATTACAGGGGATGGTCGGCCATACAGTGCCTTGTAAGGGGTACATTTAGTCGACAAATGAAAAGTTGTGTTATACCACCATTCAGCCCAGGGAAGCCATCTTGTCCACTCTTTGGGCCGGTCACTAGTGAAGCATTGTAAATAAATCTCGAGGCATCTGTTCACCACCTCTGTTTGGCCGTCTATTTGTAGATGATAGGTTGTGCTCATCTTCAATTGGGTGCCCTGTAGATGGAAGAGCTCGGTACAAAATTTACTTGTAAACACCCTATCACAGTCGCTTACTATCGACCTTGGTATCTTATGTAATTTCACAAGATTATTCATAAAAATTTGGGCAATAGTGGCAGTAGTATAGGGATGTCTTACAACACAAAAATGAGCATACTTAGTTAAGTGATCTACCACCAGAAAGATTGTGCTTTTACCTTGAGATAGTGGCAGTCCTTTGACGAAATCCATAGAGATGTCCGTCCAAGTCGAATCTGGTATAGGTAGCGGCTGTAGTTTATCGGGACATGCCATTGTTTCTCCTTTATGCCACTAACATACATCACATTTGGATACATAGTCATAAATTGACTTCTTTATGCCCTTCTAGAGAAGTTTTGCTTTATGATTTTATAAGTCCTCAGAAATCTAGAGTGCCCTGCCGAAGGTGAAGAGTGCATTTCCTGCAAAATAACTTGAATGTGAGGAGAATAAGGAACAACAACAATTCGGCCTTTATAGCGTAAGTCATTCAAGTCCCACGTGTAGTGCCCTACGGAATCCAGATCCTTCTCTAATTTTTCTATGATGCTTCAATTTCCAGATCATTCTTCCACTCCTCCCTAATGTGTTCGAGGAAATCGGTGGTGGGAAGGGAGATAGCTAAAATTTCTGCTTGCCCCGAGAGCCGAGATAGAGCATCTGCAACAACATTCTCTTTTCCTTTTTGATAAATAATTTCATAATCAAAGCTGAGAAGTTTAGTTAACCAATGTTGCTGCTTCGGGGAGGATATTTTCTGCTCCAAGAAATACTTAAGACTTCGGTGGTCAATCTTAATCTGGAAGCATCGGTCGATCAGGTAGGGTCTCCACTTTGTGACAGCGTATACAATGGCAAATATTTCTTTATCATATACTGACATTTTCAAATGCGAGGGAGATAATGCCTTGTTGGTGTAGGCGAGAGGTCGGCCATCTTGCATTAGAACAACTCCAATCCCAACTACGGACTCGTCAGCCTCAATCACGAAGGTGCGACTGAAAGCAGGTAATGTTAGGACTGGCAGCCTTGAGTCATTCAAAGGCTGTAGAGGCTTGTTCTGACCATAAGAAGGAGTCTTTCTTTAGTAGGGATGTGAGCGGGGCACTAATCTTGTCGTAATATTTCATAAAATTTTGGTAGTAGCCCGTGAGTCTAAGGGAATTGCGTAATAATTGTATGTTTATAGGCCTCGACCATCCTTGCATTGCCTCGATCTTTGTCGGGTCCACCGCCACTCCATCCTCTAATATAATGTGCCCAAGATACTCTAATTTACGCTATAAGAATGTGCACCTTGACAGAAACTCATAGTGGTCGTTATGTGTGTGGAATGCAGCTTTTAGAATATCTTCAGTGTATACTCGAATCTGATGGTATCCGGATCAGAGATCCAATTTAGTGAGGGCTCATGCTCCTTTAAATTTGTCCAAGAGTTCATCTATGAATGGGATAGGATATTTCTCCTTGATGGTGATGGCGTTTAGAGCCCAGTAGTCAATGCACATATGCCACGTACCATCTTTCTTACGTACTAGCAACATCGGTGAGGAGTAAGGGCTGCAGTTTGGTCAAATCACCCCGGTGTCAAGCATCTCTTTAATAATGTTCTCAATCTCATCCTTCTGTAGGGGAGGATTGTGGTATATTCGTAAATTTGCTAGAGGTTTGCTTGGAAAAAAAGGAATGCAGTGGTCATGTGACTGGTTAGTGGGCAGCCCGCAGGGCTCTAAGAAAACATCCCCGAATTCGTTCAGGCAAAGGGTAAGCTTAGGATCTGAGTTTTGTATGTTCTCCCCTATAGATGACTGCTGAATATGCATCAAGAATCCCTCCATGCACTTTGTGCAAAACTTTCTCCATCTGTTGCGTCGAAACAGTGGAGATATAGCTCCCGCGCTTGCCTCGCAATGTGACCTGTCTCCCTTTGCAATAGAATTTCATAGTTAATTTAGAAAAATTCTAGGAGATGTCACCTAGCATTGTGAGCCACTTAATCCCAAGCACTACTTTATAATCATCAATGAGTAGGAGGAAGAAATCGGCTACCCCTTACTAGGTAAGTCGGCCAGGGTTTCCCCCTACTTAGGTCGGCTATAGAGCCAACCTAGCCGCCTCTTGTTCCTATTAAGGCAAGATGGCTATAGGAGGGGCAAAAGGATAATTCCACTTAGACAAGTGCCCCCCTTAGGCTAGGACTTTGATCCCTATTTAAGATGAAGACACTCCCCCCCTCTCTTTTAAATCAAGCAATTATCATCTTCAATTCAGTCTTTGTACCGAGTTTAGGAGGGAGAAACCCCTATAGCATTCCAAGGGTTGATCCCCCTCAAGGATCAAAATCTATAGGGCTCCTTCTGGGGTCTTATCATTTAGTATCAGAGCAACGATCTTACTACCCATGTAGCCATCCTCCATGCCTCTACCTTCCCAAGCAATTCCCATAATTGCTGCAACAAGCGCCTCCACCTTCCACCCTAGCCGCAGATTAAATCAATCTACTACTGCCCCGTGCATTTGATCTAGAATTTTGGTATATTTTTATAACCTACGCCTCTTCAATACTGCAAGATCACTTATATTATACACGGGAGAGTTTTCCAAAGTTTTCTTGCGGTAATTTTTTACCGTAGCAAACGTTATCATCGTTGCGAAGGTGAAATGCTGCAAAAATTTTCAGCCAATTGTTACTTCTTGAAACTAAATTTTTAATTGTCCTTTTGGGCTGAAACTTTAATATAATTTCATAGATCATCTTAGCTTTCATCTAAGACTGATCTTGTGAAAAAACTCCTTCTAGATCTGGACTTATAGCACTACAATTCTTCATTGTACAGTATTGAAATTCTATAATGTAGAATCTGCCTTCTGTCGATTGGCCTCTTGAAACCAAATTATTGTTCATCCCTTTTAGCTGAAATCTTTTCACAATTCTCAAGATCAAGTTGGCTTTCATCTGGATTTAATTTTATAAAAAAACTCCAACTGAAACTGGTTTTCTTGTATGATCCTTTTTTACCATTATGTAGTTCCAGAATTTTACGATGAAGGAATCGGTCTTGCATTTTTTCCCTATTTTCCTACCGTTATGCTGCCAAAATTTCATCAAAATTTCTATTGGTATTGACAACATCTAAATCAAGGTTTTCTGCATAATTTTCTTAAACTTTCTCTTAGAATTTATGTTGAGAAATCATCATTTCTCTAATGTAAAAACTGGTTCAGCAGGACAACATATCACAACACTTCTTTTCATCGAATTCTATCAGATTTTGAGTGCTATTTTTTGTGGGATTTTAGACTCTCCATTCCTCATCACTAAACCCTACCATCCTCACTAAAAACACTTCTAAATATTATCCTAAACCAAATCCAAATAGCCCCCAAATCAACCACCCAAATCAGCCTACTTCCTTATCGATCCACTGACCTTTTTAGAAAACTTTCCTTACCGAGACAACTACCTTTGCTGCCATCTATCCTAGATGTAAAATATATTTTCCTAACCTTCATATATTTCCATAACAGCCCTAAAACCACACTAATTCGTAGCCTAAACTTCACAAAACCGTAGCCCCAAATCTACCCTAAATCACAGTCTACTTCCACCAAAACAGATCTACCTTCAAACCGACCACCCCTTCTCCAAAATTCCCATTCCACTAACCTGACAATAGAAAAAATATCTTAATATTACACATCTTAAAGCATATACTATGATATCAGAGAAGGCGATGCAAAGCTTGAAGCCTTTGGAAACCGCATGGAAGAGAAGATACGATCTCTTTTCGTCGAATTCAACATTGGCTGATAATTAAACCCGAGGAAATTACAACATGGAGAAACTTTAGATTGGTGAGACGATCCTCAAGAATATGGAAACATCACCTCTGATCTTAATAATTCATGCATGAAGGTTGACTTCCCTATATGGGAAGGAGACCTGATCGGGTGGATCTCGCGCATGAAGCGCTATTTTTGGTTCTACCGAACTATCGACACCACACGGGTGGAGATTGTTGCCTTCCATCTCAAGGGAGATGCTATTTGGTAGTTTAATTAGTTTTATTATACCCATGGAGGACTCTCTTGGCAGTGATTCAAGGAAGGACTACTAGACCGCTTCGGACCAACCAATTTCAATAACATTGATGAACAATTGGCAAAGATTCGTCAAACCTCTACAATACAAGAATAGCAAATAAGGTTTGAGCGTTTATCTAACCAAACTAAGAATTGGTCAGAGAAACAACTTTTAGGTACTTTTATCGAAGGCCTAAAGGCAGAGATCTGAGGAGAAGTAAAGGCACGACAACCGTACACTATTATGGCGACGATTTCCTTCGCGCATATCCAGGAAGAACAATTGAACCACAAGGTATGAAGGACAAGGGTGGCTCCTTGACCAGCCATGTCGAGGCCTACTGCCCCCTCTACTACCATCCAAGCCCCTGCATAAAAGTTGACAAGAGACGAGCTTCACGAATGATCGGCCAAGGAGTTGTGTTGGCATTGCGACAAACTATGGAGCCATGAACATCACTGCAAAAAGGGCTGGTTCCTTATGATTGAACTAGTGGAGGATGAGGACAATGAAACATCTGAAGAAGGCCATGGAGAAAGAGTCCCAACCGACCAACTACGTAGTGCACGCATTGGCTGGCTATTCTAACCCGTAGATGATGAAAGTTGGAGGACTTCTAAAACAACAACTCATCACCATTCTCATTGACATGGGTAGCACCAATAACTTCCACAACAGTAAGGTTGCTGCATGTTTGGTGCTTCAAATCGAAGGTTACAACAAGTTTGACGTAAAGGTCGCCAACGGTCGAATCTTTAATTGCGACCAACGGTGCCCGCCGATGAAACTACTCCTCCAAGACCAAAAAGTGGTAGCTGATTTCTTCCTCCTACCCATCAATAATTATGAAGCCATACTCATGATCGAATGGCCCACAACACTAGGTGATGTCTCCTAGAATTTTTCTAAATTAATTATAAAATTTTATTGCAAAGGGAGATAGGTCACGTTCCGAGGCAAGCGCGGGAGTCAAATTTTCACCATTTCATCGCAACAAATGGAGAAAGTTTTGCACAAAGCGCATGGTGGATTCTTGATGCATATTCAGCAGCCATCTAACATACAAAACTTAGATCCTAAGATTGCTCTTTGCCTGAATGAATTCACAGATATTTTATTGGAGCCGTGCGAGCTGCCCCCTAACCGGCCACATAACCATTGCATTCCTATTTTGCCAGGCAAACCTCTAGCAAATTTATGACTGTACCACTATCCTCACTTGTAGAAGGATGAGATTGAGAATATTTTTAAGGAGATGCTTGACACGGGAGTGATTCGACCGAGCTGCAGCCCTTACTCCTCACTGGTGTTGCTAGTGCACAAGAAATATGGTACGTAGTGGATGTGCATTGATTATCGGGCTCTAAACGATGTCATCGTCAAGGATAAATATCCTATCCCATTTATAGATGAACTCTTGGATGAATTAAAGGGAGCCCGAGTCCTCACTAAATTTGATCTCCGATCCGGATACCATCAGATTCGAGTATGCACTGAAGATATTCTGAAAACTATATTCTGCACGTATAACGACCACTACGAGTCTCGGGTAATGCCTTTTGGACTTAAGAATGCTCATTTTAATTTCCAAAGCTTGATGAATGACATCTTTCAGAGGTTTCTATGCAAGTTCTATTGGTATTCTTTGATGATATTCTTATTTATAGCCCTACGCTTGATATAAATTTTCAGCACTTACGAACTCTTCTAATGATTCTTATATTAAATAGTCAAAGTACATCTTCTTGCAGCGTAAATTAGAGTATCTTGGGCACATTATATTAGAGAATGGAGTGATGATGGACCCGACAAAGATCGAGACAATGCAAGGATGGCCGAGACCTATAAACGTATAATTATTACGTGATTTCCTCGGACTCACGAGCTACTACCAAAATTTTGTGAAAGATTATGGCAAGATTAGTGCCTTGCTCACGTCCTTACTAAAGAAAGACTCCTTCTTGTGGTCGAATAAAGCCTCCGCAGCCTTCGAACGACTCACGGTAGCCATGATGATGATGTCAGTCCTAGCACTGCACGATTTTGACCACACTTTGGTCATTGAGGTCAATACGTCAGGAGTTGGAAATTGGGCTATTAATATGCAAGATGGTCGACTCCTCCCCCCACACTTCATACGAGATTTTTACAGGAGATACTAATTACTACCAAATTTAAAATATGATTAGATATAGGTCCATGACACGAAAGAGGAGTTAAACTAGAATAATTGCAATCCATGCTCACACTAAATTAGGCTCTCATAATCCTGAACCATACCAGAGGGCAATCACCATTCCAAAAGAAAGATTAGCTATCACTAAAGACTAACCATGTGGCATCCCATGCAACGAAGAGACTTCCCCCTGACAAACGCCGGAGAAGAAGAAAGTTTCCTAAGAAAGATCAAGTCCCTCTTCATCTCTAACTTCACTAACATGAAATTCAAGCCTCAAGAAAGCGGTCTCCCTATTTCTTTGGGCCTTGCAAAATTGAGGATCATATTAGGGCCCTAACCTGGAGATCAGATCCATGCACCAGATCAAAACAATTGATCCTCCGAGTATCCTACCTCAAATAGAAATTTAAAATGATGACTCAGCTCAAGTTCTTCCAACTGACACCCAAGCTCAGGTTCAACGGACGTGCCTAAGATTTTAGTGAGCTTCTCTAAGCACTGTGTCGTATCATCTTTTCTTCATTCTCTCCTTTCCCACATAAGCTCAACTATTTTCTTTTGTCATTCATAAGGTCGTTGGAGCTCCTGGTGTCGGCAAGGACAGTGATGGGCTGATGCTTGACGAAGCCATCATTGTCCAATATCTATAGTGGAGAATGAAAGGTGCGGGTGGCCGATTGTGGTTTTTCCTTCATATCCTTCTCCTCGAACTTGAGAGCTGTATCTTTGAGTTTGGGTTCTTTAGTGGGCTTAATAAATAGAGGTATATCTTTTTTACAATGGTAGTCTCAGCTCCATAATTTATTATAATGCCAATATAGGTTCTTTGTCGATCTGTCATGAAGCTCTTTTCATGTTAATTTTTTTAGTTGAGGTGACTGGTTAGTGGTAGATAGGGTCGAGAATATCTGTGCTGTTGGTCGTGCGGTAGCTTTGGTCCTTCGAGCATCTTTGTTAGCCTATCTTCGTGTAGTCATGCGAAGGAGATGGCTGCCTTAAGTGTGTACGGTTGTCGCGCTTCAACTTCTTCTTGAATCTCTGACTTCAGGCCCTCAATAAAAGTCCTCAATATATATTTTTCAGACCAATCATGAGTTTGATTAGTTAACTTTTCAAACCTGATATGGTACTCTTGGATGGTAGAGGTTTGATGGATCTTCGTTAGTTCTTCGTCAAGGTTCCTGTAATTGATTCATTCTAAAGGTTTATATGCTTTTGGTTGGGATATAGCTCTCATGCTCTGAGCATCTTGACTGAGGTGCCCTCCTTGAAGTTGTACAAAGAAGATCGACATTGTCGAAGTGTACGGCTGCAATGTCTTATCCTCGCTTCTTATCTTTGGTGGGTTCTTTTTGTAATCAAAATTTACTCCATATTGTGATCTTCTTAGGCTTAATGATTGACCCAATCTAAACTCCTCGAAGATAGTATGTAATTTAGCATCTATTCGCGTCTCGAAAGTGTCATGCCCCCCAAAGTATATCATAATTTGAGAGGTGTGACCATATCATAAATCGATAATATTATAAACAACATAATCCATCCAGGATCCAAACAATCCTTTTAGGATATTAAAAATAACATGTAGAGTCATTCAACCACTTTCATAGAAATCTGTGCAGATTATAATCTCTTTATATTCTCTTAATGAATCACAAATCGATCCAAAACCAATGCAGCTAAATATAATCCACATTCATAAAGTCCACTAATGTGATAAAATCCATATGACTTTAGAAAACAACCATACACCACCACTTCATATATTATGTAGAAGTTTAACATTCAAGATCCCAAACAAGAGGGTAGTTTTAAAAACATTACATAGTTATCCCTCTTCAAAATATATTTATAACTTTACTTGAGACCCAAGGTATACACATATGATGATAACATATTGTCAAATGAACATTTAGCTCAAGAACTTCTTGCTTTCCCATTGCTTTAGCCAGTATCAAGTGTTTTTATAAATGCCAAGCTAACCTGAAGAAGATTAGATAGCAATAAAGTGAGCTAAAAAGCCCAGCAAGTATCAAACAGGTTCAAAGCAAGGAAAGGTGTTTTCAAATTGAACCTAATATAAGAGTGCAAGTAGGGAATACAAAAGTCTTCACATATAGCATCAAATCGGATTCACAACCATAAGGTTCATCTCGTTCAAAGCATACTTGAATCCATAATAATTTGGGAAATTATTTGGAGCATATATAGCAATCAAAAGTATTTTGGTATATATCAACAACAATTAAAGTTTTAGGGGCATATCAATAATACATGAAATACTTTGGAACATATCAAAGGAACAAATATCAAACTTAAGCTCGTATGTCATATTTGAAGTTGGATGAATATCATAGGCATAAGTATGTCAAGCAGCATATCAATGGTAAATGAAACAATTTGGAGCCTATCAATGAGAATACAAAATATTTCGGAGCATATCAAAGAGGTATATGATAATTTTGGAAGTATATCAACGGTGTGTGAATATTCTAAAAAACATATCAAATGAACAAGTAATGAAGAGAAGCTCAAATATCATTCAGACATAACATTCATTTTATTCCTATCCATAGTACACAAATAACTCAAAAGCAATGCTTTAGATATCATATCAACAACATAGAGGGCGAAGTGGAACCATAAACATAATGTGGAACATCCATCGCTGAATGACCACCAAACATAAGTCTACTATGTCTAGGAGCTCCATCCACCCACGTCTGAGTGAAGTCCTAGGGGGCTGGCAGAGCATGTGGGCTCTAAGCATAACTCACTTTACCATTTCTGGCAAAGGTTCATATTATCCCACAAACACCGGAGTACAAAAGGACATGAGCAATAAATTTCGCAAGTATCGGAAGCATATGCAAAACAATAAATCATACATGTGCCTAAACAAAATAATAGAATATGAAATTAATTAATACATAATATATTCTGATATATAAGGAAGTCAATGACAAGAGTATTAGAGATTTCAGTTTTGAAATGGAAGAAGCAAGTATTGGCAGAATTGATAAAATCCCTATTCCAACTGAATTCTAAAGTTATTTAGATATTCAAACATGCTCCAAATTACTCAATAAAGGTGTTGTTGAAAAGATAAATCAACCTAGTTTCATACGAAATAAGTTTCATATAAATTAAAGGTCTCCACAAAGAGTTATTGATAAATTTGCAACTAACAGTCTAGAATCATAGTCTCTGTTTTGCAGAATTCATATGGTCCATCAAGATAAGGTTTTGATAGTTATTTCAACTCCAAATCATTCAATCTTAGGTTCAATAGAAAGATCTAAAATCTTATTTTCTAACAAATTAAGCTTTAAATAAATCAGAAACTCCAACACAAAGATATAAGCAATATAGTGATAAAACGTCTTGAGATACAGATTCTATTTTACATATTTCATATACTCAATTTAGGTAATCGTTTGGGCTAGCAAATGAACTCCAAATTCTTTAAACTCAGGTTCGAAAGAGAGATATTTGAATCTATTTTTAAAAAAACTAAGGTTTGTCTAAATCGAAGGACTATACTAAATGTTACAGTAAGTATAAGACAGATAGGTCATAATCTTGATAATATTATAGGTTCATACTTATGCAACCAACAAAAGATTTCAGATTAGTTTCAAAATTTTCTTCATAAATTAAGGTAAAAATAAAGATAAATTTTAGTAGAATAAAGATAGAACACTTAACTTTGAATATTTTAGTCCCAAAGGTGAGGATCAGATCACAATCTCAAAATCCCCAAATTTCTTTCCTTCTTTTCTTTTTCTTTTTCTTCTTCTTCTTTCTTCTTCTTCTTCTCCTCAAGCTCACGTTGTAGCCAAAACACCCCTTTTTTTTTCTCTCTAATTGTTAATTGTTTAAGCTAACACATGTGTTGATAGGTGGCAAACATGCATGCAATGTGTCACCCATGCACATGCACAAATGGCACTACTTTAAATAAGGTAGTCACACATATCTTCACCATATATTTTTTCTTTTTATTTTTTTAACTTATTGTGAATCTTTTATAATTTATTTTATATGTTTTTAAGATTCACTCTTAGATCCTTAGCAATTAACTTCTAATATAAAATTATTTAATCAAAAGAATTAATAAACAAATCCTTAAATTTTACAAATAAGTCATCATAAATAATTTAAAATATATCATTATAAATATTTCAGAAATAAGGGATATTATATTCTACCCTCCTTAAAATAAAATTTTAGTCCTCTAAATTTATCATACCTTCATCGACGAAAAGATGAGGATAGATTTTCTTCATTTCTTCCTCTTGTTCCCAAGTTGTTTCATCCATAGAATGATACCTCTATTTTACTTTTACTAGAGAAATGACTTGATTCCTTAGTATTTTTTCTTTCTTATCAATAATCTATATAGGTTCTTCCACATAAGATAAGTTGTGATCGATTACAATCGGCTCATACTAAATGATGTGAGAAGAGTCATGTATATACTTTCTGAGCATTGACATATGAAATATGTCATGGATACGACCCAACGATGGTGGCAAGACAATCTTGTAAGTGACAGAACCAATCCTTTCAAGGACCTCAAACGGTTCAATAAATCTAGGGCTTAACTTTCCTTTCTTCCCAAATCTTACCATACCGTTGGAAAGAGAGACCTTCGAGAATACAAAATCCCCTACTTGAAACTCAATTTCTCATCTTCTATTATCAGCATAGCTTTTTCGATGACTCTGAGTAGTCTTTAGTCTTTCTCTTATAACTTGAATCTTTTTGGTAGTCTCCTACATTTTATCGGGTGATAATAATTTTCTATCGCTAACTTCCACCCAATAAATAGGTGTTCTGCACTTTCGCCCATACAAAGCTTCATAAGGGGCCATCTGAATACTAGACTGGTAATTATTATTGTAGGTGAACTCAACAAGAGAAATATCTTTATCCCACTCACCTTTCCAATCCATGATATATGCTCTAAGTAAATCTTTAAGTGTTTGAATTGGTCTTTTCGATTGCCCATCAGTTTGAGGGTGATAAGCAGTGCTAAACTTGACTTTAATACCTATAGATTCCTATAATCTTCTCCATAATCTAGAAAGAAATCTGGAGTCCCTATCAGAGATGATCCCTATCAGAGATGATCTCCATAGAATATGTCATATTGATCAAACTAACAGTAGAGGATACTTATTTTTTATCGTCACTTGGTTTAATTGTCTATAATCAATACCAAGCCTCCATGTCTCATCCTTCTTCTTAACTAACAGTACTGGAGCACCCCATGGTGAAACACTGGGTCGAATAAAAGCTTTATCTAATAGTTCTTGTAGTTGCTTTCTCAATTCTTCTAGCTCGAGTGGTGCCATTCTATAGGGAGGCTTAGATATTGATATTGTTCCAGGGACAATATTAATAGCAAATTCACTCTCTCTATCTGGAGACAATCGAGGCAAGTCATCTGAAAAAATATCAGGGAACTCTCAGACTACCAAAATTTTATTTAGATGAGCTGCTTGATTTAAATTCTCCTTTACACATATAATATAGCAAGAACAACCCTTCTACATAAATCGACGGGCTTAAAACACCGATATTAGGCAAGGAAGTGAGTCATGCCTAACACTCTTAAAATAGAAGATGGGCTGATCTGGTATACAAAAAGTGATTATTTTTGTATAACAATCAACACTAACATGATAGGAAGATAGTCAATCCATGCCAAGTATAATATCAAAGTCCTGAATCTCTAGGAGAATTAAATTAGCAAGGAGTTCATGTTCTCCGAAAAAAATCAAACAAGATGGATAAAGTAAGTTTGATGTCAAAGTATCCCTAACTATAGTAGTTACATACAACTCATAATCCAATGGTTTAGATTGAATGCCCAAGTGACAAGCAAAAGTTTATGAAACAAAAGATAGATTGGACTCGGGATCAAATAAAACCTTTGCATTCTTATTAGAAACATGAATAATACCTTCGACTACTGATTTAAAAGCCCCGAAACCCTATTCAGTGATGGCATAAACTTTAGCATGGGCTATCGTTCTAGGTGGCAATGACTCTTTCTTCTTATTTAGTGGATAATCCTTTACTTTATGATCTAGTTTTTCATAAGTAAAATAGGCTCCAGTCACCCGAAAACACTTACTCGTTTCATGATTATATCCACATTTTGCACATGACTAAGTTCTCTGGGGTGGCTTTCCCTTCAAACATAAAAGTGGCAAAAGGAACCTTTTGATCTTTAGGATAATTTAAGACATCAAACATCTTCTCTATTCGCATCATCCATTATTCATCCACCATTGGATCAAGTTCACTGCTAAAACTTAGAGGACTAAGCTTTTTGAACTGTTCTATTCCCAATCCAGCCTGAGTTAATGTTCCAACTTTATCATTTCCTCCTTGTTGGAATTATTGTTTATCATATGTGTCATAGCCTCAAGGGTTTTTATAATTCCACTTAATTGATCAGCCATAGGAGGACCTGATGACCTCGTCATTCTTGTTTCTAAAATCATCTAAAAGAAAATTTTTATTTGTCAATCACTCTATAAAATCGCTAAACCTTAATGTATAATTCAAAATATGATATATCTACAACATATCTTAGTGACTTAGTAATCCTCAAACCATGCTGTGATACCATCTCTGTCACGCCCCCCGAATTATCATAATTCGAGAGGTGTGACCATGTCATAAATCGATAATATTATCAACAACATAATCCATCTAGGATCCAGACAATCCTTTGAGGATACTAAGAATAATATGCAGAGTCATTCAACTACCTTTATAGAAACCTATGCAGATTATAATCTCTTCATATTCTCTTAATGAATCACAAACTGATCTAAAACTAATGCAGCTAAATATAATCCACATCCATAAAAGTCCACTAATGTGATAAAATCCATATGACTTTAGAAAACAAATATACACCACCACTTCATATATTACACAGCAAGTTTAAAATTCAACAGCCCAAGCAAGAAGGTAGTTTTAAAAATATTACATAGTTATCCCTCTTCAAAATATGTCGACAACTTTACTTTAAACCCATGGTGTACACATACGATGAGAACATATTGTCAAATGAATATTTAGCCGACGAATTTCTTGCTTTCCTATTGCTTTAGCCCATATCAAGTGTTTTTATAAATGTCGAGCTAACCTAAAGAAGATTAGATAGCAACAGAGTGAGCTAAGATGCCCAACAATTATCAAATAGGTTCAAAGCAAGGAAAGATGTTTTCAAATTGAACCTGATATAAGAGTGCAAGGTAGGGAATACAAAAGTCTTCACATATAGCGTCAAATTAGATTCACAACCATAAGGTTCATCTCGTTCGAAGCATACTTGAATCCATGACAATTTAGGAAAAGTATTTAGAGAATATATGGCAAGCAAAAGTATTTTGGTATATATCAATGACATTTAAAGTTTTAGGAGCATATCAATAATACATGAAGTACTTTAGAACATGTCAAAGGAAAAAATATCAAACTTAAGCTCGTATGTCACATTTGAAGTTGGATGAATATCATAAGCATAAATATGTCAAGCAGCATATCAATGGCAAACAAAATAATTTGGAGCCTATCAATGAGAATACAAAACATTTCGGAGCATATCAAGGAGGTATATGATATTTTTGAAAGTATATCAATGGTGTATGAATATTCTCAAAAGTATATCAAACGAACCAGTAACGAACAGAAGCTCAAATATTATTCAGACATAACATTCATTCAATGGTGTATGAATATTCTCAAAAGCGTATCAAATGAACAAGTAACGAACAGAAGCTCAAATATTATTCAGACATAACATTCATTTTATTCTTATCTAAAGCACACAAATAACTCAAAAGCAATGCTTTGGATATCATATGAACAACATAGAGGGCGAAGTGGGACCATAAACATAATGTGGAACATCCATCGCTGAATGACAACCAAACATAAGTCTCCTACATCTAGGAGCTCCATCCACCCATGTCTGAGTGAAGTCATAGGGGGCCAACAAAGCACGCGGGCTCTAAGAATAACTTCCTTTACCATTTCTAGCAAAGGTTCATATTGTCCCATAAACACTAGAGTACAAAAGGACATTAGCAATAAATTTGGCATATATCGAAAGCACATGTAGAACAATAAATTATACATTCACCTAAATAGAATAATAGAATAAAACATTGATTAATACATAGCATATTCTGATATGTAAAGAAGTTAAGGACAAGAGCATTAGAGATTTCAGTTTTGAAATGGAAGAAGCAAGTATAGGCCGAATTGATACAATCCCTATTCTGGCTAAATTCTGAAGGCAAAATACAAAGTTATTTAGATAACCAAACATGCTCCAAATTACTCAAGAAAGGTGTTGTTGAAAAGATAAATCAATTTAGTTTTATACAAAATAAGTTTCATACATATTGAAGGTCTTTACAAAGAGTTATTGATGATTTTGCAACCAAAGGTCCGGAATCACAGTCTCTATTTTGTAGAATTCATATAGTCCATCAAAATGGGGTTTTGATAGTCATGTCATCTCCAAATCATTCAATCTTAGGTTCAACATAAATGTCAAAAGCATATTGTCTAACAAATTAAGTTTCACATAAATCAGGAACTCCAACACGAAGATATAAGCAATATAGTGATGAAAGGTCTTGAGACATAGATTCTGTTTTACAGATTTTGTATACTCAATTGAAGTAAACATTTGGGCTAGAAAATAAACTCTAAATTCTTTAAATCAGGTTCAAAAGAAAGATATTTGAATCTATTTTTGAAAAAACTAAGTTTTGTCTAAATCTGAGGTCTGTACTAAATGTTACACGAAGAATAATATAGATAGGTCATAATCTTGATAATATTACAGATTCATACTTAGGCAGCAAATAAAAGATTGCAAATTAGTTTCAGAATTTTTTTCATAAATTAAGGTAAAAACAAAGATAAATTTTAGTAGAAGAAAGATAGAACACTTACGTTTGAATATTTTAGTCCTAAAGGTGAGGATTAGATCACAATCTCAAGATCCCCAAATTTCTTTCATTATGTTCTTCTTCTTCTTCTTCTTCTCCGTCTTCTTCTTCTTCTTCTTCTTCTTCTTCTTCTTCTTTCTTTTTCTTCTTCTCCTCAAGCTCACATTGCAGCCAAAACACCCCCCCTTTTTTTTCTCTAATTATTAATTGTTTAAGCTAACATATGTGTTGATAGGTGGCAAATATGCATGCAATGTACTTTATGTGTCATCCTTGCATATGCACAAGTGACACTACTTTAAACAAGGTAGTGACACATGTCTTCACCACATTTCTTTTTTTCTTTTTTTAACTTAATGTGAATTCTTTATAATTTATTTTATATATTTTTTAAGATTCACTCGTAGGTCCTTAGCAATTAACTTTCAATATAAAATTATTTAATCAAGAGAATTAATAAATAAATCCTTAAATTTGAGCCATTATAAATAATTTAAAATATATTATTATAAATATTTCAAAAATGAGGGATATTACAAAAAGCCTCCAATTTGGCTTCGAATAAGCCCAGTGATGTCATGATGTAATGATCTCTAACCTATCAAATAAACTGACTGAAGAGTGTAGTTACAATTTTTTAGGTTGAAGATAGTGAATGACAGTAATGTCGGGACTACGGAGGTGGAGTCTCCAAGTGGAGGATGGCAGCCAAGGGTACTAGTGATGGTGGAGGAAGAAGATGGCAACAACAATGTCGGTTGTGGTCCTTCGGTGATTCTACAATTTTGATGTTGTAATGTCATTAAGGCTACGATTTTTTAGGTGGCTGATATATGTCGAAAGATGGCAGCTAAGAGATCTGAGTCAGAAGACAACAGCGATGATGGAGGAAGAAGGTTGCAGTAGTGATAAGACTCTAGTAGGGTTGAGTCTTAATCACTTAGAGGTAATCAATAAGAACCCTGTGAGATTATAATAAAACCCTACCTAGTCACTTCTATCCTATAAAGAAGTATGGTTAGGGTTTATTTTAGGGCCTTAGGACTTAGTGGATATTGCCCCCTTTACTGGGCTAGTCAGCTAGGGTTTCCCCCTGCTTAGGTCGGCTACAGAGCCAATCTAGCCGCCACCTGTTCCCTCTAAGGCAAGTAGGCTATACAAGGGGCAAAAGGATAATTTTAATTAGGCAAGCACCCCATGGACTAGGGTTTGTAACTTTATATAATGATGTCTCTGCCCCTTCTCTTTTATCAAGCAATTATCATCTTTTATTCAGCCTTTGTGCCGAGTTTAAGAGCGAGAAACCCCTATAGCGTTCTAAAGGTTGATCCCCCTCTAGAAATCTGGTATTCTTTTATCACCTAAGCCTTTTCAATACTGCAAGATTCCTAACTTGACACATTAAAATTTTTTTCTAGATTTTATCAGCTATAAATTCTGTTTGTCGTAAACATTATTGCTGTTACGAAGGTGGAACGCTGCAGAAATTTTCAGTCTTGTTTTTGCCTCTTGAAACCAGTGTATTTCTTCTCCTTTCTGGCCAAAATTTTTGCACAGTTCTTAAAATTAAGTTGGCTTTTATTTGAATTTAATTTCTCAAAAAAAATTCCTTCTGAAACTAGTTTTCTTGTGCAATATTTCACCATCACACAATTCTGGAATTTTATGATGAAGGAATCTGCCTTTAGTCTTTTGCCCTATTTTCCTACTGTTATGCTGCCAAAATTTTGTCAAAATTTTTATTGGTATTAACAACATCTGAACCAAGGGTTTTTATATAATTACCTTAAACTTTTCTTAGGAATTTATGTCAAGAAGTCATCGTTTCTTTGATGTAAAATTGGTTCAGCAAGACATCACATTACAATACTTTTTTTGGTTAAATTCTATCAGATTTGAGTACTATTTTTTGTGAGATTTTGGACTCTCTTTTCCTCATTTCAAAACTCTAACATTCTTACCAAACCCTTCTAAACTTAACCCTAAACTGAACCCAAACAACCACCTAAATCTGCCCTAAAACGCAGCCTACTCCCATCCAAACCAATTCACTTTCCAACCGGCCACCCCCTTCTCCATATTTCCCATGCCGCTAACTTGATAACAGAAAAAAGACCTTAATATTACAGATCTAGAGATATATATTATGGCATCACAGGAGGCTATCGATGCAAAGCTTGAAGCCTTTGGAAACCTCATGGAGGAGAAGATGCGATCCTTATTTGTCGAATTCAGCATTAGCCGACCGTCAAGCCCGAGAACGTCACATCATGGAGAGACTTCAGATCGTTGAGATGATTCTCAAGAGCATGGACACATCACCTCTAATCCCAATAATCCATGCATGAAGGTCGATTTCCCAAGATGGGAATAAGGAGACCCAATCAGATGGATCTCATGCGTGGAGCACTATTTTTGTTTCTACCGAATCGCCGATGCTACACGGGTGGAGATCGTTACTATAAACCTCAAGGGAGATACTATTTAGTGGTTTAATTGGTTTGAATACACCCATGGAGGACTCTCTTGGTAGCGGTTGAAGGAAGGACTTCTAAACCGCTTCGGGCCGACCGATTTCAGTAACATCAATGGACAATTGGCAAAGATTTGTCAAACCTCTACAATACAAGAATACCAAACAAGGTTTGAGTATTTATCTAACCAAACTTAGAATTGGTCTAAGAAATAACTTTTAGGTACTTTTATTGAAGGCCTAAAGCCGGAGATCGAAGGAGAAGTAAAAGCGTGATAACTGTACACACTTATGCGGTGATTTCCTTCGCATGTATCCGGGAAGAACAATTGAACCATGAGGTACGAAGGACAAGAGTTACTCCCTAACTAGTCATGCTGAGGCCTACTGCCCCCTCTACTGTCATCCAAGCCCTTGCACTAAAAAAGTTGAAAAGAGATGAGCTTCGCGAATGATTAGCTAAGGGGTTGTGTTGGCATTGTGATGAACCATGGAGCCGCGAACATTGCTGCAAAAAGGATCAGCTCCTCATGATTGAAACAATAGAGGATGAAGACTATAAAACATCTAAAGAAGCCCTTGAACTTGAAGAAGAAGCCATGGAGGAAGAGTCCCAACCGGCTAACTACGCAGTGTATGCATTGGCTGGCTACTCCAACCCGCAGACGATGAATGTTGGAGGACTTCTAAAACTAGCAACCCATCATCGTTCTTATCAACACGGGCAGCACAAATAACTTCCTCAATAGTAAGGTTGTTGCATGTTTGGTGCTTCAAATTGAAAGTTACAACAAGTTCGATGTAAAGGTCACCGATGGTCGAATCTTCAATTGCGACCAATGGTGCCCGTGGGTGAAACTACTCCTCCAAGAACAAGAAGTAGTAGCTAATTTCGTCCTCCTATCCATCAATGATTATGAAGCCATACTCAAGATCGAATGGCTCACAACACTAGGTGATATCTCTTGAAATTTTTCTAAATTAATCATGAAATTTTATTGCAAAGGGAGATAGGTCACGTTACGAGGCAAGTGCGGGAGCCAAATTTCCATCGTTTCATCACAACGAATGGAGAAAGTTTTGCACAAAGCACATAGTGGATTTTTAATGCATATCTGACAGCCATCTAAGGGGGAGAATATATAAAATTCAGATCTTAAGCTTGCCTCTTACTGGTTGAATTTGTGGATATTTTTATGGAGCCGCGTGAGTTGCCCCCTAACTGACCGCATGAGCAATATATTCTTATGCTGTCAAGCAAATCTCTAGCAAATTTACATCTATACTACAACCCTCACTTGCAGAAGGATGAGATCAAGAACATTGCTAAAGAGATGCTTGACAGCGGGGTGATTCAATAGAGTTGCAGCCCTTATTCTTCACCGGTGTCACTAGTGCGCATGAAGGATGGTACATAGCGAATGTGCATTGATTATCAGGCCTTGAATGCTATCACTGTCAAGGACAAATATCATATACCAGTCATAGATGAGCTCTTGGATGAATTAAAAGGAGGCTGAGTCTTCACTAAGTTGAATCTCCGTTCCGATTATTATCAGATTCGGGTATGTATTGAAGATGTTCCAAAAACTGCATTCTGCACGCATAATAGCCACTACGAGTTTCTTGTAATGCCTTTTAGACTTACGAATGCTCCTTCTACTTTTCCAACCCAGTTGAATGACATCTTCTAGAGTTTTCTATGTAAGTTCGTATTGGTGTTCTTTAATGATATTCTCATTTATAGCCCTACACTTGATATACATTTTCAGCACTTACGAACTGTTCTAACAATTCTTTGGGAGAATACTCTTTATGTTAAATAGTCAAAGTGCAACTTCTTATAGTGTAAAGTGGAGTATCTTGGGTACATTATATCAGAGGATGGAGTGGTGGTAGACCCGACGAAGATCGAGGCAATGCAAAGATGACCGAAACCTACAAACATAAAATTGCTACGTGGCTTCCTTGGACTCATGGCTACTATCATAAATTTGTAAAAGATTATAGAAAGATTAGTGCCCCGCTCACATCCCTACTAAAGAAAGACTTCTTCTTATGGTTGGAATAAGCTTCTAAAACCTTCAAATGACTCAAGGCCACCATGACAATGATGCCGGGCCTACCACTGCCTGATTTCAACCGTACTTTTGTTATTGAGGTCGATGCATCAGGAGTTGGAATTGGGGCTATTCTTATATAAGATGGTTGACTCCTAATTTACACCGAGGCTTCCCCCACACTCCACACAAGGTTTTTACAAGAGATACTAATTACTACCAAATTTAAAATATGGTTAGATATAGGTCCATGGCACGAAAGAGGAATAAAAATAAAAGAATTGTAATTCATGCTTATGCCAGATTGGGCTCTCATCATCCTGAACTATACTAGAGGGTAGTCACCATTCTGGAAGAAAGATTGGCTATCACTAAAGAATAATCATATGGTAGCACATACAAAGAAGAAATGACCTCCTGACAAACTTTAGAATGGACGAAAAATTGAAGATCGAGTTTTTCTACACATCCAGCCCCATTAGTAGGAAACTCGAGCCCTAATGAAGTGTTCTCCCTATTTCTTTAGGCCATGCAAAGTTGGGGAGGCCCTAACCTAGAGATCAGATTCGTGCACCAGATCAATATTATAATTGATCCGCCAGATATCCCACCACAAATGGAAATTTAAAGAAAATGACTCAACCCAAATCCTTCCAACTAACACCCCAGCTAATGAGGAGGCCAAAGTTCAGTTGATGATAGCATGTGAATCATATAAGGAGCTCATAGAACCCCAGCTTTTAGGACAATGTTGATTTAAGAGGACGAGTTTGATATAACTCCAACAAGGTTTAGTCCTAATCACTTAGAATTAATCAATAAAAATCCAATGAGATTATAATAAGACCTCACCTAGTCACTTCTATCCTATAAAGAAGTGTGGCTAGGGTTTTTTATGGGCCTTAGGGCTTAGTGGCCACCGCCCCCTTTACTAGGCTAGTCGGCTAGGGTTTCCCCCTGCTTAGGTCGACTACAAAGCCAACCTAGTCACCACCTGTTCCCTCCAAGGCAAGTAGACGATAGAAGGGGCGAAAGGGTATAATGTGTTATCCTGCACTCAAATCTGATAGAATTCGATGAAAAGAAGTGCTATAATGTGTTATCCTGCTGAATTGATTTTACATCGGAGAAACGATGACTTCTCGACATAGATTCCAGAGAAAAGTTTAATAAAATTATATAAAAACCCCCTTGGTTCAGATGTTGTTAATATCAGTAAAAAGTTTGAGAAAATTTTGGCAGCATAATAGTAGGGAAATAAGGCAAAAAATAAAAGGCAGATCCATCATCATAAAATTCTAGACCTATATGATGGTGAAAGATTGTACAAGAAAACTGGTTCTAGAAGGAATTATTTTGAGAAATTAATCTCAATGAAAGCCAAGTTGATCCTTGGGATTGTGTAAAAATTTCGGCCAAAAAGGATGAACAAAAGTTCAGTTTCAAGAGGACAATAAGTAGAAGGCAGATTCTCCATTGTGAAATTTCAGCACTGCGCAATGACGAATCATAGCACACTATAAGTCCAGATCCAGAAGGAATTTTTTCCAGAGATTAGCCTTAGATGAAAGATAAGATGATCTAGGAACTTGTGTAAAATTTTCAGCCAAAAAGAATGATCGAAAGTTTAGGTTAAAGAAGCAACAATCAACTGAAGGTAGATTCTTTTATTGTAAAATTTTAGCACTGCATGATGACGAAAGAAGGTAAATAAAACCAGTTCCATAAGTACTTTTTTCCAAAGATAAATTTTAGATGAAAGCTAAGACAATCTATAAAATTGTATGAAAATTTTGGCCAAAAAGGAGAAGCAATAAACTAGTTTTAAGAGGCAAAAATGCGGCTGAAAATTTCTACAACATTTCACCTTCACAACAATGATAACGTTTGCGATAAATGAAATTTGCAACAGATAACATTTGAGAAAAGTCCTCAACATGTAAAGGAAGGAATCTTGCAGTATTGAAGAGGTGTGGATGATAAAAATATACCAAATTTCTAGATCAAATATAGGGGGAAATGACATATTGATTTGATCTACGGCTGAGATGGAAGGTGTAGGTGCGTGTCATAGCAATTATGGGAATTGCTTAGAAGGGTGGAGGCAGCTGAGATAGCTACAGGAGCAACAAGATCACTACTCTGATACCGGATGATAAGACCCTAGAAGGAGCCTTATAGATTTTGATCGCTCAGGGAGATTAACCCTAGGAACGCTATAGGGGTTCCTCCCTCCTAGACTTGACACAAAGGCTGAATAAAAGATGATAATTACTTGATTCAAGAAGTGAGGTGGCTACATCTTTAAATAGAGATCAAAACCCTAGTCTAAGGGGGTGCTTACATAAGTAAAATTACCCCTTTGCCCCTCTTATAACTGACCTGCCCTAATAGGAATAGGGAGCGGCTAGGTTGGCTCTATAGCGACCTAAGCAAGGAGAAACCTTGGCCAACCAACCCATTAAGGGAGGTGGTGGCCACTAATCCCTAAGGACTAACCTAAACCCTAGCCATACTCCTTTATAAGATAAGAGTGGCTTTATTATAATCTAACAAGGTTTTATTGACTGCTTCTTAGGGAGATTAGGACTCAACCCTGTTGGAGTCCTATCATTCGCGTATCGAACGTTTCTTCCATCATCACCAAACACTGGGTCGACACCGCTATCATCCATCTTGAAGGAGATGCTATACAATGGTGTAATTGGCTTGAATACAACTATGGGGCTCCGACGTGGATACAATTCAAGTATGTGCTGTTGAACCGCTTCGGGCTGACCAAGTACGAGAATATCAATAAACAACTTGACAAGATCTGACAAACCTCCATAATCTAAGAATACTAGACCAGGTTTGAGGAATTATCTTACCTTACTTGTGATTGGTCTAACAAAAAATTATTTAGGACATCCATCGAAGGACTCAAGCCGAAAATTAAAGGAGATGTTAAAGCATGGTAGCCCCGTACCTTGAAGGCGCAATCTCTTTCGCCTAAATCCAAGAAGAATGGCTCAACCAAAATGCTCGATAGATGACAACCACTCCTAGACCCACAACATATGAACCTCCTTCTACTTCCAGCCATCCTTTGTTGCCAAAAAACTTGATAAGAGAAGAACTACACGACTGATCAACAAAGGGTCTTTGTTGGCATTACGACGAATTGTGGGGCCATGATTATCACTGCAAAAAGGGTCGACTCCTATTGATTGAACCTCTTGAAGATATGGAGGAGGTCCAGAACATGAGGAAGAGGTCATGGATGAAGAATAGCAACTGATTGAATTTATGATGCATACTTTTGCTGACTATGTGAACCCGTAAATGATAAAAGTGGGAGGACTTCTGAAGCAACAACTGATCACCTTTCTTATTGACACCATGGGCACCAACAACTTTATGAACAATAAAGTTGCTATCCAATTAATGCTCCAAAATGAAGATTATAGTAGATTAGATGTTGAGGTCACCGATGGCCATATTTTGAAGTGCGACGAAAGATGTCCGTGGGTGAAATCATTGTGACAGGACCAAGATATACTTATTAATTTCTTTCACCTTTCTCTTAATGATTATGAGGCCATACTCAATATCAAATGGCTGACTACACTAGGTGATGTTCCTTGGAATTTTTCTAAATTTATTATGAAATTTTTTAGCCATGAGAAACATGAGATCTTACGCGGGAAATGCGGGAGCGACATAACGATGACTTACATACAACAAATAGAGATAGTTTTGAATAAAGAAAACAATGACTTCCTGCAGCACTCTATAGGGGAGCAAATGAAATTTGAAGACCCAAACATACTCCAATTATTCGATGAATTTTTATATATTTTCGTCGAACCGCATAGCCTACTTTCTAACCACCAGCATGACCACTGAATTCTGATTCTCCTAGGCAAACTAGCAAGAAACTCTCAGCCATGTCATTATCCTCATTTCTAGAATGTTGAAATAGAGAGGACTGAAGATGAGATGCTTGAAATAGAGGTCATTTCAGCCAAGTTGTAGCCCCTAATCTTTGTCGGTGCTAGCTTTACCCAACTTCGATAAGGTGTTTATTATTGATGCATCGGGAGCTAGAAATTATGTTATTCACATGCAAGATGGCTGACCCCTCCTACATTAGCAAAGCTCTCACTCTAAATTACATGAAGCTACCAATCGACGATGAGGGAATGCTAACCTTTGCTGAATTTGTGGCTTGGTATGATACCAGACAATAGCACAAAGAGGAGATGTAAGTAAAATTATAATAGGACTCCAACCGAGTTGATTCCTAATCATCCTAAACTTAATTAATAAGAATCCTGTGAGATTATAATAAAACCCCACCTAGTCACTTCTATCATATAAAAAAGTGTTGCTAGGGTTGGCCTTAGGGCTTCCAGGGCATCGCCCCCTTCACTGGGTTGGTTGGCTAGGGTTTCTAGCAAAGGAGCATGGCTTGTGCAGCCACTTAAGCTGTCACCCCCTTTATTTATGCATGATAGCTATAAGAGGGGTAAAAGGGAGAATTCACTTAGGAAGCACCCCCTAGGGCTAGGGTTTGGAGCCTTATATAAGTATGTAGCCTCCACCTATTTTCATCAAGCAAGATCAATCTATAATTTAGCCATATGGTCAGCTACTAGGAGGGAGGAACCCCTATAGCGTTCCAAGGGTTGATCCCCCTCAAAGATCAAAATTTATAGAGCTCCATATGGGGTTCTATCATCTAGTATAAGAGCAGTATTCCTGTTGCCCTGTAGCCATCTCTGCTGCCTTCACCTTCCCAAGCAATTCCCACAATTGCTTTTGACATCGCCTCCACCGTCGCCCACCAAGCTGCAGACCCATCAAGCTGCTATCATCCTCTCCATCAACATCATAGATCTAGTAAAAACTCCAAAGCCTATGCCTCTTGCTACTACTATTCCTTTATCTTTGATGTGGGAGAAGTTTTTCTAAAGTTTCGTTGCTGAAAAAATTCTACCGTTGCAAACATTATCATCGTTGCGAAGGGGAAACACTACAGAAAAATTTCTGTCGATTATTGCTTCTTGAACCTGAACTTTTGATCGTCCTTTTTGCTGAAACTCTTACACAAGTTCCTACATCAAAAGTTATTCTAAGATTGATCTCTAGAAAAAATTTCTTCTGGATCCGAACTTATAGTGTTGTAATTCTTCGTCACGTAATGCTGAAATTTTATGACGAAGAATCTGTCTTCCGCTTGTTGGGCTCTTGAAACTGAACTTTTATTCATTCTTTTTTGCTAAAATTTTTAAATAATTTCATAGATTGCCTTAGCTTTCATCTAAGATTGATCTCTGAGAAAAATTCTTTATGGAACTAGAATTATAGTGCTACGGTTCTTCATTACGTAGTGCTGAAATTTTACGATGAGAATTCTATGATCTTGTTTGCAACAATTTTCCTACTGTTACGCTGCCAAAATTTTCTTGATCCAAATTACTACAACTATCACCATTTGAATTGAGATTCTGATATTGAAATTCTCCATAAATTTCTCAAACTTTTGCTAGAATTAACATCGAGAAACTACTACTTCGTTGATGGGAATTCTGTTCGGTAGTATAGCGTATACCACAATGATCTTTCATCGAAACTTTATCAGATTCACTGCCATCTTTTTCATATTTGAAACTCTCTTTTCCTCATCTTCATCCCCCAACACCACAGCCCCAAAGTTCACAATTTTTGGCTTGAATTTTCATTGAGAAACTATTGTTTCTTCAACGACAATTCTGCTTCTACAAGGCAGCATATGTTGTAGTGAACTTCATCGAATTCTGTCAAACTTTCATTGTCATCTCTTCTAGATATGATATCATCTTTCCCTAACCTTCACCCTCTACCATCACAGCCCCAAAACCCTATCAAATTGTAGCCAAAACCATACCCAAATCAGCCATAAAACAACCTAAAACCGTAGCCTCTTACAACCGGCACCTATTTAGCATACCCTTACCGAATCATATCAAACCTTTATTGCCATCTATCCCAAATCCAAAATTCTTTTTCCTAACCTTCATCTACTGCTATCACAGCCCTAAAACCATACCAATTTATAGATAAAACTCTACAAAATCGTAGCCCCAAATCGCAGCCAAAATAATCATAAACCGCACCCAAAATTACGCTTGGTCTACCAACCTTTTAGCCACCCAATCTCTCTTATCCCTTCAACCACAGCACGCATCCTTCATCGCCCAATGCTGCCAACAGCGATCTCTCACTGCCATCCTCCTTGATCATGACCGATCGATCCTTGTGGCAAAATGCTACCAATGATCTTTCGTTGTAGTGAACTTCATCGAATTCAGTCAAACTTTCGTTGTCATCTCTTCTAGATATGATATCATCTTTCCCTAACCTTCACCCTCTACCATCACAGCCCCAAAACCCTATCAAATTGTAGCCAAAACCATACCCAAATCAGCCATAAAACAACCTAAAACCGTAGCCTCTTACAACCGGCACCTATTGCTGTAGCATACCCTTACCGAATCATATCAAACCTTTATTGCCATCTATCCCAAATCCAAAATTCTTTTTCCTAACCTTCATCTACTGCTATCACAGCCCTAAAACCATACCAATTTATAGATAAAACTCTACAAAATCGTAGCCCCAAATCGCAGCCAAAATAATCATAAACCGCACCCAAAAATTACAGGCTTCGGTCTACCAACCTTTTAGCCACCCAATCTCTCTTATCCCTTCAACCACAGCACGCATCCTTCACTGCCCAATGCTGCCAACAGCGATCTCTCACTGCCATCCTCCTTGATCATGACCAGTATCGATCCTTGTGGCAAAATGCTACCAACAGCGATCTTTCGTTGTAGTGAACTTCATCGAATTCTGTCAAACTTTCGTTGTCATCTCTTCTAGATATGATATCATCTTTCCCTAACCTTCACCCTC
The DNA here is from genome assembly GCA_021527575.1 of Ensete glaucum. Taxonomy (NCBI): domain Eukaryota; kingdom Viridiplantae; phylum Streptophyta; class Magnoliopsida; order Zingiberales; family Musaceae; genus Ensete; species Ensete glaucum. Next base: position 42,723,121 of record CM038551.1, on the reverse strand, counting down.
TACCATCACAGCCCCAAAACCCTATCAAATTGTAGCCAAAACCATACCCAAATCAGCCATAAAACAACCTAAAACCGTAGCCTCTTACAACCGGCACCTATTGCTGTAGCATACCCTTACCGAATCATATCAAACCTTTATTGCCATCTATCCCAAATCCAAAATTCTTTTTCCTAACCTTCATCTACTGCTATCACAGCCCTAAAACCATACCAATTTATAGATAAAACTCTACAAAATCGTAGCCCCAAATCGCAGCCAAAATAATCATAAACCGCACCCAAAAATTACAGGCTTCGGTCTACCAACCTTTTAGCCACCCAATCTCTCTTATCCCTTCAACCACAGCACGCATCCTTCACTGCCCAATGCTGCCAACAGCGACCTCTCACTGCCATCCTCCTTGATCATGACCAGTATCGATCCTTGTGGCAAAATGCTACCAACAGCGATCTTTCGCTGTAATCTGTTTACATCGAAACCTGCAACAATCGTTCACTACCAACTATCTTGATTGTGGCCAGCAACAAATTAAACATGATAGCAGTCGTCTCTTACTCCTTACCACTATTGCCTCCCTCCACAACAGCCATGCACACTGCTGTCCTGTCTTCCTCCTATTGCAATCGCACCCTTGCTGTAACCGAAGTCGCACCGGAACCGCAACCGACATCGCTGCTGCCTTTCAACTTAGATCTCTTGGCTACTATCTTTTGACAAATATTAGCCGCCTGAAAAATTACAACCTTGACGATATTGCAGCATCACCGCAGAACCGTAGCCAATGTTATTGTTGCCATCTTCTTCCTTCACCGTTGTTGCTACCCTTGGCTGCCATCCTCCACTTGGAGACTTCACCACCATAGCCCCGACATTACTTCTATTTGTTACCTTCAACTTGAATATTACAACTACACTTTTCAATCAATTTATTTGATAGGTTGGAAATCCTTACTTCATGACATCGGTGGGCTTATTCGAAGCCAAATTGAAGGCTTTTGAGATGCATATCGATGTTAGACTGCATGCTCTCTTCGAGGAGTATAGATTGGGCCAATCACTGAGCCTAATAAGATCATAACATAGTATAAATTCAGATTATAAAAAGAACCTTGATGAAGAACTAGTAATGATCTATCAAACCTCCACCATCCAAGAGTACCAAACCAGGTTTAAAAGATTATCTAATTAAACTTATGATTAGTCTGAAAAATAGATATTGAGGACTTTCATTGAGAGCTTAAAACTGAAGATTGGGGAAGAACTTAAAGCGCGACAACCGTAGACACTTAAGGCAGCCATCTCCTTCGCATAACTACACGAAGACAAGCTAAACCAAGATGCTTGGAGGACCAAATCCATCGTATGACTAGCCGCACAGAGACCCTCGACTCCATCTACCACCAACCGGCCACCTCAGCTGAAAAAGTTAACAAGAGAAGAGCTTCGTGATAGATCGACAAAGGGCTTATGTTGGCATTCTGATAAACTATAAAGCCTAGAACACCAATATAAAAAAGAGACACCACTGATAATATGCCCACTGAAGAAACCAAATTTGAAAATATAACTCTCGAGCCTAAGGAGAATGATACACCATAATCGGCCACTCATACGATCCCTACCTTAGCCGGCTACACCAACCTCCAAATATTGAAGATCAAAGGGTTTCTTGAGCAGCAGTCTGTCATCATCCTTATCGACACTAGGAGCACACACAACTTGATGAGCAGTAAGGTTGCTGCCCACTTAATGCTCCAAAAAGAAGATTACAGCAGGTTCAAAGTTAAGGTAGCTACAGCCAAATTCTGAAGTGCAACCATAAGTGCCCGCAAGTAAAACTGATCCTACAGGAATAAGATGTAGTTGTTGATTTTTTCCTCCTCCCTCTTGATGGTTTTGATATAGTGCTTAGCATTGATCCGTTGTCCATGATTGGAGATTTTCTCTGAAATTTTTCGATGCTAGCCATAAAATTTTTCAGAAAAGGAAAGCAGGTGATTCTACGAGGGAGCACAGTGACTACAACCATGACATAATACTTGGAGGGAGTATCAAAAAACAAACAATGGTTCCCCAATTTAAATTCAAGGGTTTCATGAGATTGAAGATAAGAACCATCTCCCACAACTTGCTTAAATTTTGGGCGTCTCCACTAAACTAAGCTGATTACCTCGTCTGAAGCTATCCTGCCCCCCTATGCTAAATAGGCTGAAACTTCTAAATTGTTACATCCTGTCGAACTCACCATGGTTGCTGATGCAGCACTTTCAGATCTCAAGTGACTTCCATAACTTTCCCTAGGATCAGACCATGATGCTTAAAGACTTTCTTGATGATGACCTCCGATCTATTGCCCAAGACCGTGAGAAAATTGAACCCCTCCAATGGCAAAATCAGAAAAGAGGAAGGATCATCCGCAGGACTTAACGAAGCATGAACATCATCCCTCTCATTATAAAGAAAGATACACCATCTTGGCCGAGTGGAACTATAGCCCTCACAACCACAATGTTGTCCACACCAAATCGTGGCCAAATGTTTATTATTAGAGCAAACACATCCAGAGTGGTGGTTAACACCATCCTCATGCAAGATGGTTAACAACACGAAGAAGTGAAAATTGGTCGTGAAAAATCACCACTTCTACCCACCTTAGACTCAGATCAAGCTAACACTACTATAGATTTTATCAAATGACAGCCCTCACTCCAAAAGAATGCACGACTACTATTACAAAGCAACCACGTGGCATCCCATGCAAGGAAGAAACTTCCCCTTGACAAACATCAGAGCAGAAGAAAGTTTCTTCAAAAAGATCAAGTCCCCTTTCATCTCTAGCTCCACTAATACGAAATTCAAGCATCAAGAAAGTGGTCTCCTTATTTCTTTAGACCTTACAAAATTGGGGATCACATGGGGCCCTAACATAAAGATAAGATCCATGCACCAGATCAATATTACAGTTGATCCTCCAGGTGTCCCACCTCATATGAAAATTTAAAGATGATGACTCAGCCCAAATTCTTCCAACTGACACCCAAGCTGATGAGGAGTTGAAGACCCGGTTCCATGAGTTCATGGAACCTCAGCCTTGAGGACAAGGCTGGTTTTAAGAGGGTGGATTTAATAAGACTCTAGTAAGGTTGAGTCCTAATCACCCTAGAAGTAATTAATAAGAACCTTGTGAGATTGTAATAAAACCCTACATAGTCACTTCTATCATATAAAGAAGTGTGACTATGGTTTATTTTGGGGCCTTAGGGTTTCGTGGCCACCACCTCCTTCACTGGGTTGGTTGGCTAGGGTTTCTAACAGAGGGCATGGCTTGTGCAGCCACTTAGGCTACCACCCCCTTTGTTTATGCATGGTTGTTATAGGAGTGTCAAAAGGGGAAATCTATTTAGGAAGCACACCCCTAGGGCTAGGGTTTGGACCCCTATCTAAGCATATAGCCTCCACCTCTGTCCATCAAGCAAGATCAATCTATAATTCATTCCAAGGGTTAATCCCTCTCAAAGATCAAAATCTATAGAGCTCCATCTAGGGTTCTATCAAATTACAGCTATGACTCCCTCCAAACTCAAATCGAGCTCACCTTAAATTGGACTTTACTAGAAGGTAGCTACCATCACAAAGGAAGGCTTGGCTATCATTAAAGAACAACCACATGCCAACATGCACAAGAAAGAATAGAAGGAAGTTTGTTATTAAAGATCGAGTCTTTCTCTATATCCATCCCTACCAGTAGGAATTTATGAAGACTCGAGCCTCACGGAAGTGGTCTCCCAGTTTCTTTGGACCCTACAAAATTAAAGATCACATTGGAGTCATAAATTATAGATCAGACTTGCATACTAATTCAAAATTACAACTCATCCTTCAGGAATCTCACTACATATGGAAGATTAGAGAGGATAACTTAACCCCGATTTATCTACTCAACACCCAAGTTGATAAGGAGACTAGGTTCAGCTGATGATTGTATGGGATCACGAGATTGTGACACATCACTATCTAGTCACATTGTTGATGCTAGACCCCGAGATGAGGATGTGCCTACTATAGGGTCACGAGGGACCCTCGTGAGGAATTATAGATCATGACCTAGAGATATGGATCTCAGCCTTGAGGACAAGGGTGATTTAAAGAGGGCGAGTCTATTAGGACTCTAGCTAGGAGAGTTCTAATTTAGTTTCATTGAAGAGGGCAAACATGTAACTCCTAAGGGTATTCATGTAAGTCATATCTAGCTAACCCCTATTAAAGAGGTGAGGAGGCCAGTGATAGAACTTAAAATGAGCTCTATAGATTTTGATCTCCGAGGGGGATCAACCCTTGGAACGCTATAGGGGTTCCTCCCTCCTAGAACTCGACACAAGGCTAGATAAAAGATTGATCTTGTTTAATGAAAAGAGGTTGAGGCTACAAGCTTATATATGGCTCAACACCCTAGCCCTAGGGGGGTGATTCCTATGTAAATTCCCCCTTTTGCCTCTCCTATAGCTATCATGCCTAAAGAAAGAAGGCGATGGCCTAAGTAGCTGCACAAGCCACACCCCTTATTTAGAAATGCTAGTTGACCAGCCCAGTAAGGGAATTGGCAATTAGGAAGCCCTAAGGCCTCAAAATAAATCTCAGCCACACTTTTTTATAGGATAGAAGTGACTAGGTAGGGTTTTATTACAATCTCACAGAGTTTTTATTAATTACTTCTAGGGTGATTATAACTCAACCCTACTGAAGTCCTATCCACCGACTAGGTTAGGATTAATTTGGAGGAAGATATTTTGAGGGAAGAATAATATACATGTCACTCTAATTAACCACCCCCTATCCTAGCTAAAGAGAGATTGGTTGAGGAGGGGTTAAGTTAGAATAGGATTATGATTAGTTTGGAGGTTACTACTTAGAGTTGCATTAGGAGTTGTTAGGAGTAGGAGTCTTAAAGTAAGAATCCTATTAGGAGTTAGGGTTTAGAAGCCCTATAAATAGCTTGTATTCTCTTCTCTTTTCACCATCAATAGATTAATTATTTTTCAACCTATGTATAGAAAACCAAGGAGGGAGGAACCCCTATAAAGTTCCAAGGAGGTCGATCCCCTATAGAGATCACCCCAAGCTTAGAATCTACAAGGGTTCTAACAATTGGGAGTCATACCAAGCAGTGAGTTGTCGATTCTTATATTTAGCGATAGCAACGGGGCGATAGCTCTAGCAACGGAACCTAGGTCTTATCAAAAGTGTTCTGAGGAAGTTCTAGTTAATTAGAGAGATCATAGCCCAAAAAGATATAGCAATAGAAAGAGTTTCATCCGAAGATAATATTGTAGATCCACCGATAAAGCCGTTGGCTCAAACTTTCTTTGAGAGTCATAGAGATCTGATGGAGATCAGACATATAAGTGATTGGCTTTAGGTCAAGTGAGAGATTACTTGTTACATATATCCTACAAGCCAATCACGTGAATAATTGCATGTGCGACACGTTGCATAGTCTTTTTTGTATTATTATTGATATATTCTCATATTATATTATATGTTGAATATATATATTCAAATGTCCTTAGTTTTGTGCAATAGGAATCTGATCATAATAAGATCATGATAATGAGATTAATTCACCTTTAAATATAGATCATAATTATCCTAATCATAAGTTACTCGAGAGACATTTAGATAATCAGATAAACCGATGTATTGTATTGTTAGAACCCTTGTGGATTCTAAGCTTGGGGTGATCTCTATAAGGGATCGGCCTCCTTGAAACTCTATAGGGGTTCCTCCCTCCTTGGAATTATGCACTATAGTTGAATTATAATTAATTTATTTATAAAAAAAAGTGGATGATTACAAGGCTATTTATAGGCCTTCTAAACCCTAACTCTTAGTATGACTCCCACTCCAAGACTCCTACTCCTAACAACTCCTAATGCAACTCTTAGTAGCAATCTCCAAACTAATCCTAATCATATTCTAAATTAACCGCTCCTAAACCAACTCGTCTTTAACTAGGATAAGGGGTGGTTAATTTGGGCGATATGTATCTTATTCTTTCCTCAAAATATATTCCTCCAAACTAATCCTAACCCCGTTAGCAGTATCACCTATTTAATAAGGGTCGACTAGATAGGATTTGCATGAATGCCCTTAGGATTTACATGTTTAACCTCCTCAATGAAACTAAATTAGGGTTCCCCTAGCTAGAGTCCTATCAGACTTACCATCTTCAAATCAACCTTATCCTTAAGGCTGAGCTCCATATCTTTAGGTCATCATCTACAATTCTTTACGAGGGTCCCTCGTGGCCCTATAGTAGGCGCATCCTGCTACTGGGGTCTAACATCAGCAGTAGTGACTGGATAGTGGTATGTCGTGATCTCGTGATCCCATGTAATCATCAACTGAACCTAGACCTCATTATCAACTTGGGTGTCGGGTAGATAAATTGGTGCTGAGTTATCCTCTCTAAACTTCTATTTGCGATGAAATTCTGATAGAACCCCAGAAGGAGCCTTATAGATTTTGATCCCTGAGGGGGATCAATCCTTCGAATGTTGTAAGGGTTCCTCCCTCCTAGACTCGGCACAAGGCTAAATAAAAGATGATATTTGTTTGATAAAAGAGAGGGAGTAACTATATAATTATATAAAGTTCTAAACCCTAGCCCAAGGGGTGCTTGCCTAAGTATACTCTTTTGCCTCTTCTATAGTCGACTTGTCTTAGTAGGAATAGGGGGCAACTAGGTTGGCTCTATAGCCAACCTAAGCAGGGGGAAACCCTAGCCGACTAGTCAAGTAAAGGGGGTGACGACCACTAAGCCCTTGGGCCCTAATCTAGACCTAGCCACACATCTTTATAGAATAGAAGTGGCTAGGTAAGGTTTTATTATAATCTCATAGGGTTTTATTGCTTATTTCTAGGGTGATTAAGACTCAACCCTACTGGAGTCTTATCAAGCCCGCCCTCTTAAAATTAGCCTTATCTTTAAGGCTAGGTGTCCATAAACTCTGGGAACCAAGTTTTGAGCTCCTCATAAGACTCCCATGTCGCGTCTTTGGATGGTAAGTTATTCCACTTCATGAGTACTTCAGTTGAAGGGCATCGATGGTGCATCACAATCCTCCGATCAAGTATAGTTTCAGGTTGGGCTTCAATCTCACCATCATTTATAATGTTCAGCAGCTGAGTCTATACCAACTCTCGTTCTCCCAATTTGGCTTTAGCAAGGATACGTAGAAGATGGGATGGATTTTAGCATCATCTGGAAGCTTTAATTTGTATGTCATGGCCCCAATACGCTCCAAAATATGATATGGTCCATAGAATCAATGAGATAACTTCATTGATGCTCTAGTGTTGATTGAAACCGCTTGTATAGTTGTAGGCGAAGGTAGCCCAATCTCCTACTGAGAATTCTCGCTCGCTCCGGTGAGTATCTGCTTGTTGCTTCATATGGGCTTAAGTGACATTTAGATTATCCTTTAGCTACTACAGAAGCTTATCCTTATCAATTAAATTTTGGTCGACTTGATATACTTTGGCCGCACCAATTACATATTTCGGTATTACAAGAGGTGGTCGGCTATACAATGCCTCACAAGGGGTACATTTAGTTGTTGAATGATAAGTTCTGTTGTACCACCATTCAGCCCAAGGAAGCCACCATGTCCACTCTTTAGGTCGGTCATTGGTGATTGGTGAAGCACCATAGGTAAGTCTCGAGGCATTTGTTCACCACTTCTGTTTGGTCGTCCATCTGTGAATGATAGGTTGTACTCATCTTTAGTTGGGTGCCTTGTAGTTGGAAAAGCTCGATCCAAAATTTACTTGTCAACACCCTGTCACGGTCACTCACAATCGACTTTGGCATCCCATACAGTTTTATAATATTTTCCACAAAAAGCTGAGGAATACTAGCAGTGGTATAGGAATGTCTCACAGCACAGAAATGAGCATATTTGGTTAAACGATCTACCACCACAAAAATTGTGCTTTTACCTTGAGAGGGTGGCAATCCTTCAATGAAATCCATAGAGATGTCCATCCATCCCGAGTTCGGTATAGGTAGTGATTATAGTTTTCCTGGATTTGCCACTATAGGTATCGACCATCCTTGCATTACTTTAATCTTCATCGGCTCTACTGCCACTCCATCCTCTGATATAATGTGCCCTATATACTCCAATTTATACTTTAAAAAGTTATACTTTGACTATTGAACATAAAACATGTTCTCCTGAAGAATCGTTAGAATAGTTCATAAGCGCTGAAAATGCATATCAAGCGTAAGGCTATGAATGAGAATATATCAAAAAATACCAATAGGAAATTGCATAGAAAACTCTAGAAGATGTCATTCATCATGCTTTGAAAAGTGGAAGGAGCATTCGTAAGTCCGAAAGGCATTACCAGAAACTCATAGTGGTCGCTATATGTGTAGAGTGTAGTTTTCAGAATATCTTCAATGCTTACTCAAATATGATAATAACCAGAACGGAGATCCAATTTAGTGAAGACTCGGGCTCCTTTTAATTCATCCAAGATCCTATCTATGACTATTATAAGATATTTGTCTTTGACGGTGATAGCATTCAAAGCCTGGTAATCAATGCACATCCACCACGTATCATCCTTCTTGCACACTAGCAACATCGACGAAGAGTAGGGGCTGCAGTTTGGTTGAATTACTCTAGTGTCAAGTATCTCTTTGACGATGTTCTCAATCTCGTCCTTCTGCAAGTGAGGATAGCAGTATGATCTCAAATTTACTAGAGGTTTGCCCGGTAGAATATTAGGACTCTAGCTAGGGGAGTCCTAATTTAGTTTTATGGTACAGGGCAATCATGTAAATCTAAGGGGTATTCATGTAAATCCTATGGGTCGACCCCTATTAAGGAAAGTAAGGAGGTTGGCTAGGCTACGATTAGTTGAGGAAGATATTTGAGGGGAGAGTAAGATGAAAGTTACCTTAATTAACCACCCCTTATCCTAGTTAAAGAGGGGTTGGTTTAGAAGGGGATTAAGTTAGGAAAATAATAAGAAACTGACCACTGCTAGTTAGGTTGGTTGCAAGTTAGAATTAGAGGTGCATTAGGAGTTGTTTAAAGGTAGGAGTCCTAAAGTATGAGTCCTCTTAGGAATTAAGGATTGAAGGCCTATAAATAGTCTTGTAATCATTCACTTTTTATCATAAATAGATGAATCTTTCTTTAGCCAATGGCTTGAGTACCAAGGAGGGAGGAACCCCTATAGAGTTCCAAGGAGGCCGATCCCCTATAGAGATCACCCCAAGCTTAGAATCTGTAAGGGTTCTAGCACTTGATATTAGAGCAGTATTCTTAGCATCTCACTGCCCTTCCATAGCCATCCATCAGCCCCCCCATAGCTATCCAAAGGAATTCCCACAATTGCTTGAAGATCGTCACCGAATTTCACCATCATCTCCACCACCGCAGATCATCCCTTGATCTACCCGTGAATTATAACATGTTCTGGTTTTCTACCTTACTGCTACTGTAATTTAGTTATCCTTAATCCAAAAACCCAAAAAAATTATTCCCATATTGGTACATAAACTTTTCATTATAAAGTTTTCATCTTTCCGATGATAGTTACGCCGCAGAATTCCAGTCGCACACCCCTTATTATTTGATTTACTGCTGTATTTTTACTAATCAAATTTCTACAAAATTTCTACCATGGCTTTATAACTTCCTATTCTCATATCTCCCTTTAGTTTCATCAAAAAATCGTCAAGATAACCTACTCATCTTTTGCATCTAATCTACTTAGTTTAGACATAAAAATCTGCTGTAGTCCCTTCCCGTGATCTTTGATTTTGCCAAACCTTTTGCTACCATTTTATTCCACGAATTTTTTGTTAGTATTACCTTTCCCATACCAGTAGATTCTCTTTGAGTTTTACCTAAATCCTTGTTTTGAACTACTGGAAACAAATCTTGTCTATATTGCTGAAATCTTTCAACGAAAAAATTCTACCACAGTACCTTCTCATATTCCTTGATCTTGCTAACACTTTTGCTACCAATTCTGTCCATGAATTTTTTGACAGCATTATCTTTTCTTTGCTAGTGGATTCTCATTGAGTTTTACTTGATTTCTTGTTATGAACTACTGCAAAAAATTTTGACTATACTTTTGAAATCCTTTGCTGAAAAAATTCTACAGCAATACCTTCTTGCGATATTTGATTTTGACAAAACTTTTGTTGTCGTCTCTTTTCACTAAATTTTTTATGATATTATCTCTCCTTATCAGTAGATTCCTTTAAGTTTCACTTGATTCTTTGTTGTGAATTGCTGGAAAAAATTATGTCTTTACTACTGGAATTTTTTTGATAAAAAACCTACTGCTGCACCTTTGTCTTTCTTCTTCTCCTTAACCTACCAAAACCCAACTAAGTTGCTGCCACCACCCAAGATGTCTTTAGGGCATCCCTTTAGCCTTAATATGCAACCCTCGTAACCTATTTTCCTTACCCTAACAGTACCCAAAACTGAAGCCCAATACAGCAATTATCGCAGCCTATTGACACAGAATTCTGCAGCACTACCTTTCAGTGTTTTTTGTGACGCCTATATTTGATCCTTATCAAAATTATTGCTACCACCCATGTCATCTGTAGGGCACCCGTATAGCCTTAAGATGCAACTATCATAGCCTTTTCTTGATTTCCATAGCAAACCCAAACCACAGCCCAAACAATAGTCTTCCACAGCTACTAAACCTTCCACCGATCCTTATCTTCCATAGCCACCGAACCCTCCCTAAATCTTCCTTTCCAACTTAAACCACTGCCACAAAAATTCTTTGCAGCCTCCACAACACCCTCAAACCGTAGCACCAATAGTAACCTAAACCGTAAGCTATCAACCCTAAACTGCAACCTTGACCCATCACCTTTTTAGCCACCAATCTCTACCAAACCAGTTATTGCCATCAACAGTAATCCTAAGCCACCCTTCTAAACCTAAACCTCTGTTATTAAACCCCCCTTATAGCCTTTGTAGTAGTCCCAAATAGTAGCATCAACAGCACCCTCTTTGCCAAAAAAATTTACTGCACTACCTTCGGTACTACTTGCTGCATCCACACCCAATTCCTACCAAATCGATTGTTGTCATCAATAGCAACCCTAACCCATTCCTTTAGTCTTAAACCTTAGCCATTATATCCCCTATACGACCCCTATAGCAACCCTAAATCACAGCCCCAATTGCAACAAAAAATAGCAATATTTTAGCCCCAAATCATAGTTATCTACCCTTAATCCACAACCTCTTTCGGTGATCAACCCACCCAACCGTTTCACATCACTAGCCCAATAGCAGGAGAAGGATATTGACATCTCAAATTTGGAGGCACACACAATGGCATCTCAAGGTTCAATCGATGTCAAGTTTGAGGCGTTTGAATCAGGCGTGGAGGATATATTGCGTGCCTTATTCGCTGAATTCGGATTAGGCTAATCTCCGAGCCTAACAAAATTTCAGCAAAGTACAAGTTTAGAGAGGCCTATCAAAAAGAAAGAATAAGCCACTAATATAAGGCAGCCATGCATGAGGGAGGACTTCCCTCGATGGGAAGAAGGAGACTCAATGGGATGGATTTCGCGTGCCGAACGTTACTTCCATCATCACCAAACACCGGAGGATTCCATGGTGGATATCGCTGTCATCCACCTTGAAGGAGATGCTATATGATGCTATAATTCATTTGAATATAACTATGGGACTCCAACATGGATACAATTTAAGTATGCACTATTGAACCACTTTGGGCTCACTAAGTATGAGAATATCAATGAACAACTTGCCAAGATCCGATAAACCTCCACGATCCAAGAATACTAAACCAGGTTTGAGGAATTATCTTACTTTGCTTCTGATTGGTTTGACAGAAAATTATTATGGATGTTCATTGAAGGACTAAAGCCAGAAATTAGAGGAGAAGTTAAAGCGCGATAGCCCCGCACCGTGAAGCTACAATCTCTTTCGCCCGAATCCAAGAGAAACAATTGAACCAAGATGCTCGAAAGATGAGAACTACTCCTAGATCAGCAACATATAAACCTTCAACACCCCCTACTTCCAGTCATGCTTCGCTGCCAAAGAAATTGATGAGAGAAGAACTTCGTGATAGATCCACGAAGGGCCTTTGTTGGCATTGCAATGAACTTTAGAGTCGCAACCATCATTACATAAAAGGGAAGCTTTCCATGATAGAACCTATAGAAGAATCTGAAGAAGATGACCTTGAACCTGAGAAGAAGAACATGAAGGAGGACTCGCAGTCAACCGATTGCATGGCTCACACTCTAGCCAGCTATGTAAACCCACAAGCAATGAAAGATGAAGAATCTCTTAAGCGACAGTCGATCACCATCTTTATTAAGACCAGGAGCCCCATTGACCTTTGTATGGCAAAGTAAAGCAGGTGACCTTACACGGGAAACATGGGAGCGAAGAGAAGACACAACGCTTGGAGAAGTTTGCTACCTCTACCGAACTGAGCTGATTTCATCCTACTAGACTACACAACCTCCGTATGATGATCTTACAGGTGGAACCACCAGCATATATTTAGCTCTATTGTTGTCCACATCCTCAGAGGGCTGAAGCTAAAAGGATTATCCAACAGACATAGGAGACAAAGATCATTCGGCCATGACCTTCCCTTGCAACGACACTTTATTTCCAAGAGCTTTGCCTCTTTATCTATAGGGATAAGCTCTACCTGAAGTGCCACATCCAGCTAAACCAACTATGGATTTTGATGCAGCACTCCCAGATCTCGAGCTACTTCCACTACCTCTCCCAGGAGTGGACTATGTTATTTGAAGTCTCCCCTATTGACGATCATAAGAAGATCAGGTCCCTCCAGCAATAGTACCAACATGAAATCTATAATTGGATGAAGATCAAAATTCTAAAGGAATAGAAGAAAGGCATCCACATGTCCACCATCTACTGGGCCTCCACAGCCATGATACCATCTATATCAGTCTTAGTATTACAAGATCAAAATAAGGTGTTTGAAATTAGAGCAAATGAAACAGGAGTTGAGATCGGTACCACCCTCTTGCAAGCTGGCTGACACCTAATCCACACTAAGGCTCTCCATATATTTCACATAATACTTTTGATATATAAAAGGATACTAATTACTACTAAATTTGAAGTATAGCATGATACAGGTTAGCAGTACAATAGAGAGATAAAAACATACTCGGTAAAATTATAGCTCCTACCCTCCTCGAACTCAGAATGGGCTCACACCACTAGGAACCTTATCAAAGGACATCAATTATTCCAAAAGAAGGCTCAGTTACTATTTAAGAACAACCAAATTGTAGCCCATGCAAGAAAGAAATGGCCTCCCAATAAATATCGGAGCAAAAGAAAGTTTACTGTTGAAGATCGAGTTTTCCTTTATCTCCAGCCCTACCAACAAAAAATTCGAGCCTCAAGGAAGTGGTCCCCCTACTACTTTGGCCCTTGTAAAATTAGGGATCATGATGGAGTTGTGACTTATGGATCAGATCAGTACATCAATTTAAAAATATAACTAATCATCCAAGTATCTCACCGTAAATGGAAGTTTACAAAGGAAGACTCAACTCAGATCCATCCACTTGACATCTCAACTGATGAGGAGGTTCAAGTTCAGCTGATGATCGCATGGGATCATAAGATCATGATGCACCACTATCTAAATACTACTACCCCTAATAGAGAGATATAAGATAATGCTGGACCGTCGGACTAGAGTGCGCATGCCAAAGATACCACAAGGAAGCTTCAAGGAGAATTACAGATTAAGACCCCAAGTTCATGGGGCCTCAGCCTTGAGGACAAGGTTGATATGAAGAGGATGGGTCTATTATGACTCTAACTATGGGAGTCCTAATTTAGTTTTATGGAAGAGGACAATCATGTAAAATCTAAGGGGCATTCATGTAAATCCTATCTAGCCAACCCCTATTAAGGAAAGTAAGGAGGTTGGCTAGGTTAGGATTAGTTGAGGATGATATTTGAGGGGAGAGTAAGATGCAAGTTACATTAATTAACCACTCCTTATCCTAGTTAAAGAGGGGTTGGTTAAGAAGGGGATTAACCAGGAAAGGGTTAGGAAAACAATAAGCAACCGACCACCCCTAGTTAGGCCGATTGGAAGTTAGAATTAGAAGTGCATTAGGAGTTGCTTAAAGGTAGGGGTCTTGAAGTAGGAGTCCTCTTAGGAATTAAGGATTGAAGTCCTATAAATAGCCTTGTAATCATTCACTTTTTATCATGAATAGATTAATCTTTCTTTAGCCAATGACTTGAGTACCAACGAGGGAGGAGCCCCTATAGAGTTCCAAGGAGGCCGATCTCCTATAGAGATCACCCCAAGCTTAGAATCCGTAAGGGTTCTAACATAGAATAGGAATACGGTGGTCATGCGACCAGTTAAGGGGAAGCCCTTGCGGCTCTATGAAAATATCCATGAATTCATCCAGCAAGAGGGCAAGCTTAGGATCTAAACTTTGCATATTCTCCTCCTTGTATGGCTGCTGGATATGCATAAAAAATCTACCATTTATTTTATATAGCACCTTCTCCATTCGCTGCATCGAAATGGTGGAAATATGGCTCCCGCGCTTGCCTTATATTATGACCTGTCTCTCTTTACAATAAAACTTCATGATTAGACTAGAAAAGTTTTAGGAGATGTCACCTAATATTGTGAGTCATTCAATCCCAAGCTCAGCTTCATAATCATCGATGTGTAGGAGGAAGAAATCGGCTACCACTTCTTGGTCTTGTAGGAGCAATTTTACCCGTGGGCACTGTTGGTCGCAATTTAGGATTCTGCCATCGGCAACCTTAAAATCAAACTTGTTGCAACCTTTGATTTAAAGCACCATATATGCAGCGACCTTGCTATTAAGGAAGTTATTTATTTTGCCGATATCGATAAGAACGGTAATGGGTTACTGTTTAAGAAGTCCTCCAACTTTCATCGTTTGTGGGTTAGAGTAGCCGGCCAACATGTGCACTGCATAGTTGGCTAGTTGGGGTTCTTCCTCTGATGCTTCATCTTTGGGTGCAAGGCTTTCTTCAGATGGTTCACTATCCTTATCCTCTACTGGTTCAATCATGAGGAGCTGTCCCTTTTTGCAGCGATGTTCTCGGCTCCAAAGTTCATCACAGTGCCAACATAACCCCTTGGTCGATCGTTCACGAAGCTCATCTCTTGTTAAATTTTTTGGTGCGAGGGCTCGAATGGCAGTAAAGGGGGCTGAAGGCTTCGACATGGCTAGTCAGGGAGTGACCCTTGTCCTTCATACTTCATGGTTCAATCATTCTTCTTGGATTCTTGCGAAGGAAATTACCGCCGTAAGAGTGTACAATTGTCACGCCTTTACTTCTCCTCGAATCTCCAGCTTTAGGCCCTCAATAAAAGTTCCTAAGAGTTACTTTTTAGACCAATTCATAGTTTGATTAGATAAATATTCAAGCCTTATTTGGTATTTGTGTATTGTCGAGGTTTACTACATTTTCACCAATTGTTCGTCGATGTTGTTGAAATCGATTGGTCTGAAGTATTTAAGTAGTCCTTCCTTGAATCACTGCTAAGAGAGACCTCCATGGGTGTGCTCATACCAATTAAATCACTGAATAGTGTCTCCTTCAAGGTGAATGGTTGCAATATCTACCCTTGTAGCATCGGTGATTTGGTGGAACCAAAAATATCATTTCGCACGGGCAATCCATCTGATCGGGTCTCGTTCTTCCCATCTAGGGAAGTCAACCTTCATATATGAAGTGTTTAGATCAGGGATGATATGGCTATGCTCTTGAGGATCATCTCACTTATCTGAAGTTTCTCCTTACTATGATTTCTTCGGGCTAGGTGGTCGGCCCATGCTGAATTCGACGAAAAGGGATCATATATTCTCCCCCACACGACTTTCAAAGGCTTCAAACTTGGCATTGATGGCCTCCTTTGATACCATGATGTATGCCTCTAGATATATAAGATTGAGATCTTTCTTTTATTGTCAGGTTAGTGGCATGAGAATTTTTGGAGAGGGGATGGCCGGTTGGATGGGTGGATCAGTTTAGATGGGAGTAGGCTACAATTTAGGGCTGATTTAAGTGACTGTTTGGGATCAGTTTAGGGTACAGTTTGGGATGGTTTTTGATAAGGATGGTAGGGTCTGCATATAAGAGAAAGAGAGTCCAAAAACCCACAAAAGGTAGCACTCAAATCCAATAGAATTCGATAAAGAAAGGTGCTACGATATGCTATCCTGCCAAACAAATTTTACATCAGAGAAATGATAAATTCTTGACATAAATTATAGAGAAAACTTAAGAAAAATATACAAAAATCTTCGGTTTAAATGTGATGAATATTAGTAAAACATTTGACAAAATTTTGTGGAGTAACGGTAGGAAAATAGGGTAAAAGACGGAAGGTAGATCCTTCATCGTAAAATTTTAGCACTACGTGATGACAAAAGAAAGTACGATAAAACTGGTTCTAGAAGGAAATTTTTTCAGAGATTAATTTCAGATGATAGCTAAGTCAATATAGGGAATTGTGTAAAAATTTTGGTAAAAAATAAGAAGTAATAAACTAGTTTCAAGAGACAAATATGCGGCTGAAAGTTTCTGCAGCATTTCGCCTTTACAAAAATGGTAACTTTTACATCAAATGAAATTTGTAGTGGATAAAATATGAGAAAATTCTTCAACATGTAAGGTAAATGATCTTGCAGTATTAAAGAGGTGTGCATGATAAAAATATACCAGATTTCTAGATCAAATGCAGGGGGCAGTAATAAACTGATTTGACCTACAGTTGGGGTGGAAGGTGGAGGCGCATGCCGCAGCAATTGTGGGAATTGCTTAGGAAGGTGGAGGGTGGCTGAGATGGTTATAGGGCAGCAGGAACATTGCTCTGATACCATATAATAGAATCTCAAAAGGAGCCCTATAGATTTTGATCGCTGAGGGGGATCAACCTATGGAATGCTATAGGGGTTCCTCCCTCCTAGACTCGACACAAGGCTGAATAAAAGATAATATTTACTTAATAAAAGAGAGGAGGTGGCTATATCATTATATAGGGTTCTAAACCCTAGCCTAAGGGGTGCTTGTCTAAGTAAAATTATCCCTTTGCCCCTTCTATAGCCGACCTGCATTAGTAGGAACAATGGGCGGCTAGGCTGGTTCTATAACCAACCTAAGCAGGGGGAAACCCTAGCCAACTAGCCCAGTAAAGGGAGCGGCAGCCACTAAGCCCTAAGGCCCCAATCTAAACCCTAGCAATACTTCTTTATAGGATAGAAGTGGCTAGGTGGGACTTTATTATAATCTCATAGGGTTTTATTAATTACTTCTAGGATGATTAGGACTCAACCCTGCTGGAGTCCTATCAGATTCTTGGAGGATAAGTTATAATTTTGAATTAATTTGCAAGTTTGATCCATAATTTATGGCTCTAATGTGATCTCCAATTTTGTAGGGTCCAAAGAAACTAGGAGACCACTTCTGTGAGGCTCGAGTCTAGACAAATTCTTGTTGGTAGGGATGGATATGGAGAAATACTTGATCTTTCATAACAAACTTTCTTCTAACCCGGCATTTTTCAGGCGACTGTTTCTTTCTTGTGTGGGTTGTGCTGGTTACAGGTGCCCTGCAAGCCAATCACGTGAGTGATAGCATGTGTGACGTGCTACGTGATCTTTTTTATTAAGATTACTATTGGCATATTCTCATATTATATTATCTGTTGCATATATATATTGTGATATCCTTGGTTGTGTACAATAGGAATCAGATCATGATGAGATCACAATAATGAGATCGATTCACCTTTAAACACAGATCCTGAATAATCCCAGTCATAGGTTACTCGGGAGGAACATCGAGATAACTAGATAGACCAGTGTACTATATACTCGTTCATATGATGGAGGTGATTGGTTTGATAGCTACCTGTGTGGAGACACTAAGGATATAGTATAGGTGCTCATTGGAGAGTGAGTTTTAAAGATACCTAATGTTAGACAACGATTCCATAGTCTCAATTGTGTATCTGGTCCATTGACTTGAGACACCAAGGATGCATTATATGAGTACTCCTTTCTTTGATGCCAGACTTACAGATTTAGAAAGTTTTAGACCTTGTACAGTTAGTTATAGGGATTAGTAACCAACATTACAAAGGTAATTAAGTGTCAATAGAGGATCATCCACTCTCAGTATCATGAGAAGAATATCCCATATGTGCTTGCTCATAGCCAGGGTTGTTCGGATTAAGAGAGAAAGAATTTTTTAGGAGAATTTGATTAGAGCAAGACTATGACGAATTCTATTTATGACCTGACAGTACCATATCTAATATAGGGATTCTGAGATATTAGTTGGATGAGGGATTATAGATACATAATGATTGTGGACAGACAGGTCCGATGTTAAGGTTTTAGCTAGAGGAGTCCTAATTTAGTTTCATGGAAGAGGACCATCATGTAAAATCTAAGAGGCATTCATGTAAATCCTATCTAGCCAACCCCTATTAAGGAAAGTAAGAAGGTTAGGTTAGGATTAATTGAGGAAGATATTTAAGGAGAGAGTAAGATGCATGTTACCTTAATTAACCACCTCTGATCCTATTTAAAGAGGGGTTGGTTGAGGAGGGGTTAAATTATAATAGGATTAGAAAACAATAAAGCAACCGGCCACCCCTAAATGGGCTAGTTGGTGGTTGGACTTAGAGTTACATTAGGAGTTGGTTGAGGGTAGGAGTCTAAAAGTAGGAGTCGTCTTAGGAATTAGGGATTGAAGGACTATAAATAGCCTTGTAATCATCCACTTTTTATCATGAATAGATTAATCTTTCTTTAGCCAATGGCTTGAGTATTTTAAATTAATCTTTCTTTAGCCACTTTTTATCATGAATTAGGGATTGAAGGCCTATAAATAGCCTATAGAGTTCCAAGGAGTTTGATCTCCTATAGAGATCACCCCAAGTTTAGAATCCGTAAGGGTTCTAACACTTGATATCAGAGCAGCATTCTTGGCATCTCACCACCCTTCCACAACCATCCATCAGCCCTCTATAGCTATCCAAAGCAATTCCCACAATTGCTTAAAGATCGTCACTAAATTTCATCATCATCTCTACTATTGCAGATTATCCCTTTATCTCCCTGTGAATTGCAACAAGTTTTGGTTTCCTATCTTACTACTACTACAATTTTGTTATCCCTATTAAAACAATATAGAAAAAATCATTTCTATTTGTTGCATAAACTTTTCGACACAAAGTTTTCATCTTTATGATGAAAGTTACGCTACAGAAGTCCACCTGCACACCCCTCACTATTTGATTTGCTATTATGTTTTTACTAATTAAATTTCTACAAAATTTCAATTACAGGTTTATAACTTCCTATCCTCATATCTTCCTTTAGTTTCATTGAAAAAACATCAAGATAACTTGCTCATCTTTTACGTCCAACTGCTATAGTTTAGACATAAAAATCTGCTACATTACCTTCCCGTGATTTTCGATTTTGCCAAACCTTTTGCTACCGTTTCCTTTCACGAATCTTTTATTGGCATTACCTTTCCCTTACCAACAGATTCTTTTTAAGTTTTACTTAAGTCCTTGTTTTGAACTATTGAAAAAAAATCTTGTCTGTACTGTTGAAATCTTTCGATGAAAAAATTCTACTACGGTACCTTCTCATATTCCTTGATCTTGCCAAAACTTTTGCTACCAATTTCTTCCACAAATTTTTTTGACAACATTGCATTTCCCTTGATAGTGGATTCCCATTGAGTTTTACTCGATTCCTTATTATGCATTGCTGCGAAAATTTTTTACTCTACTACTGAAATATTTTGCTAAAAAAATTCTACAACCACATCTTCTCATAATCTTTGATTTTGTCAAACCTTTTGCTGTCATTTCCTTCCACAAAATTTTTTATGATATTATTCTTTCTTGCTAGTGGAATAAAAATTATGTCCTCACTGCTTGAATATTTTCGATGAAAAATCTGCTGCTGCACTATTGTCTTTTTTCTTCTCCTTAACCCACCGAAACCCAACTAACTTACTGCCACCACCCAAGATGTCTTTAGGGCATCCCTTTAGCCTTAAAATGTAACTCTCATAACCTATTTTCCTTACCTAGCAACACCCAAAACCACAGCCCAAAATAGGATCAAAATCTATAGAGCTCCTTCTGGGGTTCTATCATTTGGTATGAGAGCCACATTCCTGCTGTCTTGTAGCCATCGCTGCCACCTCCATCTTCCACGCAATTCCCATAATTACTTTTGACATTGCCTCCATCCACCGTTGCCCACCAAGCTGCAGATCCATCAATCTGCTGTCGTCCACTGTGTCAACATCATAGATATGGTAAAAACTCCAAAGCCCACATATCTTGCTACTGCTATTCCTTTATCTTATATGTTGGAGAAATTTTTCTAAAGTTTTCTTGCTGCAAAATTCTACCATCGCAAATGTTGCAAAGGGGAAATGCTGTAGAAAAATTTCAACTGATTGTTGCCTCTTGAACCTAAACTTTTGATCATCATTTTTGGCTAGAACATTTAAACAAATCCATAGATCATCTTAGCTTTCATCTAGGACTAATTTCTAGAGAAAAATCTTTCTGGATCCAAACTTATAGTACTGTAATTCTTCATTACGCAGTATTGGAATTTTAAGATGAAGAATCTGCCTTCTATATATTGGCCTCTTGAAACCAAATTTTGTTCATCCTTTTGGCCAAAATTTTTCCACAATTCCATAGATCAACTTAGCTTTCATCTAAAATTGATCTCTAGAAAAAATTCCTTTTGGAATTGATTTTATTGTACTTTCTTTTGTCATCATGCATAGCTAAAATTTTATGATGAAGAATCTACCTTCCATCTTTTACCCTATTTTATGATGAAGGATCTACCATTACGTTGCCAAAATTTTCTTGATCCAAATTACTACTATTGTCATCATCTGAACCAAGATTCTAATATTGAAATTATCTATAAATTTCTTAGACTTTTGCTAGAATTAACATCAAGAAATTGTTGCTTCTTCGATGGGAATTCTGTTCAGTAGTACAGCGTATACCACAGCGATCTTTTATCAAAATTTTATCAAATCTTGCTGCCATCATTTTCATATTTGAGACTCTCCTTCTCATCTTCAATCTCTATTATTAGCTCTCAAAAAATCCTAACTAAACTGATTCTAATCACCCCACCCCACCCCTCCAAATCAGCCCTAACCATAGCCTACTTCCTTAACAATTCACTTACCTTCTCAGCCAACTTTCCTTACTGATACACCTACCTTTGCTGTCATATATCCCAAATCTAAAATCTATTTTTCTAACCTTCATCTACTACTATCACAACCTTAAAACCACACCAATTCGCAGCCTAAGCTCCACAAAACCGCAGCCCCAAATAGTACCCAAAACCACCACAAACCACACCCAAAACCTGCAGCCTTCGGTCCACCAACCTTTTAACCTCCCAATCTCCCTTATCTCTTCAACCGCAGTATGCATCTTTCACTGCACAATGCTGCTAACAACAACCTCTCACTACCATCCTCCTTGATAACAACTAGCAGTGATCCCTGTGGCAAAACTACTATAGCTGCACCCTTGCTGCAACTGATGCCACCTACAGCCACGAAATCACACCACAGCCACAACCGACATCACTGATGCCCTCTTCTTCCTCTGCCATCACTGTTACCTTCCAACTCAGATCTCTTGGTCGCCATCTTTTGATAGATATCAGCTAACTAAAAAATTACAGCCTCGATGATATTGCAGTATCACCGCAGAACCGCAACCGACGTTACTGTTGCCATCTTCTTCCTCCATTGTTGCTGCTACCCTTGGCTGTCATCCTCCACTTGGGACTTCACCATCGCAGCCCCAACATTACTGTTATTTACTGCCTTCAACCTGAAAATTATAGCTACACTCTTCATTCAATTGATTTGACAGGTTGAAGATCCTTACGTCATGACATCAGTGGCCATATTCGAAGCCAAATTGGAGGCTCTCAAGACGCATATGGATACTAAATTATACACTCTCTTTGATGAGTTTAGATTAAGCTGATCACTGAGCCTAATAAGATCATACAAATTTGGATTGTATAAAGAACCTTAATGAAGAACTAGTGATGATCCATTAAACCTCCACCATCTAAGAGTACCAAACCAGGTTTGAAAGGTTATCTAATCAAATATATGATTGGTCTAAAAAATAGATATTGAGGACTTTTATTAAGGGCTTAAAGCTGAAGATTCAAGAAGAAGTTTAAGCACCACAACCGTACACACTTAAGGCAGTCATCTCCTTTACATGACATTAAGAGGAGCGATTGAACTATAAAGCCTGGAAGACTAGGGTCACTCCCCGACTAGCGGCACCAAAGCTTTCACCTCCTCATATTGTTAGCCGACCCCCTCAGCTAAAGAAATTAACAAACGAAGACCTTCATGATGGATCAACAAAGGGCTATGTGGGTGTTATGATAAACTGTGGAGCCTAGAACACAAATGTAAAAAGGAGACACCACTGATGATTACACCCACTGAAGAACCCAAACTTGAAGATACGACTCTTGAGCCCAAGGAGAAGGATACAACACAACTGGCCACTTGCACGGTCCCTACCTTAGCCGGCTATACTAACCTATAAAAATTAAAGATTGATGGGTTTCTTGAGCAGTAATCTGTCATCATCCTCATCAATGTCGAGAGCACACACAACTTCATGAGCAATCAGGTTGCTGCCCACTTAATTCTCCAAAGAAAAATATTACAATGGGTTTGAAGTCAAGGTAGCTAACGGCCAAATTCTGAAGTGTAGTGCCCATAGGTAAAACTGATCCTACAGGAGCAAGATGTAGTTGCTAATTTTTTCCTCCTCCCTCTCGATGGTGTCGATATAGTACTCAGTATTAATTGGTTATCTACGATTGAAGAGGTTTTCTGAAATTTTTTGAAGCTAATCATGTAATTTTTTAGAAAAATAAAATAGGTGATTCTACGAAAGAGCCCAACAACTACAACGACAACACAACACTTGGAGGGGGTACCAAAAGAAGAATCCAGTAGTTTCCCAATTCAAATTGAAGAGCTTCATAAGATTAAAGATAAGAACTCTCTCCCATAGCTTGTTAAAATATTAGACGTCTCCACCCAACCAAGACCACTACCTCTCTGAAGCTGGCCGACCCGCCTATACTATAAGTAGCCGAAACTTGTACTAGTTGATGCTCGGCCGGATTGCTTCCCACAACCTCAAAAAGCTGAAGTTAAGAGGATCACCGAAGAGATGATAGGGACATGGATTGGCCGACTATACTTATTTCTTGCTATGACATATCCCTATATCCTTTTCACTAGGGATAAATTACTTTTGAAGTGTTACACCTCGTTGAACTCACCTTGGTTGCTGATGCAACACTTCCCGATCGTAGGTGAGTTTTATGACTTTTCCTAGGATCAGACCATGATGCTCAAAGACTTCCTTGATTATGGCCTCCGATCTATAGCCTAGATCGCGAAAAAATTGAGCCCCTCCAGTGGTAAAATCAGAATAAGCGAAGGATTATTTACAAATCTCAATAAAATATCATCTCTCTCACTACAAAGAAAGATGCACCACCTTGGTCGAGTGAAACTATAGCCCTCATGACCACGATGTTGTCCCCACTAAGTCGTGGCCAAATGTTTACGATTGGAGCAGGCACATCCAGAGTTAGGATTAGCATCACCCTTATACAAGATGGTCGACTCCTAATTCACATTGGGACTTCCCCAACACTCCACACAAGATTTTTGAAGGGGATATTTATCGCTACCAAATTTGAAATTTGACTAGATATAGGTCCATGGCACGAAAGAGGAGTAAGCCTAAATGAATTATAATTCATACTCACACCGGATTGGGCTCTCATCATCCTAAACCATACTGAAGGGCAGTCACTATTTCAGAAGAAAGATTGGCTAAAGAAAATCACATGACAGCACATGCAAAGAAGAAATAGCCTCCTGACAAACTGCAGAATGGATGAAAAATTAAATATCAATTTTTTCTACACCTCTAGCCCGATCAGTAGGAAACTTGAGCCTTAATGAAGTGGTCTCCCTATTTCTTTAGGCCTTACAAAATAAGGGATCACATTGGGGCCCTAACATGGAGATCAGATCCATGCACCAGATCAAGATTATAGTTGATCTTCCAGGTATCCCACCTCAAATGAAAATTTAAAGATGATGACTCAGCACAAATTCTTCCAACTAACACCCAAGCTAATAAGGAGCTGAAGAACCAATTCCTAGAGTTTATGGACCCTCGGCCTTGAGGACAAAACTAATTTTAAGAGGGCGGGTTTGATAGGATTCCAACAGGGTTGAGTCCTAATCACTTAAAAGTAATCAATAAGAACCTTGTGAGATTGTAATAAAACCTCACCTAGTCACTTCTATCCTATAAAGAAGTGTGGCTAGGGTTTAGATTAGGGCCTTAGGGCTTAGTGGCTGTCGCCTCCCTTATTAGGCTGGTCGGCCAAAGTTTCCCCTTGTTAGGGTTGGCTAAAGAGCCAACCTAGTTGCCACCTATTCCCTCTAAGGTAAGTAGGCTATAGAAGAGGTAAAAGGATAATTTTAGTTAGGTAAGCACCCCCTAGGGCTAGGGTTTGGAGCCATATATAAGCATGTCGCCTCCACCTCTTTTTATCAAGCAATTATTAATTTTATTTCAATCTTGTGCCGAGTCTAGGAAGGAGGAACCCCTACAGCATTCTAATGGTTGATCCCCCTTAAGGGTCAAAATCTATAGAGCTCCTTCTAGGGTTCTATCACTTCCACAGCCACCAAATCTTCCACCGATCCTTATCTTACACAACCACTAAACCTTGCCAAACCGATGGCTGCCCCAATAGTAATCCTAAACTTTCCTTCCCAACCTCAAACTACTACCACAAAAATCCTTTGTAGCCTCCATAGCACCCTCAAGCTGTGGCACCAGCAGTAACCTAAACCACAAGCTATCAATCCTAAACCATAACCTTAATCTGTCACTCTTTTGGCCACCAATCTCTCCCAAACCGGTTGTTGCCATCAACAACAATCATAACCCATTCCTTTAACCTTAAATCTTAGCTATTATACCCCCTATATGACCCCTATAGCAGTGTTAAATCATAGCCCTAACAACAACCAAAAATAACAACTTTTTAGCCCCAAACCGTAGTTATCTACCCTTGACCCACTACCTCTTTCAACTATCAATCCACCCAACCAGTTAATACCACTAACCCAATAGCAAGAGAAGGACCTTGACATCTCAGATCTGGAGGCATATGCAATCGCATCTCAAGGTTCAATCGATACCAAGTTGGAGGCATTTGAATCACGCATAGAGGACAGACCTTATTCGTCGAATTCAGATGGAGCCAATCTCAGAGCCCAATAAAATTTCAACAAGATGAAAGGTCAGAGAGGCCTCTAAAAAAGAAAGAATGAGCCACTAATATGAGGTAGCCATGCATAAGGGTGGACTTCCCTCGATGGGAAGGAGACCCGATAGGAGGATTTCGTGCACCAAACATTACTTCCATCATCAGCAAACACTGGGTGGACACCGCTATCATCCACCTCAAAGGAGATGTTATACGATGGTACAATTGACTTGAATATAGTTATGGGGCTCCGATGTGGAAATAATTCAAGTATGCACTACTGAATCGCTTTAGACCAACTAAGTACAAGAATATCAATGGACAACTTGCTAAGATCTGACAAACCTCCACTATCTAAGAATACCATACCAGGTTTGAGGAATTAACTTATTTTGCCTGTGATTATTTTGACCAATAATTATTAGGGATGTTCATCGAAGGACTCAAGCCAGAAATTAAAGGAGAGGTTAAAGTGCAGCAGTCCTCCACCGTGAAGGCCGCAATCTCTTTCACCCAAATCCAAGAGAAACGGCTAAACCAAGATGCTTGGAGGATGAGAACCACTCTTAGACCAACAGCATATAAACCTCCCTCTGATCTTAGTCATTCTTCGTTGCTAAAAAAGTTGATGAGAGAAGAGCTACATGATAGATCGACGAAGGGCCTTTGATGGCATTGCAACGAACTTTGGAGCCACAACCATCACTGCAAAAAAGAGGAGCTTTCCATGATAAAATCTATTAAAGTATCTAAAGAAGAGTTCTAGGAACCTGAGGAGGAGAACACGAAGGAGGACCCACAGCCGACCAATTGCACGACTTATGCTTTAGCTGGCCATGCGAATCCGCAAGCAGCAAAAGTTGAAGAATCCTTTAAACAGCAACCCGTCACCATCCTCACCAACAATCTTATGAATGGCAAGGGAGAACAAGTGACCTTATGCGAGAAACATGGGAGTGAAATAATGACGATCTTGACACAATGCTTGCAAAAGCTTACTGAAATTTTAGATGCCTAGCTGACTACTTCCTACTAGGCTATATGATCTTCGTATGCTGATCTTGCAGAATGAACCACTAGCATATATTCGACCATATTGCTATCCACTTCTTTAGAGGGCTGAAGCTAAAAGGATCATCCAAGAGATGCAGGAGACATAGATCATTTAGCCACAACCTTCCCTTGCAATGACACTTTATCTCCAAAAGCTTTGCCTCTTTGTTTGCCGGTATAAACTCTTCCTGAAGTGCCACATCAAGCAGAACCAGCTATGGCTTCTGAAGCAACACTCCCAAATCTCAGGCTACTTCCAAGATTTCTCCAAGGAGCGGACCATAATGCTCAAAGTCTTCCCTGATGATGACCACCAATCCACAGCCCACAACCACAAGAAGATTAAGTCCCTCCAACAATAGTGCCCACATGGAATATGTGACACCAAATCATACTGGATGGAGATCATAATTCTAAAGAAACAGGAGAAAGGCATCCACATATCCACCATCTATAGGATCCTTCCAGTCACGATGTCATCTACATCAATACTAGCTTTACCTGACTTCGATAAAGTGTTTATTATTGATGCATCGGGAGTTAGAAATTATATTATCCACATGCAAGATGGCCAACCTATCACCGACACCAACCCCCCCCCCCCCCCAAAATTATATCATATTCAAGAGGTGTGACTCTAATCTAAAAAGATTGATAATATTATCAATAATATAATCCATCTAGGATCCAAACAATCATTTGAGGATACTAAGAATAACATGCAGTCATTCAATCACTTTCATAGAAACCTGTGCAAATTATAATTTCTTCATATTCTCTTAATGAATCACAAAACCGATCCAAAACCAGTGTCGCTAAATATAATCCATATTCATAAGGTCCACTAATACGATAAAATCCATATGACTTTAGAAAATAACCATACATCATCACTTCATATATTATACATCAAGTTTAACATTCAAGATCCCAAACAAGAGGGTAGTTTTAAAACCATTACATGGTTATCCCTCTTCAAAATATATCAACAACCTTACTTTAGACCCAAGGTGTACACATACAATGATAACATATTATCAAATGAACATTTAGCCTAATATCTTCTTGCTTTCCCATTACTTTACTCCCATATCAAATATTTTAATAAATGTAAAGCTAACCTGAAGAGGATTAGATAGCAATAGAGTGAACTAAGAGGCCTAGCAAGTATCACACAGGTTCAGAGTAAGGAAAGATATTTTCAAATTGAACCTGATATAAGAGTGCAAAGTAGAGAATATAGAAGTCTTCATATATAACATCAAATCAGATTTGCAACCATAAGGTTCATCTCTTTCGAAGCATACTTAAATCCATAATAATTTGGGAAAGTAATTAGAGCATATATGACAATCAAAAACATTTTGTTATATATTAATGACATTTAAAGTTTTAGGAGCATATCAATAATACATGAAATACTTCGAAACATGTCAAAGGAACAAATATCAAACTTAAGCTCGTATGTCACATTTGAAATTGGATGAATATCATAGGCATAAGTATGTCAAGTTGCATATCAATGACAAACGAAATATTTTGGAGCCCATCAATGAGAATACAAAACATTTCGGAGCATATCAAGGAAGTATAGGATATTTTTTGAAAGTATATCAAATGGTATGAATATTCTCAAAAGCATATCAAATGAATAAGTAACGAATAGAAGCTCAAATATCATTCAAACATAACATTCATTTCATTCTTACATAAAGTATATAAATAACTCAAAAGCAATGTTTTGGATATCATATCAAAAACATAGAGGACGAAGTGGAACCATAAACATAATGTGGAACATCCATCGCTGAATGGCCATAAAACATCTAGGAGGTCCATCCAACCATATCCGAGTAAAGTCATAGGGGGTCGACAGAGCACGCGGACTCTAAGCATAACTCCCTTTACCATTCCTAGCAAAAGTTTGCATTGTCCCATAAACACCAGAGTACAAAAGGACATGAGCAATGAATTTAGCATATATCGGAATCACATACAGAATAATAAATCATACATGTGCCTAAATAGAATAATAGAATATAACATCAATTAATACATAACATATTCTGATATATAAGGAAGTCAAGGACAAGAGCATTAAAGATTTCAGTTTTGAAATGGAAGAAGCAAGTAAAGGCAGAATTGATACAATCCCTATTTAGGCTGAATTCTGAAGATAAAATTCAAAGTTATTTACATAATACAAAAATACTCTAAATTACTCAAGAAAGGTGTTGTTGAAAAGCTAAATCAATCTAGTTTCATATGAAGCAAGCTTCATATAAATTGAAGGTCTCTACAAAGAGTTATTGTTGGTTTCGCAACCAAAGGTCTGGAATCATAGTCCCTACTTTGTAGAATTCATATGGTCCATCAAAATAGGGTTTTGACTGTCATTTCAACTCCAAATCATTCAACCTTAGGTTCAACAGAAAAGTCTAAGAGTTTATTTTCTAAAAAATCTAGTTTTACTTCAATCAGGAACTCCAACAAGAATATATAAGCAATATAGTGATAAAAGATCATTAGCTACAGATTCCATTTTATAGATTTCATATACTCAATTAAAGTAAATGTTTGGGCTAGCAAATGAAATCTAAATTCTTCAAAAGATATTTAAAAGAAAGATATATGAATCTATTTTTGAAAAAACTAAGTTTTGTTCAAATCAGAGATTTGTACTAAAAGTTACAGTAAGAACAAGGCAGATAGGTCATAATCTTGATAATATTACAATTTCATAGTTTGCCAACCAACAAAAGATTTCGGATTTGTTCAAAAATTTTCTTCATAAATCAAGGCAAAAATAAAGATAAATTTCAGTAGGAGAAAGATAGAACACTTGCCTTTGAATATTTTAGTCCTAAAGGTGTGGATTAGATCACAATCTTAAAATCCCCAAAATTCTTCTTTCCTTTTCTTCTTCTTCTTCTTCTTCTTCTTCTTCTTCTTCTTCTTCTTCTTCTCAAGTTCACGTTGTAGCCAAATCACCCCCCCTTTTTTTTCTCTAATTGTTAATTGTTTAAGCTAACATATGTGTTGATAGGTGGCAAACATGCATGCAATGTGCTTATGTGTCACTCATACACATGCACAAGTGGCACTACTTGAAACAAGATAGTGACACATGTCCTCACCATGTTTCTTTTTTAAACTTAATGTGAATTTTTTATAATTTATTTTATATTTTTATTCATATTTAGGTCCCTAGCAATCAACTTTTAATATAAAATTATTTAATTAAGAGTATTAATAAATAAATCCTAAAATTTATAAATGGGTCCTCATAAATAATTTAAAATATATCATTATAAATATTTCAGAAATAAGAGGAATATTATACTCCCCTCCTCCCCTAAAAATAAAAATTTAGTCCTCTAAATTTATCATATCTTCATCGACTAAAAGATGAGGGTAGATTGTCTTCATTTCTTCCTCTAGCTACAAAGTTATTTCATCCATAGAATGATGCCTCCATATCACTTTTACTAGAGAAATGACTCGATTCCTTAGTATCTTTTCTTTCTTATCAATAATATGTATAGGTTATTCCACATAAGATAAGTTGTGAGAAGGGTCATATATATGTTTTCTAAGCATTGTAATATGAAATATGTCATGGATACAACCCATGAATTGTGACAAGGCAATCCTGTAAGCAACATAACCAATCCTCTCAAGGACCTCAAATGTTCCAATAAATCTACGATTTAACTTTCCTTTCTTCCCAAATCTTACTATGCCTATGAAAGGAAAGACCTTCAAGAATATAAAATCGTCCACTTGAAACTCAATTTCTCGTCTTCTATTATTAGCATAGCTCTTTTGACGACTCTGAGCAGTCTTTAGTCTTTCTCTTATAACTTGAATCTTTTCGGTAGTCTCTTGTACTTTATTGGGTGTTAACAATTTCCTATCGCCAACTTCCTCCCAACAAATAGAAATTCTACATTTTCGCCCATACAAAGCTTCATAAGGGGCCATCTGAATACTAGATTAGTAACTATTATTGTAGGTGAACTCAACAAGAGAAATATCTTTATCCCACTCATCTTTCCAATCCATGATGTATGCTCTAAGCAAATCCTCAAGTGTTTGAATTGTTCTTTCTGATTGCCCATCGGTTTGAGGGTGGTAAGCAATGCTAAACTTGAATTTAGTGCTGATAGATTCTTGTAATCTTCTCCATAATCTAGAAAGGAATATGGAGTCCCTATTAGAGATGATCTCCTTTGGAACACCATGAAGCCATACTATTTCACTGATATATAATTCAACAAGTCTATCCATAGAATATGTCATATTGATCGGTAGGAAATATGCTGATTTGGTAATTCTATTAATAATCACCCATATAGCATCATGCTTTCTAGAGGTTCTGGGTAGACCTGAAACAAAATCCATGGTGATATCTAAAGGTTGTAATAAACCTTCAGGTCTTTGGTGTTCAACTTTGATTTGCTGGCAAGTTAAATATTTTGATACATATATTGTAATCTCCTTTTTCATTCATTCCCACTAGTAATGACTTTTAAGATCTTTATACATTTTTGTGCTACTCGGGTGCAAGGTGAATTTGGAATTATGACCTTCCTTTAGGATTTAATCGTTGATATATGGGTCATTTGGAACACATACTCTATTCTCCATTCTCAATAGGCCATCCTCAGAAATACGAAAACCAGACTTTGATCCTTTTTCTACTTCTTTCCTCAAGTGGATTAAACATGGATCTCGTAGATGTCTCTCTTTAATTTGTTGAATGAAATCAGATTGAACCTGGATAGAGGCCATCAATATCATTGAGTTTTGCTCATTCCTAATAGATTTCTCATCACCATTTTCTTCTAATAATTCTAATTGTTTCACAACTAAACTAGCCATAAAATTTATAGATTTTCTACTAAGTGCATCAGCTACAACATTGGCTTTACTCAGATGATATCGAATAGTGCAATCATAATCCTTTAAAAATTCTATCCATCTTCGTTGTCTCATATTTAACTCCTTTTGAGTGAAGATATACTTTAGACTCTTATGATCGGTAAATATTTCAAATGTCCACCCATATAAATAATGTCTCCAAATCTTCAGTGAAAAAATAATTGCTACTAACTCCAAATCATAGGTTGGATAATTTAGTTCATAACTCTTCAGTTGTCCAGAAGCATAAGCCATTACTTTCCCTTCTTGTCTCAAAACACATCTAAGGCCCTTCCCTGAAGCATCGGTGTAAACTACAAATCCTTCATTACCACTAGGAATTGTGAGAATAGGAGCACTAGTCAATCTTCTTTTTAACTCCTGAAAACTTTGTTTATATTCATCAACCCATTCAAATCTCACATTCTTTCGAGTTAACTTGGTGAGAGGGTTAGCAATTCGATAAAATCCCTCCATAAATCTCCTATAATAACCTGTCATGCCCAAGAAACTTCTAACTTCAGTTACATTTATTGGTGATTCCTACTTAACTACTACTTTAACTTTCTTCGGATCAACAGAGATGCCCTTACCTGAAATCACATGGCTTAGAAGGTAACTTCATTTAACCAAAAATCACATTTACTGAACTTTGCATACAACTTCTTTTCTCTTAGTATTGACAATACATTTCTCAAGTGCTCCTCATGCTCTAGGTTATTCCTTGAATACACTAATATATCATCAATGAATATGATAACATAGTTATAAAAGAGTGGATGAAATATCATATTCATTAATTCTATGAAAGCTGCAGGGGCATTAGTCAAACCAAAAGGCATTACTATGAATTCATAGTGACTATATCGAGTTCTAAAAGCAGTTTCAGGGATTATCTTCTTTCTTGATATTCAATTGACAAGAACCTGACCTCAAGTCAAGTTTGGAGAATACTTGTGCACTCTGTAATTGATCAAATAAATCATCAATTATAGGCAAAGGATACTTATTTTTTATCATCACTTGGTTCAATTGTCTATAATCAATACAAAGCCTCCATGTCATATACTTCTTTTTAACTAACAGTACTAGAGCACCCCATGATGAAATACCAGATCGAATAAAATATTTATCTAATAGTTCTTGTAGTTGTTTTCTCAATTCTTCTAGCTCGAGTGGTGCTACTCTATAGGGAGGCTTGGATATTAGTATTGTTCTAGGGATAATATCAATAGCAAATTCACTCTCTCTATCTGGAGGTAATCTAGGCAAGTCATCTGGGCAAACATTAGGAACTCTCTAACTACCAAAATTTCTTTTAGATGAGCTTCTTGATTTAAATTCTCATTTATGCATATAATATAGCAAGAATAACCCTTTTGTATAAATTGATGAGCTTGAAACGCCGATATTAGGTAAGGAAGTGAGTCATGCATAATATCGTTAAAATAAATAATGGGCTGATCTGGTATACAAAAAGTGATTATTTTTGTATAAAAATTAATACTAGTATGATAGGAAGATAGCCAATTCATGCCAAGTATAATATCAAAGTCCTGAATCTCTAGGAGAATTAAATCAACAAGGAGTTCATGTTCTCCGATAAAAATTAAACAAGACGGATAAAGCAAGTTTGATTCAAAGTATCCCCTACTATAGTAGTTATATACAACTCATAATCCAATAGTTTAGGTTGAATGCCCAAGTGACAAGTAGAAGTTTATGAAACAAAAGATAGATTGGACCCGAGATTAAATAAAACCTTTGCATTCTTATTAGAAACGTGAATAATACCTTTGACTACTGATTTAGAAGCCCGGGAATACTATTTAGTGATGGCATTAACTCTAGCATGGGCTATCATTCTGGGTGGTAATGACTCTTTCTTCTTATTCAGTGGACATTCCTTTATTTTATGATCTAGTTTCCCACAAGCAAAATAGGCTCTACTAACCCGAAAACACTTACTTATTTCATGATTATATCCATATTTTGCACATGACTGAGTTCTTTGAGGTGGCTTTCCCTTCTCTAATCTTGGCATCTTGATCCTCTTATTACTATTTTCATATTCATTTACTCTCTTACTTTTGCTTATAAACTTGTCCTTGTAGTTCTTACCCATAATTTCATGTATATCCTCCAAGTCTCTTTTATTATTAAGGCCCTTTCTACCACATCAGCATATGAAAGAATTTTTAAGGTTGATATCTGACTCCTTATCGCCGATCTTAGACCTCTCTCAAATCTTTTTGTTTGTCAATCACTCAAAAAAATCACTAAACCTCAACGCATATTTCTAATATGATATATATATATCAGTATGTCTTAGTAATCCTCAAACCATGCTCTGATACCATCTCTGTCGCAACCCCCTCGAATTATATCATATTCAAGAGGTATAACTCTAATATAAAAAGATTGGTAATATTATCAACAACATAATCCATCCAGGATCTAAACAATCATTTGAGAATACTAAAAATATAACATGCAGTCCTTAATCACTTTCACAAAAACCTATGCAGATTATAATCTCTTCACATTCTCTTAATGAATCACAAAACCAATCCAAAACCAATGCAGCTAAATATAATCCACATTTATAAGGTCCACTAATGCAATAAAATCCATATGACTTTGGAAAATAACCATATGCCAACACTTCATATATTTTACAGCAAGTTTAACATTCAAGATCCCAAACAAGAGGGTAGTTTTAAAACCATGAGTCTACAACTTTACTTTAGACCCAAGGTGTACACATATAATGATAACATATTGTCAAATGAACATTTAGCCCAATAACTTCTTGCTTTCTCATTGCTTTAGCCCCGTATCAAGTATTTTAATAAATACCTAGCTAACCTGAAGAAGATTAGATAGCAACAGAGTGAGCTAAGAAGCTTAACAAGTATCAAACAAGTTCAAAGCAAGGAAAGGTGTTTTCAAAATGAACCTAATATAAGAGTGCAAGGTAGGGAATACAAAAGTCTTCACATATAGCATCGAATCATATTCACAACTACAAGGTTCATCTCGTTCGATGCATACTTAAATCCATAATAATTTAAGAAGGTAATTAGAGCATATGTGACAATCAAAAGCATTTTAGTATATATCAATGACATTTAGAGTTTTAGGAGCATATCAATAATACATGAAATACTTCGGAACATGTCAAAGGAACAAATATCAAATTAAGCTCGTATGTCACATTTGAAGTTAGATGAATATCATAGGCATAAGTATGTCAAGCAGCATATCAATGGTAAATAAAATATTTTAAAGCCTATCAATGAGAATACAAAATATTTCGGAGCATATCAAGGAAGTATAGGACATTTTTTGAAGGTATATCAAATGGTATGAATATTCTCAAAAGCATATCAAATGAACAAGTAACGAATAGAAGCTCAAATATCATTCTGACATAACATTCATTTTATTCTTATCCAAAAAATACAAATAACTCAAAAGTAATGCTTTGGATATCATATCAAAAATATAAAGTGCGAAGTGGGACCATAAACATAATATGGAACATCTATCGCTGAATAACCACCAAACATAAGTCTCTTATGTCTAGGAGCTCCATCCACCTATGTCTAAGTGAAGTCATAGGGGCCTGCAGAGCACACGGACTCTAAGCATAACTCTCTTTACCATTTTTGACAAAAATTCACATTGTCCCATAAACACCAAAGTACAAAAGGACATGAGCAATGAATTTAGCATATATCGGAAGCACATGTAGAACAATAAATCATACATGCCCCTAAATAGAATAATAGAATATAACATCGATTAATACATAACATATTCTAATATATAAGGAAGTCAAGGATAAGAGTATTAGAGATTTCAGTTTTGAAATGGAAGAAGCAAGTATAGGCAGAATTGATACAATCCCTATTCAGGCTGAATTCTGAAGATAAAATTCAAACTTATTTAGATGATTAAAAAATACTCTAAATTAGTCAATATAAGTGTTGTTGAAAAGCTAAATCAATCTAGTTTCATATGAAGTAAGTTTCATACAACTTGAAAGTCTCTATAAAGAGTTATTGATGGTTTTACAACCAAAGGTCTAGAATCATAGTCCCTGCTTTATAGAATTCATATAGTCTATCAAAATAGGGTTTTGATAGTCATTTCAACTCCAAATCATTCAATCCTAGGTTCAACAGAAAGGTCTAAGAGTTTATTTTCTAACAAATCAATTTTGTGACAATTGGAAACTCCAATAGGAAGATATAAGCAATATAGTAATAAAAGGTCACAAGCTACAGATTCCATTTTACAAATTTTATATACTCAATTGAAGTAAATGTTTGGGCTAGCAAATGAACTCCAAATTCTTCAAGCATAGGTTCAAAAGAAACATAGTTGAATCTAGTTTAAAAAAAACTAAGTTTGTTCAAATTAGAGATGTGTACTAAAAGTTGCAATAAGAACAAGGAAAATAGGTCATAATCTTGAAAATATTACAATTTCATAGTTTAGCAACCAACAAAAGATTCAAAATTTTTCTTCATAAATCAAGGCAAAAACAAAGATAAATTTCAATAGGCGAATGATAGAATACTTACCTTTGAATATTTTAGTCCCGAAGGTATGGATTAGATCACAATCTCAAAATCTCCAAATTTCTTTTTCTTTCCTTCTCTTCTTCTTCTTCTTCTTCTTCTTCTTCTTCTTCTTCTCCTCAAGTTCACGTTGCAGCCAAAACACCCCCCTTTTTTATTCTCTAATTATTAATTTTTTAAGCTAACATATGTGTCGATAGGTGGTGAACATGCATGTAATGTGTTTATGTATCACCCATGTACATGCACGAGTGGCACTACTTTAAATAAGGTAGTGACACATGTCCTCACCATGTTTCTTTTTTTCTTAACTTAATATGAATCCTTTACTATTTATTTTATTTTTTTATTCATACTTAGGTCCCTAGCAATCAACTTTTAATATAAAATTATTTAATTAAGTGTATTAAGAAATAAATCCTTAAATTTATAAATGGGTCTCATAAATAATTTAAAATATATCATTATAAATATTTTAGAAACAAGCTTTGTTGAATTACACAGCAAAACCCTCACTCCAAATAACCTAAAGCTACCAATTAATGATGAGGGAATGCTAACCTTTGTTGAATTTATGGCTTCGTATGATATAGGACAACAACACGAAGAGAAGATAAAAGTAAGTCCTAAAAAATTATAGCTTCTACTTCCTCTAAACTCACATCGAGCATACCCTACCATCGACTACACTAGAAGGTAGCTACCATCACAGAGAAAGGCCTGGCTATCATTAAAAAATAACTACACGCCAGCTCGCACAAGAAAGAAACAACCACCGGAGTAGAAGAAAGTTTATTATTAAAGATCAAGTCTTTCTCCATATCCATCCTTACCAATAGGAATTTATGAAGAATCGAGCCTTTCGGAAGTGGCCTCCTAGTTTTCTTGGTCCATGCAAAATTGGAGATTACATTAAAGTCGTGACTTATGGAATAGATCAGTATATAGATTTAAAAATATAATTGATCCTCTAAGTTTCTCATAGTAAATGAAAGTTTAGAAAGGACAACTCAGCCCAGATCCATCCACCTAACATCCCAACTAATAAGAAGGTTCAAGTTCAGCTGATGATCGCATAGGATCGTAGGATCGTGATGCATCACCTTCCAAATACTATTACCCATTATGGAGAGATACAAGATAATGTTGGACCGTCGGACTATAGTGCGCCTACCGTAGATGCCACAAGGAAGCTTCAAGAAGAATTGTAGATCAATACCTAAAGTTCATGGAGCCTTAACCTTGAGGATAAGACTGATTTGAAGAGGACGGGTCTGTTAGGACTCTAGCTAGAGGAGTCCTAATTTAGTTTCATGGAAGAAAGCAATCATGTAAAATATAAGGGACATTCAAGTAAATCCTATCTAGTCAACCCACATTAAGGAAAGTAAAGAGACAGGCTAGGTTAGGATTAATTAAGGAAGATATTTCAGGGGAGAGTAAGATGCATATTATCTTAATTAACCACTCCTTATCCTAGTTAAAGAGAGGTTGGTTAAGGAGATGTTAAATTAGAATAGGATTAGGAAACAATAAAGTAACCGACCACCTCTAGATGGGCCAGTTGGTGGTTGGACTTAGAGTTGCATTAGGAGTTGCTTAGGAGTTGGTTGAGAGAAGGAGTCTAAAAGTAGGAGTTCTCATTGGAATTAGGGATTGTAAGCCTATAAATAGCCTTGTAATCATCCACTTTTTATCATGAATAGATCAATCTTTCTTTAAAATCTATAAGGGTTCTAACATCCAATGGATTTAATCCCCTTGTAACATTTGGGGACTATGGCGTAGTGGCCTAGTACGTCTATAATCGATGAGTCGAGTGAGTTATTATGAAAATAATAATTTACTATATCAGAAGAAATTCTGATGGGAGCGACTCACGGTCAGCTCGGTATTGGGTCTAAAGAGTTACACATATATGGTGGATGCTTCAATGAATAAAGGATTTGATGGGGATCCAATTAGCCCCTATTCTCATTAGATGAGACCCTATGTTGATGGGCTCCTTGCTTAAGGCCCAGTTAGAGGTCTAAGGAGATTATTGGATAGAGATCCAATAATGCAATGTTAGTGGGTAATTGGATGAAAATCCAATATCCACTAAGGCAAGAGCCTTAGGGGTTTTGGTGGCTCTCTATAAATAGGAGGGGAGACTCATGGTTGATAGGTTGCAGCTCTGGCCTCCCCCTTCTATTGTCATCCCTCCCTCTGCGCAAGAAATACGAGATCAGTTTGGAGGAGTTTCGATCTATCGTGTGGATACCGCTAGAGAGGAGGACGCTTGACCTCCTTCATCCTCTCCATCCAGATCTGGAAATATAGGGATATACAATCTCCTTAGATAAAATCAATCTCTATCACATGACATGGTTTTATCAATTTTTATGTTTTCTCATGACCCTAATCTTTTGTACGATAATTTGATCTTCATGGAAAACTGATTTTTGTTTTGATTTTTGCTATGCATGTAATGCTCCCACTGAGGTTTCTCAAGAGTAGTATTAGAGCCAAGGTTTTCATGTGAAAGATTGGTTTTAAACTGCGTGTGGCGAGATTGAATTGCATAAAATCGTTATATATGTTCTTACTGCATTTTTGTAGTAAACGCAGCGAGGAGGGGCAGTCCGCCATGGCCAAACCCCTTGTAGGGATGGCCGACCATGGCTAGGCCCCTTGCAGGGGTGGCCACCCATGGCCAAGCCAGTTGTAGGGGCAGCCGGTTGCGACCAATGCCCCTACAAAGGCGGTTGGATGCTGCCAAGGCCAGGCTACCGCCTCAGGCGGCACTGGCACGGGCCATCACTGACGGGCAGACCACCACGGCATAGCCGCCAGCGTAGGGAGGGCTATAGGCCGCAGGAGCGACCGCTAGTAGCCACCCACAAGGGTCTGCCACCCGCTGCTAACCCCGCCACCGAGGGGCGATGGCATCAACCGTAGGGGTGGCCACCCCTTGGTAGGGCAGTTGCCAATGGGGCAGTGGCGTATTGAGGCTGAGAGAAGTGGGCTAGGGCATCCTTTTCAAAAAGGACAATATGGCCCCTTGGAATTTTTGAAATTTTAGGGTATGTCCTATGCCTAGAATATCAAAAACACCCTTAACAATTCTGAAAATATCAAGGATTGTTCTCTTTTCTAGAATTATGAAAATGCCCTTGACAATTCTCAAAATTTTAAGCATGTCTTGATCTTAAAAAAATTAATTAATTAAATAATTTAATTAATTATTATATATCTAATAAATCTTACATATGATGTGATGTACATGTGATGTATGATGTGGATGGATGACCATGAGCTATGAGTTGTGATGTGTGTAATTGTGATTATTATTATTATTATTATTATTATTATTATTATTAGGGCCTAGGTGCCTTTGTTTTTCTCGTTTATTGTCGGGCCTATGTGTCTATAATTATTTGTAATTACATAGAGAGGCGCGATGGGAGCGTGGAGGTGACAGCAGATCCCATGATGTCGTGGTAGGAGATCACGACACATGGTGATGTGACGATTCGACAGAACCGATGATGATGAGATCAATAATCGCAGGGCATGGAGATGCGCCGATGTATATATAGATCTTATTGTAAGTGATTAGGCCCATTGACTCAGGATTAATCATATTAGGTGACAGCTCATAATCATCCGGTGTAGCTTGCATATGTGATGTGTGATACACTTAATATATATATATATATATATATATATATTGCATGTGATGTAGATATATATTAATTATGTATGTGTATGACATGACATATTAGGAGACTAATATGAAATAAAAACCCCTCCTACAATAATATTAAGTCGGTAAGCATGATACAATAAAATTGACCCATGTGGCCTTCCATCGTTATAGGAAGAAATTGAATCATGACATAGGTTGAGTTGGTTGAATCCCTCGAGGCTCACCTATCTATGTGATTGAGTTCTTGCCTATGACATAGAAATGTCACTAGTGACTTGAGGACATGGTATGCTTGGTCGAATCTCTCGAGGGTATATCATCAAATCAAACTCATCTTGTAACGATGATGATGACTTAACTGAATATCATGGTTGGTCGAGTCCCTCGAGACCACGATGATTCGGAGGTCGAACGTGATGGGAATCACAAGGAGTTGTTATTGGCAAGAGTTGCCTACCTTTTTGGCTTAATATAATTGGTCCAGTCCCTTGAGATTGCATTAGGACACCAATTAAATCCCGATCCCCACTAGGAGTCTGTTGGAGACTTCTGTCTCATGTGTCGAGGGTGTTATGTGATTCGCTAAGAAAATAGTATGAGTATATTAAGATAGAAGTCCATATCTTAATTGGTATTTTCTGTAAAATTTACATATTATTTATTTATGCTATATCTTGTTTGTCAGAAATATGTCGCTTACAAACCCCCTACGTGGCATACTTGATGCCAACCGCCTCACTAGTCTAAACTACACAGATTGGCTCCATAATTTGATAATTGCTCTCAGGACAGAGAAAATCATAAACATCCTTAATATAATTGTGCCCACGCCGGAGGAAAGGATAAGCGAGGATGAGATCGCTCGCTTTGTGAAGTATAAAGATAGTCCTAAAGGACAATATGTATGTTGATCTTATACTTCAGTTCCTACTAGATTCCTTTTCATAGTTCATTATTAACTTTAATATGAACAAGTTTGAGGTAACTCTACCTGAGCTCCTCAATATATTGAGGGAAGTTGAGAGTACCATCAAGAAAGAGAAGTCAGTTCTCTATATTGGTAAGACCAATAGGAAATGAAAGGCTAGTAAGACCCTTAAGAAGGGCAAGGGTAAAGAAAGATCAGGTAAGACAAAAGTTGCCAAGAAATACCCAGTAAAGAACAAAGGAAAGTGCTTCCACTATGACCAAGATGGGCATTAGAAGAGGAACTATAAGGACTACCTTGCAGATAAGGCGAAACAGAAGGTTAGAGAAGCTTTAGGTATATTCATAATCAGCTTGCCAGATAACACATGGTTATCATATCTATAAGTCATTGCAAGTTCTAGCAAGATCCAGGAGATTGGCTAGAGGCGAAATGAACCTCAAGATGGGCAATAGAGCAAGAGTTGCAACAATTGCTATTAGGGAGGTTATCTTACATCTACTTGGTGGAGCTATTATTGCATTGGATGCATACTATTTTGTTCTCTCTATTATCAAAAATATTATTTTCATCTCTTGTTTGATAATTAGTAGATATAAATTAGTTTTTGAGAATAATAGTTGTTCAATAATTATGGATGATGAGATCATCACTAGAGGGACCCTTATAAATGTCTTACACTTCTCCACACATCATGAATATAAATACATCTAAGAAGAAAAGAGAAGAGGTGAATAATGCATATCTATGGCATTGTAAGCTATATCATATATGTGAGGGAAGGATTCAAAAGTTACTGAAAGATGGATACTTAGATCTATTTGACTATAAGTCATATGCAACTTGCGAGCCTTGCCTTCGTGGGAAGATGACCAACTCTCCCTTTAGTGGAACTAGAGAGAGAGCCACTAAGTTATTGGAACCCATACATAGTGATGTATGTGGTCCCATGTCGACTCAGGCTATAGATGATTACTTATACTTCATTACATTCACTGATGATTTCTTTAGGTATGGACATGTGTACTTGATGAAACACAAATCTAAGGCCTTTGAGAAATTCAAAAAATATAAGAATGAGGTGGAGAACTAAATTGGACAGAGTATTAACACTCTTCGATCAGATCAAGGAGAAGAGTACTTGAGTATGGAGTTCACCTATTTCCTCAAGGACAATGGGATTCTATCCCAGTGGACTCCTCCTTATACACCTCAGCTCAATGGTGTATCAGAAAGGAGGAATTGCATGCTGTTAGACATTGTGTGGTCCATGATAAGTTTCACAAACCTACCTGTCTCATTCTGGGGGTACGCCCTAGAGACCGCAGCTTACTTTTCGAACAGAGTTCCATCAAAGTTGGTAGTGTCTACACTATATGAGATATAGAAAGGAAAGAAGCCCTATCTTAAGGTGGTTAAGATTTGGGATTGTCTTGTCCATGTTAGAAGACATAACCCCGATAAGTTAGAATCAAGGATAAAATGGTGCACATTCGTGAGATACCCTAAAGGAACTTATGGGTATTATTTCTATCATCTCAAGGATCGAAAGGTTTTTATTGCCTAAAGAGCTGTGTTCCTTGAAAAGGAACACATTCTTGGTAGAAATAGTGGGAGTGAGATAGAATTGAGTGAGCTTAGAGAACCTAGCTCAAGCACCATTTAAGAGCCTGAGTCTATTCTGGTACCTAACACAGAAGTTCCAACTTTGCGTAGGTCTAGCAGAGTATCTCACCCTCCTGAAAGATATGTGGGACATATCAGTGGAGAGGACTCTCAGGATATTGCTTCTCAAACCTACAAGGAGGCTGTTATGAGTATAGACTCTGGAAAGTGGCAAGAAGCCATGAATTCAGAGATGGATTCTTTGTACTCTAATAAGGTTTTCAACCTTATGGATGCACCTGAGGGTATCGTACCCATCGACTGTAAATGGATCTTTAAGAAGAAGATCAGAGTAGATGGAAAGGTGGAGACCTATAAGGCAAGGCTGGTAGCTAAAAGATATCGTTAAAGACAAGCAGTTGACTATGATGAAACATTTTCACCTGTAACCATACTTAAGTCCATTAGAATTCTTTTGGCTATTGTAGCACACTATGACTCTAAGATCTGACAGATGGATGTAAAAATGGTATTCCTCAATGGCAACCTCGAGGAGGAGGTGTATATAATACAACCAGAGGGATTCGTATCTAGAGAGAGTCTAGATAAAGTGTGTAGGTTGCTCAAGTCCATTTATAGTCTAAAGCAAGCTTCCCAAAGTTAAAACATAAGATTTGATAAGATGATTAGATCTTATGACTTCATTAAGAATGAAGATGAGCCTTCTGTGTACAGAAAGATAAGTGGGAGTACTATCATCTTATTTATATTATATATGGATGACATCCTAATCATTGGGAATGATGTAGGAATGCTCTCCACATTAAAGACTTGGCTATCCAAAAACTTCTCCATGAAAGATTTTGGGGAAGCATCCTATATTTTGGGGATCGAGATCTATATAGATAGATCTAAGAGGATGTTTGGCTTGTCTCAATCTATGTACATAGACTCCATTGTCAAAAGATTTGGCATGAAAAATTTCAAAAGAGGTCTCATATCAATGAGACATGAAATATCACTTTCTAGGAGTATATCCCCAAAGACTCCTGAAGAAAGGGCAGACATAGATAAGATACCTTATGCCTCAATAATAGGGTCTATCAAGTATGTTATGCTTTGTACCAGGCCTGATATAACACATGCTCTGAGTGTCACAAGTAGGTATCAGACAGATCCAAGTTTAGAATATTGGAAGGCAGTAAAGTATATCCTTAAGTACTTGAGAAGGACTAAGGATCTTTTACTAGTATATGTAGGAGGTAGCCTCCAGGCTGAGGGCTCTACGGACTCAAGTTTATAGTCCGATATTGATGATAGCAAGTCAAACTCAGGGTATGTTTTCACCCTAAATGGACGAGCAGTAAGTTGGAAGAGTTCTAAGCAAGATACTACTGCTGACTCGACCACAAAGGCGGAATACATTGTTGTAGTAGAAATAGCAAAGTAAGGGGTATTGATGAAGAAGTTCAATAGAGATTTGGGAGTCGTACCAAGCAGCGTGGAGCTGATTATTATATATTACGACAGCGATAGGGTAATAGCTCAGCAAGGGAACCTAGGTCTTATCAAAATTGTTCTAAGGAGGTTCTATCTAATTAGAGTAATCATAACCCGAAAAGATATAGTAATGGAAAGAGTTTCATCCGAAGATAATATTGTAGATCCATTGATGAAGCCACTAGCTTAGATTG
Source organism: Ensete glaucum (assembly GCA_021527575.1). Taxonomy (NCBI): domain Eukaryota; kingdom Viridiplantae; phylum Streptophyta; class Magnoliopsida; order Zingiberales; family Musaceae; genus Ensete; species Ensete glaucum. The sequence continues at coordinate 42,679,107 of CM038551.1, read as the reverse complement.
TATTTGAGCATCATAGGAGTCTGATATGGATCAAACACATAGATGATTGGCTTTAGGTCAAGTGGGAGATTATTGGTTAAAGGTGCCCTGGAAGCCAATCACGTGAGTGATGGCACGTGTGACACGCTACACGATCTGTTTACTTAAGATTATTACTAGCTTATTTTCACATTATATTATCTATTGCATATATATATTGTGATGTCCTTGGTTCTGTGCAATGAGAATCGGATCATAATGAGATCACGTAATGAGATCGGTTTACCTTTAAACATAGATCCTAAATAATCCTGGTCATAAGTTACTCGAAAGAGAAATTGAGATAACCGGACAGATTGGTGTACTATATACCCATCCATATGATGAAGGCGACTGGTCTTATAACCATTTGTGTGAAGACACTAAGGATATAGTACAGATGCTCATTGGAGAATGAGTTCACTGATTGATCCGCTTATGGAATAATGTTTAGTTAAAGATACCTAATGTCATACAGTGATTCTATAGTTATAGTTGTGTATCTAGTCCTTTGACTTGAGACACCAAGGATGCCTTGTATAAGTACTCCTTTCTTTGACGCCAGACATACAAGATTGGGAAGTTCCAGATCTGATATAGTAGGTTATCGAGATTGGTAGCCAACCTTATGAAAGCAATTGAGTGTCAATAGAGGATTATCCACTCTCAATATCGTTAGAGGAATATCCCATATATGCTTGCTCAAACAAATCCCTAGCCAGGGTCATTTAGATTGAGATAGAAGGAGTTCTCTAAGAGAATCCGATTAGAGTGAGACTTTGATAGATTTCGTATGTGACATGATAGTACCATATCCAATATACAGTCTCTGCAATATTAGTTAGATGAGAGATTATAGATACATGGCTATTATAGACAAATAGGTCTGATGGATTTAATCCCCCCATACCATCTGGGGACTATAGCGTAGTGGCCTAATACATCCATAGTCGATAAGTCGAGTGAGTTGTTATAGAGATAATAACTCACTATATCAGAAAAAATTCTGATGGGAGCGACTCATGGCTAGCTCAGTATCAGGCCTAGAGAGTCACACACATATGGTGGATGCTTCAGCAAATAGAGGATTGGCTAGAGATCCAATTAGCTCTTATTCTCATTAGATGAGACCCTATGCTAATGGGCTCCTTACTTAAGACCCAATTAGAGGCCTAAGGAGATTATTACATAGAGATCCAATAATGTAAGGTTAGTGGGTAATTAGATAAAGATCCAATACCTACTAAGGTAGGAGCCCTAGGGTTTTTGGTAGCTTTCTATAAATAAGAGGGGAGACTCATGATTGATAGGCTATAGCTCTAGCCTCCCCCTCCTATTTTCCTCCCTCCCTCTGTGTAAGAGTTATGAGATCAGATTGGAGGAGTTTCATTACAAAGATTCATCGTGTGGATACCGCTAGAGAGGAGGACATTTGACCTCCTTCATCCTCTCCATCCAGACCTGGAAATATAGGGATATATGATCTCCCTAGGTAAAATTAATCTCTATCACATTACATGATTTTATCAGTTTTTGCGGCTTTCTTGCAATCTCAATCTTTTGCACAACGTTTTAATCTATGTGGGAAACTGATTTTTATTTTGATTTTCGCTGCGCATGTTATGCTTCCGCTGTAGTTTCCCAACAGCTTGGCGTGTGGTTGTTTTTTAATGAAAGTCAGACCTTCCTATGTGATGGTAGTTGCTGATAAAACCCCAGAAGGAGCCCTATAGATTTTGATCCTTGAGGGGGATCAACCCTTGGAACGCTATAGAGGTTCCTCCCTCCTAGACTCGGCACAAAGATTGAATTGAAGATGATAATTGCTTACCTTCAAAGAGGGAGGTGGCTACATCTTAAATAGGGATCAAAGTCCTAACCTAAGGGGGCACTTATCTAGGTGAAATTACCCTTTTGACCCTCCTATAGCCATCCTATGTTAATAGGAATAAGGGGTGGCTAGGTTGGCTCTATAGCTGACCTAAGCAGGGGTAAACCCTGGCCGACTTGCCTAGTAAGGGGGGCAGTGACTACTATGCCCTAAGGGCTAATCCAAACTCTGGATATACTCATTTATATGATAGGAGAGGCCTTATTATAATTTAGCAGAGTTTTTATTGACTTCTACCAGAATGATTAGGACTCAACCCTGTTGGAGCCCTATCAAGTCCGCCCTCTCAGAATCAGCCTTGTCCTCAAGGATGAGGATTCATAAATTCAGGAAACTAGATCTTCAATTCCACATATGATTCTTATGCTATCATTAACTAAACTTTAGCTCTCTCATCAGCCGTGATGTTAGTTGGAAGGATTCGGGCTGAGTCCTCTTTTTTAAATTTCTATTTGAGGTAGGATACCTGGCGGATCAATTGTAATCTTGATCTGGTGCGTAAATTTGATCTCCAAGTTACGGCCCCAATCTAAAACTCAATTTTACAAGGCCCAAAGAAATAGGGAGACCACTTCATTAAGGCTTGAGTTTCCTACTGATCGGGCTGAAGGAGTAGAAAAACTCGATCTTCCATTTTTCATTCATTCTGAGGTTTGTCGGGAGGCTGTTTCTTCTTTGAAAGTGTTGCCATATGATTAGTCTTTAGTGATATCCAATCTTTCATCTGGAATGGTGACTACCCTCTGGTATGGTTCAGGATGATGAGAGCTCAATTTGGCGTGAGCATAGATTGCAATTCTTCTAGTTTTACTCCTCTTTCGTGCCATGGACCTGTATCCAACTATATTTTAAATTTGGTAGTAATTAATATCTCCTGTAAAAACCTCATATGAAGTGTGGGGGAAGCCTAAGTGTAAATTAGGAGTAAACCATCTTGCATAAGAATAGCCCCAATTCCAACTCCTAACGCATCGGCCTCAATGACCAAAGTGCGGTCGAAATTAAGCAGCGCTAGGACCGACGTCATCGTTATAGCTGCTTTGAGTCATTCAAAGGCTGCGGAGGCTTTATCCAACCATAAGAAGGAGTCTTTCTTCAGTAAGGACATGAGCGGGGTACTGATCTTGACATAATCTTTTACAAAATTTTGATAGTAGCTCGTGAGTCCAAAGAAATCGCGTAATGATTGTACATTTGTAGGTCTCGACCATCCTTGCATTGCCTCGATCATCACCGGGTCTACCGCCACTCTGTCCTCTGATATAATATGCCCAAGATACTCCACTTTACGTTGTATGAAACTACACTTTAACTATTTTATATAAAGAGTATTTCCTAGAGAATTGTTAGAACAGTTCATAAGTGCAGAAACTATAGTGGTCGTTATACATGCGGAATGCAATTTTCGGAATGTCTTCAATGCATACCCGAATCTAGTGATAAATGGAACGGAGATCCAGTTTAGTGAAGACTCGGGCTCCTTTTAATTCATCCAAGAGCTCATCTATGATGGGCATAGGATATTTGTCCTTGACGGTGATAGCGTTCAAGGCTCGATAATCAATGCACATCCACCATGTACCATCCTTCTTGCGCACTAGCAACACCGGTGAAGAATAAGGGCTGCAACTCAGTCGAATTACCCCGATGTCCAACATCTCTTTAATGATGTTCTCCATCTTATCCTTCTGTAAGTGAGGATAGCAATATGGACAGAAATTTGTTAGAGGTTTGCCCAGCAGAATAGGAATATGGTGGTCATGCTGCCAGTTAGGGAGCAACCCGCACGGCTCCGTGAAAACATCCACGAATTCATCAAGCAAGAGGGCAAGCTTAGGATCTGAAATTTGTATATTCTCCCCCTTAGATGACTGCAAGATATGCATTAAAAATCCTCCATACGCTTTGTGCAAAACTTTCTTTATTTGTTGCGACAAAACGATAGAAATTTGGCTCCCGTGCTTGCCTCGTAACATGACCTATCTCCCCTTGCAATAAAATTTCATGATTAATTTAGAAAAATTCCAAGAGATATCACCTAGTGTTGTGAGCCATTTGATCTTGAGTACAGCTTCATAATCATCGATGGGTAGGAGGAAGAAATCGGCTACCACTTCTTGGTCTTGGAGGAGTAGTTTCATCCGCGGGCACCGTTGGTCGCAATTAAAGATTCGACCGTCGACGACCTTTATGTCAAACTTATTGCAACCTTTGATTTGAAGCACCAAATGTGTAGAAACCTTACTATTGAGGAAGTTATTGCCCGTGTCGATGAGAACCATAATGGGTTGAGGTTTTAGAAGTCCTCCAACTTTCATCATCGGTAGGTTGGAATAGCCAGCCAATGCGTGCACTACGTAATCGGCCGATTGAGACTATTCCTCTATGGCTTTTTCTTTATATTTAAGGGCTTCCTCAGATGTTTTATTATCCTTACCCTCCACTGGTTTAATCATGAGGAGTCGGCCCTTTTTATAGTGATGTTCACAGCTCCACAGTTCATCGCGATGCCAACATAACCCCTTTGTCGATCATCCATGAAGCTCGTTTCTTGTCAAATTTTTTGGTGCGGGGGCTTGGATGGCAGAAGAGGGGGGCAGTAGGCCTTGGCACTGCTAGTCGGGGAGCGACCCTTGTCCTTCGTACCTCGTGGTTCAATTGTTCTTCCTGGCTACGTGCGAAGGAAATCACCGCCCTAAGAGTGTACGGTTGTCGTGCCTTTACTTCTCCTCGGATCTTCAGCTTTAGGCCCTCGATAAAAGTACCTAAAAGTTGTTTCTCAGACCAATTCTTAGTTTGGTTCAATAAATGCTCAAACCTTGTTTGGTATTCTTGTATTGTAGAGGTTTGACGAATCTTTGCCAATTGTCCGTCGATGTTGTTAAAATCGGTTGGTTCGAAACAGTTTAGTAGTCCATCCTTGAATCATTGCTAAGAGAGTCCTCCATGGGTATACTTAAACTAATTAAACCACTGAATAGCATCTCCCTCGAGGTGGATGGAAGCAATCTCCACTCGTGTGACGTTGGCGGTTCGGTAGAACCGAAAATAGCGTTCCGCGCGAGAGATCCACCTGATCGGGTCTCCTTCTTCCCATCTAGGGAAGTCAACCTTCATGCATCGATTTTTGAGATCAGAGGTGATGTGGCCATGTTCTTGAGGATCATCTCATCAATCTAAAGTTTCTCCGTGTTGTGATTTACTCGGGCTCGACGGTCGGCCAATGTTGAATTCGGCGAAAAGGGATCACATCTTCTCTTCCATGCGGTTTCAAAAGGCTTCAAGCTTTGAATCGATAGCCTTCTCTGATTACATAGTATATACCTCAAGATCTATAATATTGAGATTTTTTTTTTATTGTCAGGTTAGTGGCATGGGAATTTTGGAGAAGAGGGTGGCCGGTTGGAAGGTGAATCAGTCTGGATGGAAGTAGGCTACGGTTTAGGGCAGATTTGGAGCTACGATTTTATGGAGTTTAGGCTGCGAATTGGCATGGTTTTAGGGTTGTGATAGTAGTAGATGAAGGTTAGGAAAATATATTTTAGATCTAAGATAGATGGTAGCAAGAGTAGGTGTCTCGGTAAGGAAGGTTTTCTAAAAACATAGGTGGATCGATAAGGAAGTAGGCTAATTTGGGTGGCTAATTTGGGGGTTGTTTGGATTCGGTTTAGGGTAGGGTTTTGAAGGGCTTTTGGTAAGAATGGTAGGGTTTGGTGATGAAGAAAGGAGAGTCTAAAATCTCACAAAAAATAACACTCAAATCTGATAGACTTCGGTGAAAAGAAGTGTTGCGATATGCTGTCCTGCTAAATCAGTTTTTATCAATATAAATTCCAGGGGAAAGTTTAAGAAAATTATGCAGAAACCCTTGGTTTAGATGTTGTCAATACTAGTAGAAATTTTGACTAAATTTTGACCACATACGGTAGGGAAATAGGGCAAAAGATGTAAAGTAGATTCCTTCATTATAAAATTCCAGAACTACATAATGGTCAAAGATTACACAAGAAAACTAGTTCTAGAAGGAGTTTTTTTATAAAACTAAATCTAGATGAAAGTTAACTTGATCTTGAGAATTATATAAAAATTTTGGCCAAAAACGATGAACAAAAATTTAGTTTCAAGAGGCTAATAAACAAAAGGTAAATTCTACGTTGTAAAATTTTAGTACTGTGTAATAAAGAATTGTTGTGCTATAAGTCAAGATCTAGAAGGAGTTTTTTCACGAGATTAATCTTAAATGAAAGTAAGATGATCTATAAAATTGTATAAAAGTTTTAGTCAAAAAGGATAATTAAAAGTTTAGTTTCAATTGGCAAGAATTGGCTGAAAATTTCTACAGTGTTTCATCTTTGCAATGATGATAACGTTTGCGATGAACAAATTTTGCAACAGATAAAATTTAGAAAAAATGTTCAACATATAAAGTAAGGAATCTTGCAGTATTAAAGAGTTATGAATAATAAAAAAATATCATATTTCTAGATCAAATGTTGGGGGTAGTGACAGACTGATTTGATCTGCTACTGGGTGAAAGGTGGAGGCGCGTGTCATAGCAATCATGGGAATTACTTGGGAAGGTGGAGGCAGCTGAGATGGCTACGGGGGCAGCAAGATCACTACTATGATACCAGATGATAAGACTGCAGAAGGATCCCTATAGATTTTGATCCTTGAGGGGGATCAACCATTGGAACGCTATTGGGGTTCCTCCCTCCTAGACTCGGCACAAAGGCTGAATTGAAGATGATAATTGCTTGCCTTCAAAGAGGGGGGTGGCTACATCTTAAAAAAGGATCAAAGTGCTAGCCTAAGGGATACTTATCTAGGTAAAATTATCCTTTTACCCCTCCTATAGCCATCCTATCTTAATAGGAATAAGGGGCAGCTGGGTTGGCTCTATAGCCGACCTAAGTAGGGGAAAACCCTAGCCGACTTGCTTAGTAAGAGGGGCGGCGACTACTATGCCCTAAGGGTTAATCCAAACCATGGCCATACTCCTTTATAAGATAGGAGAGGCCTTATCACAATTTAGCGGAGTTTTTATTGACTTCTACTAGAATGATTAGGACTCAACCCTACTGGAGTCCTATTATGTCCGCCCTCTCAGAATCAGCATTGTCCTAAAAGCTGAGGATCCATAAACTCTGGGAACTGAATCTTTAACTCCTCATGTGACTCTTATGCTATCATTAACTGAACTTTGGCGTCCTCATCATCTGGGATGCTAGTTGGAAGGATTTTGGCTGAGTCATCTTTTTTAAATTTTATTTGAGGTAGGATACCTGGCGGATCAACTATAATCTTGATCTGGTGCACGAATTTGATCTCCAGGTTAGGGCCTAAATGTGATCCTTAATTTTACAAGGCCCAAAGAAATAGAGATACCACTTCATTAAGGCTCGAGTTTCCTGCTGATCCGGTTGGAGGAGTAGGAAACTCGATCTTTAATTTTTCATCAATTTTGAGGTTTGTCGGGAGGCTGTTAATACTTTAAAAGTGCTGCCATATGGTTAGTCTTTAGTGATATCCAATCTTTCTTCTGGAATGGTGACTGTCCTCTAGTATGGTTCAGGATGATGAGAGCCTAATTTTAATGAGCATGGATTGCAATTCTTCTAGTTTTACTCCTCTTTCGTGCTATGGACCTATATCCAACCATATTTTAAATTTGGTAGTAATTAGTATCTCCTGTAAAAACCTCGTATAAAGTGTGGGGGAAGCGTCGGTGTAAATTAGGAGTTGACCATCTTGCATAAGAATAGCCCCAATTCTAACTCATGACGCATCGGCCTCAATGACTAAAGTGTGACCGAAATCGAGCAGCGCTAGGACCGACATCATCATCATAGCTGCCTGGAGTCGTTCGAGAGGCTTTATCCAAGCATAAGAATCAGTCTTTCTTCAGTAAAGACATGAGCGGGGAACCAATCTTCACATAATCTTTCATAAAAATTTGGTAGTAGCCCGTGAATCTAAAGAAACCGTGTAATGATTATACGTTTGTAGGTGTCGACCATCCTTGCATTGCCTCGATCATCGCTAGGTCTACCGCCACACCGTCCTCTGATATAATATGCCTAAGATACTCCACTTTATACTGTAAGAAACTACACTTTGACTGTTTTACATAAAGAGTATTCTCCCGGAGAATTGTTAGAACAGTTCGTAAGTGCATAAAGTCGTAATGGCCGTTATGCATGCGAAATGCAGTTTTCGGAATGTCTTCAATACATAACCAAATCTGGTGATAACAGGAATGGAGATCCAGTTTAGTGAAGACTCAGGCTCCTTTTAATTCATCCAAGATCTCATCTATGATGGGCATAGGATATTTATCCTTGACGGTGATAGCGTTCAAGGCCCGATAATCAATGCACATCCGCCATGTACCATCCTTCTTGCGCACTAGCAACACCGGTGAAGAATAAGGGTTGCAACTTGGTTGAATTACCCCGGTGTCCAACATATCTTTAACAATATTCTCAATCTCATCCTTCTGCAAGTGAGGGTAGCGATATGGATGCAAATTTGCTAGAGGTTTGCCCGGCAGAATAGAAATACGGTGGTCATGCTGCCGGTTAGGGGGCAGCCCGCGCGACTCCGTGAAAATGTCCGTGAATTCATCCAGCAAGAGGGCAAGCTTAGGATCTGAAATTTGTATATTCTCACCTTAGATGGCTGCTAGATATGCATCAAAAATCTTTCATGCGCTTTGTGCAAAATTTTCTCCATTTGTTACTACAAAACGATGGAAATTTGGCTCCCGTGCTTGCCTTGTAATGTGACCTATCTCCCTTTGCAATAAAATTTCATGATTAATTTAGAAAAATTTTAGGAGATATTACCTAGTGTTATGAGCTAATTGATCCCGAGTATGGCTTCATAATCATCAATGGGTAGGAGGAAGAAATCAGCTACCACTTCTTAGTCTTGGAGGAGTAGTTTCACCTATGGGCACCGTTGGTCGCAATTTAAATTCGACCGTCGGTGACCTTTACGTCGAACTTGTTATAACCTTTGAATTGAAGCACCAAACGTGCAGCAACCTTACTAATAAGGAAGTTATTGGTGCTGCCCATATCGATGAGAACCATGATGGGTTACTGTCTTAGAAGTCCTCCAACTTTCATCATCTACGGGTTGGAATAGCCGGCCAATGCGTGCACTGCGTAGTCGGCTAGTTGGGACTCTTCCTCTATGGCTTCTTCTTTCGGTTCAAGAGCTTCTTCAGATGTTTTATTATCCTCATCCTACTAGTTCAATCATGAGGAGTCGGTCCTTTTTGTAGTGATGTTCATAGCTCCATGGTTCATCGCGATACCAACACAACCCTTTAGTCGATCGTTTGCGAAGCTCGTCTCTTGTCAACATTTTTGGTGCAAGGGCTTGGATGGCAGTAGAGGGGGCAGTAGGCCTAGGCATGGCTGGTCGAGGAGCGACCCTTGTCATTCATACCTCGTGGTTCAATTGTTCTTCCTGGATACATGCGAAGGAAATCGCCGCCCTAAGAGTATACGGTTGTCGCGCCTTTACTTCTCCTCTGATCTTCGGCGTTAGGCCCTCAATAAAAGTACCTAAAAGTTGTTTCTCAGACCAATTCTCAATTTGGTTAGATAAATGCTCAAACCTTATTTGGTATTCTTGTATTGTAGAGGTTTGACGAATCTTTGCCAATTGTTCGTCGATGTTGTTGAAATCGGTTAGTCCGAAACGGTTTAATAGTCCTTCCTTGAATCACTGCCAAGAGAGTCCTCTATGGGTGTGCTTAAACTAATTAAACCATTGAATAGCATCTTCTCGAGGTGGATAGAAGCAATCTCCACTCGTGTGGCGTCGGAGGTTCGATAGAATCGAAAATAGCACTCCGCGCACGAGATCCACCCGATCGGGTCTCTTTCTTCCCATCTAGGGAAGTCAACCTTCATGCATGGATTATTGAGATCAGAGGTGATATGGCCATGTTCTTAAGGATCGTCTCATCGATCTGAAGTTTCTCCGTGTTGTGATTTACTGGGGCTCGACGGTCGGCCAATGCTGAATTCGACGAAAAGGGATCGCATCTTCTCTTCCATGTGATTTCCAAAGGCTTCAAGCTTTGCATCGATAGCCTTCTCTGATGTCATAGTATATGCCTGGTCTGTAATATTTAGATCTTTTTTCTATTGTCGAGTTAGTGGCATGGGAATTTTGGAGAAGGAGGTGGCCGGTTGGAAGGTGAATCAGTTTGGATGGAAGTAGGCTGCAGTTTAGGGTAAATTTGGGGCTGCGATTTTGTGGAGTTTAGGCTGTAAATTGGCATGATTTTAGGGCTATGATAATAGTAGATGAAGGTTAGGAAAATAGATTTTAGATCTGAGATAGATGGCAGCAAGGGTAGGTTTCTCGGTAAGGAAGGTTTTCTAAAAACTTAGGTGGATCGATAAGGAAGTAGGCTAATTTGGGTGGTTGACTTAGGGGCTATTTAGATTCAGTTTAGAGTATGGTTTTGAAGGGTTTTTGATAAGGATGGTAGGGTTTGGTGATGAAGAAAGGAGAGTCTTAAATCTCACAAAAAATAGCACTCAAATCTGATAGAATTTCATGAAAAGAAGTGCTGCGATGTGCTGTCCTACTAAACTAGTTTTTGCAACAGAGAAACGATGATTTCTCAACATAAATTCCAAGGGAAAGTCTACGAAAATTATGTAGAAACCCTTGGTTTAGATGTTATCAATACCAGTAGATATTTTGACTAAATTTTGACAGCATACGGTAGGGAAATAGGGCAAAAAATGCAAAGCAGATTCCTTTATCGTAAAATTCCAAAACTGCGTGATGGTAAAACATTGCACAAGAAAACCAGTTCCAGAAGGAGTTTTTTTATAAAATCAAATCAAGATGAAAGTCAACTTAATCTTGAGAATTATGTAAAAATTTTGGCTAAAAAAGAGGAATAAAAATTTAGTTTCAAGAGGCTAATAAATAAAAGGCAGATTCTGCATTGTAAAATTTCAATACTATATAACAAAGAATCACAGTGCTATAAGTCTAGATCTAGTAGTAGTTTTTTCACAAGATTAGTCTTACATGAAAGCTAAGACGATCTATGAAAGTAGTAGTTTTTTCACAAGATTAGTCTTACATGAAAGCTAAGACGATCTATGAAATCAGCTAAAAAGGATAATTAAAAGTTTAGTTTCAATAGGCAATAATTGGCTAAAAATTTCTACAGTGTTTCATTTTTACAATGATGATAATGTTTGCGACGAACAAAGTTTGCAGCAGATAAAATTTGGAAAAAATGTTCAACATATAAAGTAAGAAATATTGCAATATTAAAGAGTTATGAATGATAAAAAAAGTACCATATTTCTAGATCAATCGCAGGGGGCAGTGACAGACTGATTTGATATGCTGTGGGGGTGAAAGGTGGAGGCGCATGTCACAGCAATTGTGGGAATTGCTTGGGATGGTGGAGGCGGCTAAGATGGCTACAGGGGTTGCAAGATCACTGCTCTAATACTAGATGATAAGATGGTAGAAGGAGACCGATAGATTTTGATCCTTGAGGGGGATCAACCCTTAGAACCCTATTGGGGTTCCTCCCTCCTAGACTCGGTACAAAGGCTGAATTGAAGATGATAATTACTTGCCTTCAAAGCGGGGGGTGGCTACATCTTAAATGGGGATCAAAGTCTTAGCCTAAGGGGGCACCAATCTAGGTAAAATTACCCTTTTGCCCCTCCTATAGCCATCCTACCTTAATAGGAATAAGGGGCGACTAGGTTGGCTCTATAACATAAGCAGGGGGAAACCCTGGCCGACTTACCAACTAAGGGAGTGGCGACTACCATGCCCTAAGGGCTAATCCAAACTCTAGCCGTACTCATTTATAAGATAGGAGAGGCTTTATTATAATTTAGCATAGTTTTTATTGACTTTTACTAGAATGATTAGGACTCAACTCTACTAGAGTCCTATCATGTCTGCCCTCTCAGAATCAGCCTTGTCCTCAAGGCTGAGGATCCATAAACTCTAGGAACTGGATCTTCAACTCCTCATGTAATTCTCATGCTATCATTAACTGAACTTTGGCGTCCTCATCAGCTGGGATGTTAGTTGAAAGGATTTGGGCTGAGTCATCTTTTTTAAATTTTCATTTGAGGTAGGATACTTGGAGGATCAACTGTAATCTTGATCTGGTGCATGAATTTGATCTCCAGGATAGGCCCCCAATGTGATCCTCAATTTTGTAAGGCCCAAAGAAATAGGAAGACCACTTCATTAAGGCTCGAGTTTCCTGCTGATCGGGTTGGAGGAGTAGAAAAACTCGATCTTCAATTTTTTATCCATTCTGAGGTTTGTTGGGAGGCTATTTCTTCTTTACAAGTGCAATTTGGCATGATCATGGATTACAATTCTTCTAGTTTTACTCCTCTTTCGTGCCATGGACCTGTATCCAATCATATTTTAAATTTGGTAGTAATTAGTATCTCTTGTAAAAACCTTGTATGAAGTATGGGGGAAGCCTCGGTGTAAATTAGGAGTCGATCATCTTGCATAAGAATAGTCCCAATTCTAACTCCTGACACATCGACCTCAATGACCAAAGTGTCACGGGCTTAGCTAAAATTTGCCTAAGCCGTGCGGCACCCTCGCGGCACTCCCGAAGACTTAGCTGAAATTGCCTAAGTCGTAGAGCAACCTTGCTCACTATTCCGGACTTAGCTGGGATTGCCTAAGTCATGAAACGCCCAACGCGTTTTCTGTCCGCAAAGGGTCAGCCCTCTTACAACCTCTTAAGGTCCTGTAGGACCTACAAAGAAGAAGTTGATTAATTCAGAAGCGAGCGACGGACACGTCCCGACGTCTCGCAAAGCGGAAAGCTGTACAAGCAATTTATCGAACACCTTGAGTGCAGCAAAGAAAAGAGAGAAAGAGAGCGAAACAGGACTTTGGAGGGTTGTAGGAACGGTCGCAAGTCCACAAACGATAGTTCCCAAGGTATCGGACGCAAGACAAGTTCAATTGCTGATGAATGCCTACGCCCGACATATACCCGAACCCCATCCAGCCGGTGCCACCGGGGTTCCAAGGTGCTGAAATGGCTGACATTTCGCTCAGAAAGGTTGCCAGACATGAAAAAGACCCAAAAACAGGGCTGTTTTGGGCTGTTTTGGCTCCGCGCAGTGAGCGATCGTTCTGCAGCCTTCTACACTACTTTCGCTCACATTTCTTAGGTAAAAACACATAAACTCAAGGTAAAACAAGCTGCCAAACATATGTACAAGCAAGAAAAAGTGACGAACGGTTCAAGGAGCAAAGGCATTACGGTTGAACGACGACCGTTCGTGACATTCTCCCCCACTTAAACTGTCGACGCCCTCGTCGACGCTTGTTGGTAGGCTTTGATGCGAGCTTCTTCATGTCGTAGGGCATCTTCTGGCTCCCAACTGGCTTCACCAAGTACAGGTTCTTCTAACACAACAGTCTTCAGGTGTTGAAATGTCGCCTCACATTTGTCCGACCATCTCCAGGACTGCTCCTTTTTAGCAACTCCGTCAGTGGGGCTGCGCGCTTCGAATATCCAGCTATGAAGCGCTGATAATAGTTGACAAACCCAAGGAAGGATCTCAACTCTGGCACCTTCTTTGGTGTTCGCCAGTCCACCATAGCTTGCACCTTAGCCTTGTCCATTCGAATGGACCCATTCCCAATTCGATGCCCCAAGAATAAAATCTCTGTTTGGGCGAAGTTGCACTTTTCCCTCTTCACAAATAAGGTGTTCTCCCTGAGAACTTTGAAAATTGTTCGGAGGTGTCTAACATGCTCCTCAAGTGTTTGGCTATAGACGACGATGTCGTCTAAGTAGACGACCACAAACTTATCCAGATATTCTTTGAACAGCTAATTCATGAGAGTGCAAAATGTGGCCGGAGCGTTGGTTAAGCCGAAAGGCATCACCAAGAACTCGAATGCTCCATACCGTCACGTAGTCTTCGCCTCATCACCTTCTGCGATGCGCACCTGCCAATACCCTGACCGAAAGTCGAGTTTGGAGAAGTACTTTGCCTTGCCCAATTGATCGAACAAGTCCGCGATGAGTGGGATAGGGTACTTGTTCTTCACCGTCATCTTGTTGAGGGCTCGATAATCAATGCATAATCGGAGGCTCCCATCTTGTTTCTTCTGAAAGAGGACTGGAGCTCCAAGGTGCTTTGGAACTGCGGATGAGACCACTGCTTAGCAGTTCATCTAACTGCTTCCTCAGTTCTGCCAACTCTGGAGGGGCCATGCGGTATGGTGGTCTCGCTGGAGGCTTAACTCCCGGCTCCAGCTCAATCTGATGATCCACGCCTCTGCGTGGTAGTAGAGTTCTCGGCAACTCTATTGGCATCACATCTGAGAACTCCTTCAGGATGTTCGCCACAATGGTAGGTTCCTGAATGGCCTCCCCGTCAAGTGTCTCTAGCTTCATAGCAGCTAAAAAGGTTAATTCACCTTTTTGCACCCCTTTCTTCAATTGTAAAGCCGATATTTGTTGTAGGTCCTTGGTTCCTACTCGAGAAACTGGAACCATGCAGGGATCATCGCCTCCCATTAGACACAAGAAGTTCAGGAACGGTATTGGCACCAACTTTGCTGCGTGCATAAACTCCATTCCGAGAATCACTTGGAAGTCATCCAATGGCACCGCCATCAAGTCTGTTCTCCCGTTCCATGTCCCAATCTTGATGGGGACCCCCTTTGCTTGTCCGGAGATTCGCTTGGCCTCCGAGTTCACCGCCTTCATACGACTTGGGCTCTTCTCCAAGATTAGTCCCAGTCGCTTAGCTTCGCGATCGGCAATAAAATTGTGGGTCGCGCCCGTGTCCACCATTGCACGGGTTGTTCGGCCATTGAGCTTGATGTCCACATACATTAACTCGTTGCTTCCTGCCTTCGGTGGCTTCACCTTTGTATTCTCCCCCACTTGACTCTGCAATGCATTCAATAAACGCATTGCTCCCATCCTGGGTCCTTGCGACGCCTCACTGTCGCTACTGGAGTCAAAACTACTCGCACTAAGGCGATTGCTTTGCCCTTGTCGACTTACGGGTAGAATCGATGCCGTCAAAGCATTGAGTGCCTGTTTTGCGGGCACTCCCTCACCATATCGGTCCTCCACACAAGAAGCATCCAGAGACTTTGGGACTCTACCTCTTGAGCCCGGTCCCTTGTGGAAATTCTTCTTCTTTGCTCGCCCCAAACTCCTTCCGAGAGTATTTAGATCGGCGATTTCCAAGATTGTTTCTTCTTTCTCAAATCCTCTGAAGAAATAAAGTCGATTAGCCTTTCCATGCAATTGCCCGACTACATCGGTGACATTCCTTGATGTAGTTCTTGTTGTGCCCATGGCTTCAAGCCATCGAGGAAGCTGAATAGTTTGTCTTTCTCGGACATGTCCGTATATCCAGCATCGATGCTAAAAATTATTTCACATAGTCTCGGATTGTTATACTTTGGCGGAGTTGTCTCGGTTTCCTTCTTGCGACAAACTCTGTGTTCTCTGGTAAGAACTGAGTTCTCAACTCTCGCTTCAAGTCTCCCCATGTATCCACTTGACATCGGCCTTGTTGGATCTCTTCCCAACGGGTTTGCCACCAAAGTTTTGCATCCCCATTCAGATACATTGTTGCTATAGCAACTTTGGTTTCTTCGAATCAAGCCTTGTAGCACGGAAATCTTGTTCCATGTCGAACAAGAAATTTTCAAGCTCTTTGGCATCTCTAGCACCTCCGTAGCATTGCGCTGGTGCCCTGAAGTTTTGTGGTGGCGCGTGGTGTTGTTCCCTCCGCATCAAGAGTCCTTGTTAACACCATCACCTTAGCCGTGAGTTCCGCCACAACTTCATGTAGGTGTCGCGGAATCTTTGGTGTCCTCGGTTGATCCATCATAGATTCAACTTTCTCGATTCGAGATTCAGCTTCTTCTAGCGAGCTCTCTACCCTAAGTAGCCCTCGCTGGCCTTGGTAGAGTTCCTCCACGCTCGCTTCAAGAACATCAAGGCGGGTCTCCGCCGCTATAATTCTCTCCTTGTGACCCTTTTTTCCGGTTGGCGCTCCAGATGGCGCCTCCTCCCCTCGTGGAGAACACCCAACTTCACGCTCGTCTTGTTCACTATAGAGCTCCTCATGAGTGACTCCCATAGTTTGTGAGCGAGTTTGCACTTGCAGCCCACCTGCGACTGCTTGGAGCAAGGGTCCGGCTTGCCCCATCTTGCTCGATTCACCATGATGTTTCACCATGGCGAGATTGTGAATCTTCTTCGTTGTTCGTATGAATTGCTTGCCTGCTCTGATACCACACTGTCACGGGCTTAGCTAAAATTTGCCTAAGCCGTGCGGCACCCTCGCGGCACTCCCGAAGACTTAGCTGAAATTGCCTAAGTCGTAGAGCAACCTTGCTCACTATTCCGGACTTAGCTGGGATTGCCTAAGTCATGAAACGCCCAATGTGTTTTCTGTCCACAAAGGGTCAGCCCTCTTACAACCTCTTAAGGTCCCGTAGGACCTACAAAGAAGAAGTTGATAAATTCAGAAGCGAGCGACGGACACATCCCGACGTCTCACAAAGCGGAAAGCTGTACAAGCAATTTATCGAACACCTTGAGTGCAGCAAAGAAAAGAGAGAAAGAGAGCGAAACAGGACTTTGGAGGGTTGTAGGAACGGTCGCAAGTCCACAAACGATAGTTCCCAAGGTATCGGACGCAAGACAAGTTCAATTCTTGATGAATGCCTGACATATACCGAACCCCATCCAGCCGGTGCCACCGGGGTTCCAAGGTGCTGAAATGGCTGACATTTCGCACCGCTCAGAAAGGTTGGCACATGAAAAGACCCAAAACAGGGATTTTGGCTGTTTTAACCAGCGATGGCGATCGTTCTGCAGCCTTCTACACTACTTTCGCTCGCATTTCTTAGGTAAAAACACATAAACTCAAGGTAAAACAAGCTGCCAAACATATGTACAAGCAAGAAAAAGTGACGAACGGTTCAAGGAGCAAAGGCATTACGATTGAACGACGACCGTTCGTGACAAAAGTACGGCCGAAATCGAGCAATGTTAGTATCAACGTCATCATCATAGCTGCCTTGAGTCGTTCGAAGGCTGCGGAGGCTTTATCCAACCATAAGAAGGAGTTTTTCTTCAGTAAGGACATGAATGGGGTACTGATCTTGACATAATCTTTCATAAAATTTTGGTAGTAGCCCGTGAGTCCAAAGAAACTGCATAATGATTATACGTTTGTAGGTCTCAACTATCCTTGCATTGCCTCGATCATCACCGGGTCTACCGCCACTCCGTCCTTTAATAAAATATGCACAAGATACTCCACTTTATGTTGTAAGAAACTACACTTTGACTATTTCACATAAAAAGTATTCTCCCGGAGAATTGATAGAATAGTTCGTAAGTGCAGAAACTCGTAGTGGCGTTATGCATGCGGAATGCAGTTTTTGGAATATCTTTAATGCATACCCAAATCTGGTGATAACCAGAATGGAGATCCAGTTTAGTGAAGACTCGATCTCCTTTTAATTCATCCAAGAGCTCATCTATGATGGGCATAGGATATTTGTCCTTGACGGTGATAGCGTTCAAGGCCCGATAATCAATGCACATCTACCATGTACCATCCTTCTTGCGCACTAGCTACACCGATGAAGAATAAGGGCTGCAACTCGGTCGAATTACCCTGGTGTCCAGCATTTCTTTAACGATGTTCTCAATCTCATCCTTCTGCAAGTGAGGGTAGCGATATGGATGCAAATTTGCTAGAGGTTTGCCCGACAGAATAGGAATATGGTAGTCATCCTGCCGGTTAGGGGGCAACCCATGCGGCTCTGTGAAAACATCCGTAAATTCATCCAACAAGAGGGCAAGCTTAGGATCTGAAATTTGTATATTCGCCCCCTTAGATGGCTGCTGGATATGCATCAAAAGTCGTCCATGCGGTTTGTGTAAAATTTTCTCCATTTGTTGTGACAAAACGATGGAAATTTGGCTCTTGCGCTTGCCTTGTAACGTGACCTGTCTTCCTTTATAATAAAATTTCATGATTAATTTAGAAAAATTCCAAGAGATATCACCTAGTGTTGTGAGCCATTTGATCATAAGTATGGCTTCATAATCATTGATGGGTAGGAGGAAGAAATCAGCTACCACTTCTTGGTCGATCGTCCATGAAGCTCGTCTCTTGTCTACTTTTTTGGTGCGGGGGCTTGGATGGTAGTAGAGGGGGCAGGAGGCCTTGGCATGGCTGGTCAAAGAGCAACCCTTGTTCTTCGTACCTTGTGGTTCAATTGTTCTTCCTGAATACGTACGAAGAAAATCGCCACCCTAAGAGTGTATGGTTGCCGCGCCTTTACTTCTCATCTGATCTCCGGCTTTAGGCCCTCGATAAAAGTACCTAAAAGTTGTTTCTTAGACCAATTCTTAGTTTGGTTAGATAAATGCTCAAACCTTGTTTGGTATTCTTGTATTGTAGAGGTTTGACGAATCTTTGCCAATTGTCCATCGATGTTGTTGAAATCGGTTAGTCCAAAACGGCTTAGTAATCCTTCCTTAAATCATTGCTAAGAGAGTCCTCCATGTGTGTGCTTAAACCAATTAAACCATTGAATAGTATCTCCCTCGAGGTTGATGGAAGCAATCTCCACTTGTGTGGTGTCGGCGGTTCAGTAGAACCGAAAATAGCGCTCCACGTGCGAGATCCACCCGATCGGGTCTCCTTCCCATCTAGGGAAGTCAACCTTCATGCATGGATTATTGAGATCAGAGGTGATGTGGCCATGTTCTTGAGGATCATCTCATCAATCTGAAGTTTCTCCGTGTTGTGATTTTCTCGGGCTCGACGGTCGGCCAATGCTGAATTCAACGAAAAGGGATCGCATCTACTCTTCCATGTGGTTTCCAAAGGCTTCAAGCTTTACATTATAGCCTTCTTTGATATCATAGTATATGCCTCAAGATCTGTAATATTAAAATATTTTTTCTATTGTCAGGTTAGTGGCATGGGAATTTTGGAGAAGGGGGTGGCCGGTTGGAAGGTGAATTAGTCTGAATGGAAGTAGGCTGCGGTTTAGGGCAGATTTGAAGCTGCGATTTTGTGGAGTTTAGGTTACGAATTGGCATGGTTTTAGGGTTGTGATAGTAGTAGATGAAGGTTAAAAAAATATATTTTATATCTGAGATAGATGGCCGCAAGAGTAGGTGTCTCGATAAGGAAGACTTTCTAAAAACGTAGGTGGATCGATAGGGAAGTAGGCTAATTTGGGTGGCTGATTTGGGGGTTGTTTGGATTTAGTTTAGGGTAGGGTTTTGAAGGGCTTTTGGTAAGGATGGTAGGGTTTGGTGATGAAGAAAGGAGAGTCTAAAATCTCACAAAAAAGAGCACTCAAATCTGATAGACTTCGATGAAAAGAAGTGTTGTGATACCCTTGGTTTAGATGTTGTCAATACTAGTAGAAATTTTGACTAAATTTTGACAGCATACAGTAGGGAAATAGGGCAAAAGATGCAAAGTAGATTCATTCATCGTAAAATTCCAAAACTACATGATGGTCAAAGATTGCACAAGAAAACTAGTTCCAGAAGGAGTTTTTTTATGAAATCAAATCTAGATGAAAGTCAACTTGATCTTAAGAATTATGTAAAAATTTTGGCTAAAAAGGATGAACAAAAATTTAGTTTCAAGAGGCCAATAAACAAAAGGCAGATTTTACATTGTAAAATTTTAGTACTATGTAATAAAGAATTGTAGTACTATAAGTCAAGATCTAGAAGGAGTTTTTTCACGAGATCAGTCTTAAATGAAAGCTAAGATGATCTATGAAATTGTATAAAAGTTTTAGTCAAAAAGGACAATTAAAAGTTTAGTTTCAATAGGCAACAATTGGCTGAAAATTTCTGCAGTGTTTCATCTTTGCAACGATGATAATGTTTGCGATGAACAAATTTTGCAACAGATAAAATTTAGAAAAAATATTCAACATATAAAGTAAGGAATCTTGTAGTAGTAAAGAGTTATGAATAATAAAAAAATATCAAATTTCTAGATCAAACGTAGGGGGTAGCGGAAGACTGATTTGATCTACTACTGGGGTGGAAGGTGGAGGCGCGTGTCATAGCAATTATGGGAATTGCTTGGGAAGGTGGAGGTAGCTGAGATGGCTACAGGGGCAGCAAGATCACTACTCTGATACCAGATGATAAGACCGCAGAAGGAGCCCTATAGATTTTGATCGTTGAGGGGGATCAACCCTTGGAATGCTATTGGGGTTCATCCCTCCTAGACTCGGCACAAAGGCTAAATTGAATATGATAATTGCTTACCTTCAAAGAGGGGGGGTGGCTACATCTTAAATAGGGATCAAAGTCCTAGCCTAAGGGGGCACTTATCTAGATAAAATTATCCTTTTTCCCCTCCTATAGTCATCCTACCTTAATCGGAGTAAGGGGCGGCTAGGTTGGCTCTATAGCTGACCTAAGCAAGGGAAAACCCTGGTCGACTTGCCCAGTAAAGGGGGTGACAACTACTATGCCCTAAAGGCTAATCCAAACTCTGGCCATACTCCTTTATAAGATAGGAGAGGCCTTATTATAATTTAGCAGAGTTTTTATTAACTTTTACTAGAATGATTAGGACTCAACCCTGCTGGAGTCCTATCAGTTGCCTTCTAATAAAATCCATGGTAAGATGAGCTTGATCTAAGTTTGGAGGGAGCAAAAGTTGTAATTTTCAGGACTTATTTTCATCTCCTCTTCATGTTGTTATCCTATATCATACCAAGTCACAAATTCAACAAAGGTTAGCAGTCCTTCGTCATTGATTGGTAGCTTCAAGTGATTTGGAGTGAGGGCTTTGCTACTGTAGGCTAGGGGTCACCATCTTGCATGTGGATAACATAATTTCTAGCTTCCGATGCATTAAAAATAACACTTTGTCGAAGTTGGGTAAAGCTAGCACCAATAAAGTGTAGGGGCTGCAAATTGGCTGAATGACCTTTATTTCAAGCATCTCATCTTCAGTACTCTCTATTTCAGCTTTCTGGAGGTGAGAATAATGATATGGCTAAGAGTTTACTACTAATTTGTCCGGGAGAATCAGAATTCGGTGATCATGCTAGTGGTTACAAAATAGGCTGCACAATTTGATGAAAATATCTGAAAATTTAGCAAATAATTGGAGTATGTTTGGGTTTTCAAATTTTGTTGGCTCCCTCATACAGTGCTACTAAAGTTGCATCAGGAAGTTGTTGCTTTCTTTGTTCAGAACTTTCTCCATTTGCTACATGCAAGTCATCATTACATCGCTCCTACGTTTCCCACGTAGGATCTCCTATTTCTCATCGCTGAATAATTTTATAATAAATTTAGAAAAATTCCAAGGAACATCACCTAGTGTAATCAACCATTTGATGTCAAACATGGCCTCATAATCATCAAGAGAAAGGTGGAAGAAATCAATATCTCTTGGTCCTATCACAATAATTTCACCCACAGACATCTTTCGTCGCACTTTAAAATTTGGCCATCGGCAACCTCAACATTTAACCTACTGCAATTTTCATTTTGGAGCACTAATTGGGTAGCAACCTTGCTATTTATTCATAAAGTTGTTGGTGCTCGTGGTGTCAATAAGAATGGTGATCAGTTGTTGCTTCAGAAGTCCTCCCACTTTCATCGTTTGCGAGTTCGTATAGCTGGCAACAATATGCATCATAAAATCAACCGACTATTGTTCTTTATCTGCGAACTCTTCCACATGCTTCTGGACCTCCTCCTCCACATCTTCAAGATATTCAATTAGTAAGAGGTGGCCCTTTTTGCAGTGATAATCGTGGCCCCATGGTTTGTCGCAATGCCAATAAAGACCCTTTATTGATCGGTTACATAGTTTTTCCCTTATCAATTTTTTAGCAGTAAAGGATGGCTGGAAGTAGAGGGTGATTTATATGCTGTGGGTCTAGCAGTGGTTCTCATCATCTAGGCATCTTAGTTGAGCCATTCTTCTTGGACTTGTGCAAAAGAGATTACAGCCTTTATGATGCATGGCTATCGCGCTTTAACCTCTCTCTTAATTTTTGGCTTGAGTCCTTTAATGAATGTCCCTAAACAATTATTTGTCAGACCAATCACGAGCAAGGTAAGATAATTCCTTAAATTGATCTGGTATTCGTGGATCGTGGAAGTTTGTCAGATCTTGGTAAATTGTTTGTTGATATTTTCATACTTGGTTGGCCCAAAGCGATTCAGCAGCGTATACTTGAATTGTATCCACGTCAGAGCCCTATAGTTGTATTCAAGCCAATTGTACCATCATATAGCATCTTCTTCAAGGTGGATGATAGTGGTATCCACCATAGAATCCTCCGTCAAGTCTCCTTATTGTCATCGAGGGAAGACGACTCTCATGCATGGCTGCTTCATATCAATTGCTCAATCTTTCTTTTTAAGAGGTCTCTCTAAACTTTCACCATGCTGAAATTTTATTGGGCTCGGAGATCGGCTCGATCTAAATTCGGTGAATAAGGTACGCAATCTGTCATCTATGCGTGATTCAAATGCCTCCAACTTGGCATCAATTGAACCTTGAGATTCTATTATGTCTACCCTCTAGATCTAAGATGCTAATGTCCCTCTCCTGCTATTGGGTCAATGGTATGGAACGACTGGATGGTTTGGTGGTCGAAAGGGATGGTGGATCATGGGTATATGGCTACAGTTTGGGGCTGATAGGTTTCTATTTTTTTTGTTTATGCTGTTAGAGCTATGATTTAGGGCTATTGTAGGGGTTGTAAGGAGGATTTAGTGATAGAGGTTTAGGGTTAAGGGGATGGCTTAGGGTTGCTATTGATAGCAGCAATCAGTTTTATAGGATTGGTGGTTGTAGAGGGTAAGGATCAGTGGAAGATTTGGTGGCTACAGAAGACCACTATTTAGGCTATGGTTTGAGTTGGCTATGGATTCTAGAAATAGGTTATGATGGCTACATCTTAAGGCTAGAGGGGTGCCCTAAAGATGACGTGGGTGGCAGCAATAGTTTTAGTAAAGATTAGATATGGGTGCAGCAAAAATCACTGAAAGGTAGTGCTGCAGAATTTTGTGTCAATAGGCTATGATAGGTTGATGTTTTGGGTGCTGTTTGTGTTATGAGAATAGGTTAAAATGGTTACATCTTAAGACTAAAGGGATGTCCTAAAGATGTCTTGGGTGGTGGTAGCAAGATAGTTGGGTTTGGTGGGTTAAGATGAAGAAGAAAGACAAAGGTGCAACATCAAATTTTTCATTAAAAAATTTCAGCAGTGAAGACATAATTTTTTCTATAAATTCTCAATAAAAATTCAAGTGAAACTCAAGGGGATTCTACTAGTAAGGGAGAGTTAATGTCATCAAAAATTTCATGAAAAGAAACAACAACAAAAGTTTTGACAAAATCAAAGATTGTAAGAAGGTGTTACTGCAGAATTTTTTCAGCAAAAGATTTTAGCAGGTAACAAGGAATCGAGTAAAACTCAATAGGAATCTACTAGCAAGGGAAAGGTAATCATATCAAAAATTTTATGAAAAATTACGGTAGTAAAAGATTTGGCAAGATCAAATATTGCGAGAAGGTCTATGGTAGAATTTTTTTTCATCGAAAGATTTTAGCAGTATAGAAAGGAAAGGTAATACTAATAAAAATTTCATGGAAGGAAACGATAGCAAGAGGTTCAGCAAAATCAAAGATCATGGAAAGGTACTATAGTAGATTTTTATGTCTAAAGTACAACATGTCAAACGTAAAAGATCAGTAGGTTATATTGATAATTTTTCAATAAAACCAAAGGGAAATCTAAAGATAGGAAGTGCTAAAGCTATCATAAAAATTTCACAGAGATTTGGTTAGTAAAAACATAACAGCAAGATAAATTATGCAAGGTTATAAGATTGAAATTTTATAGTATAACTTTCATCGTAAAGATGAAAACTTTGTGATGAAGAGTTTATGCAGCAAGATAGGAATATTTTTTTTAGTTTTATTAGATGAAGGATAATTAAATTGTAGCGGTAGTAAGGTAGAAAACCATAACCTGTTGCAATTTGTGCAGAGATCAAAAGATGATCTGCAGTAGTGGAGATGATGGTGGAACTTGACAACGATCTTTAAAGAATTGTGGAAATTACTTTGGGCGGCTGTAAAAGGATGATGGATGGGTTTGAAAGTATAGTAAGATGCCAAGAACACTACTTTGATACCAAGTGTTAGAACCCTTATGGATTCTAAGCTTGGGGTGATGTCTATAGGGGATCGGCCTCCTTGAAACTCTATAGGGGTTCCTCCCTCCTTGGAATTCTGTACTATGGCTGAAATATAATTGATTCATTCATGAAGAAAAGTAGATTATAAGGCTATATATAGGTCTTCTAAACCCTAGCTCCTAATATGACTCCCACTCCAAGACTCCTACTCCTAACTCCTAATGCAACTCTAAGTAGCAATCTCCAAACTAGTCCTAATCCTATTCTAACTTAACCCCTCCTTAACCAACCCCTCTTTAACTAGGATAAGGGATGGTTAATTAGGATGACATGTATTTTATTCTTCTCTCAAAATATCATCCTCTAAACTAATCCTAACCTAGCCGGCCTCCTCACCTCTTTAATAGGGGTCGGCTAGATAGGATTTATATAAATACCCTCAGGATTTACATGTTTGCCCTCTTCAATGAAACTAGATTAGGACTCCCCTAGCTAGAGTCCTAACATGTATACCTATCCATATGATGGAGGGGTTAGTTTCATAGCCACTTATGTGGGGACACTAAGGGTATTATGATCAAGTTGGCACTAAGAGGGGGTGGGGGGTGAATTAGTGTAAGTACAAAAAGGACTCGTTAAGTAAAGAAGAAATCAAAAGCATTTCTTGGAATTCATTGAAAGCAAGTGAGTGATTTAAACCAAATTTGAAAGAAGAATCCATATTTAGTTAAGGACTACTAAAATGAGAAAATAAGTTTAAAAAGACTAAGTAAAGGAAGGCTCACTAAATTACAGTGGTTCGATCAAAAGCTTAAACCATGTACACTTTACAAGTCCTCTTTCGTCGAGGCCCATCAGTGTCCACTGATGATCTTCTTCCATAGGTAAAGATCAAAACCCCTTACACTATTCTCCTTTTTATAAGTTCAGTATAGAAACATTTATAATTTTTTTTCTCTCTTCTCTTCGACACATTTTAACTTTGAAGCACTCAAGGGAAGCTCTTAAATTTTATAAAGTTTTAACCAAGATTATGACCACTTTTCTTATACTTTCTTGGTCTCTAATGTAAGAATACTTGAGGTATTTACAGACCTAATTGGCTTCAAAAAATGGAGTCAAAAATTAATATTTTCCCTAAAAATTAGGTACGGGCGGTACTATTGTTTACACCGACGGTACTACCATTGAAAGTGCCTCGAAAACAAGGGCACAATAGTACCACCACCACCCATCGATAGTACTGCCATCAGGAATGCCAAAATTATATTTTTTTAATATAATTTTTTACATGACTTGTACCTTTTGTTAACCCCTTTCCAGATTATTGAAATGAGCTCAACCTTAGCTCAAATCCTAACCTAAAGTGGACCCGGTTGCCTCTCATTGAGTTAATTTAGATTTTTCTAAATTTAACTTAATTAAGACTTAAACACATGATGTTATCTATGACATACTAAGACACAGTTACAATTGTTCTTATTGTTTGGCTTGTCAATCGATCTTTCGAACTCCCGATAAACTTCCTAGTATCCTCTAGCGAATCCCAACAAGTCTCTCGATCATCTTTTGGTGAACTCCCAATGTGTTCCTGGCAAGCTCCTGATCACCTTCGATGAACTCCTAGCGAACTCCTGGTGAGCTCCCACTGCATCGTCGGAACCCGAACTTGACTCCAACCCAACATCAGATTGTATTGCTTTTTCACCATCGTAGTTAATCATGTATCACTTTTTCTAATATACAAGTTAGATCATAAAACCCATTAGTTGATTTCATCATTAAAATTTGAGATTCAACAATCTCTTCCTTTTTTATAATGACAAGCAATTGATGACAAGAGTTAACCTTAACTCCCCCTATATATATACCATAGGATAAATAGAGCAAACTTGAATTCAAAAGAACTTATCACTTTTGAGTTCAAGTATAGTAATTTGATAATATTAAAGTTTTCACAATTTAACCATTCATGATACTACACATGATAAAATTTTTAAAGCATTCATCTTCTTTGTATCATATGATAAATAATTTCAATCAAAAATATGTTTTACATGATAAATATGTCATCATCATATCATGATACAAAATCCATTTTCTTAGTATCATATAAAAATTTTAAATATTTTAAAGATCTTAAAATATTTCTTACGTTATCAATTATATCATTTGTCTCCCTTTATCATAAAAAAAAAAAGAGAAATACTCAACTTATATTTAAATATTCTTAAATATTTATCATAACATTTAGTACATAAAAAAGAATTTAGTCTATTTCTCCCCCTTAGTAAAATAAAAAGAAGAATAAGAGTAGATTTTAATCCATTTCTCATCAAATTACTTTCTCCCCGTTAGTAAATGAGATAGACGAAGAAGAAAGAGAGAGGGGGGAGGGGGTCAGAGATTCAAAAATCAAGTATCCCAAAAAAAATCAAATATTAAGAGGTGGGATACATATTCATGAATACAGGAATCAAAATGTTGAAAGAGAGCTCAAAAAGCTGAGAAATTCGAAAAATATAATAGCTTCTTATTGCATTTCAAATCATCTCATGTAAATTTCAAGAAAAGGTTTCAGAAATCTGAAAAATAGTAAATCATACAATTGGATAGTTTAACATTTCTAACTCTCTTCTAATAAAGTTAAATTGTTCTTTATTTAATGGTTTGATTAAGATATTAGCTAATTGATGCTTTGTATTAATAAATTCCAAAGATATATCATGATCATTTATATGATCTCTAATAAAGTGATGTTTAATGTCAATATATTTAGTTCTTGAGTGTTGAATGAGATTTTTAGTTAAACATATTGCACTAGTATTATCGCATTTAATAGAAATATTTTTGAAGTGAATTACATAATCTTCTAGGGTATTTTTCATCTAAATGACTTATGCACAACATGCACTAACTGTTATGTACTTAGCTTTAGTTGTATATGATACAATCGAATTTTATTTCTTGGAAGACAAGAAACAAAAGCATGTCTTAAGAATTGGTATGTTTCAGTTGAACTCTTCCTATCTATTCTACAACCTCCAAATTTGGCATCCGCATATGCAAGTAAATCAAATTTTTTAGACTTAAGATACCATAATCCTAAATTAGAAGTTCATTTTAAATATCTAAATACTCGTTTAACTACCTTAAATGGGAATATTTAAGATAGGATTGGAAACTAATACAAAATCCAACACTAAATATTATGTCCGGTCTAGTAGCAATTAAATATAGCAAACTATATATCATTCCTCTATATGATTTTTTATCAAAATTTTCACTTTCATTATCTAAGTCTAACTTTGTAGAAGTACTCATGGTGTGTTTGTAGCATTAGAATTGTCCATACCAAACTGTTTTAATAAATTTAAGATATACTTAGTTTTACTTATAAAGATACCATCATTTAATTATTTTATTTGTAACTCAAAGAAAAAAGTTAGTTCCCCCATTAAGCTCATTTCAAACTCTAGCTCATATTCTTGGCAAAAGATTTACATAAGGATTCATTAGTAGAATAAAAAATAATATCATTCATATAAATTTGAATAATAAAAAAAATATTTTTAAAATACTTAATAAATAATGTGGTATCAACCTTGTCTTTCAAAAAATAATTTGAAATAAGACAAGAGCTAAGTCTTTCATACCAAGCTCTAGGGGCTTGTTTCAAATAATAAAAAGTATTAGATAATTTGAAAACATGATTCAGAAAAAGATCATTTTCAAAACCAGGGGGTTGTTCAACATAAACTTCTTTAGAAATGAAACAATTAAGAAAATCACTCTTGACATCCATTTGAAATAATTTAAAATTCTTAAAAAAAAGCAAAGGACAAGGAGCATCTATATAGCTTCATGTCTAGCCACAAGAGCGAATATTTCTTCATAATCGATCCCTTCTTTTTTATTGAAACCATTGGCCACTAATCTAGCCTTATATGTAATCATGATATCATTTTTATCTAGTTTATTTTTAAAGACTCATTTAGTATCAATTAATTAACAGTCACTAGGTCTAGCTACAAGCTCCCACAACTCTTTTTTTTCAAATTGGTTCAATTCTTCATGCATTACAATAACCTAAGAATCATCTCTTATGGCTTCATCAATGCATTTTGGTTCAATTTGAGAAAGAAATATGGCGTTAGTACAAAAAATTTTAAAAGAAGAATGAGTTTGAATACCTTTTAATGTATCTTTTATTATAAGCTCCGTAAGATGAGTATTTACACACTTTCATTTCTTATATAAGGATTTGGAAGTAGATTAATCCAAGTTAGTTTTAGGAGGATTTTCATTCAAATTTAAAGTGCTAAAATCAAATTCATCATCAAAATTAATTTTTAAATTAAAAATCTCATTAAAAATGATATGAATATGTTTTTCAATGACTAATGTTCTTTTATTAAAAAGATAAGCTTTTAAAGTAAAAGAATAACTAAGAAAAATGCCTTCAGCAAATTTTACATCAAATTTTCTTAATGCATCTTTTTTATTTAAAATGAAGCATTTACAACCAAAAATATTGAAATATGAAATATTAGATTTTTTAACATTCCACAATTCATAAGGAGTTTTAGAGAGTAATGGTCTTACAAGAACCCTATTCATATCATTCTACCATATCCATACAAATAGAATAGTCCATTTATATAGAATAGTAAAGAGGGCTCCTCTATCTTCTATGATAATAGATCATAGAGATTCATAAAAATACCAAAGGATATTTTTCTCCTTACCAACTTGATCTTATTGCTTATTGAAAAATTAAGACATGTTATTTGGATACTTTTCTTTAACTTCGAAGTATTGTATTCCTTATTTGATACGAATAGTTGAAGTGAATTTTCCGAACAGAAGATGGATTATGAGAGTGTGTAACTTGAACTATTGATTAGGCCATTCAAATATATTATTTTATCTTTCATATTGGAATTCATAACCAAATGTGTCTCCACATCTAACCACCACTTCGCACTTGACTACCCAACGTTTATCGTGGGCACGATAACTGGTACACCAGAGGTGCATCCTTCCTAATCCTCTCGTACTAGGGAAAGGTTCTCTCAATGCTCTAACGCTCGCACTGGATATAGACTGAACTATCTCATGACATTCTGAACCCAACTCACATACCGCTTTAATGGGTAAACAGCCCAACCCTTGGAACATACTACACCCAGTTTACGTACCGCTTTAATGGGCACACAGCCCAACCCTTGGAACATACTACAGCCCTAGGTGGCGAAGAGCCGACATCGAGGTGCCAAACCTTCTCGTCAATGTGAACTCTTGGGGAAGATCAGCCTGTTATCCCTAGAGTAATTTTTATCCATTGAGCGATGACCCTTCCACTCCAATAGATGTCTATCTATTCTCTAATTTACCCAGCCCGATCCATTTTGGGAATGTCCAATGCCAAGGTCACCGAATGGATAAGTCGCCAATCCTTAAAACAGACTATGTAATGTACTTTATCTACTGGGTTATAGGTACTGGTGGGTAAAGTGTATCACAGAGGAATCCATTTTTCGTATTCTATTTCTATAGGTATTCAATTTCTATAGAAAGAAATAAAAAAAACAAAAGGTATGTTGCTACCCTTTTGAAAGGAGTAAGGATCACCGAAGTAATATCTAAACCCAAAAATGGAATAGGTAACAAAGCTACTTTGCCGCCTACTGCTACCAACTCACTACCTCCCCAAGTTAAGCTGGCACTTGCTGTTGCACCAGGAGTTGTTATGTCGAGTGCTAAAGCATGGGTGTTTTGTACCCATTGAGCAAAGATGGGTTGTAATTGTATAGCAGTATCTGAAAACAAATCTCGTGGACGCCCTAAAGTGCTCATGGTATCATTATGAATATACAAGACAAAACTATACAAACCCATAAATATACATGCCTAGTTAAGATGTGATATGATTGCATCGCAATGTCTAAGGACACGATCTAGTAGATTATTGTATCGAGTAGTTGGATTGTAATCTCTTACCATAAAAATTGCTGCATGTGCAGTAGCACCAACTATGAGAAACCCATCAATCCACATGTGATGTGTGAACTAGTAGCACCAACTATGAGAAACCCATCGATCCACATGTGATGTGTGAACAACGAAAGTTATGTACCATAGTCAATAGCTAGGTATAGATAGGGAGGCATGGAATACATATGGTGAGCTATAATAATGGTTAAAGAGCCTAACATGGCCAGTTAATAGATAATTGAGCATGCCACGATGTTGTTAGGATTTCAGAGTCTTTTATGGCCCTGGCCTGTAAATGGACCTCTAAAATGTCTTTAATGCCATGACCAATGCCCCAGTTGGTTCTACATATATGACCAGTGATCAGGAAAAGAATTACAATAGCTAAATGATGGTGTGCAATATCGGTCAGCCATAAACCACCTGTTATTGGGTCCAATCCTCCATGACAAGTAAGAAATTCTACGTATTTTGACCAATTCAAGGTGAAAAGGGGGGTTGCTCCCTCAGTAAAACTAGGATAAAGTTGGGCTAAAAGGTCCTGATTCAAGATAAATTCATAAGGAAGTGATATATTTTTAGGATCAACTCCATCATCGAGAAATTGGTTAATTGGTAAAGATACATGGATTTGGTGTCCCGCCTAAGAAAGAGACCCAAGTCCTAGTAACCCCACTAAATGGTGATTTAACATAGATACTATATCTTGGAACCAAGTCAATTTTGGGGCGGTTTTGTGATAATGGAACCAACCAGCAAAAAGCATTAACGATGCAAAGACTAATGTGCCAATGGCAGTACAATAGACTTGTAATTCACTAGTTATTGTAGATGCTTGCCAAAGCTGAAAAAACCCGGAGGTTATTTGTATTCCTAAGAAACCTCCACCCACATCACCATTCAATATGTCTTGACCTACTATTAGTCAAACTACCTGGGCACTAGGTGCAATGTGAGTAGGATCACTTAGCTATGCTTCATAATTGGAAAAACGGGTGCCATGGAAGTACATGCCACTCAGGTAAAGAAAGATAATGGAGAGTTGATCGAAATGAGCACTAAATACTTTTCGAGAGATCTCCTCCAAATCACTGGTATGACTATCGAAATTGTGAGCATCAGCATGTAGGTTCTAGATCTAAGTGGTAATATTAGGGCCCTTAGCTATTGTTCTTGAGAAATGGCCAGGTCTAACCCATTTCTCATCCAAAATGCTTATACAAACTCAATTTGTCAAGATAGGTATGTAGAACCAAACAGTGTATTGAGGATGAAAAAACAACCGTAAGTTTATTTATTTGTGGATAGAGAATATATTTTTTTTTCTTTCATCCTTTGCATTAAACTAACAAATTCCAATAAAATGATATGATTCAACCTTAGACCCTTTTGAACGTAGCAGATAACAATGGTGCTCAAGAATTGATGTGTATTCAAATCATAGGAGCTGGTAATCATCGATATGCTCATATTGGTGATGTTATTATTGCTGTAATCAAAGAAGCAATACCTAACATGCTACTAGAAAGATCAAAAATAATTAGAGCTATAATTGTATTTACTTGTAAAGAACTCAAACGTGATAATGGTATGATAATATGATATGATGACGGTTGTCATTGATTAAGAAGAAAATCCAAAAGGAACTCAAGTTTTTGGTGTTATCACTCCGGAATTGAGACAGTTGAATTTTACTAAAATAGTTTCATTGGCTCGTTATTTTTCTTGGATTTTTAGACCTTTTTTAATGTTTGATCTCGTGTAATCCTCTTCAAGATATTCCTTTTGAAATCCATCTAAATGGAGTGTGACTAAATGCAGTTTGAGCTACAATCAATATCAATCAAATTAATACCAATACAAATCAGTATCAATATATCAACAATATCAATATTTCAATATGTAGTAATATCAAAATGTAGTAATATAAAAGTATGTAGTAGTACCAATATCAATATATAGTAATAATTAATACCAATAATTATCGATAATATATTTATATTAACTAATACTTATTTTATTACTTATATTTATTTACTTATACTTATATTTATTTGCTTATATTTATTTTATTATTTATTTATTATTTATTATATTATATTATATTATATTATATTATTATTATTATTATAGGATTATATTATGATTACAGAGTAGAAGTTATGATTATAAAAATAGTAATAGTATGTAATTATGTAATATAGTGATGTTATATATAGTAATAATTAATACCAACCCTTTTTTTTTTACAATTATGTAATATCTTCCATCTTTTCTCCTACAACTCTAAGTCATATAGTAATACGTTATTATGTCCCCAACCAATTGGATTATCTTGAACCATGCATGAATTGAGATAAACTTACTTATTAATATAATAATAATAATAATAATAATAATAATAATAATAGTAATAATAAAACTATTTTATTTTTGAAAGCTAGTCAATGATAACCCTCCATGGATTCACCTATATAAGCCGCACCTAACGTTGCAAAAATAAGAGCTTGAATACCACTTGTAAATAATCCAAGATACATGACAGGTATAGGAACTACTGAAGGGACTAAAGAAACAAGAATGACAACTACTAATTCATCAGCCAATATATTCCTGAAAATTCAAAAACTAAGAGACAAGGGTTTTTGTCTTCTAGGATGTTAATTGGTAAAAGTATTGGAGCTGGTTGAATGTATTTTCCAAAATAACCCAATCCTTTTTTGCTAAGACCCGTATAAAAATATGCGACTGACGTGAGTAAAGCTAAAGCAATAGTATTATTTATATCAATCGTGAGCGCAACTAACTAGTATTAATAACTTTAGCCCAAAAATATTTGAGTAAGCTATGTTTTTTTAACATGGTTCTAGTTATTTCTTATAAGTACCTATTTTTTTCTTTCTGCTACTCTATTTTATTATAGATTTCTAGGAGTAGAGAAATTATAGTTGTAACCACTTGACTCACAAAAGGTTTAAAAATTATGATTTCGAAATTCACCACCATGATCACTACATATAGTTAAAATCTTGTTCATTTTAAATGTTTATAAATTTTGAAAAATATTTTAAAAAATTATTTTTGTGTGCTAAGAAGTAAGTCCAAGTGTATCTACTATAATAGTCTACCATAGCAAATGTATATTTACTATCTCCTAAGTTTGCAATATCAATTGGCCCAAATAAATCTCTATAAATTAATTATAGTGACTTAAAGATATTTATTTGATTTTTTGTCTTAAAACTATTTTTTATTTGCTTTCCTATTTGGCAAGCATCACAAACTCTGTCTTCGACAAACTTAATACTAGATAATCCTCTTACTAAATCTTTAGTTGAGATTTAATTTAATAATTTCATGCTAACATGACCTAGTCTCATATACCAAACTCAAGCATCATAATTTAAAGCTGTAGATTTAATCACAAAATTTTTTAATTTCAATAGTATACATATTTTTATATCTTAAGACAATCATATATTTATTTTTGTATGGTATTTCAATTGTAGAAGCATTAGATTCAAATTTAATAATGTATCTTTTATTATACAATTAGCTAATGCTTAGTAGATTATGTTTCAAATTATCAACTAATAGCACATCTTTAACCAAAATGCTTAAATATTATATATGGTTCCTTTCCTAATGATTTTTCCATTGTTGTTGTCTTCGAAAGTGACAACTTCTTCATTTAAGCTAATAATCTTAGAAAAATAAGTTGGATCTCCGGTCATGTGCCTTGAGCATCCACTATCAAGGTATCATTTTGTACTTCTAGTCTTTGTTTGGAGACAACCGTATAAAAAAGGTGGTTTTGATTTAGGTACCCATTTGACTTTGGGTCTGAAAAGGTCTACCTAATTTAACGATGGATATTATGTTGTTTATGGTTCCTTTAGGAACCCAAATCAACTTATGTAAACAATAATTTCTAAATGAACATTTATAAGCAAAA
Organism: Ensete glaucum; assembly: GCA_021527575.1. Lineage (NCBI taxonomy): Eukaryota > Viridiplantae > Streptophyta > Magnoliopsida > Zingiberales > Musaceae > Ensete > Ensete glaucum. The sequence continues at coordinate 42,644,976 of CM038551.1, read as the reverse complement.
TGTTCTAATCTATCATAAAAGTACTGAGTTTGGGTGAAGAGTGTAATGTAGGTCCTCTAATGAAGATAGTTAGCTTTTGTTGATTGTTACTCATAAAGTCAATACATTCTTTCATATGGATATGACCCTTATTAGTAAAGATCATGTTTAGATATTTATTCTCTATTTTAAATTTTTCTAAAGTTTGTTGAAGTATGATATTTTCCTTTCTAATTTTCTCTAATGTTTTACATTTAATGCAAGAATTGTATAATGTTGGTGCTTTATGCATGTTTTCAAATTTAGTAGCGCGTAATGTATGTTCCTTCTTAAGTAATTTATAAGTTTTGCTAAGCTTATTAAATTCATGAAATAGTTTGTGAAATACATTTAACAATTCATCAAAAGTAAAGGAGTCTTTAGAAGATTTACTTACCTCATTATGGATGGATATGAGCACGTAATTAGCAACTTTTCCATTGTTGTTATCTTCTTCCTATCACAAAGCTTGAATCATCTCATATTACTAATAAGGTCTTCTTCTTATTTGGTACATTTTTCTTCAACCATGGGCATTCACTTTTGAAATGCCCTAGTTTCTTGCATTTAAAACATACTATATTATCCTTTTTTATTTATTTTTATTTTTATGATTTTTATTTTTATGAATTTTTTGAATTTTCTTATTAGTAGTGCAAGATCATTGTCCTAATCAGTCGATGTTTCACTCGATGAGTCATCTATTGTTCTCAGTGTCAAGTCCTTCCTGTTCTTTGGAAGGTGTTCATATTTGGTTCTCAAGGTAATGTCCTTCCTATTCTTTGAAAGGTGTTTTTCAAGTACGTCATGAGCTTTGCAGCTCATTTCATAAGCCATTAGAGACCCAATTAATTCTTTAAAAGGCAAGTTGTTCAAGTCTTTGGCCTCTTATATAACAGTTATTTTCGGGTTTCAACTTTTAAGTAAAGATCTCAAAATTTTCTTAACAATTCAAGATTAGAATAAACTTTATCAAGAGATTTTAAACTATTGATGATATTTATAAAGTAGGTATACATGTCACCAATAGTCTCACTTGGTCTTATTTTAAATAATTCATTATTATATACAAAAAAATTTATTTTGTATTCATTTACCCTACTTGTGCCTTCATGCGTGACTTCTAAATGTGTGCCAAATATCATAAGCTAAATCACAAGTAGAAACATGTTTAAACTCATTTTTATCTAAAGCACAAAACAAATCATTCACAACTTTGGCATTTAATGAAAACATCATTTTGCCATAATCATTCCAATCATTCATCGGATTGGATGATTTCTGAAAAATTATTTTTGATAATATTCTATAGTTCAAAATCTATCAAAATAAAAAAGAGACACATTCTAGTTTTTCATTATGTGTAATTTGTCCCATTGAATATGGGAAGATGTGTAATAGATTGTTCCTTGTTAATGCCAAACAAAGTCATTTACTTATTTAGGTATTAATCCAAATATACTCGTTCTGATACCAATTGTTATGATCAAGTTGGCATTAAGAGAGATGGGGGTTGAGTTAGTGTAAGTGTAAAAATGACTCATTTCGAAAATTTTGTTTAAAGTAAAGAAGAAATCAGAAATGATTCTTGGAATTCATTGAAAGCAAATAAGTGAGTGATTTAAACCAAATTAAAAAGAAGAATCTATATTTAGTTAAGGACTGCTAAAATGAGAAAATAAGTTTAAAAAGAATAAGTAAAGGAAAGTTCACAAATTTATAATGGTTCGGCCAAAAGCTTGACCTACGTACACTTTCCAAGTTCTCTTTCGTCGCAGTCCACTGGTATCCACTAATGATCTTCTTCCATGAGTGAAGATCAAAATCTCTTACACTTTTCTCCTTTTTACAGGTTCAGGAAAAGAACTTTTTTTTCTCTCTTCCCTTAGACTCATTTTACATTTTGAAGCACTCAAGGGAAGCTCTCAAATTTTACAAAATTTCAACTAAGATTATGACCACTTGTCTTGCACTTTCTTACTCTCCAATATAAGAATACTTAAGGTATTTATAGACCCTAATCGGCTTCAAAAAAAGAAGCCAAAATTTAATCTTTTTTCAAAAAAATTGGGCATGAGCGGTAGTATCACCAGCACCGATAGTAACCACCAAAAGTGCCATGAATATAGGGGTGGCGGGTGGTACCACACTGTCGCCTCCATTGTCGACCAATGGTACTACCATCGGAGATCCTGAAAACTATGCTTTTCATATAGTTTCGTACCTAACTTGTACCTCGTATTGACCCATTTTTAGATTAACAAAATGAACTCAACCTGAGTCAAATCCTAACTCAAAGTAGATCCAGTTGCCTCTCAGTCAGTTAATTTGGATTTTCCCAAATCTAACTCAATTAAGACACGAAACACATGATGCTAACTATGATATACTAAGATATAATTATAATCATTCTTGTTGTCCAACATGTCAATCGATCTTCCGAACTTCCTGGCATCCTCCGGCGAACTCCTAGTAAGTCTCTTGATCATCTTCCGACAAACTTCCGGTGTGCTCCCAGAGAGCTCCCAATCACCTTCAGTGAACTCCTAGCGAACTCCTAGTAAGCTTCCACTGCATCATCTGAAACCCGACCCAATGCTCAAACTTGACTCCAGCCCAACATCAGATTATATTACCTTTTCACCATCGTAGTTAATCCTATATCATTTTTTCTAACACACAAGTTAGATCATAAAACCCATCAATTAATTTCATCATTAAAATCTGAGATTCAACAAAGGGTATAATACAAATGCTCATTAGAAAATAAGTTTATTGATTGATCTGCTTATGGAATATTACATGGTTAATGATATATAATGTCAAATAATGATTTTATAGTCCTACTTGTGTATCTGGTCCTTAGACTTCAGACACCAAGGATGTCTTGTTTGAGTACTCCTTTCTTTAATGTCAAATTTACAGGTTTAGAAAGTTCAAGATCTAGTACAACCAAATATGGGATTGGTAGCTAACCTTACTAAAGTAATTGAGTATCAATAGAGGATCATCCACCCTCGGTATCACAAGAGGAATATCTCTTGTATTATTACTTAGACAAATCCTCGATCAGGAACGTTCTGATTGAGAAAGAAGGTATTCTCCGATAGAATCTAATTAAAGCAAGACTCAGACGAATTTTATATGAGGCCTCACAGTACTATAGCCAATATACGATTTTCATGATATTAGATGGATTACGAACTATAGATACACGGTAATTGAGGGCAAATAGATCCAATGGATAGAGATCCCCTATACCATCTAGAGACTATAGCATAGTGACCTAGTCTAATAGGTATGACTCACGGTCAACTCGGTATTGGGCATAAAGGGTCACACACATATAATGGATATTTTAGCGAGTAGAGGATTAGATATGAGTTATCTAATTGGCCCCTATTCTCATTGGATGAGACCTAACATTGATGGGCTCCTTGTATGATGCTCAGTTAGAGGCCAATTAAGAATATTGGATAGAGATCTAATAATCCAAGATTAGTGAGCAATTGGATAGAAATCTAATAGCTACTAAGGCAGGATCCATCAGGATTTTTGGGTGGCTCTTTATAAATAGGAGGCAAGGGCGGCATATTAGTGATAGGTTGTACCTTTAGCCACCCCCTTTTATTCTCCTCTCTCCCTCTATACAAAATTTATAAGTTTTTGGGCTGTGATTGGAGAAGCATCGCTGCAATGAACCATCGTGTGGATATCGTTAGAGAAGATATTTGACCTCCTTCATTCTCTCCATCTAAATCAAGATTTTCAAGGATATATGGTCTGCCTAAGTAATCAATCTCTCATATACTATAGTTTTCATTTTTTGTGGGTGCTCCAATCTTTGTATGATGACTTGATACATGTGGAAAACCTATTTTATTGTTCTTTCTTCTACTATACATGTGATGCTCTGATGGTTTACCAACAGAGGGTGCAAAGGAAATCTTAACCCTACTTCAAGGGCATCAACTTACAATCGAAATCCATTCGGAAATGGATCAAATGACCATTGACTGACCTCCAGCACATGCAGATCATACTCATTAGATATATAATATATGCTCCTAATATAGGGCAGGAAGGATTTGGTTATCATCGAATCGTCATCATGCTCCCGAAACATGGCTTCCAAGGCTTTTGAACCTATCTCATCCATAGAAGACAGACACAAAAGGGGAATAAACCCCCAAGTTCCTCTCACTACTCAATGACATTATGAAAGAAGTACAAAAAGCGAAAGACACAAAGACTCAACTGCTAAAGTGAGGACGATCGAGGGTGATAAGTGACGATGAGCACAAGAATGAAGGAGTAGCGCGAAGTAATAATTCTGATAGGATCTAATAGAGTTTAGTCCCTATCTAATGAGTCATGTTTCTTATCGAGTCATCTTGGTTAATCCGAGCAAATCAATTAGGAGAAGGTTGAGCCGAGGCACCCCACCACCCAAGGAACAAAATAAGACAACGCAGCCCAGTCGATGTCAACGATAAGATATGATGTAACCATTCTAAAGCACCAGCACACATTAACATCTGCGTACGATGACATCGCTAATCATTAAACATCTTCGTATGATGGCTCTCCTAGTAGGAGATAGAAAAGCCACCCTGATAAATAGTATTATAATATATATATATATATATATATATATATATAAGATACCCATGATGAAATTTATTATGAGGATATAACATGATATGTCATGACTTTATACTATTGATTGATGATAATACGATGAAATAATCATATGATATGAAATCATATTGTTTCTTATTGCATGAATGAGATGGATTGATTTGAATATTTATATGCAAATTGATGATAGCACTTGGATTCTTTACTTATGTAAGTCTATCTTGGATATATCTGAAATACTCGTTTGGAAGTTTGAGGAATGCAGTAGATAGTACATAGGAGTTTGTTGATGCAAAATTACTTTCAATAAAAGAAAGGTTTAAATTTCGAGAAAAGATAAAACAATAATTTGATTTAAGGGATACGTGAAATGTTTTTGGAAATAGAAGTTCTATGCTTTCCTTGGCTCCTTCGGAGTAGTAGTACAAGTACTCCGTGATGAACATGTGACGAAATCGTTCAGTGTGTGAAATCACTTTTATGTGTTCGGTTCATGTCACTATCAAATCATTGTGGTCGCTATTTCTCACGTTAATCACGAGGATGCATTAGCAATCCTCATTTACTAGTTGAAACTTGTTGTCACTTATTATAAGAATCCACTTGCTAAAGTCCTTCATTTACGGAGATCCCCACGAGTGAATCGAGGACTCAGATCCTCCGTTAAGGTACAGTCATCACTTGCTTTTTTGCATGTGGGGAACACGCACAACAGCTCGCAGTACAAGCTACGGTCATCTACTTTTCATACGGCTAAGTAGGGATCTGAGCCTACTAATGATGGGCTGGAATAATGTTTCTGACCGTCTCTGATGCATCCACGAATAGATCGGTAGCTCAAACTCACTTAATTATCGGCATAATTCTCGAGTAATGTGTCGTCTCGAGTTCGAATACATAAGAAAGTGGCACGTACATATGATACCTGACCGATCTGTTAAGGCTTTGAGTTGGACTCGGTTCCCAGTCTGATCTCCACTCTCAAGAACCGATGGTTAAGGAATTAATGAACAGTGTCATGTCCATGAATGCACGATTGAGATGAGAAGTAAAGAATAAACACAGGAAAGTGGAAATTCGAGCCGGTCTGACTGGGCTTATTTAAGATGTGAACCACGATCGAAATTAATTGATTCTAAAGGTTAAATCAAATCCGCCTATCGAAGTTGAGACCCAAAGACCTGTGAGATGGACAAGTAGTGTTAGGACCCACAACGTGATTAAAAAGGAGAATGGTCACATATCGCATTCTGATGGAGAAGAAGACCACCCAGGATGGATTAATTAGTTTGCTCCGGCGGCTCCATTTATAATGTGAGGATTGCTATTCAAACTTTGCAGATGGGACCAATAGGTGGTGGTCGGTGGGGTCTTAGATTGAACCTGGACGCCGCCGCCCAATACTTTACAGGATTGGAGCTTATAGTTCGCAGTATCTGATCCAACAAGTCTTATTTGGAAAATTGAACCAAACATAATTCAGAAACGCAAGAAATAAACAGTGTCGCGAGCACGACCAACTCCACCAAATGCATGCATCCGACCTTCTCTTCTCTCCCTATAAATGCCATCCCCCCGTTGCCACACTTCTCCGTCATCCCTCCACCTTCCCACGGAGTACTAGTAGCAGCTGCAGTGTACTACAAGGAGCCATGTCTCCCATATCTCTCTCTTCTTCTCTCGTATGCTCTGCCCTTCCCATTTCGAATCCTATCCACTCTTCTCCTGTGGCTCTGGGCGCCGTCACCATCCTATCCAAGTGCAGAGTGTTCCCTGACTGCAAGTCCACCATCGGCGACCTACCCCTCTCCGTTTCCGACCTTCCCATGCTGTCGTGCCACTACATCCAGAAGGGACTTTTCTTCTCCAGACCGCCAGTTCCTGTAGCTTCTCTTCTTCCGCTCCTCACTTCGTGTCTCGCCCGCGTGCTCTCCCTCTTTCCCGCCCTCGCGGGCCGCCTCTCCACCCGCCCCGACGGCCGCATCTTCATCTCCTGCGACGACTTCGGTGCCGAATTCTACCATGCCGCCGCCCCCTCCCTGACACTTTCTCTCCTCCTACCGGACTCCGCCGACGTCCCCGCTGCTGTCAAGTTGCTCTTCCCCCTTGACGGCGCCCTCAGCTACCACGGTCACTTCCTGCCGATCTCCAACTTCCAGATCACTGAGCTCGCTGATGGTGCTCTTTTCCTCGGAGCGGTAGTCAACCACGCCGTCGTTGATGGTACTTCCTTGTGGAACTTCTTCAACGCCTGGGCTGAGATCTGTCGTGGCGGCATCCCCGCGTCGCCGGACCTCCGCCGTAACTACTTCGGTGGCTCAAAGGCCGTGCTAAGATTCCCAAGCGGAGCCGGGCCCGAGGTGACGTTTCAGATGGACGCGCCGCTTCGAGAGAGGATATTTCGCTTCAGCCGCGAGGCAATCTTCGACCTAAAATCCAGGGCCAATTGCCGGAGTCCGAAGCTCGTTGACGACAGCAACGCCCTGGCTGGAATTCATGAGGAACAGATACCGGACGGAGGGTCAGAGGCGTTGGCGCCGGTGGTGAAGGAGGACGAGATCTCGTCATTCCAGTCCCTCTGTGCTATGGTCTGGCTGTCCGTCACACGAGCTCGAAAGCGACTGGCCGTGGAAGCGACAACGACCTTTCGGATGGCAGTGAACTGCCGGCATCGGGTGGTGCCACCAGTGGCAGCGAACTACTTCGGGAACGCGATCCAGAGCATCCCGACCAAGGCGTTGGTGGGGGATATCGTGGGGAGGGACCTTTCCTGGGCTGCCGGGCTGTTGCACGCTAGTGTTGTGGCGCACGGAAACGAGACGGTGCGGCGGGGCGTGGCGGAGTGGGAAGTAGCTCCGAGGTGCTTCCCGCTGGGGAACCCGGACGGTGCCGGGATCACTATGGGCAGTTCACACCGGTTCCCCATGTACCAGGGGAACAACTTCGGCTGGGGGAACCCGGTCGCGGTGCGGAGCGGCCGGGCCAACAAGTTCGACGGGAAGATGTCGGCGTTCCCAGGGAGGGATGGGGGAGGGAGCGTGGACCTGGAGATGTGCCTGGCGCCAGAGACGATGTCGGCGCTCCTCCTGGACGAGGAGTTCATGAGCTACGTCTCAGCAGACAACCTGATGATATGATCACCCCGCAGCAGCTACTCGTTAACAGTGTTTGACTTCTTCCAAGCAACCAACTTCCAGAGACAGTCAGGAGAATTTGAAGTGCAGAAGAAAGAACGCCCCTATGAGATTAACTTGAGGGGCAAAAATGAAGAGAGAGAGAGAGAGAGAGAGTTCCTCCGATTGCTTCTGCAATAGAATGTGGCCGGTTGTGTCGTCATGAGTCATGAACTTAGTAGCATTTTTTATTTTTATTATTATTATTATTATTATTATTATTATTATTATTATTATTATTATTATTATTATTATTATTATTATTATTATTATTATTATTATTTAATTTGAATGAGTTAAAAATTAAAAAATAAAAATAAAATAGATATATTTGGATGAATGAATCATCATATAGTAAAAGTAATAAAAATACCATCAACCTACAGTAAATATAAGAATATGTTAAAAATATTCATCTATGGGATAAAGAAGATAATATTATATTAGTAAATCAGTAAGGACGATAAGAGTAAGTTACTATACATGTTTGGACTAAAATTTTATATTTTGAATTTTACTATTTATAGTCCATATTATTACGAATGATCATTGCTCAACCGTAACATCTCCACTCTATGAATCATTCGTCATTTTTTCTTGTTTGTACATATAGCAACTTGTCTTACTTTGAGTTTATATATTTTTACCTAACAAATGTGAATGCTGCAGAATGATCGCTCGTTGCATTGAGCCAAAACATCCCAAAATAGTCTCGTTTTTTGTCCTTTTTCGTGTGCTGCGGTGACCATGCTAAGCGGTGCGAAATGTCAACTATTTCAGCACATTGGAACCCCCTAGGTGGCATCGGTCTGGATGGGGTTTCAGGTATATGTCGGGCGTAGGCTTTCATCAATAATTGAACTTGTCTTGCGTCAGATACCTTAGGAACCATCGTTTGTGGACTTGCAACCATTCTTACAACCCTCTAAAATCCTGTTTCGCTCTCTTTATCTCTTTTCTCTGCTGCACTCAAGGTGTTTGACGAATTGCTTGTATAGCTTCCTACTTTGCGAGACATCAGGACTTATCTGTCACTCGTTTCTAAGCTAATCAAATTCTTCTTTGCAGGTCCTACGAGACTGCAAGAGGTTGTAAGAGGGCTGACCCTTTGTGGACATATAACGCTTTGGGCATTTCATGACTTAGGCAATTATAGCTAAGTCCGGAACAATATACAAGATTGCTTCACGACTTAGGTAATTTCAGCTAAGTCTTCGAGAGTGCCGCGAGGGTGTCACACGACTTAGGCAAATTCAGCTAAGTCCATGATAATGTGGTATCATAGCCGACAAGCAATTCAAACGAATAACAAAGAAGATTTCAAAACTCACCATGGTGAAACATCATGGTGAATCAAGCAAGATGAGACAAGCTAGACCCTTGCTCCAAGCAGCCACAGGTGGGTTGCAAGTGTAAACTCGTTCGCAAACTGTTAGAGCCACTCATGAGGAGCGTTGTCGTGAACAAGACGAGCGTGAAGTTGGATATTCTCCATGAGTGGAGGAAGCACCATCTCGAGCGTCAACTAGGAAAAAGAGCCACAGAGAGAGTCTTACAATGGTGGAAACCCACTTTGATGTTCTTGAAGCGAGCATGGAGTAACTCTACCATGGCCAACGACGACTCTTTAGGGTAGAGAGCTCGTAATAAGAAGCTGAATCTCGAATCGAGAAAGTTGAATCCCTGATCTATCAATTGATAGAGGACACCAAAAATTTTGTATGATATCTACACGAAGTTATGGCGGAACTCACGGCTAAGGTGATGGTATTAACAAAGAATCTTGATGCGGGAGGGAATAATACTCGCACTGCGCCACCACAAAACTTCAGGGCATCAGAGCCACATTACTATAGGGGTGCTAGGGATGCCAAAGAGCTTGAAAATTTCTTGATCGACATGGAATAATATTTTCGTGCTACAATGCTCAATTCTGAAGAGACCAAAGTTGCTATAGCAAAAATATATCTAAATAGGGATGCAAAACTTTGGTGGCAAGCCCATTGGGAAAAGATCCAGCAAGACCAATGTCGAGTGGATATATGAGGAGACATGAAGCGAGTGTTGAGAACTCAGTTCTTGCCCGAAAACACAGAGTTTGTTGTAAGAATAAAATTGAGATAACTTCACCAAAGTACTATAATTCGAGATTATGTGAATTAATTTTCAGCACTGATGTTGGATATACAGGATATGTCTGAAAAAGATAAACTATTCAGCTTCCTCGATGGCTTGAAACCATGGGTATAACAAGAACTACATCAAAAGAATGTCATCGACGTAGTAGGGCAATTGCAGCTGCAAAAAAGCTAATTGACTTTGTTTCTTCAGAGGATTTGAGAAAGAAAAAATAATCTTCGGAAAATTGTCAATTAAATACTCTCGAGTGAAGTAGTCTAGGGGCGAACAAAAAAAGAAGAATTCCCACAAGGGACCGAGCTCAAAAGGTAAAGTCATAAAGTCTGGTGGATGCTTCTTATGTGGAGGATCACACATGGTGAGGGAGTACCCACAAAAACAGGCACTCAATACTTTAACTGCATCGATTCAACCCCATAAGTCAGACAAGAGCAAAGCTATCACCCTTAGTTCGAGAAGTTTTGAATCTAGTAGCAATAGTGAGGCATCACAAGGACCTAGGATGGGAGCAATGCGTTTGTTGAATGTATTGTGGGGGCAAGTGGGGGAGAACACAAAGGCAAAGCCACCGAAGGCAGGAAGCAGTGAGTTGATGTATGTGGACATCAAGCTTAATGGTCGTACAAACCGTACAATGGTAGACACGGGTGTGACCCACAATTTTATTGCCGATCAAGAAGTTAAGCGATTGGGACTGATCTTGGAGAAGAGCCCAAGTCGTATAAAGACTGTGAACTCGGAGGCCAAACATATCTCCAAACGAGCAAAGGGGGTCCATATCAAGATCGGAACATAGAGCGGGATCACAAACTTGATGCCAGTGCCATTGAATGACTTCTAAGTAATTCTCAGAATGGAGTTTATGCATGTGACAAAATTAGTGCCAATGACAAAATTAGTGAGTTGATGTATGTGGACATCAAGCTTAATGGTCGTACAAACCGTGCAATGGTAGACACGGGTGTGACCCATAGTTTTATTACCGATCAAGAAGTTAAGCGATTGGGACTGATCTTGGAGAAGAGCCCAAGTCATATAAAGGCTGTGAACTTGGAGGCCAAACATATCTCCAAACGAGCAAAGGGGGTCCCTATCAAGATCGGAACATAGAGCGGGAGCACAAACTTGATGCCAGTGCCATTGAATAACTTCTAAGTAATTCTCAGAATGGAGTTTATGCATGTGACAAAATTAGTGTCAATGTCATTCCTGAACTTCCTATGTCTAATGGGAGGCAACGATCCCTGCGTGGTTCCAATTTCTCAAGGAGGAACCAAGGACCCACAACAAATATCGGCTTTACAATTGAAGAAAAGGGTACGAAAAGGTGAATCAACTTTTGTAGCTACTATGCTAGAGACACTTGATGGGAAGGCCATTCAATAACCTATTGTTGTAGCAAACATCCTAAAGGAGTTCTCAGATGTGATGCCAACAGAGTTACCAAGAACTCTACTACCACGCAGAGGCGTGGATCATTGGATTGAGCTGGAATCGGGAGTTAAGCCTCCAACGAGACCACCATACTGTATGGCCCCTCCAGAGTTGGCAGAACTGAGGAAGCAGTTATATGAACTACTAAGCAGTGGTCTCATTCGTAGTTCAAAAACACTTTTCGAAGCTCCAGTCCTCTTCTAGAAGAAACAAGATGGGAACCTCCGATTACGCATTGATTATCGAGCCCTCAACAAGATGGTGGCGAAGAACAAGTACCCTATCCTGCTCATCGCGGACATGTTCAATCAATTGGGCAAGGTAAAGTACTTCTCCAAACTCGACCTTCGGTCAGGATATTGGCAGGTGCGCATTGCAGAAGGTGATGAGGCGAAGACTACTTGTGTGACCAGGTATGGAGCATTCGAGTTCTTGGTGATGCCTTTCGGCTTAACTAACTCCAACCACATTCTGTCATAGACTTAGCTGAATATGACTAAGTCGTGCGGCACCCTCGCGGCACTCCCGAAGACTTAGCTGAAATCGCCTAAGTCATGGAGCAACCTTGCCCACTATTCCAGACTTAGCTGGGATTGCCTAAGTCATGAAATGCCCAACGCATTATCTGTCCGCAAAGGGTCAGCCCTCTTATAACCTCTTAAGGTCCCGTAGGACCTGCAAAGAAGAAGTTGATTAGCTAAGAGGCGAGCGACGGACACGTCCCGACATCTCGTAAAGCGGAAAGCTATACAAGCAATTTATCGAACACCTTGAGTGCAGCAAAGAAAAGAGAGAAAGAGAGCGAAATAGTACTTTGGAGGGTTGTAGGAACGGTCACAAGTCCATAAACAATGGTTCCCAAGGTATCAGACGTAAGACAAGTTCAATTGCTGATGAACGCCTACGCTCGACATATACCCGGAACCCCATCTAGCCCGGTGCCACCCAGGGGGTTCCAAGGTGCTGAAATGGCTGACATTTCACACCGCTCAGAATGGTTACCGCAGCACATGGAAAAGACCCAAAAATAGGGCTGTTTTGGCTCAGCTGAGCGATCGCTCGACCTTCTACACTCATCGCTCACATTTCTTAGGTAAAAACACATAAACTCAAGGTAAAACAAGCTGCCAAACATATGTACAAGGAAGAAAAAGTGACGAACGATTTAAGGAGCAAAGGCATTACGGTTAAGTGACGACTGTTCATGACATTCTCTCCCACTTAAATTGTCGACGCCCTCGTCGATGCTTGTTGGTAGGCTTTGATGCGAGCTTCTTCATGTCACAGGGCGTCTTCTAGCTCCTAACTGGCTTCTGTTTGAGAAAGCTTTTGCCACTTCACCAAGTACTATATTTACTATGCTCCATTGGGTAGCTTTATCTTACGATCCGCTAGAATAGTTTCAACTCGCTTCTTGTAAGAGGCTCTGGTGGGGGGTAGTCGAGTTGGAACATTTCGAGAATCATCTTGCGGATCTGAGTGGTAGGCTTTCAAGTTGCTCGCATGGAAGACATTGTGAATTCTAAACCATGCTGGCAGTTGCAACTTGCATGAGACATTGCCTACTCTGTTGATGATTGGGAAAGACCCTTCATACTTGCATACCAATCCTTTGTGCACTTTGTGTCTAAAGAACTGGAGTGATGCTGGTTAGAGCTTCACCAACACCATGTCACCAACTTTAAATTCTTGTGGTCGCCTTCCCAAGTCTGCCCACTTCTTCATCTTTTTGGTCGCCTTCTCCAAGTAAGCCCGCGCAATATCTGTATTGCAATGCCATTCCTTTGCGAAGTGATAGGCTGATGGGCTACTCCATGTATAACCAATAACCAAGGTGTGAGGAGTTGATGGCTGTTGTCCCGTAATAATCTCAAATGGGCTCTTGTTGGATGCAGAGCTCCGTTGTAAGTTATAGGAGAATTGAGCTATGTCCAACAGCTTCACCCGATCTCGTTGGTTGGCACTCACGTAGTACCGAAGATATTGCTCCAAGAACGAGTTAATTCTCTCTGTTTGGCCATCCGTTTGAGGGTGGAGGCTTGTGGAGAAGTATAATTTAGATCCCAACAACTTAAACAACTTAGTCCAGAATCGTCCCAAGAATCGAGAATCCCGATCACTAATGATGTTGTGTGGGACTCCCCAATACTTAACCACATTCTTCATCATCAACTTAGCCGCCTCCTCCGCTGAGTAATGTAGGGGTGCAGCAATGAATGTTGCATAATTCGAAAATCGATCAACTACCACGAGTATCGATCCAAGTCCCCCTACTGTCGGCAAACTTGATATGAAGTCCAAAGAAATGCTCTCCCATCGCCTTTCTGGTATGGGCAGCGGCTCCAAAAGTCCCACTTGCTTCTGCTGCTCCATCTTGTCCTGTTGACAAGTAAGGCATGTTCGAACATATTCCTCCACATTTGTCCCCATCTTCGGCCAATAGAAGGCCCTCTCCACGAGAGCCATTGTTCGGTGGATACCCGGATGTCCAGCCCAAAGGGAATCGTGACACTCTTTCAAGAGTTCACGCCTCAAGTTATCTGCTCGTGGGACATAAACTTTATTACCCTTAGTGTAGATGAGTCCCTCCTGGACCCAAAATCATCGTGTCTTGCCCTCTTTGATGAGTTGAATCAGAGTCACTGCCCGAGGATCTCGGTATAGTCCATCCCTGATCTTGGAAAGAAAGTTGGAGCACAATTGACTTGCTTGGCCTCCGCCCTCCAACTATATAGCATCCACTAGCTCCACTTTCCGACTCAATGCATCGGCCACAACATTTGCTTTTTCGGGTTTGTACTCCATCACCATGTCGAACTCAGCTAAGAAGTCCTGCCATCGTGCTTGCTTTGGGGAGAGTTTCTTTTGAGTTTGGAAGTAACTCAATGCGACATTATCTGTCCTTAGCACAAATGGTGCTCCCAGAAGGTAGTGTCGCCACATTCGTAGATAGTGGACCACCACTGTCATCTCCTTCTCATGCATAGGATATTGCCGCTCGGTCTCATTGAGCTTGTGACTCTCGTAGGCCACTGGATAGCCCGCCTGCATAAGAACTCCTCTAATAGCAAAATCAGAAGCATCGGTATGGACTTCAAAAGACTTTCCATAGTCCGGTAATCTGAGTACAGGTTCTTCTAACACAACAATCTTCAGGTCTTGAAATGCTGCCTCACATTTGTCCGACCATATCCAGGAGTGCTCCTTTTTTAGCAACTGCGTTAATGGAGCTGCGCGCTTCGAATATCCAGCTATGAAGTGCCGATAATAGTTGATGAACCCAAGGAAAGATCTCAACTCTGGTACCTTCTTTGGTGTTTGCCAGTCCACCACAGCTTGCACCTTAGCCTTGTCCATTCGAATGGACCCATTCCCAATTCGATGCCCTAAGAATAAAATCTCCATTTGGGCGAAGTAGCACTTTTCCCTCTTCATGAACAAGGTGTTCTCCCTGAGAACTTTGAAAATTATTCAGAGGTGTCTAACATGCTCCTCAAGTGTTTGGCTATAGACGACGATATTGTCTAAGTAGACGATCACAAACTTATCTAGATACTCCTTGAACAGCTGGTTCATGAGAGTGCAGAATGTGGCCGGAGCGTTGGGTAAACTGAAAGGCATCATCAAGAACTCGAATGCTCTATACCTGGTCACACAGGTAGTCTTCGCCTCATCACTTTCTGCAATGCGCACCTGCCAATACCCTGACCGAAGGTCGAGTTTGGAGAAGTACTTTGCCTTGCCCAATTGATCGAATAAGTCCACGATGAGCGGGATAGGGTACTTGTTCTTCACCATCATCTTGTTGAGGGCTCGATAATCAATGCATAATTGGAGGCTCCCATCTTGTTTCTTCTGAAAGAGGACTGGAGCTCAGAAAGGTGCTTTAGAACTGCGGATGAGACCACTGCTTAGCAGTTCATCTAACTGCTTCCTCAATTCTGCCAACTCTAGAGGGGCCATGCGGTATGGTGGTCTTGCTGGAGGCTTAACTCCGGACTCCAGCTCAATCCGATGATCCACGCCTCTGTATGGTGGTAGAGTTCTTGGCAACTTTGTTGGCATCATATCTAAGAACTTCTTCAGGATGTTTGCCACAATAGCAGGTTCCTGAATGGCCTCCCCATCAAGTGTCTCTAGCTTCATAGCAGCTACAAAGGTTAATTCACCTTTTCGCACCCCTTTCTTCAATTGTAAAGCCGATATTTATTGTAGGTCCTTGGTTCCTCCTCGAGAAACTGGGACCATGCAAGGATCATCGCCTCCCATTAGACACAAGAAGTTCAGGAATGGTATTGGCACCAACTTTGCTCCGTGCATAAACTCCATTCCGAGAATCACTTGGAAGTCGTCCAATGGCACCGCCATCAAGTCTGTGCTCCTGCTCTATGTCCCGATCTTGATGGGGACCCCCTTTGCTTGTCTGGAGATCCGTTTGGCCTCTAAGTTCACCGCCTTCATACAACTTGGGCTCTTCTCCAAGATTAGTCTCAATTGCTTAGCTTCGCGATCAGCAATAAAATTTGGGTCATGCCCGTGTCCACCATTGCACGGGTTGTTCGGCCATTAAGCTTGATGTCCATATACATCAACTCGCTGCTTCCTGCCTTCGGTGGCTTTGCCTTTGTATTCTCCGCCACTTGACCCTGCAACGCATTTAACAAATGCATTGCTCCCATCCTGGGTCCTTGCGACGCCTCACTATCGCTACTGGAGTCAGAACTGCTCGAATTAAGAGCGATGGCTTTGCCCTTGTCTGACTTACGAGGTATAATCGATGCCGTTAAAGCATTGAGTGCCTGTTTTTGTGGGCACTCCCTCACCATGTGCGGTCCTCCACACAAGAAGCATCCAGTAGGCTTTGGGACTCTACCTCTTGAGCCCGGTCCCTTGTGAAAATTCTTCTTCTTTTGCTCGCCCCCAGACTCCTTCGCTCGAGAGTATTTAAATGGGCGATTTCCCAAAGATTGTTTTTTCTTTCTCAAATCCTTCGAAGAAACAAAGTCAGTTAGCCTTTCCATGGCTACAATTGCCCTGACTACGTCGGTGACATTCCTTCGATATAGTTCTTATTGTGCCCATGGCTTCAAGCCATTGAGGAAGCTGAATAGCTTGTCTTTCTTAGACATGTCCCGTATATCCAGCATTAGTGCTGAAAACTGTTTCACATAGTCTCGGATTGTTGTACTTTGGCAGAGTTGTCTCAGTTTCCTTCTTGCGACAAACTCTGTGTTCTCGGGCAAGAACTGAGTTCTTAACTCTCGCTTCAAGTCTCCCCATGTATCCACTTGACATCGGCCTTGCTGGATCTCTTCCCAACGGGTTCGCCACCAAAGTTTTGCATCCCTATTCAGATACATTATTGATATAGCAACTTTGGTTTGTTTAGAATCGAGCCTTGTAGCACGAAAATACTGTTCCATGTCGAACAAGAAATTTTTAAGCTCTTTGGCATCTGTAACACCTCTGTAGCATTGTAGCTCTGGTGCCCTGAAGTTTTGTGGTGGTGCAGTGTGGGTATTGTTCCCTCTTACATCAAGAGTCCTTGTTAACACCATCACCTTAGCCGTGAGTTCCGCCACAACTTCATGTAGATGTCGTACGGAATCTTTGGTGTCCTCTGTCAGTTGATCAATCAGGGAATCAACTTTCTCGATCCGAGATTCAGCTTCTAGCGAGCTCTCTACCCTAAGTAGCCTTCACTGGCCTTGGTAGAGTTCCTCCACGCTCGCTTCAAGAACATCAAGGCGGGTCTCCACCATTATAATTCTCTCCTTGTGGCTCTTTTTCCCGGTTGGCGCTCTAGATGGCGCCTCCTCCCCTCGTGGAGAATACCCAACTTCACGCTCATCTTGTTCACTGTAGAGCTCCTCATGAGTGGCTCTCACAGTTTGCGAGCGAGTTTGCACTTGTAGCCCACCTGCGACTGCTTGGAGCAAGGGTCCGGCTTGCCCCATCTTGCTCGATTCACCATGATGTTTCACCATGGCGACATTGCGAATCTTTTTCGCTATTCGTATGAATTGCTTGCCTGCTCTAATACCACACTGTCATGGACTTAGCTGAATTTGCCGAAGCCGTGCGGCACCCTCGCGGCACTCCCGAAGACTTAGCTAAAATTGCTTAAGTCGTGGAGCAACCTTGCCCACTATTCCGAACTTAGCTGGGATTGCCTAAGTCATGAAACGCCCAACACATTATCTGTCCGCAAAGGGTCAGCCCTCTTACAACCTCTTAAGGTCCCGTAGGACCTGCAAAGAAGAAGTTGATTAGCCTAGAGGCGAACGACGGACACGTCCCGGCGTCTCGCAAAGCGGAAAGCTATACAAGCAATTTATCGAACACCTTGAGTGTAGCAAAGAAAAGAGAGAAAGAGAGCAAAATAGGACTTTGGAGGGTTGTAGGAACGCCTACGCCCGACATATACCCAGAACCCCATCCAGCCCGGTGTCACCCGGGAGTTTCCAAGGTGCTGAAATGGCTGACATTTCGCACCGCTCAGAAAGGTTGCCGCAGCACACGAAAAAGACCCAAAAATAGGGTTGTTTTGGGCTGTTTTGGCTTCGCGCAGCGAGCAATCGTTCTGCAGCCTTCTACACTACTTTCGCTCACATTTCTTAGGTAAAGACACATAAACTCAAGGCAAAACAAGCTGCCAAATATATATACAAGCAAGAAAAAGTGACAAACGGTTCAAGGAGCAAAGGCATTGCAGTTGAGCGACGACCGTTCGTGATAATTCTGTACTCTAATGAACCAATTGTTCAAGGAGTATTTGGATAAGTTTGTGGTCATCTACTTATATAATATCATCATCTATAGTTAAACACTTGAGGAGCATGTTAAGCACCTCCAAACAATTTTTAAAATTCTCATGGAGAACACCTTGTTCGTGAAGAGGGAAAAGTGCTACTTCACCTAAACAGAGATTTTATTCTTAGGGCATTGAATCGGTAATGGTTCTATTCGAATGGACAAGTCTAAGATGCAAGCTATGGCAGACTGGTGAACACCAAAGAAGGTGCCAGAGTTGAGATCCTTCCTTGGGTTTATCAACTATTATCGGCGCTTCATAGCTATATATTTAAAGCGCGCAGCTCCGTTGATGGAGTTGCTAAAGAAAGAGCAGTCCTGGAGATGGTCGGACAAATGTGAGGTGGCATTTCAAGACCTAAAGACTGCTGTGTTGGAGGAACTTGTAGTCAAATTACTATACCATAGGAAGTCTTTTGAAGTCCATACAGATAGTTCTGACTTTTTTTATTGGGGGAGTTCTTAAGTAGGAGGGTCATCTAGTGGCCTATGAGAGCCGCAAGGTTAACGAGACCGAGCGGCCATATCCTATGTATGAGAAGGAGATGACAGCGATGGTCCACTATCTATAAGTGTGGTGACACTACCTTCTAGGAGCATCATTTGTGCTAAGGACAGATAATGTCGCATTGAATTACTTCCAAACTCAAAAGAAACTCTCCCCAAAGCAAGCATGATGACAGGACTTCTTGGCTTAGTTCGACATGATAATGGAGTATAAACCCAGAAAAGCAAACGTCATAGCTGATGCATTGAGTCGAAAAGTGTAGCTAGTGAATGCTATATAGTTGGAGGGTGGAGGCCAAACAAGTCAATTACACTCCAACTTCCTTCCTAGGATCAGGGATGGACTGTACTGAGATCCTCAAGCAGTAATTCTAATTATAATACAACTCATCAAAGAGGGCAAGACATAATGATTTTGGGTCCAGGAGGTACTCATCTACACTAAGTGGAACAGAGTTTATGTTCCGTGAGCGGATAACTTGAGGCATGAACTCTTGAAAGAGTGTCATGATTCCCTCTGGACTGGACATCCAGGTATCCACCAAATAATGACTCTCGTGGAGAGAGCCTTCTATTCATCGAAAATGGGAATAGATGTTGAGAAATATGTTCGAACTTACCTTATTTATTAGCAGGATAAGGTAAAGCAGCAAAAGCCAATGGGACTTTTGGAGCTGCTGCCCATACCAGAAAGGCCAAGTTGATGATGAAGAATGTGATGAAGTATTGGTGAGTCTCACACAACATCATTAATGATCGAGATTCTCGGTTCTTGGGACGATCTTGGACCGACTTGTTTAAATTGTTGGGATCTAAATTATACTTCTCCATAAGCCTCTATCCTCAAATGGATGGCCAAACATAAAGAATCAACTCGTTCTTGGAGCAATATCTCCAGTACTACGTGAATACCAACTAACGAGATTGGATGAAGCTGTTGGACATAGCCCAATTCTCCTACAACTTGCAGCAGAGTTCTGCATCAAACAAGAGCCCCTTTGAGATTATTATGGGAAAACAACCATCAACTCCTCACACCTTGGTTGTTAGTTATACAAGGAGTAGCCCATCTGCCTATCACTTCACAAAGGAATGACATCGCAATGTAGATATTGCGCGGGCTTACTTGGAGAAGGCGGCCAAAATGATGAAGAAGTAGGAAGACTTGGGAAGGTGACCGCAAGAATTTAAAGTTGGTGACATAGTGTTGGTAAAGCTCTAACCAGCATCACTCCAGTTCTTTACGCGTAAAGTGCATAAAGGATTGGTATGCAAGTATGAAGGGCCTTTCCCAATCATTAGAAGGATAGGCATTGTCTCATACAAGTTACAACTACCAGCATGATTCAGAATTCATAACGTCTTCCATGCGAGCAACTTCAAGGCCTACCACTCAGATCCACAAGATAATTCTCAAAATGTTCCAACTCGACTACCCCCCACTAGAGCCTTTTACGAGAAGCGAGTTGAAACTATTCTAGTAGATCACAAAACAAAGCTACCCAATGGAGCATAGCAAATCAAGTACTTGATGAAGTGGCAAAAACTTCCTCGAACAAAAGCTAGTTATGAGGTAGAAGATGCCCTACGACATGAAGAAGCCTGCGTCAAAGCCTATCAATAAGTGTCGACGAGGGCGTCGACAGTTTAAGTGGGGGAGAATGTCACGAACGGTCGTTGCTTAACCATAACATCTTCACTTCATGAACCATTCATCGCTTTTTTTTGTTTGTATAGATATTTGGCAGCTTATTTTGCCTTGAGTTTATGTGTTTTTACCTAAGAAATATGAGCAAAAGTAATGTAGAAGGCTACAGAATGATCGCTCACTGCATGGAGCCAAAAAAGTCTCATTTTTTAGCCTTTTTTATGTGCTGCGGTGACCACGCTAAGTGGTGTGAAATATCAACCATTTTAGCACCTTGGAACCCCTTGGGTGGCACCGGGCTGGATGGGGTTTCGGGTATATGTCGGACATAGGCTTTCATCAACAATTGAACTTGTCTTGCATTCGATACCTTGGGAACCATCGTTTGTGGACTTACGATCGTTCTTATAACCCTCTTTACTCTACTGCACTCAAGGTGTTTGACGAATTGCTTGTATAGCTTTCCGCTTTGTGAGATGTTGGGACTTATCCATCGCTCATTTCTAAGCTAATCAACTTCTTCTTTGCAGGTCCTATGGAACCGCAAGAGGTTGTAAGAGGGCTGACCCTTTGCGGATAGATAATGCTTTGGGCGTTTCATGACTTAGGCAATCTCAGCTAAGTCCGGAACAGTGGACAAGATTGCTTCATAACTTAGGCAATTTCAGTCAAGTCTTCAAGAGTGCCACGAGGGTGCCGCACGGCTTAGGCAAATTCAACTAAGTCCGTGACAATATTTACTATTCATCATTTGTTGCTATTGATAATTTTTAAAAAATAATAAATAAATATTTTATTATTTATAGTCTAATTTTATCAATTTTCACTTTTTTCTTCCACATAATTCTTTATTTTATTTTGCTTCTTGTTAATACAATCGTTGTTTGCTATCGATAACATTAGCTATTGATACCGCTTATTGATATCGTCGTCGCTCCCTTAACATTGTCCATTGATAAAGGGGAAGAAAAAGAATAGGAGAAAAAAGATAATATTTACATATATTCATAAAGTAGTAATTTAGAAATATTTAAAAAAAATTAAAATGAGATTGTAAATAGTAAAAGGGGTTGCAAATACATCTTCTAAATTGTGGAGCTGAATTGGTGTTTGATTACCTGTTTAGTGTGACTTAGACTTATTACTAGATTACCAACTACCTTTCAACCATTCTATAAGGTTAATCAACTCTCTATGAAGGTAATATTGATCAGCTTGGTATTAAGAATGATGTTGAGGTTTGAAATGTTCTAAACACTGATACACAAAAATTGATGCTTCATAGAGATTAGTTCTACCTTCAGTTTGACTTCATCCTAAATAAGCACTTGGACTTTTGCAGATCCAAGAGCATGATAGAACCGCAGAAAGAGCTCTATAGATTTTGACCCTTGAGAGAGATCAACCTTTTGTCACGAACGGTCGTCGCTCAACCGTAATGCCTTTGCTCCTTGAACCGTTCGTCACTTTTTCTTGCTTGTACATATGTTTGGCAGCTTGTTTTGCCTTGAGTTTACATGTTTTTACCTAAGAAATATGAGCGAAAGTAGTGTAGAAGGTTGAGCGATCGCTCATGTGAGCCAAAACCAAAACCCATTTTTGGGTCTTTTCATGTGCCACGACAACCTTTTGAGCGAAATGTCAGCCATTTCAGCACCTTGAACCGTGGCACCGGTGGATGGGGTTCGGGTATATGTCGAGCGTAGGCATTCATCGAATTGAACTTGTCTTGCGTCCGATACCTTGGGAACCGTCGTTTGTGGACTTGACCGTTCCTACAACCCTCCAAAGTCTGTTTCGCTCTCTTTCTCTCTTTTCGCTGCACTCAAGGTGTTCGATAAATTGCTTGCTGCCGCGAGACGTCGGGATGTGTCCGCCGCCGCTCAATTAATCAACTTCTTCTTTGTAGGTCCCACGGGCCTTAAGAGGTTGTAAGAGGGCTGACCCTTTGCGGAAACGCATTGGGCGTTGTATGACTTAGGCAATCCCTAAGTCCGAATAGTGAGCAAGGTTGCTCGACTTAGGCAATTTCAGCTAAGTCTTGAGTGCTGAGGGTGCCGCACGCTTAGGCAAACTTTAGCTAAGCCCGTGATGGTATCGAGCAAGCAATTCATACGAAATGAAGAAGATTCGCAATCTCGCCATGGTGAAACATCGTGGTGAATCGAGCAAGATGGGGCAAGCTGGACCCTTGCTCCAAGCGATGCAGTGGTCAAGTGCAAACTCGCCGCAAACTATGGGAGTCACTCATGAGGAGCTCTATAGTGAACAAGACGAGCGTGAAGTTGGGTATTCTCCACGAGGGAGGAGGCGCCATCTGCGCCAACCGGAAAAAGGGTCGGAGAGAATTATAGCGGAGACCCGCCTCGATGTTCTTGAAGCGGCGTGGAGGAACTCTACCAAGGCGAGGGCTACTTAGGGTAGAGAGCTCGCTAGAAGAAGCTGAATCTCGGATCGAGAAAGTTGAATCTATGATGGATCAACGAGAGGACACCAAAGATTCCGTACGACACCTACATGAAGTTGTGGCGGAACTCACGAAGGTGATGGTGTTAACAAGGACTCTTGATGCGGGAGGGAGCAACACCTGCGCCACCACAAAACTTGGCACCACGCTACGGAGGTGCTAGAGATGCCAAAGAGCTCGAAAACTTCTTGTTCGACATGGAACAGATTTGCTACAAGGCTTGATTCGAAGAAACCAAAGTTGCTATAGCAACAATGTATCTGAATGGGGATGCAAAACTTTGGTGGCGAACCCGTTGGGAAGAGATCCAACAAGGCCGATGTCAAGTGGATACATGGGAGACTTGAGAGTTGAGAACTCAGTTCTTACCAGAGAACACGAGTTTGTCGCAAGAAGGAAACCGAGACAACTCCGCCAAAGTACAACAATCCGAGACTATGTGAAACAATTTTCAGCACCTCTGGATATACGGATATGTCCGAGAAAGACAAACTATTCAGCTTCCTCGATGGCTTGAAGCCATGGGCACAACAAGAACTACATCGAAGGAATGTCACCGATGTAGTCGGGCAATTGAGAAGGCTAACCGACTTTGTTTCTTGAGGATTTGAGAAAGAAGAAACAATCTTGAAATCGCCCATCTAAATACTCTCGGCGAAGGAGTCCGGGGCGAGCAAAAGAAGAAGAATTTCCACAAGGGACCGGGCTCAAGAGGTAGAGTCCCAAAACCTCTGGATGCTTCTTGTGTGGAGGACCGCACATGGTGAGGGAGTGCCCACAAAACAGGCACTCAATGCGTTGAGGCATCGATTCTACCGTAAGTCGACAAGGGCAAAGCAATCGCCTTAGTTCGAGTAGTTCGACTTGAGCGGCTGAGGCGCAGGACCCAGGATGGGAGCAATGCGTTTGTTGAATGCATTGCGGGGTCAAGTGGGGAGAATACAAAGGTGAAGCCACCGGCGGAAGCGGCGAGTTGATGTATGTGGACATCAAGCTTAATGGCCGAACAACCCGTGCAATGGTGGACACGGCGACCCACAATTTTATTACCGATCGCGAAGCTAAGCGGTGGGCCTAATCTTGGAGAAGAGCCCAAGTCGTATGAAGGCGGTGAACTCGGAGGCCAAGCGGATCTCCGGGCAAGCAAAGGGGTCCCCATCAAGATCGGGACATGGAACGGAGCACAGACTTGATGGCGGTGCCATTAGACGACTTCAAGTGATTCTCGGAATGGAGTTTATGCAGCAAAGTTGGTGCCAATACCGTTCTGAACTTCTTGTGTCTAATGGGAGGTGATGATCCTGCATGGTTCCTTTCTCGGTAGGGACCAAGGACCTACAACAAATATCAGCTTTACAATTGAAGAAAGGGTGCGAAAAGGTGAATTAACCTTTTAGCTGCTATGAAGCTAGAGACACTTGACGGGAGGCCATTCAGAACACGCCATTGTGGCGAACATCTGAAGGAGTTCTCGGATGTGATGCCAAAAGAGTTGCCGAGAACTCTACCACCACGCAGGCGTGGATCATCGATTGGGCGGAGTTAAGCCTCCGAGACCACCATACCGCATGGCCCCTCCGAGTTGGCGAATTGAGGCAGTTAGATGAAGCGGTGGTCTCATCCGCAGTCAGCACCTTCGAGCTCCAGTCCTTTTCGAAGAAACAAGATGGGAGCCTCCGATTATGCATTGATTATCGAGCCCTCAATAAGATGACGGTGAAGAACAAGTACCCTATCCCACTCATCGCGGACTTGTTCGATCAATTGGGCAAGGCAAAGTACTTCTCGACTCGACCTTGGTCGGGTATTGGCAGCGCATCGCAGAAGGTGATGAGGCGAAGACTACTGTGACCGGTATGGAGCATTCGAGTTTTGGTGATGCCTTCGGGTTAACCAACGCTCGCCACATTTTGCACTCTTATGAATCATTCAAAGAATATCGGATAAGTTTGTGGTCGTCTACTTAGACGACATCGTCCTATAGCCAAACACTTGAGGAGCATGTTAGACACCTCCGAACAATTTTCAAAGTTCTCGGAGAACACCTTATTCGTGAAGAGGAAAAGTGCTACCCAAACAGATTTTATTTTTGGGGCATCGAATTGGGAATGGGTCCATTCGAATGGACAAGGCTAAGGTGCAAGCTGTGGTGGCGAACACCAAAGAAGGTGCGAGTTGAGATCCTTCCTTGGGTTTGTCAACTATTATCGGCGCTTCATAGCTGGATATTGCGCAGCCCCACCAAGGAGCTGCTAAAAAGGAGCGATCCGAGATGGTCGGACAAATGTGAGGCATTTCAAGACCAAGACTGTGTTAGAAGAACTGTCAGATTGCGGACTATGGAAAGTCTTTTGAAGTCCATACCGATGCTTGACTTTGCTATTGGAGGAGTTCTTATGCGGGAGGGTCATCCGTGGCCTACGAGAGTCGCAAGCTCAACGAGACCGGCGATATCCTGTACATGAGAAGGAGATGACAGCGGTAGTCCACTGTCTACGAGTGTGGCGACACTACCTTCTGGGAGCACCATTTGTGCTAAGGACCGACAATGTCGCATTGAGTTACTTTCAAACTCAAAAGAAACTCTCCCCAAAGCAAGCACGATGGCAGGACTTCTTGGCTGAGTTCGACATGGTGATGGAGTACAAACCCGGAAAAGCAAATGTCGTGGCCGATGCATTGAGTCGGAAAGTGGAGCTAGTGAATGCTATATGGTTGGGTGGAGGCCAAGCAAGTCAATTGCGCTCAACTTTCTTTCCGTGATCGGGGTTGGGCATCGAGATCCTCAAGCGGTGGCTCGATTCAACTCATTAAAGAGGGCAAGGCACGACGATTTTGGGTCCGGAGGGACTCATCTACACCAAGGGGAACAGAGTTTATGTCCCCGGCGGATAACAGGCGTGAACTCTTGAAAGAGTGTCACGATTCCCTTTTGGACATCCGGGTATCCACCGAACAATGGCTCTCGTGGAGAGGGCCTTCTATTGGCCAAAGATGGGGACAGATGTGGAGGAATATGTTCGAACATGCCTTACTTGTCAAGGACAAGATAGAGCAGCGTGGGACTTTTGGAACCGCCGTGCAGAAAGGCCATGGGAGAGCATTTCTTTGGACTTCATATCAAGCTTGCCCGATGGGGGACTTGGATCGGTACTCGTGGTAGTTGACCGATTTAAGCACGCAACATTCATTCTGCACCCTACATTGCTCGGAGGAGGCGCTAAGTTGATGATGAAGAATGTGGTTAAGTATTGGGGAGTCCCACACAACATCATTAGTGATCGGATTCTCGGTTCTTGGGACGATTCTGGCGAGTTGTTCAAGTTGTTGGGGTCTAAATTATACTTCTCCACAAGCCTCCACCCTCAAACAAACAGAGAGAATTAACTCGCTCTTGGAGCAATATCTTCGGCACTACGTGAGTGCCAACCAACGGGATTGGGTGAAGCTGTTGGACATCGCCCAGTTCTCCTATAACTTGCAGCGGAGCTCTGCATCCAACAAGAGCCCATTTGAGATTATTACGGGACAACAGCCATCAACTCCTCATACCACAGTTATTGGTTATACAGGAGTAGCCCATCACCTATCACTGTAAGGGAATGGCATCGTAATGCAGATATTGGCTTACTTGGAGAAGGCGGCCAAAAGATGAAGAAATGGGCGACTTGGGAAGGCGACCACAAGAATTTAAAGTTGGTGACATTGTGTTGGTGAAGCTCCAAAGATCACTCCAATTCTTTAGACACAAAGTGCATAAAGGATTGATGCGCAAGTATGAAGGGCCTTTCCCAATCATCAGCAGGGTAGGCAATGTCTCATACAAGTTGCAACTGCCAGCATGGTTCAGAATTCACAATGTCTTCCATGCGAGCAACTTGAAAGCCTACCACTCGGATCCGCGAGATGATTCCCGAAATGTTCCAACTCGACTACCCCCCACCAGAGCCTCTTACGAGAAACGAGTTGAAACCATTCTAGCGGATCGTATAATAAAGCTACCCAATGGAGCGCAACATATAGAGTACTTGGTGAAGTGGCAAAGCTTCCTCAAACAAAGCTAGTTGGGAGCCGAAGATGCCCTACGACATGAAGAAGCTCGCATCAAAGCCTACCAAGCGTCGACGAGGCGTCGGCAGTTTAAGTGGGAGAATGTCACGAGCGTCGCTCAACCGTAATGCCTTTGCTCCTTGAACCGTTCGTCACTTTTTCTTGCTTGTACATATGTTTGGCAGCTTGTTTTGCCTTGAGTTTACATGTTTTACCTAAGAAATATGAGCGAAAGTAGTGTAGAAGGCTGAGCGATCGCTCATCGCTGAAAGCAAAAAGCATTTTTGGGTCTTTTCATGTGCCACGACAACCTTTTTGAGCGGTGCGAAATGTCAGCCATTTCAGCACCTTGGAACCCCGGTGGCACCGGCTGGATGGGGTTCCGGGTATATGTCAGCGTAGGCATCAGAATTGAACTTGTCTTGCGTCCGATACCTTGGGAACCGTCGTTTGTGGACTTGCGACCGTTCCTACAACCCTCCAAAGTCCTTTTCTCTTTCTCTCTTTGCTGCACTCAAGGTATTCGATAAATTGCTTGTGACTACCTTGAGACGTCGGGATGTGTCCGCCGCAGATTAATCAACTTCTTCTTTGTAGGTCCCACGGGCCTTAAGAGGTTGTAAGAGGGCTGACCCTTGGACGAAACGCATTGGCGTATGACTTAGGCAATCCGCTAAGTCCGAATAATGAGCAAGGTTGCTCTACGACTTAGGCAATTTCAGCTAAGTCTTGAGTGCTGCGAGGGTGCCGCACGGCTTAGGCAAACTTTAGCTAAGCCCGTGACACTTTGGAATGCTGTAGGGGTTCCTTCCTCCTAGATTCGGCACAAGATTGAAATAGAATTGATTAATTGCTTGATTCAAGAGGGGGGGAGGCTACATTTTTAAATAAGGATCAAAACCCTAGCCTAAGGGGGTGTTTGCCTAAGTAGAATTACTCATTTGCCCCTCCTATAGCTAACATACCTTATTAGGAACAAGAGGCGGCTAAGTGGCTCTATAGCCAACCTAAGCAGGGGGAAACCCTAGCCGACCAACCCAGTAAGGGGTGTGGTGGCTACTAAGCACTAAGTGCTAATCTAGACCCTAGTCATACTCCTTTATAAGATAGGAGTGGATTTATTATAATCTAATAGGTTTTTATTGACTAGTACTAAGATTATTAGGACTCAACCTTGTTGGAGTCCTATCAAGTCCGCCCTCTTCAGATTAGCCTTGTCCTCAAGACTAAGGATCCATAAACTCTGAAAACTGGATCTTCAATTTCTCGTGTGACTCCTATATTACATCTTTGCAGGGTAAGTTAGTCCACTTTACAAGTACTTTAGTTAAAGGGGGCCGTCGACGCATCATAATCCTCTGATTAAGTATAGCTTCAGGTTGGGCTTTGATTTCGCCATCATTAGTGGTGCTCGGCAACTAAGTCTGGCCCTTCCCATGTTCTCCCAACTTTAGCTTTAATAAGGACACGTGGAAGATGGGATATATCTTAGCATCATCTAGAAGCTTTAATTTGTATGCCACAGCCCCAACTCGCTCTAAGGTCTAGTATGGTCCATAAAATCATGGAGATAGCTTCATTGATGCTCTTGCATTAATTGATAGCTGCTTGTATGGTTGGAGCCGAAGGTAGATCCAATCTCCCACTGTGAATTTTTGCTCACTCTAGTGGTTGTCTACTTGTTGCTTCATGCGAGCTTGAGCGACATTCAAGTTATCTTTCAATAGTTACAGCAGTTTGTTCCTGTTAATCAAATTTTGGTGACTTGATCTACTTTGGCTGAACCAAGCACATATCTAGGTATTACAGGGGCCGGCCGACCATACAATGCCTCATAAGGGGTATATTTAATTGATATATGAAATGTCATGTTGTACCACCATTCAGCCTAAGGAAGCCACCTTGTCCACTCTTTGGGCTGGTTACTGGTGAAACACCGTAGGTATGTCTCAAGGCATCTGTTCACCACTTCTGTTTGGCCATCTGTCTGGGGATGATAGGCTGTGCTCATCTTCAATTGGGTGCCCTGTAGATGAAAGAGCTCTGTCCAAAATTTACTTATGAATACCTTATCATGGTCACTCACAATTGACCTTGGCATCCTATACAGTTTTATTATATGTTCCACAAAAAGTTGAGCAATATTAGCAGAAGCATAGGGATGTTTCACAGCACAAAAGTGAGCGTACTTAGTTAGGCGATCTACCACCACAAAATCATGCTTTTACCTTGGGATAGTGGCAGCCCTTCGATGAAATCCATTGAATGTCGATCCATGCTAAGTCTAGTATGGGTAGTAGCTGTAGTTTCCCCGGTCTTGTCACTGTTTCACCTTTCTGCTGTTGACATACATTATATTTGGATACATAATTATAAATTGATTTTTTCATACCCTTCCAAAATAAGTTTTGCTTCACCCTTTTGTAAGTCCTGAGAAATCCGAAGCATAATAACAATTTGAATGCAAGCGGAAGAATGCATCTCATGTAAAATAATTTGAATGCAAGGGGAAGAAGGAATAATAACAATTTGATCTTTATAGTGCAAGCCATTTGAATCTTACGAGTAGTGACTGATGGACCCCAGGTCTTTCTCCAACTTTTCTATGATGGCTCGGGCTTCTGGATCATTCTTCCATTCCTCCCTAATATTGTCGAGGAAGTCGGTAGAGCGAAATGAGATGGCTGAAATTTTGGCTTGTCCTAGTAGCCAAGATAGGACATCTATAACAACATTCTCTTTTCTTTTTTGGTAAGTAATTTTATAATCAAAGCCAAGGAGTTTAGTTACCCATTATTGTTGCTCTGGGGAGGATATTTTTTGCTCCAAGAAATATTTAAGGCTTCGGTGGTCGGCCTTAATCTAGAAGCGCCGGCCAATCAAGTAGGGTCTCCACTTTATAACTACGTGTACGATAGCAAGTATTTCTTTATCATACATGGATATTTTAAGATATAAGGGAGATAAAGCTTTACTAGTATAAGCAAGGGGTCGACTATCTTGTATTAGAATAGCCCCAATTCCAACTCCAAACGAGTTGGCCTCAATCACGAAAGTTCAACTGAAATCGGGTAGCGCTAGGATCAACGTCATCATCGTGACGACCTTGAGTCTTTCAAAGGCTACATAGGCTTGATTTGACCATGAAAAGGAGTCCTTCTTGAGTAGGGATGTGAGTGGGGCACTGATCTTGCTGTAATCTTTCATAAACTTCCGGTAGTAGCCCGTGAGTCCAAGGAAGCCTCGTAGTGATTTTACATTTGTAGGTCTTGGCCATCCTTGCATTGCCTCGATCTTTGTCAGGTCTACTATCACTTTATCCTCTAATATAATATGCCCCAGATACTCCACTTTAGGCTGTAAGAAGCTCCACTTTGACTGTTTAACATAAAGAGTATTCTCTTGAAGAATGGTTAGAATAGTTCGTAAGTGCTCAAAATGTATATCAAGCGTAGGGCTATAAATAAGAATATTATCAAAGAATATTAAAACAAATTTGCATAAAAACCTTCGGAAGATGTCATACATCAAGCTTTGAAAGGTAGAAAGAGTATTTGTAAGTCCAAAAGGCATTACCAAAAACTCGTAGTGGCCATTATGCATGCAGAATGCAGTTTTTGGAATGTCCTCAGTGCATACCCGAATTTGATGATATCCGGATCGAAGATCTAATTTAGTGAATACTCAGGCGCCTTTTAATTCATCCAAAAGTTCATCTATGAATGGGATTGGATATTTGTCCTTAACTGTGATGGTGTTTAGAGCCTAATAGTCAACGCACATCTGCCACGTACCAGTGAGGAGTAGGGTCTGCAACTCGGTTGAATCACCTTAGTGTCAAGCATATCTTTAACAATGTTCTTGATCTATCCTTCTACAAGTGAGGATAACAGTCTAGTCATAAATTTGCTAGAGGTTTGCCTGGTAAAATAGGAATGCGGTGGTCATGCGACCGGTTAGGGGGCAACCCACGCAGCTCCAAGAAAACCTCTACGAATTCGTCCAGCAACAGGGCAAGCTTAGGATCTGAGTTTTATACGTTCACCCCCTTAGATGGCTGCTGGATATGCATCAAGAATCCACCATATGCTTTGTGCAAAACTTTCTCCATTCGTTGCGATGAAACGATGGAAATATAGCTCCTGCGCTTGTCTCATAACGTGACCTGTCTCCCTTTGCAATAAAATTTTATAATTAATTTAAAAAAATTCTAGGAGATATAACCTAGCATTGTGAGCCATTCGATCCTGAGTATGGCTTCATAATCATTAATGGGTAGGAGGAAGAAATTAGCTACCACTTCTTAGTCTTGGAGGAGTAGTTTCACCTGCGGGCACCATTGGTCACAATTGAAGATTCGACCGTCAGTGACCTTTACATCAAACTTATTGTAACTTTCGATTTAAATACCAAACATGTAGCAATCTTACTGTTGAGGAAGTTATTTGTGCTACCCGTGTCGATGAGAATGGTGATGGGATGCTGTTTTAGAAGTCCTCCAACTTTCATTATTTGCGGGTTGGAGTAGCCGGCTAATACATGCACTGCGTAGTCGATCGGTTGGGACTCTTCCTCCATAGCTTCTTCTCCAGGTTCAAGGGCTTCTTTAGATATTTTATTATCCTCATCCTCCATTGATTCAATCATGAGGAGCTAGCCCTTTTTGTAGTGATGTTCGCGGCTTTATGGTTCATCGCAATGCCAACACAACCCCTTGGCCGATCATTCGTGAAGCTCATCTCTTGTCAACTTTTTTGGTGCGGGGGCTTGGATGGTAGTAGAAGGGGCAATAGGCCTCAGCATGGCTGGTTGGGGAGTGATCCTTGTCCTTCGTACCTCATGGTTCAATCATTCTTCCTGGATATACGCAAAGAAAATCATCACCATAAATGTGTACGGTTGCCGCACCTTTACTTCTCCTCGGATCTCTAGCTTTAGGCCCTTAATAAAAGTACATAAAAAGTTATTTCTCAGATCAATTCTCAGTTTAGTTAGATAAATGTTCAAACCTTGTTTGGTATTCTTGTATTGTAGAGGTTTGACGAATCTTTACCAATTATCTATCAATGTTGTTGAAATCGGTCAGACCGAAGCGATTTAGAAGTTCTTCCTTGAACCACTGCCAATAGAGTCCTCCATGTGTGTGTTCAAATCAATTGAACTACTGAATAATATCTCCCTTGAGGTGTATGCTAGTGATCTCTACCCGTGTAGCATCGGCGGTTCTGTAGAACTGAAAATAGCACTCTGCACACGAGATCCATCTGATCGGGTCTCCTTCTTCCCATCTTGGGAAATCAACCTTCATGCATAGATTACTGGGATCAGAGGTGATGTGTCCATGCTCTTGAGTATCGTCTCACTGATTTGAAGTCTCTCTATGGTGTGACTTCCTCGGGCTTGACGGTTAGCCAATGCTGAATTCGGTGAATAAGGATCACATCTTCTCCTCTATGCGGCTTTTAAAAGCTTCAAACTTGGCATTGATAGCCTCCTGATGCCATGGTGTATGTCTCTACATCTGTAATATTGAGATATTTCTTTTGTTATTGGGTTAGTGGCATGAGAATTTTGGAGAAGGGGTGGCCAGTTTGTCACGGACAACAATGTAAAGAAGGTGTTCGATGAAATGCTTGTGTTAGTCCGTGTCCTTCGGTTTAGGTACATATCTTGTACAACAAGAAGCGGGCTTGCAGTAGGCTTGGAAGCCCTAGTTTGATTTGCTTTATGGCCAAGTTTGGCTTGTAAATATCTTATAAGCACTTGTGGGGGGGCTTCGGTCTGTAGTGGACCATTATCCTTTGTGTGCAACCTCTCTGAGTTTGTAATGTCCATGGGTGTAATTTGTATTTTGGCTTTATAAAGTGTTTTTCTTGAGCAGTTGCTTGTGGATCCCGTGGGAGTTACTTCTTCTGGCCCGTTTTCTCTTTTGTAAGTCTAAGGGACTCTAGGAGATCTCGAGGAGGGCTGACCTTTGCGGACGGACATGCATGGGTGCCACACGGCTTAGGCAAAATCAGCTAAGCCCAAGACAATGTGGTATTAGAGTGGGACAAGCACACGCAGAAACACTTGCCATACAAATGTAGGGGACCTAGCTAGGCTGTGTGGAGAACAGCACGCAACCGCTTAGGGAAAGCGGACATTAAGATGTAGGGAAAGGAGTCGAGGCGGGCATCCCGGTTTGGCATTCAAGGAATAGCCAACCCCTTTGCGCGAGAGGCACCACGAGGACAAGCAAGCGAAGAATGCGTAGCACACAAAAATTGGGATGGTTGAGTTTGAGCTATAGCTTGACATTGGCAGCCAAACTTGACGGTGCTTAAGGCAAAGCAGGGTGCTTGGTGAAAGATGAGACCGTGCAAGGTGGGAGGTATTGTGTAACGACCGAAAGAGTTGTGCAAAGCTCACAGAGGTGAGGGGAATTGCTAACTCGAAGGATTCGAAACTCATGCAAGGGCTTGTACACGGATGACAGAGTGCTCGTGGCCATCCCAAGGCGCGATTAGAACTCGGCGCCATGGAGCATCAGAACTTTCTCTTCAACATGGAAAGGATATGTCCGTAGGTGGCTGAAATGTGCAACAAGTTCCACATGTTGCTAGACCTTGAAGAGTGCAGTGGAGACTGTATTGGAGAAGGGTCACAATCTAGCAAGTACATTTGTGGGGCCAGAACAAAGCTCGAGTTCAACAAGACGGAGTAGTCTAAAGGGGATGATGGTCCCCGAAACTTCCAGTGGGAAGTATGTAAAGAGAAAAGTTGCTCCAGCAGGACAGATATCCAGGAGGGATAAGTCCTAGTTCTCTAGTGGGAGAATCATGTGTAACAGACTGCACATATTGAGGAAGAGTTTCTCAAGGTTATATCTCCATAAAGCTCAATGGACCGAGTGAGCGACGAAGAGTTGTCGCATGATCTCGAAGGCGGTAAAGCATTGGTGGATGCATTTCGAGATCAAGTGGGGGAGCAATCCAAGGCAACATCATATGAAGGCACACTTAGCGTCGAGGCAGAAATCGAACTCAACAGAGGGCTGACCCGTGGAATGGTGGACGTGAGGGCCACTATCAACTCAGTGCAAATCGAGGAGCAGAGCGACTTGAGTGGAACTCGGTGAAGTATCCAAGCCGTATGAAGGGAGTCGACATAGAAGATAGAACATGGAGCGGAGGCACGAAGCTTTCCTTAGACAAAGGTCAAGGGCATGAACTCTTGTAGAGGCAAGAGTGAGATCATGTCGTTCCATGGGTTCTTCATTCTGATGAGACAGACTTATTTTGCATGGTGCCAAAGATGAATGGAGCTTCAAGGCACATGCAAGCTACCTAAGAGATGCATTTGATGGAGTAACTAAGGTGATTCAACTTGCGGAGGCAAAGTTAGGATCATGAGACCTTAGTACGGGCAAGAGGACGCAGAGGCGGGTACTCTTGAAGAATATGCCACAGTGTTGCCATTCGAGTTGTCAAGAACAGGAGGTGCATAGCAAGATTGTGTTGGTAGGGGATAGAGGCCCAAGATCCAGACAATGGTGCACCAACTATAGCAAAGTTAGAGGACTTCAGGAGCTACTAGGCGACGGACTGTCCTAGAGCTATGCTTCGTCCAGGTGTAACCCAGGAGTGGAGGGGACGAAGGGGAATTGCCAAGGGAGCGAACTAAAAGTCGGAGATGGCAGAGGCCCTACGATGTGTTGGCAGAGGCCACACGTGGAGAAGTCGTAGTCTGAGTTCATCACACGAGAATCTGTATGCAATGGAGATGTCACCAGGAGGCGACATGGTGCAGCGGATCGTGGTGGAATAGTTCGTGGCAATGCAATACAGACAATCTTATCCCGTGAGGGACAAAATCATGCGGAGGTATGATCAGGAGTTACTGGGAGCTCCACTTTGGTGTACGACACAACAAGAAGAAGAGCTATGGATTCAAGGAGTGAATGTCGTAGTACCGCAGAGGCGGATCTTCATGTGTGCATCAAAGCTTGCATTGGATGAAAGCCTTAGTCATCAGCATATGGGAGCTGTATACCACCGAGGAAGAAGTCCAAGTGCACGTACCAGTGAGTCCCATGGAGGGGGACATGATCATGTGAATGATCAGGAGCTGCTGGGAGCTCCACTTCGGTGAACAATGCAATGACAAGAAGGGCTGTGGATTCAAGGAGTGAATGCCACAGTACCGCAGAGGCGGGTCTTCCGTGTGTATGCATCGAAGCTTGCATCAGATGAAAGCCTTGGTCGTCAGCATATGGGGGCTGTGTACCACCGAGGGAGTAGTCGATTGCAAGTACCAGTGAGTCCCATGGAGGGACTTGATTAACTGAGGCTTGGAGAGTTGGACTGCTTGGCTCACATTCGCTTAAGGGAGCCCGGCAAGTCAGAGGACAAGGCCGAGTAAGCGAACGTTGCTACCAAGGAAGCTAAGGAGAACAGAATCAGCGCGAGCCCTGCAACAAGATGGCGGAGGCCATGCATGAAAGTTGCAGTCTGTCTCTCTATCGACCAAGGAGAACCGCTAGGAGGACATAGTGGTGTCGAAGCAAGTGGTCGAAAGGGGCGAGGAAGCGACGACGAGTCCAACGGGGCTCAGCTACCCAAAAGAAAAGCGTCGGTTAGAGAGGAGGTGGACTCGGAAGAGTTCCACAGTGCCATAGAGGCAGATCTACCGATCGCGAAGGAAGGGATGAAGATGCAAGGTAACGGATAGTAGTGCTATGGGCTTGGCAGCGCCATGGTACCGCAGATGCGGGACTTCCGTGAAGTCATCGATCCCTTGCTCTCATGAAGGGACAGCATTGGTCGTAAAAGGGGCCAAGGAGGTGGAGAATGTAGAGGTAAACTCTAAGTACCAAGACGAGGCAGAAGGGCAGAGGCCAAGAAACTTCATAAGACCGATGTCGATGTGCTTCTCATTCAGATAGCTAAAATTAAGGGACTTCGGGTTGATGCAGGAGGGCTCGACCAAGGAACGAAGTAGGCAGTATATGGCACTGTACCTTTCTACTCAAGAGGAGTAGGCGGCAAAGGTGATGGCAAAGACGGTACAATCCCGAAGGCGACCAGACCTATCAAAGACTTACTCCAAGTTGGGGTAAACTTTTGCTCTTTTCGGGCAAAACTTCTTGCATTCCAGAAGTTCAATGGCAGTGGGAAGGTGAATCACAGTAGCTAACCCAACACAAGGAGTGCAACCACTTCAAGTGCTTCAGAAGTGTG
The DNA here is from genome assembly GCA_021527575.1 of Ensete glaucum. Lineage (NCBI taxonomy): Eukaryota > Viridiplantae > Streptophyta > Magnoliopsida > Zingiberales > Musaceae > Ensete > Ensete glaucum. Next base: position 42,608,865 of record CM038551.1, on the reverse strand, counting down.
AGCAAAGAGCAGGCGAATGTTAGTAACCAGCTCAATGCATGAAGTACAAACTCGAGGAGGCAGGCGAAATCGAGTAACCTTTGTCAGGCGAAATTGAGTAACCTTTGCCTTCTCAACTCGAGAGAATGGGCGAAACCGAGTACCCCAGTTCTCTTAACTCGAGGAGGTGAGCGAAGCCAAGTAAACTTTTTGCACTTTTCGGGCAAAACTTCTTGCATTCCAGAAGTTTAATGGCAGTGGGAAGGTGAATCACAGTAGCTAACCCAACGCAAGGAGTGCAACCACTTCAAGTGCTTCAGAAGTGTGAGCAAAGAGCAGGCGAATGTTAGTACCCAGCTTAATGCATGAAGTACAAACTCGAGGAGGCAGGCGAAATCAAGTAACCTTTGCCAGGCGAAATTGAGTAACCTTTGCCTTCTCAACTTGAGAGAATGGGCGAAACCGAGTACCCCAGTTCTCTTAACTCGAGGAGGTGAGAGAAGCCACCTTACCTTCTCAACTATGAAGAGAATGGGTTAGGTTAAGTATCCCAGTTCTCTTACTTATCTAAGCAGGGGAGCTCTGCACAAGTTTAGTGACCCTTCAAAGAAAGCTTATGGAAGACAATGGTTGTCAAATCCTCACCGTTGGTGATCAGTGCTATTGAGAGTAGTTTTTTTTCACTTCATTTCCCAATTGACTAAGAGGGAGTGATGCGAACATACTTGGAAGTGACAAACTAACAGCGGAAGAAGGTTCAATGGGCAAAGATTATGGAGAAAGGACCTTAAAAACTTCAAAGTCTGTGAGGCGATGCTCGTTAAAGCTCCAACAAGCATCTACCCAGTTCAAGCAATATGAGTATATTGCGATACTGGCACATAATAAGGTAGGTCTTTTCCTTCATCAGAGGGATCCACGAGAACCAACAAGGATCAGCACAACTCAGTCAACCCCACACCAGATTCAGTCATTGGTGAGTTGAAGCAGATGGCGGATTAGAGTTCGACTACTCAACAACTGACGGAGAGCGGCTAGGAGCCAAAGGCGCGGCTAAAGCGAAGATTAAAGATTCAGCAGAATGCGAGGAGATGCAGCGTCTGTGGCTTCGATGAGGACGTCGAAGGAACAAGTGGGGGAGAATGTCATGGACAACAATGTAAACAAAGTGTTCGATGAAATGCTTGTGTTAGTCCGTGTCTTTCGGTTTAGGTACATATCTTGTACAACAAGAAGCGGGCTTGCAGTAGGCTTGGAAGCCCTAGTTTAATTTGCTTTATGGCCAAGTTTGGCTTATAAATACAAGTGTGTCTTATAAGCACTTGTGGGGGCTTCGGTCTGTAGTGGACCATTATCCTTTGTGTGCAACCTCTCTGAGTTTGTAATGTCCATGGGTGTAATTTGTATTTTGGCTTTATAAAGTGTTTTTCTTAAGCAGTTGCTTGTGGATCCCGTGGGAGTTGCTTCTTCCGCCCGCTTTTTGTAAGTCCGGGATTTTAGGAGATCTCGGGAGGGCTAACCTTACGACGGACACGCATACGACTTAGGCAAAATCAGCTAAGCCCGTGACAGGTTGGAAGGTGAATCGGTTTAGATTGGTGTAGGCTACGATTTAGGGCTGATTTGGGTGGCTGTTTGGTTTTGGTTTAGGGTAGGGTTTTGAAGGGTTTTTAGTGAGGATTGTCACGGATAATAATGTAAATAAGGTATTTGATAAAATGCTCATGTTTGTCCATGTCCTTCGGTTTGTGTACATACCTTGTATAGCAAGTAACGGGCTTGCAGTAGGCTTAGCAGCTCGAGTTTGGTTTGCTTTATGGCCAATTTTGGCATGTAAATACAAGTATGTCTTGTAAGCACTTATGGTGACTTCAGTCTGTGATGGACTATTATCCTTTGTATGCAACCTCTCTGAGTTTGTAATTTTCATAGGTGTAATTTATATCTGGCTTTATAAAGTATTTGCTTGAGCAGTTGTTTGTGGATCCTGTGGGAATTACTTCTTCTGGCCCGTTTTCTCTTTTGTAAGTCTAAGAGACGCTAGGAGATCTCAGGGAGGGTCGACCTTTGCGGACGGACACACATAAGTGCCTCACGGCTTAGGCAAAATCAGCTAAGCCTGTGACAATGTGGTATCAGAGCGGGACAAGCATACACAGAAATACTTGTCATACAAACGTGAGGGACCTAGTTGGGCTGTGTAGAGGATAGCCAGCATGCATAATCATTTGGGGGAAAACCAACATTGAGATGTAGGGAAAGGAGTCGCTTAGAGGAGCGGGCATCCAATTTTGGCATTCAGAGGAATGATCAACTCCTTTGTACGAGAGGCACTACGAGGACAAGCAAGCGAAGAAGAATGCGTAGCACACAAAGATTGGGATGGCTGAGTTCGAGCTATAGCTCGACGTTGGCAACCAAACTTGACGGTGCTCAAGGCAAAGCGGGGTGCTTGGTGAAAGATGAGACTGTGCAAAGTGGGAGGTGTTGCATTACGACAAAAAGAGTTGTGCAAAACTCATAAAGGTGAGGGGAATTGCTAACTTGAAAGATTCGGTACTCATGCAAGGGCTTGTACACAGACAATGGAGTATTCGTGGCCATCCCAAGGCGCGATCAGAACTCGACACCATGGAACATCAAAATTTTCTCTTCGACATGAAAATGATATATCCGTAGGCGGCTGAAATGTGTAATAAGTTCAGTACATTGCTAGACCTTGAAGGGTGCAGTGGAGACTGTATTAGAGAAGGGTCACAATCTAGCAAGTGCATTTACGGGGGCAGAACAAGGCACAAGTTGTTCAGCAAGATAGAGTAGTCCAAAGGGGATGGTGGTCTCCGAAACTTCCAGTGGGAAGTTTGTAAAGAGGAAAGTTGCTCCAACATAACATATATCCAGAAGGGATAAGTCCTAGTTCTCTAGAGGGAGAATCATGTACAATAGATCGCACATATTGAGGAAGAGTTTCTCAAGGCTATATCTTCACAAAGCTCAACGGACCGAGTGAGTGACGAAGAGTCGTCACATGATCTCGAATGATATAATGCATTAGTGGATGCATTTCGAGATCAAATGAGGGAGCAATCCAAGGCAACATCATATGAAGGCACACTTAGAGTCGATGCAGAAATCAAACTCAATAGAGGGCTGACCCATGGAATGGTGGACGCGAGGGCCACTATCAACTCAATGCAAATCAAGAAGCAGAGCAACTTGGGTGGAACTTAGTGAAGTATCCAAACCGCATGAAGAGAGTCGACATATAAGATGGAATATAGAACGGAGGCACATAGCTTTCCTAGGACGTAGGTCAAGGGCATGAACTCTTGTAGAGGAGTGGGATCATGTTGTTCCATGGGTTCTTCATTCTGATGGGCATACTTATCTTGTATGGTGTCAAAGATGAAGGGAGCTTCGAGGCACATGCACCTTACCTCAGAGATGCATTTGACGAAGTAACTATGGTGATTCAACTTGTAGAGGCAAAGTTGGGATCAAGAGACCTTAGCACGGGGCAAGAGGACACAGAGGCAGATACTCTTAAAGAATATATCACAGTGTTGCCATTCGAGTTGTCAGGAACAAGTGGTGCATAGCAGAGATTATGCTGGTAGGGGATAGAGACCCAAGATCTAGACAATGATACACCAATTCTAGCGAAGTCAGGGGAACTTCATGAGCTACTAGGCGATGGACTGTCCTAGAGCTATGCTTCATCCAGGGGTGTCTCAAGAGTGGGGGGATGAAGGTGAATTACCAAGGGAGCGAACTAAAAATCAGAGATGGTGGAGGCCCTATGATGTGTTGGCAGAGGCCACACGTGGAGAAATCATAGTCCAAGTTCATCACACGAGAATCTATATGCAATGGAGATGTCACCAGGAGGTAACATGGTGCAGCGGATCGTGGTGGAATAGTTCGTGGTAATACAATATAGGCAATCCTATCCCATGAGAGACAAGATCAAGCGGCGGTATGATCGGGAATTACTGGGAGCTCCACTTTGGTGTACGACACAATAAGAAGAAGGGCTATGGATTCAAGAAGTGAATGTTGTAGTACCACAGAGGTAGGTCTTCATGTGTGCATCGAAGCTTGCATTGGATGAAAGCTTTAGTCATCAGCATATGGGGGCTGTATACCACGGAGGAAGAAGTCCAGGTGCAAGTACCAGTGAGTCCCATGGAGGGGGACGTGATCATGTGGATGATCAGGAGCTGTTGGGAGCTCCACTTCGATGAACAATACAATGGTAAAAAGGGCTGTGGATTCAAGGGGTGAATGCCATGGTACCGCAGAGGCGAGTCTTCCGTGTGTGTGCATTGAAGCTTCCATCAGATGAAAGCCTTGGTCATCAGCATATGGGGGCTGTGTACCACCGAAGGAGAAGTCAGATTACAAGTACTAGTGAGTCCCATGGAGGGGACTTGATTATACAAAGGTATGATCGGAGCGGCTGGAGAGTTGGACTACTTTAGTGCTCACATTAGCTTAAGGGAGCCCGACAAGTCAGAGGACAAGGCCGAGTAAGTGAACGTTGCTACCAAGGAAGCTAAGGAGAATAGAATCAACGCGAGCCCTGCAACAAGATGGTGGAGGCCATGCATGAGAAGTTGCAGTCTATCTTTCCATCGACCAGGGAGAACTACTAGGAGGACACAGTGGTGTCGAAGTAGGTGGTCAAAAGGGACGAGGAAGCGATGATGAGTCCAGTAGGGCTCAGCTACCCAAAAGTAAAGCATCGGTTAGAAAGGAGGTGGACTCAGAGGAGCGCCAGAGTGTCATAGAGGCAGATCTACCGATCACGAAAGAAGGGATAAAGATGCAAGGTAATCGCTATAGGCTTGGCAGCACCATGGTACCACAGAGGCGGGACTTCCGTGGAGTCATCGATCTCTTGCTCTCATGGAGGGAGAGCATTGGTCATAAAAGGGGCCAAGGAGGTGGAGTATGCAAAGGCAAACTCCAAATGCAAGACAGGGCAGAAGGGCAGAGGCCAAGGAACTTCATAAGACTGGTGTCAATCGACTTCTCATCAAGATAGCCGAAAGCGGGGGACTTCAAGTTGATGCAAGAGTGCTTGACTAAGAAACGAAGTAGGCAGTACATGGTACTATATCTTTCTACTCAAAAGAGTAGGCAACAAAGGTGATGGAGAAGATGATATAATCCCAAAGACGACTAGATCTATCAAAGACTTATTTCAAGTTGGGGAACTCTAAGTTGGGGTAAACTTTTTGCTCTTTTCGGGCAAAACTTCTTGCATTCTAGAAGTTCAATGGTAGTGGGAAGGCGAATCACAGTAGTTAACTCAACGCAAGGAGTGCAAACACTTCAAGTGCTTCAGAAGTGTGAGCAAAGAGCAGGCAAATTTTAGTAACCAGCTCAATGCATGAAGTACAAACTCGAGGAAGCAAGAGAAATTGAGTAACTTTTGCCTTCTCAACTCAAGAGAATGAGTGAAACAGAATACCCCAATTCTCTTAACTCAAGGAGGTGAGCGAAGCCAAGTAACCTTGCATTCTTAACTACTAAGAGAATGAGTGAAGTCAAGTATCCCAGTTCTCTTACTTATCCAACAGAGGAGCTCTGCATAAATTCAGTGACCCTTCAGAGAAAGCTTACGGAGGACAATTTGTCAAATCCTCACCATTAGTGATAAGTACTACTGAGAATAGATTGCTTGCTTCATTTTTCATTTGAATACCAATTGAAAGTGGAAGTGATGCGAACCTACTTAGAAGTGATAACTAAATATAGAGGAAGGTTCAATGGGCAAACATTGTGGAGGAAGGACCTTAAAAACTTCAAAGTCTGCAAGGCGATGCTCGTTAAAGCTCCAACAAGCATATACCTAGTTGAAGCAATATGAGTATACTACGATACTGGTGCATAATAAGGCAGGTCTTTTCCTTCATTAGAAGGATCCGAGAGAACCAACAAGGATCACAACTCAGCCAACCCCACACTAGATTCAGTCATTGGTGAGTTGAAGCAATATGACAGATCAGAGTTTGACTACTCAACAACAGCGACGGTGAGCGACTGAGAGCCAAAGGGGCATGTTGCAGCGAAAGCAGAAGATTGAAGATTCAACAGAATGTGAGGAGATGCAACGTCTACAATGACTTTGACGAGGACATCGAAGGAATAAGTGGGGGAGAATGTCACGGACAACAATGTAACAAGGTGTTCGATGAAATGCTAATATTTGTCCGTGTCCTTCGGTTTTTGTACATACCTTGTATAGTAAGTAGCGGGCTTGTAGTAGGCTTAGTAGCCTGAGTTTGGTTTGCTTTATAGCCAATTTTGGCTTGTAAATCAAGTATGTCTTGTAAGCACTTATGGGGACTTTAATTTGTGATAGACCATTATCCTTTATGTGCAATTTCTCTAAGTTTGTAATATCCATAGGTATAATTTGTATCTAGTTTTATAAAGTATTTGCTTGAGCAGTTGCTTATGGATCCCATCGGAATTGCTTCTTCTAGCTTGTTTTCTCTTTTGTAAGTCTAAGGGACTCTAGGAGATCTCGGGGAGGGCTGACCTTTGCTGACGGATACACATGGGTGCCGCATGACTTAGGCAAAATCAGCTAAGCCCGTGACAGGGTGGTAGCGTTTGGTAATGAGAAAAATAAAGTCTGAAGTCCCATAAAAAATGATACTCAAATTAGATAGAATTCGATGAAAAAAAGTGTTGCGATGTGTAGTCCTACTGAATAGATATTACGTCGGAGATACGATGGACTTCTCGACATAATTTCTAGAGGAAAGTTCAAGGAAATTATGCAAAAACCCTTGGTCTAGATGTTGAAAATACCAGTAAAAAGTTTTATGAAATTTTCGCAGTGTAATAGTAGGGAAATAGGGCAAAAGACGAAAGGTAGATCCTTCATTGTAAAAATTTCAAAACTGCGTGCTGGTGAAAGATTGTACAAGAAAACCAGTTCTAGAAGGAATTTTTTGAGAAATCAATCCTAGATAAAAGCCAAGTTGATCCTTGGGATTGTGTAAAAATTTTGGCTAAAAAGGATGAATAAAAGTTTAGTTTCAAGAGGCAATAATCGGCTAAATATTTTTGCAGCGTTTCACCTTCGCAATGATGATAACGTTTACGACGGTAAAATTTTACAGCAATGAAACTTTTAAAAAATCTTCATCCATATATAAGATAAAGGAATAGCAGTAGTAAAGGTGCTGGCTTTGGAGTTCTTACCAGATTTATGTTGTTGATGCAAGGGACAGCGGTAGATTAATAGATCTGCGGCTTGGTGGGTGATGGTAGATGGAGGCGACGTCAAAAGCAATTGTGAGAATTGCTTGAGAAGGTAGAGGTATAGATGATAGCTACAGGGGCAACAAAATTGCTGGTTTGATACCAGATGATAGAACCCTAGAATGAGCTATATAGATTTTGACCCTTGAGGAGGATCAACCCTTAGAATGTTGTAGGGGTTTCTCCCTCCTAGATTCAGCATAAGGCTGAAATAAAATTGATTAATTGCTTGATTCAAGATGGGGGTGGCTACATCTTTAAATAAAGATCAAAATTCTAGCCTAAGGGAGTAATTGCCTAAGTAGAATTATCCCTTTGCTCCTCCTATAGCCAACTTGTCTTATTAGGAACAAGAGACGGCTAAGTGGCTCTATAGCCGACCTAAGCAGGGGAAAACCCTAGCCGACCAACCCAATAAAAGGTATGGTGGCTACTAAGCCGTAAAGACTAATCTAGACCCTAATCATACTCTTTTATAAGATAAAAATAATTTTATTATAATCTAACTGAGTTTTTATTGATTAATATTAAGATTATCAGGACTCAATCTTACTGAGTCCTATCAGAACAATACACAACGAGTGTACTCTCACATAAATGCTTACAAAACTGATCATCCATGTTCATAAGCATTTTGATGGAAAGGGGTTGATTAATTGTCTAATGTAAATAGGACACAGTGCTTCACAGGTGTTTTATTTGACTCGTGAATGAAATCGAGCCGAGTCGAAACATTCCACAGATATGGCGATGGAGATATAATTGGGAATTCATATTCTATGGCCACTGCCGTAAACACACGAACGACAGAGCTCCTGCAACTTGTCAAATGGTTTAATATGACTACAATTATATAGCATTTTCTATTTCATATCATGGTTTCGGATAAGACACTTGTGGACCGCTCGTCCCACGCTATCCCACCGAAGCCACCGCTATGGCACCCTCCAAGCATCTGACGATGAATAATATGTGGACGACATTCTTCACCCCTGCGATATATCCACATGCAAGTGTGTGCCACACGATCAAAACAGTAAGGGAACGGAGATGGCATCATTGAGCATGGCATTCGGCGCGGCGGTCGCGGGCGGGCGGGTGTTTGCAGCGACAGCAGAGGCCAAGGGCGCCGGGAGTAGCGGGGAGGAGAAAGGGCTGTTGGACTGGATACTGGGTGGGTTGCAGAAGCAGGACCAGCTGCTGGAGACGGATCCGATTCTTAAGAAGGTGGGGGAGAAGAACGGCGGTGGCAGCCGCAGCACCACCACCGGGTCCAGAAAGTCGTCCACCTCCGTCTCCGTTCCCAGCAAGAAGAAATCCGGCGGCTTCGGTGGCCTTGGCGGCCTCTTCGCTAAGAAATGATTCAGTCTGTAACCCTCCTATCCTCCTACTTCACACATATTACCCTTGAACAGACTCTCCCTCTCCTTCGCTTCTACGTCTTGTTTACTTCATCGGAATGATATGATCTGAAACAATTTGAAAGGTTCAGAAGAACAATTCCTACGCATTACCACCATTATGTCTTCGTTGTGTTTGGCATGGTATAATATTCAACGAATAGTTGATTATGATATCTTTCTTCAAGCAAATCCTTTTATTCAATTCTCGAAAATGGAAAGTCCTTCCTGACCATAGGACAGAAGCACGAGTGTTGCAACCTAACAAGTTCGTGTCTTATTGTTCTTTTTTACATTGTTAGAATCCTCGAAACACTGAGACCTTCTGAATTCGTAAAAAAGTTTTGATATTTTTATTATTACTAAAGTAGCACACTCAAAAATTTTAAAATGATTCTTCAAACTTCCAACCTACCAAAGTACACGAGGTAGGCATGTTGGTATTAAACTACTAAAGTATGGTAGGATTAAACTTTAAGTAAGCATAAAATAGAAGAGTCAAGTTTACTTGAGTCAGATATCATCAATAGATTAATTGTTGATCTAATAATAAAATTTATAAAATGAGATATATATATCATTAATACTATAATAATAAAATTATAAAATGAGATTTTCAGTTCTCAACATGAAGGAAGTGAATTGGATACGTCATGGTAATCACGTTAATACGATGAATTTTCAAATGCCAAGTCGTGTACACTCTCATTGAATTGATTGTTTAAGTGTGAACACTGACGAGATTTCGAAGCGGTAACATTAGGCTGATTAAGGATCGTGAAAAGAGATAACTATATTAGACGATGTGATTCTATATTATTAGATGAGATATATTATAGATTTAATTAGATTTTAATTATAATAATTAATTAATAAAAAGTTTAATTATATTAAGATTCCTTTGTAAATGACATTTATGAGACTCTTCTAATTATCTATTATTGATATTTTGCTCTCGCCTATAAATATATAGTCTTTATTTCATCTCTCTTTAGTCCCTATTTCATCACTTATAGTGGTCCTGTGTAGCATGAGGAGGAGACAAGTTCAATTCTCTTTACAAATCAATATCACTATTTTCTTTGGGTCAAATGATGATATGTTTATAGATTAGATAAAGATTTTTTTGAATAGCATCAAAAGGTACACAATCATAATATTTTATCTATCATTATTTGATTTCGTTTATGATATTAAAGGTTTCTTTACATAAAAGCATAATTATTATTTTTATATTTACAATTAGTATCAAAGCCATATTTTGAAATCAAATACCTTAGATCATAAAATTATATCGGATATATTTTGTATTTAGATTTATTTGTTAGCATCTTTAACTTATGAAAAGATGTTGTTTGATTTTGATTGTACGATGCTTTAACGATTCATTTGTATCATCAATATATCATATTTAAATTTATTCCTTTGTTTTCCTCATTTGCTTGCAACACAAGGGGAACCATAGTAGAAGTTTGTTTCCTATATTTGTTCATCGAGCTATCATCGGCAGTTTACTATTAGCAAATGCACTTTGCCACTATGGGCAACGGTTGCCTTGAATGGTGTTACGACCGCCTATGTGTGATGGTAGGATTTGGCTATAGATGATGTTGCACACCTAGCGACTACGTGTGGTAGCATTAAAAGGCAGTGCTACACTTGATCGATGTTGACAAGGATGGGGAAGGTGGCCGCAATAATGTTGGTTGTTGTGTGGCTATGAATAGCGATCAGTATATAATGTCGACGATGGGTTGTGTTGCGTGGCTCATGATTGCACTATGTTGATGGTGTCTTAATGGGAGTCGAACAATCGTAGACACGTGTGTATTGATGCGGGATACCTAGCAGCTAGGTGATAATCATAAGGCTTGTTGGTCGACCGCGAAGGAGATGCACAATTGATGAGGCTCGTGTAGTAATGATAGCGGTGCACATGAGAATCGCCATGCATGGACATAGTGAAACACCAACCAAGGCCAGTCATCAGGTGAGCACAGTTGCACACTATGATGACTATGGTGTTTCTAAATGTTGATGCCAAAAGACAAGCACCATGTGCGATGAGACGATGGAGGAGATGTCATCATGGTTGTCGGTTTGCCACATGAGAATGGTCGCTCATTGCGGCGATCATTGGTGGTGCACAAGTGGCAAACTACTACTACAGCACCGGTAAGGACACCGCGTGGGCACAATGATTGTGAGAGAAGGTATTAGGGTTTAGTTTTTTATTAAATCAAATAAAATTTGTAGCCTTCAAAACCTAGATCATTCCAATCCATCTTTTATTTTTTTAGTTTTACCCTTCAAAAATTAATTATTTATGACTTATGCCTTTAATTACAAGAGTACTGTTATATCTTCATGAAATTGATTATTTTTTGTTGATATCCTCTATTTATAATTTTGACTTTCTGATTTATTATCTCAATAGCTATACCTTGATAATAATAAATTATATCATAAATTATGATAAATATTTGTCAAAATTAAATAAAAATAAATTATAGATTTTATTTTTATCCATGTGATATAATTTATTATTATTAAATTTTAATTATTTATGATATTTAAAATTTTTAATTATTATTTGGATATTCATATGGTTATTAAATTCATAAGTATGAAAGAAAATTATAAAATGATATTTATTTTTCATATAACAAGCTAACATTTCAGTTTTTTTATGTTAATTAATGATCAATAATTATTATAATTATTATTTTATTATCACTGAACTATTTCAACATTAACTTGATTAAAAAAATTAGTGAATATTATTTGTAACTTATATCATTTAATTGTATCTAACTAGTTGCTATCAAGGTAGCATGAGATGATAGACTTATGAGATATGAATTATAATAAATATATTGGTCTTGTAGATGCTAAATAGCCTTGACTAATAACTTATAAAATTATATAAAAATAATATCCATAATGACACATAATTAGAAGACTTAGATAATTTCAAAATAGAGCATATTTTAAATAATTATGTGATAAAATATGATAATACTATTTTGGATATTCTTGAAGTTAGGATTGTATATTTAAAATAACAACACTATTTTACAAGCATGGTATCAATCATTCATAAACAATTTTGAGTAAATATTAGATATTTTACCTAAAGTTAAAATATAAATGATATCAATAGTTTATCATATTTTAAAGACTTAAAATATTAATGTTATTTTATTTTTTATAGTGGTATTTTATTCCATATATTTTTATACTTATAGTGGCTCTATGTATTCTGGATTAATTAGTACTAAATTGTTTGAGTATGTGCAATTTATAGTAGATGTGTTAGACCTTGACCAGATTAGTTTTAAGAATTACATTAAGTGTGTTAACACATTGGGTGTTAACTACACGATAGTACTTTCTTCATATATTTTTAAAATATTTGAGCATATGCAATTTACATAGTAGGTGCATTAATTATTAAAAGTTCTATGGAGGAAAAAATAATTAAGATTAATGATTGATAATGATCTAAAAGGCTCAGTTTTATTATAATTGCTAACAATATTTATACTTCATTATAGTTTATAACTAGTACATTGGAATATTTAAAGATTAATTTAAATTTATTGATGAGTTATTATTTGACATCCTAATGAAAGAACTAATTAAAATTTAGTATAACGAAATTTGAATAATTCAAGATTATATCCTCAATATGACTAATAAAATTACAAGCTCAAGAACATTGGACATAAATATAATTGAATTCTTTCTTGTATAATTTATTCTTAATTTCATTTCTTCTTAATTTGACTCATTTATAATTCACTATAATTAAATTTAAAATAAGTAAAATTTAAATGAACTCACTAGTATATATGTTTAGAAAGAATTAAGAATAAAGTAGGGAAGATATATAATATTTTGGGTATTACTCAAGAAGTATGTAACAATAAAGGAAAAATTAAAGTGCAAGTCATTTTAGACTATAAATATTATATAAACTCATAAAAAAATTTCCATAGTAAAGTGCTACTTTTGTTGTAAGAAAGGTCATATGAAGGACTACGAGGCTTGGTTTGAAAGGGAAAGGTATAAGCCTTTATCAAATCAATCCTTTTCTAATATTTAATGGATTGATTCTAATACTTCAACTTATTTTATCAATATTAGAGATTTATTTTAATATAAAAACTAAAAGAATATGAAATATTTATTACTATAGAGAATCATCTTAAAATAAAAGTGAAAGTAGTGAGTACTTATTATGTTACAACCCTTACAGATTCTAAGCTTAGGGTGATCTCTATAAGGGATCGGCCTCCTTTGAACTTTATAAGGGTTCCTCCCTTCTTGGTTTTCTGCACATAGGTTGAAAAATAATTAATCTATTGATGATAAAAAGTGATTGATTATACGACTATTTATAGGGCTTTTAAAGCCTAACTCCTAATAGGATTCTTACTCAAAGACTTCTACTTCTGACAACTCCAACTCCAACTCTAAGAATCAACTCCTACTTTCAACAACTCCAACTCTAACTCTAAGAAGCAACTCCTACTTTTAACAACTCTAACTCCAACTCTAAGAAGCAACTCCTACTTCCAACAACTCTAATCCCTTCTCTAATAAGTAACTCTTAACCGACCTCTCTTAAGAGGAGGCGCTAGGAGACTCCCATCCCATAAGGACTCCTCCCTAGGCCTAGCCAACCACTTTTTTACTAGGGGATGGTAGCTAGATTAGGGTTTATTACATTCATGATATAATTGACTTTAACTCGTATTCATCTTTGACTCCCAACCCGACTCCAGATCAGTTGAATCCTAACTCTACTAGAATTTAGGCTGATTTATTACAACAAACTTAAATCTTCTCCTACCTGACCTAATGTCAGGTTTAGGTTGGCCAACAAGGCATAATCTAATGACTCGACTCAATCGACTAGGACCCGACTCAACTAGGGTCCTAACAGATCCGCCCTCTTCAAATCAGCCTTGTCTTCAAGGCCGAGCTCCATGTCTCCAGGTCCTGATATGTAACTCCTCTTGAGGCTCCCTCGTGGCCCCTATAGTAGGGGCATCCTACTCTTGTAGTCCAGCGTCAGCAGTATTGATTGGACGATGATGTGTTATGATCCTATGATCCCATACAATCACCAGCCGAACCTGGGCCTCCTCATCAACTTAGGTGTTGGATAGATAGATTTGAGCTGAGTCATCCTCTCTAAACTTTTATTTACGGTGAGATTCCTAGAGGATCAATTATAATTTTGAATTAGTGTACCGATCCGATCCACAAATTATGGCTCCAATGTGATCTCCAATTTTATAGGGTCCAAAGAAACTAGGAGACCACTTTCGTAAGGCTCGAGTCTTTATAAATTCATGCTGGTAGAGATGAAGATAAACAAAGACTCGTCTTTAATAACAAACTTCCTTCTACTCCGACGTTTATCAGGCGGTTGTTTCTTTCTTGCACGGGCTGGCTTATGGTTGTTCTTTAATAGTAGCCAGGTTTTCCTCTGTGATGGTGGTCGCCCTCTAGTAGAGTCCATGGTAAGGTGAGCCAGATATGAGTTTGGAGGTAGTAGAAGCTGTAGTTTTTCAGAATTTAATTTTATCTCCTCCTTGTGTTGTTCTCCTGTATCACACCAAGCCACAAATTCAACAAAGGTTAGCATTCCCATATGATTGATTAATTACTTTAAGTGATTTAGAGTGAAGGCTTTATTGAGGTAGGCTAGGGGTTGGCCATCTTACATGTGGATAACATAATTTCTAGCTCCCGATGAGTTAATAATAAACACTTTGTTGGAGTTAGGTAAAGTTAGCATCGGCGAAGAGTAGGGGCTGCAACTTGGCCGAATGACCCCTATTTCAAGCATCTCTTCTTCAATCCTCTCTATTTTAGCTTTCTAGAGGTGTGAATAATAATATGGCTGAGTGTTTCCTACTGGTTTGCTCGGGAGAATCAGAATTCGGTGGTCATGTTGGTGGGTAAGAAGTAGGATGCACAGTTTGGTGAAAATGTCTAAAAATTTAGTAAGGAATTGGAAAAGGTTTGGGTCTTCAATTTTTGCTGGCTCTCCCATAGAGTGCCATTGAAGTTGCATTAGGAAGCCACTATTCACTTTGTTCAGAACTCTCTCAGTTTGCTACATGCAAATTATTATTATGTTGCTCTCGCGTTTCCCGCTTAAGATCTCCTTTTTCTCATGACTGAAAAACTTCATGATAAATTTGAAAAAAATTTAGGGAATATCACCTATCATAGTTAGCCATTTAATGTCAAGCATGAACTCATAATCATCAAGAGGAAGGAGAAAGACATTAGCAAGTTTCTCTTGGTCCTACCGTAATAATTTCACCAATGGGCATCTTTTGTCGCACTTCAAAATTTAGCTGTCGTCAACCTCAACATCAAACCTATTGCAATCTTCATTTTAGAGCGTCAATTAGGAATCAACCTTGTTGTTCATAAAGTTATTGGTGCTCCTAGTCTTGATAAGGATGGTGACGCGCTGCGATTTAAGAGATTCTTTAACTTTTGCTACTTGCGGGTTCGTATGGCCGGCTAAAGCGTGAGTCATGCAATCAGCCGACTACGGTTCTTCTTTTATGTTCTCCTCCTTATGTTCTTGGACCTCTTCTTTAGATTCTTCAATAGGTTTTATTATGGAAAGCTTCCCTTTTTCGCAATGATGGTTGTAGCTCCAAAGTTTGCCACAATACCAACAAAGTCCCTTCGCCGATCTATTGTGTAGCTCTTCTAACGTCACTTTTTTTGGAAGCGAAAGATGGCTAGGGGTAGAGGGAGGTTTATATGCTGCTAGTCTAAGAGTGGTTCTAATCCTCACTTGGTTGAGCCATTCTTCTTAGATTCGGGTGAAGGAGATTGCGACTGTCATGATGTGGGGCTGCCGCGCTTTAACCCCTCCTTTAATTTCTGACTTGAGTCCTTCGATAAATATCCATAATAATTGTTTGTTAGACTAATCACGAGCAAGGTAAGATAATTCATTGATATTCTCGTACTTGGTCAATCCAAAGCGATTCAACAACGCCTTCTTGAATTGTATCATGTCGGAATCCCATGAGTGTATTCAAGCCAATTGTACCACCATATAGCATCTCTTTTGAAGTGGTTGACAGTGGTGTCCACCATGAAATCCTTCGGTGTTCGGTAATAGTGGAAGTAACATTTAGCGCATGAAATCTATCCCGTCGGGTCTCCTTCTTCCCATTGAGAGAAGTTCACCCTCATGTATGACTGCATTATATTAGTGGCTTATTCTTCCTTTTTGGGTGGCCTCTTTGAACTTTCATCTTGCTAGAATTTTGTTGGGCTTGGAGATCGGCCCAATCCGAATTCGGCAAATAAGATGCGCAACCTGTCCTCCATGCGTGATTCAAATACCTCCAACTTGGTATCGATTCAACCTTGAGATGTCATTTCATATGTCTCCAGATCTGAGATGTCAATATCCTTTTCTTGCTATTGGGTTAGTGGTATGAAATGGCTGGGTGGATTGGTGGCCGAAAGGGATAGTGGATCATAGGTAGATGGCTACGGCTTGAGGCTGACAGGTTGCTATTGGGGCTATGATTTATAGTTGTTGTAGGGGTCGTATAGGGGGTATAATGGTCAAGGTTTAAGGTTAAAAGGTTGGTTTTGGGTTGTTGTTGATAACATCAATAGATTTGGTTTGGTTTGGGTGTTAACGCAGCAAGAAGTACCGATGGTAGTGCAGCAAAATTTTTTAGCAAAGAGGGTGCTATTGATGCTACTGTTTGGGGGTATTATAGAGGCATAAAGGGAGTTTAGTGATAGAGGTTTAGGATTTAAGGAGTGGCTTAGGGTTGCCACTAATGGCAACAACTGGTTTGGTAGGGATTGGTGGCCAAAAGGGTGACAGATCAATATTGTAGTTTAGGATTGATAGCTTATGGTTTAAGTTACTGTTAGTGCTATAGTTTGAGGGTATTGTGGAGGCTGCAAAGGATTTTTGTGGCAGTGGTTTAAGGTTAGGAAGGAAGGATTAGGGTTGTTGTTAGGGGCAGCAACCGATTTGGCAAGGTTCAGTGGCTGCAGAAGATAATGAACAGTGGAAGGTTTGGTGGATGTGGAAGACCGCTATTTGGGCTACAGTTTTGGCTACTATTTGGGTTCTAGAAATAAATCATTATGATAGCATCTTAAGGCTAGAGGGGTGCCTTAAAGATGATGTTGTTGGTGGCAACAAGATTTGTAGGGTTTTGGGGGTTTGGGAAAAGAAGAATGATAAAGGTACAATAGCATAATTTTTCATTGAGAAAATTTCAGCAATATAGATGTAATTTTTTCCAATGGTTCAAAACAAGGATTTGAGTAAAACTTAAGAGAAATCCACTGATAAAGGAGAGATAATACCATCAAAAAATTTGTGAAAGAAAATGATAGCAAAATATTTAGCACGATGAATGATCACATGAAGGTATTGTAGTAGATTTTTACGTCTAAAGTGTAGCATTTTGGATATGAAAGATCAATAGTTTATATTGAAAATTTTTCAACGAAACTAAAAGAAAATCTCCCATTAAGAGTGTCCTAGCTATTGTAAAAAAACTCATGGAAGATTGGATAGAAATATCATAACAATAAGACCAAATAGACAGTGCTATTTAGTTGAAATTCTATAGCGCAACTTTCATCATAGAGATGGAAACTTTTCGATGAAAAGTTCATGCAATATGATAGGAACAATTTTTTTTAGTTTTTTTAGAATAAAGATAACTAAATTATAGTAGAACCTGTTGCAATTCACAAGGAGATCAAAAGATGATATGCGGTAGTGGAGATGATGAAGGAATTCGACGACGATCTAAGCAATTGTGGGAATTGCTTTGGGCAGCTATGGAAGAGTAGCGAGACACCAAGAGTGTTGCTTTGATACCAAGTGTTAGAACTCTTATAGATTCTAAGCTTGGGGTGATCTTTATAGGGGATCAACCTCCCTAGAACTCTATAGGGGTTTCTCCCTCCTTAGTTTTCTGCACATAGGCTAAAAAATAATTGATTATTGATAATGAAAAGTAGTTGATTACAAGGCTATTTATGGGGCTTCTAAACCTTAACTCCTAATAAAATTTATACCAAAGACTCCTACTCCTAACAACTCCAACTCCAACTCTAACTCTAAGAAGCAACTTCTACTTCCAACAACTCTAACTCTAACTCTAAGAAGCAACTCCAACTCCAACTATAAGAAGCAACTCCTACTTTGGATAACTCTAATTCCAACTCTAAGAATCAACTCCCACTTTCAACAATCCCTTCTCTAAGAAGTAACCCCTAGTCGACCTCTCTTAAGAACAAGAGGGGCTAGGAGACACTCATCCCATAAGGACTCCTCCCTAACCCTAGCCAACCACTTCTTTACTAGGGGTGGTGGCTAGATTAGGATTTATTACATTCATGACACAATTGACTTTAACCTGTATCCATCTCCAACTTCTAACCAGACTCCAGATCAGCTAAATGCTAGCCTTACTAGGATTTGGACTGATTTGTTATAATAAACTCAAATTTTCTCCTAACTGACCTAATGCCAGGTCTAGGTTTGCCAACAAGTCCTAATCTAAGGACTCGACTTAATCGACTAGGACCTGACTTAGCTAGGTTCCTAACATTTTATCTATGCCTAGATATGATTTATCTGATGGATCTTGAGGATGCATATTATATTCCTGCAATTCTAGAAATTTAGTTTCTTTACCTAGAATTATTATGACATTGTTCTCTTTTGATGGTGGTAGACTTTAATAGAAGTTTTTAAATTCTATATGATGGTTTGTATAGAATTAATATGAATATTAAATTTATAACAATCTTATAATAAAAAATTAAAATAAAACGTAGTTTTATGAATTTATTGAGATTATATATGCTTACATATGTGGGTCACTCCATGTTCTCTTTTTAGTGGACTAAGATATTTTATCACACTTATAGACAACATATTGAGATATGATTATGTATATTTAATTCATATAAGGTTTCAAGCTATTGATAACTTTAAATATACATAAATAAGGTTGATAGATAATTAGACAAAAAAGTTAAAATTATCAAATTTAATAAGTATGGATATGAATTAATGGTAGATATGATGAGCTTGATCATAATTGTAATTTTTTGCTAAATTCTTAGAAAAGTGAGATGTTTAGTATATCTTACCAAATGTGTCATAAAAGAACAAGATTGCTAAAAAGTGAAATCAAACTCTTATGGATATGGTTCGAGTATGATGAGTTATTTTTTGATACTTGAATCAATGTGAGGAGAAGCTCTAAAAACTGTTATATATATCTTAAACAGGATTCATAGTAAGTTAATTTCATCAACTCTTCTGAATTATAGACTGATACAAAATTTAACTTAGGAAATTAACATATTTTAGGATGATCATATCGAAATAAGGATATTTAAATCATATAAAAATAAATAGGATTGACGGTTTCTTTTTAGGTATTTTATTATTTATTTAAAAAATAATGAGATATATATTTTATTGCCCTAATTATAGTAGATAGATAGTTGAGTTTAGTAATACAAAATTTATAAAAAAGTAATAAATCAGTAAGAGTGAAAATCTTAAAATTTAATCTTGATATTAAGGAGATATAGGTTGATACTTCTTTATCATTTTATATTCAAGATATTATTATTCTTCAAATCACTAAATAATTTTATAAGACAAATAACAAAAGAACATTAGTTTGGTATAATATTGATATCGCTATCAGTAAACTTATAGAATTATCACAATCGGTAGTTTTGAGAATATCTCAAAGGGAAAGAAAACTTACCATTTTAATGATTATATGATATATATACAAGAATCATATTATGACATAAGAATTAAGAAAAACTCTCATTGTTTTCACAAGTAATAAAAATAAAAATAATTCTAAATAATAATATGATGTAATAAAAGAAGAGTTAAAATCAATAGACTATAATGGTCTTTGTGAATTCGTCGAATTATCTAATAATTATAAAAGAGTCAATTACAAATGAGTTTTTGAACTATGACTCAAGGGGTAATACTGAACAATATAAAGGCTAGACTTTTGGTTAAACATTTTACTCATAAAAAATACCTCGATCATAACAAAATATTTTCTCTAGTTTTTAATATAAACTCGTTAAAAATTGCTATGATATTAGTGGCTTATTATGATTTTGAGTTACATCATATGGATGTGAAAATAAGTTTTTTGAATGAAGATATAGAATTGTATGAATTAACCTAAGCAATTCATAAAGAAAAAAAGAAATGTAAAATTTGGTTTGCAAATTGAGGAAATCTATTTATGACTTTAAACGAGCTTTTAGACAATGATATATAAAGTTTCATATTATTATTATTATTATTTAATTAAAAAATATTATTGATTAATGTTTATATTTAGAGGTCAGTGTGAAATAGTTTATTATATTGGTCTTATATGTAGATAAAATTTTTCTTGCTAGTAGTGATCTTGGTTTATTTTACAAAACTAAGATTTTTCTCACCAAGAATTTTAAGAAGGTGAATATAAATAAGGTAGCTTTTGTTATTGGCATTAAGTATTTAGGAATAGATCTCAAAGTTTACTATAACTATCTTAGAAAGGATATATTGACCATATCTTGAATAGATTTAATATATAATTTTGTTCAGTAAATGATAAAAGTAAAAAATTGTTAGGATCCAAGTTGAGTCGGGTCCTAGTTGATTGAATCAGGTCCTGAGATTGGGTCTTGTTGGCCAACCTAGACCTGACATTAGGTCGGCTAGAAGGAGATTTGAGTCTATTGTAATAAATTAGCTTAAATCCTAGTGAGGTTAGGATTCGGTTGAACTAGAGTCTGTTAGGAGTCGGAGTTGGCTAGAGTTAGGGAGGAGTTATTATGGGATAGGAGTCTCTTAGCCGCCTCCTCCTCCTCTTAAGAGAGGCTGACTAGGGCAAGAGGGGGAGAGTTCCACTTATCTTGGACTCTCTCTAGGATAGAATAAGAATAAAGTTAGGAGTTGACTAGGGGTTAGGAGTGAAGGGAAAGAGGAGACTTAGTTAGAGTAGGAGATTCACTAGGAGTTAGAGTCTTCCATTAGGGAGGAGTCTTCATGAAGTGTGAGTCCTATTAGGTGTTAGGATTTAGAAGCCCTATAAATAGCATGTATTCAACCCTTTTTTCATCATCATTAGATCAATTATTTTATGTTCAGAAAACCAAGAAGGGAGGAACCCCTATAGAGTTCCAAGGAGCCTGATCCCATATAGAGATCACCCCAACCTTAGAATTTGCAAGGGTTCTAACACTTGGTATCAGAGCAGTGTTCTTGGTATCTCTTTGTCCTTCCACAACCACCCATCATCTTTCCACAATCACTTAAAGCAGTTCCCACAATTGCTTAGATCGTTGTTGAATGCCGTCATCATCTCTATTACCGTAGATCATCTTTTAATCTCCCAAAAGAATCACATCAGGTTATGGTATTTTACCTTGCTACTGCTATAATTTAGTTATCTTTAAACCCAAAAAACCAAAAAAAAAGAAAAGAAAGAAAAGTATTCTTATCTTATTGCATAAACTCTTCATTATAAAGTTTCCATCTTTACGACAAAAGTTATGTTGTTGTATTCAGTCGCATACCACTGCTTGTTTTGATCTTACTGCTATAATTTTTCTATCCAATCTTTTACAAATTTTTTACAATGACTTTGGCACCCAATGACAGTGGATTTCCTTTTGGTTTTGTCAAAAAATTGTTGATACAAACTATTAATCTTTTATATTCAAACTATTGATTTCTAGGCGTAAAAATCTACTGTAACACTTCTCATAATCTTTAATCTTGTCGAATCTTTTACTACCATATTCTTTCATGAATTTATTTTTTGATATTACCTTTCTCTTACCAGTGGATCTCCATTGAGTTTGACTTGAATCCTTGTCACGAACTGTTGAAAAAAATTGTATCTATCTTATTAAAATTTTTTAATATAAAATTCTATTACTACCATACTAATAGGACCTTAGTGTTTAATCTCGAATTTTGAAGATGAAATCATTTGGTGGGTTATTGATCTAACATATGCTGTTAGAGTTGATTGATGTAGGATTAATTATGATAGAAATATTATTACAATCAAGATTGGCCAAGGTCAAGTCCATACATTGGGACGTAGTTCAAATGATGCGGTTGGGAACTCGCCAGAAGTGCATTGAGAGCTCGTCGAGAGTATTGGGAGCTTGCTAGGATGACACAAGGGAATTCGATAGAAGAAGAGTGAGACTGGCCAGAAGATTATCGAGGGTAGCCGAAAAGCTTGTCGGGAGTTGGGATGGTCTTTTAATAGATGTAATTAAGCCATATTTAGCATCATGCATATTTAACCATGATGGGATGAGTTACAAATCAGATATGAACCTAGGATCAAACTTAAGCATCAAGCCAAGGATTAGATGATGTGGTGGGAGATCACCGGGCGTTCGCTAGGACTTCCCCGAAGGTATCAGGAAGATCGCTAGGACCATGCTGGGAGATCACTGGAGGAAGACCGTGAGACTCACCACTGGAGAAGTCGAAGGTTGTCGGTTTGCAGGATTAAGGTCATTAAGCTTGGTGGTTATAAATTTTGAATGTAATTTTAAGTCATAGGTTAAGATTGAGTCTTAAATGAGTATGATTTAAATGGAATCCAAATCAACCTAAAGATATAATCGGGTCCACTATGGGGTTTGATTGAGCTCAGGTTGACCTTAATTGCTTGACCAAAGAGTTGGTCAACATCATGTTCAAGCCGAAATCTGAAAAGTGGAGGGAACCACTTTTGTGGTGTTTTCGACAAGTAAACCATCGTCGCCTAGGTTTCTGAGTGGCTGATGGTGGGTAAATCGCTTAGGGCCGATGGGTAAACCGCTTGTACTCTAATATTCAGGCAGCTGAGCCGCCTATATCAGCGAGTAAATCGCCCATACCCGGATTTTCTGGGTGAGTTGATTTTTAGCTCTAAAAATCTGAAGCCACTCGGGGTCTATAAATATCCTATATTTTTTTGTATTCCATACAACAAAATTTAGGGGACAAATTCTATGAAAAACTTGTGTAGATTATAAGAAAAAAAAAAGGGTAAGGGAGTGATCAAAGAGTTGTTAATCTTGTCTCCATTATAAGCTCAAGTGTAAGGGCTTGGTCTTCACCCAAAGAAGATTGACAATGGACGTCGGTGTGCCTCAAGAAGGAGGACTCGAGAGTGGACGTAGGCTGGATAAGGCCGAACCACTATAAATTATGAGTGCTCTTTTCTTGCCTTGTTTACTTCTTTCTATTGCTCTTAATTAGTTCAAGAAATTTACAAGCATCATTCTCACAATTTCTCTCAAATTGGTTTTAAATCGATTTTATCGAAATATCAAAAGAAACTTCCATTGTTAACTCTTTACTTTATGAAAGAAAGTTTTTAAACGAGCATTATTACACTTGCACTAATTCACCCTCCCTCTTAGTACCAATTGATCCTAACACTTAGCAGGGTTGGGTCCATTTGATAAGCTTTGAAATTATCCATTCACTATTGATATGCTTCGCAATATGTTTACATCCTTGATATGCTTCAAAATATTCTATATACCATTGTTATGTTCCGAAATATTTCAATTGCTAATGATATGTTCCGAAATATTTCACCTTGTATTGATATATTCAAAATGTTCCATTTGCCATTGATATGTTTTGAAATATTCCATTTGCCATTGATATACTCTGAAATATCCTATGTGCCTTTGATATATTCCGAAATACCTCTTACGTTATTGATATGCTCCAATTACTCTGTATTCGGTTTGTTGTGAATGAAATATGTTTTGAATGAAATGATATTTGAACTCTTGTATCTAATGAGTTGTTATTCTGAATTCTTGTATCTCTACTTGTATCTTGATACCAGCTTGTTTATATGCCATTCTCTCTTATCTTGGATTTATTAAATGCTTGCCGAGCTTTCTAGCTTACTCCTTTGTTATCAAATCTTTCAGGTTAGCTTGACACTTATTGAATGTTAAGATTATGCTGAGGCAGTGAAGAGCTATACAGATTGTTAGCAAGTATTATCAGATGATTTATTATGGTTCTTGTATAAGTATATTTCGTGTGTAATGAAATGTTGTCGATGAATTTAATTGATGTATCATGTAAAAGTTTTAAATGACCTCTTACGTTTGGAGTTAATTTGGAATGCTAGGTGTTGTCTACAATGAAGTAAATTTGTGGTAAATGGTTAGTTTGGTGATTGTATAGATTCTTTCGCTGATGAATTATAAGTGTGGTTAATATCTGTTAAGTTGGCTTTAGGTTTTATAGATGTTTGAGTGATGCGATGTATGTTTATAAACTGCACAGATTTTATATATGTGAATTTTGAAGAATGAATGTTTTCTCGATGTCCTCAAATGTTTAATTGGATCCTGGATGGATTGTGATGATTACAAAATTATCGATTTATGACATAGTCACACCTCTCGAATGTGATATAATTTGGGGGGCATGACAAAATATTACTTTCTGGGAGTATGTCCCTAAAGAATCTTGAAGAAATGGCAGAGATGGATAAGATACCTTATGCCTTAGTGACAGGATCTATCATGTATGTGATGCTATGTACTAACCATGATATAGCACATACTCTGAATGTCACGAGTAGGTATCAGGCAAATCCATGTTTATAACACTAGAAGGCAGTCAAGTGTATCCTTAAGTACTTGAGAAAGACTAAGGATCTTCTACTGGTATATGGAGGAGGTAGCCTCCAAGTCGAGGGCTACACAGACTCGAGTTTTCAGTCTGAGATTGATTATAGTAAGTCAAATTCAGGATATATTTTCACCATGAATGGAGGAGCAATAAGCTGGAAGAGTTCTAAGCAAGATACTACTACTGACTCGACCACAGAGGCAGAGTACATTACTGCAACAGAAGCAACAAAGGAAGGGGTATGGATGAAGAAGTTCATCAAAGATTTGAGAGTCGTACCAAGCAGCATGGAACCAATTCTCATATACTGCGACAATAACAGGGCAATCGCTCAAGTGAAGGAACTTAGGTCTCATTAGAAGTCTAAGCATATTCTGAGGAGGTTCCATATGATACGAGAGATCATAGCCCATAAAGATATAGAAATGGAAAGAGTTCCATCTAAAGATAACATTGCAGATCCACTGATGAAGTCGCTGGCTCAGATTGTATTTGAGTATCACAGGTGTCTGATGGGGATCAGACACATAGGTGATTGACTTTAGGTCAAGTGGGAGATTGCTAGTTACAGGTGCCCTGCAAGCCAATCACGCGAGTGATGGCACGTGTGACACACTGTGTAATCTTTTTGCTTATGATTAATATTAGCATATTCTCATATGATATTCTTTATTGCATATATATTATAATGTCATTGGTTTTGTGCAATAGGAATCAAATCGTGATAAGATTACGATAATAAGATCGATTCACCTTTAAATATAGATCCTAAATAATCCCATTCATAGGTTACTCGAGAGAGATATTGACATAACTGGACAGATCGGTGTACTATATACCCATCCATATGATGGAGGTGGCTGGTCTCATAGCCACTTGTGTGGAGACACTAAGGATATAGTACAGGTGCTTATTGGAGAATGAGTTCACTAATTGATTCGCTTATGAAATGCTGTATGGTTAATGATACCTAATGTCAGACAGTGATTCTATAATCTCAATTGTATATCTGGTCCTTAGACTTGAGAACCAAGGATGTATTATATGAGTATTCCTTTCTTTGATGCCAGACTTATAGGTTTAGAAAGTTTCAGATCTGGTACAGTTGGTTATCAGGATTGGTAGCCAACCTTACAAAGGTAATTGAGTGTCAATAGAGGATCATCCACCCTCGGTATCATGAGAGGAATATCCCATATGTGCTTGTTCAGACAAATCCCTAGCTAGGGTCATTCAGATTGAGAGAGAAAGAGTTCTCCGAGAGAATCCAATTAGAGTAAGGCTATGACGGATTATGTATGTGGCCTGACAGTACCATATCCAATATACAATCTCTAGGATATTAGATGATGAGGGATTATAGATACATGGTAACTATGGACAAATAGGTTCGATGGATTTGATCCCCCTTGTACCATCTGGGGACTATGACGTAGTGGCCTAGTACATCCATAGTTGATGAGTCAAGTGAATTATTATGGGGATAATAATTCTCTATATCAGAAGGAGTTTTGATGGGAGACGACCAGCTCGGTATTGGGCCTAGAGAGTCACATACATATGGTGGATGCTTCAACGAATAGAGGATTGGATGGAGATCCAATTAGCCCATATTCTTATTAGATGAGACTCTATGCTGATGGGCTCCTTGATTACAGCCCAATTAGAGGCCTAAGAAGATTATTGGATAAAGATCCAATAATGCAAAATTAGTGGATAATTGGATGGAGATCCAATACCCACTAAGGTAGGAGCCCTATGGTTTTTGGTGGCTCTCTATAAATAGGAGGGGAGACTCATGGTTGATAGGCTGTAGCTTTAGCCAACACCTCATATTCTCCTCCCTCCCTCTGCACAAGAGTTACAAGATCAGAGTGGAAGAGTTTTACCATAGAGATCTATCATGTGGATACCGCTAGAGAGGAGGACTTTTGACCTCCTTCATCTTCTCCATTCAGATCTAGAATACAGGGATATACAATCTCCTAAGGTAAATTCAATCTCTCACACATTATATTTTTTTATTTTTGTAATTTTTCTCATAACCCCAATATTTTGCATTATGATTTTATCTACATGGGAAACCAGTTTTTATTTTGATTTCCGCTGCGCATCTGATGCTCCCGCTGAGGTTTCCTAATAAATTTTATCGTCATCTCCACTACCGAAGATTATTCTTTGATCTCCTCGTGGATTGCAGCAAGTTCTGGTTTCCTACCTTATTGCTACTATAATTTAGTTATTACTATTCATAAAATATAAAAAAATTATTCCTATTTGCTGCATAAACTTTTCGTTGCAAAGTTTCTTTCTTTATGACTAAAGTTATGCCGTAGAATTTCAGCTGTAAATCCTTGATTGTTTGCTTTGCTACTATATTTTTACTGATCAAATCTCTACAAAATTTTTACCACAACTTTCAAACTTCCTATCCTCAGATCTTCATTTGGTTTCATAAAAAAATTATCAAGATAACCTGCAGATTTTTTATATCCAAACTACTGCACTTTAGATGTAAAAATCTAATACCATACTACTTTGTGATCTTTGGTTTTGCTAAACCTATTGCTGTTAAATTTTTTCATAAAATTTTTGTCAGCATTAGGTCTTCCTTACAAATAGACCTTCCATGAGTTTTGCTTGAATTTTCACTAGGAATTTCTAGAAAAAAGTTTATCTACACTGCTGAAATTTTTTCAATGAAAAATCTGCTACTGCACCTTTGTCTTTCTTCTTCTTCTTAACCCACTGAAAACCAACCATTTTGCTACCACCACCTAAGATATCTTTAGGGCATCCCTCTAGCCTTAAGACATAGTCATCATAACCTATTTTTATAACTCTAATGCCTCCAAAAACTGTAGCCCGAAACAGAAACCTATTGCAGCTGAACCCTTCTATCACCAAACGATTGTCCGAATCTTCCACCACCCATGCCATTGACCCATCAATAGAAAAAAGATAAAGAAATATTTGATCTACAGGTATACACCATAGCTTCCCAAGATCTAACTGATGCCATATTTGAAGCATAGGAATCTCGGCTTGAATCGCGGCTCGAATTGCGCTTGGAGGACAAACTGCATGCTTTGTTCGCGGAATTCAAAATTGGACAACCACTGAGTCCAACCAAATCTCAGTGAGGAGAGAGTTCAGAGAGATCTCCAGAGAAGGAGAGATAACCTTTGGACATGCTTCAGCCATGCTTGAGGGTGGACTTCCCATGTTGGGAAAAAGGAGACCCGGCGGGGTGGATTTCGCACGCCGAACATTACTTTCGCTACTACTGAATGTTGGATGATGCTATGGTTAAAATTGCTGTCATCCACCTTGAAGGTAATATAATCTAATGGTATAATTGGCTAGAATATATATAATCATGGGGCTCCAACATGGAATCAATTTATAAATGCACTACTGAACTGCTTCGGACATACGGAGTACGAAAATATAGACGGCCAACTCATAAAAATTCGGCAAACCTCTACAATTCAAGAATACTAAACCAGGTTTAAGAAGCTATCATACCTTACTCATGATTGGATTGACCGATAATTGCTAGCCTTCATCAAGGGACTCAAGACGGAGATAAAAGGGGAGGTTAAGGCGTGGCAACCCTGTACTATAGCTGCTGTAATTTCCTTCACCCAAATATAAGAAGAGTGGCTCAACTAAGATGCTTGGAGGATAAAAACCACTCCTAGGCTCACGGCATACAAGCCTCCTTCTATTCCAAGCCATCTATCACAGCCAAAAAAATTGACAAGAGAAAAACTATGTGACTAATCAGCAAAGGGGCTTTGTTGGCATTTCGATGAACCATGGAGTCACGATCATCGCTGCAAAAAGGGCGGCCTCCTATTGATTGGACCTCTTAAAGATATAAAGAAGGAGGTCCAGGAGCATGAGGAAGAGTTCATGGATAAAGAAGAGCAACCGATTGATATTATAATGTATGCTCTTGCCAGCTACGCGAACCCACAAACAATGAAAGTGGGAGGATTTCTGAAGCAACAACCGATTACCATTCTCATTGACACCGGAAGCACTAATAATTTTATAAACAACAAGGTTGCTATCGAATGGCCTTGCCTATTAAAGTTGCAGCAAGTTTAATGTTAAAGTTGTAGATAGACGAATTCTAAAGTGTAATCGTTGGTGCCTACGGGTGAAGCTTTTGCTATAGGATCAAGAAATAATCACAGATTATTTCCTCCTCCCTCTTAATGATTATGAAGTTATGCTTGGTATCTAATGGCTGACCACATTAGTTGATGCTTCTTAGTACAACTTGAGCAGCAATCTAAGGGGGAGGCAACCGAAGTTGAAGACCCAAATCTACTTCCATTGCTTGCTGAATTTTTAGATGTATTCGACGAACTGCACAGCCTACCTCTTAGCCACCAGCATGATCATCAGATACTGATTCTTCCTGGCAAACCTCCAGTAAACACTCGGCCATATTGGTACCCTCATCTATAGAAGAATGAAATAGAAAGGATTGTGAAGGAGATGCTCAAAACAGGAGTCATTTAGTTGACTTACAGACCCTACTCTTCACCGGTACTCCTTGTACGAAAGAAGAATAGAACATGACGAATGTGCATCGACTATAAAGCTCTCAACAATATAACTGTCAAGGACAAGTACCCTATTCTAGTAGTAGATTAATTGCTTGATGAATTAAAGGGAGCATGAATCTTTACAAAGTTGGACCTTTGATCCGGATATCATCAGATTCAGTGTACGAATAAGACATATAGAAAACTACCTTTCGGACACATAATGGCCACTACAAATTTTTGGTAATACCCTTTGATCTCATCAATGCTCCCTCCACCTTCCATAGCCTTATGAATGATATCTTCTAGAATTATCTTTGTAAGTTTATACTGATTTTCTTCAATGAAATCCTTATTTATAGCCCTTCTACTAAAAATCATTTTGAGCACTTACGACTTGTTTTAACAATTTCTCGAGAGCATGTTCTTTTTGTTAAAAAATTGAAGTGTAGCTTTCTTCAACAGAAGGTAGAGTATCTTGGGCATATTTTATCATAGAAAGGAGTGGTGGTGGACCCTTCCAAAATTAAAGCAATGCAGAACTGGCTAACCCCAAGGAACATAAAATCACTGCACGACTTTCTTGGCTTAACAGGCTACTACCGCAAGTTCGTGAAAGACAATGGGAAGATTAGTGCACCTCTCACTTCCTTGCTAAAAAAAGATGTTTTTCAATGGTTGGATAGAGCATCCACCACCTTCGATGAACTTAAGACTGCAATAATGTCAACGCCCGTACTAGCACTACTCGATTTCAACGAGACTTTTGTTATTGAAGCCGATGCCTCCAGAGTGGGAATATGTGCTGTGTTAATGTAAGATGTTCGCCCCCTAGCATATACAAATGCACTTTCATGACTACCCGAGCAAGCTGAATTTTCGATCATTTCACTTCCGACCAATAAATTCCTTGAGGACATTAGGAGAGAATGGCAAGATCATCTAGGAACTAGCAAGATCATAAAGAAATTAGAGGAAGAACCAAGTTCCATGGCTCATTACAGTTAGGACTCAAAAGACCTACTCTATAAGGGACATATTGTGCTTGTGCTAAATTCTAGATACATAAAGACCATCCTTTAAGTGATGCATTCCATATCGGCTGTCGGGCATTCTGGGTTTCATAGAACCTATAAGAGAATTAAGCAAAATTTTTATTGGAAAGGGATGAAAAATATTATTGCTAAATTTGTGGCACAATGTGACATGTGCTAATGACATAAAGGCAAAATAGTGGCAAGCCCTAGAAAACTGCAACCTTTACCCATCCCGGACTCAATATGGATCGATATATCAATGGAATTCATCGAAGGGCTGCCCTTATAATAAGAAAAATATACGATTCTTGTTGTTGTTGATCACCTTACAAAGTATGCTCACTTTTGTGTAGTTCGCAATCCCTACACTGCTTCCAGCATTGCTTGAATCTTTATGAAAAATATAGTAAAATTGCATGGGATGCCAAGATCTATTATAAGTGATCGTGATAGCATCTTCATGAGTAAATTCTAGACAGAATTATTCTAGATGCAGGGTACTAAATTGAAGATGAGCACAACATATCACCCACAAACCGATGGCTAGATTGAAGTGATGAATGAATATTTAGAGACATACCTCAGATGCTTCGCTAGTGACCAACCAAAAGAGTGGATAAAGTGGCTCCCTTGGGTTGAGTGATGGAATAACATAACTTATCATTCATTGTTAGGACTCTAGCTAGGGGAGTCTTAATTTAGCTTCATGGAAGTCGGCAACTATGTAAAGTCTAAGGGGCATTTATGTAAATCCTATCTAGCCGACCCCTATTAAGGAACATAAGAATGTTGGCTAGGTTAGTATTAGTTGATGAAGATATTTGAGGGGAGAGTAAGATGCATTTTACCTTAATTAACCACCCCTTATCCTAGTTAAAGAGGGGTTAGTTGAGAAGGGGTTAAGTTAGAATAGGATTAGGATTAGTTTGGAGGTTGCTTCTTAGAGTTAGAGTTGGAGTTGTTAGAAGGAGGAGTTACTTATTAGAGTTGGAGTAGGAGTTGTTAGGACTTGTTAGGAGTAGGAGTCTTGAAGTAGGAGTCCTCTTAGGAATTAGGGATTGAAGGCCTATAAATAGCCATGTAATCATCCACTTTTTATCATGAATAGATCAATCTTTCTTTAGTCAATGACTTGAGTACTAAGGAGGGAGGAACCCCTATAGAGTTCCAAGGAGGTCGATCCCCTATAGAGATCATTCTAAGCTTAGAATCCATAAGGGTTCTAACACTTGGTCTTAGTGTAGCGTTCTTGGTGTCTCGCTGCCCTTCCATTGTCATTGAATCCCTCTTACAGCCTCTACAACAGCCCTAAACAGCAGACCCCTATTAAGGAAAGTAAGGAGGCTGGCTAGGTTAGGATTAGTTGAGGAAGATATTTGAGGGGAGAGTAAGATGCATGTTACCTTAATTAACCACCCCTTATCTTAGTTAAAGAGAGGTTGGCTGAGAAGGGGTTAAGTTAGAATAGGATTAGGATTAGTTTGAAGGTTGCTTCTTAGAGTTGGAGTTGTAGTTGTTAGAAGGAGGAGTTGCTTATTAGAGTCGGAGTAGGAGTTGTTAGGATTTGTTAGGAGTAGGAGTCTTGAAGTAGGAGTCCTCTTAGGAGTTAGGGATTGAAGGCCTATAAATAGCCTTATAATCATCCACTTTTTATCATGAATAGATCAAGCTTTTTTTTTAGCCAATGGCTTAAGTACCAAGGAGGGAGGAACCCCTATAGAGTTCTAAGGAGGCTGATCCCCTATGGAGATCACCCCAAGCTTAGAATTCATAAGAGTTCTAACACTTGGTATCAAAGCAGCATTCTTGGCGTCTCGCTACCCTTCCATAATCATCAAACCCCCCCACAGACTCTGCAATAGCCCCAAATAGCAGACCCCTATTAAGGAAAGTAATGAGGCCAGCTAGGTTAGAATTAGTTGAGGAAGATGTTTCAAGGGAGAGTAAGATACATGTTACCTTAATGAACCACCCTGTATCCTAGTTAAATAGAGATTGGTTGAGGAGGGGTTAAGTTAGAATAGGATTAGGATTAGTTTGTAGGTTGTTTCTTAGAGTTGGAGTTAGAGTTGTTGGAAGGAGTTGGTTATTAAAGTTGGAGTAGGAGTTGTTAGGACTTGTTAGGAGTAGGAGTCTTATAGTAGGAGTCCTCTTAGGAATTAGGGATTAAAGGCCTATAAATAGCCTTATAATTATCCATTTTTTATCATGAATAGATTAATCTTTCTTTAGCCAATGACTTGAGTACCAAGGAGGGAGGAACCCTTATAGAGTTCCAAGGAGGCTGATCCCCTATAGAGATCACCCCAAGCTTAGAATTCGCAAGGGTTTTAACATTCATCCACAAAAATTACACACTATGAGGCTATGTATAGCCGATCTCCTCCTATAATCCCAAAATATGTATTGGGCATCTCTAAAGTAGAGCAAGTAGATAGGGAACTACAGAACAAAGACAAAATGCTAAAGCTATTACAATACAATCTCACTACAGCTCAAGTAAGGATGAAACAACAATATTATCAACATAAAGGCGAAAGAGAATTTATAGGGGGAGATTGGGTATTTCTACAACTCCAGCCATATAAGCAAACATCGATCTAGACGAGAGCATTCATGAAGCTTTTACCTAGGTTTTATAGACCCTACCAGATTGTGGAGCACATCGGGGTAGTAGCATACAGATTGGGCTTACCTGCCGACTCCCGAATCTATCCAATCTTTCATGTGTCATGCTTGAAGCTCAAATTAGGATAGAACAAAATAGTTCAAAGACATTTACCTAATATGACTATCCAAGGAGAACTCCTGACTCAACTGAGTGCCATTATTGATCAAAGGATCGTGACACCATGACGGTGACCCACTACTGAAGTGCTAATATAGTGGGTGAACCTTCCAGAAGAAGAGACTACTTGGGAGAATTATGATAATTTAAAAATCAAATTTCTAGAATAAATAGAGCACCAATCTCAAGGATTATGTTGCTTTGAAGAGGGCGGGTCTATTAGGACTCTAGCTAGGGGAGTTCTAATTTAGTTTAACTAAAGAGGGTTAATATGTAAATCCTAAGGGCATTCATGTAAATCCTATCTAGCTGACCCCTAATAAAAAAGTAAGGAGACCGACTAGGTTAGGATTATATGGGAGGAAGATATTTTAAGGAAAGAGTAGGATGCATATAACCATAATTAGCTATCCCTTATCCTAGTTAAAGAGGAATTGGTTGAGGAGAGGTTAAGTTAGAGTAGAAATAGGAAACAATAAGCAACCGACCACCCTTAGATGAGCTGGTTAGAAGTTAGACTTGGAATGCATTATGAGTTGCCTTAGGAGTTGATTGAGAGGAGTCTTGAAGTAGGAGACCTCTTAGGAATTAGGGTTAGAAGGCTTATAAATAGCCTTGTAATCCTCCACTTTTTATTATGAATAGAAGAGTATTTTTTGTAGCCTTTGAGCAGCAATTTGGAAGAGGGAACCCCTATATAGTTCCAAGGAGGCCAATCCCTTATAGTGATCACCCCTATACTTAGAATCTGTTAGGGTTCTAATAGTAATCCAACCCATTAAACATGGGAGTAAGATGAAATATCTCTCATTCATGCTAAAACAAGCCATTTACTCAAGTGGATGTTAATCCAATGAGTAACAACCTTGCTCTAATATCAATTATTAGGATCAATTGGCACTAAGAGGAGGAAGAGAAGGAGGAGGAGGAGGAGGGTGGTGGTGGTGGGGGTGGGGGTAGGGTGGTGGGGTGTGGTGAGGGTGGGGTAGGTGAATTAGTGCAGGAGTAGAGTCTCGTTTTAACTTAAAACTTTTTGCTTGAAATTCAAGTAAAGCAATTTAATCTTATAGAGAAATACTAAGCTTCTTACTTGAGAATGACTTACAAAAGAACAAGCAAATCCGAATAAGGAGATAGGCAATGTCGTAAGTGCAGTGCTTGATTTTGAAGCTTTGCTTTCAAAACATAAATAAAATCGAAAGCGTCAATACAAAAGTAGTAAGCAAGGTAAGCAAAAAGGAACTCAGTTTTATAGTGGTTCAGAACTAACTAGCCTACATCTACTCCCGGGTCCTCCTTAAGGCACACCGACATCCACTACTGATCTTCTTTCGGTGAAGACCAAACTATTACAACTTGCTTACAAGAGAGATTTTAGGAATTTTCCAACTTTAAGCTCTCTCCCTTCTCCTTTTCTTTTTCTTACAATTCACACACAATTTTTTCATAGAATATAATCCCCAAAATTATTGTGTGGAATGTAAGAAAACTTATGGTATATATAGGCCCCAAGTAGCTTTAGAATTTTGGAGTCAAAATTCAAACATACCCAAAAAAATCGGGTATGGCCGGTTCAACCGTCGACCTGAGCAGTTTAGCCGCCCAAAATCCTAGTAGCAGTTTACTCACCAGTCATGGGTGGTTCATTCGCTGACAGTACTGACAGTTGCCCTATTTCTAGGGTATGGTCGGTTGAACCGTCGCTTACCGATGGTTCAACCATCGAGAATTCCAGAAAAGTGATTATATTCACATTTCCAATCCTGATTTGAATCATCTATTGACCACTCCCCAAGTCAACTAATTAGGACTCAAAGTCTAACTACGACTCAATGATTCTCTTTGATAAAATGAAAGAATCATAGTGAACAATCTTGATTTATAAAAATTTTCAAGCTATGATTATCAAGATCATTATTCTTCTCTTTAGTAAATGTTAAAAAAAGAAATCATATAAGATCAAAAATATTTGATTCCCATAACGAAACCTCAAGTTAAGAAATCACGAGAAAGTTAATGATTCATAAAAAAATCATTCAAATTTATCAAATCATCAAAGTCGCTTTCTTAGTTCAAGAGATTTATCAATATCTTATTGAAAACTTGATAAGATAGAGAATGAGATATTTTTAAGAAAAATATATTTTTCTTTTTAGTTATTTCAATTCATGCGATTGATTTCATACAAGCATGCCCAAGTTTTTTTTATATGTCAAAACTATGCATCATGTTTAAAACCAAAAGGCAAGCTTTATCATGAAAATCATAAATATTTAAGAATAAACAATCTCTCAAAAGATTTATTAAAATAAAAACAAAATCATCAAGTTTCAATCATATATATAATTAATTAATTTTTAAAAATAATTTATATTTTCTACTAACCTTTTTCATAAAACAATTTATGAAAAGCATCAAGTAATTCATTATAAGAAAAGCATAAAAAATAATATATCTAATCTTATTGTTGTGAGCCTCATCTTCACTTGTTTGCGTATCATCTTCGAATGCACTTGATTCTTCTAAAGTCACCTTGATCGCTATTTTCTACTTTTGCAACTTCTTTAATTGGGGACATTCACTTTTGAAGTGCCCTAGTTGATTGCATTGCATTCATAGCAAGCTATTAGGTTCCTTTTTTGTTCATTTTTATTCTTGAACTTTTTAAAATTTCTCATGATAAGTTAAAAGTCATCATTGTCACTTGAGTTTTCTCTCAAGTGGTCTTCCTTTGTTCTAAGTGTCAAGTCCTTCTTTTTCTTTAGAAGGTTGTTTATATGTCCATCATATGCCATGTCTATCATTTCATAAGTAATTAATGGCCCAATAAGTTCTTCAAGTGGAAACAATTTAAGTTTTTTGCTTCTTATATGGTAGTGATTTTTGGATCCTAACTTTTAGAAAAGGATATTAGAATTTTGTTAATGAGTTCAAGGTTAGAAAAACTTTTACCAAGTGCATTCAAGCTATTGTCAATATTCGCAAACCAGGTGTATATGTCTCCAATAGTTTCACTTGGTTCCATTCGAAATAATTCAAAACTACGTATCAAAAGATTAATTTTAGAATCTTTAACTCTACATGTGCCTTCGTGTGTGATTTCAAGAGTGTTCCAAATCTTATATGTAGTTTCACAAGTCGAAATATGATTAAATTTATTTTTATCTAGAGCACAAAATAAAGTATTCATCACTGTAGCATTTAAAATGAAAATCTTCTTCTCTAAATCATTCCATCTGTTTATTGGTTTAGGAGACTTTTGAAAATTATTTTCAATGATATTACATAAACTAAAAGCCTCAAAAGCAGGAAAAGTCTCATTCAAGTTTTCTAATATGTGTAGTCCATCCCAATAAATATAGGAAGATGAGTGATAGAAAGATCCTCTTGATTGCTAGTAAAAGTCATTTAATCTCTTTTTGGTATTAAACTAAATAAGAAAGACTTGGCTCAAATACCAATTGTTAGGACCAAATTGACACTGAGAGGTGGAGAAGGAGGGGGGGCGCGGGAGAGGGAGGGGAGGAAGGATGGGGTGGGGTTGCCGGGGGGTGGGTTGTGTGGGGTGTGGGGGCGAATTAGTGCTTTCATGAAAATGACGGTTTGTAAAACTTCATTCGATAAAAATTGATATCGAAAGTGAGCTTAACTTAGAGTACGTATAAAATGAAGTAAGTAGCTAAGTAAGCATCCAAAGTAAGCATCACATGGTTGAGTCCATGTGACCTACTCCACTCCCAATTCCTCTTCATTCGAGGCCATCGACTTTCGCTACTAATCTTTTTCAATAGGCAAAGATCAACCACCCCTTATAACTCTTTTCTCCTTTTCATAGGCTCAAGAGAGAACCTTTACAATCCTTTATAAGTATTCCCTCAAACTCTCCCTTAAAACTACCTCTAAGATTCTTGAGAAGGGAATTTAACTCTATAATAGGGTTTTCTCATAAGTTTTTTGATCTCAGTTCTTGTTCTTTTCTTGCTATTCCAAGCATGAATACCTAAGGTATTTATATACCCCAAATAGCTTTAAATCTTGCTATTTCAAGCAAGAATCTATCGCTCGAGAACCCGAAAAAGTATGTTTCAATACTTTTCATACTTTAGGTTGTACCATCTTTTGATCTAGCTATAATCAGCCTTAATTAAAGCTTAATCAAGGCCAATGGGCCCTTAATTGAGTTAATATGGTTACACCCAAAACTAACTCAATTAAGACCTAAACTACTTCAATCAAGACAAATTATTACAATACATGAATCATTTGTTGTCCAGTTTGTCATTGGCTCATCCGACGCTTTGTCTAACCCAATGGTGCATTGTCTTCTCTTATGGCAAATTGCTTAATCTACATGTTGACCTCCACAATGTCTGGTCTCCTTGGCGTAATGTCCGATCCTTCTAGTCTGATGCCCAAACTCATGGCATAAAGCTTTCTACCGACATATTGACCAATTTTATAACATGTTCCACTCTGGCCCAACAATTGATTCTTCCTGCTTTAATCAATTTGCCTCTCCTTTATTGAAGTTAGTCTTATGTCACTCTTATCAATTGGTCTCATCATCAAAATTTGAGATTTAATAGAAGGGATGATGGATTATATACTCATATATATAATTAGATCTACTTGAAATAATGGTATTTCCAAATGTTGATTCTATAAATTGTCTTGATAGTATGAAGTCCACTTTTTGTTTTATATTTAAATTAATTGGAGTGATAATTTTATAGAAAAGTATAAAGCAATTCATTGTTGCATTATCAATAATAACAGTTGATTTTGTAACATATTTTGAGGCCACTAATCATGCTTTATGAGTATGATTTTTATCTTATTACTTAGTGTGATCAAATTCAATAGTCATGTCATTGAAGATATTTGTAGTATATCATAATAGTTTTCTTCTATAAGAATAGTAGATACTTAAGTAGTTCAATATATTATAGTATAAAATACGTGATGGTTAGAGAAAGAGTCCAAAAATAATTAATGTACATTAAGAACTTAAGTTCTACTATATTGATTATTGATCCTTTATCACTAAGACCTTATAGTCTAAAGTGTTTGAAAAAAATATGTTCTTAT
The DNA here is from genome assembly GCA_021527575.1 of Ensete glaucum. Taxonomy (NCBI): domain Eukaryota; kingdom Viridiplantae; phylum Streptophyta; class Magnoliopsida; order Zingiberales; family Musaceae; genus Ensete; species Ensete glaucum. The sequence goes on along the minus strand of CM038551.1, from coordinate 42,570,973 downwards.
GATTAGATTTGTAAGTAACCCATAAAAGATCCCATGATGAATGTTTAAGTGAACATTATAATTAATATTTTTATTTATGCTATCCTGTTTATATTCACGTATGTGTATATTATGAAATACATTAGAAAGAATTAATAGTGTTATAATATATAAAAAATAGTATAATATTGATGACATATAATCGTTATAACTCACATTAGTAGTTAGACTTAATATGATATTATTATATTTATTATACTTATTAGCTTATTTTATAAAATTCATATGCATATATTGTTGGGAAACGAAGCTGGAGCACCACATGAACAGTGGAAGATCAAAACAAATTAGGTTTCCCACGTAGATCAAATCGTCATGCAAAAGATTAGATCTCAAGAAAAAACGTAAAACAAAAAAACTGCTTCATGTGTGAGAGATTGGTTACCTAGGGAGATCGTATATCCTAATTTTTCAATATCCGGATAGAGAGGATAGAGGTTAAACATCCTCCTCTCTAGTGGTATCCATATGATGTATCACTGCAGTGATACTCCTCCAATCGCAATCCCAGTTCTCGCAACTCTTACGTAGAGGGAGCCAGGAGAATAGGAGAGAGTGGCTAAAGATGTAGCCCATCATCTATGTGCCTCCCTTTCTATTTATAGAAAGCCACCAAAAATCCTAGAGGTCTTACTTTAGTGGGTATTAGATCTCCATCCAATTACCCACTAACCTTGCATTATTGGATCTTTATATTAGGCCCTATGCAAGGAGTCCATTAGTGTACAGTCTCATCTAATGAGAATAGGGGCTAATTGGATCTCCATCTAATCCTATATTCGTTGAAGCATCCACCATATGTGTGTGACCCTCTAGGCCCGATACCGAGTTGGCGTGAGTAGCTCCCATCATAACTCCTTATGATATAATAAATTATTATCCCTATAATAATTCACTGGACTTATCAATTATGGACATACTAGGTCACTGCACCATACTCCTTAAATGGTACAGGGGGATCGAATCTATGGAACATGTCTGTCCATAGTTATCATATATCTATAGTTATTTATCTAACTAATATCTCAAAACCCATATAATGTCAAGCCACATACAAAATCTATACGAGTCTCACTTTAATCAGATTCTCTTGAAGAACTCATTCTCTCTCAATCCAAATGACGCTAGCTAGGGATTTGTCTGAACAAGCATACATAGGATATTCGTCTTATGATACCAAGAGTGGATAATTCTTTATTAACACTCAGTTGCCTTGGTAAGGTTGGCTAAAAATCTCGATAATCGGCTTTTTCATATCTAAAATTTTCCAAACCTATAAGTCTAACGTCAAAGAAAGGAGTACTAAAACAAAGAATCTTTAGTATCTCAAGTCTAAGGACCAAAAACACATATAGGACTATGGAATTGCTATCTAACATTAGGAATCATTAACTATACAACATTACATAAATCGATCAATTAGTAAACTTATTCTCCAATGAGCACTTATATTGTATCCTTAGTGTCCCTACACAAGTGGCTATGAGACCAACTACCTCCATCATATAGATGGGTATACAGTACATCAGTCTATCCAGTTATCTCAATGTCCCTCTCGAGTAACCTATGACTAAAATTATTTAGGATTTATATTTAAAGCTGAATCGATCTTATTATCATGATCTCAACATGATCCGATTCTAATTGCTCAAAATCAAGGACATCAGAATATATATATGTAACAGATAATATAATGTGAGAATATATCAATAATAATCATAAGCAAAAAGATCGCATAGCGTGTCACACATGCCATCACTTACATGATTGACTTGTGGCGAACCTGTAATCAATAATCAAATACAATCTAAGCCAGCGGCACTTCGTCAGTAGATCTACAATGTTATCTTCAGATGAAACTCTTTCTACTATATCTTTACAAGTCATGATTGCTCTAATCATGTGGAACCTCCTTAGAATAATTCTGATGAGACCTAAGTTCCCTTGCCAGAGTTATCGCCTTGTCGCTATCGTAATATATGAGAATCGACCCCACGTTGTTCGGTACAACTCCCAAATCCCTGATGAACTTCTTCTTCCACACCCCTTCCTTTGCTGCTTCTGCTGCAGTAATGTACTCTGACTCGACACTGCCTCTATGTCGAGTCAACAGTAGTATCTTGCTTGAAAGTCTTCTAGCTTACTGCTCTTCCATTCAGGGTTAAAATATACCATGAGTTCGACTTACTATCATCAATATTAGACTGAAAACTCAAATCGTGTAGCCCTCAACATAGAGGCTACCTCCTCCATATACCAATAAAACTACCTTCCAATGTTCCAAATCTAGATTTGCCTAATACTTGCTCGTGACACTAAGAGCATGCACTATATCAGGTCTTCTCCTAAGTTAACGAATTTAACCTCCTAATGTGCTCAAATCAACCTAAATTAAGGCTTAATCAAGGCCTAATAGGCTATTAATTAAGTTATCATATTAAGACCTAAACTACTTCAATCAATTTAAATTATTATAAAGTATGAATCACATATTGTTCAGCATGTCATTGGTTCATCTGATGCTTTGTCCCACCCTTTGGTGCATTATCCTCTCTTGTATTGTATTGCCCAATCGACATGTTGACCTATGCAATATTTGATCTCCTTGGCACAATGTCTGACCATTCCGACTCGATGCCTAAACTTATGGCACGAAGCCTTTTGCCAACACATTGACCAATTTTCTAACATGTTCCACTACGGTTCAATAATTTATTCTTCATGCTTTAATCAATTTACCTCTTTTTGATCGAAGTTAGTCCTACATCACTCAAATGTTGGTTAGATCATAACTTAATCAATTGGTTTCATCATCAAATCCTAAGATTCAACCATCTCCCCCTTTTTGATGGTAATAACCAATTGATAATGGAGTTTAACTAAACTCCCCCTATCAATTTGCTATATTGATAGAAACTTAGAATTCAGAAAATCATGACTATTTTATCATTTCATGCATCATGTGTATTGAAAGAATCAATTGATCACATCATTGCATGCATCATAAAATCATGCTAATTATGAAGAAATTATAAAAATGCATGATCGTCATCGTACCTTCTCCCTTAAGAAAAAGGAAAAAAGTGCAAGATACAAGTTATTGAAACAAGCAAGCTAGCAATTTTTGAGATGTGAAATTTTAGCAAATTTTTGCTATTCTTAAGATGTGCAGCTAGCAAATTCTTTCTTTTCTTTTGAGAAATGCAAGCTAGCAATTTTGCTTCTTCTTGAGTGCAAGCTAGCAAAATCTTTGTTTCCTTTTGTGATATGCAAGCTAGCAAGTTCTTGAAAATATGAAGTTAAGCAAAATTTTTGTTTCTCTTAAGACAGCAACTTTTTGCTTCTCTTTATAATGTGCACCCTAGCATGTTTTCTCTCGTTGAAATGTGTAAGCTAGTAATACTCTCTCCCCATTTGTCATTGTCAAAAAGAAGGGAATAAGACAATGTTATAATTCTTTTCCCTTTACATCAATGCTCTAATCATAACATAAGGTATACAACCATAAATATAAGGGAGTATCAAGACATAAAAAAAAAAAATCTATTTATGTATACGATGTTCCAACCATCAAAGCACATCATCTCAAGATGTGAGTATCGAAAAAAAATCAAGGAATCATTATGATTTATTTGGACAAATATTATCTTTAATTAAATGATAGAATTATATGAGAACAAATAATAAGCGATCTTGATTCATATACATGAAATCTCAAGTCATCAAAATCATGATTTATAAAAAATCTCAAGTTATAATTCCAAGAAATCAAAAGACAAATCATCATTCATTGAGATAATTCTCTTTGATAAAATGAAAGAATCATAATGAACGATCTTGATTTATAAAAATCTTAAGTTATAATTATCAAGATCATTATTCTTCATTTTAGTAAATGGTAAAAAGAAGAAATCATATAAGATCAAAGAGATTTGATTGCCATAAAGAAACCTCAAGTTAGGAAATCACGAGAAAGTTAATGATTCAGAAAAAAGCAATTCAAATTTATCAAATCATCAAAGTCACTTTCTTAGTTCAAGAGATTTATCAATCTCTTATTGAAAACTTGATCAGATAGAGATTGAGAAATTTTCAAGAAAATATTTTCCTCTTTATAGTTGTTTCAATTCATGTGATTGATTTCATACAAGCATGGCCAAGTTTTTTTTATATATCAAAGCTATGCATCATGTTTAAAACCAAAAGGCAAGCTTTATCATGAAAATCATAAATATTTAAGCATAAACCATCTCTTAAAAGATTTATTAAAACAAAAACAAAAATAATCAAGTTTCAATCATATATATAATTAATTAATTTTAGAAAATAATTTATATTTCTTACTTACCTTTTACATCAAATAATTTATGAAAAGCATCAAGAAATTCATTGTAAGGTAAAGAAGATTTGCTCAAGTCACTTACCTTGTTGTTGTGAGCCTCATCTTCACTTGTTTGCTCATCACTTCGGATGCACTTGATTCATCTGAAGTAATCTTCATTGCTATTTTCGTCTTATGCAGCTTCTTCTTCAATTAGGAATATTCACTTTTGAAGTGCCCTCGTTGATTGAATTCATAGCAAGTTATTGTGTTCCTTTTTTGCTCATTTTTATTCTTAAACTTTCTAAAATTTCTTATGATAAGTTCAAAGTCATCCTCATCACTTGAGCTTTTGCTTGAGTGATCTTCCTTTATTCTAAGTGTTATCTCCTTCTTGTTCTTTAGAAGGTTGTTTAAATGTCCATCATATGTCATGTCCATCATATGTCATGCTAAGCCTTTTCTTCTTATATAGTAGTGATTTTTGGATCCCAACTTTTAGGAAAGGATCTTAGAATTTTGTTAAGAGGTTTAACGTTAGAAAAACTTGTACCAAGTGCTTTAAAACTATTGACAACATTCTCAAATAAGTTTATATGTCTCCAATGGATTTGTTTGGTTCCATTTGAAATAATTCAAAACTACACATCAAAAGATTAATTTTAGAATCTTTAACTCTACTTGTGCCTTCGTGTGTAATTTCAAGAGTGTTCCAAATCTCATGTGCAGTTTCAAAAGTCAAAATATGATTAAATTTATTTTTATCTAGAGCACAAAACAAAGCGTTCATCACTTTAGCATTTAAAAAGAAAGCCTTCTTCTCTAGATCATCCATCCATTTATTGGTTATGAGACTTTTGAAAACTATTTTCAACAATATTATATAAATTGAAAGTCATAGAAATCAAGAAAACTCTCATTTAAGTTTTTTAATATGTGTAGTCCGTCTCACTGAACATAGAAGGATGAGTGATAGAAGGATCCTCTTGATTGCTAGTAAAAGCCATTTAATCTCTTTTTAGTGTTAAACCAAATAAGAAAACTTGGCTTTGATAACAATTGTTAGGATCCAATCAGCATTAAGAGGGACTTGGGGGGGGGGGGGAGGGGGGGCGCCGGGTTTGTGTGTGTGTGTGTGGAGGGTGGGATGGTTGGGGGGAAATAATGCTTTCGTAAAAACATCGGTTTGTAAAACTTCATTCGATAAAAATCAATATCAAAAGTGAGCTTAACTTAGAGTAAGTATAAAATGAAGTGAGTAGCTAAGTAAGCAGCAAAAGAAAATAGCAAGAAGAGAAGGCACACCTAATTTTATAGTGGTTCAGTTCAGGTGACCTACTCCACTCCTAATTCCTCTTCACAGTTGAGGCCACTAGCTTTCGCTACTGATCTTTTTCAATAGGCAAAAATCAACCATCCCTTACAAATCTTTTCTCTTTTTCACAGGCTTAAGAGAGAACCTTTATAATCCTATATAAGTATTCCCTCATACTCTCCCTTAGAACTACCTTGAGAAGGGAATTTAACTCTCTAACATAGTTTTCTTATAAATTTTTTGATCTCAATTCTTGCTCTTTTCTTGTTATTCCAAGCAAAAATATGTAAGGTATTTATAGACCCCAAATGACTTCAAATCTTTAAATTCCAAAGAAAAATAAGTAGTACTATCGCCAACCATCAATGCACCACCTATTCGGGAACTCGAAAAAGTATGTTTTAATACTTTTTATACCTTGGGTTGTACCATCTTTTAACCTGGCTATAACCAGGCTTAATTAAGGCTTAATCAAGGCCCATGGGCCCTTAATTGAGTTAGTATGATTACACCCAATACTAACTCAGGTAAGACCTAAACTACTTCGATCAAGATAAATTATTACAATGCATTAATGACATGTTGTCCAGTTTATCATTGGTTCATCCATTGCTTTGTTTGACCCTTTGCTGCATCATCCTCTTTTATGGTGTATTTCTCAATCAACATGTTGACCTCCATAACGTTTGATCTCCTTAGCGCAATGTCTGATCCTTCTAGCTTGATGTCCAAACTCATGGCACAAAGCCTTCTGTTGACACGTTGACAAATTTTCTAACATGTTCCACTCCGGTTGAACAATTAATTCTTTATGTTTTAATCAATTCACCTCTCCTTGATTGAAGCTAGTCTTATGTCATTGAAACATTGATTAGATCATAACTTTATCAATTGGTTTCATCATCAACATTCGAGATTCAATAGAAGGGATGATAAATTATATGCTCATATATATATAATTAGATCTGCTTGAAATAATGGTATTTCCCAATGTTTATTCTATAATTATCTCGATAGGATGAAGTTCACTTTATGTTTTATATTTAAATTAGTTGGAGTGATAACTTATTAAAAAATATAAAGCAATGCATTATTACATTATCAATACTAAGAGTTGATTTTGTGATATATTTTGAGGCTACTAATCAAGCTTTATGACTATGATATTTATCTTAGTATTGTCAAGTCATTTAAGATATTTTATCATATATCATAATAATTTTCTTCTCTAAGAATAGCATATACTCAAGTAGTTCAAAATATTATAGTATAAAATACTTGATGGTAAGAGAAAGAGTTCAAAAACAATTAATGTAAATTAAGAACTTAAGTTCCAATATATTGATTATTGATCATTTATCACTAAGATTGTATAGCCTAAAGTGTTTAAAAAAATATATTCTTGTGAATAGATTTGAAAGTAACCCATAAAAGATACCATAATATATGTTTAAGTGGACATTAAAAATAATATTTTTATTTATGCTATCCTGTTTATATTTACGTATGTGCATCTTATGGTTGAATGAGTATAATAGGAATACATTAGAAAGAAATAATAGTTTTATAATACATACAAAGATGTATGATATTGATAACATATAATCGTTATAACTCGCATTAGTGGTTAGTCTTAATGTGATATTGTTATATTTATTAGACTTTTTGGGTTATTATATAAAATTCATATGTATATATTGTTGGAAACCAAGCGGGAGCATCATATACGCTGCGAAGGATCAAAACAAAACAAGTTTCCCACGTAGGTGAAATCATCGTGCAAAAGATTAGATCTTATGAAAAACCATAAAACAAAAAAACTATACCATGCGTGAAAGATTGATTACCTAAGGAGATTGTATATCCCTATTTTTCAAGATCCGGATGGAGAGGATGAAAGTCAAACATTATTATCTCTAGCAGTATCGACATGATGGATCGTTGTAGTGATACTCCTCCAATTGTAATCCCAGATCTCATAACTCTTGCATAAAGGGAGAGAGGAGAATAGGAGGGGGCAGCTAAAGATGTAGCCTATCATCTATGTGCCTCCCCTCTTATTTATAGAGAGCCACTAAAAACCATAGGGGTCCTACTTTAGTGGGTATTGGATATCCATCCAATTACCCACTAACCTTGCATTCTTGGATCTCTATCTTGGGCCTCATGCAAGGAACCCATCAGTGTATGGTCTAATCTAATGAGAATAGAGGCTAATTGGAGCTCTATCTAATCCTCTTTTTGCTAAACCATCCACGATATATGTGTGACCCTTTAGGCCCGATACCAAGTTGGCCATAAGTCACTCCTATTAGAACTTATTCTGATATAGTGAATTATTATCCTTATAATAATTCTCTCGGTTCATCGACTATGTACGTACTAGGCCACTGCGCCATACTCCATAAATGATGTTGGTGGATCAAATCCATCGAATAAGTTTATCGGCAATTACTATATATCTATAGTCCTTTATCCAACTAATATCTTAGAGCCCTTACATTGGACATGGTACTATTGTCAGGCCACAAACAAAATCCATCAGAGTCTCGTTTTAATCGAATTCTCCTAAAAAAAGTTTTCCCTCTCCATCCAAATGACCCTAGCTATGGATTTGTCTAAGCAAGCATACTTAGGATATTCCTCTCGTGACACCAAGAGTGGATGATCCTTTATTAACACTCAATTGTCTTTATAAGGTTGGCTAAAAATCTTGATAATTGACTCTATCATATTTGAAACTTTTCAAACTTATAAGTCTGTCATCATAGAAAGGAGTACTAAAATAAGGTATCATTGGTGTCTAAAGTCTAAGGACTAGAAGCATAACTAGGACTATAGAATTACTATCTAACATTATGTATCATTAACCATAAAATATTACATAAATCGATCAATCAGTGAACTCATTCTCCAATGAGCACTTGTACTATTTCCTTAATGTCTCCACACAAGTGGCTATGAAACCAATCGCCTTCATCATATGAATAGGTATATATTACACTAGTCTGTTCGGTCATCTCAATGTCCCTCTCAAGTAACCTATGACCGAGATTATTTAGGATCTGTGTTTAAAGGCAAATCGATCTTATTATCGTAATCTCAACATGATCTGATTCCCATTACTTAAAACCAAGGACATCACAATATATATATATATATATATATATATATATATATATATATATATATATATATATATATATATATGTAACATATAATATAATTTTAGAATATATCAATAATAATCATAAGCAAAAAGATCGCGCAGCGTGTCATATGTGCCATCACTCACGTGATTGGCTTGTGGGGAACCTATAACTAACAATCTCCCACTTAACCTAATACCAATCACCTATGTATCTAATCTCTATCAGACCTCTGTGATGCTCCAATATAATCTAAGCCAATGACGCTTTGTTAGTAGATCTACAATATTATCTTCAGATAAAACTCTTTCCATTGCTATATCTTTTTGAGTCATGATCACTCTAATCAGTTGGAACTTCCTCAGAATAATTCTGATGAGACTTAAGTTTCATTGCTAGAGCTATCGCCTTGTCGCTATCGTAATATATAAGAATTGGCTCCATGTTGCTCGGTACGACTCCCAGATCCCTAATAAACTTCTTCATCCATACCCCTTCCTTTGTTGCTTCTACTGTAGCAATGTACTCTGCCTCTATGGTCGAGTTAGCAGTAGTATCTTGCTTGAAACTCTTCCAACTTACTGCTCCTCCATTCAGGGTGAAAATATACTATAAGTTCGACTTGCTATCATCATTATTGGACTGGAAACTCAAATCATGTAGCCCTCAACTTGGAGGCTACCGTCTCTATACTCAAGTAAAAGATCATTAGTCCTTCTCAAGTACTGAAGGGTACATTATACTACCTTCTAGTGTTCCAAACTTAGATCTGCCTAATACCTACTCGTCAAAGCATGCACTATATCAAACATCCTCCCAAGTTAACGAAATTAGTCTCCTAATGGGCTTAATTCCTCCTTATAAGGCTTAATCAAGGCCTAATGGGACCTAATTGAGTTATCATATTAAGACCTAAACTTCTTCGATCAAGATAAATTATTATAAAGTATGAATCCCATATTGTTCAGCATATCATTGGTTTATCTGACGCTTTGTCCCACCCTTTGGTGATCACCCTCTCTTGCGTTGTATTGCCCAATCGACATGTTGGCCTCTGCAACATTTAATCTCCTTAGCACAATGTCTGACCATTCCGACTCGATGCCCAAACTTATGGCACGAAGCCTTCTGTCAACACATTGACCAATTTTCTAACATGTTCCACTACAGTTCAATAATTGATTCTTCATGCTTTAATCAATTTGCCTCTTTTTGATCGAAGCTAGTCCTACATCACTCAAATGTTGATTAGATCATAACTTTATCAATTGGTTTCATCATCAAAACCTGAGATTCAACCATCTCCCCCTTTTTGATGATAATAACCAATTGATAGTGGAGTTTAACTAAACTCCCCCTATAAATTTGCTATGTTAATAGAAACTTAGAATTAAGAAAATCATGACTATTTTATCATTTCATGCATTATGAGTATTGAAAGAATCAATTGATCACATCACTGGATGCATCATAAAATTATGCTAATTATGAAGAAATTATAAAAATGCATGATCATCAATCATCATACCTTCTCCCCCTTTGTCATCAAGAAAAAGGAGAAAAGTGTAAGATGCAAGTTATTGAAACAAGCAAGCTAGCAATTTTTGAGATTGAAAGTTTAGCAAATTTTTGCTATTCTTGAGATGTGCAACTAGCAAATTCTTTCTTTTCTTTTGAGAAGTCCAAGCTAGCAATTTTGCTTCTTCTTGGAATGTGTAAGCTAGCAAAATCTTTGCTTCCTTTTTGTGATATGCAAGCTAGCAAGTTCTTGAGAATATGAAGTTAAATAAAATTTTTGTTTCTCTTAAGATAGCAACTTTTTGCTTCTCTTTACAATGTGCACCCTAGCATGTTTTCTCTTCTTGAAATGTGTAACCTAGTAATACTTTCTCCCCCTTTTGTCACGGACAATAATGTAAACAAGGTGTTCGATGAAATGCTCGTATTTGTCCGTGTCCTTCGGGTTTAGGTACATATCTTATACAACAAGAAGCAGGCTTGCAGTAGGCTTAGCAGCCCTAGATTGATTTGTTTATGGCCAAGTTTGGCTTGTAAATACAAGTGTGTCTTATAAGCACTTGTGGGGACTTTGGTCTGTAATGGACTATTATCCTTTGTGTGCAACCTCTCTGAGTTTGTAATATCCATGGGTGTAATTTGTATTTTGGCTTTATAAAGTGTTTTCTTGAGTAGTTGCTTGTGGATCCCGTGAGAATTGCTTCTTCTGGTCCGTTTTCTCTTTTTGTAAGTCTATGGGACTTTAGGAGATCTCGGGGAGGGCTGACCTTTGCAGACACGCATGGGTGCCGCACGGCTTAGGCAAAATCAGCTAAGCCCGTGACAATGTGGTATCAGAGCGGGACAAGCACACGTAGAAACACTTGCCATACAAATGTGGGGGACCTAGTTGGGCTACGTGGAGGATAGCCAGCACGCGCAACCGTTTGGGGGAAACGGACATTGAGATGTAGGGAAAGGAATCACTCAGAGGAGCGGGCATCCTGGTTTGGCATTCAAGGAATAGCCAACCCCTTTGCGCGAGAGGCACCACGAGGACAAGCAAGCGAAGAAGAATGCGTAGCACATAAAGATTGGGATGGTTGAGTTCGAGCTATAGCTCGATGTTGGCAACCAAACTTGATGGTGCTTAAGGCAAAGCAGGGCACTTGGTGAAAGATGAGACCGTGCAAGGTGGGAGGTGTTGTGTAACGATCGAAAGAGTTGTGCAAAGCTTACAGAGGTGAGGGGAATTGCTAACTCGAAGGATTCAGAACTCATGCAAGGGCTTGTACATGGATGACGGAGTGTTCGTGGTCATCCCAAGGCGCGATTAGATCTCGGCGCCATGGAGCATCAGAACTTTCTCTTCGATATGGGAAGGATATGTCTGTAGGTGGCTAAAATGTGCAACAAGTTCAGCATGTTGCTAGAACTTGAAGGGTGCGGTGGAGACTATATTGGAGAAGGGTCGCAATCTAGCAAGTATATTTATGAAGGCAGAACAAAGCACAAGTTTAGCAAGACGGGGTAGTCCAAAGGGGATGATGGTCTCCGAAACTTTCAGTGAGAAGTATGTAAAGAGAAAAGTTGCTCCAGCACGACAGATATCTAGGAGGGATAAGTCCTAGTTCTCTAGTGGGAGAATCATGTACAACGGACTACACATATTGAGGAAGAGTTCCTCAAGGCTATATCTCCCCAAAGCTCAACGGATCGAGTGAGCGACGAAGAGTTGTCGCATGATCTCGAAGGAGGTAATGCATTGGTGGATGCAATTCGAGATCAGGTGGGGGAGCAATCCAAGGCAACATCATATAAAGGCACACTTAGAGTCGATGCAGAAATTGAACTCAACAGAGGGCTGACCCATGGAATGGTGGACGTGAGGGCCACTATCAACTCAATGCAAATCGAGGAGCAGAGCGACTTGGGTGGAACTCGATGAAGTATCCAAGCCGCATGAAGGGAGTCGACATAGAAAATGGAACATGGAGCGGAGGCACGGAGCTTTCCTTAGACAGAGGTCAAGGGCATGAACTCTTGTAGAGGCAAGAGTGGGATCATGTCGTTCCATGGGTTCTCCATTTTGATGGGACAGACTTATTTTGCATGGTGCCAAAGATGAAGGGAGCTTCAATGCACATGCAAGCTACCTCAGAGATGCATTTGATGGGGTAAACTAAGGTGTTTCAACTTGCGGAGGTAAAGTTGGGATCATGAGACCTTAGTGCAGGGCAAGAGGACGCAAAAGCGGGTACTCTTGAAGAATATGTCACAGTGTTGCCATTCGAGTTGTCAAGAATAGGAGGTGCATAGCAATATTGTGTTTGTAGGGGATAGAGGCCCAAGATCTAGACAATGGTGCACCAACTCTAGCAAAGTCAGGGGCCTTCAGGAGCTACTAGGTGACAGACTATCCTAGAGCTATGCTTCATCCAGGTGTAACTCAAGAGTGGGTGGACGAAGGGGAATTGCCAAGGGAGCGAATTAAAAATTGGAGATGGCGGAGGCCCTACGATGTGTTGGCAGAGGCCACACGTGGAGAAGTCGTAGTTTGAGGTCATCACACGAGAATTTGTATGCAATGGAGATGTCACCAGGAGGCGACATAGTGCAGCGGATCGTGGTGGAATAGTTCGTGGCAATGCAATACAGGCAATCTTGTCCCGTGAGGGATAAAGATCATGCGAAGGTATGATCAGGAGTTACTGGGAGCTCCACTTTGGCGTACAACATAACAAGAAGAAGGGCTATGGATTCAAGGAGTGAATGTCATAGTACCACAGAGGCAGGTCTTCATGTGTGCATCGAAGCTTGCATTGGATGAAAGCCTTAGTCATCAGTATATAGGAGCTGTATACCACCGAGGAAGAAGTCCAAGTACAAGTACCAGTGAGTCCCATGGAGGGGGACATGATCATGTGAATGATCAGGAGTTACTGGGAGCTCCACTTTGGTATATGACACAACAAGAAGAAGGGCTATGGATTCAAAGAGTGAATGTCGTAGTACCGCAGAGGTGGGTCTTCGTGTGTGCATCGAAGCTTGCATTGGATAAAAGCCTTATTCATCAGTATATGGGAGTTGTATACCACCGAGGAAGAAGTCCAAGTGCAAGTACCAATGAGTCCTATAGAGGGGGACATGATCATGTGAATGATCAGGAGCTGCTGGGAGCTCCACTTCGGTGAACAATGCAATGGCAAGAAGGGCCGTGGATTCAAGGAGTGAATGCCACAGTACCGCAGAGGTGGGTCTTCCGTGTGTAGGCATCGAAGCTTGCATCAGATGAAAGCCTTGGTCGTCAGCATATGGGGGCTGTGTACCACCGAGGGAGTAGTCAGATTGCAAGTATCAATGAGTCCCATTCGCTTAAGGGAGCCCGGCAAATTAGAGGACAAGGCTGAGTAAGCGAACGTTGCTACCAAGGAAGCTAAGGAGAACAGAATCGGCGCGAGCCCTACAACAAGATGGTGGAGGCCATGCATGAGAGTTACAGTCTGTCTTTCCATCGACCAAGGAGAACTGGTAGGAGGACACAGTGGTGTCAAAGCAGGTGGTCGAAAGGGGCGAGGAAGCGATGACGAGTCCAGCAGGGCTCAGCTACCCAAAAGAAAAGCGTCAGTTAGAAAGGAGGTAGACTCGGAGGAGCTCCATAGTGGCGCAGAGACAGATCTATTGATCGTGAAGGAAGGGATGAAAATGCATGATAACAGATAGTAGTACAATAGACTTGGCAGCGCCATGGTACCGCAGATGCAAGACTTCCGTAAAGTCATCGATCCCTTGCTCTCATGGAGGGAGAGCATTGGTCGTAAAAGGGGCGGAGGAGGTGGAGAATGCAGAGGCAAACTCTAAGTACCAAGACAGGGCAGAATGGCAGAGGCCAAGAAACTTCATAAGACCGATGTCGATGGGCTTCTCATCAAGATAGCCAAAATTAAGGGACTTCGGGTTGATGCAGGAGTGCTCAACCAAGGAACAAAGTAGACAGTATACTGTATTGTACCTTTCTACTCAGAGGAGTAGGCGGTAAAGGTGATGGAGAAGACGGTACAATCCCAAAGGCGACCAGATCTATCAAAGACTTACTCTAAGTTGGGGGACTCCAAGTTGGGGTAAACTTTTTGCTCTTTTCGGGTAAAACTTCTTGCATTCCAGAAGTTCAATGGCAGTGGGAAGGCGAATCACAGTAGCTAACCCAACACATGGAGTGCAACCACTTCAAGTGCTTCAGAAGTGTGAGCAAAGAGCGGGTGAATGTTAGTAACCAGCTCAATGCGTGAAGTACAAACTCGAGGAGGCAGGCGAAATCGAGTAACCTTTGCCTTCTCAACTCGAGAGAATGGGCGAAACCGAGTACCCCAATTCTCTTAACTCGAGGAGGTGAGCGAAGCCAAGTAACCTTACCTTCTCAACTACGAAGAGGATGGGTGAAGTCAAGTATCCCAGTTCTCTTACTTATCCAAGCAGGGGAGCTCTGCACAAGTTCAGTGACCCTTCAAAGAAAGCTTATGGAAGACAATGATTGTCAAATCCTCACCGTTGGTGATCAGTACTACTGAGAGTATATTTTTCACTTCATTTCTCAATTGACTAATCGAAAGTGGGAGTGATGCGAATATACTTGGAAGTGACAACTAAAAGTGGAAGAAGGTTCAATGGGCAAACATTATGGAGAAAGGACCTTAAAACTTCAAAATCTGTGAGGTGATGCTCGTTAAAGCTTCAACAAGCATCTACCCAATTCAAGCAATATGAGTATATTATGATACTGGCACATAATAAGGCAGGTGTTTTCCTTCATCAGAGGGATCCGCGAGAACCAACAAGGATCAGCATAACTCAACCAACCCCACACCAGATTTAGTCATTGGTGAGTTGAAGCAGCATGGTAGATCAGAGTTCGATTACTCAACAACAGCGGCGGAGAGCGACTAGGAGCCAAAGGGGCGTGTTGCAGCCAAAGCAGAAGATTGAAGATTTAACATAATGCGAGGAGATGCAGCGTCAACAGTGGCTTCGACGAGGACGTCGAAGGAATAAGTGGGGGAGAATGTCATGGACAATAATGTAAACAAGGTGTTCGATGAGATGCTCGTATTTGTCCGTATCCTTCGGGTTTAGGTGCATATCTTGTACAACAAGAAGCAGGCTTGTAGTAGGCTTAGCAGCCCTAGTTTGATTTGCTTTATGGCCAAGTTTGGCTTGTAAATACAAGTGTGTCTTATAAGCACTTGTGGGGACTTTGGTCTGTAATAGACCATTATCCTTTGTGTGCAACCTCTCTGAATTTATAATGTCCATGGGTGTAATTTGTATTTTGGCTTTATAAAGTGTTTTCTTGAGTAGTTACTTATGGATCTCGTGGGAATTGCTTCTTCTGGCCCGTTTTCTCTTTTTGTAAGTCTATGGGACTTTAGGAGATCTCGGGGAGGGCTGACCTTTGCGGATGGACACGCATGGGTGCCGCACGGCTTAGGCAAAATCAGCTAAGCTCGTGACACTTTGTCATTATCAAAAAGAAGGGATTAATACAATGTTGTAGTTCTTTTCCCTTTACAACAATGCTCTAATCATAACATAAGGTATACAACCATAAATATAAGGGAGTATAGAAACAGAAAAAAAAATCTATTTATGTATACAATGTTCTAACCATCAAATCACAACATCTCAAGTTGTGAGTATCGAAAAAAAATCAAGAAAACATTATGATTTATTTAGACAAATATTCTCTTTAATTAAATGATAAAATTATATGAGAACAAATAATAAGAGATCTTAATTCATATATAAGAAATCTCAAGTCATCAATATTATGATTCTTAAAAAATCTCAAGTTATAATTATGAGAAATCAAAAGACAAATCATGATTCATTTAGATAATTCTCTTTGATAAAATGAAAGAATCATAGTGAACAATCTTGATTTATAAAAGTCTCAACTTATAATTATCAAAATCATTATTCTGCTCTTTAGTAAACAGGAAAAAGAAGAAATCATATAAGATCAAATAGATTTGATTCCCATAACGAAACCTCAAGTTAAGAAATCATGAGAAAGTTAATGATTCATAAAAAAATCATCCAAATTTGTCAAATCATTAAAGTCACTTTCTTAATTCAAGAGATTTATCAATCTATTATTGAAAACTTGATAAGATAGAGATTGAGAAATTTTCAAGAAAAATATTTTCTTCTTTTTAGTTGTTTCAATTCATGTGATTGATTTCATACAAGCATGCCCAAGTTTTTTTATATGTCAAAACTATGCATCATGTTTAAAACCAAAAGGAAAGCTTTATCATGAAAATCATAAATATTTAAGCATAAACAATCTCTCAAAAGATTTATTAAAACAAAGGAAAAAATAATCAAGTTTCAATCATATATATAATTAATTAATTTTAAAATATAATTTATATTTATTACTAACCTTTTTCATCAAATAATTTATGAAAAGCATCAAGTAATTCATTGTAAGGGAAAGAAGATTTGCTTGAGTCACTTACCATATTGTTGTGAGCTTCATCTTCACTTTTGAAGTACCCTAGTTGATTGCATTCATAGCACATTATTGTGTTCCTTTTTTATTCATTTTTATTCTTAAACTTTTTAAAATTTCTTATGATAAGTTCAAAGTCATCCTCATCACTTGAGCTTTCGCTCGAGTGATCTTCTTTTATTCTAAGTGTCAAGTCCTTGTACTTTAGAAGGTTATTTATATATCCATCATATGCCATGTATGTCATTTCATAGGTCATTAATGACCTGATAAGTTTTTTAAGTGAAAAATAGTTTAAATCTTTTGCTTCTTGTATGGTAGTGATTTTTAGATCTCAACTTTTAGGAAAGGATCTTAGAATTTTGTTACTGAGTTCAAGGTTAGAAAAAGTTTTACGAAGTGTTGAAAAACCATTGACAACATTCGTAAACCAGGTGGATATATCTCTAATAGTTTCAATTGGTTCCTTTCAAAATAATTTAAAACTATACATCAAAATATTAATTTTAAAATCTTTAACTCTACTTATGCCTTCGTGTATGATTTCAAGAGTGTTCCAAATCTTATGTGCAGTTTTGAAAGTCGAAATATGATTAAATTTATTTTTATCTAGAACATAAAACAAAGTGTTCATCACTTTAGCATTTAAAGAGAAAGCCTTCTCCAAATTATTCCATCTGTTTATTGGTTTATGAGACTTTTGAAAGCCATTTTCAACAATATTACATAAATTGAAAGCCATAAAAAGCAAGAAAATTATTATTCGAGTTTTCTAATATGTGTAGTTTGTCTCACTGAACATAGGAGGACGAGTGATAGAAAGATCCTCTTGATTGCTAGTCAAATCCATTTAATCTCTTTTTGGTATTAAACCAAATAAGAAAAACTTGGCTTTGACAACAACTATTAGGATCAAATCAGCACTAAGAGGGGGAGGGGGGGCGAAATAATACTTTTGTGAAAATATCGGTTTGTATAACTTCATTCGATCAAAACCGATATCGAAAGTGAGCTTAACTTAGAGCAAGTATAAAATAAAGTGAGCAACTAAGCATCAAAAGAAAACATCAAGAAGAGAAGGCACACCCAATTTTATAGTGGTTCAGTCCACGTGACCTACTCCACTCCCAATTCCTCTTCACTCGAGGCCACTAGCTTCCACTATTGATCTTTTTCAATAGGTGAAGATCAACCACCCCTTACAACTCTTTTCTCCTTTTCACAAGCTCAAGAGAGAACCTTTATAAGCTTTTACAAGTATTCCCTCATACTCTCTTAGAACTACCTCTAAGCTTCTTGAGAAGGGAATTTAACTCTCTAACAGGGTTTTCTTATAAGTTTTTTTATCTCAATTCTTGCTCTTTTCTTGCTATTCCAAGCAAGAATACCTAAGGTATTTATTGACCCAAATGACTTTAAATCTTATAATTCTAAGCAATAATAGTCAGTACTATCACCAGCAATCGATGTACCACTACTCGGGAACCTAAAAAAAATACATTTTAATACTTTTCATACCTTGGATTGTACCATCTATTGACCTGGCTATAATCAGCCTTAATTAAGGCTTAATCAAGGTCCAATGGACCCTTAATTGAGTTAGTATAGTTACACCCAAAACTAACTCAATTAATATCTAAACTACTTCGATCAAGACAAATTATTACAATGCATGAATCACATGTTGTCTAGTTTATCATTGGTTCATCTGGCTCTTTGTCTGACCCTTTGGTGCATCATCCTCTCTTACAGCGTATTGCCCAATTGACATGTTGACCTCCAAAGCGTCTAATATCCTTGTATAATGTCCGATCCTTTTGGCCTGATATCCAAACTCATGGCACAAAGCCTTCTATCGACACGTTGACCAATTTTCTGACATGTTCCACTTCGACCCAATAATTAATTCTTTCTACTTTAATCAATTTGCTTCTCCTTGATTGAAGCTAGTCCTACGTCACTTAAACGTTGATTATATCATAACTTTATCAATTCGTTTGATCGTCAAAATTCAAAATTCAATAGAAGGGATGATGGATTATATGCTTGTATATATAAAATTAGATCTGCTTGAAATAATGGTATTTCCAAATGTTAATTCTATAAATTGTCTTAATAGTACAAAGTCCACTTTATATTTTATATTTAAATTAGTTAGAGTGATAATTTATAGAAAAATATAAAGTAATGCATTATTGCATTATCAATAATAAGAGCTGATTCTGTGACATTTTGAGGCTAATAAACAAGCTTTATGACTACTATTTTAATCTTAGGACTAAGTATGTTCAAATTTAATTTTCAAGTCATTGAAGATATTTTGTAGTATATCATAATAGTTTTATTCTCTAAGAATAGCAGATACTAAAGTAGTTCAATGCATTATAGTATAAAGTACTTGATGGTTAGAGAAAGAGTTTGAAAACAATTAATGTAAATTAAGAACGTAAGTTCCCCTATATTGATTATTGATCCTTTATCACTAAAACCTTACAGCCTAAAGTGTTTAAAAAAATATATTCTTATGATTAGATTTGTAAGTAACCCATAAAAGATACCATGATGTATGTTTGAGTGGACATTATAATTAATATTTTTATTTATTCTATCCTATTTATATTTTTTTATGTATATTATAGTTGAATATCTATAATAGGAATACTTTAGAAAGAACTAATATTGTTATAATACATAGAAAAAATATAATATTGATGACATATACCCATTATAACTCGCATTAGTAGTTAAACTTAATATGATATTATTATATTTATTAGACTTATTGGCTTATTTTATAAAATTCATATGCATATATTGTTGGGAAACCAAGCGGAAACATCACATGCATAGCGGAAGATCAAAACAAAATAGGTTTTCCATGTAGATTAAATAGTCTTGTAAAAGATTGGATCGTGAGAAAAATCACAAAATAAAAAAAATGGCATCATGTTGAGAGATTAGTTACCTAGGGAGATCGTATATCTCTATTTTTTAAGATCCGGATGGAGAGGATAGAGGTCAAATGTCCTCCTCTCTAGTGGTATCCATACGATGGATCGCTGCAGTGATACTCCTCCAATTGCAATCCCAATTTTTGCAGCTCTTATACAGAGGAAGGGAGGAGAATAGGAGGGGCGACTAAAGATGCAGCCTATCATCTATATGCCTCCTACTAACCTTGTATTATTGGATCTCTAACTTACATATCATGCACGGAGCCCATCAGTGTAAAGCCTCATCTAATGAGAATAGGGGCTAATTGGATCTCTATCTAATTCTCTATTTATTGAAGCATCCGACATATATGTGTGACCCTCTGGGCCCGATATCGAGTTGGCCGTGAGTCGCTCCTATCAAAACTCCTTCTGATATAAGTGAATTATTATCCCTATAATAATTCACTCGACTCATCGATTATGGACGTACTAGGCCACTACGCTATACTCCCTAAATAGTATAGGGGGATCGAATCCGTTGAATTTGTTTATCCTTAGTTACCATATATCTATAGTCCCTCATCTAACTAATATCTCAAAGCCCATATATTAAGGGCATGGTATTGTCAGGCCACATACAAAATCTATCCGAGTCTCGCTTTAATAGGATTCTCCTGAAGAACTCCTTCCCTCTCAATGCAAATGACCTTGGCCGGGGATTTGTTTGAGCAAGAACACATTGGATATCCCTCTCATGATACCAAGAGTAGATGATCATTTCTTAACACTCAATTGTCTTCGTAAGACTGGTTAAAAATCCCAATAATCGATTGCATCATATTTGAAACTTTCCAAACCTGTAAGTCCGACGTCAGAAAAAGGAGTACTCAAACAAGGCATCCTTGCTGTCTCAAGTCAAAGGACCATAAACACAACATGACTATAGAATTGTTGTCCAGTATCATTAACCATACAACATTACAAAAATCGATCAATCAGTGAACTCATTCTCCAATGAGCAACTGTACTATATCTTTAGTGTCTACACACAAGTGGCTATGAGACAACTGCCTCCATCATATAGACGAGTATATAGTACACTAGTATGTCCGGTCATCTCGATGTCCCTTTCGAGTAACCTATGATCGAGATTATTTAGGATCTGTATTTAAAGTCAAATTGATCTCATTATTATGTTCTTAATACGATCTAGTTCTCATTGCTTAGAACCAAGGACATTATAATATATATATGCAATAGATAATATAGTATAAGAATATGCCAATAATAATCATAAGCCAAAAGATCACATAGTGTGTCACACGTGCCATCACTCACGTGATTGGCTTGTGAGGCATCTGTAACCAATAATCTCCCACTTGATCTAAAGCCAATCACCTATGTATCTGATCTTCATCAGACACTTGTCATGCTCAAATACAATCTAAGCCATTTATGCTTCATTAGTCAATTTGTAATGTTATCTTCAAATAAAACTTTTTTCATTACTATATCTTTACGAGTCATGATCACTCTAATCGATTGAAACCTTCTTAGAACAATCCTGATGAGACCTGAGTTCTCTTGCTAGAGCTATTGCCTTGTCACTATCATAATATATGAGAATTGGCTCCACATTGCTCGGTACGACTCCCAAATCACTGATGAAGTAGTTCATCGACACCCCTTCCTTTGTTACTTCTACTGTAGCAATGTACTCTGCCTCTGTGATCTAGTCAGTAGTAGTATCTTGCTTGAAACTCTTCTAACTTACTGCTCCTCCATTTAGTGTGAAAATATATCATGAGTTTGACTTACTATCATTAATGTCGGACTAGAAACTCGAAGGGTACACTATACTGCCTTCTGGTGTTCCAAACTTAGATATGCCTAATGCATGCTATTGGGAAACCTTAGTAGAAGCATTATATGTGTAGTGGAAATCAAAAATAAAAAACTAGTTTCCCACATAGATCAAATCATTGTGCAAAAGATAGAGATCGCGAGAAAATCATAAAAATTAAAAAATCACATCATGTGAGAGATTGATTTTATCTAGGGAGATCGTGTATCCCTGTATTTCCAAATCTGGATGGAGAGGATGAAGAAGGTCAAGCATCCTCCTCTCTAGTAGTATCCACATGATGGATCTCTATAGTGAAACTCCTCCAATCTGATCTTGCAACTCTTGTACAGAGAGAGAGCTATCAACCATGAGTCTCCCCTCCTATTTATATAGAGCCACCGAAACCCTAGGGCTCCTGCCTTAGTGGGTATTAGATCTTCAACCAATTACCCACTATTATTGGATCTCTATCCAATAATCTCCTTGGGCCTCTAATTGGGCCTTAAGCAAGGAGCTCATCAGTATAAGATCTCATCTAATAAGAATAGGGGCTAATTGGATCTCCATCTAATCCTTTATTCACTAAAGCATCCATCATATGTGTGTGACCCTTTAGGCCCGATACCGAGTTAGTCGTGAGTCGCTCCCATCAGAACTCCTTCTGATATAGTGGGAGCGACTCATCGACTATGGATGTACTAAGCCACTACGTCATAGTCCCCAAATGATATAGAGGGATCAAATCCATCAGACCTATCTATCCATAATTATTGTGTATCTATAATTCCTCATCTGACTAATATCCCAAAGACTGTATATTGGACATGGTACTATCAGGTCATATACATAATCAATTTATCTTACTCTAATTGGATTCTATTGGAGAACTCTTTCTCTCTCAATCCAAATGACCCTAGCTAGAGATTTATCTGAGCAAACATATATAGGATATTCCTCTTGTGATACTGAGAATGAATGATCCTTTATTGATACTCAATTACCTTCGTAAAGTTAGCTATCAATCCTGATAACTAATTGTACCAGATTTAGAACTTTCCAAACCTATAAGCCTAGTGTCAAAGAAATAAGTACTCATACAAGACATCCTTGAGGTCTTAAGTCAAATGACCAGATACACAATTAGGACTATAGAATCGTTGCCTAACATTAGGTATCAACAACCATATAACATTCTATAAGCAAATCGATCAGTGAACTTATTCTCCAATGAGCACTTGTACTATATACTTAGTGTCTCCACACAAGTGGCTATGAGGCCAGTTACCTCTATCATATGGACGGATATATAATACACCGATATATAATACCTCTATCATTATTGTGATCTCATCACGATCTGAATCTCATTGTATAGAACTAAGGACATCAAAATATATATGGTATATATAATATAATATGAGAATATGCCAATATTAATCATAAGCAAAAAGACCACATAGTGTATCATATGTGCCATCACTCATGTGATTGGCTTATAGAGCACCTATAACTAATAATCTCCCACTTGACCTAAAGCCAATCACCTATGTGTCTGATCCCCATCAGACCCTTGTGATGCTCAAATACAATTTGAGCTGGCGGCTTCGTTAGTGGATCTACAATGTTATCTTTAGATGAAACTCTTTCCATTGTTATATCTTTATGGGTTATGATATCTCTAATTAAATGAAACTTTCTTAGAATATGTTTAGACTTCTTATGAGACTTGAGGTCCTTTGCTTGAGCAATCGCCTATTGTTGTTATAATATTTAGAAATCGACTCCATGTTGCTTGGTATGACTCTCAAATCTCTGAGGAACTTCTTAATCCACACCTCTTCCTTTGTTGTTTCTACTACAACAATGTATTTCACCTCTATAATTGAGTCAATAGTAGTATCTTGCTTGGAACTCTTTCAGCTTACTGCTCCTCCATTCAGGGTGAAAACATATCCTGAGTTTGACTTACCATCATCAATGTTGGACTGGAAACTCGAGTCTATGTGGCCCTCAGTCGGGAGGCTACCTCCTCCATATACTAGTAAAAGATCCTTAGTCCTTCTCAAGTACTAAAGGATACACTTTACTACCTTCCAGTGTTCTAAACCTAGATCTACTTAATACTTGCTGATGACACTCAGAGCATGTGTTGTATTAGGTTTGGTACATAACTATCACTTAGGCATAAGGTATCTTATCCATGTCTATCCTTTCTTCAGGAGTCTTTGGGGACATACTCCTAGAAAGTGATATTCTATGTCTCATCGGTATGAGACCTCTCTTGGAATTCTCCGTGCCAAACCTTTTGACAATTGAGTCTATATACCTAGACTGGGACAAGCCAAACATCCTCTTAGATCAATCTCTATAGATTTGGATCCCCAAAATATATGATGCTTCTCCTAAATCTTTCATGGAGAAGTTTCTGGATAGCCAAGTCTTTACTATGGAGAGCATTCCTACATCATTCTCGATGATTAGGATGTCATCCACATATAATACCAAGAAGGTGATAGCATTCCCACTTACCTTCCTGTATATACAAGGCTCATATTCATTCTTAACGAAGTCATAAGATATGATCTCATCAAATCTTATGTTCTAACTTCGGGAAGCTTGCTTTAGTCCATAAATAGACTTGAGCAACCTACACACTTTATTTAGACTCTCTCTAGATACGATTCCCTCTGGCTGTATTATATACACCTCCTTCTCGAGGTTGCCATTGAGGAATACCAATTTGATATCCATCTGCGAGATCTCATAGTCATAGTGTGCTACAAGCGCTAAAAGAATTCTAATGGACTTAAGCATGGTTATAGGTAAACAAATTTTATCATAGTCAATTCCTTATCTTTGATGATATCCTTTAACTACTAGCCTTGCCTTATAGGTCTCTACCTTTCCATCTACCTTGATCTTATTTTTAAAGATCTACTTGCAGCCGATGGGTACGATATCCTTAGGTGAGTCAACAAGGTTCCAAACTTTGTTAGAGTACATAGAATCCATCTCAGAATTCATAGCTTCTTGCCACTTCCAGGAGTCTAAACTCATAATAGTCTCCTTATAGGTTTGAAGATCAACATATGGAGAGTCCTCTCTACTAATATATCCCACATATCTTTCAGGAGGGTGAGATACTCTACTAGACCTATACAAAATTGGAACTTATGTGTTAGACTCGGGCTCTAGAATGGTGCTTGAGCTAGGTTCTCCAACCTTACTCAATTTTATCTCACTCCCATTGTTTCCACCAAGAATATGTTCCTTTTCAAGGAACACAAACACTCTTAGCAACAAAGACCTTTCGGTCCTTGGGATAATAGAAATAATACCCATAAGTTCCCTTGGGGTATCCCATGAATATGCACCATTCTATCCTTGATTCTAACTTATCGGGGTTGTATCTTCTAATGTAGATAGGACAGCCCCAAATCTTAACCACCTTAAGATTGAGCTTCTATCCTTTCCATATCTCATATGGTGTAGACACTACCGACTATGGTGGAACTCTATTCAGAAGATAAGTTGTAGTCTCTGAGGCATATCCCCAGAATGGGATGGGTAGGTCAGCGAAACTCATCATGGATCGCACTATATATAATAGTGTATAATTCCTCCTTTCTAATACACCATTGAGCTAAGGTGTATAAGAAAGTGTCAACTCGGATAGAATCTTATTGTCCTTCAGGAAATGCGTGAACTCCGTATTCAAGTACTTTCCTTTTCCATCTGATCAAAGAATCTTAATACTCTTTCCAATTTAGTTCTCCACCTCATTCTTATATTCCCTGAATTTCTCTTAAGGCCTTAGATTTATACTTCATTAAGTACATGTGTCTATACCTAGAGAAATCATTAGTAAATATAATGAAGTATGAGTAACCACCTATAGCTGGAGTCGACATGAGACCACATACATCACTATGTATGAGTTCCAATAACTTGATGGCTCTCTCTAGTTTCACTAAAAGGAGAGTTGGTTATCTTTTCACGAAGGCAAGAGTCGCAAGTTGCATATGACTCATAGTCAAATGGATCTAAGTATCTATCTTTCAACAACTATTAAATCCTTTCCTCACATATATGACCTAGCCTACAATGCCACAAGTATGCATTATTCACCTCATCTCTTTTCCTCTTAGACATATTTATATTCATGATGTGTGGAGAAGTGTCTAACATATATAAGCTATTTATAAGGGTCCCTCTAATGATGATCTCATTATCCATAATTATTGAATAATTATTATTCTTAAAAACTAATTTATATCCATTAATTATAAATAAGAGATAAAATTAATATTTTTTATAATAGAGGGAACAATATTCAATGTAATAATAGCTCCACCAAGCAGATATAGGGTAACCTCCCTAACATCAACTACAGCAACTCTTGCTCCATTGCCTATCTTGAGGTCCATCTTGCCTCTAGCCAATCCCCTAGGTCTTGCTAGAAACTTCAATGAATTACAGATATAATAAGCAATTCCAGTATCCAATATCCATATGTTATTATGAAAATCAATATTATAAAAATCTAATAAGTGGAGACTAATTATGAATATACCTGAAGCTTCTCCAAACTTCTATTTTGCCTTATCTGTAAGATAGTCCTTATAGTTCCTCTTCCAATTCTCGTTTTGGTCATAGTGGAAGCACTATCATTTCTCCTTTACCGAGTTTTTCTTGATAACCTTTGTCTTACCCCGTCTACCTTTGCCCTTGCCCTTCTTAAGGGTCTTGTTGGCCTTCATTTTCTTATTAGTCTCACCAATATAAAGAACTAGCTTCTCTTTCTTGATGGCACTCTCAGCTTCCCTCAACATATTGAGAAGCTCAGGGAGAGTCACCTCAAACTTGCTCATGTTAAAATTCACGATGAAGTGAGAAAAAAAAATATGGTAAGAACTAAAGTATAAAATCAACACATAGGTTATCCTCTAGGACTATTCCTAGACTTATGAGTTTCTTGATCCACTCTATCATCTTTAGGACATGGTTCTCAACTGATGTCTCTTCTATCATCCTAGCTTGGAAGTCTCTTGGATATCTCATATCTTTGAGTTCTTCCCTATTTCTCAAATAGTTGGCGAAGATAAAGAAGGATAGAATCTACATCCATGCTCTCATATTTCCTCTGTAACTCAAGAGTTATGGACCAAAGATGCTCGATGGCTTTGGTCCTCCGAACATCTTGGTTAAGCCTATCTTCATGTAGGCGTACGAAGGAGATGGCTACCTTAAGTGTGTATGGTTGTCATGCTTTAACTTCTTCTTGAATCTCTAGCTTTAAGTCCTTAATGAAAGTCCTCAATATCTGTTTTTTAGACCAATCACAAGTTTGATTAGTTAACTTTTCAAACCTAATTTGATACTCTTGGATGGTAGAGATTTGATGGATCTTCGTTAGTTCTTTGTTAAGGTTCTTGTAATTGATTGGTGCTGAAGGTTTATATGCTTTTAGTTGGGATGTGGCTCTCATGCTCTAAGCATCTTGATTGAGGTGACCTTCTTGAAGTTGTACAAAGAATATCGATGTCGTCGAGGTGTAGGACTGCTATGTGTTATCCTCGCTTTTTATCTCTGATAGGTTCTTTTTACAATCAGAATTTACTCCATGTTGTGATCTTCTTGGGCTTAGTGATCGGCCCAATCTAAACTCCTCGAAGAGAGCATGCAGTTTAGCATCTATACGTGTCTCGAAAGCCTCCAATTTGGCTTGAATAAGCCTAGTGATGTCATGACTTAAGGATATTCAACCTGTCAAACAAATCGACTGAAAAGTATAGTTATAATTTTTAGGTTGAAAGCAGTGAATGGTAGCAATGCCGGGACTATGGGGGTGAAATCTTCAAGTCGAGGATGGCAGCCAAGGGTAGTAGCGATAATGGAGGAAGAAGAGGGCAGCTGCAATGTTAGTTGCAACTGCACTACAACTTCATGGCTACAAGTGGCGTTGGTTGCAGCAAAGGTGCGGCTATCATAGGAGGAAGATGTGGCAGTGATATACATGGCTGTTGTAGAGGAGGGCAGCAGTGGTATGGAGTGAGAGACGGTTGCAGCGAAAGATCGCTACTAGTAGCTTTTTGCCACAAGGATCGCTACTGGCTATGATCAAGAAGGATGACAGCAAGAGGTCACTATTGGCAGTGTTGGGCAGTGAAAGATGTGTGCTACGGTTGAAGGGATAAGGGAGATTGGGCGGCTAAAAGATTGGTGGACCGAAGGTTAGGAAAATGGGTGCAGTTTGTGGCTGTCTTGGGTACAATTTAGGGCCATGATTTTGTGGAGTTTAGGCTA
Organism: Ensete glaucum; assembly: GCA_021527575.1. NCBI lineage: Eukaryota > Viridiplantae > Streptophyta > Magnoliopsida > Zingiberales > Musaceae > Ensete > Ensete glaucum. The sequence goes on along the minus strand of CM038551.1, from coordinate 42,543,053 downwards.
TGAATTGGTATGGTTTTAGGGCTATGATAGTAGTAGATGAAGGTTAGGAAAATAGATTTTAGATCTGGGATAGATGACAGCAAATGTAGGTGTATCGGTAAGGAAAGTTGGTTGAAAAGGTAAGTGGATCGATAAGGAAGTAGGCTGTAGTTAGGGCTGATTTGGGTGGCTGTTTGGTTTCGGTTTAGGGTAAGGTTTTGAAGAGTTTTTGATAAGAATGGTAGGGTTTGGTGATGAGAAAAAGAGAGTCCAAAATCCCACAAAAAATAGCACTTAAATATGATATAATTCGATGAAAAAAGTGTTGTGATGTGTAGTCATGTCGAATAGATTTTACGTCGGAGAAACAATGACTTCTCAACATAATTTCCAAAGGAAAGTTTAAGAAAATTATGCATAAACCCTTGTTTAGATGTTGGGAATATTAGTAAGAAGTTTAGTGAAATTTTGGCAGCATAATAGTAGGGAAATATGTCAAAAGATGAAAGGTAGATCCTTCATCATAAAAATTCTAGAACTACAAGCTGGTGAAAGATTACATAAGAAAATTAATTCCAGAAGGAATTTTTTCAAGAAATCAATCCTAGATGAAAGCTAAGTTGATCTTTGGAATTGTTTAAAAATTTTGGCCAAAAAGGATGAAAAACTTTGGTTTCAAGAGGCCAATAGACGGAAGATAGATTCTCCATCGTAAAATTTCAGCACTACCTGATAAAGAATCGTAGCACTATAAGTCTGGACCCAAAAGGAGTTTTTTTATAAGATTAGTCTTAGATGAAAGCTAAGATGATCTACAAAATTATATAAATGTTTCAGCTAAAAAGAATAATTAAAAGTTCAGTTCCAAGAAGCAACAATCGATTGAAAATTTCTGCAGTGTTTCACCTTCACAATGATGATAACATTTGCGATAGTTAAATTTTGTAGCAATAGAGGAATAACAGTAGCAAAAAGTGTGGGCTTTGGAGTTTTTACCAGATCTTTGATGTTGACGCAGAGGAAGGTAGCAGATTGATAGATTTGCAGCTTGGTGGGTGACGATGGAGGTGACGTCAAAAGTAATTATGGGAATTCTTGGGAAGGTGGAGGCATGGATGATGGCTATAGGGGCAATAAGATCACTGCTCTAATACTAGATGATAGAACCCCAAAAAGAGCTCTATAGATTTTGATCCTTGGGGGGGATCAACCCTTGGAAAGCTGTAGGGGTTCCTCCCTCCCAGACTCGGCACAAGGCTGAAATAAAATTGATAATTGCTTGATTTAAAAGGGGAGGCAAATATATCTTTAAATAGGGATCAAAACCCTAGCCTAAAAGGATGCTTGCCTAAGTAAAATTATCCCTTTGCCCTCTTATAGCCGACCTGCCTTATTAGGAATAGGAGGCGGCTAAGTGGCTCTATAGCCAACCTAAGCAAGGGGAAACCCTAGCCAACCAACCTAATAAGGGATGTGATGGCTACTAAGCCCTAAGGGCTAATCTAAACCCTAGTCATACTTCTTTATAAGATAGGAGTGACTTTATTACAATCTAGTAGGGTTTTATTGACTACTTCTTAGGGAGATTAGGACTCAACCCTGCTAGAGTCCTATCAAGATCCCCAACTGATTGACTATGCAATGCATACGTTGGCCAGCTACTCCAACCCATAAATGATGAAAGTTGGAAGACTTCTAAAATAGCAACCCATCATCTCTTTCATTGACACAGGCAGCACAAATAACTTCCTCAACAGTAAGTTTGCTGCATGTATGGCACTTCAGATTGAAGGTTGTAATAAGTTCAACGTAAAGGTCGTCGATGGTCGAATCCTTAATTGCGACCAATGGTACCCAAGGGTGAAACTACTCCTCTAAGACCAAGAAGTGGTAGTCAATTTCTTCCTCCTACCCATTAATGATTATGAAGCCATGCTCGGGATTAAATGGCTCACAATGCTAGGTGATATTTCCTAAAATTTTTCTAAACTAATTATGAAGTTTTATTGCAAAGAGAGATAGGTCACATTACGAGACAAGCGCAGGAGCCATATTTTTATTGTTTCAACGCAATGGATGGAGAAAGTTTTATATAAAGCATATGGAGGATTTTTGATGCATATCCAGCAACCATCCAAGAAGGAGAACATGCAAAATTCAGATCCTAAGCTTGTCCTCTTATTGGATGAATTTGTAGATGTTTTCACGAAGCCGCGAGGGCTGCCGCCTAACCGGCCATATGACCACTGCATACCGATTTTGCTGGGCAAACCTCCATCAAATTTGAGACCATACCACTACTATCACTTGTAGAAGGATGAGATTAAGAACATTGTCAAGGAGATGCTCGACACCAGAGTAATTCAACTAAGTTGCAGTCCTTACTCTTCGCAGTATTGCTAGTACGCAAGAAGGATGGTAAGTAGTGGATGTGTAATGATTATCAGGCTTTGAATGCCATCACCATCAAAGATAAATATCCTATACTAGTCATAGATGAGCTCTTGGATGAATTAAGAGGAGCCCGAATCTTCACAAAATTGGATCTCCATTCTGGTTACCACTAGATTCGGGTATGCGCTGAAGATGTCATGAAAACTGTATTCCGCACACATAACAGCCACTACGAGTTTCTAGTAATGCCTTTCTGTCACACCCCTCGGATTATATCACATTCAAGAGATGTGACCATATCATATATCGATAATTTTATAATTATCACAATCCATCCAGAATCCAATCAAATATTTGAAGACATTGAGAAACATTTAAACTTTCAAAATTCATATATATAAATCCTATGCAGTTTATAATTATATATTGCATCACTTAAATATTTATGAAACCCAAGGCCAACTTAATAGATATTAACCACACTTATAATTCATCAGTGAAGAAACCTGTATAATCACGAAACCAACCGTTTATCATAAATTCACTTCATGTAGACAGAACTTAACATTCCAAAATAACTCCAAATGTAAGAGGTCATTTAAAACTTTTACATGATACATCAATCAAATTCATCGATAATATTTTATTATATACTAAATATACTTATACAAAAACTATGATATATCATCCGATAATACTTGCCCTCAATCTGTATAGATCTCCACTGCCTCAGCATAATCTTAACAGTTTAATGAGTGTCAAACTGACCTGAATGATTTGATAACAAAGGAGTGAGCTAGAAAGCTTAGCAAGTGTTTAACAAATTCTAAGACAAGAGTATTTGACATTCAAATAAGCTAGTATCAAGATACAAAGCAGATATACGAGTTCATGGATATCAACTCAATAAATACAAAATCTCAAATGTTATTCATTCAAAATATATTTGGTTCATAACAAATTGAATACAGAGTAATTGGAGCATATTAATGACGTAAGAGGTATTTCGGAGCATATCAAAGGCACATAGCACATTTTGAAATATATTAATGGTAACTAAAATATTTTAAAATATTTCAATGGAGTGCGAAATTTTTTGAACATATCAATAGCAATTGAAACATTTCAGAAACATAACAATGGCATATAGAATATTTTAGAGCATGTCAAAGGCGGAAACATATTGAGATGCATGTCATTGGTGAATGGATAATCTCAAAGCTTATCAAGTGAACAATTGAGGAACATAAGATTAATATCATATTAAATATAACATTCATTTCATTCTTATCCAAAGCGCACAAATAACTCAAAAGTCATGCTTTGGATATCATATAAAAAATACAGAGGACGAAGTGGGACCATAAATATAATGTGAAACATCTATCGGTGAATGACCACCAAATATGTCTCCCACATCTAGGAGCTCTATCCACCCACGTCTAAGTGAAGTCATAGGGGGTCGATAGAGCACGCGGGCTCTAAGCATAACTCCCTTTATCATTTCTGGCAAATGTTCACATTATCCCACAAACACCGGAGTACAAAAGGACATGAGCAATAAAAGTGGCATATATCGAAAGCACATGCGGAAAAATGAAATATACATATACCAATATGAAGCAATACGATGTCAACATAAACATTCACAATTTACATTCAGATAGGCAAAGAATAAAGGATAAGAGTGCATAAGAATTCAAAGCAATAATGTAAGGCTCAATTGAAGGAAGGGTTTTAATTGGATCAGAGACAGAATATGATCCAATAATATATCAAAAACATAAATAGTGATGTGGGATCACAAATATAATGTTGTCCATCTAACCACCGAACATAATAAAGCATCACAAGCTCCAAGCATAACATACCTTTTACCATTTTTGGTAAATGTCCATAATATCCCACAAACACCAGAGTACAAAAGGACATGAGCAATAAAAGTGGCATATATCGAAAGCACATGCAGAATAATAAAAAATATATATACCAATATGAGACAATAAGATGTAAACATAAACTTTCATATAGAGCGTTCGGATAGACAAGGAATAAAAGTTAAAAGTTCAAAGCTCAATTGAAGAAGAATCCATTTCCAAAAGATAAATAGGCAAAAATCAATAAACACATGATTCCAACATAATTTAAGAGGCATATAGCATAAAATATTTAAATAATCAATTATACTCTAAATTACTCAAGATAGGTATGGACAAAAGGATATGCGAATCTAGTTTCTCATGAAATAGATTTTACATAAATTGGAGTTTCCAACATGAAGTTATAAGTAATTCAGTGAACAAAAGTCAAAATCTCAAAACTAGACTCAATTCTTTACATCTAGGCAGGAAAGGCATCAATTGCAAGGTTGGAATAGTTCAATTGATCATATCAAGATGAATTCAAAGATTGAGATGGCAATAAAAAGGATTGGAAACTTACCTTCCAATGATTTTGATCCGAAGTCCTTAAGCCTAAATTCTTCTCTTTCTTTTGTTTCTTTGCTTCCTTTCATTCTTTTCTCTCTATTTTCTTATCTTCTTTTTCTTTCACAATGGTAGCTCATGCAGAATGTATGAGGGGCACAATTATCTACAAAACCCCTTGTCCTTCTCTCCTTTTCTTTCTCCGACTGTTGCAATCACATACCTCTTTCTCTTCCTTCCTTCCTTCCTTTTCTTATTCTTCTTCTTCTTCTTTTCTAGCCGCAGCTGCCACAACTACAACTCCTTCCCTTTCTCTTCTTCTCCTTTCCTCTTCTCCTTTCCCCCTTTCTCTTCTTTCTCTTCTCCTCTTCTCCCCTTCTATTTCCCATCATATAACACCTCCTCTGTTTCCTCTGCAGAAAATAGAGATGCAGTAACACTAGCTGCATCCTCTTCTTCTTCTTCTTCCCTCTCTTTTCCTTCGTCTTCTCTTCTAGGTACCACCCCTTCTTCCTCCCCTGTTCTTCTTTTCTTTTTTTTTTTCTCATAGCCACAGCCTTAGTAGTAGCCCCTTTTCTTTTTCTCTTCCTCCTTTTTTCCCTACCATAGCTACCACCGCTGTAGCCCCTTCTTTCTCTCCTTTTACTCTTCTTCTCCTTTATTTCCCTTCATCTGCTTCTTGCCTAGCCGCAGCTACCACCACTGCAATCCCTTCTCTTCTTTGTTTCCTTCTCTTCTTCTCCTCTTCTTCTTCTTCTTTCCCTGTCGCAGCCTCTTCTTCTTTTTCCCTCTTTGCTTCTTTCTTTTCTTCCTCTCCTTCCCTTCTCTTCCAGTCGCAGCTGCCTCAGCTACATCCCCTTCTTCCCTTTCTCTTCTTTCTCTTACCCTTCTTTTCCTTTTTTTTTCTTCTTCACTTCTTCCCCTCTCCTTTCCTTCTCATATTCTCTTCCCAAAACACAGTCTCCTCCATGTGTAGTAAATAGAGACACGTGGGAGGGAGATATGATTTTTCTCTTTTTTTTCCTTTTTTGTAACTTTTATAGTTTAGTCTCTCAAATAATTATATTCATGATAAGGACCTAAGAATTTATAAATAGATCCTTAAATCTTATAAACAAGTAGATTCTCAAATTTTATAAATATATTTTTATATTTATAATTAAATCATTATTAAGGATCTCAAAATAGGTTCTTGTATAATTTTCAAGAGGGTTATTACACTTTCGGATTTACGAATGCTCCTTCTACTTTTTAAAACCTGATTAATGACATTTTTTAGAGTTTTTTATGCAAGTTTGTATTGGTTTTTTTGATGATATTCTCATTTATAGCCCTACGCTTGATATGCATTTTTAGCACTTACGACCTGTTCTAACGATTCTTCGAAAAAATACCCTTTATGTTAAATAGTCAAAGTGCAGCTTTTTATAGTGAAAGTGGAGCATATATGGCACATTATATCAGAGGATGGAGTGGTGATAGACCCGACGAAGATCAAGGCAATGCAAGGATGGCCGAGACCTAAGAACATAAAATCGCTACTCGGCTTCCTTGGACTCATGGGCTACTATAAAAAATTTGTGAAAGATTATGGCAAGATCAGTGCCTCACTCATGTACCTACGGAAGAAAGAATCCTTCTTGTAGTCAGATAAATCCTCTGTAGCCTTCGAATGACTCATGGCAGTAATGATGACGATGCCAGTCCTAGCGCTACCTGATTTCAGTCGCACCTTCGTCAATGAGGCTGATGCATCAGGAGTTGGAATTGGAGCAATTTTAATGCAAGATGGTCGACCACTTGCTTACACCAGTAAAGCTTTATCTTCCTCACATCTTAAAATATCTGTATATGATAAAGAAATGCTTGTCATTATACACACCGTCACGAAGTGGAGACCCTACCTAATCAGCCGACACTTCCAGATAAAGATTGACCACTGAAACCTTAAATATTTTTTGGAGTAGAAAATATCTTCCTCAGAGTAGCAATGATGGGTAATTAAACTTCTTGGCTTTGATTATGAAATTACTTATCGAAAGAGGAAAGAGAATGTTGTTGCAGATGCTCTATCACGACTATCAGGACAAGCCAAAATTTTAGCCATCTCCCTTTCTTTCACCAACTTCCTCAAAGACATTAGGGAGGAATGGAAGAATGACTCAGAGACCCAAGACATTATAAAAGAATTGGAGATGGATCCAGGTTCCATAAGTCACTACACGTGGGATTCGAAGGACTTACGCTACAAAGACTCGGTTGTTGTCGTTCCTTCTTCCCCTTACATTTAAGTTATTTTGCATGAGATGCACTCTTCACCTTTGGTAGGGCACTTTGGATTTCTGAGATTTTATAAGAGGGTGAAACAAAACTTCTTTTGGAAGGGCATGAAAAAATTAATTTATGATTATATATCCAAATGTGATGTATGCTAGCAGTAGAAAGGTGAAACAGTGACAAATCCAGGCAAACTACAACCACAACCTATATCGGACTTAGTATGGACTGACATCTCGATGAATTTTATCGAAGGGCAACCATCATCTTAAGATAAAAGTATAGTTTTTGTGGTGGTAGATCGTTTAACTAAATATGCTCATTTTGTGCTGTGAGACATCCTTATACCACTGCCAACATTGCTCAACTTTTTATGGAAAATATTATAAAACTGTATGGGATGCAAGGTCGATTTTGAACGACCGTGATAGGGTATTTATAAATAAATTTTGGACCGATCTCTTCTAATTACAAGGCACCCAACTGAAGATGAGCACAACCTACCATCCACAAATGGATGACCAAACAAATGTGGTGAACAGATGCCTCGAGACTTACTTATGGTACATCACCAGTGATCGGCCCAAAGAGTGGACAAGGTGGCTTTCTTGGGCCGAATGGTGGTACAACATAACTTATCATTCATCAACCAAATGTTCCCCTTATGAGGCATTGTATGGTCGACCACCCCTTGTAATATCAAAATATGTAATTGGTATAGCCAAAGTAGATTAGGTTAACTAAAATTTAATTGATAAGGACAAGCTTCTGCAACTACTGAAGGACAACCTAACTGCCGCTCAAGCTCACATGAATTAACAAGCAAATACTCACCATACAAGCAATTGTCAATTAACACTAGAGCATCAATGAAGCTATCTTCATGATTCTATGGACCATATTAGATTTTGGAGCATATTAGGACTGTGGCATACAAATTAAAGCTTTTAGATGATGCTAAGATCCATCCCGTCTTCCACCTAAACTTGCTAAAGCCAAACGAGAGTCGGCGTAGACTCAATTGTCGAACATTACAACTAATGGTGAAATCCAAGCCCAACTTGAAGCTATACTTGATCAAAGAATTATGATGCGCCAAGACACCCTTCAACTGAAGTACTTGTGAAATGAAATAACTTACTATCTGAAGATGAAACATGAGAGTTGCATGAGGAGCTGAAGGCCCGATTCCAGAATTTATGGACCCTTAGCCTTAAGGACAAGGCTAATTCTAAGAGGGTGGACTTGATAGGACCACAGGGTTGAGTCATAATCTTCCTAGAAGTAGTCAATAAAACCTTATGATATTATAATAAAATATCACTTAGCCACTTCTATCCTATAAAGAAGTGTGGTTAGGGTTTAGATTGGGGCCACAGGGTTTAGTAGTCATTGCCCTCTTTACTGGGCTGGTCAGCCAGGGTTTCCCCCTGCTTAGGTTGGCTATAGAGCCAACCTAGCTGCCACTTATTCCTACTAAGGCAGGTTGGCTATATAAGGGGGCAAAGGGGTAATTTTACTTAGACAAGCACCCTATAGGCTAGGGTTTAGAGCCCTATATAATAATGTAGCCACCCCTCTCTTTAATCAAGCAATTGTCATCTTTATTTCAGTCTTGTGCTGAGTCTAGCAGCCATCAAAGTAGGAGAATAAATAAAATTCATATCCTAAGCTTGCCCTTTTGCTAGACGAATTCACAGATGTATTCACAGAGCCGCATGGGCTTCCCCCTAACCAGCCACAAGACCACTGCATCCTAATACTGCCCGACAAATCTCTGACAAACTTAAGATCGTACCACTATCTTCACTTGCAGAAGGATGAGATTGAGAATATCGTTAGGGAGATGCTCGACACTAGAGTAATTCGACCAAGCTGCAACTGTTACTCCTCGCCGGTGTTGCTAGTGTGCAAGGATGGTACGTGGTGGATATCTATTGATTATCGGGCTTTGAATGTCATCACTGTCAAAAATAGATATCTTATACCAGTAGGAGATGAGCTCTTGGATGAACTGAAAGGAGCCCAAGTCTTTACTAAATTGGATCTTCATTCCGGATATCATCAAATTCGGGTATGCATTGAAGATGTTCCAAAAACCGCATTCCGTGTATATAACAACCACTACGAGTTTTTGGTAATGCCCTTCAGACTTACGAATGCTCCTTTTACCTTTCAAAGCTTGATGAATGATATTTTTTGGAGGTTTCTACATAAGTTCATGTTGGTATTTTTTGATGACATCCTCATTTACAGCCCTAAGTTTGATATGCATTTTCAGCACTTACGAACTGTTCTAATGATTCTTCGGGAGAATACCATTTATGTTAAACAATCAAAGTGTAGCTTCATACAACATAAAGTGGAGTACCTAGCGCACATTATATCAGAGGATGTAGTGGTGGTAGACCTGACAAAGATCGAAGTGATGTAAAGATGGTCGAGACCTTTGAACATAAAATCATTGCACGACTTCCTTAGTCTCACAGGCTACTACCAAAAATTCATAAAAGATTATGCCAAGATCAGTACCTCACTCACATCCTTACTGAAGAAGACTCCTCCTTGTGGTTAGATAAAGCCTCACAGCCTCTGAATAACTCAAGGTAGACATCATGATGATGTCGGTCCTAGCATTGCCCGATTTTAACCACCCCTTCGTGATTTAGGCTGATGCATTCAGAGTTGGAATTGTGACTGTCCTAATGCGAGATGGCAGACCCCTTATCTATACCAATAAAGCTTTGTGTCCCTCTCACTTTAAAATATCTATATACGATAAAGAAATACTGGCGATCGTATATGTCATCACGAAGTGGAGACCCTACCTTATCGGCCGACACTTCTAGATTAAGACTGACCACCAAAGTCTCAAGTATTTTTTAGAGCAAAAAATTTCTCCAGAGCAACAATAATGGGTACCTAAACTTCTTGGCTTTAATTATGAAATTATTTATCGAAAGAGGAAAGAGAATGTTGTTGTAGATGCTTTTTCTTGGCTACCGGGACAAACCAAAATTTCAGCCATCTCCCTTCTCTCCACCTACTTTCTCAAGGACATTAGGGAGGAATAGAAGAGTGACCTAGAGACTCAAGGCATCATAGAGAGGTTAGAGAAGAATCTGGGTTCGGCCACTATACTTGGGATTCAAAGGACCTGTGCTATAAAGACCAAATTGTGATTGTTCCTTCTTTCCCTTATATCAAAATTATTTTGCATAAGATGCACTCTTCACCCTCAGTAAGGCACTCTAGATTTCTGAAAAAATACATGAGGGTGAAGTAAAACTTCTTTTGGGAGGGCACAAAAAGATCAATTCGTGATATGTATCTAAATGTGATGTATGCCAACAACAAAAGGTGAAACAGTGGCAAGTTCGGGAAAACTATAACCACTACCTATACTAGACTCGGCATGGACTGACATCTCCATAGACTTCATTGAAGGGCTGTGGCCATCTCAAGGTAAAAGTATAATCTTTATGGTGGTAGATCATCTAACCAAATATGCTCATTTCTATATTGTGAGATATCCTTATACCGCTGCTAGTATTGCTCAAATCTTTATAAAAAATATTGTTAAACTGCATGAGATGCCAAGGTCGAATGTGAGTGCCCATGACTAGGTATTTACAAGCAAATTTTGGACTTAGATCTTCTAATTATAAGGTACCCTACTCAAGATGAGTACAACATATCATCCGCAGATGGACGACCAAATAGAAGTGGTGAATAGATGCCTCAAGACTTATCTATGATGCTTTATTAGTGATCGACCAAAAGAGTACATAAAGTGGCTTCCTTGGGCCAAATGGTGGTACAATACAATGATAGAACTCCAACAACGTTGAGTCCTAATCTCCCTAGAAGTAGTAAATAAAACCCTGTGAGATTGTAATAAAACCCCACCTAGCCACTTCTATCCTATAAAGAAGTGTGGTTAGGGTTTACATTAGGGCCTTAGGGTTTAGTAGCAGTCGCCCCCTTTACTGAGCTGGTCGGCCAGGGTTTCCCCCTACTTAGGTTAGCTATAGAGCCAACCTAGCCACCACTTGTTCCCTCTAAGGCAGGTAGGCTATAGAAGGGGAAAAGGATAATTTTAGTTAGGCAAGCACCCCCTAGGGCTAGGGTTTGGAGCCTTATATAAGCATGTAGCCTCCACCTCTTTTTATCAAGCAATCATTTATTTTATTTCAGTCTTGTGTCGAGTCTAGGAGGGAGGAACCCCTACAGCATTCCAGGGGTTCATCCCCCTCAAGAGTCAAAATCTATAAAGCTCATTCTATGGTTCTATCATACAACCTATCTTTCATCAACTAAATGTACCCCTTGTGAGGCATTGTATGGCCGACTGCCCCCTGTAATACATAAATATGTAATTGGTGTGACTAAAGTAGATCAGGTCATGTAAAATTTAATTGATAGGGACAAGCTTCTACAACTACTGAAGGACAACTTTACTATTGCCCAAGCCCACATGAAGCAACAAGCAAACACTCATCGAAGCGAGTAGGAATTTTCAGTAGGAGACTAGATCTACCTTCACATACAACTATACAAGCAGTTGTCAATCAACACCGGAGCATCGATGAAGCTATCTCTATGATTCTATGGACCATATCAAATCTTAGAGCGGATTGGGGCCATGGCATATAGATTAAAGCTCCTATATAACACTAAGATACATCCCGTCTTTCACGTATCCTTGCTAAAGCCGAAATTGAGAGAATATGAGTTGGCTCAGACCAAGCTACTGAGCACTACAAAAGATGGTGAGATTCAAGCTCAACCACAAGATATACTTGATCGGAGGATTATGATGCACCGTCGATGTCCCCCAACTAAAGTACTCGTGAAGTGGAATAGTCTACCATCCGAAGATGCAACGTGGGAGTCTTATGAAGAGTTAAAGACTCAGTTACCAGAGTTTATGGACCCTCAGCCTTAAGGACATGGCTGGTTTAAAGAGAACAGACTTGATAGGACTCCAACAGGGTTGAGTCCTAATTATCCTAGAAGTAGTCAATAAGAACCTTGTAAGATTCTAATAAAACCCCACCTAATCACTTCTATCCTATAAAAAAGTGTGGTTAGGATTTAGATTGGGGTCTTAGGGCTTAGTGGATATCGCCCCCTTTACTAGGCTAGTCGGCCAGGGTTTCTATCTGTTAGAGTCGACTATATAGCCAACTTAACCATCGCCTATCCCTACTAAGGCAGGTCAGCTATAGGAGGGGTAAGGGAATAATTTTATATAAACAACACCACTGTAGGCTAGGGTTTGGAACCCTGTATAATCATATAGTCACCTCCTATTTCTATCAAGCAAGATCATCTTTATTTCAGCCATTGTACTAAGTTCTAGGAGGGAGGAACCCCTATAGTATTCCAAGGGTTGATCCCCCTCAAAGATCAAATTTCATAGAGCCTCCTCTTGGGGTTCTATCAATACTCTTTCCAGTTTAGTTCTTTACCTCATTCTTATATTCCTTGAATTTCTCAAAGGCTTGGGACTTTTACTTCATTAAGTATACATATCCATACTTTGAGAAGTCATTAGTGAATATGATAAAGTACAAGTAATCATCTATAGCCTGAGTTGACATAGGACCACATACATCAGTATGTATGAGTTTTACCAACTCAGTGGCTCTCTTTAGTTTCACTAAATGAATAGTTAGTCAATTTCTCTGAAGGTAAGATTCGTAGGTTGCATATGATTCACAATCAAATTGATATAAATATTCTTCCTTTAGCAACCTTTGGATTCTTTTTTTGTGGATATGACTTAGCCTACAATGTCACAGGTATGCATTGCATTATTCACCTCATCTCCCTTCCTCTTAGACATACCAACACTCATGATATGTGGATCAATATCTAATATAAATAGATCATTTATTAATATTCCTCTACTGATAATCTCATTATCGATAATTAATAAACAACCATTGTTCGTAAAAACTAATCTATATCCATTATTTGTCAAATAGGAAATGGAGATAATAAATGAACAAAATAGCATGCATCTAATGCAATAATAACTCCACCAAGTAGATGCAGGGTGACCTCACCAACAATAACTTTAATGTCATTCCCCATCTTGAAGTCCACCTCGCCTCTTGCTAATCTCCTAAGCCTTGTCAGAACCTAAAATAAATTACAAATATGAGATGCACTACCAGTATCCAATACCCATGTATTATCATAGTTTTCTAATAAATGGAGATTGGTCAAGAATATACTTGAAGCTTCTCCAAGCTTTTCTTTTGCCTTCTCTGGAAGGTACTCTTTATAGTTCCTCTTCTAGTGCCCGTCTTGGTCGTAGTGGAAGCACTAGCCTTTATCCTTTGTCGGGTCTTTCTTGGTAAGCTTTGCTTTACCTGGTTTACCGTTGCCCTTCTTAAGGGATTTATTATCCTTCCTTTTCTTTTTGGTCTCACCAATGTAGAGAACTGACTTCTCTTTTTTTATGGTGCTCTCAACCTCCTTTAATATATTGAGGAACTCAGGAATAATCACCTCAAGCTTATTTATATTATAATTTATAATAAACTGAGAAAAGAAATCTGGTAGGGACTAGAGTATAAAATCAACACAAAAGTTTCTTAATCCACTTAATCATCCTCAAGACATAGTTCTGAACCAATGTCTCCTCTATCATCCTGGTGTAAAAGAGACTCTTGGATATCTCATATCTTTGAGTTTTTCTCTATTTCTCAAACAACTAGTGAAGATGAAGAATTCTATGGAATTAGCATCTATGTTCTCATCTTGCCTCTGTAGCTTAGGAGTCATAGAGGCTAATACATAGTACTTAGCCAAAGTGGAATCATTTATATACTTCACGTAGCTAGTCATCTTATCCTCACTTGCCCCTTCCTTTGGTGTAGGCAATATCATGTCAAGGACATAAGCAATTTTTTTCACTGTAAGAATGATTCTTAGATTACGGAGCCAATCTATATAGTTTACACTAGTGAGGCAGTTGGCATCAAGTATGCCACATAGTGGGTTTGCAAGCTATATATTTCTAACAAGCAAAGATATAACATAAATGAATAAATATAATTTTATAGAAACGTAATTAAGATAGAGACTTTTATCTTAATTTACTCTCATTATTTTTATGATGAATCACATGACACCCTCGGCATATGAAACCAAAGTTTTTGGCAGACGTCTAGTGGGGATTGAGATCTAATAGATATTTTAATATAACATTAAGGGACTGGACCAATCACATTAAGCCCAAAAGGGCAGGCAACTCTTGCCCATCATAACTCCTTGTGATTCTTGTCCTATTTGGCCTCCGAACCATCGTGGCCTCGAGGGACTGGACCAACCATAATGTTTGATGAAGTCATCATCATTGTTACTATATGAGTCTAATTTGATGATATGCGCTCGATAGACTCAACCAAGCATATTATATCCTCAGGTCATCAGTGACATCTCTGTATCATAGGCAATATCTCAAATCACAAAAATATATGAGCCTCAAGGAACTCAATCTACGTCATGATTCAATTTCTTCCTATAATGATGGAAGGTCATGGAAGTAAATCTAATTGCCTCATGCTTTAGCAATTTAATATTATCGTAGAAGGGGTTATTATTTTGGTCTCCTGATATATTGTGTCACCCACATACATATTTAATATATATCTACATCATATGTAAATATATATACATATCTAATAGGTGTATAAGCTATCACATACCACATATGCATAATCACACCGGATATCATTGACCACAGCTTAATATGATCGGGCCTGAGCCAGCAGGCCCAATCACTCACATGATGACCTATATATGCATCGGTGCATCTGCATGCCCTGTGATCATCCATCGTGCCATCAACGGTTCCATTGGTATCTCAATGTATCTCGATGTGTAGCATCCTCCATTTTGACCTCATGGACCAGTGGATATCTATCTGATAATATCTTATTAGCTCTTATTGGATCTCATCTATAGAATCCAATAATACAATAGCCTATTAGATATCCAATAATATCGGAGCTCTATATATATCTTATATTTGAACCTCTACTTGTTGCAATATCTACCATATGTGTGTGACCCTCTAGGCCTAATATCAAGCTGGTTATGAGTTGCACCTATCAAACTCCTTCTGACCTAGAGAATTATTATCTTATAATAGTTCACTTAACTTAATGACTACGGACGTACTAGGCCATTATGTCATAGTCCCAAAACGATTAAGGGAGATCTAGTCCATTGAACCTATCTATCCTCATTTACCATGTATCATAGTTCCTCATTTATCTAATATCCTAGAGACCGTATATCAGGCATGGTACTGTCAGACCTCATACGAAATACATTCAAGTCTCGCTATGATTGGATTCTATTAGGACCCTAGCTAAGTAGGGTCCATTTATTCAGGTTGAGTCATGTTCGCTAGAGTCAGTTATAGGTTGGGTGAATCTTATCGAGTCGATTATGACTAGATTGAGTGGCTTTTATCTTTAGTTAGGATGTTATTATTTTCAGTTAGGAGTCTATCAAGAGTCAAAGATTAGTGAGACTCTTGGTAAAGCCTTATAAATAAAGTTATAAACCCTTTTTCACAATCAATGATTGAGAAGTATTAGTTTTAGCCAAAAGATAAAACCCTAGGAGGCAGATCCCCTCGAAGTGATCTAGGAGGCCCGATCCCCTCGAAGAGATCATTTATCCCCCTTATCTACCCTCTTCCTCCACGATAGAACCTTAGGGTCCTATCATCTAGTATCATAGTAGAGATCCTCGGTGTTCCTGTTGTGATTCTGTGGTCGCTCCTCTCATCATTGTCATCGCTGCCATCATCATCATCATATCTACATCTTGCGGTATACAAAAAAAAAGAGAGAGAGAGAGAGAGAAAAGAAGATGCAGATCTCGGGAGAAAGAAAAAAGAAGAAGAGGAAGGGGCTCCCCGCACCTTCCCCCTTCTTCCCCACCTACTTGCTGCCTACCAAGCTTAACCATCGCCGCTACCATCTCCCTCGGCCACCTCACCCGCCAACCATCTCTTCCTTCCCCTGCATCTCCACCACCGCCGCAGCTCCACCCGCCTACCTTCCCCCTCGCACCTTACTCCCCTGCTCTTGCTGCTAGCCAGTGCCACCCCAACCGCAGCCTCCTCCCATCGGTCGTCACTATCCTTCCCCATGCAAGCTGCTGCCACCTTTGCTGCCGGCTAGCGCCGTCTCAGCCACTGCCCTCGTCCTTTCCTTCTTTCTTGCCGCAGCAGCCGCACGCGCTCTGCATGGTCTTCCTCTTCTCCCTCATCTACCGTCGACACCTCTATTCCTCCCCTTTCTTCCCTATCGCCGCCTCCTTGTTGTCGGCGCCCCCATCTGCCACCTACAGCCCCACTCGGTGCACACTCGTGCTTCAGCCACACAATCATTGCCACCCTTGCATCAACTGTAGTCGCACCCATCCTGTCTTCTTCTCTCCCACTACCGTAACCCTCACCGGACTATCGCTGCCCTCTTCCTTCCTCCTTTGCCAGCCGCAGCCTTCACAGCCCCTTTTTGCCTTGCTGACCATACCTTCTTATAGATCCAGTGCCGCTGTTGTTGCTCCCTCTAGCGCCGCCTAGCCACCCCTGCCATCCATTGCCGTAGTCGTTGCCGGATGCCTACTGCCTCCTCTTGTATTGCTATCCTCACCATCTTCACCTATTCAAGTACTTAAAGATACACTTTACTGCCTTCCAGTGTTCCAAACCTAGATCTACCTGATACCTACTCGTGACACTCAGAGTATACACTATATCCGGCCTAGTACATAGCATAGCATACATGATAGACCTTATCACTGAGGCATAGGGTATACTATCTATCTCTGCCCTTCCTTCAGGAGTCTTTGGGACATACTCCTAAAAAGTGATATTCCATGTCTCATCAGTATGAGACGACTCTTGGAATTCTCAGTAACAGACCTTTTGACAATGAAGTCTATATACCTAGACTGGGATAAGCCAAGCATCCTCTTGGATCTATCTCTATAGATCTGGATCTTTAAAATAAAGGATGCTTCCCCTAACTCTTTCATGGAGAAGTTTCTGAATAGCCAAGTATTATGGAGAGCATTCTTATATTATTCCCAACGATTAGGATATCATCCACATACACCACTAAGAAGGTGATAGCACTCCCATTTACCTTCCTGTACACACAAGGCTCATCTTCGTTCTTAACAAAGTCATAAGATCTGATCGCCTCATCAAATCTTATGTTCCAATTTCGCGAAGCTTGCTTAAATCCATAAATGGATCAGAGCAACCTGCACACTTTATTTGGACTCTTTTTGGATATGAATCCCTCAAGCTGTATCATATACACCTCCTCCTCAAGGTTACCATTAAAGAATGTCTTTTCATATCCATCTGCCAGATCTCATAGTCATATTGTGCTGTAATGGCCAAAATAATTCTAATGGATTTAAGCATCGCTACAATTGAAAAGGTTTCGTCAGTCAACTCATTATCTTTGACGATATCTTTTAGCTACTAGCCTTGTTTTATAGGTCTCCATCTTTTCATCTACTTTGATCTTCTTCTTGAAGATCCACTTGCACCCGATCGGTATAATATCCTCATGTGCATACACAAGGTTCCAAACCTTGTTAGAGTACATGGAATCCATCTTAGAATTCATGACTTCTTATCACTTCCCAGAGTCTATACTCATAATAGCCTCCTTATAGGTCTGAGGATCAACATCCTGAGAGTCTTCTCTATTGATATGTCTCACATATCTTTTAGGAGGGTGAGATACTCTGCTTGACCTGCACAAAGTTGAAACTTGTGTGCTAGGTATTTGAATGGACTTGGACTCTGAAATGGTGCTTGAGCTAGGTTCTCTAACCTCGCTTAATTCTGTCTCATTCCCACTATTTCCACTAAGAATGTGTTCCTTCTCAAGGAACACAACTCTCTTGGCAACAAAGACCTTTCATTCCTCAAGATAATAGAAATAATACCCATAATTTTTCTTAGGGTATTTCATAAACTTGGACCATTCTGTCCTTGATTCCAACTTGTCGAGGTTATTTCTTCTAACGTTGCCAGGACATCCCCAAATCTTAACCACCTTAAGATCAAACTTTTTTCCTTTCCATATCTCATATGGTGTAGACACTAACGACTTTGATGGAACTCTATTCAGAAGGTAAGCAACAGTCTTTAGGGTATATCCTTAGAATGAGATGGGTAGGTAAGTGAAATTCATCATGGATCGTACCATATCTAATAGTGTGTGATTCCTCCTTTCTAATACACCATTGAGCTGAGGTGTATAAGAAGGTATCCACTGGGATAGAATCCTATTGT
Source organism: Ensete glaucum (assembly GCA_021527575.1). Classification (NCBI taxonomy): domain Eukaryota; kingdom Viridiplantae; phylum Streptophyta; class Magnoliopsida; order Zingiberales; family Musaceae; genus Ensete; species Ensete glaucum. The sequence continues at coordinate 42,524,624 of CM038551.1, read as the reverse complement.
TCTTAAGGAAATGGGTGAACTCCATACTCAAGTACTCTAATCATCGATTTGATCAAAGAGTCTTAATACTCTTTCTAATCTGGTTATCGACTTCATTCTTATATTCCTTGAATGTCTAAAAGGCCTCGGACTTATACTTCATCAAGTACATATGTCCATACTTAAAGAAATCATCAATAAATGTAATGAAGTATGAGTAACCACCTATAACTTGAGTCGATATGGGACCACGTGTTGGGAAACCTTAGTGGGTGCATCACATATGTAGTGAAAATCAAAACAAAAACTAGTTTCCCATATAGTTCAAATCGTCATGCAAAATATTACGGTCATGAGAAAAACTCAAAAATCGATAAAATTACAATGTGTGAGAGATTGATTTTATCTAGTGAGATCGTATATCCCTATATTCTAGATCCGGATGGAGAAGATGAAGGAGGTCAAGCGTCATCCTCTCTAGCGGTATCCACACGATGGATCTCTGTAGCGAAACTCCTCCAATCTAATCTCGCAACTCTTGCACAAAGGGAGAGAGAAGAATAGGAGGTGGTGGCTAAAGCTGTAGCCTATTAACCATGAGTCTCCTCTCATATTTATAGAGAGCCACCAAAAAACCTCAGGGCTCCTTCCTTAGTGGGTATTGGATCTTCATCCAATTATCCACTAATCTTGTATCATTGGATCTATATCTAATAATCTCCTTAGGTCTCTAATTGGGTTTTAATCAAGGAGTCTATCAGCATAGAGTCTCATCTAATAAGAAACGGGGCTAATTAGATCTCTATCCAATCCTCTATTCGCTGAAGCATCTATCATATATATGTGACTCTCTAGGCCCGATACCGAGTTGGACGTGAGTCACTCCCATCAGAACTCCTTCTGATATAGTGAATTATTATCCCTATAATAATTCACCTAACTAATCGATTATGGATGTACTAGGCCACTACGCCATAGTCCCCAGACGGTACAAGGGGGATCAAATCCATCGAACCTGTCTATCCACAGTTACTGTGTATCTATAATCTCTCATCCAACTAATATCCTAGAGATCGTATATTAGACATAGTACTGTCAGGTCAAAAACGAAATCCGTCATAGTCTCACTCTAATCAGATTCTCCTAGAGAACTCTTTCTCTCTTAATTCAAATGACTCTAGCTAGGAATTTATCTGAGCAAGCACATATGAGATATTCCTCTCAAGATATTGAGAGTGGATGATCCTCTATTGACACTCAACTGCCTTCATAAGGTTGGCTACCAATCTCGGTAACTAGATGTACCAGATCTGGAACTTTCTAAACCTATAAGTCTGGCGTCAAAGAAATGAGTACTCATACAAGACATCGTTGGTGTCTCATGTCTAAGGACCAGATACGCAACTGGGACTATGGAATTGTTGTCTGACATTAGGTATCATTAACCAAATAACATTCTATAGGCGAATCAATCAATAAACTCATTCTCTAATGAGCACCTGTACTATATCTTTACTGTCTCCACACAAATGGCTTTGAGACCAGCCACTTCCATCATATGGACGGGTATATAGTACACCGATCTGTCTAGTTATCTCAATGTCCCTTTTGAGTAACCTATGACCAGGATTATTTAGGATCTATGTTTAAAGATGAATCGATCTCATTATCATGATCTCATCATTATCCAACTCTCATTGCACAGAACCAAGGACATCACAATATATATGTAACAGATAATGTGTGAATATTCTAATGTTAATCATAAGCAAAAAGATCACACAGTGTGTCACATGTGCCATCACTCACGTGATTGGCTTGTAGGGCACCTTAAACCAGCAATCTCCCACTTGACTAAAAGCCAATCACCTATGTGTTTGATCCTTATCAGACCCCTGTGATGCACTAATACAATCTGAGCCAGCGACTTCATTAGTGGATCTGTAATGTTATCTTCAGATGGAACTCTTTCCATTACTATATCTTTTCGCATCATGATCAATCTAATCAGATAGAACCTCCTCAGAACAATTATGTTGAGACCTGAGTTCCTTTGTTAGAGTTATCGCCCTGTCACTGTCATAATATATGGGAGTCAGCTCCATGCTGCTTGGTATGACTCCTAAATCTTTGATGAACTTCTTCATCCAAACCCTTTCCTTTGCTACTTTTGCTGCAGTAATGTATTTCGCCTCTATGGTCAAGTCAACAGTAGTCTCTTTCTTGGAACTCTTTCAGCTTGTTGCTCCTCCATTTAAGGTAAAAATATATCCTAAATTTGACTTGCTATCATCAATGTCAGACTGAAAACTCGAGTCTGTGTAGCCCTTAACCTGGAGGCTACCTCCTCCATATATCAGTAAAAAATCCTTAGTCCTTCTCGAGTATTTAAGAATACACTTTACTGTCTTTCAGTGTTCTAAACCTGGATCTACCTGATACCTGCTCGTGACACTCAGAGCATGTGCTATATCAGGCCTAGTATATAGCATCGTATACATGATTGATCCTATCACTTAGGCATAAGGTATCTTATCTATGTTTACTATTTCTTTAGGAGTCTTTTGGGACATACTCCTAGAAGGTGATATTTCATGTCTCATAGGTATGAGACCTCTCTTGGCATTCTCCATGCCAGACCTTTTGACAATAGAGTTTATGTACCTAAACTAGGATAAGCCAAGCATCCTTTTAGATCTATCTCTATAGATCCGGATCCCTAAAATATATGATGCTTCCCCTAAGTCTTTCATGGAGAAATTTTTGAATAGCCAAGTCTTTACTGTGAAGATGATAGGACTCCAACAGGGTTGAGTCCTAATCATTCTAGTAGAAGTCAATAAAAACTCTGCTAACTTGTAATAAGACCTCTCCTATCTTATAAAGGAGTATGGTCAGAGTTTGGATTAGCCCTTATGGCATAGTAGTCGCCGCCCCCCTTACTGGGCAAGTCGGCCAGGGATTCCCCCTGCTTAGGTCGGCTATAGAACCAACTTAGTCGCCCCTTGTTCCTATTAAGATAGGATGGCTATATGAGGGGCAAAAGGATAATTTTACCTAGATAAGTGCCCCCTTAGGCTAGGACTTTGATCCATATTTAAGATGTAGCTGCCCCCTCTTTGAAAGCAAGTAATTATCATCTTCAATTCAGCCTTTGTTCCAAGTCTAGGAGGGAGGAACCCCTATAGCGTTCCAAGGGTTGATCCCCCTCGAGGATTAAAATCTATAGGGCTCCTTCTGGGGTCTTATCATCTGGTATCAGAGCAACAATCTTGCTATCCTGTAGCCATCCCAGCTGCCTCTACCTTCCCAAGTAATTCCCGCAATTGCTATGACACGCGCCTCCACCTTCCACTCTAATAGCAGATCAAATCAGTTTGTCACTGCCCCTTGCGTTTGATCTAGAAATCTGATTTTTTTTATCATCCATGCCTCTTTAATACTGTAAGATTCCTTACTTTACACATTGAAGATTTTTTTCAAATTTTATCTACTACAAAATTCGTTCGTTGCAAACATTATCATCGTTGCAAAGACGAAACACTACTAAAACTTTTAGCCAATTGTTACCTATTGAAACTAAACTTTTAATCATCCTTTTTGGCTGAAACTTTTATACAATTATATAGATTGTCTTAGCTTTCATCTAAGACTAATCTCATGAAAAAACTCCTTCTGGATCCGGACTTATAGATCTGCAATTCTTTATTATACAGTACTGAAATTTTACAATGCAGAATCTGCCTTCCATTTATTGGCCTATTGAAACCGAACTTTTGTTCATCATTTTTGTCTAAAATTTTTACACAATTCTTAAGATCAAGTTGACTTTCATCTGGATTTAATTTCATAAAAAAAATCCTTTTGAAACTAATTTTCTTATGCAATATTTGACTATCACACAATTTTAAAATTTTACGATGAAAGAATCTGCTTTACATCTTTTGCCCTATTTCCCTACCGTTATGCTGTCAAAATTTTATCAAAATTTCTACTCGTATTCACAACATCTAAACCAAGAGTTTTTGTATAATTTTTTTAAACTTTCCCATGGAATTTATGTTGAGAAGTTATCGTTTCTCTGACACAAACACTGGTTCAGCAGGACAGCACATCGCAGGATAGCACATCGCAACACAAACCCTACCATCCTTACCAAAAACCCTTCCAAATATTTCCCTAAACTCAATCCAAATAGCCCCTAAAGTAGCCACCCAAATTAGCCTACTTCCTTATCGATCCACCTATGTTTTTAGAAAACCTTCCTTACCGAGACACCTACCCTTGCTGCCATCTATCTCAGATCTAAAATCTATTTTCCTAACCTTCTTCTACTCTATCACAGCCCTAAAACCATGCTAATTCGTAACCTAAACTCTACAAAATCGTAGCCCCAAATCTGCCCTAAACCGTAGCCTACTTCCATCCAAACCGATTTACCTTCCAACCGGCTACCCCCTTCTCCAAAATTCTCATACCACTAACCCGATAATAGAAAAAAGATCTCAATATTACAGATCTTGAGGTATATACTATGGCATCAGATGAGGCAATTAATGCAAATCTTGAAGCCTTTGGAAACCGCATGGAAGAGAAGATGCGATCCCTTTTCGCTGAATTCAACATTGGTCGACTGTCGAACCCGAGGAAATCACAACATGGAGAAAGTTTAGATTAGCGAGACGATCCTAAAAAATATAGCCACATCACCTCTAATCTTAATACTCCATGTATGAAGGTTGACTTCCCTAGATGGGAAGAAGGAGACTCGATCGAGTGGATCTCGCGTGCGGAGCGCTATTTTTGATTCTACCGAATCGCCGATGTCACACGAGTGGAGATTGCTTCCATCCACCTCGAAGGAGATGCTATTCAGTGGTTTAATTGGTTTAAGCATACCCATGGAGGACTCTCTTGGCAGTGATTCAACAAAGGACTACTAAACCATTTCGGACCAATCGATTTCAACAACATCGATGGACAATTGGTAAAGATCCGTCAAACCTCAACAATACAATAATACCAAACAAGGTTTGAGCATTTATCGAACCAAACTAAGAATTAGTCTGAGAAATAACTTTTAGGTACTTAAATCAAGGGCCTAAAGCCGGAGATCTGAGGAGAAGTAAAGGCATGACAACCGTACACTCTTAGGACGGCGATTTCCTTCGCACTTATCCAGGAAGAACAATTGAACCACAAGGTACGAAGGATAAGGGTCGCTCCCCGACTAGCCATGCCAAGGCCTATTGCCCCCTCTACTGTCATCTAAGCCCCCGCACCAAAAAATTTGACAAGAGACAAGCTTTGCAGACGATCGGCCAAGGGGTTGTGTTGGCATTACGATGAACCATGGAGCCGTGAATATCACTGCAAAAAGGGCCAACTCCTCGTGATTGAACCAGCAGAGAATGAGGATAATAAAACATCTGAAGAAGCCCTTGAACCTAAAGAAAAAGCCATGAAGGAAGAGTCCCAACTGGCCAACTATGCGGTGCACGCATTGGCCGGCTATTCCAACCCGCAAATGATGAAAGTTGGAGGACTTCTAAAACAGCAACCCATCACGGTTCTCATATACACGGGCAGCACCAATAACTTCCTCAATATTAAGGTTGCTACATGTTTGGTGCTTCAAATTTAAGGTTGCAACAAGTTTGATGTAAAGGTCGTCGATGGTCGAATCTTTAATTGCGACTAACGGTGTCCGCGGGTGAAACTACTCCTCCAAGACCAAGAAGTGGTAGCTAATTTCTTCCTCCTACCCATTGATGATTATAAAGCCATACTTGGGATCGAATGGATCACAACATTAGGTGATATCTCCTGAAATTTTTCTAAATTAATTATGAAATTCTATTGCAAAGAGAGATAGGTCACATTATGAGGCAAGCGCGAGAGCCATATCTCCACTGTTTCGATGCAACGGATGGAGAAAGTTTTGTACAAAGAACATAGGGATTTTTGATTCATATCCCCAGCCATTTAAGGGGGAGAATATATAAATTTCAGATCCTAAACTTGCCCTCTTGCTAGATGAATTTGTAGATATTTTCATAGAACCGCGTAGGCTGCCCCCTAACCGGCAGCATGACCACCATATTCCTATTCTGCCGGGCAAACCTCCAGCAAATATGCATCCGTACTCACTTGTAGAAGGATGAAATCAAAAACATCGTCAAAGAGATGCTTGACACTACGGTAATTCGATCGAGTTGCAGCTCTTATTCTTCACTAGTGTTACTAGTACGCAAGAAGGATGATACATGGTGGATATGCATTGATTATCGAGCCTTGAATGCTATCACCATCAAGGACAAATATCCTATACCCATCATAGATGAGCTCTTGGTGAATTAAACGGAGCCCGAGTCTTCACTAAACTGGATCTCCGTTCCGGTTATCACCAGATTTGTGTATGCATTGAAGACATTCTGAAAACTGTATTTCGCACGCATAATGGCCATTACATGTTTCTGGTAATACCTTTCGAACTTATGAATGCTCCTTCTACTTTCCATAGCCTGATGAATGACATCTTCCAGAATTTTGTACGTAAGTTCATATTAGTGTTCTTTGATGATATCCTCATTTATAGCCCTACGCTTGATATACATTTTCAGCACTTACGAACTATTCTAACAATTCTCCGGGAGAATATTCTTTATGTGAAATAGTCAAAGTGCAGTTTCTTATAACGTAAAGTGGAGTATCTTGGGCATATTATATTAGAGGACGGAGTGGCGGTAGACCCGATGATAATCGAGGCAATGCAAGGATGGTCAAGACCTACAAATGTACAATCATTATGCCTTAGGGCATAGTAGTCGCCAGAGTTTGGATTAGCCCTTAGGGCAGTCGCCACCCCCCTTACTTGGCAAGTCGGCCAGGGATTCCCCCTGCTTAGGTCGGCTATAGAACCAACCAAGTCGCCCCTTGTTCCTATTAAGGTAGGATGGCTATAGGAGGGGCAAAAGGATAATTTTATTTAGATAAGTGCCCCCTTAGGCTAGGACTTTGATCCCTATTTAAGATGTAGCCGGCCCCCTCTTTGAAAGCAAGCAATTATCATCTTCAATTCAGACTTTGTGCCGAGTCTAGGAGGGAGGAACCCCTATAGCGTTCCAAGGGTTGATCCCCCTCAAGGATCAAAATCTATAGGGCTCCTTCTGGGGTCTTATCAGAAGAGCATTCCTACATCATTCCCAATGATTAGGATGTCATCCACATATAGCACCAAGAAGGTGATAGCGCTTCCATTTACCTTCTTGTACACACAAGGCTCATCTTCAATCTTAACGAAGACATAAGATCTGATCACCTCATCAAATCTTATGTTCCAACTTTGGGAAGCTTGCTTCAATCTATAAATAGATCTGAGTAACCTACACACTTTATTTGGACTCTCTTTGGATATGAATCCCTCTGGTTGTATCATATACACCTCTTCCTCAAGGTTGCCATTGAGCAATGCCGTTTTGACATCCATCTGTCAGATCTCATAGTCATAGTGTATTGCATTGGCCAAAATAATTCTAATGGTCTTATGCATGGCTACAGCAGAAAAAGTTTCATCATAGTCAACTCTTTATCTTTGATGATATTGGGAAACCTCAATGGGTGTATCACATACGGAGTGGAAATCAAAATAAAAATTGGTTTCCCATACAGATCAAATCATCATGCAAAAAACTGGAGTCACGAGAAAAATGCAAAAATCGATAAAACCGTAATGTGTGAGAGATTGATTTTACTTAGGGAGATCGTATATCCTTGTATTATAGATCTGGATGGAGAAGATGAAGGAGGTCAAGCGTCCTTCTCTCTAGTGGTATCCACACGATGGATATCTGTAGTGAAACTCCTTCAATCTGATAATGCAACTCTTGCTCAAAGGGAGGAGAATAGGAGGTGGTGGCTAAAGCTGCAGCCTATCAACCATGAGTCTCCCCTCCTATTTATAGAGAGCCACCAAAAACCTTAGGGCTCTTACCTTAGTGGGTGTTGGATCTCCATCTAATAACCCACTAACCTTGTATTATTGGATCTATATCCAATAATCCCCTTCGGCCTCAGATTGGGCCTTAAGTAATGAGCCCATCAGCATAGGGTCTCATCTAATGAGAATAGGGGCTAATTGGATATTCATCCAATCCGCTATTCACTAAAGCATCCACCATATGTGTGTGACCTTCTAGGCCTGATACCGAGCTGGCCGTGAGTCACTCCTATCAGAACTCCTTCTGGTATAGTGAATTATTATCCTTATAATAATTCACTTGACTCATTAATTATGGATGTACTAGGTCACTACGCTATAGTCCCCAAACGGTATAGGGAGATCGAATCCGTCGGACTTGTCTGTCCATAGTTATCATGTATCTATAATCCCTCATTTAAATAATATCCCAAAGACCATATATTGGACAGAGTACTGTCAGGTCACATATGGAATCAGTTTGTCTTGCTCTATTTGGATTCTACCGACGAACTCTTTTTTTAATCCGAATGACCCTAGCCAAGGATTTGTTTGAGCAAGAACATATGGGATATTCCTCTTGTGATACCGGAGTGGATGATCCTCTATTGACACTTAATTGCCTTCGTAAAGTTGGCTACCAATCTTGATAACCAACTGTACTAGATTTGGAACTTTCCAAATCTATAAGTCTGGCGTCAAAAAAAGGAGTACTCATACAAGACATCATTGGTGTCTCAAGTCTAAGAACCAGATACACAACTAGGACTATAGAATTGTCTGACATTAGGTATCATTAGTCATACAACATTCCAAAAGTGGATCAATCAATGAGCCCATTTTCTAATGAGCACCTATACTATATCCTTAGTGTCTCCACACAAGTGGCTATGAGACCAGTTGCGTCCATCATATGGACATGTATATAGTACACCGATCTATCTGGTTATCTTAATATCCCTCTCGAGTAACCTATGATCGGGATTATTTAGGATATGTGTTTAAAGGTGAATTGATCTCATTATCATGATCTCATCATGATCTGATTCTCATTACACAGAACCAAGAACATCATAGTATATATGCAACAAATAATATAATATGAGAATATATTAATATTAATCATAAGCAAAAAGATTAAGTAGCGCGTCACATGTGCCATCACTCACGTGATTGGCTTGTAGGGCACCTGTAACCAACAATCTCCCACTTGACCAAAAGCCAATCACCTATGTGTCTAATCCTCATCAGACCCCTATGATGCTCATATATAATCTAAGCCAACGACTTCATCAGTGAATCTGCAATGTTATCTTTGGATAAAACTCTTTTCATTGCTTATCTTTACGAGCTATGATCTCTCTTATCAGATGGAATCTCCTCAAGACATGCTTAGACTTCTGATGAGACCTGAGTTCCTTCATTTGAGCTATCGCGCCATTGTTGTCATAGTATATGGGAATTGGTTCTATGCTGCTTGGTACGACTCCTAAATCTTTTATGAATATCTTCATCCATACCCCTTCCTTTGTTGCTTCTGCTGTAGTAATATATTCTGCCTCTGTGGTCGAGTCAGCAGTAGTATTTTGATTGAAACTCTTCCAGCTTACTGCTCCTCCATTCATAGTTAAAACATACCTTGAATTTGATTTGCTATCGTTAATATCAGACTAAAAACTTGAGTATGTGTAGCTCTCAACCTGGAGGCTACCTCCTCCGTATACAAGTAAAAGATTCTTAGTCCTTCTCAAGTACTTAAAGATACACTTTATTGCCTTCTAGTGTTCTAAACCTGGATCTGCCTGATACTTGCTCGTGACCCTCAGAGCATGTGCTATATGAGGCCTAGTACATAGCATCGTATATATGATAGACCCTATCGCTGAGGCATAAGGTATCTTATCAATGTCTGCCCTTTCTTCAGGAGTATTTGGGGACATACTCCTAGAAAGTGATATTCCATATCTTATCGATATGAGATCTCGCTTAAAATTTTTCATGCCAAAGCTTTTGATAATATAGTCTATGTACCTAGACTAGGACAAGCCAAGTATCCTTTTGGATCTATCTCTATAGATCTGGATTCCCAAAATATATGATGCTTCCCTTAAGTCTTTCATGGAGAAGTTTCTAGATAGCCAAGCCTTTATTGTAGAGAGCATTCCTACATCATTCCTAATGATTATGATATCATCCACATATAGCACCAAGAAGGTGATAGCGCTTCCACTTACCTTCCTGTACACATAAGGCACATCTTCATTCTTAACGAAGTCATAAGATCTGATCACCTCATCAAATCTTATGTTCCAACTTTAGGAAGCTTGCTTCAATCCATAAATGAATCTAAGCAACTTGCACACTTTATCTGGACTCTTTTTGAAAATCCCTCTGGTTGTATCATATACACCTCTTCCTCAAGGTTGTCATTGAGGAATGTTGTTTTAACATCCATTTGCTAGATCTCATAGTCATAGTGTACTGCAACGGCTAAAATAATTCTAATAGACTTATGCATGGCTATAGGTGAAAAGGTTTCGTCATAGTCAACTCCATGTCTTTAACAATATCCTTTAGCTACCAGCCTTGCTTTATAGGTCTCTACCTTTTCATCCACTCCGATCTTCTTCTTGAAGATCCATTTATAGCCGATGGGTACAATATCCTCAGGTGCATCTGCAAGCTTCCAAACCTTGTTAGAGTACATGGAATCCATCTCAGAATTCATGACTTTTTGTCACTTCCCGGAGTCTATACTCATAATAGCCTCATCGTAGGTTTGAGGATCAATATCCTAAGACTCATCTCCACTGGTATGTCCCATATATATTTCAAGAGTGTGAGATACTCTATTAGACCTATGTAAAGTTGGAACTTATATGTTAGGTACCTGAATAGACTCAGGCTCTAGAATGGTGCTTGAGCTAGGTTCTTTAACCTTGCTCAATTCTATCTCACTCCCACTGTTTCCACCAAGAATATGTTCCTTCTTAAGGAACACAACTATCTTGGCAATAAAGACTTTTCAGTCCTCAGGATGATAGAAAAAATACCCATAAGTTTCATTTGGGTATCCCACGATTGTGCACCATTCTATCATTGATTCCAACTTATCGGACTTGTGTCTTCTAACGTGGGTAGGACAGCCCTAAATCTTAACAATCTTAAGATTAGGCTTCTTTTCTTTCCATATCTCATATTCTGTAGACATTACCGACTTTGATGAAACTATGTTCAGAAGGTAAATTGCAGTCTCTAGGGTATTCCCCTAGAATGGAATGGGTAGGTCAGTGAAACTCATCATGGACTGCACCATGTCTAACAGGGTACGATTCCTTCTTTCTTATACACTATTGAGTTGAGGTGTATAAGGAGGAGTCCACTGGGATAGAATCCTATTGTTCTTGAGGAAATGGGTGAACTTCGTACTCAAGTACTATCCTCGTCGATCTGATTGAAGAGTCATAATACTCTTTCCAATTTTGTTCTCTACCTCATTCTTATATTCCCTGAATTTCTTGAAGGCTTCAGATTTGTACTTCATTAAGTACATGTGTCCATACTAGAGAAATCATCAGTGAATGTAATGAAGTATGAATAACCACCTATAGCTTGAGTCGACATGGGACCACATACATCACTATATATGAGTTCCAATAACTCGGTGGCTCTCTCTTAAGTTCCACTAAAAGGAGAATTGATCATCTTCCCATGAAGGCAAGGTTCGCAAGTTACATATGTCTCATAGTCAAATAGATCTAAGTATCCATCTTTCAGTAACTTTTGAATCCTTCCCGCATGTATATGACCTAGCCTATAATGTCATAGGTATGCATTATTCACCTCATCTCTTGTCCTCTTAGACATATTTATATTCATGATATGTGGAGAAGTATCTAACATATATAAGCCATTTATAAGGATCCCTCTATTGATGATCTCATCATCTATAATTATTGAATAACTATTATTCTTAAAAACTAATTTATATCCACTAATTATCAAACAAGAGATAGAAATAATATTTTTGATAATAGAAGGAACAAAATAGAATGCATCTAATGTAATAATAGCTCTACCAAACAGATGTAGGGTGACCTCTCCAATAGCAACTACAGCAACTCTTGCTCCATTGCCCATCTTGAGGTCCATCTCGCCTCTAGCCAATCTCCTAGGTCTTGCCAGAACCTACAACGAATTACAGATATGATAAACACTCCCGACATCTAATACTCATGTGTTATTATGAAAATATGACAAGTGAAGACTGATCATGAATATACCTAAAGCTTCTCCAAGCTTCTGTCTCACCTTTCTGCAAGGTAGTCCTTGCAGTTCCTATTCTAATGTTCATTTTAGCCACAATGGAAGTATTGTCCTTTATCCTTTCCTGGGTATTTCTTGGCAACCTTTGCCTTACCTGGTCTTTTTTTGCCCTTGCCCTTCTTAAGGGTCCTGTTGGCCTTCCTTTTCTTTTTGGTGTCACCAATATAGAGAACTGGGTTCTTCTTCTTGATGGCACTCTCAGCTTCCCTCAACATATTGAGGAGCTCAAGGAGAGTCACCTCAAACTTGCTCATGTTAAAATTCATAATGAAATAAGAAAAGGAATCTGGTAGGGACTGAAGTATAAGATCAACGCACATGTTATCCTCTAGGACTATTCCTAGACCTGTGAGTTTCTTGATCCACTCTATCATCTTTAGGACATGGTTCTCAACCGATGTCCCTTCTGTCATCTTGGCTTGGAAGAGTTTCTTAGATATCTCATATCTTTAAGTTCTTCCTTGTTTCTCAAATAGCTAGCGGAGATGAAGAAGGATAGAATCTGTATCCATGCTCTCATGTTGCCTTTGTAACTCAGGAGTCATGGAGGCCAACATGTAACATTTTGCCAACGTGGAATCATTTATATACTCCACATAACGAGCGATCTCATCCTCGCTTGCCCCTTCTTCCATCGTGGGTAGAATTGTATCAAGGACATATGCAATTTTCTCTGTCGTGAGAACAATTCTTGAATTACAAAGCCAATCTGTATAGTTTGGACCAGTGAGGCAGTTGGTATCAAGTATGCCATGTAGGGGGTTTGTGAGCGATATGTTTCTAACAAAACAAGATATAGCAAAAAATAAATAACATGCAGATTTTACAAAAAATACTAATTAAGATATGGACTTCTATCTTAATGTACTCCTACTATTTTCTTAGCGAATCATGTGACACCCTCGACACATGAGACCGAAGTCTCCAGCGGACTCTTAGTGGGGATCGGGATCCAATTGGCATCTTAGTGCAACCTCGAGGGACTCGACCAATTACACTAAGCCCAAAAGGTAGGCAACTCTTGTCAATCACAACTCCTTATGATTCTTGTCATGTTCGGCCTCCGAGTCATCATGGTCTCAAGGGACTCGACCAACCATGATATTCAGTTAAGTCATCACTATCGTTACAAGATGAGTCTGATTTGATGATATGCCCTCAAGAGACTCGACCAAGTATACCATGTCCTCAGGTCACCAGTGACATCAATATGTTGTAGGTAAGAACTCGATCACATAGATAGTGAGCCTCGAGGAACTCGACCAACTTAACCTATGTCGTGATTCAATTTCTTCCTATAACGATGGAAGGTCACGTGGGTCAATCTTATTGCCTCACGCTTACTGATTTAATATTATCGTAGGAGGAGTTTTTGTTTCGTATCGATCTCCTAATATGTCGTGTCACACACATACATATTTAATATATATCTACCTCGCATGCAAATATATATATCTAGTAGGTGTATAACACATCACATATGCAAGCCACACCAGATGATCATGAGCTGTCACATAATATGATTAAGCCCGAGCCAATGGGCCTAATCACTCACAATAGGATCTATGTGTGCATTAGCGCATCTCCATGTCATGTGATTGTTGATCTCGTCATCATCGATTTTGTCGGATTGTCACATCACCATGCATCATAATCTCCTGCCATGGTATTGTGGGTTCCATTGTCACCTCCACGTTCCCGCTACGCCTCTCCATGTAATTACAAATAATCACAGGCATGTAGGCTCAACAATAAATAAGAAAAACGTAGGCTCGCAGGTCCCAATAATAATAATAATCACAATTACCCACATCACAACACATGACTCATGATCATCCATCCACATCATACATCACATGTACATCACATTATATGTAGGATTACTAGATATATATAATAATTAATTAAATAATTTAATTAATTATTTTTTTAGAAATCAGGACATGCTCGAAATTTTTTGAATTATCAAGGGCATTTTCATAATTCTGGATGAGAGGATAGTCCTCAAAATTTTTAGAATTATCAAGGGTATTTTCAGAATTCTATACATAAGGACAATCCTCAAAATTTCTAGAATCATTGAGGGTATTTTTAAAATTTTGTACATGAGGACAGTCCTCTGAATTTTTAAAATTCAGAGGGGTAGGATCATCCGTTTCTCAAAAGGATGCCCTAGCCCTCTTTGCGCAAGGTGGTAGCGCGGTTGCCGCCCTGCGGCGCACACGGCGGCCCCTGCGCTGGCCACTAGTGGCACGCCATTGCATGCTGGCCGCTGGTGGCCACCCCTTGCGGGCTGCTGCCCCTGTACGCAGCCTCCCCCTTGCAGGTGGTCGGGCCATGCCCTACTGCCCCTCCTCGTTGGCTTCGCTGCAAAAATGTAGTTTGAATACATAAAATGATTCTACGCGATTCAATCTCATCGCACACAGTTTAAAATAAATCTTTTGCATAAAAACCTGGCTCTGATATCAGTATTAGGAAACCTCAACGGGTATCACATGTGCAACGAAAATCAAAACAAAAACTGATTTCCCATTCAGATCAAATCGTCATGCAAAAGATTTAGATTGCCAGATAAATGTAAAAATCGATAAAATCGTAATGTGTAAGAGATTGACTTTACCTAGGGAGATCGTATATCCTTGTATTCCAGATCCGAATGGAGAAGATGAAGGAGGTCAAGAGTCCTCCTCTTTAGCTGTATCCACATGATGGATCTCTACAGTGAAACTCCTCCAATCTGATCTTGCAACTCTTACTCAGAGGGAGGAGAATACGAGGTGGTGGCTAAAGCTGCAGCCTATCAACCATGAATCTCCCCTCTTATTTATAGACAACTACCAAAAACCATAAGGGTCATGCCTTAGTGGGTGTTGGATCTCTATCCAATAACCCACTAATCTTGCATTATTGGATCTCTATCCAATAATCTCCTTAGGCCACTAATTGTGCCTTAAGCAAGGAGCCCATCAATACAGGGTCTCATCTAATGAGAATAGGGGCTAATTGGATCTTCATCCAATCCTCTATTCATTAAAGCATCCACCACATATGTGTGACCCTCTAGGCTCGATACCGAGCTAGTCGTAAGTCACTCCTATCAGAACTCCTTCTAATATAGTGAATTATTATCCTCATAATAATTCACTTGACTCATCGACTACGGATGTACTAGGCCACTACGCCATAGTCCCCAGATGGTACAGGGGGATCGAATCCGTTGGACCTATCTGTCCATAGTTACCATATATCTATAATCTCTTATCCAAATAATATCCTAGAGATCATATATTAGATATGGTACTGTCAGGTCATACACAGAATCAGTTTGTCTTGCTCTATCCGGATTCTACCGGAGAATTTCTTTTCTTTCAATACGAATGACCCTAGCTAGGGATTTGTCTGAGCAAGTATATATGAGATATTCCTCTTGTGATACCGAGAGTAGATGATCCTCTATTGACACTCAATTGCCTTCGTAAGGTTGGCTAAGAATCTCGATAACCAGCTATACCAGATTTGAAACTTTTCGAACCTGTAAGTCTCACGTCAAAGAAAGGAGTACTCATACAAGGCATCCTTGGTGTCTCAAGTCTAAGGACCAGATACACAACTGGGACTATGGAATTACTGTCTGACATTAGGTATCATTAACTATACAATATTTCATAAGCAGATCAATTAGTGAACTCATTCTCTAATGAGCACCTGTACTATATCCTTAGTTTCTCCACACAAGTGGCTATGAGACCAGCCTTCTTTATTATATAGACGAGTATATAGTACACCGATCTGTCTGATTACCACAATATCCCTCTCGAGTAACGTATGACTAGAATTATTTAGGATCTGTGTTTAAAGGTGAATCGATCTCATTATCATGATCTTATCACGATCCGATTCCCATTGCATAGAACCAAGGACATCATAATATATATGTAACAAATAATATAATATGAGAATATATCAATATTAATCATAAGCAAAAAGATTGTGCAGCGTGTCATACATGCCATCACTCACGTGATTAGCTTGCAGGGCATCTGTAACCAGCAGACAATATTCTTTAGCTACATGCCTTGCTTTATAGGTCTCTACCTTTCCATCCACTCTGATCTTCTCTTTGAGAATCTATTTGTATTCGATGGGTATAATACCCTCAAGTGTATCCACAAGGTTCCAAACCTTGTTAGAGTACATGGAATCCATCTCAGAATTCATGGCTTCTTGCCACTTCCCGGAGTCTATACTCATAATAGCCTCCTCATATGTCTGAAGATTAACATCCTAAGAGTCATCTCCACTGATATGTCCCACATATATTTTAGGAGGGTGAGATACTCTACTAGACCTATGTAAAATTTGAATTTGTGTGTTAGGTACCTAAACAAACTTGGGCTCTAGAATGGTTGTTGAGCTAGGTTCTCCAAGCTCGCTCAATTCTATATCACTCCCACTGTTTCCACCAAGAATGTGTTCCTTCTCAAGGAACACAGCTCTCTTGGCAACAAATACCTTTCGATCTTCGGTATGATAGAAATAATATTCCAAAGTCTCTTTAGGGTATCCCATGAATGTGCACCGTTTCATCCTTGATTCTAACTTATCGGGTTTGTGTCTTCTAACGTGGGCAGGACAACCCCAAATTTTAATAATCTTAAGATTGAACTTCTTTCATTTCTATATCTCATATGGTGTAGACACTACCAACGTTGATTGAACTATGTTAAGAAGGTAAGCTGCAGTCTCTAGGGTGTATCCCTAGAATTTGATTCCTCCTTTTTGATACTCCATTGGCTGAGGTGTATAAGGAGGTGTCCACTGGGATAGAATCTCATTGTCCCTAAGGAAATGGATGAACTCCATACTCAAGTACTCTCCTCCTCGATCTGATCAAAGAGTCTTAATACTCTTTCCAATTTAGTTCTCTACCTTATTCTTATATTCCCTGAATTTCTCGAAGGCCTTTGATTTGTACTTTATTAAGTACATATGTCCATACCTAGTGAAAATCATTAGTGAATGTAATGAAGTATAAGTAACCACCTATAGCTTGAGTCAATATGGGACCACATACATCACTATGTATGAGTTCCAATAACTTGATGGCTCTCTCTCTAGTTTTACTAAAAGGAGAGTTGGTCATCTTCTCACAAAGGCAAGGTTCGCAAGTTGCATATGACTCATAGTCAAATAGATCTAAGTATCAATCTATTAGTAACTTTTGAATCTTTCACTCATGTATATAGCCTAGCCTACAATGCCATAGGTATGCATTATTCACCTCATCTCTTTTCCTCTCAAACATATTTATATTCATGATATATAGAGATATTTCCAACACATATAAGCCATTTATAAGGGTCTCTCTAGTGATGATTTCATCATCCATAATTACTGAATAACTATTATTCTCAAAAATTAATTTATATCAACTAATTATCAAAGAGGAGATAAGAATAATATCTTTGATAATAGAGGAAACAAAATAGCATGTATCTAATGTAATAATAGCTCCACTAGATACATGTAGAGTGACCTCTCCAACATCAACTGCAGCAACACTTGCTCCATTGCCCATCTTGAGGTCCATCTCACCTCTAGCCAATCTCCTAGGTCTTGCCAGAACTTGTAACGAATTACAGATATGATAAACACTCCAGTTATCTAATACCCATATGTTATCATAAAAATCTGACAAGTGGAGACTGATCATGAGTATACCAGAAGCTTCTCCAAGCTTCTGCCTCGCCTTCTCTGCAAGGTAGTCCTTATAGTTCCTCTTCCAATACCCATCTTGGCCGTAGTGGAAGCACTGTCCTTTATCCTTTGTCAGGTCTCTCTTGGCAACCTTTGCCTTACCTAGTCTTTCTTTGCCCTTGCCCTTCTTAAGACTCTTTAATAGCCTTCCTTTTCCTATTGGTCTCACCAATATAAAGAACTAACTTCTCTTTCTTGATGGTACTCTCACCTCCCCTCAAACTTGTTTATATTAAAGTTAATAATGAATAGTGAAAAGGAATCTGGTAGGGACTGAAATATAAAATCAACATACCGGTTATCCTCAGGACTCTCTTTATACTTCACAAAGCAAGCAATCTCATCCTCACTTGTCTTTTCCTCTAGCGTGGGCACAATCATGTTAAGGACATGTACAATTTTCTCTTTTGTGAGAACAATTCTCATATTATGGAGCATTTAGACTAATGAGGTGGTTGGCATCAAGTATGCCACATAGGGGTTTTGCAAGAGAAAAATAAAATATAGCATAAATAAATAACAAACAGACTTTATAGAAAATACTAATTAAGATATAGACTTTTTATCTTAATGTACTCCCACTATTTTCCTAGCAAATCACGACACCATCGACACATAAGACGAAAGTCTCCGAGAGACTCCTAGTGGGGATCAGGATCCAATTGGCATCTTAGTACAACCTCGAGGGACTCGACCAATTACACTAAGCCCAAAAGGTAGGAAACTCTTGCTAATCACAACTCCTTGTGATTCTCGTCACGTTTGGCCTCCGAATCATCTTGGTCTCGAGGGACTCGACCAACCATGATATTCAGTTAAGTCATCACCTTCGTTACAACATGAGTTTGATTTGATGATATGCCCTTGAGGGACTCGACCAAGCATACCATGTCCTCAGGTCACCGGTGACATCTCTATGTCATAGGTAAGAACTCGATCATATCGATAGGTGAGCCTCGAGGGACTCAACCAACTCAACCTATGTCGTGATTCAATTTCTTTCTATAACGATGGAAGGCCACGTGGGTCAATCTTATTGCCTCATACATACCGACTTAATATTATTGTAGGAGGGGTTTTCATTTCATATTGGTCTCCTAATATGTCATGTTACATACATAAATATTTAATATATATCTACATCGCATGTATATATATATATATATATAGTAGATGTATAACACATCACATATGCAAGCCACACCATATGATTATGAGTCGTCACCTAATATGATTAAGCCTGAGCTAATGGGCCCAATCACTCACAATAGGATCTTTGTGTGCATCGACGCATCTCCATGCCCTGTGATTGTTAATCTCGTCATCATCGATTTCGTCGGATCATCGTATCACCATGCATCGTAATCTCCCACCACTACATCATGGGTCCCGCTGTCACCTCCACGCTCCCGTTGTGCCTGTTTATATATTTACAAATAAACACAAGCACACAGGCCCGATAATAAATGAGAAAAATAGAGGCTCGAAAGCCCCAATAATAATAATAATAATAATAATAATAATAATAATAATAATAATAATAATACTCACAATTACACACATCACAAAACATGGTTCATGATCATCTATCCACAGTATACTTCACATGTACATCCCATCATATATAGGATTACTAAATATATAATAATTAATTATAATATTTAATTAATAATTTTTTTAGAAATCAAGACATGTTCAAAGTTTTTAGAATTGTGAAGGGCATGTTCATAATTTTGGGTGAGATGATCGTCCTTGAAATTTCTAGAATTATTGAGGCTATTATGGGAATTATTTACACGAGGACAGTCCTCGAAATTTCTCAAATTTATAGGGGTAGGATCATCCTTTTCTCTAAAGGATGCCCTAACCCCTCTTCCGCCATAGCTGCCCGTGGCGATTGCCCTACTCGTTGGCAATCACCAAAGGGCGGCCACCCCTACGGTTGGGGCTATCGCCCCTGCTGGCGGTAGGGTTGGCCAAGGGCAGTAGCCCCTTGTGGACGCCCCACAGCCGGTCGTGCCCGCGGGTGGTTGCTGCCCTTGCGGGTGACTATTGCCCCTTGCGGGTGCCGTTGGCCTCCCTTTCGGGTTGGCATTGGCCACAGCCAATCACCCCCTTATAGAGGGCCTTGGCCGCGGCCTGATCGTGGGTGGCCGACCCTGCAAAGGGGCTAGCCGTGGCTGGCCACCCCTCCTCCTCGCTGTCTTCATGATAAGACCCTAGAAGGAGCCCTATAGATTTTGATTCTTGAGGGGGATCAACCCTTGGAACGCTATAAGAGTTCCTCCCTTCTAGACTCGGTATAAAGGCTGAATTGAAGATAATAATTGCTTAATTAAAAGAGGGGGCGACTACATCTTAAATAGAGATCAAATTCCTAGCCTAATGGGGCTTTTGTCTAAGTGGAATTATCCTTTTACCCCTCCTATAGTCATCCTGCTTTAATAGGAACAAGGGGTGGCTAGGTTGGCTCTATATCCGACCTAAGCAGGGGGAAACCCTGGCCGACTTGCCCAGTAAGGGGGGCAGCGACTACTAAGTCCTAAGGGCTAATCTAAACCCTATCCATACTCCTTTATAAGATAGGAGTGGCTTTATTACGATCTAGCAGGGTTTTATTGACTACTTCTAGGGAGATTAGGACTCAACCCTGCTGGAGTCCTATCAAACCTACCCTCTTAAAATCAGTTTTGTCCTCAAGGCTGAAGTTCCATGAACTCAAGAAATCAGGTCTTCATCTCCTCATCAACTTAGGTGTTTGTTGGAAGAACTTAAGCTAAGTTGTTGTCTTTAAAGTTCCATTTGAGGTGGTTTACTTGGAGGATCAACTGTAATTTTGATATGATGCATAGATCTGATCTCCAGGTTGGGCCCTCAATATGATCCCCAATTTTACAAGGCCCAAAGAAATTAGGAGACCACTTTCTTGAGGCTTGAATTTCATGCTGGTGGAGATGGAGATGAAGGGGGACTTGATCTTTCTCAGGAAACTTTCTTTTGCTCTGGCGTTTGTCAGGGAGAGGTTTCTTCCCTACATAGGCTGTCACATGGTTAGTTTTTAGTGATAGCCAATCTTTCTTTTGGAATGGTGACTGCCCTGTAGTATGGTTCAGTATGATGAGAGCCCAATTTGGCATGAGCAAAGATTGCAATTCTTCTAGTTTAACTCCTCTTTCGTGCCATGGACCTGTATCCAACCATATTTTAAACTTGATAGTAATTAGTATCTCTTGTAAAAACCTCGTATAAAGTGTGGGGGAAGCCTCTGTATAAATTAGGAGTCAACCATCTTATATAAAAATAGCCCAAATTATAACTCCTGATGCATTGGCCTCAATGACCAAAGTGCGATCGAAATCAGGTAGCGCTAGTACCGACATCATCGTCATGGCTTTCTTGAGTCGTTCAATGGCTGCAGAGGCTTTATCTGACCACAAGGAGTCTTTCTTTAGTAAGAATATGAGAGGGGCACTGATCTTGCCATAATCTTTGACAAAATTTTGGTAGTAGCCTATGAGACCAAGGAAACCATGTAATGATTGTACGTTTGTAGGTCTCGGCGATCCTTGCATCGCCTTAATCTTTGTCGGGTCCATGCCACTCTATCCTCTAATATAATATGCCCAAGATACTCCAATTTATACTGTAAGAACTTGCACTTTGACTATTTAACATAAGGAGTATTCTCCTGAAGAATCGTTAGAATAGTTTGTAAGTACTGAAAATGTATATCAAGCGTAGGGCTATCATCAAAGAATACCAATACGAACTTACATAGAACACTGCAGAAGATGTCATTCATCAGGCTTTGGAAATTGGAAGGAGCATTCGTAAGTCTGAAAGGTATTACCAGAAACTCATAGTGGTTGTTATGCATGTGGCATGCAGTTTTCAGAATATCTTTAGTGCATGCCCAAATCTGATGGTATCCGGATCAGAGATCCAATTTAGTGAGGACTCGGGCTCCTTTTAATTCATCCAAGAGTTCATCTACGAATAGGATAAGATATTTATCCTTGATAGTGATAGTGTTTAGAGCCTGGTAGTCAACGCACATCCGTCACGTACCATCTTTCTTACGCACTAGCAACATCGGTGAGGAGTGAGGGCTACAGCTCGGTCGAATCACCCTAGTGTTAAGCATCTCTTTAATAATGTTCTCGATCTCATTCTTCTACAAGTGAGGATAGTGGTATGATCATAAATTTGTTGAGGTTTGCTTGGCAAAATAGGAATGCGGTGGTCTTGTGGCCAGTTAGGGGGCAGCCCGCACAGCTCCAAGAAAATATCTGTGAATTCTTTCTGGAAAAGGGCAAGCTTAGGATCTAAGGTTTGTATGTTCTCCCCCATATATGGTTGCTGAATATACATCAAGAATCCACCATGTGCTTTATGTAAAACTTTCTCCATTTGTTGCAATGAAACGATGAAAATTTGGCTCCAGCGCTTGCCTCGTAACATGACCTGTCTCCCTTTGCAATAAAATTTCATGATTAATTTAGAAAAATCCTAGGAGATATCACCTAGTGTTGTGGGCCATTCGATCCTGAGTTTGGCTTCATATTCATTGATGGGTAGGAGGAGGAAATTAGCTACCACTTCTTGGTCTTGGAGAATTTGTTTCACCCGCGAGCACCGTTGGTCGCAATTAAGTCGCAATTAATGATTCGGCCATTGGTGACCTTTATGTCAAACTTGTTGCAACCTTCAATTTGAAGTACCAAATATGCAGCAACCTTACTATTGAGGAAGTTATTAGTGCTGCCCGTTTCAATGAGAACGGTGATGAGTTGCTGTTTGAGTACTTCAACTTTCAATATCTACGGGTTGGAATAGCCGACCAATGCGTGCACTGCGTAGTTGGCCAGTTGGGACTCTTCCTCCATGGCTTCTTCTTTAGGTTCAAGGGCTTCTTCAAATGTTTCATTGTCCTCATCCTCCGCTGGTTCAATCACGAGGAGCCGACCCTTTTTGCAGTGATGCTCATGGCTCCACGATTCGTCGCAACGCCAAAACAACTCCTTGGTCGATCGTTCGCGAAGCTCGTCTCGTCAACTTTTTTAGTGCAGAGGCTTGGATGGTAGTAGAGGGGGTAGTAGGCCTCGGCATGGCTAGTCGGGGAGTGACCCTTGTCCTTCGTACCTCGTGGTTCAATTATTCTTCCTGGATACGCGCAAAGGAAATCACCGCCATAAGAGTGTATAGTTGTCGTGCCTTTACTTCTCCTTGGATCTCCAGCTTTAGGCCCTCGATAAAAGTACCTAAAAGTTATTTCTGAGACTGATTCTCATTTTGGTTAGTTAAACATATAAACATTATTTGGTATTCTTGTATTGTAGAGGTTTAACGAATCTTTGCCAATTATCTGTCGATGTTATTGAAATCGGTTGGTCTGAAGCGGTCTAGTAGTCCTTCGTTGAATCGCTGCCAAGATAGTCCTCCATGGGTGTGCTTAAACCAATTAAACTACTGAATAGTATCTCCCTCGAGGTGGATGGCAGTAATCTCCACCCGTGTGACGTTGGCGGTACGGTAGAACTGAAAATAGTGCTCCGCACGTGAGATCCACCCGATCAGGTTTCCTTCTCTCCATCTAGGGAAGTCAACCTTCATGCGTGGATTATTGAGATCAAAGGTGATGTGGCCATATTCTTGAGGATCATCTCGTCGATTTGAAGTTTCTCCATGTTGTGATTTCCTCGGGTTCGATAATCGGCTAATGCTGAATTCAGCGAAAAGGGATCACATCTTCTCTTCCATGCGGTTTCCAAAGGCTTTAAGCTTTGCATCGATAGCCTTCTCTAATATCATAGTATATACCTCAAGGTCTATAATATTGAGATCTTTTTTCTATTGTCGGGTTAGTGGCATGGGAATTTTGGAGAAGGGGTGGCCGGTTTGTCACGGACAAGAATGTAAACAAGGTGTTCGATGAAATGCTTGTGTTTGTCCATATCCTTCAGTTTAGGTACATATCTTGTATAATAAGAAGCGAGCTTGCAGCCCTAGTTTGATTTACTTTATAGCCAAGTTTAGCTTATAAATATAAGTGTGTCTTATAAGCACTTGTGGGGACTTCGGTCTGTAATGGACCATTATCCTTTGTGTGCAATATTTCTGAGATTGTAATGTCCATGGGTGTCATGTGTATTTGGCTTTATAAAGTGTTTTCTTAAGCAGTTACTTGTGGATCCCTTGGGAATTGCTTCTTTTGGCCCGTTTTCTCTTTTGTAAGTCTAAGGGGACTCTAGGAGATCTTGGGGAGAGTTGACCTTTGCGGATGGACACGCATGGGTGCCGCACGACTTAGGCAAAATTGGCTAGGCCCGTGACAATGCGGTATCAGAGTGGGATAAGCACACGCAGAAACACTTGCCATACAAACGTGGGGGACCTAGTTGGGCTGTGTGGAGGACAGCCAACACGCGCAACCGTTTGGGGGAAAATGGACATTGAGATGTAGGGAAAGGAGTCGCTTAGAGGAGTGAGCATCCAGGTTTGGCATTCAGAGGAAAGGCCAACCCCTTTGTGTGAGAGGCACCACGAGGACAAGCAAGCGAAGAAGAATGCGTAGCATACAAAGATTGGGTTAGTTGAGTTTGAGCTATAGCTCAACGTTGGCAACCAAACTTGACAGTGCTCAAGGCAAAGCGGGGCACTTGGTGAAAGATGAGACCGTGCAAGGTGGGAGGTGTTGTGTAACAACCGAAAGAGTTATACAAAGCTCACAGAGGTGAGGGAAATTGCTAACTCAAAGGATTCGGGACTCATGCAAGGGCTTGTACACGGATGATGGAGTGTTTGTGGCCATCCCAAGGTGTGATCGAAACTCGACGCCATGGAGCATCAAACCTTTGTCTTCGATATGGAAAGGATATGTCCGTAGGCGGCTGAAATGTGCAACAAGTTCAACATGTTGCTAGACCTTGAAGGGTGCAGTAGAGACTGTATTGGAGAAGGGTCGTAATCTAGCAAGTACATTTGCGGGGGCAGAACAAGGCACAAGTTGTTCAGCACGATAGGGTAGTCCAAAGGGGATGGTGGTCTCCAAAACTTCTAATGGGAAGTATGTAAAGAGAAAAGTTGCTCCGGCAGGACAGATATCTAAGAGGGATAAGTCCTAGTTCTCTAGTGGGAGAATCATGTGCAACGGACTGCACATATTGAGGAAGAGTTCCTCAAGGCGATATCTCCACAAAGCTCAATGGACCGAGTGAGCGACGAAGAGTCGTCGCATGATCTCGAATGAAGTAATGTATTGGTGGATGCATTTCAAGATCAAGTGGGGGAGCAATCCAAGGCAACATCATATGAAGGTACACTTAGGGTCGATGCAGAAATCGAACTCAACAGAGGGCTGACCCGTGGAATGGTGGATGTCAGGGCCACTATCAACTCAATGCAAATCGAGGAGCAAAGCGACTTGGGTGGAACTCGATGAAGTATCCTAGCCACATGAAGGGAGTCGACATAGAAGATGAAACATGAAGTGGAGGCACGGAGCTTTCCTTGGACAGAGGTCAATGGCATAAACTCTTGTAGAGGCAAGAGTGGGATCATGTCGTTCCATGGGTTCTTCATTCTGATGGGACAAACTTATTTTGCATGGTGCCAAAGATAAAGGGAGCTTCGAGGCACATGCAAGCTACCTCAGAGATGCATTTAACAGAGTAACTAAGGTGATTCAACTTACAGAGGCAAAGTTGGGATTTGGAGACCTTAGAACGAGGTAAGAGGATGTAGAGATATGTACTCTTGAAGAATATGCCATAGTGTTGCCATTCAAGTTGTCAGGAACACGAGGTGCATAGCAAGATTGTGCTGGTAGGGGATAGAGGCCCAAGATCCAAACAATGGTGCACCAACTCTAGCAAAGTCAGGGGACTTTAAGAGCTACTAGGCGATGGACTGTCCTAGAGCTATGCTTCATCCATGTGTGACCCAAGATTGGGTGGACAAAGGTGAATTGCCAAGGGAGTGAACTAAAAAAATCGGAGATGGCGGAGGCCCTATAATGTGTTGGCAGAGAGGCCACACATGGAGAAGTCGTACTCCGAGTTTATCACACAAGAATATATATGCAATGGAGAAAATAGGTGAAGTCAAGTATCCCAGTTCTCTTACTTATCCAGCAGGGGAGCTCTGCACAAGTTCAGTGACCCTTCAAAGAAAGCTTATGGAAGATAATAGTTGTCAAATCCTCACCATTAGTGATCGGTACTACTGAGAGTTGATTTTCCACTTCATTTCCCAATTGACTAATCGAAAGTGGGACTGATGCAAATATACTTGGAAGTGATGACTAACAGTGGAAGAAGGTTCAATGGGTAGACATTGTGGAGGAAGGACCTTAAAAACTTCAAAGTCTAAAAGGCGATACTCGTTAAAGCTCCAACAAGCATCTACCCAGTTCAAGCAATATGAGTATACTGTGATACTGGAACATAATAAGGTAGGTCTTTTCCTTCATCAGAAGGATCCGGGAGAACCAACAAGGATCAACATAACTCAGCCAACCCCACACCAGATTCAGTCATTGGTGAGTTGAAGCAGCATGGCAGATCAGAGTTTGACTACTCAACAATAGTGGTGAAGCACGACTAGGAGCCAAAGGGGCATGCTGCAGCCAAAGTAGAAGATTGAAGATTCAGTAGAATGCAAGGAGATGCAACGTCTACAGTAGCTTCGACGAGGATATCAAAGGAATAAATAGGGGAGAATGTCACGGACAACAATGTAAACAAGGTATTCGATGAAATGCTCGTATTTGTCCGTGTCCTTTAGTTTAGGTACATATCTTGTACAACAAGATGCGGACTTGCAGTAGGCTTAGCAGCCCTAGTTTGATTTGCTTTATGGCCAAGTTTAGCTTATAAATACAAGTGTGTCTTATAAGCACTTGTGGGGACTTCGATCTGTAATGGACCATTATCCTTTGTGTGCAACTTCTATGAGTTTGTAATGTCCATGGGTGTAATTTGTATTTGGCTTTATAAAGTGTTTTCTTAAGCAATTACTTGTGGATCCCGTGAGAATTGCTTCTTCTGGCCCATTTTCTCTTTTGTAAGTCTAAGGGGACTCTAGGAGATCTCGGGGAGGGCTGACCTTCGCGGACGGACATGCATGGGTGCCGCACAACTTAGGCAAAATCAGCTAAGCCCATGACAATATGGTATCAGAGTGGGATAAGCACACTTAGAAACACTTACCATACAAATGTGGGGGACCTAACTGGGCTGTGTAGAGGACAGCCAGTACGCATAACCGTTTGGGGGGAAAACAGACATTGAGATGTAGGGAAAGGAGTCGCTTAGAGGAGCGAGCATCTAGGTTTGGCATTCAGAGGAATGGAAAGGATATGTCCGTAGGAGTCGCTTAGAGGAGCGAGCATATAGGGAAAGGAGTCGCCATGGAACATCTGAACTTTCTCTTCGACATGGAAAGGATATGTTCGTAGGCGGCTGAAATGTGCAACAAGTTCAGTATATTGCTAGACCTTAAAGGTTGTAGTGGAGACTGTATTAGCAAAGGGTCGTAATCTAGTAACTGCATTTGCGAGGACAGAACAAGGCACAAGTTCAGCAAGATGGAGTAGTCCAAAGTGGATGGTGGTCTCCGAAACTTCCAGTGGGAAGTATGTAAAGAGAAAAGTTGCTCCAACAGGATAGATATCCAAGAGGGATAAGTCCTAGTTCTCTAGTGGGAGAATCATGTGCAATGGACTGCACATATTGAGGAAGAGTTCCTCAAGGCTATATCTCCACAAAGCTCAATGGACCGAGTGAGTAATGAAGAGTCATCGCATGATCTAGAAGGAGGTAATGCATCGGTGGATGCATTTCGAGATCAAGTGGGGGAGCAATCCAAGGCAACATCATATGAAGGCACACTTAGAGTCAATGCAAAAATCGAACTCAACAGAGGGCTGAACCGTGGAATGGTGGACGTGAGGGCCATTATCACCTCAATGCAAATCAAGGAGCAGAGCGACTTGGGTGGAACTCGGTGAAGTATCTAAGTCGCATGAAGGGAGTCGACATAGAAGATGGAACATGGAGCGGAGGCACGGAGCTTTCCTTAGACAAAGGTCAAGGGCATAAACTCTTGTAGAGGCAAGAGTGGGATCATGTCGTTCCATAGGTTCTTCATTCTGATGGGACAGACTTATTTTGCATGGTGCTAAAAATGAAGGGAGCTTTGAGGCATATATAAGCTACCTCAGAGATACATTTAACAGAGTAAGTAAGGTGATTCAATTTGTGGAGGCAAAGTTGGGATCATGAGACCTTAGTATCGGGCAAGAGGATGCAAAGGCGGGTACTCTTGAAGAATATGCCATAATGTTATCATTCGAGTTGTCAGGAACAAGAGGTACATAGCAAGATTGTGCTGGTAGGGGATAGAGGCCCAAGATCCAGACAATGGTGCACCAACTCTAGTGAAGTCATGGGACTTCAGGAGCTACTAGGTGATGGACTATCCTAGAGCTATGCTTCGTCCAGGCATGACCCAAGAGTGGGTGGACGAAGGGGAATTTCCAGGGGAGCGAACTAAAAATCAGAGATGGCGGAGGCCCTACGATGTGTTGGTAGAGGCCACACGTGGAAAAGTCATAATCCGAGTTCATCGCACGAGAATCTCTATACAATGGAGATGTCACCAGGAGGCAACATGGTGCAGCGGATCGTGGTGGAATAGTTCGTGGCAATGCAATACAGGTGATCTTGTCCCGTAAGGGACAAGATCATGCGGAGGTATAATTAGGAGTTACTGGGAGCTCCACTTTGGTGTACAATAAAACAAGAAGAAGGGCTATGGATTCAAGGAGTGAATGCCATAGTACCGCAGAGGCAGGTCTTTGTGTGTGCATCGAAGCTTGTAATGGATGGAAGCCTTAGTCATTAGTATATGGGAGCTGTATACCACCGAGGAAGAAGTCCAAGTGCAAATACCAGTGAGTCCCATGGAGGGGACGTGATTATGTGAATGATCAGGAGCTGTTGGAAGCTCCACTTCGGTGAACAATGCAACGGCAAGAAGGGCTGTGGATTCAAGAAGTGAATGCCACAGTACCGCAGAGGTGGGTCTTCCGTGTGTATGCATCAAAGCTTGCATCAGATGAAAGCCTTGGTCGTCAGTATATGGGGGTTGTGTACCACCGAGGGAGTAGTCAGATTGCAAGTACCAATGAGTCCCATAGAGGGGAGTTGATTATACTAAGGTGTAATCAGAGCAGCTCGAGAGTTAGACTCCTTTAGTACTCACATTCGCTTAAGGGAGCCCGACAAGTCAGAGGACAAGGCCGAGTAAGCGAACGTTGCTACCAAGGAAGCTAAAGAGAATAGAATTGGCATGAGCCCTGCAACAAGATTGCGGAGGCCATGCATAAGAGTTACAGTCTGTCTTTCCATTGACCAAGGAGAACTACTAGGAGGACACAGTGGTGTCGAAACAAGTGGTCGAAAGGGGTGAGGAAGCGACGACGAGTCCAGTGGGGCTCAGCTACCCAGAAGGAAAGCGTCGATTAGAAAGGAGGTGGACTCAGAGGAGCACCACAATACCGCAGAGGCAGATCTACCGATCACGAAGGAAGGGATGAAGATGCAAGATAACGGATAGTAGTGCTATGGGCTTGGCAGTGCCATGGTACCATAGATGCGGGACTTCCGTGAAGTCATCGATCCCTTGCTCTCATGGAGGGAGAGCATTGGTCATAAAAGGGGCCGAGGAGGTGGATAATGCAGAGGCAACTCCAAGTACCAAGATAGGGCAAAAGGGCAGAGGCCAAGAAACTTCATAAGACCAATGTCGATTGACTTCTCATCAAGATAGCCGAAATCAAGGGACTTCGGGTTGATGCAGGAGTGCTCGACCAAGGAACGAAGTAGGCAGTACATAGTACTGTACCTTTCTACTCAAGTGGAGTAGGCGGCAAAGGTGATGGAGAAGACGATACAATCCCAGAGGTGACCAGATCTATCAAAGACTTACTCCAAGTTGGGGGATTTGACAACTATTGTCTTCTATAAGCACCATGTTATGATCTTATTGGGCTTAGTGATAATCTAAACTTCTCGAAGAGAGCACGTAGTCTAGCATCCATATGCATCTTGAAAGCCTCTAATTTATCTTCGAATAAGCCCACTGATGTCATGATGTAAGGATCTCTAAACTATCAAATAAATCGATTGAGGAGTTTAGCTGTAATCTTCAAGTTGAAGGTAACAAATGGCAGCAATGTCGAGGCTATGGTGGTGAAGTCTCTAAGTGGAGGATGGCAGCCAAGAGTAGCAACAATGATGAAGGAAGAAGATGGCAACAGTAATGTCGGCTGCGGTGATGCTGCAATGTCATCGAGGCTGTAATTTTTCAAGTAGTTGATATCTGTTGAAAGATGGCAACTAAGAGATCTGAGTCGAAAGGCAACAGCAATGGCAGAGGAAGAAGAGGGCAGCAGCGATGTCGGCTACGGTTGCGGTGCGACTTTGTGGCTGCAGGTGGCATCGGTTGCAGTATGGGTGTGGTTGTAATAGGAGGAAGATGGGGTAGTGGTGTGCACGACTGTTGTGGAGGAGGGCAGCAATGGTAAGGAGCGAGAGACGGCTACTATTGTGTTCAATTTATTGATGGTCGCGATCATGATAGTTGGGAGCGAATGATTATTGCGGGTTGCGTTGTAAACAGATTACAGTGAAAGTTCAATGCTAGTAGCTTTTTACCACAAGGATCGCTACTGGCTGCGATCAAGGAGGATGGCAGTGAGAGGTTGCTATTGGTAGCATTGGGCAGTGAAAGATGCTTGCTGTAGTTGAAGGGATAAGGGAGATTAGGTGGCTGAAAGGTTGGTGGACCGAAGGCTGTGATTTTTTAGTACGATTTATGGCTATTTTGGGTGCAATTTGGGGCTACGGTTTTATGGAGTTTTCGATGCGAATTAGTGTAGTTTTAGGGCTGTGATTGCTAATAGATAAAGGTTAGGAAAAAGGGTTTCGGATCTGGGATAGATGGTAGCAAAGGTTTGAGGGATCGGTAAGGGTATGCTGCATTAGTTGCTGGTTGTAAGAGGCTATGGTTTTAGATTATTTTGTGGCTAATTTAAGTATGGTTTGGCTACAGTTTGGTAGGGTTTTAGGGCTGTGATGGTAGAGGGTGATGTTTAGGGAAAGATATTTTCAGATCTGGAAGAGATGGCAGCGAAGGTTTGATAGAATTTGACGAAGTTAGCTGCAACGTATGCTGCCTTGCAAAAGCAAAATTATCTTCATAGAAACATCAGTTTCTCAATGAAATTCCAGCCAAAAATGGTCGACTTTGGGGCTATGGTGTTAGGGGATGAAGATGAGGAAAAGATAGTTTCAAACATGGAAAATATGACAGTGAATTTAATAAAGTTCGGATGAAAGATCACTGCGGTATACGCTATACTATCGAACAGAATTCCCATCAAAGAAGTAGCAGTTTCTTGATGTTAATTCTAGCAAAAATCTAAGAAATTTATGGAGAATTTCAATATTAGAATCTAGGTTCACATGGTGACAATAGTAGCAATTTAGATCAAGAAACTTTTGGCAACATAATGGTAGGAAAATTGTTGCAAACAAGATCGCAGAATTCTCAACGTAAAATTTTAGCAATGTACAACAAAGAATTACAACACTATAATTCTAGTTTCAGAAATTTTTCTCAGAGATCAATCTTAGATGAAAGCTAAGATGATCTATAAAATTGTGTAAAAGTTTTGGCCAAAAAGGATAGATAAAAGTTTGGTTTCATGAAGCTAATATGCGAAATGCAGATTCTTCATCATAAAATTTTAGCACTGCACGACAAAGAATTACAGTGCTATTAGTCCAGATCCAGAAGGAATTATTTTTAGAGATCTAATCTTAGATGAAAGCTAAGATGATCTAGGAATTTGTGTAAAAGTTTTAGCCAAAAAGGACAATCAAAATTTTATGTTCAAGAAGCAACAATCGGTTGAATTTTTTCTGTAGCATTTCCCATCGCAATGATGATTATGTTTATGATGGTAGAATTTTGCAACAAGAAAACTTTGGAAAAACTTCTCTCACATAAAAGATAAAGGAATAGCAGTAGCAGGAGGTGCGGGCTTTGGAGTTTTTACCATATCTATGATGTTGACGCAGAGGGCGGCGGTAGATTGATAGATCTACGGCTTAGTGGGCGGCGGTAGAGGCGATGTCAAAAGCAATTATAGGAATTGCTTGGGAAGGTGGAGGCAGCAGAGATAGCTATAAGGCAACATGAACACGGCTCCGATACATGATGATAGAACCCTAAATGGAGCTCTATAGATTTTGATCTTTGAGGGGGGATTAACCCTTGGAACGTTATAGGCGTTCCTCCCTCCTAGTAGTCAGCCATATAGCTAAATTGTAGATTGATCTTGCTGGATAAAAAGAGGTGGAGGCTATATAATTATATAGTGCTCTAAACCCTAGCCTTAGGTGGGTGCTTCTTAAGTGACTTCCCCCTTTTGCCCTTCTTATAGCTACCATGCATAAATAAAAGGGGTGGCTACCTAAGTGGCTGCACAAGCCACACCCCTCTGCTAGAAACCCTAGCCAACCAATGCAGTGAAGGGGGTGGCAACCACACTTCTTTATATGATAGAAGTGACTAGGTGGGGTTTTATTACAATCTCACAAGGTCCTTATTAATTACTTCCAGGGTGATTAGAACTCAACCCTGAGGGAGTCCTATTAATACATCACTATATATGAGTTCTGATAACTTAGTGGCTCTCTCTCTAGTTTCACCAAAAGGAGAGTTAGTCATCTTCCCATGAAGGCAAGGTTCGTAAGTTACATATGATCCATAGTCAAATGGATCTAGGTATTCATCTTTCAGCAACTTTTAAATCCTTCCCTCATGTATATGACCTAGCCTATAATGTCATAGGTATGCATTATTTATCTTATCACTTTTCCTCTTAGATGTATTTATATTCATAATGTGTAAAGAAGTGTCTAACACATATAAGTCATTTATCAAGATCCCTCTAGTGATGATCTCATTGTCTATAATTATTGAATAACTATTAGTTCTAAACTAATTTATATTCACTAATTGTCAAACAAGAGATAAAAATAATATTTTTGATAATAGAGGGAATAAAATAACATGAATCTGATGTAATGATACTCTACGAAGTAGATGTAGGGTTACCTCCCCAATGGTAACAGTAGCAACTCTTGCTCTATTGCCCATCCTGAGGCCTATCTCGCCTTTGGCCAATCTCCTAGGTCTTGCCAAAAACTGCAATGAATTGCATATATGTAAGCACTCCCGATATCCAATACCTATATGTTATCATGAAAATATAACAAGTGAAGACTAATCATGAATATACCTAAAGCTTCTCCAAGCTTCTATTTTGCCTTATCTACAAGGTAGTCCTTATAGTTCCTCTTCCAATGCCTGTCTTAACCACAATGGATGCACTGTCCTTTGTCCTTTGTCTTTTGCTAGATATTTCTTGACAACCTTTGCTTTACCCGGTCTTTTTTTGCTCTTGCTCTTCTTAAGGGTTTTCCTAGCCTTCCTTTTCCTATTGGTCTCACTAACATAGAGAACTAACTTTTCTTTCTTGATAGTACTCTTAGTTTTCGTCAAAATATTGAGGAGCTAAGGTAGAGTCACCTCAAACTTGTTTATATTAAAGTTAATAATGAATTATGAAAAGGAATTTAGTAGGGATTGGAATATAAGATCAACATACAGGTTATCCTTTAGGATCATCTTTATACTTCACAAAGCAAGCGATCTCATCCTCGCTTGTCTTTTCCTTCGATGTGGGCCCAATCATGTTAAGGACATATATGATTTTCTCTTTCACGAGAACAATTCTCAAATTGTGGAGTCTTTAGACCAATGAGGTGGTTGGCATCAAGTATGCCACATATAGGTTTTGCAAGTGACAAACAAGATATA
The DNA here is from genome assembly GCA_021527575.1 of Ensete glaucum. NCBI lineage: Eukaryota > Viridiplantae > Streptophyta > Magnoliopsida > Zingiberales > Musaceae > Ensete > Ensete glaucum. Next base: position 42,490,627 of record CM038551.1, on the reverse strand, counting down.
GCATAAATAAATAACATGTAGACTTTACAAAAAATACTAATTAAGATATGAACTTATATCTTAATGTACTCTCACTATTTTCCTAGCGAATCATATGACACCCTCGATATGTGAGACGGAAGTCTCCAGCAGACTCCTAGTGGGGATCGGGATCGAATCAACATCTTAATGCAACCTCGAGGGACTTGACCAATTACATTAAGCCCAAAAGGTAGGTAACTCTTCCCAATCATAACTCCTTGTGATTCCTGTCATGTTCGACCTTGGAATCATCATGGTCTTGAGGGACTCGACTAACTATGACGTTCAATTAAGTCATCACCATCGCTACAAGCTGAGTCTGATTTGATGATATACCCTCGAGGGACTCGACAAAGTATAACGTGTCCTTAGGTCACCGATGACATCTCTATGTCATAGGCAAGATCTCGATCACATAGATAGGTGAGCCTTGAGGGACTCGACTAACTCAACCTATGTCGTGATTTAATTTCTTCCTATAACAATGGAAGGCCATGTGGGTCAATCTTATTACCACACGCTTACCGACTTAATATCATCGTAAGAGAGGTTTCTGTTTTGTATCAATCTCCTTATATGTTGTGTCACACACATATATATTTAATATATATATCTACATCGTATGCAAATATATATACATATATCTAATAGGTGTATAACACATCACATATGCAAGCTACATCGAATGATCATGAGCTGTTACCTAATATGATTAAGCCCGAGCCAATGGGCCTAATCACTCATAATAGGATCTATGTGTGCATCGGCACATCTCCATACCTTGTGATCATCGATCTCATCATCATCGATTTTGTCGGATCCTCATCGCATTACCATGCGTCGTGATCTCCCACCATAGCATTGTGGGTCCCGCTGTCACCTATATGCTCTCGTCGTGCCTCTCCATGTAATTACAAATAATTACAAGCATGCAGGCCCGACAATAAATGAGAAAAACGAAAGCTCGCAGGCCTAAATAATAATAATAATGATAATAATAATAATAATCACAATTACACATATTACAACAGATAGCTCATGATTATCCATCCACATCATACATCACATGTACATTACATCATATGTAGGATTACTATATATATAATAATTAATTAAAATATTTAATTAATTATTTTTCTAGAAATCAAGACATGCTCGAAATTTTTAAAATTGTCAAGGGCACTTTCATAATTATGGATAAGAGGACAATCCTCAAAATTTCCATAATTGTTAAAGGTGTTTTCAGTATTGTGGGCATAGGACAACCTTTAGAATTTTTCAAATTTCAGTGGGAGCATCACAAGCGTAGCGAAAATCAAAATAAAATTGGTTTCCTACGTAGATCAAATCATCATGCAAAAGATTGGGTCACGAGAAAATCGTAAAAATGATAAAACTGCATCATGTGATAGATTGATTATTTAGGGAGATTGTATATCCCTGTATTCTAGATCCGGATGGAGAGGATAAAGAAAGTCAAGCATCTTCCTCTCTAACAGTATCCACACGATGAATCTCTATAGTGAAACTCCCCCAATCTGATCTCACAACTCTTGCATAGAGGGGAGGAGGAGAATAGAAGGGAGTGGCCACAGCTGTAGCCTATCAACCATGAACCTCCCTCCTATTTATAGAGAGCCACCAAATACCCTAGGGTTCCTGCCTTAGTGGGTATTTGATCTATATCCAATAACCCTCTAACCTTGCATTATTGGATCTTAATCCAATAATCTCCATAGGCCTCTAATTTGGCCTCAAGCAAGGAGCCCATTGGTATAGAGTCTCATCTAATGAGAATAGGGGCTAATTGGATCTCCATCCAATCCTCTATTCGTTGAAGCATCTATCATATGTGTGTGACCCTCTAGACCCGATACTGAGCTAGTCATGAGTTGCTCTCATCAAAACTCTTTCTGATATAGTGAATTATTATCTCCATAATAATTCACTTGTCTCATCAACTATGGATGTACTAGGCCACTACGCCATAGTCCCTACATGGTATAGAGGGATCGAATCCTTCAGACCTGTAAGTCCTTAGTTACCATATATCTATAATCCCTCATCTAACTAATATCCCAAAGACCGTATATTTGACATGATATTGTCAGGTCATATACGGAATCTGTCTAAGTCCTGCTCTAATCGGATTCTCCTAGAGAACTCCTTCTCTATTAATCCGAATGACTCTAGCTAGGAATTTATCCGAGCAAGCACATATGAGATATTCCTCTCATGATACTGAGAGTGAACAATCCTCTATTGACACTCAATTACCTTTGTAAGGTTAGGTACTAATCCCGATAACCAACTGTTCCAGATCTGAAACTTTCCAAACCTATAAATCTAGCATCAAAGAAAGGAGTACTCATATAATATATCCTTAGTGTCTCAAGTCGAAGGACCAGATACACAACTGGGACTATAGAATCACTGTCTAACATTAGGTATCATTAACCATACATCATTCTATAAGCAAATCAATCAGTAAACTCATTCTCCAATGAGCACCTGTACTATATCCATATTATCTCCACACGAGTGGCTGTGAGACCAGTCGCCTCCATCATATAGATAGGTATATAGTACACCAGTTTATCTAGTTATGTCGATATCCTTGTCGAGTAATCTATGACCAGGATTATTTAGGATCTGTATTTAAAGATGAATCAATCTTGTTATCATGATCTTATCATGATCTGATTCTCATTACATAAAACCAAGGACATCACAATATATATACAATAAATAATATAATATAAAAATATACCAATATTAATCATAAGTAAAAAAATCACGTAGCTTGTCACATGTGCTATCACTCACGTGATTGGTTTGTAGGGCACCTGTAACCAGTAATCGACACACGGCAGCACCACCTCTGCTAACTACTATTGTAACGCACATGTGCCTCTGTCATTGCTACCACCGCCCCCATCTACCGCCTACAGCCACAACCCTCGTGGCCATAGCTGCTACCCTCTCCCTCGTCATTGTCCTCCTGTGCTATCTCCCTTGCTGCCGCAGCTGCTTCAAGCCGCTACCCTTCCACCACTGTCGTCACTGCTTCCCGTTGCCCAGCCGCATCAACGGCACCCCCCATCAGCAACTAGTAGCCCACCACCCTTGCTGCAGCCCTTGTTGTTGTCGTTGCTACCTCTTCATTCTACAGCCTCCTTTGTTGCATCCCCTACCACTGCCATCTTGCAACTGCGTCAACCGCTTGCTACCACAACTACTCCCAGCCATGCCATCTACCTTAGTAGTAACCGCTGCCTTTCTCCTCCTTAATCGCAGCCTCACCTGCCATATAGCGACACCGCTATCCCCTTCCACAGTCCTCGGTGTCCCCTACTACAGCACTCTGCCTCCCCTACTACAGGCATTGCTATGCAACCGCGCTGTTATCCCCTACTATAGACCTCCTCGTCCCCTACCGTAGCCCTCACTGCTGCCCACTGTCACTGTCCCTCCCTAGTCGATGCCGCCTCTTACAGCCACACAGTTGTCGACCACCACTATCCCTTTCTTTTCCCATGATGCTGCTTCCCATTGCGATTCTATAGCCACTTCTGTCGCTGCCACCATATTTCCGTTTTAGCCATCCCTTGCTTTCGCAGGTGCCCACTTCCTCTGCAGCCACACCAAATACAATGTTACTGATGCGATAGCTACAGATGATGTACTAGACATAAGGTTTAAAGCCTCTAAGGCCCGCATAGAAGACAGATTGCAAGAACTCCTCTGTGAATTCAGAAAAAGTTGATATGAAAAGTATGATCATGGGCAAGACACAAGGTACCCACGCATAAAGGTGGAGCTTCCAAGATGGGAAGATAGAGACCCGACCGGCTCGATCTCACGTGCTGAAATGTTTTTTTCATTTTCACGAGACTCGGGAGGAATCCATGGTAGAGATAGCTTTCACTCAACTCGAAGATGATACGATCCAATGGTATGATTTATACGAGACCTATCACGGAGTTCCTTCATGGGATAGTTCAAGAGAGAACTGTTGATTCGCTTTGGACTATCGAAGTAGAAGAATATTAATGGACAACTTGCCGAAATCTATCAGACTTCTATAGTATAGGAGTACTAGAGCAGATTTGAGTACTTGTCGAACCAAACCCATGCTTGGTCCGAGATATAATTGATGATAAAATTTATTAAGGGATTTAATCCCGATATTCGGTGTGACGTTAAATCTCACTATCCTCGCACCATGATAGCAACCATATCATTTGCCAACGTGCATGAAGGAAAAATCAATGCAGACACTTGTCGAAACAAAAGCTTCTATGGATAGGAAAATTCAACAAAGGACTTCAAAATGGTCAAAATAGACAATCACAAGCAAGAGTAGCTTCTGACGATTGAGCCAACTAAGAAGGAATAAAAAATTGACAATGTGAAGTCTGATCATAAATGCTAGGCCCAATTCAAAGACAAGATTGCTGATGGATGAATCCTCACTTGTGGTGATAAGTGTTCAAAGGTAAAACTGATTATATAGGGAAAACAACTACTTGTGGATTTCCTTTTGATGCCCCAAGAAGACTTCAAAGTGGTGATTCTCAAAAAAAGACATGATACTATCACTAGCCATCAGATGAAAAGGATTCTTTAGAAAACTACAATGGCAACTGCACGAGAAGACCAAATAATTGCTTACACCAAGTGGAGACCCTACTTAATCGATGAAAGAATCATGATGCATGACAAATATTAAAGTGCTCTCGAAACATGATATTGCTCAACCTTGAGGATAAGACTGATTTGAAGTAGGCGGGTCTGTTAGGACCCTAGCTAGGTCAAGTCCATCGGTTCTCAATTAATTCAAGTTGAGTCATGTTGGTCTATTTAGTCAAAATTAGCTATAGGTCGGGTGAGCCCAATCGATTCATTTATGAGTTAGTTAGAGTTGGTTTTTATCTTCGGTTAGGATAAAGTCAGTTATTATTTTCAATTAGGAGATTTCTATTAGTTAGTTAAGAGTCCAAATTTAGTGGGACTCTGAGTTCGAGAGTAGAGAGACTCTTGGCAGAGCCCTATAAATAATGGTGTAAACTATTTTATCAAGAAAGCAATAAAGTCTAGTTTTAGCCAAAAGGTAAAACCCTAAGAGGCAGATCCCCTTGAAGTGATCATTTATTCTCCTTTTCCATCTCCATCCATGATAGAATCCTATGGGGTTCTATCAAATCTACCATGAGGATATGGTAGGGTTCTTAAATTGATATATAATTAATTAAATAATTTAATTAATTATTATTATCTAGTAGTTCTACATGATGTGTACATGTGATGTATGATGTGAATGGATGATCATGGACTGTGTGATGATGTGTTTGTGTGTATGTGATTATTATTATTATTATTATTATGGTCTATAAGCCACCTTCACTTTCTCATTTATATGATTGGGCCTGCATGTATATAGTTATGTTGTAATTATACAAGAGGGCATGCTAGAGCGTGGAGGTGCCAGTGCGATCTATGAGGTCTTGATGAATTATCATCGAGTATGAAAATGCACCGACGTGCCAGAAGGATCGATGAGGATGAGAGTGGATGATTATAGGACATGAAGATTCACCCAGCACACATAGACTCTTTTATGAGTAGTCAAGCCTTCTGGCTCAAGCCTGATTATATTAGTCATTGATCTATAATAATCTAGTATGATTGCTTATATGTGATATATGCATGTCTATGCACCTACTAGATGGTGTGTGTGTGTGTGTGTGATATATTATATTTAACTACGAGACCAAATTAAAAACCCTCTTCAAAATTAATATTTAGTTGATGAATGTGAGACAATTAGATTAACCCATGTGGCTTTCATCATTATAGGCGGAGATCATTTTTTGATGTAGGCTGAGTTGGCCGAGTCCTCGAGGCTCACCTATATTGGAGTTTGAGATGTTGCTTATGATATAAAGATGTCATCGATGACTTGAGGACATAGTATGCTTGGTTGAGTCTCTCGAGGCCATGATGGTTTAGAGGTCAAATAAGATACGAATCATAGGGATTTGTTATTGACAAGAGTTATTTACCTTTCTGGACATAGTGTGATTAGTCGAGTCTCTCAAGGTCATGATAAGACATCGATTGGATCCTGATATCCACTAGAAATTTGTTGGAGATTTTCTATTCACATACTAGAGGGAGTTGTGTGTTTCATAGGAAAATAGTGGGAGTGAATTAAGATAGAAAACTATATCTTTTTGTAAAATCTAAAGTCTGCATATTATTTACCATTTGCTACACCTTTATTTTCAAAAAATATTATTTTTGAATCCTTTACATAGCATACTTGAGGCCAAATGCCTCACTAGTCCAAATTACACAAATTGGCTCCACAACCTGAGAATCATTTTCACGGTGGAGAATATCATATATGTCATTGACACAATAATGCCCATGCTAGAGGAAGAAGAAAGTGAGGATGAGATCGCTCGCTACGTGAAGTACATAGACGATTTCGCTCTTACTAATTGTTATATATTGGCCTCTGTGTCTCCCAAGCTACAAAGGCAGTATAAAAGCATAGATATTAGTTCTTTCCTCCTTCATCTTTGTCGATTATTTGAGAAACAAAAAGGACCCAACGATATGAGATATTCAAGAGTCTCTTCTATGCTAGGATGATTGAGGGGGCATTGGTTCAAAACCATGTCCTTAAGATAATTACGTGGATTAAGAAGCTCATAGATCTATAAATGGTCATAGAGGATAATCTGTGTGTGGATCTCATACTTCAGTCCCTCTTAGTGTTTGTATCATAGTTCATTATGAATTTTAATATAAACAAGCTTGAGGCAACTCTCCTTGAGCTCCTCAATATTTTGAGAGAGGCTAAGAACACTATAAAGAAAGAGAAATTGGTTCTCTATACTTGTGAGACCAAAAAGAAAAAGGGGGCAAAGGAGTCCCTTATGAAGGGCAAAGGCAAGGGCAAACCGAAAAAAACAAAGGTTGCTAAGAAAGACCTGACAAAGGACAAAGGCCATACTTCCACTATGGTAAAGATGGGCACTAGAAGAGGAACTATAAAGAGTATCTTGTAGAAAAAGTGAAACAAAAGCTTAAAAAAGCTTTAAGTACTTTTATGATCAATCTTCATCCATCAAAAAACTATGATAATGCATGGGTATTGGATATTGGTAATGCATCTCATACTTCCAATTTATTGTAGGTTCTGGCAAAGCCTAAGAGGTTAGCGAGAGGCGAGGTGGACCTTAAGATGGAGAATAACATAAAGGTTGCTACTATTGCTGTTGGCGATATCACTCTACATCTGCTTGGTGGAGTTATTTTTACATTAAATGCATGTTATTTTGTTCATTCTATTATTAAAAATATTATTTTTATTTCCTATTTGATAAATAATGGATATAGACTATTTTTTAAGAATAATGAATGTTTATTAATTATAAATGATGAGATTATCAGTAAAGAAATATTAATAAATGGCCTATCTATATTAGATATTGCTCCACATGTCATGAGTATTGGTGTGTCTAAGAGGAAGAGAGATAAGGTAAACAATGCATACATATGACATTGTAAGCTAGGTCATATCCATGAGGGAAGAATCAAAAGATTGCTAAAGGAAGGATATTTAGATCTATTCAATTGTTAATCATTTACAACTTACAAATCTTTTCTTTATGGGACCTTAACTAACTCTTCATTTAATGAAACTAGAGAGAGCCACTGAGTTGGTAATACTCGTACATACTGATGTGTATGGTCTTATGTCAACTTAGGCCATAGGTGGTTACCCATACTTCATTATATTCAACTGATAACTTCTCTAAGCATGTATATGTGTACTTAATGAAGTAGAAATCTAAAGCATTGATGAAATTAAGGGACTGTGCAAATTTGTGAGATACCCTAAGAAAACTTGTGGGTATTATTTCTATCACCTCAAAGATAATAAAGTCTGTATTACCAAGAGGATATTGTTCCTTGAGAAGGAACACATTCTTGGTGGAAATAATAGGAGCGTGATTGAGTTGAGTGAGGTTGGAGAACCAAGCTCAAGCACCATTTCAAAAGACAAGTCTGTTTAGGTACTCAACACACAAGTTTCAACTTTGCATTGGTTTGAGAGAGTATCTAATCCTCTGAAGATATATATAGAACATATCGGGAAGAGGATATTGAGAATATTATTCCTCAGACCTACGAGGAGGCTATTACTAGCATAGACTCTAGGAAGTGGCAAGAAGCCACAAATTTTGAGATGGTTTCGATGTACTCCAACAAGGTTTGGAACTTAGTTAACGCACTTGAGGGTATTATACCCATTGCATGCAAGTGAATCTTCTAAAACAAAATAGGAGCAGATAGAAAGGTGGAGACCTATAAGGCAAGGCTAGTGGCTAAGGGGTATCGTCAAAGGCAAAGTGTTGACTATGATGAAACATTCTCACCCGTAACCATGCTAAAATCCATTTTAATTCTATTTTCCATTGCAGAACACTATGATTATAAGATCTCGTAGATGGATATGAAAATTACATTCCTCAATGATAACCTTAAGGAGGAGATGTATATGATACAGCCTAAGGGATTCGTGTCCAAGGAGAGCCTATATAAGGTGTGCAGATTACTTAGGTCTATCTACAGACTAAAAAGCAAGCTTCCCAAAGTTAGAACACAAGGTTTGATGAGGCGATCAGATCTTATGACTTTATTAAAAATGAAGATGAGCCATATGTGTATAGGAAAAGTAACTGAGAGTGTTGTCACCTTCTTAGTCCTATATATGAATGACATCCTAATCAATTGAAGTAACATAGGAATGCTCTCCATGGTTAAGGCTTGACTATCTAGACACTTCTTCATAGACGTAGGAGAAGCATCCTATATTTTAGGAATTCAGATCTATAGAGATAGATATAAGATGATGTTTGGTTTGTCCTAGTCTAGGTACATAGACACCATTGTTAAAAGGTTTGACATAAAAAATTTTAAGAGAGGTCTCATACCAATGAGATATGGGATATCACTTTCTAGGAGTATATCCCCTAAGAATCCTGAAGAAAGGGTAGACATGAATAGGATACCTTATGTCTCTATGAGAGGGTCTATCATATATGCTATGCTATGTACCAGAACTGATATAACATATGTTTAAGTGTCATGAGTAGATATCAGATCGATCTAGGTTTGGAACACTATAAGGCAGTAAAGTGTATCCTTAAATACTTAAGAAGGATTAAAAATCTTTTACTAGCATACAAAGGAAGTGGCCTCTAGATTGAGGTCTACATAGACTCGAGTTTCTAGTCTGATGTCAATGATAGCAAGTCAAATTCAAGGTATGCGTTAACCTTGAATGGAGACCCAATAAGTCAGAAGAGTTTGAAGCGAGATACTACTACTGACTCAACCACAAAAGTGAAGTACATTGCTATGGTAGAAGTAACAAAAAAGAGAGTCTGGATGAAGAGGTCTCATATCGACATGACATAAATATCATTTTCTAAGAGTATATCCCTGAAGACTCCTAAAAAGGGATAGAGATAGATATGATACCCTATGCATTTACGATAGGTTCTATAATATATGCTATGTTATATACAAAACAAAATATAGCTTATGCTCTAAGTGTCATGAGTAGATATCAAGTTGATCCAGGAATAAAACATTGAAAGACAATAAAATACATCCTTAAATACTTGAGAATGACTAAGGATCATATACTGGTATACAGATGAGGTAGCCTTTATTGAATCTTGAATTTTAATAATGAAATCAATTAATAAATTTATAAACTAATATATTTTTAAGATAAATAGAGGAAAGACGTTGATTATGGATATTACCCATCATAGGATAAATTGTCAAAGAAAGAGAATCAGACATTGGGTCGGTAGAATATCATGTTGGAGATTAGATATTAGGTTGGAGGATTGGTTGACATGCTGAAGGATAGAAGGATTGAGTACTATGCTAAAAGATTGGATGTTGTGGAAAGTCAACTACCAATAGATCGGATGATACATCAAAGGAAAAGATGATGCGTCACAGGTTTGGACGAAGTGCCAAATAATCAAATGATATGTCAGAATGTTGGACAATATGCTGATTGCTTCATGATTGTGCTATATATATATGATTGAGTGGTTAAGTTTTGATCGAGGTTGTTTGGTGTCAAATTGAGTTAATATTCGGCTAAAACCATGCCAACTTAATTAGGAGCCCATTGGGCATAAACTAGGGCCAAATTAGGCTTGTTAAAGTGTTAATTTAGTGACCTAACATAGGCTTGGGTTGTGGTACTACCAGGCCTAAGTGGTGGTACCACCCAAACAGTTGGAAAACATTGTTTTATGCTTTTTCAGATCTTGGAATGGTAGTACCGCCCGTGGTCGATGGTGGTACCATTTAGGCAATGATTGTACCACTTAAATCGATGATGGTACTCCCAAAGCCTAGATTCTAGGGCTTTGTTCAGTGATAGTACCACCCAATGTCGGCGATGGTATCGCCAATACCCCGAAACTCAAGAATTTAAATTTTAAGCTCTATTTTTGAAGTCTTTGGGGATTTATAAATATCCCACTTATTCTTACTTGATGCAAGAGAGAAAAATGGTGAACCATAAAGAATTCTTAAGGTTAAAAATATTATAAACTCTTGAAATTGTTTGAGTCTCTTCCTCTTTGAGTTTAGCGATTATTTTAAGGAGGTGTGAGGTCTTATGTAAAAGAGTTTGTGTGAAGGTTCTCTCTTGAGCCTGGTAAAACGAGAAGGGTTGTAACAAGGGTAGTTTATCTTCACCTATTGGTAAGAAGATAGATAGTGAAAGTCGATGATCTTGAGAGAAGAGGAATCAGGAGTTGACATAGGCTAGGATAGTCAAACCATTATAAATCGGTTTGCATTTCATTTCTTGCTTTGCTTTATCATTGCTTACTGATTTACTTCACTTACTATCCTCACTTGCACTCTTGGTTAAATGTATTTTTATTAATATTTTTATTTGAACTTTTCTGATCGGATTCATTCGCGATAGCACTAATTCACCCCTGCACCCTACTCCGCCCGCCCCTCTTAGTGCAATTACAATACTAATAGCCTCTAGTTGAGGGCTACATGAACTTGAGTTTTCAATTCAATATCGATGATAGGGTATGTGTTCACCCTGAATAGAGGAGCAGTAAGCTAGAAGAGTTCTAAGCAAGATACTACTACTAACTCATCTACAGAGATGGAGTATATTAATGTGACAGAAGCAACAAAGGAGGGAGTTTGGAAGAAGAAGTTTATTACAGATCTAGGAGTCATGCGAGCAACGAGGAGCTGATTCCTTTATTTTACAACAATAAGGTGATTACTCAAGGAGAAAACCTAGGTCTCATTAGAAGTCCAAGCATGTTCTGAGTGTTAGGATCAATTGGCACTAAGAGAGAGGGGCGGGGGGCGGGGTTGAATTAGTGCAAGTGTTGAAGACTTCGATTTAAGAAAAACTTTTGCTCAAAGTAAAAATAATATCCAAAGTATTTCGTTCAAGTAAAGTAAGTGAGCAATTTATAAAATGATGCTAAGTTTCTTGCTTAAAGAAGGCTCAGGTAAGAATATACAAATCCAAAAGAAAAGTTAAGAGACACTCACAAATTTATAGTGGTTCAGCCTCAACTTGGCCTATGTCCACTCCTCGAGTCCTCTTCTTCGAGGTCCATCGGTGTCCACTATCAATCTTCTTCAGGTGAAGACCAAACCCTTACACTTCCCACACAGGCTCAAGAGAGGAACCTTATAAGCTATACACTTATAACTCACAAGGGAAACTTTACAAAGATTACAATTCTTTTTCTCACTCGCTTGTCCCCTTTCTTTTTTTGCATAATTTTAGCACACTATTTTTCACAAAATTTCTAGCCTAATGTGTTGTGCTAAATGTAAGAAAACTTAGGGTATTTATAGACCCCAATTGTATTTATAAATTGAAGCCAAAAATCTAAACTCATATAGAAAATTCGGGTATGGGTGATACCACCATCGGGGTCGGTAGTACTACCGTTGAAAGCTACTTGAAAAATAGGTGGCAATAGTACAACTGCTAACTTGGGTGGTACAACCACTGACTTGGGTGGTACAACTATCAAGAATCTTGGAAAAGTGATTCCCTCTACTTTTCCAATCTTGACATGTACCTTCAGTTGACCCATTTCCAAGTCAACCAATTGAGCTCAACCTGAGCTCAATCCAAATCGAAGTGTGGACCCGATTTGCCTCACTTAAGTTAATTTAGATTCCTTCCAAATCTAACTCAAGTAGGACTCAAACCTTAACGATGCTAACTACGACTAATTAATTACAACCATTGTGACCGTCAAGTCCAACAAGACCCTCCTAACTCTCGACAAGCTTTTTGGCAAACTCGACGATCTTCCGGTGTCTTCCTAGCAAGCTCCTGATTACCTCCGTCAAGCTCCCAATGAACTGTCGATAAGCCCCCGATACCAACAACAAGCTTTCCATGAGTCTCTTGGCGAGTTCCCACCACATCGTCCGAACCCCGACCCGATGCCTGGACTGACTTAGGCCCACATCCAATTGTAATTTTCTTTCTCTATCATAGTTAATCCTGCATCAATCATCTCTAACACATATGTTAGATCAACAATCCATCTCCCTTTTTTATGATGATAATCAATTGCTGATAGGAGTTAATCTTTACTCTCTCTAAATCTGTCATAATCCAAATAAGAAAAATTTAAATTCAAGAAAACCAAACACTCTTGAATTGAAATATTATAATATCTATTTATCAAATTTGAAATGATATACCATGAACTTCAAAAATCATCAAATCATCAATGATACATGATATAACATTAATTTCAACCATAAAATCATAGATCATTCAAGGATATTCTAGGAATTTTAAAATTTATACATTAGTCATACAATTAATTTCAAAATTTTCTTCTTGTAAAAAGAAAAAATACCTCATTTTATCATTTTTCATTAATATGCTATTTATTCTCATTTGTATTATTTTTTATATTTATGTCATCAATATACAATTTCTCCCCTTTTGTCATCAATAAAAAGAGTTGAAATAATGAGCAAATAATTTCAAAATACATAAACTCAACATGCGTCAAAATTTTTCATATTTGTACAAAATAAATATTGATTGAATGTTTAATATTTCATTGACCCCCTAGTAAAATAGGATAAAAATATAATTTTCTCATGAAACTTGAACCACTACCATCTACTCCCCCCATCTTAATAAGCTGCCCTCATTTCTGAGTTCTCTTATTAATATGATATTACGTTCTCTTAGCTTCCATCAACAATTAGTCTGCCTATACTGTCTATGATTCCTATACTTATTATTACTGAAAAGCCCATGTCCCGTCTACCTGTCCTTTCTTTTCTTTTTACTTGCTTATTTCTTGAAGCTGAAACTTTGACTTTCCTTTACTAGCACTACTTCTTCTATCTCTACGATCATTACTCGTCCATTCATATAAGTCTGCTCTTACTTATGATCCTTCTTCAGATCTTGCGCATTTTATATTTCAACTGATCGGATCCGGATCCTTATTCATTTTACGATTCAATGAATTCATATAGCTAGCATTATGTGGTGGGCCCTCCCTGTAAGATATTCTGTACTAAAGCTTTCGTATAGGATAGTCCAAGCCAGACTGACTTAATTGTATAGGGCAAAGGGGAGAATGAACCCCCTGACTTCATCTTTCCCTTTTTGTAAATAAGAAAGAAGTAGAAACAAGGGAGGGGAGTGAAAAACATCATATCACAAAAATAGGGCTCAATCTTATAAATTCCAAGATTCAAGAAAAAATTTAGAGCTATCTATTCATTTTATGTAGATTTCAAACAAAAGTAGCAAATCATGCATTTTGATGGTTTAGCATTCCTAGTTCTCTTCTAACAAAGTCAAATTGCTCTTCATTTAATGGTTTAGTAAAAATATCTACTAATTGATACTTAGTGTCATTAAATCCCAAAGATATGTCATGATTAATCACATGATCTCTAGTGAAGTGATGTCTAATATCAATAATCATAAAGTGTTGCATGCATTATAAAAACATTTAAAAAGTGCTTCTCAGTATTAAAAAGTACATGTCATAAGAGAATACTTCATAAGAGTGCAATGAGTACAACATATTAAGTTCCACCAACTTCTTCCCCTTAGTTTTAGTCATAAAAATCATTATTCAGGTGGTGGTAAACCGAAGTGTCTAGATTATGCATTAAGTTGTTGATGGATTTGCTGTATCTCAGTCATTAGTTGACGTAGTTCAATTCAATCCAACCGTGTTACTATGGAGTTATCGGATGATGAAGGTGTTGGCTACATCACAGTTGTTGCCTTAAAGGGACTAGTAGGAGGAGATGAACTTCCCTTAAGTATAAGTGTTTGAGGTTCTAGCTCAGGTGAGGAAGGATCAGTTCTTTTAGGCAATCTAGTCCAAACACCATTTCCTACAATGCATCTTAGTCTTCTTAAGAGATTTATATTAATAACATTATATCTATCTAACTTGACAATTTCTTCATTTAGTGGAATAGCTATATTACATGCATGTATCAATCTAGTTATTAATCAACCATATGGAAGCATTATATCTTTAGTTGAAAGTTTAATTATATTTTGCTCAACATATATCCAAAACAGTAATCATATCGTGTCATGATCCAATATATAGTACCTAGTTCCATTTGATTAATTTTGTCATGATGAAATTGTTTAGGAAGTAGAATACTAATCACTCTATGATGAATTAGTTTTGTGTTGAAAGGTAACATGTGCTCATAACTTTTAGGAACAATAGATAGATTTAGGTTACCAAAAATGATGCCTAATGCTTCAGAATAAATAACCCTTATTGATTTAGTGTCCCATTGTCCTTAAAGTAGCAACCACTTCTTTTCAGGTATTCCTATGAGATTGCAAATTAAACTATCTATAATAGTTAAATGATGGCCCAAGAGGTATGTAGATACCCTATCTTGATCATCTATATACAAGTTGTTGTAGAATAGTCTAACAAGTCTAGGATAAGTGGGTTCAGTCATTTGAAGGATGGTTAGGGCTTCTAGTTAGCAAACTATTTGATTGGTTCTAAATCTATTAAATCTTCTCGATCTACATATTTACCCTTATGAACACTTCTAAACTAAAGGGTTGAGAATTTTAGGGCATGTTCATAGGTATCAAAGAGTATATGGTTAAAGGTTTCATCCAATCTCTTCTTTCCTTTGTCCCTTGAAGATCTTCTAGGAGCCATTTAAACTACGTATATTGCGAATAAAAGGTAAGATCAAAGAATAGATTGAGAGAAGGATTTTGAGAGTTACCTTTGTTGTGATCTCCAAGAGATGAAGATTGGTCCTTAGTTTTAAAGAATAGAGGGATTTCTCTTGAGTGTCTAGAGGAAAAGCAAAGAGAAAGAGAGATTGAAAGGCTTTTAGAAAGAAGAATAGAGGGATTTCTCACACACTACTGGTTTTCGATTTTTTTATTTTTCTCAGGATCCTAATCTTTTGCACGATAATTTGATCTGTGTGTGAAACAAGTTTTTTATTTTGATTTCCACTGTGCATGTGATACTCTCACTGAGATTTCCCAACACTTTAATAAATCTTTGATCAGAGTCATTCGGATTGATAGAGAAAGAGTTCTATAGTATAATCCGATTAGAGTGAGACTCTGATGGATTTCGTATTGTCACGAATGGTCGTCGCTCAACTACAATGCTTTTGCTCCTTGAACTGTTCATCACTTTTTCTTACTTGTACATATGTTTGCCAGCTTGTTTTACCTTGAGTTTATGTGTTTTTACCTAAGAAATGTGAGTGAAAGTAGTGTAGAAGGCTACAGAATAATCGCTCGCTATGCGGGGCCAAAACAGCCCAGAACAACCCTGTTTTTGGGTCTTTTTCGTGTGCTATGGCAACCTTTCGGAGCGGTGCAAAATGTCAGCCATTTCAGCACCTTGGAACCCCCCGGGTGGCACCAGGCTGGATGGGATTCCGGGTATATGTCGGGCGTAAGTGTTCATCAGCAATTTAACTTGTCTTGCATCCGATACCTTGGGAACCGTCGTTTGTGGACTTGTGACCATTTCTACAACACTCCAAAGTCCTATTTCACTCTCTTTCTCTCTTTTCTTTACTGCACTGAAGGTGTTCGACAAATTGTTTGTATAGCTTTCGGCTTTGCGAGACGCCGGGACGTGTTCGTCGCTTGCTTCTAAGCTAATCAACTTCTTCTTTGTAGGTCCTATGGGACCTGAAGAGGTTATAAGAGGGCTGACCCTTTATAGACAGATAACGCGTTAGGCGTTTTAGGACTTAGGCAATCTCAGCTAAGTCCCAAACAGTGGGCAAGGTTGCTCCATGACTTAGGCAATTTCAGCTAAGTCTTCGAGAGCGCCGCGAGGGTGCCGCATGGCTAAGGTAAATTTAGCTAAGTCCATGACAGTGTGGTATCAGAGCAGGCAAGCAATTCATATGAACAGCGAAGAAGATTCGCAATCTCGTAATGGTGAAATATCATGGTGAATCGAGCAAGATGGGGCAAGCCAGACCCTTGCTCCAAGCAGTCATAGGTGGGCTGTAAGTGCAAACTCGCTCGTAAACAATGGGAGCCGCTCATGAGGAGCTCTACAATGAATAAGACGAGTGTGAAGTTGGGCATTCTCTATGAGGGGAGGAGCACTATTTGGAGCACCAACCTACAATAAGTGCCACAAAGAGAGAATTATAACGATAGAGATCCGCCTTAATGTTCTTGAAGCGAGCGTGGAGGAACTCTACCAAGGCCAGCGAAGGCTACTTAGGGTAGAGAGCTCGCTAGAAGAAGCTGAATCTCGGATCGAGAAAGTTCAATCCCTGATTGATCAACTGACAGAGGACACCAAAGATTTCGTATGATATCTACATGAAGTTGTGGCAGAACTCACGGCTAAGGTGATGGTGTTAACAAGGACTCTTGATGCGAGAGGGAACAACACCCACGCTGCGCCACCACAAAACTTCAGGGCACCAGAGTCGTAGTGCTACGGAGGTGCTAGGGATGCCAAAGAGCTTGAAAATTTATTGTTCGACATGGAACAGTATTTTCGTGCTACACGGCTCGATTCTGAAGAAACCAAAGTTGCTATAGCAATAATGTATCTGAATAGGGATGCAAAACTTTGGTGGCGAACCCGTTGGGAAGAGATCTAGCAAGGCCGATGTCAAGTAGATACATGGGGAGACTTGAAGCGAGAGTTGAGAACTCAGTTCTTGCCCGAGAACACAGAGTTTGTCGCAAGAAGGAAACTGAGACAACTTCGCCAAAGTACAACATTCCGAGAATATGTGAAATAATTTTCAGCACTAATGCTGGATATATGGGACATGTCTGAGAAAGGCAAGTCATTCAGCTTTCTCGATGGCTTAAAGCCATGGGCACAACAAGAACTACATCGGAGAAAAGTCACCGACGTAGTCGGGGCAATTGTAGCTGCGGAAAGGCTAACTGACTTTGTTTCTTTAGATGATTTGAGAAAGAAGAAACAATCTTCAAGAAATTGCCCATCTAAATACTCTCAAGTAAAGGAGTCTGGGGGCGAGCAAAAGAAGAAGAATTTCCATAAAGGAAAGGGCTCAAGAGGTAGAGTCCCAAAGCCTACTGGATGCTGCTTGTGTGGAGGACCGCACATGGTGAGGGAGTGCCCACAAAAATAGGCACTCAATGCTTTAATGGCATCAATTCTACCCCATAATTCAGATAAGGGCAAAGCCATCGCCCTTAGTTCGAGCAGTTCTAACTCCAGTAGCGACAGTGAGGCGTCGCAAGGACCCAGGATGGGAGCAATGCATTTGTTGAATGTGTTACGGGGTCAAGTGGGGGAGAACACAAAGGCAAAGCCACTGAAGGCAGGAAGCAGCGAGTTGATGTATGTGGACATCAAGCTTAATGGCCGAACAACCCATGCAATGGTGGACACGAGCGTGGTGCCATTGGATGACTTCCAAATGATTCTCGGAATGGAGTTTATGCACGCAGCAAAGTTGGTGCCAGTACCATTCCTGAACTTCTTGTGTCTAATGGGAGGCGACGATCCCTGCATGGTTCCAGTTTCTCGAGGAGGAACCAAAGACCTACAACAAATATCGGCTTTGCAATTGAAGAAAGGGGTATGAAAAGGTGAATTAACCTTTGTAGCTACTATGAAGCTAGAGACACTTGACGGGGAGGCCATTCAGGAACTTGCTATTGTGGGGAACATCTGAAAGGAGTTCTCAGATGTGATGCCAACAGAGTTGCTGAGAACACTACCACCACGCAGAGGCATGGATCATCGGATTGAGCTGGAGCCGGGAGTAAAACCTCCAGCGAGACTACCATACTGCATGGACCCTCTAGAGTTGATAGAATTGAGGAAGCAGTTAGATGAACTGCTAAGTGATTGTCTCATCCGCAGTTCCAAAGTACCTTTCGGAGCTCCAGTCCTCTTTCAGAAGAAACAAGATGGGAGCCTCCGATTATGCATTGATTATCGAGTCCTCAACAAGATGATAGTGAAGAACAAGTACCCTATCCCGCTCATCGCGGACTTGTTCGATCAATTGGGCAAGGCAAAGTACTTCTCCAAACTTGACCTTCAGTCAGGGTAATGGCAGGTGCGCATTGCAGAAGGTGATGAGGCGAAGACTACCTGTGTGACTAGGTATGGAGCATTCGAGTTCTTGGTGATGTCTTTCGGCTTAACCAATGCTCCGACCATATTCTGCACTCTCATGAACTGGCTGTTCAAGGAGTATCTGGTCAAGTTTGTGGTTGTCTACTTAGACGATATCGTCGTCTAAAGCCAAACACTTGAGGAGCATGTTAGACACCTCTGGACAATTTCAAAGTTCTCAAGGAGAACACCTTGTTCGTGAAGGGAAAAGTGCTACTTCGCCTAAACAGAGATTTTATTCTTGGGCATCGAATTCGGAATGGGTCCATTCGAATGGACAAGGCTAAGGTGTAAGCTGTGGCGGACTAGAGAACACCAAAGAAGGTGCCAGAGTTGAGATCCTTCCATGGGTTTGTTAACTATTATCGGCACTTCATAGCTGAATATTCGAAGCGCACAGCTCCGTTGACGGAGTTGATAAAGAAGGAGCAGTCCTCGAGATGGTCGGACAAATGTGAGGCGGCATTTCAAGACCTGAAGACTACTGTGTTAGAAGAACATGTACTCAGATTATCGGACTATGGAAAGTCTTTTGAAGTTCATACAGATGCTTCTGACTTTGCTATTGGAGGAGTTCTTATGTAGGAGCGTCATCGAGTGGCCTACAAGAGTCGCAAGCTCAACGAGACCGAGCGACGATATCCTATACATGAGAAGGAGATGACAGCGGTGGTCCACTGTCTATGAGTGTGGCGACAGTACATTCTGGGAGCACCATTTGTGCTAAGGACAGACAATGTCGCATCGAGTTACTTCCAAACTCAAAAGAAACTCTCCCCAAAGCAAGCACGATGGCAAGACTTATTGGCTGAGTTCGACATGGTGATGGAGTACAAGCCCGAAAAAGCAAATGTCGTAGCTGATGCATTGAGTCAGAAAGTGGAGCTAGTGAATGTATACAGTTAGAGGGCGAAGGCTAAGTAAGTCAATTGCACTCCAACTTTCTTTCCAGGATCAGGGATGGACTGTACCGAGATCCTCAAGCATTGACTGATTCAACTTATCAAAGAGGGCAAGGCACAATGATTTTGGGTCCAGGGGGGACTCATTTATACCAAGGGGAACATAGTTTATGTCCCACGAGTGGATAACTTGAGGTGTGAACTCTTGAAAGAGTGTCATGATTCCCTTTGGGCTGGATATCCGGGTATCCACCGAACAATAGCTCTCGTGGAGAGGGCCTTCTATTGGCTGAAGATGGGGACAGATGTGGAGGAATATGTTCGAACATGCCTTACTTGTCAAGGACAAGATAGAGCAACAGAAGCCAGTGGGACTTTTGGAGCCGCTGCCCGTACCAGAAAGGCCATGGGAGAGCATTTCCTTGGACGTCATATCAAGCTTGCCTGCAGTAGGGGGACTTGGATTGATATTCATGGTAGTTGATCAGTTTTTAAAGTATGCAACATTCATTGCTGCACCCCTATATTGCTCAACGGAGGAGGCGGCTAAGTTGATGATGAAGAATGTAGTTAAGTATTGGGGAGTCCCACACAACATCATTAGTAATCGAGATTCTCGGTTCTTTGGACGATTCTGGACCAAGTTGTTTAAGTTGTTGGGGTCTAAATTATACTTCTCCATAAGCGTCCACCCTCAAACGGATGGTCAAACAGAAAGAATTAACTCGCTCTTGGAGCAATATCTTCGGCACTACGTGAGTGCCAACTTACGAGATTGGGTGAAGCTGTTGGACATAGGCCAATTCTCCTATAACTTAAAATGAAGCTCTGCATTCAACAAGAGCCCATTTGAGATTATTACGGGACAACATCCATCAACTCCTCACACCGTGGTTATTGGTTATATAGGGAGTAGCCCATCAGCCTATCACTTCGCAAAGTAATGACATCGCAATGCAGATATTGCACGGGCTTACTTGGAGAAGGCAACTAAAAAGATGAAGAAGTGGGCAGACTTGGGAAGGCGACCACAAGAATTTAAAGTTGGTGACATGGTATTGGTGAAGCTCCAACCAACATCACTCTAGTTCTTTATACACAAAGTGCACAAAGAATTAGTACGTAAGTATGAAGGGCATTTCCCAATCATCAGCAGAGTAGGCAATGTCTCATACAAGTTGCAACTGCCAGCATGGTTCAGAATTCACAACGTCTTTCATGCGACCAACTTGAAAGCCTACTACTCAGATCCGCGAGATGATTCTCGAAATGTTCCAACTCGACTACCCCCCACCAAAGCCTCTTATGAGAAGTGAGTTGAAACTATTGTAGTGGATCGTAAGATAAAGCTACCCAATGGAGCATAGCAAATAGAGTACTTGGTGAAGTGGAAAAAGCTTCCTCAAACAGAAGCCAGTTGGGAGCCAAAAGATGCCCTATGACATGAAGAAGCTCACGTCAAAACCTACCAACAAGTGTCGATGAGGGCATCGACAGTTTAAGTGGGGGAGAATATCACGAACGGTCATCACTCAATTGTAATGCCTTTGCTCCTTAAACCATTCGTCACTTTTTCTTTTTTCTACATATGTTTGAAAGCTTGTTTTGCCTTGAGTTTATGTGTTTTTACCTAAGAAATATGAGCGAAAGTAGTGTGGAAGGCTACAGAACGATCGCTCATTGCACTGGGCCAAAATAGCCCAAAACAGCCCTGTTTTTGGGTCTTTTTTATGTGCTGCGGCAACCTTTCTGAGTGGTGTGAAATGTTAGCCATTTCAACACCTTGGAACCCCCCGAGTGGCACCGGGTTGGATAGGGTTCCGGGTATATGTCGGGCATAGACGTTCATCAGCAATTGAACTTGTCTTGCATTTGATACTTTGGGAACCATCGTTTGTGGACTTACGACCATTCCTACAACCCTCCAAAGTCCTATTTTGCTCTCTTTCTCTCTTTTCTTTGCTACACTCAAGGTGTTCGACAAATTACTTTTATAGCTTTCCGCTTTGTGAGACACCGGGATGTGTCCGTCGCTCGCTTCTAAGCTAATCAACTTCTTCTTTGCAGGTCCTACGAGAACTTAAGAGATTGTAAGAGGGCTGACCCTTTACGGACAGATAACCCATTGGGCGTTTTAGGACTTAGGCAATCCCAGCTAAGTCCGGAACAGTGGACAAGGTTGCTCCACAACTTAGGCAATTTCAGCTAAGTCTTCGGGAGCACCGCGAGGGTGCCGCATGACTTAGGCAAATTCAGCTAAGTCCGTGACAATATGGGGTTTGATAATACCATGCTCGATATATGGTCTCTAAGGTTTTAGATAGATAAGAGACTATGGATATATGATAAATGAAGGTAGATAGGTCCAATGAATTAGTTTCCCCTGTATTGTTTGGGTCTATGATGTAGTGGCCTAGTACGTCCATAGTCGATGAGTTAATGAATTATTAAGGGATAATAATTCACTGAGTCAGAAGTAGTCTTGATAGGTGTGGCTCATGGCTAGCTCGGTATTGAGCCTAGAGGGCCATGGATATATGGTAGATGTTACGATAAGTAGAGGATTGGATATGAGATATCCTATGAACCCCTGTTTTATTAGATATCCAATAAACCTCTATTATATTGGATCATTTGGGTGAAACTCAATAAGAGCAAGCAATGATTTTTGGATAGAGATCCAATAATCGAGGAGGCTTAGGGTAATACGATAAAGATCCAATATTCAATAGGGCAGGATCTATTAGGGTTAAGTTGATACAGATCTCTATAAATAAAAGAGGGATCAAAGGGTCATAGGCTCAACTCCTTTTGGCCACCACCTCCTATTATCCTCCCTCCCCTCCTTAGTCAATAACCCTCTTGGTGGTGCAAGAGGACAGCAAGAAGGGGCCAACCCTTCTTGATCACTTTTGCAAGGTGGTTTGTGAAGATTGTGTGGATTCGTGCTACGAAAGGGGTGTCACTATTTATCTATTATGTGGATCACAACTATAGAGGAGGACATCTAACCTCCTTCATCTTCGGATTTAGATCTATAATTTCGGGAATATACGATCTATCCTAGGTAAAACATCTCACACGTGATACATAGTTTATTTGGTTTTTTAGCTTTTTACATACCAATCTCCTCACGATGTCAGATATTAATTTCTTAGGAGACTGATTTTGTTTTTATATTTTGATATGCATGTGATGCTCTATTAAGGTTTTTTAATAATCCTGAGATCCATCTTACCTCTCATTAGTCTCCTAGGCCTTGATAGAACTTGCAACAAACTATAGATATAAGATGTTACTCATATCCAATACCCATACATTATCAAAAAATTTTGACAGATGGAGATTATTCATGAGTGTACCTAAAACTTCTCCAATCTATTGTTTCATCTTCCCTGTAAGTAACTTTTTGCAGTTCCTCTTCCAGCACCTATCTTTGTCATAATGGATGCATTGACATTTATCCTTTATCGGGTCATTCTTAGTAACCTTTACTTTTCTCGATTTACCCTTGCCCTTCTTAAGAGACTTCTCTATCTTCCTTTTCTTTCTAGTCTCACTAGTAGAGAGAATCAATTTTTCTTTCTTGATGGTACTCTCAACCATCCTTAACATATTGATGAGTTTAGGAAGAGTCGCCTGAAGCTTGTTTACAAAAAATTCATAATAAATTGTGGAAAGGAATCTGGGAGGGATTGAAGTATGAGGTCCACACACAAGTTATCCTCTAGGACCATTCCTAGACTTGTGAGCTTCTTAATCCACTTAATCATCTTAAGGATATGATTCTGAACCAATGTCCTCTCAATCATCCTGATGCAAAAAAGATACTCGGATATCTTTGAGTCATTCCTTATTCCTCAAACAATTGGTAAAGATGAAGGTTGATAGAACCGACATCTATGTGATAGAACCCCAGAAGGAGCTCTTTAGATTTTGACACTTAAGGGGGATTAACCCTTGGAATGCTATAGGGGTTCTTCCTCATAGACTCGGCACAAGGCTGAAATCAAATTGATGATTGTTTGATTCAAGAGAGGGGGTGGTTACATCATTATATAGGGTTTTAAACCCTACCCCATGGGGTGCTTGCCTAACTAAAATTATCTTTTTACCCCTTCTATAGCCTACCTATCTTAGAGAGAACATGTGGCAGCTAGGTTGGCTCTATAGTTGACCTAATCGAGGGGAAACCTTGGCCGACCAGCCCAGTAAAGAGGGCGGTGGCCACTAAGCCCTAAGGCCCTAATCTAAACCATAACTACACTTTTTTATAGAATAGAAGTGGCTAGGTGGGGTTTTATTATAATCTCACAAGGTTTTATTGACTACTTCTAGGGAGATTAGAACTCAACCCTATTGAAGTCTTATCAAACTTGCCCTCTGAAAATCAGCCTTGTCCTCAAGGCTAAGGTTCCATGAACTCGGGGAACCGGGTCTTCAGCTCCTCATATGATTCTCATGTTATCATCAACTGAACTTTGGCCTCCTCATCAGTTAGGGTGTTAGTTAGAAAGATTTGGGCTAAGTTGTCTTCTTTAAATTTCCATTTGAGGTGGGATACCTGGTGGATCAACTATAATCTTGATTTGGTGCGCGAATCTGATCTCCAGGTTAGGGCCCCAATGTGATCCCCAATTTTGCAAGGCTCAAGGAAATCGAGAGACCACTTCCTTAAGGCTTGAGTTTTCTGCTGATCAGGCTGGAGGTGTAGGCAAACTCAATCTTCAATTTTCATCCATTCTGAAGTTTGTTGGGATGTCGTTTCTTCCTTGTATGTGCTATCATATAGTTAGTCTTTAGCCTATCTTTCTTGTGGAATGGTGACTACCCTCTAGTATGGTTCAGGATGATGAGAGCCTAATTTAGCGTGAGCATGGATTATAATTCTTTTGGGTTTACTCCTCTTTCATGCCATGGACCTGTATCCAGCCAAATTTTAAATTTGGTAACAATTAGTATCCCTTGTAAAAACCTCGTGAGGAGTGTGGGGGAAGCCTCGGTGTAAATTAGGAGTCGACCATCTTGCATAAGAATAGCCCTAATTCCAACTCTGGACACGCCGACCTCAATCATAAAAGTGCAGTTGAAATCGGGCAACACTAGGACCGGTGTCATCGTCATAGCTGCCTTGTATCATTCAAAAGTTGTAGAAGCTTGTTCCGACCACAAGAAGGAGTTTTTCTTTAGTAGGGACATAAGTAGAGCATTAATCTTGCCATAATTCTTTATAAATTTGCGGTAGCAATCCGTGAGTCCAAGGAAGCCATATAGTGATTTTATGTTTATAAGTCTCGGCCATTCTTGCATTGCCTCAATCTTTGTCGAGTCAACCGCCACTCCATTCTCTGATATAATATGCCCTAGATAGTCCACTTTATTCTTTAAGAAGCTACACTTTGACTGTTTAACATAAAGAGTATTCTCTCGAAGAATGGTTAGAACAGTTTGTAAGTGCTCAAGATATATATCAAGCGTAGGGCTATAAATTAGAATATTATCAAAGAATACCAATACGAATTTGCGTAGAAACCTTCAAAAGATGTCATTCATCAAGCTTTAAAAGGTAGAAGGAGCATTTGTAAGTTCAAAAGGCATTACGAAAAACTCGTAGTGGCCATTATACATGTGGAATGCAGTTTTCGGAATATCTTCAATGCAAACCCGAATATGATGGTATCCGGATAGAAGATCCAATTTAGTAAAAACTCGGGCTCCTTTTAATTCATCAAAGAGTTTGTCTATGATTGGAATAGGATATTTATCCTTGACGATGATGGTGTTTAGAACCCAGTAGTTAATGCACATCCAGCATATACCATCCTTCTTGCACACTAGCAACACTGGTGATGAGTAGGACTACAACTCAGTCAAATCACCACAGTGTCAAGCATCTCTTTAATGATATTTCCGATCTCATCCTTCTGCAAGTGAGGATATTAGTATGATCGAAAATTTGCTAGAGGTTTGCCTGGTACAATCAGAATGCGGTGGTCATGCGGCCGGTTAGGGTGCAACTCACGCGGCTCCGTGAAAACATCTACGAATTCATCCAACAAGAGGGCAAGCTTAGGATATGAGTTTTGTATGTTTTCCACCTTAGATGGCTGCTATATATGCATCAAAAATCCACCATGTGCTTTGTGCAACACTTTCTCCATTCGTTGCGACGAAATGGTGGAAATATGGCTCCCGCGCTTACCTCGTAACATGACCTATCTTCCTTTGCAATAAAATTTCATGATTAATGTAAAAAAATTTCATGAGATATCACCTAGCATTATGAGCCATTCGATGCCATTTACAGCTTCATAATCATCGATGGGTAGGAGGAAGAAATTAGCTACCATTTCTTGGTCTTTGAGGAGTAGTTTCACCCGTAAGCACTGTTGGTCACAATTGAGGATTCGACCGTCGGTGACCTTTACATTGAACTTGTTGCAACCTTTGATTTAAAGTACCAAACATGCAATAACCTTACTATTAAGGAAGTTATTTGTGCTACCCATGTCGATGAGAATGGTGATGGGTTGCTATTTTAGAAGTCCTCCAACTTTCATTGTCTGCAGGTTGGAGTAGCCGGCCAATGCGTGCACTACGTAGTTGGCCGATTGGGACTCTTCCTCCATGGCTTCTTATTTAGGTTTAAGGGCTTCTTCAGATGGTTCATTGTCCTCATCCTTTACTATTTTAATCATAAGGAGCTGGCCCTTTTTGCAGTGATGTTCTTGGCTTTACAATTCATCAAAGTGCTAACATAATCCTTTGGCTGATATTCACGAAGCTCATCCCTCATCAATGTTTTTAGTGTGGGGCCTCGGATGGCAGTAGAGGGGGCTATACGCCTCATCATGGCTAATAGGGGAGTGACCCTTATCCTTCGTGCCTCTTAGTTCAATTGTTCTTCTTGAATACATGCCAAGAAAATCACCACCATAAGAGTATACAATTACCACGCCTTTACTTCTCCCCGAATCTCTAGCTTTAGGCCCTCAATGTAAAAATTATTTTTCAGACCAATCCATAGTTTGATTAGATAAATGTTCAAACCTTGTTTGGTATTCCTGTATTTGAAGGTTTGACGAATCTTTGCCAATTGTCTATCGATGTTGTCGAAATCGGTTAGTCCAAAGTGGCTTAGTAGTCCTTCCTTGAATCACTACCGAAAGAGTCCTCCAAGGGTATGCTCAAACTAATTAAACCACTGAATAGCATCTCCCTCAAGGTGGATTGTAGCAATCTCCACCCATGTTGTCACGAACGGTTGTCGCTCAATCGCAATGCCTTCACTTCACGAACCATTCATTGCTTTTTCTTGCTTGTACATATGTTTGGTAGCTTGTTTTGCCTTGAGTTTATGTGTTTTTACCTAAGAAATATAAGTGAAAGTAGTGTAGAAGGCTGTAGAATGATTGCTCACTGCACGGATCCAAAACAACTATGTTTTGGGTCTTTTTTATATATTGTGGTAACCTTTCTGAGAGGTACGAAATGTCAGCCATTTCAGCACCTTGGAACCCCCCGGGTGGCATCAGGCTGGATAGGGTTCCGGGTATATGTCGGGCGTAGGCGTTCATCAACAATTGAACTTGTCCTGTGTTTGATACCTTGGGAACCATCGTTTATGGACTTGCGATCATTCTTATAGCCCTCTAAAGTCTTATTTCACTCTCTTTCTCTCTTTTCTTTATTGCACTCAAGGTGTTCGACAAATTACTTGTATAGCTTTCCGCTTTGTGAGACATCGGGATGTGTCTGTCACTCGTTTCTAAGATAATCAACTTCTTCTATGCAGGTTCTATGGGACCTTAAAAGGTTGTAAGAGGGCTGACCCTTTGCAGACAGATAACGCTTTGGGCTTTTCATGACTTAGGCAATCCCAGCTATGTCTAGAACAGTAGGCAAGGTTGCTTCACGACTTAGATAATTTCAGCTAAGTCTTCGGGAGTGCCGCTAGGGTGCCGCATGGCTTAGGCAATTTCAACTAAGTCCATGACAGTGTGGTATCAGTGTAGGCAAGCAATTCAAATGAACAGTGAAGAAGATTCACAATCTTGCCATGGTGAAACATCATGGTGAATCGAGCAAGATGGGGCAAGCCGAACCCTTGCAACAAGCAGCCGCAGGTGGGCTGCAATTGCAAACTCGCTCGTAAACTATGGGAGCCGCTCATGAGGAGCGCTATAGTGAACAAGACGAGCATGAAGTTGGGTATTCTCCACGAGGGGAGGAGGCGCCATCTAGAGCGTCAATCGGGAAAAAGAGCCACAAGGAGAGAATTATAACGGTGGAGACCCACCTTGATGTTCTCGAAGTGAGCGTGGAGGAACTCTACCAAAGCCAGCAAAGGCTACTTGGGGTAGAGAGCTCGCAAGAAGAAGCTAAATCTCGGATCGAGAAAGTTAAATCCCTGATTGATCAACTGACAGAGGACACCAAAGATTCCGTATGACATCTACACAAAGTTGTGGCGGAACTCACGACTAAGGTGATGGTGTTAACAAGGAATCTTGATGCGGGAGGGAATAATACTCGCACTGCACTACCACAAAACTTTAGGGCACCGGAGCCGCATTGCTATAGGGGTGCTAGGGATGCCAAAGAGCTTGAAAATTTCTTGTTCGACATAGAATAGTATTTTTGTGCTATAAGGCTCGATTCTTAAGAAACCAAAGCTGCTATAGCAACAATGTATCTGAATGGGGATGCAAAACTTTAGTGGCGAACCCGTTGGGAAGAGATCCAATAAGGAAGATGTCGAGTGGATACATGGGCAGACTTGAAGCGAGAGTTGAGAACTCAGTTCTTGCCGGAGAACATAGAGTTTGTCGCAAGAAGGAAACTAAGACAACTCCGCCAAAGTACAACAATCCGAGACTATGTGAAATAATTTTCAACACTGATGTTAGATATATAGGATATGTCTGAGAAAGACAAGCTATTCAGCTTCCTCGACGACTTGAAGCCATGGGCACAACAAGAACTACATCGGAGGAATGTCACTAACGTATTCAGGGCAATTGCAATCGCGGAAAGGCTAACTGACTTTGTTTCTTCAGAGGATTCAAGAAAGAAGAAACAATCTTTGGGAAATTACCCATCTAAATACTCTCGAGAGAAGGAGTCTGGGGGCGAGTAAAAGAAGAAGTATTTCCATAAGGGACCAGGCTCAAAAGGTAGAGTCCCAAAGTCTAGTGGATGCTTCTTGTGTGGAGGACCACACATGGTGAGGGAGTGCCCACAAAAATAAGCACTTAATGTTTTAACGGCATCGATTCTACCCCATAAGTCAGACAAGGGCAAAGCTATCATCTTTACTTCGAGCAGTTCTAACTCCAATAGCGACAATGAGGCATTGCAAGGACCCAGGAGGGAGCAATGCATTTATTGAATGCGTTGCGGGGTCAAGTGGGGGAGAACACAAAGGTAAAGCCACTGAAGGCAGGAAGCAATGAGTTGATGTATGTGGACATCAAGCTTAATGGTTGTACAACCCGTGCAATGGTGGACACGGGCATGACCCACAATTTTATTGCCAATCGTGAAGCTAAGTGACTTGGATTAATCTTGGAGAAGAGCCCAAGTCATATGAAGGCGGTGAACTCAAAAGCCAAGTGGATCTCCGGATGAGCAAAGGGGGTCCCCATCAAGATCCAGACATTGAGCGGGAGCATAAACTTGATGGCGGTGCCATTGGACGACTTCAAAGTGATTCTCAGAATGGAGTTTATGCACCCGGCGAAGTTGGTGCCAGTGCCGTTCCTGAACTTCCTGTGTCTAATGGGAGGCGACGATCCCTGTGTGGTTCCAGTTTCTCGAGGAGGAACCAAGGACCTACAACAAATATTGGCTTTATAATTAAAGAAAGGGGTGCGAAAAGATGAATCAACCTTTGTAGCTACTATGAAGCTTGAGACATTTGACGAGGAGGCCATTCAGGAACCTACTGTTGTGGTGAACAACTTGAAGGAGTTCTCAGATATGATGCCATCAGAGTTGTCGAGAACTCTACCACCATGTAGAGGTGTGGATCATCAGATTAAGTTGGAGCCAGGATTTAAGCCTCCAACGATACCACCATACCGTATGGCCCCTCCGGAGTTGGCAGAACTAAGGAAGCAGTTAGATGAACTACTAAGCAGTGGTCGGACAAATGTGAGGCGGTATTTCAAGACCTAAAGGCTGTTGTGTTGGAGGAACCTGTACTCAGATTACCAAACTAGGGAAGTCTTTTGAAGTCCATATAGATGCTTCTGATATTGCTATTGGAGGAGTTCTTATGCAAGAGGGTCATCCAGTGGCCTATGAGAGTCATAAGCTCAATGAGACCGAGCGACAATATCCTATGCATGAGAAGGAGATGTTAGCGGTGCTCCACTGTCTATGAGTGTGGCAACACTATCTTCTGGGAGCACCATTTGTGCTAAGGACAGACAATATCACATTGAGTTACTTCTAAACTCAAAAGAAAGTCTCCCCAAAGCAAGTACGATGGTGGGACTTCTTGGCCAAGTTCGACATGGTAATGGAGTATAAGCCCGGAAAGGTAAATGTTATGGCTGATGCATTGAGTCGAAAAGTGGAGCTAGTGAATGCTATATAGTTGGAGGGCGGAGGCCAAGTAAGCCAATTGCACTCTAACTTCCTTTCCAGGATCAGGGATGGACTGTACTGAGATCCTTAGGCAATAACTCTGATGCAACTCATCAAAGAGGGTAAGGCGCGATGATTTTGGGTCTAGGAGAGACTCCTCTATACCAAGGGAAACAAAGTTTATGTCTCGCGAGTGGATAACTTAATGTGTAAACTCTTGAAAGAGTGTCACGATTCCTTTTGGGCTAGACATTTGGGTATCCACCGAACAATGGCTCTCGTGGAAAGGGCCTTCTATAGGCTGAAAATGAGGACAGATGTGGAGGAATATGTTCAAACATGCCTTACTTATCAATAGGACAAGGTAGAGCAGTAGAAGCTAGTGGGACTTTTGGAGCCACTGCCTGTACCAGAAAGGCAATGAGAGAGCATTTTCTTGGACTTCATATCAAGCTTGCCCACAGTAGGGGGACTTGAATCGATACTCGTGGTAGTTGATTGGTTTTCGAAGTATGCAGCATTCATTGCCGCACCTCTATATTGCTCAGCAGAGGAGGCGGCTAAGTTGATGATGAAGAATGTGGTGAAATATTGGGGAGTCCCACACAACATCATTAGCGATCGAGATTCTCGGTTCTTGGGGTGATTCTGGACTGAGTTGTTCAAGTTGTTGGGATCTAAATTATACTTCTCCACAAGCCTTCACCCCCAAACGGATGGCCAAACAGAAAGAATTAACTCGCTCTTGGAGCAATATCTCTAGCACTACATGAGTGCTAACCAACGAGATTAGGTGAAGCTGTTGGACATCGCCCAATTCTCCTACAACTTATAGTGGAGCTCTACATCCAACAAGAGCCCCTTTGAGATTATTATAGGACAACAGCCATCAACTCCTCACACCCTGATTATTGGTTATATAGAGAGTAGCCCATCAGCCTATCACTTCGTAAAGAAATGACATCGCAATGCAGATATTGTACGTGCTTACTTGGAGAAGGCGGCCAAAAAGATCAAGAAGTGGGAAGACTTGGGAATGCGACCACAAGAATTTAAAGTTGGTGACATGGTGTTTGTGAAGCTCCAACCAGCATCACTCCAGTTCTTTAGGCACAAAGTGCACAAGGGATTGGTACGCAAGTATGAAGGGCCTTTCCCAATCATCAGCAGGGTAGGCAATATCTTATACAAGTTACAACTGCCAGCATGGTTCAGAATTTATAACGTCTTCCATGCGAGCAACTTGAAGGCCTACCACTTAGATCCGCAAGATGATTCTCAAAATGTTCCAACTCGACTACCCCCTACCAGAGCCTCTTACAAGAAGTGAGTTGAAACTATTCTAGTGAATCGCAAGATAAAGCTACCCAGTGGAGTGTAGCAAATCGAGTACTTGGTGAAGTGGCAAAAGCTTCCTCAAACAGAAGCTAGTTGGGAGCCAGAAGACACCCTATGACATGAAAAAGCTCACGTCAAAGCCTACCAATAAGCATTGACGAGAGCGTCGATAGTTTAAGTGGGGTAGAATAACACGATTGGTCGTCGCTCAACCACAATGCCTTCACTCTGTGAATCGTTCATCACTTTTTCTTACTTGTACATATGTTTGACAGCTTGTTTTGCCTTGAGTTTATGTGTTTTTACCTAAGAAATGTGAGCGAAAGTAGTATAGAAGGCTGCAGAATGATCACTCACTATGCGGAGCCAAAAGAGCCCAAAACAGCCCTATTTTTGGGTCTTTTTCATATGTTGCGGTAACCTTTCTGAATGGTATGAAATGTCAGTCATTTCAGCACCTTGGAACCCCCCGGGTGGTATCGGGCTGGATGGGGTTCTGGCTATATATCGAGTGTGGGCGTTCATTAACAATTGAACTTGTCTTGCGTCTGATACCTTAGGAACCATCATTTGTGGACTTGTGACCATTCATACAACCGTCTAAAGTCATGTTTCACTCTCTTTCTCTCTTTTCTCTATTACACTCAAGGTGTTTGACAAATTACTTGTATAGCTTTTCACTTTGCGAGACGCTGGGACATGTCCGTCGCTTGTTTCTAAGCTAATTAACTTCTTCTTTGTAGGTCCTACGGGATCTTAAGAGGTTGTAAGAGGGCTGACCCTTTGCGGACAGATAACGTTTTGGGCGTTTCAATGACTTAGGCAATCCCAGCTAAGTCTAGAACAGTGGGCAAGGTTGCTTTATGACTTAGGCAGTTTTAGCTAAGTCTTTGGGAGTGCCACAAGGGTACCGCACGACTTAGGCAATTTCAGCTAAGTCCATGACAATGTGACGTCAGCAGTTCTGTAGAACTGAAAATAGTGCTCCACCCGTGAGATCCATTCGATCGGGTCTCCTTCATCCCATCTAGGGAAGTCAACCTTCATGCGTGGATTGTTGGGATAAGAGATGATGTCACGGCCCCCCGAATTATATCAGAAATTGAGAGGTGTGACCATGTCATAAATCGATAATATTATCAACTACATAATCCATCCAGGATCCAGACAACCATTTGAGGATACTAAGAATAACATGCAGAGTCATGCAACCACTTTCATAGAAACTTGTGCAAATTATAATCTCTTCATATTCTCTTAAGGAAACACAAACCGATCCAAAACCAATACAACTAAATATAATCCAAATTCATAAAGTCCACCAATGCGATAAAATCCATATGACTTTGGAAAAACAACTATATACCACCACTTCATATATTATACAACAAATTTAACATTCAAGATTCCAAACAAGAGGGGAGTTTTCAAAACATTACATAGTTATCCCTCTTCAAAATATGTCTACAACTTTACTTTAGACCAAAGGTGTACACATACAATGATAACATATTATCAAATGAATATTTAGCCCAAGAACTTCTTGCTTTCCTATTGCTTTAGCCCGTATCAAGTATTTTTATAAATACCAAGCGAACCTGAAGAAGATTAGATAGCAATAGAGTGAGCTAAGAAGCCTAGCAAGTATCAAACAGGTTCAAGCAAGGAAGGGTGTTTTCAAATTGAATCTAATATAAGAGTGCAAGGTAGGGAATACAAAAGTCTTCACATATAGCATCAAATCAGATTCACAACCATAAGGTTCATCTCGTTCGACACATACATGAATTTGTAACAATTTGGGAAGGTATTTGGACCATATATGACACTCAAAAGCATTTTGGTATATATTAATGACATTTAAAGTTTTTGGGGCATATCAATAATACATGAAATACTTTGGAACATGTCAAAGGAACAAATATCAAACTTAAGCTCGTATGTTACATTTGAAGTTAGATGAATATCATAGGCATAAGTATGTCAAGCAGCATATCAATGGTAAACAAAATAATTTGGAACCTATCAATGAGAATATAAAATATTTTGGTGCATTTCAAGGAGGTATAGGATATTTTTGAAAGTATATCAATGGTGTATGAATATTCTCATAGCATATCAAATGAACAAGTAACGAACAGAAGCTCAAACATCATTCAGACATAACATTCATTTTATTCTTATCCAAAGCACACAAATAATTCAAAAGCAATGCTTTGGATATCATATCAATAATATAGAGGGTGAAGTGGGATCATAAACATAATGTGGAACATCCATCTTTGAATGACCACAAACATAAGTCTCCTACGTCTTGGAGCTCCATCCACCCACGTTTGAGTGAAATCATAGGGGGCTGGCAGAGCACACGGGCTCTAAGCATAACTCTATTTACCATTTCTGGCAAAGGTTTGCATTGTCCCATAAACACCAGAGTACAAAAGGACATGAGCAATAAATTTGGCATATATCGGAAGCACATGCAGAACAATAAATCATACATGCACCTAAATCGAATAATAGAATATAACATTGATTAATATATAATATATTATGATATGTAAGGAAGTTAAGGACAAGAGCATTAGAGATTTCAGTTTTGAACTGGAAGAAACAAGTATAGGCAGAATTGATACAATCCCTATCCTGACTAAATTTTAAAGGCAAAATATAAAGTTATTTAGATAATGAAACATACTCTAAATTACTCAAAAAAAGTGTTGTTGGAAAGAGAAATCAATCTAGTTTTATACGAAATAAGTTTTATACAAATTGAAGGTCTTTACAAAGAGTTTTGATGATTTTGTAACCAAAGGTCAGGAATCACACTCTTTGTTTTGCAAAATTCATATGGTCCATCAAAACGAGGTTTTAACAGTCATTTCGATTCTAAATCATCCAATCTTAGATTCAACAGAAATGTCTGGAAGCCTATTTTCTAATCAATTAAGTTTCACATAAATCAGGAACTCTAACACGAAGATATATAGTGATGAAAGGTCTTGAGATACAGATTCTATTTTACAGATTTCATATACTCAATTGAAATAAACATTTGGCTAGCAAATGAATTCCAAATTCATCAAACTTAGGTTCAAAAGAAAGATATTTGAATCTATTTTTGAAAAAACTAATGCTTGTCTAAATCTGAGGTCTATACTAAATGTTACAATAAGAACAAAATCTGATAGCTCATCATAATCTTAATAATATTATAGATTCATACTTAGGCAGCCAACAAAAGATTTCGGATTAGCTTCAGAATTTTTTTCATAAATCTAGGGAAAAACAAAGATAAATTTCAGTAGAAAAAAGATAAAATACTTGCCTTTGAATATTTTAGTCAAAAAGCTGTGAATTATATCATAATCTCAAAATCCCCAAATTTCTTTCCTTCTCTTCTTCTTCTTCTTCTTCTTCTTCTTCTTCTTTCTTCTTCTTCTTCTCAAGTTCACATTGCAGCCAAAACACCCCCCCCCCTTTTTATCTTCTCTAATTGTTAATTATTTAAGCCAATGTGCTTATGTGTCACCCATGCACATGCACAAGTGGCA
The DNA here is from genome assembly GCA_021527575.1 of Ensete glaucum. NCBI lineage: Eukaryota > Viridiplantae > Streptophyta > Magnoliopsida > Zingiberales > Musaceae > Ensete > Ensete glaucum. The sequence continues at coordinate 42,455,470 of CM038551.1, read as the reverse complement.
CTACTTTAAACAAGGTAGTGAGACATGTCTTCACCATGTTTCTTTTCTTTTTTTTTTTAACTCAATATGAGTCTTTTATAATTTATTTTATTTTTTTAAGATTCACACTAGGTCCTTAGCAATTAACATTTAATATAAAAATTATTTAATTAAGAGAATTAATAAATAAATCCTTAAATTTTACAAATGAGTCATCATAAATAATTTAAAATATATCATTATAGATATTTTAGAAATGAGGGATATTACATTCTCCCACCCTGAAAATAAAAATTTAGTCCTCTAAATTTATCATACCTTCATCGACGAAAAGATGAGGATAGATTTTCTTCATTTCTTCCTCTAGTTCCCAAGTTGTTTCATCCATAGAATAATGCCTCCATATCACTTTTACTAGAGAAATGACCCGATTCCTTAGTATTTTTTCTTTCTTATCAATAATCTGTATAGGTTCTTCCACATAAGATAAGTTGTGATCAATTACAATCGGCTCATACTGAATGATGTGAGAAGGGTCATGTATATACTTCTGAGCATTGAAATATGAAATATGTTATGGATACGACCCAAGGATGGTGGCAAAGAAATCATGTAAGCGACAGAACCAATCCTTTCAGGGACCTCAAACGGTCCAATAAATCTAGGGCTTAACTTTTCTTTCTTCCCAAATCTTACCATACCCTTGGAAAGAGAGACCTTCAAGAATACAAAATCCCCTACTTGAAACTCAATTTCTCATCTTCTATTATCAGCATAGCTTTTTTGATGACTCTAAGTAGTCTTTAGTCTTTCTCTTATAACTTGAATCTTTTCGGTAGTCTCCTACATTTTATCGGGTGAGAACAATTTCCTATCGCTAACTTCCACCCAACAAATAGGCGTTCTGCACTTTTGCCCATACAAAGCTTCATAAGGGGCCATCTGAATACTAGATTGGTAACTATTATTGTAGGTGAACTCAACAAGATAAATATCTTTATCCCACTCACCTTTCCAATCCATGATATATGCTCTAAGCAAATCCTCAAGTATTTGAATTGTTCTTTCTGATTGCCCATCGGTTTGAGGGTGATAAGTAGTGCTAAACTTGACTTTAGTGCCTATAGATCCCTGTAATTTTCTCCATAATCTAGAAAGGAATCTAGAGTCTCTATCAGAGATGATCTCCTTTGGAACACCATGAAACCTTACTATTTCATCAATATATAATTCAACAAGTCTATCCATAGAATATATCATATTGATCAGTAGGAAATGTGTCGATTTGGTAAATCTATCAATAATCACCCATATAGCATCATGCTTTCTGGAGGTTCTAGGTAGACCGGAAACAAAATCCATAGTGATACTTTCCCATTTCTATTCCGGAATATCTAAAGGTTGTAAGAAACCTCTAGGTCTTTGGTGTTCAACTTTGATTTGTAGGCAAGTTAAACATTTTGATACATATATTGCAATCTCCTTTTTCATGCCTTCCCACTAATAATGACTTTTAAGATCTTTATACATTTTTGTGCTACCCGAGTGCAAGGTGAATTTGGAACTATAACCTTCCTTCAGGATTTGATCCTTGATATCTGGGTCATCTGAAACACATACTCTATTCCCCATTTTCAACAGACCATCCTCAGAAATATGAAAACCAGGCTTTGATCCTTTTTCTACTTCTTTCCTCAAGTAGATTAAACGTGGATCTCGTAGTTATCTCTCTTTAATTTGTTGAATGAAATCAGATTGAACCTGGATAGAGGCCATCAATATCATTGAGTTTTGCTCATTCCTAATAAATTTCTTATCACCACTATCTTCCAATAATTCCCATTGTTTCACAACCAAACTGGCCATAAAATTTACAGATTTTCTACTAAGTGCATCAGCTACAATATTGGCTTTACCCGGATGATATCAAATTGTGCAATCATAATCCTTTAAAAGTTCTATCTATCTTCGCTACCTCATATTTAACTCCTTTTGAGTGAAGATATACTTTAGACTCTTATGATCAATAAATATTTCAAATGTTCGCCCATATAAATAATGCCTCCAAATCTTCAGTGCAAAAATAATTACTGCTAACTCCAAATCATGGGTTGGATAAGTTAGTTCATATCTCTTTAGTTGTCTAGAAGCATAAGCAATTACTTTCTCTTCTTGCATCAAAACACATCCAAGGCCCTTCCTTGAAGCATTAGTGTAAATTACAAATCCTTCATTATCACTAAGAATTGGGAGAATAGGAGCACTAGTCAATCTTCTTTTTAGCTCCTAAAAACTTTGTTCACATTCATCAACCCATTCAAATCTCATATTTTTTCGAGTTAACTTGGTGAGGGGGTTAGCAATTCGGGAAAATCCCTCCATGAATCTCTTATAATAACCTGTCATGCCTAAGAAACTTCTAACTTCAGTGACATTTATTGGTGTTTCCCACTGAACTACTGCTTCAACTTTCTTTGGATCAACAGAGATGCCCTTACCTGAAATCACATGGCCTAAGAAGGTAATTTCTTTTAACCAAAACTCACATTTGCTGAACCTTGCATATAACTTCTTTTCTCTCAGTATTGACAATACATTTCTCAAGTGCTCCTCATACTCTAGGTTATTCCATGAATACACTAATATATCATCAATAAATACGATAACACAGTTATCCAAGAGTGGATAAAATATCCTATTCATTAATTCCATGAAAGCTGCAGGGGCATTAGTCAAACCAAAAGGCATTACTACGAATTTATAGTGACCTTACCAAGTTCTGAAAGCAGTTTTAGGGATATCTTCTTTCTTGATATTCAATTGATAATAACCTGACCTCAAGTCAATCTTGGAGAATACTTGTGTACCTTGCAATTGATAAAACAAATCATCAATTCTAGGTAGAGGATACTTATTTTTTATTGTCACTTGGTTTAATTATCTATAATTAATACAAAGCCTCCATGTCCCATCCTTCTTCTTAACTAACAGTACTGGAGCACCCTATGGTGGAACACTGGGTTGAATAAAATCTTTATCTAATAGTTCTTGTAGTTGCTTTCTCAATTCTTCTAGCTTGAGTGGTGTCATTCTATAGGGAGGCTTGGATATTGGTGTTGTCCCAGGGATAATATCAATAGCAAATTCACTCTCTCTATCTAGAGATAATCTAGGCAAGTCATTTGGAAAAACATCAGAGAACTCTCTGACTACCAAAATTTCATTTAGATGAGTTGCTTGATTTAAGTTATCCTTTACACATATAATATAGTAAGAACAACCCTTCTGCATAAATCGATAAGCTTGAGTCAATACTAGCATGATAGGAAGATAGCCAATCCATGCTAAGTATAATATCAAAGCCCTGAATCTCTAGAAGAATTAAATCAGCAAGGAGTTCATATTCTTTCACAAAAATCAAACAAGATGGATAAAGCAAGTTTAATATCAAAGTATCCCCAACTGCAATAATTACATACAACTCATAATCCAATGATTTAGGTTGAATGCCCAAGTGACAAGCAAAAGTTTGTGAAACAATAGATAGATTGGACCCGGGATCAAATAAAACCTTTGCATTCTTATTAGAAACATGAATAATACTTTTGATTACTAATTTAGAAGCCCGGGAATCCTGTTCAGTGATGGCGTAAACTCTAGCATGGGCTGTCATTCTAGGTGGCAATGACTCTTTCTTCTTATTCAGTGGATATTCTTTTACTTTATGATCTAGTTTTCCACAAGCAAAATAGGCTCCCATCGCCCAAAAACACTTACTCATTTCATGATTATATCCACATTTTGCACATGACTGAGTTCTCTGAGGTGGCTTTCCCTTCTCTAATCCTGATATCTTGATCCTCTTATTATTATTTTCATATTTATTCATTCTCTTACTTTTGTTTGTAAACTTGTCCTTGTAGTTCTTACCCACAATTTCCTGTATCTCCTCCAAGTCTCTTTCAATAATTAAGGCCCTTTCTACCACATCAGCATTTGAAGGAAGTTTTAAGGTTGATATCTGACTCCTTATCGTCGGTCTTAGACCTCTCTCAAATCTTTTTGCCTTTCTAATTTCATCATCGGTCATATGAGTGGCAAATCTTGAGAGTTCAGTAAATTTAGCTTCATATTTTGCTACGGTCAAGTTTCCCTGTATAAGACTTAAGAACTCCAATTCCTTCTGCTCCTTGATAGAATCTGGAAAATATTTATCATTAAACTTTTCTGTGATACTTCCCAAGTAATGAGCTCATGCCTGATTTCACTGATTCTCTTCATTGTTCTCCACCAATGTTCAGCTTCCCCTTTAAATATGAAAGCAGCAAAAGGAACCTTTTGATCTTCAGGACAATTTAAGACATCAAATATTTTCTTTATTCGCATCATCCATTGTTCAGCCACCATTGGATCAGGTTCACCGCTAAAACTTGGAGGACTAAGCTTTTTGAACTGGTCTATTCCCAATCCAGCCTGAGTTGATGTTCCAGCTTTATCATTTCCTCCTTGTTGGACTTGTTGTTGTATCACATGTGTCATAGCCTCAAGGGTTTTCATAATTCCACTTAATTGATCAGCCATAGGAGGACCTGATGACCTCATCATTCTTGTTTCCTAAAATCATCAAAAAGAAAATTTGTATTTGTCAATCACTCTATAAAATCACTAAACCTCTACGTATAGTTCAAATATGATATATCTACAGTATGTCTTAATGACTTAGTAATCCTCATACCATGCTCTGATACCATCTATGTTACGCCCCCCCTGAATTATATCATAAATCAAGAGGTGTGACCATGTCATAAATCGATAATATTATCAACTATATAATTCATTTAGGATCCAGACAATCATTTGAGGATACTAAGAATAACATATAGAGTCATTCAACCACTTTCGTAGAAACCTATGCAGATTATAATCTCTTTATATTCTCTTTAGGAATCACAAACCGATCCAAAACCAATATGGCTAAATATAATCCACATTCATAAATTCCACCAATGCGATAAAATCCATATGACTTTGGAAAAACAACCATACACCACCACTTCATATATTATACAGCAAATTTAACATTCAAGATCCCAAACAAGAGGGTAGTTTTTAAAAACATTACATAGTTATCCCTCTCAAAATATATCTACAACTTTACTTTAGACCTAAGGTGTACACATACGATGATAACATATTATCAAATGAACATTTAGCCTAAGAACTTTTTTGCTTTCCCACTGCTTTAGCCCGTATCAAGTATTTTTATAAATGCCAAGCTAACCTGAAGAAGATTAGATAACAACAAAGTGAGCTAAGAAGCCCAGCAAGTATCAAACAGGTTCAAGTAAGGAAGGGTGTCTTTAAATTGAACCTGATATAAGAGTGCAAGATAGAGAATACGAAAGTCTTCACATATAGCATCAAATCAGATTCACAACCACAAGGTTCTTCTCGTTCGAAGCATACATAAATCCATAACAATTTGGGAAGGCATTTGGAGTATATATGGCAATCAAAAGCATTTTGGTATATATTAATGACATTTAAAGTTTTTAGGGGCATATCAATAATACATAAAATACTTTGGAACATGTCAAAAGAACAAATATCAAACTTAAGCTCCTATGTCACATTTGAAGTTGGATGAATATCATAGGCATATGTATGTCAAGCAGCATATCAATGATAAACGAAATAATTTGGAACCTATCAATGCGAATACAAAACATTTCGGTGCATTTCAAGGAGGTATAGGATATTTTTGAAAGTATTTCAATGGTATATGAATATTCTCATAGCGTATCAAATGAACAAGTAATGAATAGACGCTAAAATATCATTCAAACATAACATTCATTTCATTCTTATCTAAAGCACACAAATAACTCAAAAATAATGCTTTGGATATCATATCAATAACATAGAGGGCAAAGTGAGACCATAAACATAATGTGGAACATCCATCGCTGAATGACCACCAAACATAAGTCTCATACGTCTAGGAGCTCCATCCACTGATATCTGAGTGAAGTCATAAGGGGGCTGGCAAAACACGTGGGCTCTAAGCATAACTCCCTTTATCATTTCTAGTAAAGGTTCACATTGTCCCACAAACACCAAAGTACAAAAGGACATGAGCAATAAATTTGGCATATATCGGAAGCACATGTGGAATAATAAATCATACATGCGCCTAAATAGAATAATAAAATATAACATTGATTAATACATAACATATTTTGATATGTAAGGAAGTCAAGGACAAGAGCATTAGAGATTTCAATTTTGAAATGGAAGAAATAAGTATAGGCAGAATTGATACAATCCCTATCCCAGCTGAATTCTGAAGGTAAAATATAAAGTTATTTGGATGATCAAACATGCTCCAAATTACTCAAGAAAGGTGTTGTTGAAAAGATAGATCAATCTAGTTTTATATGAGATAAGTTTCATATAAATTTAAGGTCTCTATAAAGATTTTGATGATTTTGTAGCCAAAGGTTTGGAATCATAGTCTTTGTTTTACAGAATTTATATGGTCTATCAAAATGAGGTTTTGATAGTCATTTTGACTCCAAATCATTCAATCTTAGGTTCAACAAAAAGACCTGAAAGCCTATTTTCTAACAAATTAAGTTTCACATAAATCAGGAACTCCAACACGAAGATATAAGTAATATAGTGATGAAAGGTCTTGAGATACATATTCTGTTTTACAGATTTAGTATACTCAATTGAAGTAAACGTTTGGGCTAGTAAATTAACTCCAAATTCTTCAAATGCAGGTTCAAATGAAAGATATTTGAATCTATTTTTTAAAAAACTAAGGTTTGTCTAAATCTAAGTTTTGTCCTAAATGTTATAGTAAGAACAAGACAGATAGGTGATAATCTTGATAATATTACAAATTCATACTTAGGCAACCAACAAAAGATTTCGGATTAGTTTCAGAATTTTCTTCATAAATCAAGGAAAAAATAATGATAAATTTTAATAGAAGAAAGATAGAACACTTTCCTTTGAATATTTTAGTCCCAAAGGTATGGATTATATCACAATCTCAAAATTCCCAAATTCCTTCTCTTCTTCTTCTTCTTCTTCTTCTTTCTTCTTCTTCTTCTCCTCAAGTTCCCGTTGCAGCCAAAACACCTCCTTTTTTTTTCTCTAATTGTTAATTATTTAAGCTAACATATGTGTTAATAGGTGTCAAATATGCATGCAATGTACTTATGTGTCACCCATGCACATGCACAAGTGGCACTACTTTAAACAAGGTAGTGACACATGTCCTCACCATGTTTCTTTTTCTTTTTTTAACTTAATGTGAGTCTTTTATAATGTATTTTATTTTGTTTAAGATTTACACTTAGGTCCTTAGCAATTAACTTTTAATATAAAATTATTTAATTAAGATAATTAATAAATAAATCCTTAAATTTTACAAATGAGTCATCATAAATAATTTAAAATATATCATTATAGATATTTCAAAAATGAGTGATATTACAGATGGTGTGGCCATGTTCTTGAGGATCGTCTTGCTAATTTGAAGTTTCTCCTTGTTATGATTTCCTCAGGCTCGATGGTCGGCCAATGCTGAATTCGGTGAAAAGGGATCACATCTTCTCTTCCATGCGGCTTTTAAAGGTTTTAAACTTTGTATTGATTGCCTCCTTTGATGCCATAATATATGTCTCTAGATCTGTCATATTAAGGTTTTTTTTTGTTATCGGGTTAGTGGCATGAGAATTTTGGAGAAGGGGGTGACTGGTTGGAAGGTGAATCGGTTTGGATGGGAGTAGGCTATGATTTAGGGCTGATTTGGGTGGCTGTTTGGGTTCAGTTTAGGAAGGGTTCTCAGTGAGGATGATAGGGTTTGGAGATGAGAAAAATAGAGTCTAAAATCCCATAAAAAATAGCACTCATATCTGATAGAATTCGATGAAGAAAGGTGTTGCGATGTGCTGTCCTACCGAACATATTCTACGTTAGAGAAATAATGAATTCTTGACATAATTTCTATAAAAAATTCAAGAAAAATATGCAAAACCCTCGGATCAGATGTGATCAAGATCAGTAATAAGTTTAATAAAATTTTGACAGTGTAATAGTAGGAAAATACAGCAAAAGACGAAAGGTAGATCCTTTATCGTAAAATTCTAGCACTACATGATGGTGAAAGATTGTACAAGAAAACCTTTTCTAGAAAGAGTTTTTTCTAGAAATCAATCCCAGATGAATGCCAAGTTGATCTTTAGAATTGTGTAAAAATTTTGGCCAAAAAGGAAAGGAAATAAACTAGTTTCAAGAAGCAAATAGGCGACTGAAAATTTCTGCAGCATTTCACCTTCACAACAATGATAATGTTTGTGACGATCAAAATTTGCAATGGATAAAATTTAGGAAAAATCTTTAACTTGTAAAGTAGGGAATCTTACAGTATTAAAGAGGCATGAATAATAAAATTATACTAGATTTTTAGATCATGCAGGGGGTGACGGTAGATAGATGGATCTGCGACTTGGTGGGCAACAGTGGATGGAGTCGACGTCAAAAGTAATTGTAGGAATTGCTTTGAAGATGGAGGCATGGATGATGGCTATAGGGCAGCAAAAATGTGGCTCTGATACCAGATAATAGAATCCTAGAAGGAGCTCTATAGATTTTGACCCTTGAGGGGGATCGACCCTTGGAACTCTGTAAGGGTTCCTCCCACCTAGACTTGGCACAAGGCTGAAATAAAATTGATAATTACTTGATTCAAGAGAGGGGATTGCTACATCATTATATAGGGTTCTAAACCCTAGCCCATGGGATGATTATCTAATTAAAATTATCCTTTTGCCTCTTCTATAGCTTACCTGCCTTAGAGGGAACAGGTGGTAGCTAGGTTGGTCCTATAGCCGACTTAAGCAGGGGAAATCCTTGGCCGACCAGCCCTGTAAAGGGGGCGGCACCACTAAGCCCTAAGGTTCTAATATGAACCCTAATCACATTTCTTTATAGGATAGAAGTGGCTAGGTGAGATTTTATTATAATCTCATAGGATTTTATTGACTACTTCTAAGGAGATTAGGTCTCAACCCTGCTGGAGTCCTATTACTATGCTTTCATAATGCCTTTATAGCTCGAGAGTAATAAAGGCCAACATGTAACACTTAGCAAGAGTGAAATTGTCTATATACTTCAAGTAGCTAATAATTTCATCCTTACTAGTGCCATACCCCTTGAATTATATCACATTTGAAAGGTGTGACCATGTTATAAATCGATAATTTTATAATCATCACAATCCATCTAGGATCCAATCAAACATTTGAGGATATCGAGAAATCATTCATTCTTCAAAACTCACATATATCAAATCTGTGCAGTTTATAAACATACATCAAATCACTCAAATATCTATGAAACCCAAAGCCAACTTAACAGATATTAACCACACTTATAATTCATCAGTGAAGGAATCTATACAATCACCAAACCAACCATCTACCATAAATTCACTTCATGATAGACAAAACTCAACATTCCAAAATAACTCCAAATGTAAGATGTCATTTAAAATTTTGACACAATACATCAATCAATTTCATTGACCACATATCATTACAAACAAAATATACTTATACAACAACTATGATATATCATCCGATAATACTTGCCCATAATTTGTATAGCCCTCCGCTGCCATAGCTCAATCTTAACATTTAATGAGTGTCAAGCTGACCTGAAAGATTTGATAACAAAGGCGTGAGCTAAAAAGCTCAGGAAACGTTAAATAAATCCAAGACAAGAGCGGATAGTTTCAAATAAACTGGTATAAAGATACAATGCAGAGATATAAGAATTCTTGGATTTTAACTCATTAGATATAGAAGTTCAAATGTCATTACATTCAAAATATATTTGGTTTATAACAAATGAAATACAGAGTAATTGGAGCATATCAATGACGTAAACATATTTCAGAGCATATCAAGTAACATAGGACATTTCAGAATATATCAATGGTAAATGAAACATTTCAGAATATATCAATAGAGTGTGAAATATTTTGGAACATATCAATAGCAATTGAAATATTTTAAAACATAATAATGACATAAGAAAACTTTTAGAGCATGTCAAAGATGTAAACATATTATGATGCATGTCAATGGTGAATAGATAATCTCAAAGCTTATCAAGTGAATAATTCAGGACAGAAGATTAATATCATATCAAACATAACATTTATTTCATTCTTATCCAAAGCATATAAATAACTCAAAAGCAATGCTATGGGTATCATATAAAAAACATACAGGGCGAAGTGGGACCATAAATAAAATATGAAACATCCATTGCTGAATGACCACTAAAGATAAGTCTTCCACGTTTGGGAGCTTCATCCACCCACGTCTGAGTGAAGTCATAAGGGGCCAACAAAGCACGCGGATTCTAAGCATAACTTCCTTTATCATTTCTGGCAAAGGTTTACATTATCCTACAAACATCGGAGTACAAAAGGACATGAGCAATAAAAGTGGCATATATTGGAAGCACATGCGAAATAATGAAATATACAAGTACCAATATGAAGCAATACAATGTTAACATAAATATTCACAATTTGGATTCAGATAGGCAAAGAATAAAGGACAAGAGTGTATAAGAATTCAAAATAATAATGTAAGGCTCAATTAAAGAAAGAGATTTAATTGAATTATAGATAGAATATGATCCAATAATATATCAATAACGTAGATGGTGAAGTGGGATCACAAACATAACATAGTCCATTTAACCACCAAACATAATAGAGCATCATAAGCTCCAAGCATAACATACCCTTTACTATTTCTGGCAAAGGTCTATAATATCCCACAAACACCAAAGTACAAAAGAACATTTACAATAAAAGAGGCATATATCAGAAGCACATGCGGAACAATGAAATATACATGTACTAATATTAAGCAATATGATGTCAACATAAACATTCACAATTTACATTCGGATAAACAAAGAATAATGGAAAAGAGTGCATAAGAATTCAAAGCAATAATGCAAGGTTCAATTGAAGAAAGAGCTTTAATTAAATCATAGAGAGGATAAGATCCGATAACATATCAAAAACATAGATAGTGAAGTAGGATCATAAACATAATGTGGTCCATCTGACCGCCAAACATAATAGACCATTACAGGCTTAAAGTATAATATACACTTTATCATTTCTAGCAAAGGTCTATAATATCCCACAAATACTAGAGTATAAAAGGACATGTGCAATACAATGGGCATATATCGGAAGCACATAAGAAACAATAAAAAAAATACATGTGCCAATATAAAACAATAAGATGTAAATATAAACTTTCACATAGAGTGTTTGAATAGGCAAGGAATAGAAGTTAAGAGTTCAAAGCTCAATTGAAGAAGAATCAATTTCCAAAAGATAAACAAGAATAGACAAAGATCAATAAACACATGATTCCAATAGAATTTAAGAGGCATATTGTAATATCCCTCTTATTTCTGAAATATTTATAATGATATATTTTAAATTATTTATAAGGACCCATTTATAAATTTAAGGATTTGTTTATTAATACTCTTGATTAAATAATTTTATATTGAAAGTTGATTGCTAAGGACCTAAGCGTGAATAAAAAAATATAAAATGAATTCTAAAAGATTCACATTCAGTTAAATAAAAAAAACATGGTGATGACATGTGTCACTATCTTGTTTAAAGTAGTACCACTTGTGCATGTGCATGGGTGACACATAAGCACATTACACATATGTTTGTCATATTGTCACGGGCTTAGCTGATTTTGTTTAAGCCGTGCAGCACCCATGCGTGTCCGTCCGCAAAGGTCAGCCCTCCCCGAGATCTCCTAAAGTCCCACAGGCTTACAGAAAGAGAAAACGGGCCAGAAGAAGCAATTCCCACGAGATCATAAGCAACTGCTCAAGAAAACACTTTATAAAGCCAAAATACAAATTACACCCATGGACATTACAAACTCAAAGAGGTTGCACACAAAGGATAATGGTCCATTACAAACCGAAGTCCCCACAAGTGCTTATAATACACACTTGCATTTACAAGCCAAACTTAGCCATAAAGCAAATCAAACTAAGACTACTAAGCCTACCGCAAGCCCGCTTCTTGTTGTACAAGATATGTACCTAAACCGAAGGACACGGACTAACACAAGCATTTCATCGAATAACTTATTTACATTATTGTCCGTGACATTCTCCCCCACTTATTCCTTCGATGTCCTCGTCGAAGCCACTGTAGACATTGCATCTCCTCGCATTCTGTTGAATCTTCAATCTTCTGCTTTGGCTGCAACATGCTCCTTTGGCTCCTAGCCGCTCTCCGTCGATGTTGTTGAGTAGTCGAACTCTAATCCTCCATGCTGCTTGAACTCACCAATGATTGAATCTGGTGTGGGGTTAGCTGAGTTGTGTTGATCCTTGTTGGTTCTCGCGGATCCCTCTGATGAAGGAAAAGACCTGCCTTATTATGTGCCAATATCGTAGTATACTCATATTGCTTGAACTGGGTAGATGCTTGTTGGAGCTTTAACGAGCATCGCCTCACAGACTTTTAAGTTTTTAAGGTCATTTCTTCATAATGTTTACCCATTAAACCTTCTTCCACTGTTAGTTGTCACTTCCAAGTATGTTCGCATCACTCCCGCTTTCGATTAGTCAATTGAGAAATGAAGTGAAAAATCTACTCTCAGTAGTATTGATCACCAACGGTGAGGATTTGACAATCATTGTCTTCCATAAGCTTTCTTTGAAGGGTCACTGAACTTGTGTAGAGCTCCCCTGCTGGATAAGTAAGAGAACTGGGATACTTGACTTCACCCATTCTCTTCGTAGTTGAGAAGGTAAGGTTACTTGGCTTCCCTCACCTCCTCGAGTTAAGAGAACTGGGGTACTTGGTTTCGCCCATTCTCTCGAGTTGAGAAGGCAAAGGTTACTCAATTTCGCCTAGCAAAGGTTACTCGATTTCGCCTGCCTCCTCGAGTTTGTACTTCATGCATTAAGCTAGTTACTAACATTTACCCACTCTATGGTCACACTTCTGAAGCACTTGAAGTGGTTACACTCCTGGTGTTGGGTTAGCTACTGTGATTCGCCTTCCCACTGCCATTGAACTTCTGGAATGTAAGAAGTTTTGCCCGAAAAGAGCAAAAGTTTACCCCAACATGGAGTCCCCCAACTTGGAGTACGTCTTTGATAAATCTGGTCGCCTTGGGGATTGTACCATCTTCTCCATCACCTTTGTCGCCTACTCCTCTAAGTAGAAAGGTACTATACTGCCTACTTCGTTCCTTGGTCGAGCACTCCTGCATCAACCCGAAGTCCCTTAATTTTGGCTATCTTGATGAGAAGCCCATCGATATCGGTCTTATGAAGTTTCTTGGCCTCTGCCCTGTGTTGGTAGTGGGAGTTTGCCTCTGCATTCTCCACCTCCTCCGCCCCTTTTACGACCAATGCTCTCCCTCCATAAGAGCAAGGGATCGATGACTTCACGGAAGTCCTACATCTGCGGTACCATGGCGCTGCTAAGTCCGTTGCACTACTATCCGTTATCTTGCATCTTCATCCCTTTCTTCGCGATCGGTAGATCTGTCTCTACGGCACTGTGGAGCTCCTCCAAGTCCACCTCTTTTCTAACCGATGCTTTTCTTTTGGATAGCTGAGCCCCGCTGGATTCATCGTCGCTTCCTCACCCCTTTCGACCACCTGCTTCGACACCACTATGTCCTCCTAGTAGTTCTCCTTGGTCGATGGAAAGACAGATTGCAACTCTCATGCATGGCCTCCACCATCTTGTTGCAGGGCTCGCGCCGATTCTGTTCTCCTTAGCTTCCTTGGTAGCAACGTTCGCTTACTCGGCCTTGTCCTCCGACTTGCCGAGCTCCCTTAAGCGAATGTGAGCACTGAAGTAGTCCAACTCTCCAGCTGCTTCGATTAATCAAGTCCCCTCCATGGGACTCATTGGTACTTGCAATCGACTACTCTCTCGGTGGTACACAGCCCCCATATCTTGACAAGGCTTTGATCGATGCAAGCTTCGATGCATACACGGAAGACTCGCCTCTGCGGTACTGTGGCATTCACTCCTTGAATCCACAGCCCTTCTTGCCGTTGCATTGTTCATCGAAGTGGAGCTCCCAGTAGCTCCTGATCATTCACATGATCATGTCCCTCATGGGACTTACTGGTACTTGCACTTGGACTTCTTCCTCGGTGGTGTACAGCTCCCATATGCTGATGACTAAGGCTTTCATCCAATGCAAGCTTTGATACACACACAAAGACCCGCCTCTGCGGTACTATGACATTCACTCCTTGAATCCATAGCCCTTCTTCTTGTTGTGTCGTACACCAAAGTGGAGCTCCCAGTAACTCCTGATCATACCTCCGCATGATCTTTGTCTCTCACGGGATAAGATTGTCTATATTGCATTGTCATGAACTATTCCACCATGATCCGCTGCATCATGTCGCCTCCTGGTGATATCTCCATTGTATACAGATTTTCGTGTGATGAACTCGGACTACGACTTCTCCACGTGTGGCCTTTGCCAACACATCGTAGGGCCTCTGCCATCTCCGACTTTTAGTTCGCTCCCTTGGCAGTTCCCCTTCATCCACCCACTCTTGGGTTACACCTGGATGAAGCATAGCTCTAGGATAGTTCATCGCCTTGTAGCTCCTGAAGTCCCCTGACTTTGCTAGAGTTGGTGCACCATTGTCTAGATCTTGGGCCTCTATCCCCTACCAATACAATCTTGTTATGCACCTCTTGTTCCTGACAACTTGAATGACAACACTGTGGTATATTCTTCAAGAGTACCCGCCTCTGCGTCCTTTTGCCTAGTACTAAGGTCTCATGATCCCAACTTTGCCTCCATCAATTGCATCTCTGAGGTAGCTTACATGTGCCTTGAAGCTCCCTTCATCTTTGGCGCCATGCAAAATAAGTCTATCCCATCAGAATGAAGAACCCATGGAACGACATGATCCCACTCTTGCCTCTATAAGAGTTCATGCCCTTGACCTCTGTCCAAGGAAAGCTCCATGCCTCCGCTCCATGTTCCATCTTCTATGTTGACTACCTTCATGCGGCTTAGACACTTCACCGAGTTCCACCCAAGTCGCTCTGCTCCTCGATTTGCATTAAGTTGATAGTGGCCCTCACGTCCACCATTCCACGGGTCAGCCCTCTATTGAGTTCGATTTCTTCCTCGACTCTAAGTGTGCCTGCATATGATATTGCCTTGGATTGCTCCCCCACTTAATCTCGAAATGCATCTAGCAATGCATTACCTCCTTCGAGATCATGCGACGACTCTTCGTCGCTCACTCGGTCCGTTGAGCTTTGTGGAGATATAGCCTTGAGGAACTCTTCCTCAATATGTGTAGTCTGTTGCACATGATTCTCCAACTAGAGAACTAGGACTTATCCCTCCTGGATATCTATCCTGTTGGAGCAACTTTTCTGTTACATACTTCCCACTAGAAGTTTCAGAGACCATCATCCCCTTTTGGACTACTCCGTCTTGCTGAACTTGTGTTTTGTTCTACCCCCACAAATGTACTTGCTAGATTGCGACCCTTTGCCTATACAGTCTCCATTGCACCTTTCAAGGTCCAGCAATGTACCGAACTTGTTACACATTTCAGCTGCCTACGAACATATCCTTTCCATGTCGAAGAGAAAGTTCTGATGCTCCATGGCGCCGAGTTCTAATTGTGCCTTGGGATGGCCAAGAACACTCCATCATCCGTGTACAAGCCCTTGCATAAGTTCTGAATCCTTCGAGTTAGCAATTTCCCTCACTTCTGTGAGCTTTGCACAACTCTTTCGGTCGTTACACAACACCTCCCACATTGCACGGTCTCATCTTTCACCAAGCGCCTCGCTTTGCCTTAAGCACCGTCAAGTTTGGTTGCCAATGTTGAGCTATAGCTCGAACTCAACCATCCCAATCTTTGTGTGCTACGCATTCTTCTTCGCTTGCTTGTCCTCGTGGTGCCTCTCGCGCAAAGGGGTGGGCTATTCCTTGAATGCCAAACCAGGATGCCCGCTCCTCTGAGCAACTCCTTTCCCTACATATCAATGTTCGTTTCCCCCAAATGGTTGCGCGTGCTGGCTGTCCTCCACACAGCCTAGCTAGGTCCCCCACGTTTGTATCGCAAGTGTTTCTGCGTGTGCTTATCCCGCTCTGATACCACATTATCATGGGCTTAGCTGATTTTGCCTAAGCCGTACGGCACTCAAGCGTGTCCGTCCTTAAATGTTAGCCCTCCCCGAGATCTCCTAAAGTCCCACAGGCCTACAAAAAGAGAAAACGAGCCAGAAGAAGCAATTCCCATGGGATCCACAAGCAACTGCTCAAGAAAACACTTTATAAAGCCCAAATACAAATTATACCCATGGACATTACAAATTCAGAGAGGTTGCACACAAAGGATAATGGTCCATTACAGACCGAAGTCCCTACAAGTGCTTATAAGACACACTTGCATTTACAAGCCAAACTTGACCATAAAGCAAATCAAACTAGGAACTAAGCCCGCGCTTCTTGTTGTACAAGATATGTACCTAAACCGAAGGACACGGACTAACACAAGCATTTCATCGAACACCTTGTTTACATTATTGTCCGTGACAATATATCAATACATATATTAGCTTGAATAATTAAAAATTAGAGAAAATAAGGGGGGTGTTTTGGCTGCAACGTGACCTTGAGGAGGAGAAGAAGAAGAAGAAGAAGAAGAAGAAGAAGAAGAAGAGAAGGAAAGAAGAAGAAATTTGGGGATTTTGAGACTGTGATCAAATCCACACCTTTGGGACTAAAAATATTTAAAGGTAAGTGTTCCATCTTTCTCCTACAAAAATTTATCTTTGTTTTTACCTTGATTTATGAAGAAAAATTCTGAACAAATCGAAAATCTTTTGTTGGTTGCCAAACTATAAAATTGTAATATTGTTAAGATTATGACCTATCTGCATTTTTCTTACTACAATGTTTAGTACATATCTCTGATTTGAATAAAACTTAGTTTTTTTAAAAATAAATTCTTTTGAACTTGAGTTTAAAGAATTTGGAGTTCATTTGCTAGCCCAAACATTTACTTTAATTGAGTATACGAAATCTATAAAACAGAATCTGTAGCTTATGACCCTTTATCACTATATTGCTTATATCTTTCTGTTAGAGTTCTCGATTTACATAAAACATGATTTGTTAGAAAATAGACTCTTTAACCTTTTTGTTGAACCTAAGATTGAATGATTTGGAGTCGAAATGACTGTTAAAACCCCATTTTGATGGACCATATGAATTATGCAATGCAGAGACTGATTCCGAACCTTTTATTGCAAAACCATCAATAATTATCTATAGAGACCTTCAACTTGTATGAAACTTACATCATATAAAACTAGATTGATTTAGCTTTTCAACAACACCTTTATTGAGTAATTTAGTGTAATTTTTATCATCTAAATAACTTTAAATTTTACCTTCAGAATTTAGTATGAATAGGGATTGTATCAATTCTACCTATACTTGCTTCTTCCATTTCAAAACTAAAATATTTAATGCTCTTGTCTTTAACTTCCTTACATATCATAATATGTTATGTATTAATCGATGTTATATTCTATTATTCTATTTAGGTGCATGTATGATTTATTATTCCGCAGGTGCTTCTGATATATGCAAAATTCATTGCTCATGTTCTTTTGTACTTCGGTGTTTGTGGGACAATGTGAACCTTTACCAGAAATGGTAAAGGGAGTTATGCTTAGAGCCCGTGTGTTCTGCCAGCCCCCTATGACTTCACTCAAACGTGGGTGGATGGAGCTCTTAGACGTAGGAGACTTATGTTTGGTGGTCATTCAGCAATGAATGTTTCATATTATGTTTATGATCCCACTTTGTCCTCTATGTTTTTGATATGATATCCAAAGTATTGCTTTTGAGTTATCTGTGTGCTTTGGCTAAGAATAAAATGAATGTTATGTCTGAATGATATTTGAGCTTCTGTTTGTTACTTGTTTATTTGATTTGCTTTTGAGAATATTCATACCATTTGATATACTCTTAAAAATTGTCCTATACCTCCTTGATATGCTACGAAATATTTTGTGTTCTCATTGATAGGCTCCAAAATATTTCATTTGCCATTGATATACTGCTTGACATATTTATGCCTATGATATTCATCTAACTTCAAATGTGACATATGAGCTTAAGTTTAATATTTATTCCTCGACTTGTTTCGAAATATTTTATGTATTATTGATATGCTCCTAAAACTTTAAATGTCATTGATATATAGCAAAATACTTTTGATTGCCATATATGCTCCAATTACCTTCCCAAATTGTTATGGATTTAAGTATGCTTCGAACGAGATGAACTTTGTGGTTGTGAATCTGATTTGATGCTATATGTGAAGACTTTTGTATTCCCTACCTTGCACTCTTATATCAGGTTCAATTTGAAAACACCTTTCCATGCTCTGAATTTGTTTGATACTTGCTAGGCTTCTTAGCTCACTCTGTTGCTATCTAATCTTCTTCAGGTTAGCTTGGTATTTATTAAAATACTTGATACGGGGCTAAAGCAATGGGAAAGCAAGAACTTCTTGGGCTAAATATTCATTTGACAATATGTTATCATTGTATGTGTACACCTTGGGTCTAAAATAAAGTTGTAGACATATTCTGAAGAGGGATAACTATGTAATGGTTTTAAAACTACCATCTTGTTTGGGATCTTGAATGTTAAACTTGCTGTATAATATATAAAGTGGTGGTGTATGGTTGTTTTCCAAAGTCATATGGATTTTATCGCATTAGTGGACCTTATGAATGTGATTATATTTAGCTACATTAGTTTTGGATTGGTTTTATGATTCATTAAGAAAATGTGAAGAGATTATAATCTGCATAGGTTTCTATAAAAGTGATTGAATAACTGCATGTTATTCTTAGTATCCTCAAATGATTGTTTGTATCCTGGATGAATTATGTTGTTGATAATATTATCAATCTTTTTAGGTTAGAGTCACACCTCTCGAATGTGATATAATTTGGGGGGGGTGTGATAGAGATGGTATCAGAGCATGGTTTGAGGATCACTAAGACATACTGATAGATATATCATATTGAGAATATGCATTAAGGTTTAGTGATTTTTTTAAGTGATTGACAAACAATAAGATTTAAGAGAGGTCTAAGATCAGCGATAAGGAGTTGGATATCAGCCTTAAAAATTCCTTCATATGCTGATATGGAAGAAAGGGCCTTAATAATGAAAGAGACCTAGAGGAGATACAGGATATTATGGGTAAGAACTACAAGGACAAGTTTACAAGCAAAAGTAAGAGAGTGAATGAATATGAAAATAGTAATAAGTGGATTAAGATGTCAGGATTGGAGAAGGGAGAGCCACCTCAGAGAACTCAGTCATGTGCAAAATGTGGATATCATCATGAAACAAGTAAGTATTTTCGGGTAACTAGAGCCTATTTTGCTTATGGAAAACTAGATCATAAAGTAAAGGATTATCCACTAAATAAAAAGAAAGAGTCATTGCCACCCAGAATGACAACCCATGCTAGAGTTTATGCCATCATTGAACAGGATTCTCGAGCTTCCAAATTAATAGTCGAAGGTATTATTCATGTTTCTAATAAGAATGTAAAAGTTTTATTTGATCTCGGGTCCAATATATCTTTTGTTTCATAAACTTTTGCTTGCTACTTGGGCATTCAACCTAAACCATTGGATTATGAGTTGTATGTAACTACTACAGTTGAGGATACTTTGACATCAAGCTTGCTTTATCTGTCTTGTTTGATTTTTATCGAAGAATATGAACTCCTTGCTGATTTAATTCTCCTAGAGATTTAGGGCTTTGATATTATACTTGGCATGGATTGACTATCTTCTTATCATACTAGTATTGATTGCTATACAAAAATAATCACTTTTTGTATACCAGATCAGCCCATCATTTATTTTAAGGGTATTATGCATGACTCACTTTCTTACCTAATATCAACATTTCAAGCTCATCGATTTATGCAGAAGGGTTATTCTTGCTATATTATATGTATAAAGGAGAATTTAACTTAAGTAGCACATCTAAAAAAAATTCTAGTAGTCAGAGAGTTCCTTGATGTTTTTCCAGATGACGTGCCTATATTGCTCTCCTTTATATGTATAAAGGAGAATTTGCTATTGATATTGTCCCTAGAACAATACTAATATTAGGCCTCTCTATAGAATAGCACCACTCGAGCTAGAAGAATTGAGAAAATAACTACCAAAACTATTAGATAAATGTTTTATTCGATCCAGTGTTTCACCATGGGGTGCTCTAGTACTGTTAATTAAGAAGAAATATGGGACATAAAGGCTTTATATTGATTATAGATAATTGAATCAAGTGACGATAAAAAATAGGTGTCCTTTACCTAGAATTGATGATTTGTTTGATCAATTATAGGGTGCATAAGTATTCTCTAAGATTGACTTGAAGTCAGGTTATTATCAATTGAATATCAAGAAAGAAGATAATCCCCGAAACTACTTTCAAAACTCGGTATGGTCACTATAAATTCGTAGTAGTGCCTTTTGGTTTGAATAATGCCCCTGCAGCTTTCGTGAAATTAATGAATAGGATATTTCATACACTCTTTTATAACTATGTTATCGTATTCGTTGATGATATATTAGTGTATTTAAGGAATGACATGGAGCATGAGGAGCACTTGAGAAATATATTATCAATACTAAGAGAAAAGAAGTTGGATGTAAAGTTTAGTAAATGTGAGTTTTGGTTAAATGAAGTTACCTTCTTAGGCCATGTGATTTCAGGTAAGGGTGTCTCTATTGATCTGAAGAAAGTTGAAGCAGTAGTTAAGTGGGAATCACCAACAAATATAATTGAAGTTAGAAGTTTCTTAGGCATTGTAGGTTATTATAGGAGATTTGTGGAGGGTTCTTGAATTGCTAACCCCCTCACCAAGTTAACTCGAAAGAATATTAGATTTGAATGGGTTGATGAATGTGAACAAAATTTTCAGGAGTTAAAAAGAAGATTGACTAGTGCTCCTATTCTCACAATTCTTAGTGATAATGAAGGATTTGTAGTTTACACTGATGCTTCAAGGAAGGGCCTTGGATGTGTTTTTATGCAAGAAGGGAAAGTAATTGCTTATGCTTCTAGACAACTAAAGAGATATGAACTAACTTATCCAACCCATGATTTGGAGTTAGCAGTAATTATTTTTGCACTGAAGATTTCGAGGCATTATTTATATGGGCGGACATTTGATGGCCTCTATCCAAGTTCTATCTAATTTCTTTCAACAAATTAAAGAGAGACAAATTAAAGAGAGACAACTACAAGTTCTATCTAATTTCATTCAAGGAAAGAAGTAGAAAAAGGATCAAAGCCTGGTTTTCGTATTTCTGAGGATAGCCTGTTGAGAATGGGGAATAGAGTATGTATTCCAGATGACCCAGATATCAAGGATCAAATCCTAAAGGAAGGTCATAGTTCCAAATTCACCTCACACCCTGGTAGCATAAAAATATATAAAGATCTTAAAAGTCATTACTGGTGGGAAGGCATGAAAAAGAAGATTGCAATATATGTATCAAAATGTTTAACTTGCTAGCAAATCAAAGCTGAACACCAAAGACCTAGATGTTTGTTACAACCATTAGATATTCCTAAATGGAAATAAGAAAGTATCACCATGGATTTTGTTTCAGGTCTACCCAGAACCTCTAGAAAGCATGATGCTATATGGGTGATTATTGATAGATTTATTAAATCGACACATTTCCTACCGATCAATATGATATATTCTATGTATAGACTTATTGAATTATATATCCGTGAAATAGTAAGGCTTCATGGTGTTCCAAAGGAGATCATCTCTGATAGCAACTCCAGATTTCCTTCTAGATTATGGAGAAGAGTACAGGAATCTATGGGCACTAAAGTCAAGTTTGGCTCTGCTTATCACCCTCAAACCGATAGGCAATCAGAAAGAATAATTCAAACACTTGAGGATTTGCTTAGAGCATATATCATGGATTGGAAAGGTGAGTGGGATAAAGATATTTCTCTTGTTGAGTTCACCTGCAATAATAGTTACCAATCAAGTATTCAGATGGCCCCTTATGAAACTTTGTGTGGGCGAAAGTGCAGAACGCCTATTTGTTGGGAGGAAGTTGGCGATAGAAAATTGTTAGCACCTGACAAAGTGCAAGAGACTACTGAAAAGATTCAAGTTATAAGAGAAAGACTAAAGACTGCTCAAAAGAGCTATGCTAATAATAGAAGATGAGAAATTGAGTTTCAAGTAGAGGATTTTGTATTCTTGAAGGTCTCTCCTTCCAAGGACTTGGTATGATTTGGGAAGAAAGGAAAGATAAGCCCTAGATTTATTGGACCATTTGTCTTCCTTGAGAGGATTGGTTATGCCACTTACAGGATTGCCTTGCCACCATTCTTGGGTTGTATCCATGACATATTTCATATTTCAATGCTCAAAAATTATATACATGATCCTTCTCACATCATTCAGTATAAGCCGATTTTACTCGATCATAACTTATCTTATGTGGAATAACCTATACAGATTATTGATAAGAAAGAAAAGATACTAAGGAATCAGATCATTTTTCTAGTAAAAGTGATATGGAGGCATCATTCTATGAATGAAACAACTTGGTAGCTAGAGGAAGAAATGAAGAAAATCTACCCTCATCTTTTAGTTGATGAAGGTATGATGAATTTAGAGGATTAATTTTTTATTGTAAGGGATGGAGAGTGTAATATCCCTCTTATTTCTGAAATATTTATAATGATATATTTTAAATTATTTATGAGGACCCATTTGTAAATTTAAGGATTTATTTATTAATACTCTTGATTAAATAATTTTATATTAAAAGTTAATTGCTAAGGACCTAAGTGTGAATAAAAATATGAAATAAATTATAAAAATTCATATTAAGTTAAAAAAATAGAAACATGGTGAGGACATGTGTCACTACCTTGTTTAAAGTAGTGTCACTTGTGCATGTGTATGGGTGACACATAAGCACATTGCATGTATGTTTGTCACCTATCAACACATATGTTAACTTAAATAATTAACAATTAGAGAAAAAAAAGGGGGGGTGTTTTGGCTTCAACGTGAACTTGAGGAGAAGAAGAAGAAGAAAGAAGAAGAATAAGAAGAAGAAGAAGAAGAGAAGGAAAGAAGAAGAAATTTAGGGATTTTAAGATTATGATCTAATTAACACCTTTGGGTCTAAACTATTCAAAGGCAAGTGTTTTATCTTTCTCCTACTAAAATTTATCTTTGTTTTTGCCTTGATTTATGAAGAAAAAATATGAACAAATCGAAAATCTTTTGTTGGTTGCCAAACTATGAAATTGTAATATTGTTAAGATTATAACCTATCTGCCTCATTCTTATTGCAAATTTTAGTACATATCTCTGATTTAAACAAAACTTAGTTTTTTCAATAATAGATTAAATATCTTTCATTTGAACCTGAGTTTGAAGAATTTGGAGTTCATTTTCTAGCCAAAACATTTACTTCAATTAAGTATACGGAATCTATAAAATGGAATTTATAGCTCATGACCGTTTATCACTATATTCCTTATATCTTCCTGATGTAGTTCTTGATTTATATAAAACTTAATTTGTTAGAAAATAGACTCTTAGACCTTTCTGTTGAACCTAAGATTTAATGATTTAGAGTTGAAATGACTATCACAACCCTATTTTGATGGACCATATGAATTCTGTAAAGTAGGGACTATGATTCTAGACCTTTGGTTGCAAAACTATCAATAACTCTTTGTAGAACCTTCAATTTATAGAACCTTCAATTTGTATGAAACCTGCTTTGTATAAAACTAGATTGATTTGACTTTTCAACAACATCTTTCTTGAGTAATTTGGAGTATTTTTTTATCATCTAAATAACTTTGTATTTTACTTTGAGAATTTAGCCTGAATAAGGATTGTATCAATTCTACCTATATTTTAAAACTGAAATATCAAATGCTCTTGTCCTTGACTTTCTTACATATTAGAATATGTTAGTATTAATCAATGTTATATTATATTATTTTGTTTAGGCGCATATATGATTTATTGTTCCGCATGTGCTTCTGATATATGCCAAATTCATTGCTCATGTCCTTTTGTACTCCGGTGATTGTAAAATAATGTAAACCTTTGCCAGAAATGGTAAAGAAAGTTATGCTTAGAGCCTGTATGCTCTGCCAGCCCCGTATAACTTCACTCAGACTTGGGTGGATGGAGCTCCTAGACGTAGGAGACTTATGTTTTGTGGTCATTCAGCAATGGATGTTCCATATTATGTTTATGGTCCCATTTTGCCCTTTATTATATTCAAAATATTATTTTTGAGTTATTTGTGTGCTTTGGATAAGAATAAAATGAATGTTATGTCTGAATGATATTTGAGCTTCTGTTCGTTACTTGTTCATTTGATTTGCTTTTGAGAATATTCATACCATTTGATATACTTTTAAAAAATATCCTATATCTCCTTAATATGCTCCGAAATATTTTGTATTCTCATTGATAGGCTCTAAAATATTTCATTTGCCATTGATATGATGCTTGACATACTTATGCCTATGATATTCATCTAACTTCAAATTTGACATATGAGCTTAAGTTTGATATTTGTTCCTTTGACATATTCTAAATTATTTCATGTATTATTGATATGCTCCTAAAACATTAAATATCATTGATATATACCAAAATACTTTTGATTACCATATATACTCTAATTACCTTCCCAAATTGTTATGGATTTAAGTATGCTTTGAACGAGATGAACCTTATGGCTGTGAATCTGATTTAATGCTATATGTGAAGACTTTTGTATTTCCTACCTTGTACTATTATATCAGCTTCAATTTGAAAACATCTTTCCTTACTCTGAATCTGTTTGATACTTGCTGGGCTTCTTAGCTCACTTTGTTGCTATCTAATCTTCTTTAGGTTAGCTTGACAATTATTAAAATACTTGATACGGGGCTAAAGCAATGCGAAAGCAAGAAGTTCTTGAACTAAATGTTCATATAACAATATGTTATCATTGTATGTGTACACCTTGGGTCTAAAGTAAAGTTGTAGACATATTTTGAAGAGGGATAACTATGTAATGATTTTAAAACTACCCTCTTGTTTGGGATCTTGAATGTTAAACTTGTTGTATAATATATGAAGTGGTGGGGTACGGTTGTTTTCCGAAGTCATATGGATTTTATCGCATTAGTGGATCTTATGAATGTGGATTATATTTAGCTGTATTGATTTTGGATCGATTTTGTGATTCATTAAAATAGTATGAAGAGATTATAATCTGTACAGGTTTATATGAAAGTGATTGAATGACTGTATGTTATTCTTAGCATCCTCAAATGATTGTTTGGATCTTGGATAGATTATATTGTTGATAATATTATCAATCTTTTTATATTCGAGTCACACCTCTCGAATGTGATATAATTTGGGGGGGGCATGACACAAATAACATGAAATATCCAGATAATCAATTATACTCCAAATTACTCAAGATAGGTATGGACAAAAGGGTATACGAGTCTAGTTTCATATGAAATAGATTTTACATAAATCGGAGTTTCCAACCTGAAGTTATAAGCAATTTAACGAACAAAAGTCAGAATCTCGAAACTAGACTTAAATCCTTACATCCAAGCAGGAAAGATATCAATTGCAAGGTTGTAACAATCAATTGAATCATATTAAGATAAATACAAAAATTGAGATGCCAATACAAAAGGATTGGAAACTTGTAAGGTTATAACAGTTCAATTGATCATATCAAGATACAAGCAAAGACTGGATAATAATAAGAAAGGATCGGAACAATTGCAATATTATAAATGTATAGTTTATCATAACAAGATGAAAATAAAGATTGAGATGGCAATAAAAAGGATTGGAAACTTGCCTTTCAATGATTTTGATTTGAAGTCCTTAAGCCGAAATTCTTCTCTTTCTTTTGGTTCTATGCTTTCTTTCATTCTCTTCTCTCCATTTTATTATCTTCTTTTTCCTTCACAATGGTCGCTCGTACAGAATGTATGAGGTGCATAATCATCTACTAAACCCCTTATCTTTATCTCCTTTTCTTTCTTGCACTACTGCAATCATAGCCCTCTTTCTCTTCCTTCCTTCCTTCCTTTTCTTCTTCTTCTTCTTTCTTCTTCTTTTCCACTTTTTCTTTCCCAGCCGCAGCTGCCATAGTTGCAACCCCTTCTTCCCTTTCTCTTCTTCTCCTTTCCCCCTTTTCTCTTCTTTCTCTTCTCCTCTTCTTCCCTTTTCCCATCGCACAACACCTCCTTTATTTCCCCGTGCAGTGAAGTGCTGCCCCCTTTCTTCCTTCCTTCTTTCCTTTCTTTTCCTCTTCCTTCCACTTCTTTTTTCCATCTTCGTCTTTCCCTGTCGTAGCTACTATAGCTGTAACCTCAATCGCAATCACCACTTTCTTTTGTTTCCCTCTTTCTTTTCTTTTTCTTATTCTTCTTCTCTTCTTCCCTTCCCTTCCCTGACTCACTACACCTCCCCTATTTCCTCTGTAGAAAACAGAGATGCAACAACACTAGTTGCATCCTCTTCTTCTTCTTCCCTCTCTTTTCCTTCTTTTTTTTTTCTTCTTCTCTTCTAGCTGCCACCCCTTCTTCCTCCCTGTTCTTCTCCTTTCTTTTTCTCACAACCACAGCCTTAGCAGCAGCCCCTTCTCTTCTTCTTCTTCTCTTCATCCTCTTCTTCTTTCCCTGTCGCAACCACCACCACTGCAGCCGCTTCTTCCTCTCCTTCTTTTTCTCTTCTTCTCCTTTGTTTCCCTTCTTCTTCTTCTTGCCCAATCGTAGCTACCACCGCTGTAGCCCCTTCTCTTCTTCCTTTCCTTCTCTTTTTTTCCCAAAACGCAGCCATCTCCACATGTAGTAAACAGAGATACGTGGAAGGTAGCAGGAGATGTGATTTTTCTCTTTTTTTTGTAACTTTTATAGTTTAATCCCTCAAATAATTATATTCATGATTAGGTCCATAGAATTTACAAATAGGTCCTCAAATCTTATAAACAAGTAGATTCTCAAATTTTACAAATATATTTTTATATTTATAGTTAAATCATTATTAAGGATCTCAAAATAAGTTCTTATATAATTTTTAAGAATAAGGGGTATTACACTCTCCCCTCCTTAAAAGAAAATTTAGTCCTCTAAATTTGTTATATCTCAATTAATGAACATATAAGCTTTCTCATTTTCATCCTATAGCTGTCACGTTGTTTCATCTATAAAATGATACCTTCAAATCACTTCTGCTAAATGAATTATTCTATTCTTTAGAAACTTTTCTTTCTTATCAATAATCTGAATAGACTCTTCTATATAAGACAAGCTCATTTTCAATCACAATCGACATCATATTTAATGATATGAGAGAGATATGATATATACTTCTATTTCTTTACATTCATTAGTACTTCCCACTTAACTATTGTTTCCACTCTCTTTGGATCAACAATGCATTTCCCTAAATCACATGGCCTTATTGCAACTTAATTTATCCAAACCTCACATTTGCTAAGCTATGTATATACCATCCTTTGAAACTCAAAAATCCAATTTCAATCCATTTTTTTTATCACATGATTTAACTATCCACAATTAACACAATGTCTCAATATTCCATCACTTTTTCTTAAATAATGATACTAGAGCATCCCATGGTGAGATGCTGGGTCAAATGAAATCCTTATCTAATAATTCTTATAGTTGTTTCTTTAATTCCACCAACTAGAGTGGTGTCATTCGATAGGGAGGCTTAACTATTTAGATTATCTCAAAGACCAAATCAATAACAATGTCACCCTCTCTGTTTAGAGGTGATCAGGGCAAATCATTCAGGAACATATCAAGGAACTCTCAGAATCACAAGAATTTCCTTTAGATTCATTTCTTGATCTGAGTGCTCCTTTACCTATACAAGATAGCACAAATAATCGTTCTATATAAGGCAATCAGTCTGAAGTGTCGATATTAAACAAAGAGGTGAATCATGTCAAATACTCTCAAAATAAAAAAAAATTGGGCTGATTTGGTAATATGAAAAATGATCATTTTTTTATTTTATATAATAATCTATACTGGCATGATACAAATCTAGTCAATCCATGCCATGTATAATATCAAAACCTCAGATCTCTAAGAGAATCAAATCAACAAGAACTTTGCATTCTCTGATAGAAATTAGACAAAATGACCAGATTAAGTTTTTTGTCAAAGAATCCCCAATAGGCAGAGTCATACATAACATATAATCTAGTGGTCTAGGTCAAATACACAAATGAGAATTCAAAATATTATCAACATAAGATCAATTAGTGCCCGAGTCAAATAAAACTTCTACATTTTAATTAGGAACATGAATGATACCTTTGATAGTTGATTTACAAGCTCTAAAATCATTTTCAGTGATAGATTACACTTCGATATGGGCCGATGATCTAGGAGATAGTGGCTCTTTCTTCTTATTTAATGGACAATCATTTTTTTTTTATGATTCAACTTCCTGCAAGTAAAATAGGCTTTAGTTACCCAAAAATACTTACTTGTTTCATAATTCAACCCACATATTGCATGACTGAGTTCTCAGTGGTGACTTTCCTTTTCCAAATCTAGATGTATTGACTTTCCTATCAACATTTTCTAATCCATTTCCTCTATTATTCTTGTTGGTAAACTTTTCTTTACTATTCCTACCTTTGATCTTGAGAGATTCTCTATTATTTTCCACTAGTACAAGGCTTCTCCTTCTAAGATAAAGGTGACAAAATAAATCTTTTAAACATCAGGGTAATTTATGATATCAAATATTTTCTCTATTCACATCATCCATCGTTCTGCCACCATTATATCAAGTTCACCACTGAAATAATAAAGACTAAGCTCCTTAAATTATTTAATTCACATTCTATTCGGGCTTGATATCTTCGATCAACCCTTTTATCCCACTCAATTAGTCAGAAAAAGATGAAGCAAAAGGACCATATGTCATCATCACACTAGATTCCTAAAAGATATCAAGAAAATGTTTACCAATCATCATATGATTTACTAAACCCTATTATATTCTGTATATCAATATACCAAATATCTCAATAATCCTCAAATCATGCTCTGATACCATCTCTGTCATGCCCCCCAAATTATATCACATTCGAGAGGTGTGACTATGTCATAAATCGATAATTTTGTAATCATCACAATCCATCCAGGATCCAATCAAACATTTGAGGACATCAAGAAAATATTCATTCTTCAAAATTTACATATATAAAATCTATGAAGTTTATAAACATACATCGCATCACTCAAACATCTATGAAACCCAAAGCTAACTTAACAAATATTAACCACACTTATAATTCATTAGTGAAGGAATCAATATAATCACCAAACGAACTATTTACTATAAATTCACTTCATGATAGACAAAACTCAGCATTCCAAAATAACTCTAAATGTAAGAGGTCATTTAAAACTTTTACACGATACATCAATCAATTTCATTGACCACATATCATTACATACAAAATATACATACAACAACTATGATATAACATCCGATAATACTTGCCCATAATATGTATAGCTCTCTACTGCCTTAGCTCAATCTTAACATTCAGTGAGTGTTAAGCAGACCTAAAAGATTTGATAACAAAGGAGTGAGCTAAAAAGCTCAACAAGCATTAAACAAATCCAAGATAAGAGCAGATAGTTTTAAATAAGCTGATATCAAGATACAAAGTAGACGATAAGACTCCAGCAAGGTTGAGTCCTAATCTCTCTAGTCAATAAAATCATACTAGATTGTAATAAAGTCACTCCTATCTTATAAAGGAGTATGGCTAGGGTTTAAATTAGCCCTTAGAGCTTAGTGGTCATCGCCCCTTTACTGGGTTGGTTGGCCAGGATTTTCCCCTGCTTAGGTCGGCTATAGAGCCAACCTAGTCGCCCCCTGTTCCTATTAAGGCAGGTTGGCTATAGGAGGGGCAAAGGAATAATTTTACTTAGGCAACCACCCACTTAGGCTAGCATTTTGATCCCTATATAATAATTTAGCCACCCCTCTCTTGAATCAAGCAATCTACAATTTTAATTCAGCCTTATGCTGAGTCTAGGAGGGAGGAACCCCTACAGCGTTCTAAGGGTTGATACCCCTCAAGGATCAAAATCCATAGAGCTCCTTTTAGGGTTCTATCATTTAGTATTAGAGTCACATTCCTGCTACCCTATAACCATCTCAGCCACGTCCACCTTCCCAAGCAATTCCCATAATTGCTACGACACGCACCTCACCTTCCACCCAACAGTAGATCAAATCAGTCTGTCGCTGCCCCCTGCATTTGATCTGAAATTTTAGTATATTTTTGTAAACCATACTTCTTTAATACTACAAGATCCTTCATATTATACATGGAAGAAGTTTTCCAAAGTTTCCTTGTTGTAAAGTTTTACCATTGCAAATGTTATCATCATTGCGAAGGTGAAATGCTGCATAAATTTTCAGCCAATTGTTGCTACTTGAAACCAAACTTTTGTTCATCCTTTCTGGCCAAAATTTTTGCACAATTCTCAAGACCAAGTTGGCCTTCATTTGGATTTGATTTTATAAAAAAACTCCTTCTGAAACTAGTTTTCTTGTATGATCTTTCACCATTACACAATTTTAAAATTTTATGATGAAGGAATCTGCCTTGCATCTTTTCCCCTATTTTCTTATTGTTATGCTGCCAAAATTTTATCAAAGTCTCTACTATTATTGACAACATCTAAACCAAGGGTTTTTGTAATTTTCTTAAACTTTCCTCTTAAATTTATATTGAGAAGTCATCGTTTCTTTGACATAAAAATCGGTTCAGCAGGACAGCACATCGCAGCACTTCTTTTTACCGAATTATATGATCTGAGTGCTATTTTTTATGAGATTTTAGACTCTCTTTTTCTCATCTCCAAACCCTACCATCCTCACCAAAAACTCTTTCAAATATTACCCTAAACTAAATCTAAATAGCCCCCCAAATTAGCCACCTAAATCAGCCTACTTCCTTATCGATCCACTTACCTTTTTAGCCAACTTTGCTTACCGAGACACCTATATTTGTTGCCATCTATCCCAGATCTAAAATCTATTTTTCTAACCTTCATCTACTACTATCATAACCCTAAAACCATACCAATTCATAGCCTAAACTCCATAAAACCGTAGCCCCAAATTGCATCTAAAATAACCATAAACCACACCCAAAAATCGAAGCCTTCGGTCCACCAACCTTTCAGCCACCCAATCTCCCTTATCCCTTTAACCACAGCATACATCTTTCACTACCCAATGCTACTAACAGTGACCTCTTACTACCATCCTCCTTGATCATGGCCAACAACGATCCTTGCGACAAAAAGAAATCAACAACGATCTTTCGCTGTAATCTATTTACATCGCAGCCCACAACAATCGTTCGCTGCCAACTATCTTGATCATCGCTAGTAACAAATTGAATACAATAATAGCCATCTCTCACTCAATACCACTGCTGCCCTCCTCCACAATAGCCGTGTACATCGCTGCCCCATCTTCCTCCTATCACAACTGCACCCTTGCTACAACCGACGTCACCTGCAGCCACGAAGTCACACCGCAGCTGCAATCGTAGCCGACGTTGCTGCTGCCTATTTCTTCCTCTGCCATCACCGCTACCTTCTTACTTAGATCTCTTGGCTACCATCTTCCATGAAATATCAGCCACCTAAAAAATGCAACCTTGACGATATTGTAGTGTCAACATTGTAGCATCACCGAAGGACCGCAATCGATATTACTGCTGCCATTTTCTTCCCCCACCATTGTTGCTACCCTTGATTGCCATCCTCTACTTGGAGACTTGACTATCGCAGCCTCGACATCATTGCCATTATTGTCTTCAACTTGAATATTGCAACTACACTCTTTAATTAGTTTGATTTAACAGGTTAGAGATCCTTACGTCATGACATCAGTGGGCATATTCGAAGCCATATTAGAGGCTCTTGAGATGCATATAGATGTTAAATTATGTGCTCTCTTTAAGGTGTTTCGATTGGGCCCATCACCAAGCCCAATAAGATCACAACACGATGCAAATTTGGATTATAAAAAGAACCCTAGCGAAGAGCTAGCGATGATCCATCAAACCTCCACTATCTAGGAGTACCAAACCAGGTTTGAAAGATTATCTAATCAAACCTATGATTGGTCTGAAAAATAGATATTAAGAATTTTTATTGAGAGCTTGAAGCCGAAGATTCAGGAAGAAGTTAAAGTGCGACAGCCATATACACTTAAGGCAGCCATCTCATTTGTGCGACATCAAGAGGAGCGATTAAACTATAAAGCTTGGAAGACTAGAGTTGCTCCCTGACTAGCCGCACCAAAGCTTTCACTTCCTCCTACTATCAGTCGACACCCTTAGCCATAGAAATTAATAAGAGAAGACCTTCATGATGGATCGACAAAGGGCCTATGTGGGTGTTGTGATAAACTATGGAGCCTAGAACACAAATGTAAAAAGGAGACACCGCTGATGATTATGCCACTGAATAACCCAAACATGAAGATACGACTCTCGAGCCCAAGGAGAAGGATATACCACAACCGGTCACCCACACGGTCCCTACCTTAGCCGGCTACACCAACCTGCAAAAATTGAACATCAAGGGATTTCTCGGGTAGTAGTCTATCATCATCCTTATCGATGCCGGGAGCACACACAACTTTATGAGCAATAAGATTGCTACCCACTTAATGCTCCAAAAAGAAGATTACAACTCGAAGTCAAGATAGCTAATGACCAAATTCTGAAGTGCAACCAGAAGTGCCTGTAGGTAATTGCTAGTTTTTTCCTCTTCCCTCTTGATGGTTTTGATATAGTGCTTGACATTAATTGGTTGTCCATGATTAAAGATGTTTTATGAAAATTTTCGAAGCTAACCATAAAATTTTTCAGAAAAGAAAAGCAAGTGATTCTACGAGGGAGCCTAGTGACTACAACCACAACACCACACTTGGAGGGAGTACCAAAAGAAGAATCTAGTGGTTTCCCAATTTAAATTCAAGAGTTTCATGATTGAAGATACAAAAACCCCTCCCATAGATTGCCGAATTTTTGGGCGACTCCACCCAATCGAGCCGACTACCTTCTCTAAAGCTAGCCGACCCCCCTATACTGAACAGGTTAAAACTTCCACCAGTTGTTGCTTGACCAGATTGCTCCATATAACCTCAGAAGATCAAAGATAAAAGGGTCATCTAAGAGATAACAGAGACACATATTGTTTGGTCATACTTATTTCTCGCTACGACACATCTCTATATCCTTTTCCTCGGAGAAAAGCTACTTCTAAAGTATTACATCCTATTGAACTCACCATGGTTGCTGATGCAGCACTTCCAGATATCAGGTGACTTCCATGACTTTCCCTAGGATCAGACCATGATGCTTAAAGACTTCCTTGATAATGACATCCGATCTACGGCCCAAGATCGTGAGAAAATTGAGCCCCTCCAGTGGCGAAATCAGAAAAGGGGAAGGATCATTTGTAGGACTCAACGAAGCATAAACATCATCCCTCTCATTATAAAGAAAGATGCACCACCTTGGCTGAGTGAAACTATAGCCCTCACAACCACGATGTCGTCCATACCAAATCATGACCAGATGTTTATTATTAGAGCAGACATATCCATAGTAGGGGTCAGCACCATCCTCATGCAAGATGGTCAACAATATGAAGATGTGAAAATGGGCCTCAAAAAATCATTACTCTTACCCACCTCAATCTCAGATCGGGCTCAAACCACTATAGATTTTATTAAAGGATAGCCCTCACTCTAAAAGAAGGTACGACTACTATTACAGAGCAACCATATGGCAGCCCATACAAGAAAAAAAAATTTCCCTGACAAACGTCGGAGCAGAAGAAACTTCCCTAAGAAAGATCAACTCCCCCTTCATCGCTAACTCCATTAGCATGAAATTCAAGGCTCAAGAAAGTGGTCTCCCTATTTCTTTAGGTCTTGCAAAATTGGGGATCATATTGGGGCCCTAACCTGGAGATCAGATCTGTGCACCAGATCAAAATTATAATTAATTCTCCAAGTATCCCACCTTAAATGAAAATTTAAAGATGATGACTCAGCTCAAGTTCATTCAACTAACACCCAAGCTGATAAGGAGCTGAAGACCCGATTCTTTGAGTTCATGGAACTTCAGCCTTGAGGACAAGACTGATTTTAAGAGGGTAGGTTTGATAGGACTCCAACAGAGTTGAGTCCTAATCTCCCTAGAAGTAGTCAATAAAACCCTACTAGATTGTAATAGAGCCACTCCTATCTTTTAAAGAAGTATGGCTATGGTTTAGATTAGCCCTTAGGGCTTAGTGGTCATCGCTCCCTTATTAGGTTGGTTGGCCAGGGTTTCCCCCTGCTTAGGTCGGCTATAGAGCCAACCTAGTCGCCCCCTATTCCTATTAAGGTAGGTTGGCTATAGGACGAGCAAAGGGATAATTTTACTTAGGCAAGCACCCCCTTTAGCTATGATTTTGATCCTTATATAATGATGTAGTCGACCCATCTCTTGAATCAAGCAATCTACAATTTTAATTTAGCCTTGTGTCAAGTCTAGGAGGGAAGAACCGCTACAGCGTTCCAAGGGTTTATCCCCCTCAAGGATCAAAATCCATAAAGCTCCTTGTGGGGTTCTATCAGCAGAAATACAAGAATTCATAGATATCAACTCATTAGATATAGAAGTTCAAATGTCATTGTACTCAAAACATATTTGGTGTATAACAAACAGAATATAGACTAATTGGAGCATATCAATGACGTAAACATATTTCGGAGCATATCAAGGCACATAGGACATTACGAAACATATCAATGGCAAATGAAATATTTCAGAATATATCAATAGAGGGTGAAATATTTCAGAACATATCAATAGTAATTGAAACATTTCAGAATATAACAATGATATAAGAAAACATTTCAAAGCATGTCAAAGATGTAAACATATTATGATGCATGTCAATGGTGAATGGATAATCTCAAAGCTTATCAAGTGAACAATTGAGAAATAGAAAATTAATATCATATTAAACATAATATTCATTTCATTCTTATCCAAAGCACATAAATAACTCAAAAGTAATGCTTTGGATATCATATCAAAAACATAGAGGGAGAAGTGGGACCATAAATATAATGTGAAACATCCATCGCTGAATGACCATCAAACATAAGTTCCCCATGTCTGGGAGCTCCATCCACCCACGTCTTAGTAAAATCATAGGGGGTCAGTAGAGCACGTGGGCTCTAAGCATAACTCCCTTTACCATTTATGACAAAGGTTCACATTATCTCATAAATACCTGAGTACAAAAAGACATGAGCAATAAAAGTGGCATATATCAAAAGCACATGTGGAACAATGAAATATACATGTACCAATATGAAGCAATAGGATGTCAACATAAACATTCACAATTTACATTCAGATAGGCAAAGAATAAAGGACAAGAGTGCATAAGAATTCAAAGTAATAATATAAGGCTCAATTGAAGAAAGAGCTTTAATTGGATCATAGATAGAATATGATCTGATAACATATCAAAAACATAGATGGTGAAGTGGGATCACAAACATAATGTGGTCCCTTTGACCAACAAATATAATAGAGCATCACAAGCTCCAAGTATAACATACCCTTTAACATTTCTTACAAAGATCCATAATATCCCACAAACACTAGAGTACAAAAGGATATTTGCAATAAAAGGGGCATATATCAGAAGCATATGTGGAAAAATAAAATATACATATACCATATGAAGCAATACGATATCAATATAAACATTCACAATTTACATTCAGGTAAGCAAAGAATAAAGTACAGGAGTGCACAAGAATTCAAAGCAATAATATAAGACTCAGTTGGAGAAAGAGCTTTAATTGGATCATAGAGAGAATATGATTTAATAACATATCAAAAACATAGATGATGAAGTGGGATCACAAACATAATATGGTCCATCTGACCACCAAACATAATAGAGCATCACAGGCTCTAAGCATAACATACAATTTACCATTTACGATAAAAGTCCATAATATCCCATAAACACCATAGTACAAAAGGACATGTGCAATAAAATGGGCATATATCAGAAGCACATGTGGAACAATAAAAAATACATGTACTAATATGAAATAATAAGATGTAAATATAAACTTTCACATAGAGTATTCCGATAGGAAAGGAATAAAAGTTAAGAGTTCAAAGCTCAATTAAGGAAGAATTCATTTTCAAAAGATAAACAATAATAGGCAAAGATCAACAAACACATGATTCCAATAAAATTTAAGAGGCATATAGTATAAAACATTTAAATAATTAATTATACTCTAAATTACTCAAGATAGGTACAGACAAAAGGGTATGCAAGTCTAGTTTCTCATGAAATAGATTTTACATAAATCAGAGTTTTCAACATGATGTTATAAGCAATTCAGCGAACAAAAATCATAATCTCAAAACTATACTCCAATATTTACATCCAAGCAGGAAAGATATCAATTGCAAGGTTATAACAATTAATTGAATCATATCAGGATAAATACAAAGATTGAGATGCTAATACAAAGAAACTTGCAAGGTTATAATAGTTCAATTGGTCATATCGAGATACAAGCAAATACTGGATGACAATAAGAAAGGATTAGAACACTTGCAATATTATAAATGTACAATTTATCATAACAAGATGAAAACAAAGATTTAGATGACAATAAAAAGGATTGGTAACTTGCCTTTCAATAATTTTAATATGAAGTCCTTAAGCCCAAATTCTTCTCTTTCTTTTATTTCTTTGCTTTCTTTCATTCTCTTCCCTCTGTTTTCTTATCTTCTTTTTCCTTCACAATGGTAGCTCATACAGAATGTATGAGGGGCACCATCATCTACTAAACCCCTTGTCCTTATCTCCTTTTCTTTCTCATACTGTTATAATCGCAGCTCTCTTTCTCTTCCTTCCTTCCTTCCTTTTCTTCTTCTTCTTCTTTCTTCTGCTTTTCTACTTCTTCTTTCCCAGTTGTAGCTACCACAACTATAGCCCCTTCTTCCCTTTCTCTTCTTCTCCTTTCCCCCTTTTCTCTTCTTTCTCTTCTCCTCTTCTTCCCTTCTCTTTCCCATCACACAACACCTCCTCTATTTCCCTATGCAGGGAAGTGTTGCCCCCTTTCTTCCTTCCTTCTTTCCTTTCTCTTCCTCTTCCTTCCACTTCTTGTTTCCCTCTTCTTCTTTCCCTGCCGCAGCTGCCACAAACTGTAGCCACAATCGCAGTCACCACTTTCTTTTCTTTCCCCCTTTCTTTTCTTTCTCTTATTATTCTTCTCTTCTTTTCTTCTCTTCCCCAACTCACTACACCTCCTCTAAAGCTTAGTCCTCCAAGTTTTACTAGTGAACCTAATCCAATGGGGGCTGAACAATGGATGATACGAATAGAGAAGATATTTGACATCTTCAATTATCATGAAGACCAGATGGTTCCTTTTGCCAGTTTTATGTTGGAAGGGGAAACTGAATATTGGTGTAGTACAATAAAGAGAATCAGTGAAATCAGGCATGAACTCATTACTTGGAAAGTATTTATAGAAAAGTCCAATGTTAAATATTTTCCAAATTGTATCATGGAGCTGAAGGAATTGGAGTTCTTAAATCTCATACAAGGAAACTTGACAGTAGCAAAATATAAAGCTAAATTCACTAAGCTCTCCATATT
This sequence comes from Ensete glaucum, assembly GCA_021527575.1. NCBI lineage: Eukaryota > Viridiplantae > Streptophyta > Magnoliopsida > Zingiberales > Musaceae > Ensete > Ensete glaucum. The sequence continues at coordinate 42,417,452 of CM038551.1, read as the reverse complement.
TACCACTTACAAGACTGATGACAAAATTAGGAAGGCAAAAAGATTTGAGAGAGGTCTAAGACCAGCAATAAGGAGTCGGATATCGGCCTTTAAACTCTCTTCATATGCTAATATGGTAGAAAGGGCTTTAATAATTGAAAGAGACTTGGAGGAGATACAGGAAATTAGGGTAAGAATAAGGACTAATTTACTGCCAAAAGTAAGAGAGAAAATGAATATGAAGATAGTAATAAGAGGGTCAAGATATATAGATTTAGGAAAGAAAAGTCACCTCAGAGAACTCAGTCATATGCAAAATGTGGATTTAATCATGAACCAAGCCAATGTTATTGGGTGACTAGAGCATGTTTTGCTTGTGGAAAGTTAGATCATAAAATAAAAGATTGCCCATTGAAAAAGAAGGAAGAACCATGATCTCCTAGGTCAACCACCCAAGCTAGAGTATATCCCATCTCTAAATAGGATTCGTGAGCTTTCAAATCAGTAGTCGAAAGTATTATTCATTTTTGAAGATTAATACTTTTAGTTTGACTATTGCTCCTTCAATTCACATTAAGGTTTTTTTCAAAAAAAGTTAACATGGTGAGGACATGTGTCACTACCTTATTTAAAGTAGTGCCACTTGTGTATGTGCATAAGTGACACATAAGCACATTGCATGCATATTTGCCACCTATCAACCCATATGTTAATTTAAATAATTAACAATTAGAGAAAAATAAAAATAGTTTTGGCTACAATGTGAACTTGAGGAGAAGAAGAAGAAAAGAAGAAGAAGAAGAAGAAGAAGAGGAGTGGGAATTTTGATATTGTGATCTAATCTACACCTTTGGGATCAAAATTTGTAAAGTCAAGTGTTCTAACCCCATCCTATATAATTCTTCTATCCTTTTTCTACTATAATTTATCCATGTTCTAAGTTTGATTATGAGAAAAATTTGGGATAAAACCAAAATCTCTTTTGTTGAATGCCTAAGTATGAATCTGTCATATTGTTAAGATTATGACCTATTTGCCTTATTCTTGTTGTAACTTTTAGTACAAACCTCTAATTTAGACAAAACTTAACTTCTTCAAAAATAGATTCAAATATCTTTCTTTTGAAATTAAATTTGAAGAATTTAGAGTTCATTTGCTAGCCCAAACGTTTGTTTCAATTGAGCATATGAAATATATAAAACAGAGTTTGTACCTCCTGATGTTTCATCACTATATTGCTTATATCTTTCTGTTGGAGTCTCTGATTTATGCAAAACCAGATTCATTAGAAAATAGACCTATAGATCTTTAATTGGATACTAGATTAAATGATTTAGAGTCCAAATGACTATTGAAATTTCTATTTTGTTAAACCTTATGAATTCTATAAAATAGGGACTATGATTTTGGACCTTTGCCTACCAAATCATCTATAACTTTTTGTATAGGCTTCTAATTTATATGAAACTTATTTCATTTGAAAGTAGATTGATTTATATTTTAAAAATATCTTTTTTGAGTAATTTAGAGTATATCTAATTGTTCAAAATAACTTTAAGATGTACCTTGTGAATTCTGCCAAAATAGTGATTGTATCAGTTTTGCCCATTCTCGCATGATCCATTTCAAAATTGAATTCTCTAATGTTCTTGCCTTTGATTTCCTTACATATCTAAATATGTTATATATTAATTAATGTTACACCATATTATTTTATTTAGGCATATGCATAATTTATTGTTCTACATGTGCTTCCGATATAAGCTAAATTCATTACTCCTGTCCTTTTTTACTCTAGTGCTTGTAGGATATTTTAGACTTTTGCCAGAAATGATAAAGGGTATGTTTTGCCTAAAGCCTGTGATGCTCTACTATGTTTGATGGTTAGATGGACCATATTATGTTTGTGATCTCACTTCACCATCTATATTTTTGATTTGTTATCATATTATATTTTGTCTATGATCCAATTAAAACCCATCTATCAATTGAGCCTTATAGTATTGCTTAAATTCGTATATACTCTTGTTCTTTATTCTTTGACTATCTGAATACAAATTATGAATATTTATGTTGATAATGTATTACTTTATATTAGCACATGTATATTTCATTGTTCCGCATGTGCTTCCGATATATGCCACTTTTATTGCTCATGTCCTTTTGTACTTTGGTATTTGTGAGATTTTCTGGACTTTTTACCAGAAATGATAAAGTATATTATGTTCAAAGCCAGCTATGCTCTTACCAGCCCCACTAACTTCACTCATACGTGGGTGGATAGAGCTCCCAGACGTGGGAGACTTATTGTTTGGTGGTCATTCAGCGATAGATGATCCACATTCTGTTTATGGTTCCACTTTAATATCTATGTCTTTGATATGATATCCAGAGCATTGCTTATGAGTTTGTTTCTGCGCTTTGAATAAGAATGAATGAATGTTATGTTTGATATGATATTGAGCTTCTATTCCTTAATTGATCATTTGATAAGCTTTGAGATTATTCATACACTATTGATATGCTTCGAAATATATCCTATGCACCTTTGATATGCTTCAAATCACTTCACATACCATTGATATATTCTACAACTCTTTATGCATCCTTGATATGCTCCAAAATATTTCATATGCCTTTGATATATTTTGAAACACTTTATACATCTTTGATATTCTCTGAAATGTTTTGTATTCCCAATGATATGCTCCAACTACTCTTTCTCGACTGTTTTAATTAAAGTCTGTTTCGAATGAAATGATTTGTTATTATATATCTACGAGATACTCTCTATGGATTTTTATACCTTTGCCTTGTTATCTGATATCAAGTTTGTTTTGAAAACTATCCTTCTTGGTTTTGATCCATTTTTTGTTTATGGTCTCACTTCACCATCTATGTTTTTGATATGATATCCAGAGCGTTGCTTATAAGTTTATTTCTGTGCTTTGAATAAGAATAAATAAATATTATATTTGATATAATATTAAGCTTCCATTCCATAATTGTTAATTTGATAAGCTTTGAGATTATTCCTACACTATTCATATGCTTCAAAATATGTCCTATGCACCTTTGATATACACCGAATTATTTCATATACCATTGTTATATTTTGAAACTCTTTATGCATCCTTGATATGCTCTGAAATATTTCATTTGCCTTTGGTATGTTCCGAAACACTTTATGCATCTTTGATACGCTCTGAAATATTTCGTATTCCCAATGATATGCTCTAACTACTCTTTCTCTATTGTTATGAACAAAGTCTATTTCGAATAAAATAATATGATTATGTATCTACAAGATACTCTCTATGGATTTTTATACCTTTGCCTTGCTATATGATATCAAGTTTGTTTTAAAAACTATCCTTCTTGGTCTTGATCCATATTTTGTTTATGGGTCTCACTTCACCATCTATGTCTTTGATATGATATCCACAGCATTGCTTATAAGTTTGTTTCTGCGTTTTAAATACGAATGAATGAATATTATGTCTGATATAATATTGAGCTTTCATTCCTTATTTGTTCATTTGATAAGCTTTGAGATTATTCTTACATCATTAATATGCTTTGAAATATGTCTTATGCATCTTTGATATACTTCGAATCATTTCACATTCTGCTGATATATTCCGAAACTCTTTATGCATCCTTAATATGCTTCGAAATATTTTATTTGCTATTGATATGTTCCAAAACATTTCATATGCGTTTGACATGCTCCTAACTATTTTGAATGTCATTGTTATGCTTTTGAAATGTTTCATTTGCTATTGATATATTTTAAAATATTTCACACACCATTGACATATTCTAAAATGTCCTAAGCATCTGTGATATGCTCTGAAATGTTACATATGCCTTTGATATGTTCTGAAATACTTTATACATCTTTGATACGCTCTAAAATATTTTGTATTCCCAATGATAAACTCCAACTACTCTTTCTCTACTGTTATGATCAAAATATGTTTCGAATGAAATGATTTGTGATTATGTATCTGCGAGATACTCTCTATGGATTCTTACACTCTTGCCTTATCATTCAATATCAAGTTTGATTTGAAAGTTATCTTTCTTTATCTTGGATATGTTAGTCACTTGCTAAGCTCTATATGCTCACCCTATTGCTATATAAATTTTACAGGTTAAGTTGTCACTTATAGAAAAAGTTAGAACTAAGCTAAGATAGTGGAAAGCTATGTAAATTTTAGACAAGTCTTATTAGGAGATGTTGTATAAGAATATTTTGTATATAATAAAATATTATAGATAAATATGAACTGATGTATCTTGTAAAAATGTTAGAATACCTCTCAGTGTGGAATCTTTGAATGTTAAGTTTTACAATCATATGAAGTGGTGGAAAATAGTTGGTTTTGCATTTGGACCTAAATTATATCGCATTCGAGAGGGGTGACCCTGTCTTAATAAGAAATACAATACAATTCATCCACAATCTGAACCTAGGATCATAACTGAATTTAAGGATACTGATTAAATATTTTCAAAGATCATTCACATCCATTCAGAAAACATATGCAAAGATCATTCACATCCATTCAGAAAACATATGCAGTTTATAAATCTTATACTACATCACGCAGTAATCCACAAAACTCGAAGATTAACTTAACCAAAAACATTAACCACACTTATAAAACCATCTGTCTCAAAAATATATACAAATGCAAAACCAACCATTTTCCACTACTTCATATGATCATAAAACTTAACATTCAAAGATTCTATAGTGAGAGGTATAATAACATTTTTACAAGATACATCAATTAATATTTATCTACAATATTTCATTTCATATAAAATATTCTTATACAATATCTTCCAACAAGACTTGTCTAAAATTTACATAGCTTTCCACTATCTCAGCTCAGTTCTAACTTTTTCTGTAAGCAACAATTTAACCTATAAAATTTATATAGCAACAGGGTGAGCATATAGAGCTCAGCAAGTAACTAACATATCCAAAACAAAGAAAGATAACTTTTAAATCAAACTTGATATAAAATGGCAAGGCAAGGGTGTAAGAATCCATAGAGAGTATCTCATAGATACGAAATCACAAATCATTTCATTCGAAATATACTTTGATTATAATAGTAGAGAAAGAATAGTTGGAGTATATCATTGGGAATATAAAATATTTTAGAGTATATCAAAGATATATAAAGTGTATTGGAACATATCAAAGGCATATGTAACATTTCATAGCATATCACAGATGCTTAGGACATTTCAGAACATATCAATTGCATTTGAAATTTTTCAGAATATATCAATAGCAAATGAAACATTTTAGAAACATAACAATGACATTCAAAACAATTACGAGCATGTCAAACACATATGAAATATTTTGAAAAATATCAATGACAAATAAAACTTTTTAGAGCATATCAAGGATGCATAAAGAGTTTCAGAATATATCAATAGAATATAAAATGATTCAGAGTATATCAAAGGTGTATAGAATATATTTCGAAGCATATCAATGGTGTAAGAATAATCTTAAAGCTTATCAAATAAACAAGGAATAGAAGCTCAATATCATATCAGACATAACATTCATTCATTCTTATTCAAAGTGTAGAAACAAACTTATAAGCAAAACTCTAGATATCATATCAAAGACATAGATGATAAAGTGGGACCATAAACAAAATGTAGATCATACATTATTGACTAACCACCAAACATAAGTCTCTCACATCTAGGAGCTCCATCCACCCACGTATGAGTTAAGTCAGTGGAGCCAGTAAGAGCATAGCTGGCTCTAAACACAATACCCTTTACCATTTCTGACAAAGGTACAGAATATCCCACAAATATCATAGTACAAAAGGATCTGAGCAATAAAAGTGGTATATATCGGAAGCACATACGAAATAATGAAATATACATGTGCTAATAGAAAGCAATACGATGTCAACATAAAAATTCATGATTTATATTCAGATAGTCAAAGAATAAAGAGCAAGAGTGCATAAGAATTTAAGCAATACTGTAAGGTTCAATTGAAGGATGGGCTTTAATTGGATTATAGACAGAATATGATTCGATAACATATCAAAAATATAGATAGTAAAGTGGGATCATAAACATAATGTGGTCCATCTGACCACTAAACATAATAGAGCATCACATGCTCTAAACATAACATACCCTTTACCATTTCTAGTAAAGGTCCAGAATATCCCAAAAACACTAGAATACAAAAGGACATAAGCCATAAAAGTGGCATATATCGGAAGCATATGCAGAACAATAAAATATACATGTAATAATATGAAGCAATATGATATTAATATAAATATTAATAATTTATATTTAGATAGTCAAAGAATAAAGAATAAGAGTGCATAAGAATTTAAGCAACAATGTCAGACTCAATTGAAGGATAGGCTTTAATTGAATCATATATAAAATATGATCCGATAACATATCAAAAATATAGATGGTGAAGTGGGATCACAAACATAATGTGGTCCATTTGACAACCAAACATAGTAGAGCATCACAAGCTTTAAGCATAACATACTAATAGGACTCCAGCATGGTTGAGTCCTAATTATCTTAGTACTAGTTAATAAAAATCCTGTTAGATTATAATAAAACCACTCCTACCTTATAAAGGATTATGGCTAGGGTCTAGATTAGCCCTTAGAGCTTAGTAGCTACCACACCCCCTATTGGGTTGGTCGGTTAGGTTTTCCCCCTGCTTAGGTCGGCTATAGAGCCACTTAGCTATCTTTTGTTCCTATTAAGGCAGGTTGACTATAGGAGGCGCAAAGGGATAATTCTACTTAGGTAAGCACCTGCTTAGGCTGGGGTGTTGATCCCTATTTAGAGATGTAGCTGCCCCCCCCTCTTGAATTAAGTAGTTATCAATTTTATTTCAGCCTTGTGCCGAGTCTAGGAGGGAGAAAACCCTATAGCATTCCAAGGGATGATCCCCCTCAAGGATCAAAATCTATAGAGCTTTTTCTAGGGATTCTATCATCTGGTATCAGAGCAGCAATCTTACTACCCTTGTAGCTATCATCCATGCCTCCATATTCTGAAGCAATTCCTATAATTGCTACAACACGGGCCTCCACCTTCCACCCCAACAGCAAATCAAATCAATCTATCACTGTCTACTGCGTCTAATATGGAATTCTGGTATATTTTTATAACCCACACCTCGTTAATACTACAAGATCCTTCATATTATATGTGAGAGAAGTTTTCCAAAGTTTACTTGCTGTAAATTTTTACCATCGCAATCGTCATCATCATTGCAAAGGTGAAACGCTGCAGAAATTTTTAGCCGATTGTGGCTACTTGAAACTAAACTTTTGTTGATCCTTTCTAGCCAAAATTTTGAAACAATTCTTAAGATCAAGTTGGCTTTCATCTGGATTTAATTTCATGAAAAACTCCTTCTAGAACTAGTTTTCTTGTATGATATTTCACTATCATGCAGTTTTAGAATTTTACGATGAAGGAATCTGCCTTGCATCTTTTGCCCTATTTCCCTACTGTTATGCTACCAAAATTTCATCAAAGTTTCTACTAGTATTGACAACATCTAAAACAAGGGTTTTTGCATAATTTTGTTAAACTTTCCTATGCAATTTATGTTGAGAAGTCATCATTTCTCCGATGTAAAAACTGGTTCAGTAGGATAGCACATCATATCACTTCTTTTCACTGAATTCTATCAGATTTGAGTATTATTTTTTGTGAGATTTCAAATTATCTTTTCCTCATTCTAAACCTTACCACACTTATAAAAAGGCCTTCCAAATATTATCCTAAATCAAATCCAAACAACCCCCAAGTCGGCTACCTAAATCAGCTTACTTCCTTATCGAACCACTTACCTTTTTAGCCAACTTTCCTTACCGAGACACCTACCTTTGCTGCCATCTATCCCAGATATAAAGTCTATTTTTCTAACCTTCATCTACTACTATCATAGCCCTAAAATCATACCAATTTATAGTCTAAACTCCAAAAATCGCAGCCCCAATTCAGCCACCTAAATCAGCCTATTCATATCCAAACCAAATCACCTTCTAACCGACCACAACCTTTTCCAAAATTCCCATGCCACTAACCCGACAACAGAAAAAAGATCTCAATATTATAGATCTAGAGGCGTATACTATAGCATCAGAGGAGGCTATCGATGTAAATCTTGAAGCCTTTGAAAATCACATGGAAGAGAAGATACGATCCCTTTTCGCCAAATTCAGCATTGGCCAACTGTCTAGCCCGAGGAAATCACAACACAGAGAAACTTCAGATCAGTGAGATGATCTTTAAGAACATGGCCACATCACCTCTGATCTCAATAATCCATGCATGAAGGTTGACTTCTCTAGATGGGAAGAAGGAGACCCGATTGGGTGCATCTCGCGCACGGAGCGCTATTTTTGGTTCTACCGAATCGCCGACGCCACACGGGTGGAGATTGCTGCCATCCACCTTAAGGGAGATGCTATTCAGTAATTTAATTGGTTTAAGTATACCCATGGAGGAGTCTCTTGGTAGTGATTCAACAAAGTACTACTAAATTGCTTTGGACCAACCAATTTCAGCAACATCGACGGACAATTTAGGCAAAGATTCATGAAACTTCTACAATATAAGAATACCAAACAAGGTTTAAGCATTTATCTAACCAAACGGGGTCTGATTTTAGATACTTTTATTAAGGGTCTAAAGCCAAAGATCCGAGGAGAAGTAAAGGCACGATAATCGTACACTCTTATGGCGGTGATTTCCTTCACGCGTATTCGGGAAAAACAATTGAACAATGAGGTACGAAGGACAAGGGTTGCTCCCCAACCAGCTATGCTGAGACCTACTGCCCCCTCTTCTACCATTCAAGTCCCTGCACTAAAAAAAGTTGACAAGGGACGAGCTTCGCGAACGATCGGCCAAGTAGTTGTGTTGGCATTGTGACGAACCGTGGAGCCACGAACATCGCTGCAAAAAGGGCCAACTCCTCATGATTGAACCAATGGAGGATAAGGACAATGAAACATCTAAAGAAGCCCTTGAAACTAAAGAATAAGCCATAGAAGAAGAGTCCCAACCGGCTGACTATGCAGTGTGCGCATTGGCCAGCTACTCCAACCCGTAGATGATGAAAGTTAGAGGACTTCTAAAATAGCAACCCATCACTGTTCTCATCGACATGGGTAGCACCAATAATTTCTTCAACAGTAAGGTTATTGCATGTTTGGTGCTTCAAATAGAAGGTTACAACAAGTTTGATGTAAAGGTCACCGACGTTCGATTCTTTAATTGCGACCAATAGTGCCCACTAGTGAAACTACTCTTCCAAGACCAAGAAGTGGTAGCTGATTTCTTTCTCCTAGCCATCGATGATTATCAAGTCGTACTCAGGATCGAATGGCTCACAACACTAGGTGATATCTCTTGAAATTTTTCTAAATTAATCGTGAAATTTTATTACAAAGGGAGACAGGTCACGTTATGAGGCAAGCGCGAGAGCCAAATTTCCACCATTTTGTTGCAATGAATGGAGAAACTTTTGCACAAAGCACATGTGGATTCATGATGCATATTCAGCAACCATCTACAGGGAGAATGTACAAAACTCAGATCCTAAGCTTGCCCTTTACTTGAATAAATTCGTAGATATTTTCTTGGAGCCGCGCGGGCTACCCCCTAACTGGCCGCATGACCACTGCATTCCTATTTTGCCAAGCAAACCTCTAGCAAATTTATGATCGTACCATTATCCTCACTTACAGAAGGATAAGATCGAGAACATTGTTAAAGAGATGCTTGACACTAGGGTGATTCGACCGAGTTGCAGCACTTACTCCTCACCAGTGTTGCTAGTGTGCAAGAAAGATGATGAACTCTTGGATGAATTAAAAGGAGCCTAAGCCTTCACTAAATTAGATCTCCGATCCGGATACCATCAGATTTGGGTATGCACTGAAGATATTCCTAAAACTATATTTCGCATGTATAACGGCCACTATGAGTTTCTAGTAATGCCTTTCGGACGTACAAATGCTCCTTCTACTTTCCAAAGCATGATGAATGACATCTTCCAGAGTTTTCTATGCAAGTTTGTATTGGTATTCTTTGATGATATTCTCATTTATAGCTCTACACTTGATATACATTTTTAGCACTTATGAACTATTCTAATGATTCTTCAGGAGAATACTCTTTATGTTAAACAGTCAAAGTGCAGCTTCTTACAACATAAAGTTGAGTATTTTAGGCACATTATATCAAAGGATGGAGTGGTGGTGGTCCTGACAAAGATTGAGGTAATGCAAGGATGGCCGAGACCTACAAACGTACAATCACTATGCGGTTTCCTTGGACTCATGGGCTACTACCAAAATTTTATGAAAGATTATAGCAAGATCAGTGCCCCGCTCATATCCTTACTGAAGAAAGACTCCTTCTTGTAGTCGAATAAAGCCTCCACAGCCTTCAAACGACTCAAGGCAGCCATGATGATGATGTCAGTCCTACCGCTATCCGATTTCGATCACACTTTTGTCATTGAGGTCGATACGTCAGGAGTTGGAATTGGGGCTATTCTTATGCAAGATAATCGACTCCTAATTTACACTGAGGCTTCCCCCACACTTCATACGAGGTTTTTATAGGAGATACTAATCACTACCAAATTTAAAATATGGTTGGATACAGGTCCATGGCACAAAAGAGGAGTAAAACTAGAAGAATTACAATCCATACTCATGCCAGATTAGGCTCTTATCATCTTGAATCATACTAGAGGGCAATCACCATTCTAGAAGAAAGATTGGCTATCACTAAAGACTGACCATATGACAACACATGCAAAGAAGATATGGCCTCCCGATAAACTTCAAAATGGACGAAAAATTAAAGATCAAGTTTTTCTACACCTCCAGCCCGATCAGCAGGAAACTCAAGCCTTAATAAAATGGTCTCTTTATTTATTTAGGCCTTGTAAAATTGAGGATCGCATTGGGGCCCTAACTTGGAGATCAAATTCGTGCACCAGATCAGGATTATAGTTGATCCGCTAGGTATCCCACCTCAAATAGAAATTTAAAAAAGATGACTCAGCCCAAACCCTTCCAACTAATACCCCATCTGATGAGGAGGCCAAAGTTCAGTTAATGATAGCATGGGAGTCATATGAAAAGTTGAAGATCCAGTTTCCAGAGATTATGGACCCTCAACCTTGAGAATAAGGTTGATCTGAAGAAGGTGGACTTGATAGGACTCAAGTAGGGTTGAGTCCTAATAATCTTAGTACTAGTTAATAAAAACCCTGTTAGATTATAATAAGGCCACTCCATCATATAAAGGAGTATGGCTAGGGTCTAGATTAGACCTTAGGGCTTAGTAGCCATCACACCCCTTACTGGGTTGGTCAGCTAGGGTTTCCCCCTGCTTAGATCGGCTATAGAGTCGCTGAGCTGCCTCCTGTTCCTATTAAGGCAAGTTGGCTATAGGAGGGGCAAAGGGGTAATTTTACTTAGGCAAGTATCCCCTTAAGCTAGGGTTTTTATCCCTATTTAAAGATGTAGCTACCCCCTGCTCTTGAATTAAGCAATTATCAATTTTATTTCAGCCTTGTGCCGAGTCTTGAAGGGAGGAACCCCTATAGCGTTCCAAGGGTTGATCTCCCTCAAGGATAAAAATCTATAGAGCTCTTTCTAGAGTTCTATTATATACCCTTTACCATTTCTAGCAAAGGTTCAGAATATCCCACAAACACCCGAGTACAAAAAGACATAAGTAATAAAAGTGGCATATATCATAAGCACATGTGAAACAATGAAATATACATGTGCCAAATATGAAATAATACGATGAATACATAAACATTTATAATATGCATTCAGATAGGCAAGGAATAAGGAATAAGAGTATATAAGATTTCAAAACAATGATATAAGGTTCCAAAGAAGAAAGACTTTAGCTAGATCATAGACAAAATATGATCCGATATTATATCAAAAATATAGATGGTGATGTGGGATAACATACATAATATGATCCATCCATTTCTAGATGACCATCAGATAGAAGTAGAGTATCACAAGCTCTAAGCATAATATCCTTTATCATTTCTAGCAAACGTCCAGAATATTCCACAAACACCAGAGTATAAAAGAACAAAAGCAATAAATTTGGCTTATAGCAGAAGCACATGCGAAACAATAAATCATGCATGTGCCTAAACAAAATAATATCATGTAACATCAATTAATATATAATATATTTAAATATGTAAGAAAATCAAAGATAAGAGCATCAGATAATTCAGTTTTGAAATAGATGAAGCAAGAATGGGCAAAATTGATACAATCACTATTTTGGCAGAATTCACAAGGTACATCTCAAAGTTATTTTGAATAATTAAATATACTCCAAATTACTCAAATTGGAAATCTAGATCAATCTACTTCTAAATGAAATAAGTTTCATATAATTTAGAAACCTCTACAAAAAGTTATAGATGATTTGGTAGCCAAATGTCCGAAATCATAGTCCCTATTTTATAGAATCCATAAGGTCTAACAAAATATAAATTTCAATAGTCATTTGAACTCTAAATCTTCTAATCCTATTATCAAATGAAAGATCTATGAGTCTAATTTCCAATAAGACCAGTGTTGCATAAATCAGAGACTCCAATAGAAAGATATAAGTAACATAGTAATGAAAGGTCAAGAGTTATATACTATGTTTTATAGATTTCATATGCTCAATTGAAACAAACATTTGGGCTAGCAAATGAATTCTAAATTCTTGAAACTCAATTTCAAAAGAAAGATATGTGAATCTATTTTTGAAGAAGCTATGTTTTGTCCAAATTAGAGTCTGTACTAAATATTACAATAAGAACAAGACAGATAGGTCATAATCTTGACAATATTACAGATTCATACTTAGGCATCCAACAATAGATATTTCAATTTTATTCCAACTTTTTCTCATAATCAAAATAAGAACAAGGGTAAATTTCAGTAGAAAAAGGACAGAAGATATTATATAGGATGGGATTAGAACACTTACCTTTATAAATTTTGATCCCAAAGGTGTGGATTAGATTACAATATTAAAATTTTCATTTCTTTCCTTCTCCTTTTCTTCTTCTTCTTCTTCTCAAGTTCACATTGCAGCCAAAACCCTTTTTTTTTCTCTAATTGTTATTTATTTAAGCTAACATATGGGTTGAGAAGTGGCAAACATGCATGCAATGTGCTTATGTGTCACCTATGCACATGCACAAGTGGCACTACTTTAAAAAAGGTGGTGACACATGTCCTCACCATATATTTTTTATTTTTTTATTAACTTAATATGAATATTTCATATTTTTAAGATTCATATTTAGGTCCCTAGCAATTAATTTTTAATATAAAATTATTTAATTGAAAGAATTAATAAATAAATCCTCAAATTTACAAATGGGTCCTCATAAACAAATTGAAATAATTTATTATAAATATTTCAAAAATGAGGGATATTACAGTTTTCTCTACAGAAAACAGAGATGCAGCAACACTAGCTGTATCCTCTTCTTCTTCCCTCTCTTTTCCTTCCCTTTTTTTTCTTATTCTCTTCTAGCTGCCACCCCTTCTTCCTCCCCTGTTCTTCTCCTTTCTTTTTCTCACAGCCACAGCTTTAGCAGCAGCCCCTCCACTTCTTCTTCTCTTCCTCCTTTTCTTCTTTCCCTACCATAGCTACCTCTGTTGCAGCCCCTTCTTCCTCTCCTTCTTTTTCTCGTCTTCTCCTCTGTTTCCCTTCTTCTTCTTCTTGCCCAACCGCAGCTACCACCACTACAGCCCCTTCTCTTCTTCCTTTCCTCCTCTTCTTTTCCCAAAACACAGCCACTTCCACATGTAGTAAACATAGATACGTGAAAGGCGGTAGGAAATGTGATTTTTCTCTTTTTTTCTTTTTTATAACTTTTATAGTTTAGTCCCTCAAATAATTATATTCACAATTAGGTCCTTAGAATTTACAAATAGGTCCTCAAATCTTATAAACAAGTAGATCCTCAAATTCTACAAATAGATTTTTATACTTATAGTTAAATCATTATTAACGATTTCAAAATAGGTTCTTGTATAATTTTTAAGAATAAGGGGTATTACAACTAGCCCCTTCCTCTAGCATGAGCATTATTGTATTAATGATATATATGATTTTCTTTGTTATAAGAATGATTTAAGGTGCCAATCAATGTACAAGTTGTCACGAAGTGGAGACCCTACCTGATCGGCTGACGCTTCTAAATTAAGACTAACCATCGAAGCCTTAAATATTTTTTGGAGTCGAAAATATCTTCCCCGGAGCAGCAACGATGGGTAACTAAACTTCTTGGCTTTGATTATAAAATTACTTATCGAAAGGGGAAAGAAAATGTTGTTACAGATGCTATATCATGGCTATTGGGACAAGCCAAAATTTTAGCCATCTCCCTTCCTTCTACCGACTTTCTCAAAGATATTAGGGAGGAACAGAAAAATGACTTAGAAACCCGAGATATCATAGAAAAATTGGAGAAAGATCCAGGTTCCATAAGTCACTATACATAGGATTTGAAGGACTTACGCTACAAAGATCGAGTTATTATCGTTTCTTCTTCCCCTTACATTCAAGTTATTTTGCTTGAGATGCACTCTTCACCTTTGGTAGGGCACTCTGGATTTCTGAGAACTTACAAGAGGGTGAAACAAAACTTCTTTTGGAAGGTCATGAAAAAATTAATTTATGACTATATATCCAAATATGATGTATGCCAGCAGCAGAAAGGTGAAACAGTGGTAAATCCGGGCAAACTACAACCACTACCTATATCGGACTCAATATAGACTGATATCTCGATGGATTTTATTGAAGTGCTGCCATCATCTCAAGGTAAAAGTATGATTTTTGTGGTGATAGATCATCTAACTAAATATGCACATTTTTGTGCTGTGAGATATCCTTATACCGCTGTCAACATTGCTTAACTTTTTATGAAAAATATAGTAAAACTGTATGGGATGCCAAGGTCGATTGTGAGCGACCGTGACAGGATGTTTATAAGTAAATTTTAGATCGAGCTCTTCTAATTACAAGGCACCCAACTAAAGATGACCATAGCGTACCATCCATAGACGAATGGCCCAACAAAAGTGGTGAATAGATGCCTTAAGACTTACTTATGTTGCTTCACTAGTGGCCGGCCTAAAAAGTGGACAAAGTGGCTTCCTTGGGCCGAATGGTGCTATAACACAACTTATCATTCATCAACCAAATGTATCCCTTGTGAGGCATTGTATGGTCGACCACCCCCTGTAATACCGAAATATGTAATTGGTACGACCAAAGTAGATCAGATCGACTAAAATTTAATTGATGAGGATAAGCTTCTGTAGCTGCTGAAGGACAACCTAACTGCTGCTCAAGCCTGCATGAAGCAACAAGCAGATACTCACCAGAGCAAGCGAGAATTTTTAGTAGAAGATTAGGTCTACCTTCGACTACAACCATACAAGCAGCTGTCAATTAATACCAGAGTATCAATAAAGCTATCTCCACGATTCTATGGACCATATTAGATTTTGGAGTGTATTGGGGCCATGACACAAATTAAAGCTTCCAGATAATGCTAAGATTCATCCTGTATTCCATGTATCCTTGCTAAAGCCAAAATTGGGAGAACGAGAGTTGGCACAGACTCAACTACTGAATATTATAACTGAAGGTGAAATCCAAGCCCAACCTGAAGCTATACTTGATCGAAGAATTATGATGCACCGACAACGCCCTTCAACTAAAGTACTTATGAAATATATAACTTATCATCTAAAGATGCAACATGAGAGTCGTATAAGGAGTTGAAGACCCGGTTCCCAGAGTTTATGGACCCTCAGCCTTGAGGACAAGGCTGATTCTAGGAGGGTGGGCTTGATAGGACTCCAACAGGGTTGAGTCCTAATCTCCCTAGAAGTAGTCAATAAAAGCTTATGAGATTGTAATAAAACTATACCTAGCCACTTCTATCCTATAAAGAAGTATGGTTACGGTTTAGATTGGGCCCTTAGGGTTTAGTAGCCATTGCCCCCTTTACTTGGCTGGTCGGCCAGGGTTTCCCCCTGCTTAGGTCGACTATAGAGCCAACATAGACACCACCTATTTCTACTTAGGTAGGTCGGTTATAGAAGGGGGCAAAGGGGTAATTTTACTTAGGTAAGCACCCCATGGGCTAGAGTTTAGAGCCCTATATAATGATGTAGCTGCCCCCTCTCTTTAATCAAGCAATTATCATCTTTATTTTAGCCTTGTGTCGAGTCTAGGAGGGAGGAACCCCTACAATGTTCCAAGGGTTGATCCCCCTCAAGGGTCAAAATTTATAGAGCTACTTCTGGGGTTCTATCAAATAACTTTCTCGACAGCAAGGTTGCTATATGTATGACACTTTAAATTGAAGGCTACAACAAGTTTGATGTAAAGGTCACCGACAACTGAATCCTCAATTGCGACCAAAGGTGCCCGCGAGTAAAATTGCTCCTACAAAACCAAGAAGTGGTAGCTGATTTCTTCCTCCTACCCATCGATGACTATGAAGCTGTGCTTAGGATTGAATGGCTCACAACATTGGGTGATATCTTATAATTTCTCTAAATTAATCATGAAGTTTTATTATAAAGGGAAATAAGTCACCTTGTGAGGCAAGTGTCGGAGCCATATCTCCACCATTTCAATGCAGCGGATGGAGAAAGTACTACACAAGACATATGAGGATTATTGATGCATATCCAACAGCCATCAAAGGAGGAGAATAAACAAAATTCATATCCTAGGCTTGCCCTTTTGCTAGATGAATTTGTGGATGTTTTCACAAAGTCGCATAGGCTTCCCCCTAATCAGCCATATGACCACCACATCCTAATACTGTCGGGCAAACCTCCAGCAAATTTAAGATTGTACCATTATCTTCACTTGCAGAAGGATGAGATTGAGAACATCGTTAAGGAAATGTTCAACACTAGAGTAATTCGGCCAAGCTACTTACTGGTGTTGCTAGTGCGTAAGAAGGATGGTACGTGGTGGATGTACGTTGATTACCGGGCTTTGAACGCCATCACCATCAAACACAAATATCCTATACCAGTAATAGATGAATTATTGGATAAATTGAATATAGCTTGAGTCTTTACTAAATTGGATCGCCATTCCAAATATCATCAAATTTGGGTATGCACTGAAGATGTTCTGAAAATCGTATTTCGTACATATAACAGCCACTATGAGTTTTTGGTAATGCCCTTCAGACTTACGAATGCTCATTCTACTTTTCAAAAATTGATAAATGATATTTTTTTAGGGGTTTCTATGTAAGTTCGTGTTGGTATTTTTTGATGACATCCTTATTTATATCCCTAAGTTTGATATGCATTTTCAGCACATACAAACTATTATAACGATTCTTTAGGAGAATACCCTTTATGTTAAACAATCAAAGTGCATCTTCATACAACATAAAGTGGAGTACCTGGAGCACATTATATCAGAGGATGGAGTATCAATAGACCTGACAAAGATAGAAGCAATGCAAGGATGGTCGAGACCTATGAACATAAAATCACAGCATGACTTCCTTGGTTTCATAGGCTACTATAAAAATTCATGAAAGATTATGGCAAGATTAGTGCCCCACTCACATTCCTGCTGAAGAAGACTCCTTCTTGTGGTCCAATAAAGCCTCCACAGCCTCTAAACAACTCAAGGTAGACATAGCAATAATGTCAGTCCTAGTGCTGCCCGATTTTAATCGTCCCTTCCTAATTGAGACCGATGTGTCCGGAGTTCGAATTGCGATTGTCCTAATGCGAGATGGCAAACCCCTTGCCTACATTAACAAGGCTTTATCTCCCTCTCACCTTAAAATGTCTATATACGACGAAGAAAAACTAACGATCGTATACACCGTCACAAAGTGGAGACCTTACTTGATTGGCCGACACTTCCAATTTAAGACCGACCACCGAAGTCTCAAGTATTTTTTAGAGCAAAAAATATCTTTCCTGAAGCAACAACAATGGGTAGCTAAACTTCTTGGCTTTAATTATAAAATTATTTATCGAAAGGGGAAAGAGAATATTATTGTAGATGCTCTATCTCGGCTACCGGGACAAACCAAAATTTCAGCCATCTCCCTTCTCTCCACTGACTTTCTCAAGGACATTAAGGAGGAATGGAAGTGCGACCTAGAGACCCAAGGCATCATAGAAAAGTTAGAGAAGAATTTGGGTTCCATGGGTCACTATACACTTGAGATTCGAAGGACCTATGCTACAAAGATCGAATTGTGATTGTTCCTTCTTCCCTTGTATTAAAATTATTTTGCATGAGATGCACTCTTCACCCATAGTAGGGCACTCTGAATTTCTGAGAACATATAAGAGGGTGAAGCAAAACTTTTTTTGGAATGGCATAAAAAAGATCAATTCATGATTATGTATCTAAATATGATGTATGCTAGTAGCAAAAAGGTGAAACAGTGGCATGTTCGAGAAAACTACAACCACTACCTATACCAGACTCGGTATGGACTGACATCTCCATGAACTTCATTAAAGGGTTATCGTCATCTCAAGGTAAAAGCATGATCTTTATAGTGGTAGATCGTTTAACTAAATATGCTTATTTATGTGCTATAAGACATCCTGTTGCCAGTATTGCTTAAATCTTTATAGAAATTTGATAGGACTCCAGTAGGGTTGAGTCCTAATCTCCCTAGAAGTAGTCAATAAAACCTACTAGATTGTAATAAAGCCACTCCTATCTTATAAAGGAGTATGGCTAAGGTTTAGATTAACTCTTAGGGCTTAGTGGCCACTACCCCCTTACTAGGTTGGCTAGGGTTTCTCCCTATTTAGGTCAACTATAGAGCCAACCTAGTTGCCCCCTGTGCCTATTAAGGTAGGCTGGCTATAGGAGGGGTAAAGAGATAATTTTACTTAAGCAAGCACCCCCTTAGGCTAGGGTTTTGATCCCTATATAATGATGTAGTCGCCCCCTCTCTTGAATCAAGTAATTATCAATTTTATTTCAGCCTTGTGCCGAGTCTAGGAGGGAGGAACCCCTACAGCGTTCTAAGTGTTGATCCCCCTCAACAATCAAAATCTATAGAGCTCCTTCTAAGGTTCTATCATTTGGTATCAGAGCAGCAATCTTGCTGCCCCTGTAGCCATCTCAGCTGCCTCTACCTTCCCAAGCAATTCCGACAATTATTGTGACACGCGCCTCCACCTTCCACCCTAGCCGTAGATCAAGTTAATCTGCCGCTACCCCCTGCGTTTGATCTGAAGATCTGGTATATTTTTATCACCCACACCTCTTCAATACTATAAAATCCTTTACCATACATGTTGAAGAAGTTTTTCCAAATGTTTCATTGCTACAAAATTTTACCATTGCAAACGTTATTATCATTACAAAGGCGAAACGCTGCAGAAATTTTCGGTCGATTGTTGCTTCTTAAAATTAAACTTTTAATCATCCTTTTTGGCTGAAACTTTTATACAATTCCAAAAGATCAACTTAGCTTTTATCTGAGATTGATTTCTAAAAAAAATTCTTTCTGGAACTAGTTTTCCTGTGTAATCTTTTACCATCATGCAGTCCTAGAATTTTATGATGAAGAATCTATCTTTTGTCTTTTGCCCTATTTCTCTACTGTTACGCTGCCAAAATTTTATCAAACTTTTTATTGGTATTAATAACATCTGAACCAAGGGTTTTTGTATAATTTTCTTGAACTTTCCTCTAGAATTTATGTCGAGAAGTCATTGTTTCTTCAACATAAAATTGGTTCAGTAGGATAGCACATCGCAACACCTTTTTTTGTCAAATTCTATCAAATTTGAGTGCTATTTTTTATGAGATTTTGGACTCTCTTTTTCTCATCCCAAAACCCTACCATCCTCATTAAAAACCCTTCCAAAACTTACCATAAACTAAACCCAAATAGCCATCCCAATCAGCCCTAATCTTAGCCTACTTCCTTATCGATCCACTTAACTTTTTAGCCAACTTTCTTGACTGAGATGCCTACCTTTGCTGCCATCTATCCCAGATCTAAAATCTATTTTCCTAACCTTCGTCTACTGCTATCATAGTACTAAAACCACATCAATTCACATCCTAAACTCCACAAAACCATAGCCCCAAATCACACCCAATACAGCCACAAACCGCACCCAAAAACTGAAGCCTTCGGTCCACCAACCTTACAGCTGCCCAATCTCCCTTATCCATTCAACCACAGCATGCAGTGACCTCTTGCTGCCATCCTCCTTGATCACAGCCAATAGTGACCCTTATGGCAGAAAGCTACAAGCAACGATCTTTCATAGCAATATATTTGCATCGCAGCCCGCAACAATCGTTAGCTGCCAACTATCTTGATCACAGCCAACAACAAATTGAACACAACAACAGCCATCTCTTGCTCCATACCATTACTTCTCTCCTCTGCAATAGTCGTGCACATCACTGCGCCATCTTCCTCCTATTGCAGCAACACCCTTACTGCAACCAATGCCACCTGCAGCCATGATGTCACATCGCTGTCGTAGCCGATGTTGTTGCTGCCCTCTTCTTCCTTCGCCATCACTACTGCCTTCTGACTCAGATCTATGGGCTGCCATCTTCTAATAAATATTAGTCACCTAAAAAATCACAACCTCTATGACATTGTAGCATCAACATTACAGCATCACCGAAGGATCGCAGCCAATGTTATTGCTACCATTTTGTTCCTCCATTGTTACTGCTACCCTTGGTTGTCATCCTCTACTTAGAGACTTGACCACCATAGCCTTGACATCACTACCACTACTACCTTCATCCTGAAGATTATAGCTATACTCTTTAATCGGTTTGATTTGACAGGTTGGAGGTCTTTACGTCATGACATCGGTGGGCTTATTCAAAGCCAAATTGGAGGCTCTTGAGACATGTATAGATGTTAAATTACGTGCTCTCTTTGAGAAGTTTAGATTGGGCCGATCACTGAGCCTAATAAGATCATAACAAGATATAAATTTGGATTGTAAAAAGAACCTTAGTGAAGAACTAGCGATGATTCGTCAAAGCTCCACCATCCAAGAGTACCAAACCAGGTTTTAAAGGTTATCTAATTGAACTTATGATTGGTCTAAAAAATAGATATTTAGGACTTTTATTGAGGGCTTGAAGCTAAAGATTTAGGAAGAAGTTAAAGTGCGATAGTCGTACATACTTAAGGCAGCCATCTCCTTTACGCGACATCAAGAGGAGTGATTGAACTATGAAGCTCAGAAGACTAGAGTTGCTCCCCGACCAGCAGCACCAAAGCTCTCACCTTCTCCTACTATCAGCCGACCCCCTCAACCACTAAAATTAATAAGAGAAGACATTTATGACGAATCAATAAAGGGCCTATGTGGGTGTTGTAATAAACTATAGAGCCTAGAACACAAATGTCAAAAGGAGACACCATTGATAATTACACCCACTAAAGAACCCAAACTTGAAGATATGACTCTCAAGTCTAAGGAGAAGGATACACTACAACCGGTCATCTATACGGTCCTTACCTTAGCCGACTACACCAACCTATAAAAATTGAAGATCGAAGGGTTTCTCAAGCAGTAATCCCTCATCGACATTGGGAGCACACACAACTTCATGAGTAGTAAGGTTGTTGCCTACGTAATGCTCCAAAAAGATGATTACAATGGGTTTGAAGTCAAGGTAGCTAACGGCCAAATTCTGAAGTGCAACCAGAAGTGCCAGCAGGTAAAACTGATCATATAGGAGCAAGACATAGTTGCTGATTTTTTCCTCCTTACTTTTGATGATTTTGATATAGTGCTTAGCATTGATTGGTTGTCCATGATTGGAGATGTTTTCTAAAATTTTTTGAAAGTGACCATGAAATCTTTTTAAAAGGAAAGCAGGTGATTCTACGAGGGAGCCCAACGACTACAACCACAACACCTCACTTGGAGGGGGTACCAAAAGAAGAATCCAGTGGTTTCCTAATTCAAATTCAAGAGTTTCAAGAGATTGAAGATACAAAAACCCCTCCCATAGCTTGCTGAATTTTTGGACATCTCTACCCTACCGAGCCGATTATCTCCTCTGAAGCTAGCCGACCCTCCTATGCTGAACAAGTCTAAACTTCTACCAGTTGTTGCTCGACCAGATTGCTTCATATAACCTCAGAAGGTCAAAGATAAAAGGGTCATCCAAGAGATGACAGAGACATGGATTGTTCGGCCATGCTTATTTCCAGCTATGACATATCCCTATATCCTTTTTTGTGGAGATAAGATACTTCTAAAGTGTTACATCCTATTGAACTCACCATGATTGCTGATGCAGCACTTCTAGATTCAGGTGACTTCCACGACTTTCCTCAGGATCAGATCATGATGCTTAAAGGCTTCTTTGATGATGACCTTCGATCTATAGCCCAAGACCGTGAGAAAATTGAGCCCCTCTAGTGGTGAAATCAGAAAAGGGGAAGGATCATTTGTAGGACTCAACGAAGCATGAACATAATCCCTCTCATTATAAAGAAAGATGCACTACCTTGGCCAAGTGGAACTATAGCCCTCGCGGCCATGATGTTGTCCACACCAAATCATGGCCAGATGTTTATTATTAGAGTAGACACATCCAGAGTGGGGATCAGCACCATTCTCATGCAAGATGGTCAACAGCATGAAGAAATGAAAATGGGGCCCGAAAAATCACCACTCCTACACACCTCAAACTCAGATCGGGCTCAAACCACTAGAGATTTTATCAAAGGACAGCCCCACTCTAAAAGAAGGCACGACTACTATTAAAGAGCAACCATGTGGTAGCCCATACAAGGAAGAAACTCCCCCTTGACAAATGTCGAAGTAGAAGAAAGTTTCCTAAGAAAGATCAAGTCCCCCTTCATCTCCAACTCTACCAGCATGAAATTCAAGCCTCAAGAAAGTGGTCTCCCGATTTCTTTGGGCCTTGCAAAATTGGGGATCACATTGGGGCCCTAATCTGGAGATCAGATCTGTGCACTAGATCAAAATTATAGTTGATCCTCCAAGTATCCCATCTTAAATGAAAATTTAAAGATGACGACTCAGGTCAAGTTCTTCCAACTGACACCCAAGCTGATGAGGAGCTAAAGACCCAGTTCCCTGAGTTTGTGAAACTTCAGCCTTGAGGCCAAGGCTGATTTTAAGAGGGCGGGTTTGATAGAACTCCAGTAGGGTTGAGTCCTAATCTCCCTAGAAGTAGTCAATAAAACCTTACTAGATTGTAATAAAGTCACTCCTATCTTATAAAGGAGTATAGCTAGGGTTTAGATTAGCCTTAGGGCTTAGTGGCCACCGCCCCCTTACTGGGCTGGTTGGCTAGGTTTCCCCTTGCTTAGGTCTGCTATAGAGCCAACCTAGTCGCCCCCTGTACCTATTAAGGTAGGTTGAGTATAGGAGAGGTAAAGGGGTAATTTTACTTAGGCAATCACCCCTTTAGGTTAGGGTTTTGATCCCTATTTAATGATGTAGCCGCCTCCTCTCTTGAATCAAACAATTATTAACTTTATTTCAGCCTTGTGCCGAGTCTAGGAGGGAGGAACCCCTACAGCGTTCCAAGGGTTGATCCCCCTCAAGGATAAAAATTCTATAGAGCTCCTTCTGGGTTCTATAAAAAATAGTGTTAAACTACATAAGATGCCAAGGTCGATTATGAGTGACTATGACAGGGTGTTTATAAGTAAATTTTGGATCAAAATCTTCCAATTATAAGGCACCATACACAAGATGAGTACAACATATCATTCGTAGATGGACGACCAAACAGAAATGGTAAATAGATGCCTCGAGACTTATCTACAATGCTTCACTAGTAATCGACCAAAAGAATGGACAAAGTGGCTTCCTTAGGTCGAATGATGGTACAGTATAACCTATCATTCATCAACTAAATATACACCCTATGGGCAATATATGGCTGACCTCCCCTTGTAATACCTAAATATGTAATTGGTGCGATCAAAGTAGATCATGTTGAGTAAAATTTAATTGATAGGGACAAGCTTTTACAACTGCTAAAGGACAACTTAACTATTGCCCAAGCCGCGTGAGGCAATAAGCAAACACTCATCGAAGCGAGTAGGAATTTTCGGTACGAGACTAGGTCTATCTTCGCATACAATCATACAAACAGTTATCAATCAATACCAGAGCATCGATGATGCTATCTCCATGATTCTATGGACCATATCAGATCTTGGAGCGGATTGGGGCCGTAGCATATAGATTAAAGCTCCTAGATGACACTAAGATTCATCCCATCTTTCACGTATCCTTGCTAAAGCTGCAATTAGGAGAACATGAGTTGGCTCATACCAAGTTGTTGAGCACTATAAAAGATGGCGAGATTCAAGCTCAACCATAAGATATACTTGATCAGAGGATTGTGATGCACCGTCGACACCCCCTAATTGAAGTACTCATAAAGTGGAACAGTCTACCATCCGAAGATGCAACGTGGGAGTCTTATGAGGATTAAAGACTCAATTCCAGTATATATGGACCCTCAGCCTTGAGGACAAGATTGATTCAAAGAAGGCGGGCTTGATAGGACTCTAGTAGGGTTGAGTCCTAATCAACCTAGAAGTAATCAATAAGAACCTTGTGAGATTGTAATAAAACCCCACCTAGTCACTTCTATCATATAAAGAAGTGTGACTAGGGTTTAGATTGGAGCCTTAGGGCTTAGTGGTCACCACCCCCTTTATTGGGCTGGTCAGCCAGGGTTTCCATCTGTTAGAGTCAGCTATATAGCCAACTTGGTCGTTGCCTATCCCTACTAAGGCAGGTCGGCTATAGGAGGGGTAAGGGGATAATTTTACTTAGGTAGCCTATATAATCATGTAGTCACCTATCCCTACCCTTGGGCTAGGGTTTAGAACCCTATATAATCATGTAGTCGCCTCCTTTTTCTATCAAGCAAGATTATCATTATTTCAGCCATTGTGCCGAGTTCTAGGAGGAGGAACCCCTATAGTGTTTCACGGGTTGATCCCTCTTAAAGATCAAATTCCATAGAGCCTTCTCTTGGGGTTCTATCAATACTCATTCCAGTTTAGTTCTTTATCTCATTCTTATATTCTTTGAATTTCTTGAAGGCTTCGGATTTCTACTTCATTAAGTACACATATCCATACGTGGAGAAGTCATCAGCGAATGTGATGAAGTATGAGTAATCATCTATGGCCTGAGCTGACATAGGACCATATACATCAGTATGTATGAGTTTTACCAACTCAGTGGCTCTCTTTAGTTTCATTAATTAAAGAGTTAGTCAATTTCCCTTAAGGCAAGATTCGCAGGTTGCATATGATTCACAATCGAATGGATCTAAATATTCTTCCTTTAACAACTTTTGGATTCTTTTTTTATAGATATGGCCTAGCCTAAAATGTCATAGGTATGCATTGTTCACCTCATCTCTCTTCCTCTTAGACATACCAACACTCATGATATGTCGATCAATATCTAATATAAATAGATCATTTATTAATATTTCTCTACTGATAATCTCATTATCTATAATTAGTGTACAACCATCATTCTTAAAAACTAATATATATCCATTATTTATCAAATCGGAAATGGAGATAATAAAGGAATAAAATAGCATGCATCTAATGCAATAATAACTCCACCAAGTAGATATAAGGTGACCTCGCCAGCAACAACCTTAATGTCATTCCCCATCCTAAGGTCCACCTTGCCTCTTGCTAATCTCCTAGGCCTTGCCAGAACCTACAACGAATTGTAAATTTGAGATGCACTACCAATGTCCAATACCCATATATTATCATAGTTTTCTAATAGATGGAGATTGGTCAAGAATATACTTGAAGCTTCTCTAAGCTTTTCTTTTGCCTTCTCTAGAAGGTACTCTTTATAGTTCATCTTCTAGTGCCCATCATTGTTATAGTGGAAGCACTGACCTTTGTCCTTTGTCCTTTGTTGGGTCTTTCTAGGTAACCTTTGCCTTACCTGGTTTGCCCTTGCCCTTCTTAAGGGATTTATTATCCTTCCTTTTCTTTTTGGTCTCACCAATGTAGAGAATTGGCTTCTCTTCTTTTATGGTGTTCTTAGCCTCCCTCAATATATTCAGGAGCTTAGGGATAGTCACCTCAAGCTTGTTTATATTATAATTTATAATGATCTGAGAAAAGGAATCTAATAGGGACTAAAGTATAAAATCAACAGACAAGTTTCTCAATCCACTCAATCATCCTTAAGACATAGTTTTGAACCAATGTCTCCTCTGTCATCTAGTGTGGAAGAGACTCTTGGATATCTCATATCTCTGAGTTCTTCTCTGTTCCTTAAACAACTAGTGAAGATAAAGAATGATGGAATTAGCATCTATGTTCTCATCTTGCCTCTATAGCTTAGGAGTCATAGAGGTTAACACATAGCACTTAACCAAAGTGGAATCTTCTATATAGTTCACGTAGCTAGTCATCTCATCATCACTTGCCCTTCTTTTGGTGTAGGAAATATCGTGTCTAGGACATAAGCAATTTTTTTCATTAGTGAGAATGATTCTCAAGTTGCAGAGCTAATCTATATAGTTTACACTAGTGGGGCGGTTGGCATCAAGTATGCCATATAGGGGGATTGCAAGCTATACATTTCTAACAAGCATAGGTATAGCGTAAATAAATAAATATAATTTTATAGAAAAGTAATTAAGATAGGGACTTTTATCTTAATTTACTCCCATTATTTTTATGATGAATCACATGACACCCTCGGCACATGAAACAGAAGTTTTCGATAGACTTCTAGTGGGGATTGAGATCCAATAGGCATCTTAATATAACCTCGAGGGACTCGACCAATCATACTAAACCCAAAAAGATTGCAACTCTTGCCATCACAACTCCTTGTGATTCTTGTCCTGTTTGGCTTCCGAACCATCATGGCCTCGAGGGACTCGACCAACCATGGTATTCGATTAAGTCATCATCATTGTTACTAGATGAGTCTGATTTGATGATATGCCCTCGGTGGACTCAACCAAGCGTGTCATATCCTCTAGTCATCGTTGATATCTCTATGTCATAGGCAAGATCTTAAATCATGAAAATAGGTGAGCCTCAAGGAACTCAACCTACGTCATGATTCAATTTCTTCCTATAATGATGAAAGGTCATGGGAGTAAATTTAATTACCTCAAGCTTTAGCGATTTATTATTATCGTAGGAAGGGTTATTATTTTGGTCTCCTAATATGTTGTGTCACTCACAAATATATTTAATATATATCTACATTGTATACTAATATATATACATATCTAGTAGGTGTATAAGCAATCATATATCACATATGCATAATCACACTGGATATCATGGACCATAGCTTAATATGATCGGGCCCGAGCTAGTAGGCCCAATCACTCATATGACAACCTATGTATGCATCGGTGCATCTGCATGCCCTGTGATCATCCATCGTGCCATCATCGGTTCCATTGGTATCTCAATGCATCTTTATGCGTTGCAATCCATCTTGACTTCATGGACTAGTGGATATCTATCTAATAATATCTTATTAGCTCTTATTGGATCTCATCTATAGGATCCAATAATATGATGGCTTATTAGATATTCAATAAAATAGGAGCACTATGTATATCTTATATTTACACCTCTACTTGTCGCAACATCTACTATATGTGTGTGACCCTTTAGGCCCAATACCGAGTTGGTTGTGAGTTGTACCTATCAAAACTCTTTCTAACTTAGTGAATTATTATCTTATAATAATTCACTCCACTTATTGACTACGAACGTATTAGGCCATTACATCATAGTCCCAAAACGGTCAAGGGAGATATAATCCATTGAACTTATCTATCCTCATTTACCATACATCATAGTTCCTCATCTATCTAATATCTTAGAGATCGTATATTAGGCATGGTACTATCAGGCCTTATACAAAATCCATTCAAGTCTCGTTATAATCAGATTCTCTCGAAAAACTCATTCTCAATCCGAATGACCTTGGCTAAGGATTTGCCTGAGCAAGAACACGTAGGATATTCCTTTCATGATACTGAGAGTAGATAATCCACTATTAATACTTAATTGAATCTATAAGGTTGTGATAGAACCCCAGAAGGAGCTCTATAGAATTTGATCCTTGAGGGGGATCAACCCTTAGAATGCTGTAGGGGTTCCTCCCTCCTAGACTCGGTACAAGGCTGAATTAAAATTGTAGATTGCTTGATTCAAGAGGGGGCATGGCTACATCTTTAAATAGGGATCAAAATCCTAGTCGAAGGGGGTGCTTACCTAAGTAAAATTATCCTTTTACCCCTCTTATAGTCGACCTGCCTTAATAGGAACAGGGGGCGGCTAGGTTGGTTGCCCTAGTTGATCAACCTAGTAAGGGAGGTGGTGACGACTAAGCCCTAAGGGCTAACCTAAACCCTAGTTATACTCTTATAAGATAGGTGTGGCTTTATTATAATCTAGCGGGGTTTTATTGACTACTTCTTAGGGAGATTAGGACTCAACCCTGTTGGAGTTCTATCAAACTCGCCCTCTTAAAATCAGCCTTGTCCTCAAAGCTGAGGTTCCATGAACTCAGGGAATCGGGTCTTCAACTCTTCATATGATTCCCATGCTATTATTAACTAAACTTTGGCCTCCTCATCAGCTAGGATGTTAGTTGGAAGGATTTAGGCTGAGTCATCTTCTTTAAATTTTCATTTGAGGTGGGATACTCGGTGGATCAACTATAATCTCTAGGTTAGGGCTCCAATATGGTCCCCAATTTTGAAGGCCCAACAAAATAGGGAGGCCACTTTCGTAAGGCTTGAGTTTCCTATTGATCGGGCTGGAGGTGTAAGAAAATTCAATCTTCAAATTTTTATCTATTCTAAAGTTTGTTGGGAGGCCATTTCTTCTTTGCATGTGCTGGCGTGAGCATGGATTATAATTCTTTTAGGCTTACTCCTCTTTCGTGCCATGGACCTGTATTCAACCAAATTTTAAATTTGGTAGCAATGAGTATCCCCTTTAAAAATCTTATATGAAGTGTGGGGGAAGCCTTAGTGTGAATTAGGAGTCGACCATTGCATAAGGGTGACGCCGATCCCAACTCTGAATGTGTCTACTCCAAGTACGAACACATTACCACGTTTAGGTAATGCTAGCATTGATATAAATGGCATCATGGTTGTAGAGGTCATGTGGATGCCTTTCTCCTGTTCCTTTTTACGATCGTGGGTCGTGGATCTAAGGTCATCATCAAGGAAGACTTTTAGCATCATGGTCTGCTCCTCGGTGAAGTCATGGAAGTAGCCCGAGATGAGGGAACATTGAATTAGAACCAATAGCTAGTTCAGCTGAATATGACACTTCAGGAAGAGCTTATCCCTGCAGATAAAGAGGTAAAGTTTTTGGAGATAAAGTGTCATTGCAAGGGAAGGTTATGGTCGAATGATCTGTATCTCTCGCATCTCCTGGATGATCTTTTAAGCTTTGGTCCTCTGAAAATGTAGAGAGCAATATGGCTGAATATGTGTTAGTGGTTCCCCTTGTAAGACTAACATATAGGGGTCATGCAGTTTAGTAGGAAGGAGTCGACTCGATTCAACGGACGTGCTTGAGATTTCAACGAGCTTCTCCAAGCACTATGTCGAGATCATCTTTTCTTCATTCTCTCCTTCCCCACATAAGGTCACTTTTTTTCTTTTGTCATTCATAAGGTCGTTGAAGCTCCTGGTGTTGGCGAGGATAGTGACGGGCTGATGCTTGATGAAGCCATCAATGTTCAATATCTATGATGGAGCATAAAATGTACGGGTGACTAATTATGATTTTTCCTTCATATCCTTCTCCTCAGACTTGAAAGCCATATCTTTGAGTTTGGGTTCTTCAGTGGGCTCAACCAATAGAGGTCTCTCTGTTTTACAATGGTGGTCTCAGCTCCACAGTTTATTACAATGCCAACATAGGCCCTTTGTCAATCTGTTATGAAACTCTTCTTTTGTTAACTTTTTCGGCTGAGGTGACTGGCTAGTGGTAGATGGGGCCGAGAGTCTCTATGCTGCTGGTCGTGCAGCAGCTTTGGTCCTTCGACCATCTTGGTTCAGGCTGTCTTCATGTAGTCGTGCGAAGGAGATGGCTGCCTTAAGTGTGTACAGTTGTCGCGCTTTAACTTCTTGAATCTCCGGCTCAAGCCCTCAATGAAAGTCTTCAATATCTATTTTTTAGATTAATCACGAGTTTGATTAGTTAACCTTTCAAACCTGATTTGGTACTTTTGGATGGTAGAGGTTTGACGGATCTTCGTTAGTTCTTTGTCAAGGTTCTTGTAATTAATTGGTGCTAAAGGTTTATATGCTTTTGGTTGGGATGTGGCTCTCATGCTTTGAGCATCTTAATTGAGGTGCCCTTCTTGAAGTTGTACAAAGGAGATCGACGTCATCAAGGTTTAGGGCTGCTATGTCTTATCCTCACTTCTTATCTCTGATGGGTTCTTTTTGCAATCAGAATTTGCTCCATGTTGTGATCTTCTTAGTCTTGGTGATCGGCCCAATCTAAACTCCTCGAAGAGAGCGTGTAATTTAGCATCCATACATATCTCGTAAGCCTCTAATTTGGTGTCGAATAAGCCCAGCTATATCATGACGTAAGGATCTCTAACCTATCAAACAAACCGACTGAAAAGTGTAGTTGCAATTTTCAGGTTGAAGGCAGTGAATGGAAGCATGAAGTCTCCAAGTGGAGGATGGCAGCCAAGGGTAGCAGCGATGTTGGAGGAAGAAGAGGGCAGCAGCAACATCGGTTGCAACTGCGCTTTGACTTCGTGGTTGCAAGTGGCGTCGGTTGCAGCAAGGGTGCTGCTGCAATAAGAAGAATATGGGGCAGCGATGTACACGGCTATTGCAAAGGAGGGCAGTAGCAATATGGAGTGAGAGATGGCTGCTATTGTGTTCAATTTGTTATTGGCCACGATCAAGATAGTTGGCAGCGAATGATTGTTGCAGGCTACAATGTAAATAAATTACAGTGAAAGATCGTTGTTGGTAGCTTTTTGCCACAAGGATTGCTGTTGGCTACGATCAAGGAGGATGGCAGCAAGAGGTCACTATTGGCAATGTTGGGCAGTGAAAGATACGTGCTGCGGTTAAAGGGATAAGGGAGATTGGGCGGCTAAAAGATTGGTGGACCAAAGGCTTCGGTTTTTTGCTGCGGTTTGTGGCTGTTTTGGGTACGATTTGGGGTTGTGGTTTTGTGGAGTTTAGGCTATGATAATAGTAGATGAAGTTTAGAAAAATGGATTTTAGATTTGCGATAGATGACAGCAATGGTAGGTGTATCGGTAAGCAAAGTTGGCTGAAAATGTATGTGGATCAATAAGGTAGTAGGCTGTGGTTAGGGCTGATTTAGGTGGCTGTTTGGTTTCAATTTAGGGTAGGGTTTTGAAGGGTTTTTGGTAAGGATGGTAGGGTTTGGTGATGAGAAAAAGAGAGTCTAAAATCTCATAAAAATAGCACTAAAATATGATAGAATTTGATCAAAAAAAGTGCGGCGAAGTGCAGTCCTACCGAACAGATTTTATATCATAGAAACGATGACTTCTCAATGTAATTTCTATAGGAAAGTGCAAGGAAATTATGTAGAAACCCTAATGTTGGGAATACCAGTAAAAGCTTTGGTGAAATTTTGGCAACGTAATAGTAGGGAAATCGGGCAAATGACGAAAGGTAGATCCTTCGTCATAAAAATTTTAGAACTATGTACTAGTGAAAGATTGCATAAGAAAATGGTTTTAGAAGGAATTTTTTTGATAAATCAATCCCATATGAAAGCCAAGTTGATCTTAAGAATTGTATAAAAATTTTGGCCAAAAAGGATAAACAAAAGTTTGGTTTCAAGGCCAATAGACGGAAGGCAGATTCTCCATCATAAAATTTCAACACTTCACGATAAAGAATCACAGTGCTATAAGTCCAAATCCAGAAGAAGTTTTATTATGATATCAGTCTTCAATGTCAGCTAATATGATCTATAAAATTATATAAAAGTTTTAACCAAAAAGGATGATTAAAAGTTCAGTTCTAAGAAGCAACAATCAGTTGAAAATTTCTGCAGCATTTCACCTTCACAATGATGATAATGTCTGCGATGGTAAAATTTTATAGCAAGAAAATTTTGAAAAAACTTCTCCCACATATAAGATAGAGGAATAATAGTAGCAAAAGGCTTAGGCTTTAGAGTTTTTATAAGATCTTTGATGTTGATGCAGAGGAAGGCAGCAGATTGATGGATCTGCGGCGTGGTGGGTGACGATGGAGGCGACGTCAAAAGCAATTGTGGGAATTGCTTGGGAAGGTGGAGGCATGGATGACGGCTATAGGGGTAGCAAGATCACTACTCTGATACCAGATGATAGAACTTCAGAAGGAGCTTTATAGATTTTGATCCTTGAGAGGGATCAACCATTGGAACTCTATAGGGGTTCCTCCCTCCTAGACTCGGCACAAGGTTGAATTAAAATTGTAGATTGCTTGATTCAAGAGGGGCGACACCTACATTTTTAAATATGGATCAAAACCCTAGCCTAAGAGGTGCTTGCCTAAGTAAAATTATCCCTTTACCCCTCCTATAGCCGACCTGCCTTAATAGGAACAGGGGGTGGCTAGGTTAGCTCTATAGCCGACCTCAGCAGGAGGAAACCATGGCCGACCAACACAGTAAGGGAGGTGGCGGCCACTAAGCCCTAAAGGCTAATCTAAGCCCTAGCCATACTCCTTTATAAGATAGGAGTAACTTTATTTTAATTTAGTAGGGTTTTATTAACTACTTCTTAGGAAGATTAGGACTCAAACCTGTTGGAGTCCTATCAGGTTGGTTGTTAATCCTAATAACCGACTATATCATATCTGAAACTTCTAGACCTATAAGTTAGATGTCAAAGAAATGAGTACCAAAATAAGACATCATCAGTGTCTTAAGTCTAAGGACCAGACGCATAACTAGGACTATATAGAATCACTGATTAACATTAGATATCATTAACCATCCTGCATTCCATAAACAGACCGATTAGTAAACTAATTCTCCAATGAGCACATATATTGTATCCCTTAGTACCTCCACATAAGTAGCTATGAGACCAACCACCTCCATAATATGGATGGGTATATAGTACATCGATTTGTCCGATTATTTCGATGTCTTTCTTAAGTAACCTATGACTAGGATTATTTAGGGTCTATGTTTAAAGGTGAAATAGCCTTATTATCATGATCTTATCATGATCCAATTCTCATTACACAGATCCAAGGATATCATAATATATGCAACAAACAATATAAAGTGAGAATATGCCAATAATAATAATAATAAGAAAAAAGATCGTATGGTGTGTAACATATGCCATCACTCACGTGATTGGCTTGCAATCAAAGTAGGGCACCTGTAACCAGTAAGGTGCTCATTGGTGCCTAAAGGTTGTGTAGATTTAAGCTACAAAAGGAGGAGTATCATCGCTATCTATTATGTGGATCACTATTAAAGAGGAGGACATCTAACCTCCTTCATCTACGAACTTGGATCTATGATTTCGAGGATATACAATCTCCCCTATGTCACGAATGGTAGTCGCTTAACCACAATATCTTCGCTCAACGAACTGTTTATCACTTTTTCTTGTTTGTACAAATATTTGACAGCTTCTTTTGCCTTGATTTTATGTGTTTTGGCATAAGAAATGAGAGCAAAAATAGTCTAGAATGCTACAGA
This sequence comes from Ensete glaucum, assembly GCA_021527575.1. NCBI lineage: Eukaryota > Viridiplantae > Streptophyta > Magnoliopsida > Zingiberales > Musaceae > Ensete > Ensete glaucum. Next base: position 42,383,569 of record CM038551.1, on the reverse strand, counting down.
ATGATCGCTCACTGCATGGAGCCAAAACTGCCCAAAGCAGCTCCATTTTGGGGCATTTTTCACATGCTATGGTGATCGCTCTGAGCGGCACGAAATGTCAGCCATCTCAGCACCTTGGAACTCTCTGAGTGGCACCGGGCTGGATGGGGCTTCGGTTAGATGTCGAGCGTAGGCTTTCATCAATAATTAAACTTATCTTACATCCGATACCTTAGGAATTATCGTTTGTGGACTTATGACCATTCTTACAATGCTTTGAAGTCCTGTTTCGCTCTCTTTTTCTCTTTTCTCTGTTGGACTCAAGGTGTTTTATGAATTGCTTCCCGCTTTGCGAGACGTTGGGACTTGCCCGTCGCTCATTTCTAAGCTAATCAACTTCTTCTTTGCACGTCCTACGGGACTCGCATGAGGTTGCAAGTGGGCTAACCCTTTGTGGATAGATAACACTTTGGGCGTTTCATGACTTAGGCAATCCCAACTAAGTCCGGAACAGTAAGCAAGGCTACTTCATGACTTAGGCAATTTCAGCTAAGGCTTCGAGAGTGCCGCTAGGGTGCCGCACAGCTTAGGCTCATTCAGCTAAGTCCGTGACAGTATGATATCAGAGCAGGTAAGCAATTTAAACGAACAGCGAAGAAGATTCACAATCTCACCATGGTGAAACATCATGATGAATCAAGCAAGATGGGGCAAGCTGGACCCTTGCTCCAAGCAACCGTGGGTGGGTTGCAAGTGCAAACCCGCTCACAAACTATTGTAGTCACTCATGAGGAGCGTGGTAGTAAACAAGATGAGCATGAAGTTGGATATTCTCCGCGAGCGAAGGAGGCACCATCCAAAGCGTCAATTGCGAAAAAGAGCCACAAGGAGAGACTTACAACAACGGAAACTCGCTTTGATATTCTTTAAGTGAGCTTGGAGGAACTCTACCAAAGCCAACAAAGGCTCCTAGGGGTAAAGAGCTTGCAAGAAAAAGCTGAATCTCGGATCAAGAAAGTTGAATCCCTAATCGATCAACCGATAGAGGACACCAAAGATTCCGTACGATATCTACACGAAGTTGTGGCGAAACTCACGGCCAAGGTAATGGAGTTAACAAGGACTCTTAATATAGGAGGGAACAATACCTGCGCTACTTCACTATAAAACTTCAAGGCACTGGAGTCGCATTGCTATGGGGGTGCTAGGGATGCCAAAGAGCTTTTTAATTTCCTGTTCGATATGGAATAGTATTTTCGTGCTATAAGGCTCGATTCTAAAGTGACCAAAGTTGCTATAGCAACAATGTATCTGAATGGAGATGCAAAACTTTGGTGGCGAACCTGTTAGGAGGAGATCCAGCAAGGTCAATGTCAAGTGGATACATGGGAAGATTTGAAGGGAGAGTTGAGAACTCTGTTCTTGACCAAGAACATAGAGTTTGTCGTAAGAAGAAAACTGAGATAACTCCACCAAAGTATATTAATCCGAGACTGTGTGAAACAATTTTCAGCACTGATACTGGATACACAGGACATGTCTGAGAAAGACAAGCTATTCAGCTTCCTCGATGGCTTGAAGCCATGGGCACAACAAGAACTACATTAGAGGAATGTCACTGACGTACTCGGGGCAATTGCAGCCGCAGAAAGGTAAATTGACTTTGTTTCTTCGGAGGATTTGAGAAAGAAGAAACAATCTTCGAGAAATCACCCAACAAAATACTCTCGAGTAAAGGAGTCTAGGGGTGAACAAAAGAAGAAGAATTTCCACAAGGGAGTGAGCTCAAACGGAAAAGTCCCAAAGTCTGGAGGATGCTTCTTGTGTGGAGGACCATAGATGGTGAGGGAGTGCCCACAAAAGCAGACACTCAATGCTTTAACTGCATCAATGTATCTCCTCGGACAAGGACAAAGCTATCACCCTTAGTTCGAGCAGTTATGAATCCAGTAGTGATAGTTGTTGGGAAACCTACAGCGGGTTCATCACATGCACAACGGAAATCAAAATAAAAAACCAGTTTCCCACGCAGATCAAATCATCACGCAAAAGATTGGAGTCGCGAGAAAAATGCAAAAACCAAAAAACCACGATGTGTGAGAGATTGATTTTACCTAGGGAGATCGTGTATCCCTGTATTCCAGATCTAGATGGAGAAGATGAAGGAGGTCAAGCGTCCTCCTCTCTAGCGGTATCCACACGATGGATCTCTACAATAAAACTCCTCAAATCTGATCTTGCAACTCTTACCCAGGGAGAGATCAGAGAATATAAGGTGGTAGCTAAAGTTGCAACCTATCAATCAAGAGTCTCCCTCCTATTTATAGAGAGCCACAAAAAAAATCCTAGGGCTCCTGCCTTAGTAGGTATTGGATCTCCATCCTATTACCCACTAACTTTATATTATTGGATCTCTATCCAATAATCTCCTTAGGCCTCTAATTAGGCCTTAATTAAGTAGCCCATTAGCAGCGGATCTCATCTAATGAGAATAGGGGCTAATTGGATCTCCATCCAATCCACTATTCGCTAAAGCATCTACCATATGTGTGTGACCCTCTAGGCCCGATACCGAGCTGGCCGTGAGTTACTTCCATCAGAACTCCTTCAGATATAGTGAATTATTATCTCCATAATAATTTACTCGACTCATCGACTTTGGATGCACTAGGCCACTACGTCATAGTCCCCAAACGGTACAAGAGGATCGAATCCATCGAACTTGTCTGTCCACAGTTACCATGTATCTATAATCCCTAATCCAACTAATATCGCAGAGATCGTATATTTGATATGGTATTGTCAGGTCACGTACAGAATCAGTTTTTCTTGCTCTAATTAGATTCTACCAGAGAACTCCTTCTCTCTCAATCCAAATAACTCTGGTTAGGGATTTGTCTCAGCAAGCACATATGAGATATTCCTCTCATGATACCGAGAGTGGATGGTCCTCTATTGACACTTAATTGCCTTCGTAAGGTTGGCTACCAATCCTGATAACCAGCTATACCAGATCTGGAGCTTTCCAAACCTATAAGTCTAGCGTCAAAGAAATGAGTACTCATACAAGGCATCCTTGGTGTCTCAAGTCCAAGGACCAGATACACAACTAGGACTATAGAATCGCTGTCTAACATTAGGTATCATTAACCATACAGCATTCCATAAGCGGATCAATCAGTGAACTTATTCTCCAAGGAGCACTTGTACTATATCCTTAGTATCTCTACACAAGTGGCTATGAGACCAGCTGCCTCCATCATATGGACAGATATATAGTACACTGGTTTGTCCGATTATCTCAATGTCCCTCTCGAGTAACCTATGATCGAGATTATTTAGGATCTATGTTTAAAGATGAATCGATCTCATTATTGTGATCTCATCACGATCCGATTCTCATTGCACAGAACCAAGGACATCACAATATATATGCTACATATAATATAATGTGAGAATATGCCAATATTAATCATAAGCAAAAAGATAATGTAGTGTATCACATGTGTCATCACTCGACCAAGGAGATTGTTAGGTGCAGGGCACCTGTAACTAGCAATCTCTCACTTGACCTAAAGCCAATCACCTATGTGTCTGATCCCCATCAGACACCTGTGACGCTCAAATACAATCTAAGCCAATGGCTTTGTAAGTGGATCTGTAATGTTATCTTCGGATGGAACTCTTTCTATTGTTATATATTTATGGGCTATGATCTCTCTTATTAGATGGAACCTCCTCAGAACATGCTTAGACTTGTGATGAGACTGGGGTTCCTTCGCTTGAGCTATCGCCCATTGTTATCGCAGTATATGAGAATTAGTTCTACACTGCTTGGTACGACTCCCAAATCTTTGATGAACTTCTTCATCCATACCCCTTCCTTTGCTACTTCTACTACATCAATGTATTCCGCCTCTATGGTCGAGTCAGTAGTAGTATCTTGCTTGGAACTCTTCCAGCTTACTGTTCCTCCATTCATGGTGAAAACATATCCTGAATTTGACTTGCTATCATCAATGTCAGACTGAAAACTTAAGTCTATGTAGCTCTCAACCTGGAGGCTACCTCCTCTATACACTAGTAAAAGATCCTTAGTCCTTCTCAAGTACACAAAGATACACTTTACTGCCTTCCAATGTTCTAAACTTGGATCTGCTTGATACCTGCTCATGACACTCAAAGTAAGTGCTATATCAAGCCTCGTACATAGCATCACATACATGATAAATCCTATCGCTGAGGCATAAGGAATCTTATGTATGTTTGCCCTTTCTTCAGGAGTCTTTGGGGACATACTCCTAGAAAGTGATATTCCATGTCTCATCGGTATGAGACCTCTCTTGAAATTTTTCATGCTAAACCTTTTGACAATGGAGTCTATATACCTAAATTGGGACAAGCCAAGTATCCTTTTAGATCTATCTCTATAGATCCTGATCCCAAATATATAGGATGCTTCCCCTAGGTCTTTTATGGAGAAGTTTCTAGATAGCCAAGCCTTTACTGTGGAGAGCATTCCTACATCATTCCCAATTATTAAGATGTCATCTACATATAGCACCAAGAAGGTAATAGCGCATCCACTTGCCTTCTTGTACACACAAGGCATATCTTCGTTCTTAACGAAGTCATAAGATCTGATCACCTCATCAAATCTTTTGTTCCAACTTCGGGAAGCTTGCTTCAATCAATAAATGGATCTAAGCAACTTGCACACTTTATTTGGACTCTTTTTGGATATAAATCCATCTGGTTGTATCATATACACCTCTTCCTAGAGGTTGTCATTAAGGAATACCGTTTTGATATCCATCTGTCAAATCTCATAGTCATGGTGTACTGCAATGGCCAAAATAATTCTAATGGACTTAAGCATGGCTACAGGTGAAAAGGTTTCATCATAGTCAACTCCTTATCTTTGACGATATCCTTTAGCTACCAGCCTTGCTTTATAGGTCTCTACATTTCCATCTACTCCGATCTTCTTTTTGAAGATCCATTTGCAGCCGATGGGTACAATACCCTCAGGTGCATTCATAAAGTTTCAAACCTTGTTAGAGTATATGGAATTCATCTCAGAATTCATGGCTTCTTGCTACTTCCCGGAGTCTATACTCATAATAGCCTCCTTATAGGTCTGAGGATCAATATCCTAAGAGTTATCTCCACTGATATGTCCCACATATCTTTCAGGAGGGTGAAATACTCTATTACACCTACGTAAAGTTGGAACTTGTGTGTTAGGTACCTGAACAAACTCAAGCTCTGGAATGGTGCTTGAGCTAGGTTCTCCAACCTCGCTCAATTCTATCTCACTCCCACTATTTCCACCAAGAATGTGTTCCTTCTCAAGGAACACAGCTCTCTTGGCAATAAAGACCTTTGGGTTCTCAAGATGATAGAAATAATACCCACAAGTTTGCTTTAGATATCCCACGAATGTGCACCATTCTGTCCTTGATTCCAACTTATCGGGGTTGTGTCTTCTAACATAGGCAGAATAGCCCCAAATCTTAATAATTTTAAGATCGAACTTTTTTCCTTTCCATATCTCATATGGTATAGACACTACCGACTTTGATGGAACTCTATTCGGGAGGTAAGCTGCAGTCTCTAGGGCGTACCCCCAGAATGAGACAAGTAGGTTAGCGAAACTCATTGTGGATCGCACCATATCTAATAGCGTGTGATTCCTCCTTTCTGATACACCATTGAGCTGAGGTGTATAAGGAGGTGTCCACTGGGATAGAATCCCATTGTCCCTAAGGAAATGAGTGAACTCCGTACTTAAGTACTCTCCTCCATGATCTGATTGAAGAGTTTTAATACTATTTCTAATTTAGTTCTCTACCTCATTCTTATATTCCCGAAATTTCTCGAAGGCCTCAGATTTGTACTTCATTAAGTACATATGTCCATACCTATAGAAATCATTAGTGAATGTAATGAAGTATGAGTAACCACATATAGTTTGAGTTGACATGGGACCACATACATCACTATGTATGAGTTCCAATAACTCGGTGGCTCTCTCTCCAGTTCCACTAAAAGGAGAGTTGGTTATCTTCCCACGAAGGCAAGGTTCGGAAGTTGCATATATCTCATTGTCAAATGGATCTAAGTATCCATCTTTCGGCAACTTTTGAATCCTTCCCTCATGTATATGACCTAGCCTACAATGTCATAGGTATGCATTATTCACGTCATCTCTTTTCCTCTTAGACATATTTATATTCATGATCTGTGGAGAAGTATTTAACACATATAAGCCATTTATTAGGGTCTCTCTACTGATGATCTTATCATCCATAATTATTGAACAACTATTATTCTCAAAAACTAATTTATATCCACTAATTGTCAAACAAGAGATAGAAATAATATTTTTAATAATAGAGGGAACAAAATAGCATGTATCTAATGCAATAATAGCTCCACTAGGCAAATGTAGGGTGACCTCTCCAACAGCAACTATAGCAACTCTTGCTCGATTGCCCATCTTGAGGTCCATCTCGCCTCTAGCCAATATCCTAGGTCTTGCCAGAACGTACAATGAATTGCACATATGATAAACACTCATGGTATCCAATACCCATGTGTTCTCATGAAAATCTGATAAGTCGAGACTAATCATGAATATACCTAAAGCTTCTCCAAGCTTCTGTCTCGCCTTCTCTGCAAGGTAGTCCTTATAGTTCCTCTTCCAATGTCCATCTTGGCCATAGTGGAAGCATTGTCCTTTATCTTTTGTCGGGTATTTCTTGGCAAACTTTGCCTTACCTGGTCTTTCTTTGCCCTTGCCCTTCTTAAGGATCTTGTTGGCCTTCATTTTTTTTTTTGTCTCACCAATATAGAGAACTCGTTTCTCCTTCTTGATGGCACTCTTAGCTTCCCTTAATATATTGAGGAGCTCAGGGAGAGTCACCTCAAACTTGCTCATGTTAAAATTCATGATGAAGTGAGAAAAGGTATCTGGCAGGGACTGAAGTATAAGATCAACGCATAGATTATCCTCAAGGACTATTCCTAGACCTATGAGTTTCTTGATCCACTCTATCATCTTTAGGACATGGTTCTTAACCAATGTCGCTTCTGTCATCCTAACTTGGAAGAGTTTCTTAGATATCTCATATCTTTAAGTTCTTCCGTGTTTCTCAAACAGCTGGCGGAGATGAAGAAGGATAGAATCTGCATCTATGCTCTCATGTTGCCTTTGTAACTTAGGAGTCATGGAGGCTAACATGTAACATTTTGCTAAAATGGAATCATCTATGTACTTCACATAATGAGTGATCTCATCCTCGCTTGCCCCTTCTTCTGGTGTGGGCACGATTGTATCAAGGACGTATGCGATTTTCTCCACTATGAGAATAATTCTCAAATTACGGAGCCAATCTATATAGTTTGGAACAGTGAGGCGGTTGGCATCAAGTATGCCACGTAGGGGGATATGTGAGCGATATGTTTCTGACAAAATAAGATATAGCAAATAAATAACATGCAGATTTTGTAGAAAATACTAATTAAGATATGGACTTCTATCTTAATGTGCTCCCACTATTTTCTTAGCGAATCATGTGACACCCTCGACACGTGAGATGGAAGCCTCCAGCAAACTCCTAGCGGGGATCGGGATCCAATTGGCGTCTTAGTGCATCCTTGAGGGACTCGACCAATTGCACTAAGCCCAAAAGGTAGGCAACTCTTTCCAATCACAACTCCTTGTGATTTTCGCCACGTTCGGCCTCCGAATCATTATGGTCTCGAGGGACTTGACCAAACATAACGTTCAGTTAAGTCATCACTATCTTTACAAGATGAGTCTGATTGAATGATATGACCATGAGAGACTCGACCAAGCATACTATGTCCTCAGGTCACCGGTGACATTTCTATGTCGTAGGCAAGAACTCGATCACGTAGATAGGTGAGCCTCGAGGGACTCGACCAACTCAACCTATGTCGTGATTCAATTTCTTCCTATAACGATGGAAGGCCACGTGGGTCAAACTTATTACCTCATGCTTATCGACTTAATATTATCTTAAGAGGGGTTTTTATTTTCTATCGGTCTCCTAATATGTCGTGTCACATACATACATATTTAATATATATCTACGTCATATATATATATATATATATATATATATATATATATATATATATATATATATATCTAGTAGGTGTATAACACATCACACATGCAAGCCACACCAGATGATCATGAGCCGTCACCTAATATGATTAAGCCCGAGCCAATGAGCCTAATCACTCACAATATGATATATGTGTGTATCAACACATCTCCATGCCCTATGATTGTTGATCTCGTCATCATCGATTCCGTTAGATCGTCGCATCACCATGCATTGTAATCTCCCCCCCACGATATCATGGGTCCCGTTGTCATCTCCATACTCCCGATGCACCTCTCCATGTAATTACAAATATTCACAGGCACACAGGCCCGATAAAAAACGAGAAAAACAGAGGCACACAGGCCCCAATAATATTAATAATCATAATTATACACATCACAACACATAGCTCATGATCATTCATCCACATCATACATCACATGTACATCACATTATATGTAGGATTACTAGATATATATAATAATTAATTAAACTATTTAATTAATTATTTTTCTAGAAATCAGAACATGCTCGAAATTTTTAAAATTGTCAAGGGCATTTTCATAATTTTTGATGAGAGGATAGTCCTTGAAATTTTTAGAATTATTGAGGGTATTTTTAGAATTTTACACATGAAGACAGTCCTTGAAATTTTTAAATATCAAAGGGGCAGGATCATCCTTCTTCTTAAAAGGATGCCCTAGCCCTCTCCTTGCCCCCATCTGCGCCGCTGCCCTGCGCAGGTGGTGGCACTACACGTCAACGTGGCAGCCCTGAGGCACTCGCCGGCGGCTTGGTGGCGGCATCGCCTCACAGGCGCGCCTGGCGATGGTCGCTCAACGGCCACCCTTGCGAGCGTAGCCGCGGTGTCACGAACAATCGTTCCGTGAACCGTTTGTCGCTTTTTTATTCCTGTACAAATGTTGGACAGCCTATTTTGCCTTGGTTTTGGGTGATTTTGCCTAGAAATTGTGAGCAGAAATAGTCTGTCAAGCTGCAAAATAATTGCTCAACGCATGGAGCTAGAACAGGCCAAAACTGCCCCAAAACTACCCAGTTTTGGGCCGTTTTCATGTGATGTGATGACTGAACTGAGTGGAGCAAAATGTCAGCCATCTCAGCCCCTTGGAACCCCCCGGGTGGCACAGGGCTGGATGGGGCTTCGGTATAGTAGTTAGGCGTGAGCACTCAAAGAAATTAAAGTGTTTTGCGTCTGATACCTTTGGGAACTGTCGTTTGCGGATGTGCAACCATTCCTATAGCCCTCCAAAGTCCTGTTTCGCTCTATTTCTCTCTTTTTATGCTGCACATAAGGTGTTCGATGAATTGCTTGTAAGAGCTGCTCTCTTGGCGAGACGTCGGGACTTGTCCGTCGCTCGTTTGCAAAACTAATCAACTTCTCTTTTTGCAGGTCCTTCGGGACCAGCACGAAGTTGTAATTGGGCTAACCCTTTACGGGCAAATACGCTTCGGCATTTCATGACTTAGGCAATCCCAGCTAAGTCTGGAGCATTGGCTAAAGATTGCTTTGCGGCTTAGGCAATTCCAGCTAAGTCTACAAGTTGTCGCAAGGGTGCCACACGGCTTAGGCAAATTTCGCTAAGTCTATGACATTGTGGTATGAGAGCCAGGTTAAGCAATTCAAATAAACAAGCGAAGAAGATTCGTAACCTCGCCATTGTCACGGGCTTAGCTGATTTTGCCTAAGTCGTGCGGCACCCATGCGTGTCCGTCCGCATAGGTCAGCCCTCCCCGAGATCTCCTAACGTTCCATAGACTCACAAAAGGAGAAAACGGGCCAGAAGAAGCAATTCCCACGGGATCCACAAGCAACTGCTCAAGAAAACTCTTTATAAAGACAAAATATAAATTACACCCATGGACATTACAAACTCAGAGAGGTTGCACACAAAGGATAATGGTCCATTACAGACCGAAGTCCCCACAAGTGCTTATAAGACACACTTGTATTTACAAGCCAAACTTGGCCATAAAGTAAATCAAACTAGGGCTGCTAAGCCTACTGCAAGCCCGCTTCTTGTTGTACAAGATATGTACCTAAACCGAAGGACATGGACTAACACAAGCATTTCATCGAACACCTTGTTTACATTGTTGTCCGTGACACCATGGCGAAGCACCGTGGTGAATCGAGCAAGACGGGGCAAGCCGGACCTTTACCCTAAGCAGTCCCAAGTGGGTTACAAGTACAAACTCACTCGCAAACTACCGGAGCCACTCATGAGGACCACGATAGTGAACATGACAAGCATGAAGTTGGATACTCTCCACGGAGGAAGTACAATCTGGTGCACCAACTGAGAAAAGGAGCCACAAGGAGAGACTTTCAATGGTGGAAACCCACCTCGATGTCCTTGAAGCGAGCTTTGAGGAACTCTACCAAGGCCAAGGAAGGCTCCTTAGTGTAGAGAGCTCGCAAGAAGAAGCCGAATCTCGGATCAACAGGGTTGAGTCCCTGGTCGACCGACTGACGGAGGATACTAAAGACTCCGCACAACATCTTCATGAAGTTGTGGCAGAACTCACGGCCAAAGTGACGTTGCTCACTAGAACCCTTAATGCGGGAAGAAATAATACCCGTGCTGCACCACCATAAAGCTTTAGAGTACCAGAGCCGCATTACTACGGAGGCGCAAGAGATGCCACAGAGCTCGAGAATTTCCTGTTTAACATGAAACAATATTTTCGTGCTACGAGACCCGATTCGAAGGAAACCAAAGTTTCTATAGCAACCATGTATCGGAATGGAGATGCAAAACTTTGGTGGCGAACTCGTTGGGAAGAGATCCAATAAGGCCGATGCCGAGTGGATACATGGGAAGACTTGAAACACGAGTTGAGAATGCAGTTTCTGCCCGAGAACATTGAGTTCATTGCAAGAAGGAAATTGAGGCAACTCCGCCAAAGTACTTTCATCCGAGACTATGTGAAGCAATTTTTGATACTGATGTTAGATATACAAGAATGTCTGAAAAGGATGAACTATTTAGCTTCCTCGATGGCTTAAAGCTATAGGAACAACAGGAACTAAATCGAAGGAATGTCACCAATGTGGTCGGGGCAATTGCAGCCGTAGAAAGGCTGACTGGTTTCGTTTCTTCGGAGGACTTTGGAAAGAAGAAATAATCTTCGGGAAATTGCCCAACAAAATACTCTCGTACAAAGGAGTCTGGAGGCGAACATAAGAAAAAGAGCTTTCACAAAGGGCCAAGCTCGAAAGGCAAGGCCCCAAATCTGGTAGATGCTTCTTGTATGAAGGACCGCACATGGTGAGGGAGTGCCCGCAGAAGCAGGCACTTAATGCTTTAATGGCATCAATACACCCCCACAAGTCAGACAAGGGTAAAGCTGTCGCCCTTAGTTCGAGCAATTCTGAATCCAACAGCGATAACGAGGGGTCGCAAGGTTCCTGAATAGGAGTGATACGTTTGTTGAATGCATTACGGGGTCAAGTGGGGGAGAGAACAAAAACAAAGATACAGAAGGCGGCAAGTGGCGAGCTGATGTACTTGGACATCAAACTTAATGGCCGAACAACCCTTGCAATGGTGGACACAAGAGCTACCCATAACTTTATTACTAATCGTGAAGCAAAGCGACTTAGACTTGTCTTGGAGAAGAACCCAAGTCGTATGAAGGCTGTGAATTCATAGGCCAAGCAGATCTCTAGACTAGCAAAGGGGGTCCCTATAAAGATTGGAACATGGAGCGGGTGCACAAACATGATAGCGGTACCTTTGGATGACTTCCAAGTGATTCTTAGAATGGAGTTCATGCACGCAGCAAAGTTAGTGCCGATGTCGTTCCTAAACTCTTTATGCCTAATGGGAGGTGATGACCCCTGTGTAGTTCTAGTCTCTCGAGGGAGGACCAAGGACCCTCAGCAAATATCGGCACTACAGTTAAATAAAGGGTTGCGAACAGGCGAATTAACTTTCGTGGCTGCTGTGAAGCTAGAGCCACTTAACGGGGAGGCCATTCATGAACCTATTGTGGTGGCGAACATTCTGAAGGAGTTCTCAGACGTCATGCCACCTGAGTTGTCGAAGACTCTACCACCACGTAGAGGCATGGATCATAATATTGAGTTGGAGCCGGGAGTTAAGCCTCCAACAAGACCACCATACCAGATGGCCCCTCCAGAATTGGCAGAACTGAGGAAGCAATTAGATGAACTGCTAAGCGGTGGTCTTATCCGCAGCTCAAAGGCACCATTTGGAGCTCCACTCCTATTCTAGAAGAAACAAGATGGGAGCCTCTGATTATGTGTCGACTATCAAGCCCTGAACAAAGTGACAATGAAGAACAAGTACCTTATTCCGTGTATTGCGGATTTGTTTGATCAACTGGGCAAAGCTAAGTATTTCTCTAAACTTGACCTTCGGTCGGGGTTTTAGCAAGTGTGTATTGCAGAAGGTGATGAGGCGAAGACTACTTGTGTGACCAGGTATGGAGCGTTTAAATTCTTGGTGATGCCTTTCGGCTTAACCAACACTGTGGCCACATTTTATACTCTAACAAACCAGTTGTTCAAAGATTATTTGGACAAGTTTATGGTCGTTTACCTAGATGATATAGTCATCTATAGCCAAACACTTGAGAAGCATATTGTGCACCTTCAGACAATCTTTAGAGTTCTCAAGGAGAACACTTTGTTCGCGAAGAGGGAGAAGTGCTATTTTGCTTAGATAGAGATTCTGTTCTTGGGGCATCGAATCGGCAATGGTTCTATCCGAATGGACAAGTCCAAGATGCAAGCTGTGGTAGACTAGCAAACGCCAAAGAAGGTGCTAGAGTTGAGATCCTTTCTTAGGTTCGTCAACTATTATCGGTGCTTCATAGCTGGATACTCGAAGCGCGTAGCTTCACTAATGGAGTTGCTAAAGAAAGAGCAGTCGCGGAGATGGTCAGACAAATATGAAGCGGCATTCCAAGACCTAAAGAATGTCGTATCTGAGGAACCAGTACTCAAATTACCATACTATGGAAAGTCATTTAAAGTCCATACAGATGCTTCGAACTTTGCTATTGGGGGAGTACTTATGCAGGAGGGTCACCCAGTGGCCTATGAGTCGTAAGCTCAACGAGACTGAGCGACGATATCCAATGCATGAGAAGGAGATGACAGTAGTAGTCCACTTTCTACGAGTCTGGCGACACTACCTTTTGGGAGCACCATTCATGCTAAGGATGGACAATGTCACATTGAGTTACTTCCAGACTCAAAAGAAGCTCTCCCCGAAACAAGCACGATGGCAGGACTTCTTAGCCGAGTTCGATATGGTAATGGAGTACAAACCCGGAAAGACAAATGTCATGGCCGATGCATTAAGTCAGAAAGTTGAGTTTGTGAATGCTATGCAATTAGAAGGCGGAGGCTAAGCAAGTCAATTACATTCCAACTTTCTTTCCAAGATCAGGGATGGACTGTACAGTGATCCTCAAGTAATAACCCTGATACAACTTATCAAAGAGGGCAAGGCCCAACGATTTTGGGTCTAAGAGGGACTTATCTATACTAAAGAGAATAGAGTTTATGTTCTGCGATCAGACAATTTGTGGCATGAACTCTTGAAAGGGTGTCACGATTCCCTTTGTGCTGGACATCCGGGCATTCATCGAACAATGGCTCTCATGGAGAGAGCCTTCTATTGGCCGAAGATGGGGACATATATGGAGGATTATGTTCGAATGTGCCTTACTTGCCAATAGGATAAGGTAGAGCAGCGGAAGCCAGTGGGGCTTTTGGAGCCACTGCCCGAACCAGAAAGGTCGTGGGAGACCATTTCCTTAGACTTTAAATCAAGCTTGCCCGCAGTATGGGGACTGGGGTCGGTACTTGTAGTCGTCGATCAGTTTTCAAAATATACAATATTTATTGTTGCACCCCTATATTGTTCAGCAGAAGAGGTGGCCAAGTTGATGATGAAGAATGTGGTGAAGTATTGGAGAGTTCCACACAATATCATTAGTGATCGAGATTCTCGGTTCTTGGGATGATTCTGGACCAAGTTATTCAAGCTGTTGGGATCGAAATTATACTTCTCCATAAGCCTCCACCCCTAGATGGATGGTCAAACAGAGAGAATTAACTCACTGTTAGAACCGTATCTTTGGCACTATGTAAGTGTAAATCAACGAGATTAGGCGAAGCTGTTGGACATAGCCCAATTCTCCTATAACTTGCAGCGGAGCTTTGCGTTTAACAAGAGCCCCTTCGAGATTATCACAGGACAACAACTATCGACTCCTCACACGTTGGCCATTGGATATACGAGGAGTAGTCCGTTAGCATATCACTTTGCAAAAGAATGGCATTGAAATGTAGATATTACACGGACCTACTTGGAGAACGTAGCTAAAAAGATGAAGAAGTGTGTAGACTTGGGAAGGCGACCCTAGGAATTTAAAATTGGCGACTTGGTGTTGGTGAAGCTCCAAACAGTATCACTCTAATTCTTTAGGCACAAAGTGCACAAAGGATTGATACGCAAGTATGAAGGGCCTTTCCTAATCAATAGTCGAGTAGGTAACGTCTCCTACAAGTTGCTGCTACCAACATGGTTCAAAATTCATAACGTCTTCCATGCAAGCAACTTGAAAGCCTACCATTCAGATCCGCAAGATGCCTCACAAAATATTTCAACTCGACTACCCCCCATCCGAGCCTCCTACGAAAAATGAGTTGAGACAATTCTAGCGGATCGCAAGACTAAGCTACCCAACGGAGCAGAGCAAACTAAATACTTGGTGAAGTGGTAAAAATTTTCCTGAACTAAAGCCAGTTGGGAGCCAGAAGATGGCCTACAACATGAAGAAGCCTGCATTAAAGCCTATCAACATGTGTCAATGAGGGCATCAACAAGTTAGGTGGGGGAGAATGTCACGAACGGTTGGTCCGTGAACCGTTCATCACTTTTTTGTGCTTGTACAAATGTTGGGCAGCTTATTTTGCCTTAGTTTTGAGTGATTTTGCCTAAAAAATATGTGCAAAATTAGTCTGTCAGGTTGCAGAACGATCTCTCACTGCATGGAGCTAGAACAGGCCAAAACTGCCCAATTTTGGGCCGTTTTCACGTGCTGCGATGACCGGACTGAGCGGAGTAAAATGTCAGTCATTTTAACCCCTTGGAACCCCCCGGGTGGCACAGGGATAGATGGGGCTTCGGTATAGTAGTCGGGCGTGAGCACTCAAAGAAATTGAAGTGTTTTACGTCCGACACAATTGGGAACCATTGTTTGTGGACTTGCGACCGTTCCTACAGCTCTCCAAAGTCCTGTTTCACTCTCTTTCTCTCTTTTTCTGCTGCAAACAAGGTGTTCGACGAATTACTTGTAAGAGCTGCCCTCTTGGTGAGACATCGGGACTTGTCTGTCGCTCGTTTATAAAACTAATCAACTTCTCTTTTTGTAGGTCCTTCGGGATTGGCACGAGATTGCAATTGGGCTGACCCTTTGCGGGCAAATATGCTTCAGTGTTTCATGACTTAGGCAATCCCAGGAAGTCCGAAACATTGGCCAAAGATTGCTTCATGACTTAGGCAATTTCAGCTAAGTCTACAAGTTGTCGCAAGGGTGCCACACGGCTTAGGCAAATTCTGTTAAGTCCGTGATAGCGGGGCTGCCCCTTACGGCCTTGCAGCGACCACCACCGTGGTCCGCGGGTGATTTCCCCTTGCGATTGTGCCGCGGGTTGCAGGCCCTTGCAGCCTCGACGTTGGCGATAGCCCCGCGGTCGGGTTGTGGCGCTGTTGCCGCTCACGGTGACCGCCTTGCGGGGCTTGCCTGGTGGGCCACCGCAAGGGGCTAGCCGTGGCCATGCCCGGCTGCCCCTTGCAAGGGCTTCCTTCATTGCGAAAACACAGTAAGAATGCATAGAATGATTCTATGCAATTCAATCTCATCACACGCAGTTGAAAACTAATATTTCGCATGAAATCCTTGGCTCTGATACCATTGTTGAGAAACCTACAACGGGTGCATCACATGCATAGCAGAAATCAAAATAAAAAACTAGTTTTCCACGAAGATCAAATAGTCATGCAAAAGATTGGGGTCGCGAGAAAAACATAAAAACTGAAAAACCACGATGTGTGAGAGATTGATTTTACCTAGGGAGATTGTATATCTCTGTATTCCAAATCTGGATAGAGAAGATGAAGGAGGTCAAGCATCCTCCTCTTTAGCGGTATCCACACGATGGATCTCTACAGTGAAACACCTCCAATCTGATCTTGCAATTCTTGCTCAAGGGGAGGGAGGAGAATAGGAGGTGGTGGCTAAAGTTGCAGCCTATCAACCAAGAGTCTCCACTCCTATTTATAGAGAGCCACAAAAAAGCCCTAGGGCTCCTGCCTTAGTGGGTATTGGATCTCCATCTAATTACCCACTAACCTTGCATTATTGGATCTCTATCCAATAATCTCCTTAGGCCTCTAATTGGGCGTTAACGAAAGGGCCCATCAACATAGTGTCTCATCTAATGAGAATAAGGGCTAATTGGATCTCCATCCAATCCTCTATTCGCTGAAGCATCCACCATATGTGTGTGACCCTCTAGGCCCCATACCGAGCTGACCGTGAGTTACTCCCATCAGAACTCCTGCTGATATAATGAATTATTATCTTCATAATAATTCACTCGACTCATCGACTATGGACGTACTAGGGCACTATGTCAGTCCCCAGATGGTAGAGGAGGATCGAATCCATCAGACCTATCTGTCCATAGTTACCATGTATCTATAATCCCTCATCCAACTAATATCCTAGAGACCGTATAGTGGATATGATACTGTCAGGTCACATATAGAATCAGTTTGTCTTGCTCTAGTCAGATTCTACCGGAGAACTCCTCTCTCAATCCAAATGGCCCTGGCCAGGGATTTGTCTAAGAAAGCACATATGGGATATTCCTCTCATGATACCGAGAGTGGATGATCCTTTATTGACACTCAATTACCTTTATAAGGTTGGCTACCAATCCCGATAACTAGTTGTACTAGATCTGGAGCTTTCCAAACCTATAAGTCTGGTGTCAAAGAAATGAGTACTCATACAAGGCATCCTTGGTGTCTCAAGTTCAAGGACCAGATACACAACTGGGACTATGGAATCGCTGCTTGACATTAGGTATTATTAACCATACAACATTCCGTAAGCAGATCAATCAATGAACTAATTCTCCAATAAGCACCTATACTATATCCTTAGTGTCTCCACACAAGTGGCTATGAGACCAGCCGCCTCCATCATATGGACGGGTATATAGTACAATGGTATGTCTGGTTATCTCGATGTCCCTCTCAAGTGACCAGGATTATTTAGGATCTGTGTTTAAAGATGAATCAATCTCATTATCGTGATCTCATCATGATCCGATCCCATTGCACAGAACCAAGGACATCGCAGTATATATGCTACATATAATATAATGTGAGAATATGCCAATATTAATCATAAGCAAAAAGATTACGCAGTGTGTCACACGTGCCATCACTCGCATAATTGGCTTGCAGGGCACCTGTAACTAGCAATAGTGAGGCATCGCAAAGACCCAGGATGGGAGCAATGCGTTTGTTGAATGCGTTGTAGGGTCAAGTAGGGGAGAACACAAAGGCAAAGCCACCGAAGGCAAGAAGCAGTGAGTTGATGTATGTGGACATTAAGCTTAATGGCCGTGTAACCTGTGCAATGGTGGATATAGGCGCTACCCACTATTTTATTGCCGAGCCTGAAGCTAAGCGACTTGGATTAATCTTGGAGAAGAGCCCAAGTCGTATGAAGGCTATGAACTTGGAGGCCAAACGGATCTCCGAATAAGCAAAGGGGGTCCCCATCAAAATCGGAACATGGAGCGGGAGCACAAACTTGATGGCAGTGGCATTGGATAACTTCCAAGTGATTCTCGAAATGGAGTTCATGCACAAGGCAAAGTTGTTGCTAATGTCATTCTTGAATGATAAGACCCCAAACGGAGCCCTATAGATTTTGATTACTGAGGGAGATCAACCCTTGGAACGCTATAGGGATTTCTTCCTCCTAGACTCTGCACAAAGGCTAAATTGAAGATGATAATTGCTTAATTAAAAGAGGGGGGCAGCTACATCTTAAATAGGGACCAAAGTCCTAGCCTAAGGGGGCACTTATCTAGGTAAAATTATCCTTTTACCCCTCCTATAGCCATCCTACCTTAATAGGAACAAGGGGCGGCTAGGTTGGCTCTATAGCCGACCTAAGTAGGGGGGAACCCTAGCCGACTTGCCCAGTAGGGGGGGGAGGGGGGGTGGGGACGACTACTAAGCCCTAAGGGATAATCTAAACTCTAGCCATACTCTTTTATAAGATAGGAGTGGCTTTATTAGAATCTAACAAGGTTTTTACTGACTAGTTCTAAGATGATTAGGACTCAACCCTGCTGGAGTCCTATCAAGTCTGCTATCTTTAGATCATCCTTATCCTCAAGGCTGAGGATCCATAAACTCTGGAAACTAGATCTTCAACTCCTCACGTGACTCATGCTATCATTAACTGAACTTTGACCTCCTCATTAGCTGGGATGTTAGTTGGAAGGATTTGGGCTGAGTGATCTTCTTTAAATTTCTATTTGAGGTAGGACACCTGGCGGATCAATTGTAATCTTGATCTGGTGCATGAATTTAATCTCCAGGTTAGGGCCCTAGTGTGATCCTCAATTTTGCAAGGCCCAAAGAAATAGGAAGACCACTTCATTAAGGCTCGAGTTTCCTACTGATTGGGCTGGAGGTGTAGAAAAACTCGATCTTCAATTTTTCATCCATTTTGAAGTTTGTCAGGAGGTCGTTTCTTTTTTACATGTGTTGCCATATGGTTAGTCTTTAGTGATATCCAATCTTTCTTTTGGAATGGTAACTGCCCTCTGGTATAGTTCAGGATAATGAGAGCCCAATCTAGCATGAGCATGGATTATAATTCTTCTAGTTTTACTCCTCTTACGTGCTATAGACGTGTCTCCAACCATATTTTAAATTTGGTAGTAATTAGTATCTCTTGTAAAAACCTCGTATGAAGTGTGGGGGAAGTCTCAGTGTAAATTAGGAGTCGACCATCTTGTATAAGAATAGTCCCATTTCTAACTCCTGACGCATCGGCCTCAATAACCAAAGTGCAGTCGAAATCAAGCAGCGCTAGGACCGACATTATCGTCATAGCTGTCTTGAGGCATTCAAAGGCTGCGAAGGCTTTATCCAACCATAAGAAGGAGTCTTTCTTCAATAAGGATGTGAGCGGGGTACTGATCATAACATAATCTTTCATAAAATTTTGGTAGTAGCCCGTGAGTCCAAGGAAACCGCGTAATGATTGTATGTTTATAGGTCTCGACCATCCTTGCATTGCCTCGATCTTCGTCGGGTTTACTGCCACTCCATCCTCTAATATAATATGCCCAAGATACTCCACTTTATGTTATAAGAAACTATACTTTGATTGTTTCACGTAAAGAGTATTCTCTCGGAGAATTGTTAAAACAGTTCATAAGTGCTGAAAATGTATATCAAGCGTAAGGCTATAAATGAGGATATTATCAAAGAACACTAATATGAACTTGCATAAAAAACTCTGAAAGATGTCATTCATAAGGCTTTGGAAAGTAGAAGGTGTATTCATAAGTCCGAAAGATATTACCAGAAACTCGTAGTGGCCGTTATGCATGCGGAATGTAGTTTTCAGAATATCTTCAATGCATACCCGAATCTGGTGATAACCGAACAGAGATCCAGTTTAGTGAAGACTCGGGCTCCTTTTAATTCATCCAAGAGCTCATCTACGATGGGTATAGGATATTTGTCCTTGACAGTGATAGCGTTCAAGGCCCGATAATCAATGCACATCCGCTATGTACCATCCTTCTTGCGCACTAGCAACATCGGTGAAGAATAGGGGTTGCAACTCGGTCGAATTACCTCGGTGTCCATCATCTCTTTGCTGATGTTGTCGATCTCATCCTTCTGGAAGTGAGGGTAGTGATATGGACACAAATTTGTTGGAGGTTTGCCCGGCAAAATAGGAATGCAGTGGTCATGCGGCCGGTTAGGGGTTAGCTCGCGTGGCTCCAAGAAAACATCCACGAATTCGTTTAGACAAAGGGCAAGCTTAGGATCTATGTTTTATATGTTCTCCCTCATAGATGGCTGCTGTATATACATCAAGAATCCATCATGTGCTTTGTGTAAAACTTTCTCCCTTTGTTGTGACGAAACAGTGGCAATTTGGCTCCCGCGCTTGCCTCGTAACGTGACCTGTCTCCCATTGCAATAAAATTTCATAATTAATTTAGAAAAATTCTAGGAGATATCACCTAGTATTATGAGCCATTTGATCCTGAGTACAACTTCATAATCATCGATGGGTAGGAGGAAGAAATCCGCTACCACTTCTTGGTCTCGGAGGAGTAGTTTCACTCGCGGGCATCATTGGTCGCAATTAAAGATTCGACCGTCGGCAACCTTTATGTCAAACTTATTGCAACCTTCAATTTGAAGCTCCAAACATGCAACAACCTTACTATTGAGGAAGTCATTGGTGTTGCCCATGTCGACGAGAACGGTGATGAGTTGTTATTTTAGAAGTCCTCCAACTTTCATCATCTACGGGTTGGAATAACCGGCCAATGTATACACTGCATAGTCAGCCGGTTGGGACTCTTCCTCTATGGCTTCTTCTTTAGTTTAAGGGCTTCTTTAGATGTTTTATTATCCTCATCCTCCACTGGTTCAATCACGAGGAGCCGGCCCTTTTTGCAGTGATGTTCGCGGCTCCATGGTTCGTTGCAATGCTAACATAACTCCTTGGTCGATCATTTACGAAGCTCGTCTCTTGTCAACTTTTTTGGTGCAGGGGCTTGGATGGTAGTAGAGGGGGCAGTAGGCCTCGGCATGGCTGGTCGGGGAGCGACCCTTGTCCTTTGTACCTCATGGTTCAATTGTTCTTCTTGGATATGCGCAAAGGAAATCGCCACCATAAGAGTGTACGGTTGCCCCGTCTTTACTTCTCCTTGGATCTCTAGCTTTTGGCCCTCGATAAAAGTACCTAAAAGTTGTTTCTTAGACCGATTCTCAGTTTGGTTAGATAAATGCTTGGTATTCTTGTATTGTAGAGGTTTGACAAATCTTTGCTAATTGTCCGTCGATGTTGTTGAAATTGATTGGTCTGAAGTGGTCTAGTAGTCCTTCCTTGAATCACTGCCAAGAGAGTCCTCCATGGGTGTGCTTAAACTAAGTAAACCACTGAATAGCTTCTTCCTCGAGGTGTATGGCAATGATCTCTACTCGTGTTGCATCGGCGGTTCGATAGAACCAAAAATAACACTCTGCATGCGAGATCAATCCGATCGGGTCTCCTTCTTCCCATCTTGTGAAGTCAACCTTCATGCACAGATTTTTAGGATCAGGGGTGATGTGTCTATGCTCCTGAGGATCATCTTGCTGATATGAAATCTCTCCATGGTGTGACTTCCTTGGGCTTGATGTTCGGCCTATGCTGAATTCAACGAATAAGGATCACATCTTCTCTTCCATGTGGTTTTCAAAGGCTTTAAGCTTTGCATCGATAGCCTCCTCTGATGTCATAGTATATGCCTTAAGATCTGTAATATTAAGATCTTTTTTCTATTGTCGGGTTAGTGGCATGAAAATTTTGGAGAAGGGGGTGGTCAGTTGGAAGGTGGATGATCGGTTTGGGTGAAAGTAGGCTACGGTTTAGGGCAGATTTGGGGCTACAGTTTTGTGGAGTTTACACTACAAATTGGTGTGGTTTTAGGGCTGTGATAGCAGTAGATGAAGGTTAGAAAAATAGGTTTTAGATCTGGGATAGATAGCAGTAAAGGTAGGTGTCTCGATAAGAAAAGTTTTCTAAAAAGATAAGTGAATCAATAAGGAAGTAGGCTAATTTGGGGGCTGTTTGGATTCGGTTTAGGGTAGGGTTTTAAAGGGTTTTTGATAAGGATAGTAGGCTTTGATGATGAGGAAAGGAGAGTCTAAAATCCCACAAAAAATAGCACTTAAATCTGATAGAATTCAAAGGAAAGAAGTGCTACGATGTGCTGTCCTGCTAAACCAGTTTTTATGTCGGAGAAATGCTGATTTCTCAATATAAATTTCAGGGGAAAGTTTAAGAAAATTATATAGAAACTCTTGGTTCAAATGTTGTTAATACCAGTAAAAATTTTGGCAAAATTTTGGTAGCATAACATTAGGAAAATAGGGCAAAAGACGAAAGGCAGAGATTCCTTCATCGTAACATTCTAGAGCTACATGATAGTCAAAGATTACATAAGAAAACCAGTTCTAGAAGGAGTTTTCTTGTGAAATCAAATTCAAATGAAAGTCAACTTGATCTTAAGAATTGTGTAAAAATTTTGGCCAAAAAGGATGAACAAAAGTTTGGTTTCAAGAAGCCAATAAACGAAGGTAAATTCTACATTGTAAAATTTTAGTACTATGCAACAAAGAATTGCAGCGCTATAAGTCCAGATCCAGAAGGAGTTTTTTCAAGAGATTAGTCTTAGATGAAAGCTAAATGATCTATGAAATTATATAAAAGTTTCAACCAAAAAAATGACTAAAAGTTTAGTTTCAATAAGCAACAATCGACTGAAAATTTTTGCAGCGTTTCGTCTTTGCAACGATGATAACGTTTGTGATGAACGAATTTTGCAGTGGATAAAATTTGAAAAAAATCTTCAATATATAAAGTAAGGAATCTTGCAGTATCGAAGAGGCGTGGATGATAAAAAATATACCAGATTTTTATATCAAACGCAGGGGGTAGCGGCAGATTGATTTGATTTGCTGCTGGGGTAGAAGGTGGAGGCGCGTGTCATAGCAAATGTGGGAATTGCTTGGGAAGGTGGAGGCGACTGAGATGGCTATAGGGCAGCAAGAACACGACTCTAATACCAGATGATGAGACTCAAGAAGGAGCCCTATAGATTTTTATCGCTGAGGGGGATCAACCCTTGGAACGCTATAAGGGTTCCTCCCTCCTAGACTCGGCTCAAAGGCTAAATTGAAGATGATAATTGCTTGATTAAAAGAGGAGGGCAGCTATATCTTAAATAAGGATCAAAGTCCTAGCTTAAGGGGGTACTTATCTAGGTAAAATTATTCTTTTGCCCCTCTTATAGCCATCCTACGTTAATAGGAACAAGGGGCAACTAGGTTGGCTCTATAGCTGACCTAAGCAGGGGAAAATCATAGCCGACTTGCCCAGTAAGGAGGGGTGGCAACTACTAAGCCCTAAGGGATAATCTAAACCCTAGCCATACTCCTTTATAAGATAGGAGTGGCTTTATTACAATCTAACAGGTTTTTTATTGACTAGTTCTAAGATGATTATGACTCAATCCTGCTGGAGTCCTATCACTGAACTTCCTATGTCTAATGGGAGGCGACGATCCCTATATGGTTCCAATTTCTAGAGGAGGAACCAAGGACCCACAACATATCTCGGCTTTACAATTGAAGAAAGGGGTACGAAAAGGTGAATCAACCTTTATAGCTGCTATGAAGCTAGAGACACTTGACGGGGAGGCCATTCAAGAACCTATTATTGTGGCGAACATCCTGAAGGAGTTCTCAGATGTGATGCCAATGGAGTTGTCGAGAACTCTACCACCACACAGAGGCATGGATCATCAGATTAAACTGGAGCCAAGACTTAAGCCTCCCGTGAGACCATCATACCGCATGGCCCCTCCAGAGTTAACGGAACTCAGAAAGCAGTTAGATGAATGCTAAGCGATGGTCTAATCCGTAACTCAAAAGCACCTTTTGGAGCTTTAGTCCTCTTTCAAAAGAAATAAGATGGGTGCCTCCGATTATGCATTGATTATCAAGCCCTCAACAATATGATGGTGAAGAACAAGTATCCCATTTTGCTCATTGCGGACTTGTTTGATCAATTGGGCAAGGCAAAGTCCTTCTCCAAACTCGACCTTCGGTCAGGGCATTGGCAGATACGCATTACAGAAGGTGATAAGGGGAAGACTACTTGTGTGACTAGTATGGAGCATTTGAGTTCTTGGTGATGCCTTTCGGCTTAACCAATGCTCCGACCACATTCTGCACTCTAATAAACTAACTGTTCAAGGAGTATCTGGATAAGTTTGTGGTCGTCTACTTAGATAATATCATCATCTATAGCCAAACACTTGAGGAGTATGTTAAGCACCTCCGAATAATTTTCAAATTTCTTAGGGAGAACACATTATTCGTAAAGAGGAAGTGCTACTTCACCCAGATGGAAATTTTATTCTTGGGGCATTGAATCGATAATGGTTCTATCCAAATGGAGAAGTCTAAGGTGCAAGCTATGGCGGATTAGCGAACACCAAAGAAGGTGCTAGACTTGAGATCCCTCTTTAGGTTCAGCAACTATTATCGGTGCTTCATAGCTGGATATTCGAAGCGCACAGCTCCGTTAATGGAGTTGCTAAAGAAGAAGCAGTCCTAGAGATGGTCGGACAAATGTGAGACGACATTTTGAGACCTAAAGACTGTTGTGTTGGAGGAACCTGTACTCAGATTACCAGACTATGAGAATGACAGAACCCCAGAAGGAGCTCTATAGATTTTGATCCTTGAGGGGGATCAACCCTTGGAACGCTGTAGAGGTTCCTCCCTCCTAGACTCGGCACAAGGCTGAATTAAAATTGTAGATTGCTTGATTCAAGAGGGAGGGGGCGGGGGTGTACATCTTTAAACAGGGTTCAAAACCCTAGCCAAAGGGGGTGCTTGCCTAAGTAGAATTACCCCTTTTCCCCTCCTATAGCCAACCTGCCTTAATAGGAACAGGAGACAGCTAAGCGACTCTATAGCCGACCTAAGCAGGGGGAAACCCTAGCCGACCAACCCAGTAAGGGGTGTGGCGGCTACTAAGCCCTAAGGGCTAATCTAGACCCTAGCCATACTCCTTTATAATATAAGAGTGACTTTATTATAATCTAACAGGGTTTTTATTGACTAGTACTAAGATGATTAGGACTCAACCCTACTGGAGTCCTATCAAGTCCGCCCTCTTTAGATTAGCCTTGTCCTCAAGGCTGAGGGTCCATAAACTCTAAAAATTGGATCTTCAACCCCTCATCTGACTCTCATGCTATCATTAACTGAACTTTGGCCTCCTTATCAACTGGGGTGTTAGTTGGAAGGATTTGGGCTGAGTCATCTTCTTTAATTTCCATTTGAGGTGGGATACTTGGCGGATCAACTGTAATCTTGATCTGGTGCGTAAATTTGATCTCCAGGTTACGGCCCCAATGTGATTCTCAATTTTGCAAGGCCCAAAGAAATAGGAAGACCACTTCATTAAGGCTCGAGTTTCCTACTGATCGGGCTGGAGGTGTAGAAAAACTCGATTGTCAATTTTTCATCCATTATGAAGTTTGTCGGGAGTCCATTTCTTCTTTGCATGTGCTGCCATATGATTAGTCTTTAGTGATAGCCAATCTATCTTCTGGAATTGTGACTGCCCTCTGGTATGGTTCAGGATAATGAGAGACCAATCTAGCGTGAGCATGGATTGCAATTCTTCTAGTTTTACTCATCTTTCATACCATAGACCTATATCCAGTAATATTTTAAATTTGGTGGTAAGTAGTATCCCCTGTAAAAACCTCATGTGGAGTGTGGGGGAAGCCATGGTGTAAATTAGGAGTCGACCATCTTGCATAAGAATGGCCCCAATTCCAACTCCTGATGCATCAGCCTCAATGACAAAAGTGCGACTGAAGTCGGGCAACGCTTGGACTGACATCATCGTTATGGCTGCCTTGAGTCGTTCGAAGGTTGCGAAGGCTTTATCCGACCATAAGAAGGAGTCTTTCTTCAGTAAGGATGTGAGTGGGGCACCGATCTTGCCAGAATCCTTCACAAAATTTTGGTAGTAGCCTGTGAATCTAAGGAAACCGCATAGTGATTATATGTTTGTAGGTCTCAGCTATCCTTGCACTGCCTTGATCTTTGTTGGGTTCACCGTCACTCCATCCTCTGATATAATGTGTCATAGATACTCCACTTTAAGTTATAAGAAGCTGCACTTTGACTATTTAATATAAAGAGTATTCTCTCGAAGAACGGTTAGAACAGTTCATAAGTGCTCAAAATGTATATCAAGCATAGAGCTATAAATAAGAATATCATCAAAGAATACCAACATGAATTTGCATAGAAACCTTCGGAAGATGTCATTCATCAAGTTTTAAAAGGTAGAAGGAGCATTTGTAAGTCTGAAAGGCATTACCGAAAACACATAGTGGTCGTTGTGCATGCAAAATGTAGTTTTCAGAATGTCCTCAGTGCATACCCAAATCTGATGGTATCCGGATCGGAGATATTATTTAGTGAAGACTCAGGCTCCTTTTAATTTATCCAAAAGTTCATCTACGACTGGGATAGGATATTTGTCCTTGATGGTGATAGCATTTAGAGCCTGATAGTCAACGCACATCCGCCACGTACCATCTTTCTTGTGCACTAGCAACACCGGTGAGGAGTAAGGGATGCAACTCGGTCGAATCACCCCAGTGTCAAGTATCTCTTTAACAATCTTCTCGATCTCATCCTTTTACAAGTGAGGATAGAGGTATGGTCGCAAGTTTGCTGGAGGTTTTCCTAACAAAATAGGAATGTGATGGTCATGCAGCTGGTTATGGGGAAGCCCACGCGGCTCTGAGAAAACATCCGCGAATTTATCCAGTAATAGGGCAAACTTAGGATCTGAGTTTTGTATATTCTCCCACTTAGATGGATGCTAGATATGTATCAAGAATAAACCATGTGCTTTGTGCAAAACTTTCTCCAATCGTTGCGATGAAATGGTGGAAATATGGCTCCCGCGCTTGCCTCGTAACGTGACATGTCCCCCTTTGTAATAAAATTTCATAATTAATTTAGAAAAATTTCAGGAGATATCACCTAGCATTGTGAGCCATTTGATCCTGAGTACAATTTCATAATCATCGATAAGTAGGAGGAAGAAATCAGCTACCACTTCTTGGTCTTGGAGGAGTAGTTTCATCCGCGGGCACCGTTGGTCGCAATTGAGGATTCGGCCGTCGGCAACCTTTACATTAAACTTGTTGCAACCTTTGATTTGAAGTGCCAAATGTGCAGCAACCTTACTGCTGAGGAAGTTATTTGTGCTGCTCGTGTTGATGAGAATGGTGATGGGTTGTTATTTCAGAAGTCCTCCAACTTCCATCATCTGCGGGTTAGAGTAGCCGGCTAATGCGTGCACTACATAGTTGGCCGGTTGGGACTCTTCCTCTATGTCTTATTCTTTAGGTTCAAGGGCTTCTTCAGATGGTTCATTGTCCTTATCCTCCACTGGTTCAATCATAAGGAGCCAGCCCCCTTTGCAGCGATGTTCTCGGCTCCACGGTTCATCATAGTGCCAACACAATCCTTTGGCCGATCATTCACGAAGCTCATCCCTCATCAATTTTTTTAGTGTGGGGGCTTGGATGGCAATAGAGGGGGCTGTAGGCCTTGGCATAGCTGGTTGGGGAGTGACCCTTGTCCTTTATGTCTCTTGGTTCAATTGTTCTTCTTGAATACGCGCAAAGGAAACCGCCGCCATAAGAATGTATGGTTGTCACACCTTTACTTCTCCCCGAATCTCCGGCTTTAGGCCCTCGATGAAAGTCCCTAAAAGTTATTTTTTAGACCAGTCTATAGTTTGATTAGATAAATGTTCAAACCTTATTTAGTATTATTGTATTGTAGAGGTTTGATGAATTTTTGCTAATTGTCTGTTGATGTTGTCGAAATCGGTTGGTCCGAAAAGGTTTTATAGTCCTTCGTTGAATCGCTACTAAGAGAGTCCTTGATGGGTGTGCTCAAACCAATTAAACCACTAAACAATATCTCCTTCAAGGTGGATGGCAGCAATCTCCACCCGTGTGGTGTCGGTGATTTTGTAGAACCGAAAATAGCACTCCGCGCGCGAGATCCACCCGATCAGGTCTCCTTCTTCCCATCTAGGGAAGTAAACCTTCATGCATGGATTACTGAGATCAGAGGTGATATGGCCATGTTCTTGAGGATCATCTCACCGATCTGAAATTTGTCTGTGTTGTGATTTCCTCAGGCTCGACGGTCGGTCAATGTTGAATTCGGCGAAAAGGGATTGCATCTTCTCTTCCATGTGGTTTTCAAAGGCTTCAAGCTTTGCATTGATAGCCTCCTCTGATGCCATAGTATACACCTCTAGATCTGTAATATTAAGATCTTTTTTCTATTGTTAGGTTAGTGGCATGGGAATTTTGGAGAAGGGGGTAGCCGATTGGAAGGTGAATCAGTTTGGATAGAAGTAGTCTGCAGTTTAGGGCAGATTTGGGGAGTTATTTGGTTTCAGTTTAGGGTAGAGTTTTGAAAGGTTTTCGGTGAGGATGGTAGGGTTTTAAGATAAGGAAAATAGAGTCCAAAATCTTACAAAAAATAATACTCAAATATGATAGAATTCAGTAAAAAAAAGTGATGCTATGTGCTGTCCTATTGAACTGGGTTTATATCGAAGAAACGATGACTTCTTGACATAAATTCCAGAGAAAAGTTTAAGGAAATTATGTAGAAACCCTTGATTCAAATGTTGTTAATATCAGTAAGAAGTATGATGAAATTTTGGCAGCATAACATGATAAGACACCAGAAGGAGCCCTATAGATTTTGATCACTGAGGGGGATCAACCCTTGGAACACTATAGGGTTTCCTCCCTCCTAGACTTGGCACAAAGGCTGAATTGAAGATGATAATTACTTGATTAAAAGAGGGGGGGTGGCTACATCTTAAATAGGGATCAAAGTCCTAGCCTAAGGGGGCAGTTCTCTAAGTGGAATTATCCTTTTGCCCCTCCTATAGCTATCCTGCCTTAATAGGAACAAGGGGCAGCTAGGTTGGCTCTATAGCCGACCTAAGTAGGGGAAAACCCTGGCTGACTTGCCCAGTAAGGGGGTTGGTGACTACTAAGTCGTAAGGGCTAATCTAAAGCATTGGCCATACTCAATTAAGTCAATCCTCTCAGAATCAGCCTTGTGCTCAAGGCTGAGGATCCATAAAATCTAGGAACCAGATCTTCAACTCTTTGTGTGACTCCCATGTTGCATCTTCAGATGGTAAGTTATTCCACTTCACAAGTACATCGGTGGAGGGGCTTCGTCGGTGCATCACAATTCTTCGATCAAGTATAGCTTCAGGTTGGACTTGGATTTCACCTTCAATTGTAGTGCTCGGCAGTTGAGTCTGAGCCAGTTCATGTTCACCTAATTTCGGCTTCAGTAGGGATACGTGGAGACGGTATGAATTTTGTCATCATATGAAAGTTTAAGTCGTTATGCCACGGCCCCAATGCATTCCAAAATATGATATGGTCCATAAAATCATGGAGATAGTTTAATCGATGCTCTGGTGTTGATGGATAGCTACTTGTATAGTTATAGGCGGAGGTAAACCCAATCTCCTACTGAAAATTCTTGCTCACTCCAGTGATTGTCTACTTGTTGTTTCATGCGGGCTTGAGTGGTAGTTGGGTTGTCCTTCAGTAGTTATAGCAGTTTATCCCTGTTAATTAGGTCTTGGTCGACTTGATCCATTTTGGTTGAACCAAGTACATATTTGGAAATTACAAGGGGTAATCGACCACACAGTGCCTCGTAAGGGGTACATTTAGTCAACGAATAAAAAGTTATATCGTACTACCATTCGGCTTCCCATTCGGCCCAGGGAAGCCATCTTGTCCACTCTTTGGGCCGGTCACTGGTAAAGCATCGTAAGTAAGTCTCGAGACATCTATTTACCACTTCTTTTTGGTCGTCTGTTTGTGGATGATAGGCTGTGCTCATCTTCAATTGGGTACCCTATAGATGGAAAAGCTCAGTCCAAAATTTACTTGTAAAACTCTATCACGGTCGCTTACTATCAATCTTGGCATCCCATATAATTTTACAATATTTTCCACAAAAATTTGAGCAATAGTGGCAGCAGTATAGAGATGTCTCATAGCACAAAAATGAGCATACTTAGTTAGGCGATCTACCATCATAAAGATTGTGCTTTTACCTTGAGATAGTGGCAGTCCTTCGATGAAATCCATGGATATGTTTATCCAAGTCAAATCTAGTATAGGTAACAGCTGTAGTTTACCGGGACTTGCCATTGTTTTACCTTTATGCCGCTAATATACATCATATTTAGATATATAGCCATAAATTGATATTTTTATGCCCTTCCAGAAGAAGTTTTGCTTCACCCTTTTATAAGTCCTCAGAAATCCAGAGAGCCCTGCCGAAGGTGAAGAGTGCATTTCATGCAAAATAACTTGGATGTGAGGAGAAGAAGGAACAACAACAATTCGGTCTTTATAGCACAAGTCCTTCGAGTCCCACGTGTAGTGCCCTACGAAATCTGGATCCTTCTCCAATTTTTCTATGATGCTTCGGATTTCCAAATCATTCTTCCACTCCTCTCTAATGTGTTCGAGGAAGTTGATGGTGAGAAGGGAGATGGTTGAAATTTCGGCTTGCCTCGAGAGCTGAGATAGAGCATCTACAACAACATTCTCTTTTCCTTTTCTATAAGTAATTTCATAATCAAAGCTGAGAAGTTTAGTTACCCAATGTTGTTGCTTCGGTGAAGATATTTTCTACTCCAAGAAATATTTAAGACTTCGATGGTTAGTCTTAATCTAGAAGCACCGGCCGATCAGGTAGGGTCTTCACTTTGTGATGGCGTATACAATGGTAAATATTTCTTTATCATATATCAACATTTTCAAGTGTGAGGGAGACAAAGCCTTGCTGGTGTAAGTGAGAGGTCGGCCATCTTGCATTAGAACAGCTCCGATCCCAACTTTGGACACGTCGGCCTTGATCACGAAGGTGCGGCTGAAATTAGGCAACGCTAGGACCGGCGTCATCGTCATGGCGGCCTTGAGTCGTTCAAAGGTGGTAGAAGCCTGTTCCGACCATAAAAATGAGTCTTTCTTTAGTAGGGATGTGAGCGAGGCACTGATCTTGCCATAATCTTTCATGAATTTCCAGTAGTAGCTTGTGATTCCAAGGAAGCCACGCGACGATTTTACGTTTGTAGGTTTTGACCATCCTTGCATTGCCTCGATCTTTGTCAGGTCTACCGCCACTCCGTCCTCTGATATAATGTGCTAAAGATACTCCACTTTACACTATAAGAAACTACACTTTGACTGTTTCACATAAAGAGTATTCTCCCGGAGAATTGTTAGAATAGTTCGTAAGTGCTGAAAATATATATCAAGCGTAGGGCTATAAATAAGGATATCATTAAAGAACACTAATACGAACTTACATAGAAAACTCCGAAAGATGTCATTCATCAGGCTTTAGAAAGTATAAGGAGCATTCGTAAGTCCGAAAGGCATTACCAAAAACTCGTAGTTGCCTTTATGCATGCGGAATGCAGTTTTTGGAATATCTTTAGTGCATACTCGAATCTGGTGATAACCGGAACAGAGATCCAGTTTAGTGAAGACCTGGGCTCCTTTTAGTTCATCCAAGTGCTCATCTACGATGGGTATAGGATATTTGTCCTTGATGGTGATAGCGTTCAAGGCCCGATAATCAACGCACATCCGCCGTGTACTGTCCTTCTTTTGCGCTAGCAACACCGGTGAAGAATAAGAGCTGCAACTCGGTCGAATTACCCCGGTGTCAAGCATCTCTTTAACAATGTTCTCGATCTCATCCTTCTACAAGTGAGTGTAGCGATACAGATGCAAATTAGAGGAGGACGCTTAACCTCCTTCATCTTCTCCATCCGGATCTGGAATACAGGGATATATGATCTCCCTAGGTAAAATCAATCTCTCACATATCGCAGTTTTTCATTGTTTGTGGTTTTTCTCGCGACCCCAATTTTTTGCATGATGATTTAATCTACATGAAAAACTGGTTTTTGTCTTGATTTCCAATGCGCATGTGATGCACCCATTGAGATTTCCCAACAGTGGTATTAGAGCTCAGGTTTTCGTGCAAAAAATTAGTTTTAAACTGCGTGTGATGAGATTGAATCACGTAGAACTATTCTACACGCTTGTTGCAACGATTGACTATGAAAGTAGGTGCTGCCTGCAGGGGAGGGGTGGCCATAAGCATGTTGTCTGCATGCAGAGGTGGCTGGCCACGGCTAGGCCCCCTGCAAGGGCGGTCGGCCATGGCCTAGCTACCTACAAGGGGCGGCCGGCTGCAACCAAGGCCCCCCTACAAGGGGCGACTGCTAGGCCCCTGCAGGTGCTGTGGGAAGCGACCAGGGGCGCCACCCAGGCATGACCATTTGCGGTACAGGGGTGGTCGCCAGCCCGCAAGGCCGCCGCGAATATACCCATAGTAGAACGGCGGCGTTGGCCGGGTGCGCCAAGTAAAGGCGATCGTCGCTGCGTGAGGCGGACGATAATGGCGCAGTGAGGGTGAAGGAGGGTAGGGCATCTTTTTGAGAAAAAGATGGTTATGCCCCTTAGAATTTGATTTATATAGAATTTCTAAAATGCCCTCAATATTTTTAAAAATTTTGAGGACTGTCCTCTCATCTAGAATACTGAAAACACCCTCAATAATTTTAAAAGTTCTAAGGACTATCCTTATGTACAAAATTTTGAAAATGCCCTCAATAATTCTAGAAATTCCAAGGACTACCCTCTTATCCTGAATTATGAAAATACTCTTGACAATTCTAGAAATTCCTAGGATTGTCCTCTCATCCATAATTATAAAAATGTCCTTAACAATTTTAGAAATTCCAAACATATCTTGATTTCTAGAAAAATAATTAATTAAATAGTTTAATTAATTATTATATATCTAGTAATCCTACATATAATGTGCTGTACATGTGATGTATGATGTGGATGGATGATCATGAGCCATGTGTTGTGATGTGTGTAATTGTGATTATTATTATTATTGGGGCATGCAAGCTTACGTTTTTCTCGTTTATTGTTGGGCCTGTATGCTTGTAATTATTTGTAATTATATGGAGAAGCGTAGTGGGAGCATGGAGGTTACAGTTGGATCCATTGTGTCACGGGCTTAGCTGATTTTGCCTAAGCCGTGCGGCACCCATGCGTGTCCGTCCGCAAAGGTCAGCCCTCCCCGAGATCTCCTAAAATCCCACAGACTTACAAAAAGAGAAAACGGGCCAGAAAAAGCAATTCCCACGGGATCCACAAGCAACTGCTCAAGAAAAACACTTTATAAAGCCAAAATACCAATTGCACCCATGGACATTACAAACTCAAAGAGGTTGCACACAAAAGATAATGGTCCACTACAGACCGAAGTCCCCACAAGTGCTTATAAGACACACTTGTATTTACAAGCCAAACTTGGCCATAAAGTAAATCAAACTAGGGCTGCCAAGCCTACTGCAAGCCCGCTTCTTGTTGTACAAGATATGTACCTAAACCGAAGGACACGGACTAACACAAGCATTTCATCGAGCACCTTGTTTACATTGTTGTCCGTGACAATTGGCTCGAATTTAGTTATATTAGGTGATGGCTCATGATCATCTAGTGTGGCTTGCATATGTGATATGTTATACACCTACTATATATATATATATATATATATTTGCATGTGATGTAGATATATATTAGGTGATGGCTCATGATCATCTGGTGTGGCTTGCATATGTGATGTGTTATACACCTAGTATATATATATATATATATATATATATATATATATATATATATATATATATATATATATATATATATATTTGCATGTGATGTAGATATATATTAAATATGTATGTGTGTGACACGACATATTAGGAGATCGATACTAAATAAAAACCCCTCCTACAATAATATTAAGTCGATAAGTGTGAGACACTAAGATTAACCCATATGGCCTTTCATCGTTATAGGAAGAAATTGAATCACGACATAGGTTGAGTTGGTCGAGTCCTTCTAGGCTCACCTATTTACGTGATTGAGTTCTTGCCTACGATATAAAGATGTCACCGGTGACCTAAGGATATGGTAAGCTTGGTCGAGTCCCTCAAGGGCATATCATCAAATCAGACTCATCTTGTAACGATGGTGATGACTTAATTGAATATCATAGTTGGTCGAGTCCCTTGAGACCATGATGATTCGGAGGCCGAATGTGATGGGAATCACAAGAAGTTATGATTGGCAATAGTTGCCTACCTTTTGGGATTAGTGTAATTGGTCGAGTCCCTCGAGGTTGCATTAAGATGCCAATTGGATCTCAATCCACACTAGGAGTCTACCGGAGACTTTCATCTCACATGTCGAGGGTGTCGCATGATTCGCAAAGAAAATAGTGGGAATACATTAAGATAGAAGTCCATATTTAAATTAGTATTTTCTACAAAATCTGCATGTTATTTATTTTTGTTATATCTTATTTTGTTAGAACCATGTCACTCATAAACCCCCTACGTGGCATACTTGATGCCAACCGCCTCATTGGTCCAAAAGCTCCACAATTTGAGAATTGTTCTTACAGAAGAAAAAATTGTATATGTCCTTGACATAATTGTGCCTACACTAGAGGAAAGAATAAGCGAGGATGAGATCACTCACTTTGGGAAGTATATAGATAGTCCTAGAGGATAACCTGTGTATTGATCTTATACTTCAGTCCCTACCAGATTCCTTTTCGCAGTTCATTATTAACTTTAATATAAACAAGTTTGAGGTGACTCTCCCTGAGCTCCTCAATATGTTGAGGGAAGCTGAGAGTGTCATCAAGAAGGAGAAGCTAGTTCTCTATATTAGTGAGACCAAAAAGAAAAGGAAGGCCAACAAGACCCTTAAGAAGGGCAAGGATAAAGAAAGACCAAGTAAGGCAAAGGTTGCTAAGAAATATCCGGGAAAGGACAAAGGACAATTCCTCCACTATGGCCAAGACGGACACTGGAAGAGAAACTTTAAGGACTACCTTGCAGAGAAGGCAAGATAGAAGTTTAGAGAAGCTTCAGGTATATTCATGATCAGTCTTCACTTGTCAGATTTTCATGATAACATATAGGTATTGAATACCATGAGTGTTTATCATATCTGCAATTCGTTGTAGGTTCTAGCAAGACTTAGAAGATTGGCTAGAGACGAGATGGAACTCAAGATGGGCAATGGAGCAAGAGTTGCTGCAGTTGCTATTGGAGAGGTCACCCTACATCTGCTTGGTGGAGTTATTATTACATTAGATACATGCTATTTTGTTCCCTTTATTATCAAAAATATTATTTCTATCTCTTGTTTGACAATTAGTGGATATAAATTAATTTTTAAGAATAATAGTTGTTCAATAATTATGGATGATGAGATCTTCACTAGAAGGACCCTTATAAATGGCTTATATGTGTTAGACACTCCTCCATATATCATGAATATAAATATATCTAAGAGAAAAAGAGATAAGGTGAATAATACATACCTATGACATTGTAGGCTAGGTTATATACATGAGGGAAAGATTCAAAAGTTGCTGAAAGATGGATACTTAGATCCATTTGACTATGAAATATATGCAACTTGCGAACCTTGATTGTGGGAATATGACCAACTCTCTTTAGTGAAACTGGAGAGAGAGCCACCGAGTTATTGGAACTCATACATAATGATGTATGTGGTCCCATATTGACTTAGGGTATAGGTGGTTACTCATACTTCATTACATTCACTAATGATTTCTCTAGGTATGGACACGAGTACTTAATGAAGTACAAATCTGAGGCCTTCGAGAAATTCAAGGAATATTAGAATGAGGTAGAGAACTAAATTGAAAAGAGTATTAAGACTCTACAATAAGATCGAGGAGGAGAGTACTTGAGTACGGAGTTCACCTATTTCCTCAAGGAAAATGGGATTCTATCCCAATGGACATCTCATTATACATCTCAACTCAATGGTGTATCAAAAAGGAGGAATCACACGCTGTTAGACATGGTGTAGTCCATGATGAGTTTCGCTGACCTACCTGTCTGATTCTAGGGGTACGCCCTAGAGACTGCAGCTTACCTTCTGAATATAGTTCCATCAAAGTCAGTAGTGTCTATACCATATAAGATATGAAAAGGAAAGAAGCCCGATTATAAGATTGTTAAGCTTTGGGGCTGTCCTGCCCACGTTAGAAAACACAACCCCAATAATTTGGAATCAATGACATAATGGTGCACATTCATGAGATACCCAAAGAAAACTTATGGGTATTATTTCTATCATCCCGAGGACCAAAAGGTCTTTGTTGCTAAGAGAGCTGTGTTCCTTGAGAAGGAACACATTCTTGGTGAAAATAGTAGGAGTGAGATAGAACCTAGCTTAAGCACCATTCCGAAGCCCGAGTCTGTTCAGGTACCTAACACAAATTCCAATTTTACGTAGGTCTAGTAGAGTATCTCACCCTCCTGAAAGATATGTAGGACATATCAGTGGAGATGACTATCATGATGTTGATCCTCAGACCTACGAGGAGGCTATTATGAGTATAGACTTTGGGAAGTGGCAAGAAGCCATGAATTCTAAGATAAATTCCACATACTCTAATAAGGTTTGGAACCTTATGGATGCACCTGAGGGCATTGTACCCATCGACTGCAAATAGATCTTCAAGAAGAAGATCGGAGTGGATGGAAAGGTAGAGACCTATAAAGCAAGGCTGGTAGCTAAAGGATATCGTCAAAGACAAGGAGTTGACTATGATAAAACTTTTTCACCTGTAGTCATGCTTAAGTTCATTAGAATTATTTTAGCCATTGCAGCACACTATGACTATTAGATCTGGCAGATGGATGTCAAAATAGAATTCCTCAATGGCAACATCGAGGAAGAGGCGTATATAATACAACCAGAGGGTTCGTATCCAAAGAGAGTCTAGATAAAGTGTGCAGGTTGCTTAGATCCATTTATGGATTGAAACAAGCTTTCCGAAGTTGGAATATAAGATTTGATGAGGTGATACAGATCTATGACTTTATTAAGAACAGATATGAGCCTTGTGTGTACAGGAAAGTAAGTGGGAGCGCTATCATCTTCTTGGTGCTATATGTGGATGACATCCTAATTATTGTGAATGATGTAGGAATGCTCTCCATA
This sequence comes from Ensete glaucum, assembly GCA_021527575.1. Taxonomy (NCBI): domain Eukaryota; kingdom Viridiplantae; phylum Streptophyta; class Magnoliopsida; order Zingiberales; family Musaceae; genus Ensete; species Ensete glaucum. Next base: position 42,346,294 of record CM038551.1, on the reverse strand, counting down.
GTAAAGGCTTAGCTATCCAAAAACTTCTCCATGAAAGACTTAGGGGAAGCATCCTATATTTTGGGGATCCGGATCTATAGAGATAGATCCAAGAGGATGCTTGGCTTATCTTAGTCTAGGTACATAGAATCCATTATCAAAAGGTTTTGCATGGAGAATTCCAAGAGAGGTCCCATACTGATGAGACATGGAATATCACTTTCTAGGAGTATGTTCCTAAAGACTCCTGAAGAAAGGGTATACATAGATAACTTATACCTCCGCGATAGGGTCTATCATGTATGCTATGCTATGTACTCGGCCTGATATAGTACATGCTCTGAGTGTCATGAGCAGGTATCAGGCAGATCTAGGTTTAGAATATTGGAAGGCAGTAAAGTGTATCATTAAGTACTTGAGAAGGATTAAGGATCTTTTACTGGTACATGAAGGAGGTAGCCTCCAGGTTGAGGGCTACACATACTCAAGTTTTTAATCTGACATTGATGATAGCAAGTCAAATTCAGGGTATGTTTTTACCCTAAATTAAGGAGCAGTAAGCTGGAAGAGTTCCATGTAAGATACTACTGCTGACTCGACCATAGAGGCGGAATACATTGCTGCAGCAAAAACAGTAAAGGAAGGAGTTTGGATGATGAAATTCATGAAGGATTTGGGAGTCATACCAAGCAGCGTAGAGCTGACTTCCATATATTGTGACAGCGACAAGGCAATAACTCTAATAAAGGAATACATGTCTCAACAGAATTGTTCTGAGGAGGTTCCATTTGATTAGAGCAGTAATGACCCGAAAAGATATAGCAATGGAAAGAGTTCTATCTGAAGATAACATTATAGATCCACTGATGAAGCTGTTGGATTAGATTGTATTTGAGCATTATAGGGGTCTGATGGGGATCTAACACATAGGTGATTGGCTTTAGGTCAAGTGGAAGATCGCTATGTATAGGTGCCCCGCAAGCTAATCACGTGAGTGATGGCACGTGTGACACACTACGTAATCTTTTTTGCTTATAATTAATATTGGCAAATTTTCACATTATATTATTTGTTGTATATATATTATGATGTTCTTGGTTCTGTGCAATGAGAATCAAATCGTGATGAGATCATGATAATGAGATCGATTCACTTTTAAACACAGATCCTAAATAATCCCGGTCATAGGTTACTCAAGAGGGACATTGAGATAACTGGATAGATCAGTGTACTATATATTTATCCATATGATGAAGGTGGCTGGTCTCACAGCCACTTGTATGGAGACACTAAGAATATAGTACAGGTGCTCATTGGAGAATGAGTTCACTGATTGATCCGCTTATGGAATGTTGTATCGTTAATGATACATAATGTCATATAGTGATTTCATAGTCTCAGTTGTGTATCTAGTTCTTAGACTTGAGGCACCAAGGATGTCTTGTATGAGTACTCTTTTCTTTGACGCCAGACTTACAGGTTTGGAAAGCTCCAGATCTGGTACAGTTGGTTATCGGGATTGGTAGTCAACCTTATGAAGGCAATTGAGTGTCAATAGAGGATCATCCACTCTCGGTATCACGAGAGGAATATCTCATATATACTTGCTCAGATAAATCCTTAGCCAAAGTCATTCGGATTGAGAGAGAAGAAGTTCTCTAGTAGAATCCGATTAGAGCAAGACAAACTGATTCCGTATGTGACCTGACAGTACCATGTCCAATATACGATCTCTGGGATATTATTTGGATGAGGGATTATAGATACATGGTAACTGTGGACAAACATGTCTGATTGATTTGAGCTCCCTTATACTATTTGGGGACTATGGCGTAGTGGCCTAGTAAGTCCATAGTCGATGAATCGAGTAAATTATTATGAGGATAATAATTCACTATATCAGAAGGAGTTCTGATGGGAGTGACTCACGGCCAGCTCGGTATCGAGCCTAGAGGGTTACACACATATGGTGGATGCTTTAGCGAATAGAGGATTTTATGGAGATCCAATTAGCTCATATTCTCATTAAATGAGACTCTATGCTTATAGGCTCCTTGATTAAGAACCAATTGGAGGCCTAAGGAGATTATTGGATAAAGATCCAATAATGTAAGATTAGTGGGTAATTGGATGGAGATCATGGTTGATAGGCTACAGCTTTAGCCACCACCTCCTATTCTTCTCCTTCCCTCTTAGCAAGAGTTGCAAGATCAGATTGGAGGAGTTTTGTTGCAGAGATCCATCGTGTGGATACCGCTAGAGAGGAGGACGCTTGACCTCCTTCATCTTCTCAATCCGGATCTGGAATACAGGGATATACGATCTCCCTAGGTAAAATCAATTCTCACACATCGTGATTTTTTTATTTTTGTGATTTTTCTCTCGATCCCAATCTTTTGTATGATAATTTGATCTGTGTGGAAAATCATTTTTTGTTTTGATTTTCACTGTGCATGTGATGCACCCGCTGAGGTTTCCCAACAATTTGTGCTACCTGTGTCAATGAGAATGGTGATGGGTTGCTACTTTAGAAGTCCTCCAACTTTTATTGTTTGCAGATTGGAATAGCCGGCCAATGCATACACTATGTAGCCGGCCGGTTAAGGGTCTTCCTTTGTGGCTTCGTCTTCGGGTTCAAGACCTTCTTCAGATGGTTTATTGTCCTCATCCTCCACCGGTTCAATCATGAGGAGCCTGCCCTTCTTGCAGCAATATTTGCGACTCCACGATTCGTCGCAATGCTAACACAATCCTTTGGCCAACCGTTCATGAAGCTCGTCTCTTGTCAATTTTTTTGGTGCAGGGGTTCAGATGGCAGCAGAAGAGGCAGTAGGCCTCGGTATGGCTGGTCGGGGAGTGACCCTTGTCCTTCGTGCCTCATGGTTCAATCGTTCTTCCTGGATCCGCGTGAAGGAAAATGCCACCATAAGGGTGTATGGTTATCGTGCTTTGACTTCTCCTCAGATTTTCAGCTTTAGGCCCTTAATGAAAGTACCTAAAGGTTATTTCTCAAACCAATCTTCAGTTTGGTTAGATAAATGCTCAAACCTTATTGGTAATCTTGTACTGTAGAAGTTTGACGAATCTTTGCCAATTGTCCATTGATGTTATCGAAATCGGTCGGACCGAAACGGTTTAAAAGCCCTTCCTTGAGCCGCTGCCAAGAGAGTCCTAAATGGGTGTGTTCAAACTAGTTGAACTAATGAATAGCATCTCCCTCGAGATGTATGGTAGAGATCTCCACCCGTGTGTCATCGGCGGTTCGGTAGAACCGAAAATAGCGCTTCACGCGCGAGATCCATCTGATCGGGTCTCCTTCTTCCCATCTTAGGAAGTCAACCTTCATGCGTTGATTGTTTGGATCAGAAGTGATGTGTCTATGCCCTTGAGGATCATCTCACCAATCTAAAGTCTCTCTATGGTGTGACTTCCTTGGGCTTGATAGTCGGCCTTTATTGAATTTGACGAATAAGGATCGCATCTTCTCGTCCATGCAATTTTCAAAGGCTTCAAGCTTTGCATCGATAGCCTCCACTGATGCCATAGTATATGCCTCAAGATCTATAATATTAAGATTTTTTTTCTGTTGTCAGGTTAGTGGCATGAGAATTTTGGAGAAGGGGTGGCCGGTTAGAAAGTGGATCGGTTTAGGTAGAAGTAGACTGCAGTTTAGGATAGATTTGGGGCTACAGTTTTATGGAGTTTAGGCTGTGAATTAGTGTGGTTTTAGGGCTGTGATAGTAGTAGATAAAGGTTAGGAAAATAGATTTTAGATCTGGGATAGATGGCAGCAAATGTAGGTGTCTCGGTAAGGAAAGTTGGCTAAAAAGGTAAGTGGATCGATAAGGAAATAGGCTGCGATTAGGGCTGATTTGGGTGGCTGTTTGGTTTCAGTTTAGGGTAAAGTTTTGAAAAGTTTTTAGTAAGGATGGTAGGGTTTAGTGATGAGGAAAGGAGTCTAAAATCCCATAAAAAATAACACTCAAATCTGATAGAATTCGGTGAAAAAAAGTGCTACGATATGTTGTCCTACTGAACCAGTTTTTGCATCGGAGAAATAATGATTTCTCAACATAAATTCCAAAAGAAAGTTTAAGAAAATTATACAAAAACCCTTAGTTTAGATGTTGTTAAAACTAGTAAAAATTTTGACAAAATTTTGACGGCACAACAATAGGAAAATAGGGCAAAAGATGCAAGGCCGATTCCTTCATTGTAAAATTTCAGAGTGATAGTGAAAGATCATACAAGAAAACTGGTTCGAGAAGGAGTTTCTTCATGAAATCAATTTCAGATGAAAGCCAACTTGATCTTGAGAATTGTGTAAAAATTTTAGTCAAAAATGATTAAAAAAAGTTTAGTTTCAAGTAGCAACAATCAACTGAAATTTTTTTGTAGCATTTCGCCTTCGCAACGATGATAACATTTGCGATGGTAAAAAATTACTGCAAGAAAAGTTTGAAAAACTTCTCCCATGTATAATATGAAGGATCTTGCAATATTAGAGAGGCATGGGTTATAAAAATATACTAGAATTCTAGATCAAACTCAAGGGGTAGTGGCAAACTGATTTGGTCTGCTGCTAGGGTAGAAGGTGGAGGTGCATGTCATAGTAATTGTGGGAATTGCTTGAGAAGATGGAGGCGGCTGAGATGGCTATAGGATAGTAGGAATGCGGCTCTGATACCAAATTGATAAGACTCTAGAAGGAACCCTATATATTTTGATCATTAAGGGGGATCAATCCTTGGAACGCTATAAGGGTTCCTCCCTCATAGACTCAGCACAAAGGCTAAATTGAAGATGATAATTGCTTGATTAAAAGAGGGGGGCGACTACATCTTAAATAGGGATCAAAGTCCTAGCCTAAGGGGGCACTTGTCTAAGTGAAATTATCTTTTTGCCTCTCCTATAGCCATCCTACCTTAATAGGAACAAAGGGCAGCTAGGTCGGCTCTATAGCCGACCTAAGCAGGGGGAAACCCTAGCCGACTTGCCCGGTAAGGGGGGCAGTAACTAATAAGCTCTAAGGGCTAATCCAAACCCTGGCCATACTCCTTTATAAGATAGGAGAGGCCTTATTACAATCTAGCAAAGTTTTTATTGACTTCCACTGAAATGATTAGGACTCAACCATGCTGGAGTTCTATCATAATAGTAAGAAAATAGGACAAATGATGAAAGGCATATTCTTTCTTGTAAAATTTCAGAACTGCGTGATGGTCAAAGATTGCATAAAAAAACCAGTTCTAGAAGGAGTTTTTTCAAGAAATCAAATCCAGATGATCCTCCAAGTATCCCACCTTAAATGGAAATTTAAAGATGACGACTCAACTCAAGTTCTTCCAACTGACACCCAAGCTGATGAGGAGCTGAAGACCCGATTCCCTGAGTTTATGGAACTTCAGCCTTGAGGCCAGGCTTGATTTTAAGAGGGCGGGTTTGATAGAATAGGCTGATTCTTTCTCGTCATCTTTAAATTGTTTGATTCAAGAGGGGGGGTGACTACATCTTTAAATAAGGATCAAAACCCTAGCCTAAGGGGGTGCTTGCCTATATAGAATTACCCCTTTACCCCTTCTATAGTTAACCTACCTTAATAGGAACAAGAGGCGACTAAGTGACTCTATAGTCGACTTAAGTAGGGGGAAACCCTAGTTGACCAACCCAGTAAAGGGTGTGGTGGCTACTAAGCCCTAAGGGCTAATCTAGACCCTAGTCATTCTCCTTTGTAAGATAGGAGTGACTTTATTATAATCTAACAGGGTCTTTATTGATTAGTACTAAGATGGTTAGGACTCGACCCTACTGTCACGCCCCTCCAAAATATCGATAATATTTAAAATTTTGTCACAACAACTAATCCAGGATCCAAACACACATTTTGAGGTCACTAAGAAAACATTCAGATCAAATTTTCACCTCTATAGTCTACAAATTCAACACCCGGTGCAGTTCATAAACATACCACGCATCACTCGATAATTCATATAATCTGAACTCAACTCTTCAAAATAATAACCACACATAAACTCATAAGTGGGAAAGTCTATGCAGTCACCAAAACAACGATTACCATAAATTCATATCATTACATGCATTTAACTTAACATTCCAAAATCCTATACATGAGGGATCCTTTATCTTACACAAAATCCACAGGTTTAGATTCATCGTCACATTTCATAAGATGCAGGGTAGCTTATACAACAAAAACACATATGCTAACAAAGATCTGCCCAAAATCTTCTAAACTTTCCACCGCCTCAACCCAATCTTAACAAGTAAGCAAGCGATACGCTATCCTGAAAAATTTATCAACAAACGGGGTGAGCATAAGGAGCTCAGCAAGTGACTAAGTGACTCTATAGTCGACTTAAGTAGGGGGAAACCCTAGTTGACCAACCCAGTAAAGGGTGTGGTGGCTACTAAGCCCTAAGGGCTAATCTAGACCCTAGTCATTCTCCTTTGTAAGATAGGAGTGACTTTATTATAATCTAACAGGGTCTTTATTGATTAGTACTAAGATGGTTAGGACTCGACCCTACTGTCACGCCCCTCCAAAATATCGATAATATTTAAAATTTTGTCACAACAACTAATCCAGGATCCAAACACACATTTTGAGGTCACTAAGAAAACATTCAGATCAAATTTTCACCTCTATAGTCTACAAATTCAACACCCGGTGCAGTTCATAAACATACCATGCATCACTCGATAATTCATATAATCTGAACTCAACTCTTCAAAATAATAACCACACATAAACTCATAAGTGGGAAAGTCTGTGCAGTCACCAAAACAACGATTACCATAAATTCATATCATTACATGCATTTAACTTAACATTCCAAAATCCTATACATGAGGGATCCTTTATCTTACACAAAATCCACAGTTTAGATTTATCGTCACATTTCATAAGATGCGGTAGCTTATACAACAAAAACACATATGCTAACAAAGATCTCAAAATCTTCTAAACTTTCCACCGCCTCAACCCAATCTTAACAAGTAAGCAAGCGATACGCTATCCTGAAAAATTTATCAACAAACGGGTGAGCATAAGGAGCTCAGAAGTGACTAACATATCCATATCAAAATAATATAATTTCCAAAGGGATACAGTAAAGTACAAGGCGAATATACGAATTCGTAGACATAAAATTGTTAGGAGCGAAACATAATTATCTTTTCAATCTTACATATTTGGTTCTGACGATGGGGCATAGAGTAATTGGAGCATCTCAAGATCAAAGGAAACATATCGAAGCTTATCGGTGGCATACGAAATGTTACGAAGCATATCAACGGCATATGGAATATTTTGAAGCAAAATCATCGATGAATGAAGCATTTGAGCATATCAAAACAAATATCGACAGAAGCTCAAACGTCGTCCTTGACGTCAATCATATTATTCTTATCCGAGCATGAGCGAAACAACTCACCAAAACTCGGATGTCATATCAAACATATAGAAGGTGTAGTGGAATCTCGGTAATGTGATCCATCCATTTCTGAATGACCACCGACAAATGTCTCCCACGTCTGGGAGCTCCATCCACCCGTCTAGGTGAAGTCGGAAGGGCCGGAGCATCGCAGCTCTAAGCACATACCCTTTACCATTTCGCAAAGGTCCGAATATCCTGAGCGGGACCCCACATAGCGGGTAATAAGCACATACCCTTTACCATTTCGCAAAGGTCCGACAATCCCACACACCGAGTACAAGAGGCGGTTTAACAATAAGTAGCATATGTCGGAAACACACGCGGAACAACAAAACGTGCATGTGTCTTTTCGAGATAATTCGAAACAAAGAATAAATCTCTCACAAATATATTCAGTTTTGGAATGAAATGAAAACAAGAATATACAGGGATTCCAAGCAATCATATTTAGCTCAATTCCAATAAGAAAGTTAGACGAATTCAAATATCCAAAGGAATAGAACAAAATACGCGAAATCGACCAAAGCTCGATTTCGAACAGATTTCTAGTGGCACAGCAAACAAATATTTCAGAATATCAATTATGCTCCAATGCCCATAAGAAAGTTATGGTCGAACCCTTTATCAATCTATATTTTGATGGAACAAATTTCGTATGAAACAGGGTTCCCAACATGGAGTTACTTTTGATTTGGTAACCCAAGGGCAAAAACACAATCACTGTTTTGCAGAATTTATAGGGTCGGATTCAACAGATAATACGGTAGGCAATTGAATTCCAAAATTTTCAAACTATATGTCAAAAGAAATATTTTCAAGTCTAGTTTCAAATAAAATTAGTTTGGTATAAATCAGAATTTTCAACAGGGAGTTATAGGCATTTTAGTATTGACAGGTCAGAAATTTTGAACCCTGTTTTACAGCGTCTATAGGCTCATTTGAAACAGATGTTTGGGTAAGTATTCGGTGTCCAAAATCTACAAAATCAGTGTCAAAAGAAAGATATATCAGTCTAGATTCATATAAAATAAGTTTAACCTAAATCCAAAATCAGTACAATAATCTACAGCCGGAACAAGGCAGAAGGGTCAGGACTTTGATAATTTTCCAGATTCAAATCTTATAAGCAACAAGAGAGATTTCAGCTTTGCAGGTCTTGAATTCAGCAATTAATTTTGGAAAACAAGGCAAAACAGCAAGGATAAAGTATCAGAAGGCAAAAAAATTAGGATAGAACACTTGCCTTTGATAATTTTGACCCTAAGTGAAAAGATTTGAGCAAGAACCCTTAAAGCCCCAAATCTTCTTCTTCTTCTTCTTCTTTCTTTCTTTCTTTCTTTCTTTTTTCTTGAACAGATCACCCACGTAGCTGCCTTCTCTGCTTCCTTAAGAATGAAGGCAGAGAGGCTTAAACGGTGGAATTTGTCATTTTTTACATTTTGCAGTTTAGTCCTTGTATTTAGTACATTTACGATTAGGTCCTCAGGGTTTACATATAGGTCCTCAGATTTTTTTTTTTTTGTTTTGAACAGATTACCCAAATCTTACAAATAAGTACTTCTGATTCATACTCTATTTCCTTTGTCAATTTAAAATGAATGCTTACATTATCACCGTATACGAAAATTGAAATGAGGGTGTTACACTCTCCCCTTAAAAGAAAAATTTAGTCCTCTAAATTTATCGTACCTCTATCGATGAAAAGACTGGGATACACCTTTTCATTTCCTCCTCTAGCTCCCAAGTTGTCTCCTCTCTAGAATGATGTCTCCAATTTACTTGAACCGATTGGGATGACCCGATTCCTTAGGACTTTTCTTTCTTATCAACAATCTGAATAGGCTCTTCCACATAAGATAAATCTTTATCGATCTCCACCAGCTCATACTTAATGATGTGAGAAGGGTCATATATATACTTTCTAATCATCGAGACATGAAATATATCATGGACATGGCACAATCTTTGGTGGCAAAGCAATCTGTATGTGAACCAACCCTCTCAAGAACCTCAAAAGGTCCAATAAATCTTGGGCTTAATTTTCCTTTCTTCCCAAACCTTATAATGCCTTTGGAAGGGAGACTTTTAAGAATACAAAATCTCCGATTTCAAACTCAATATCTCGTCTTCTATTGTCGGCATAACTCTTTTGACGACTCGGCGATCTTTAACCTTTTCCTTATAACTTGAATTTTCTCGGTAGTTTCTTGTACCTTGTCCGTGCTAACGACTTTCATCACCAACTTCCTCCCAACATATAGGTGTTATGCACTTTCGCCCATATAAAGCTTCATAAGGAGCCATCTGAATACTTGAATGATAACTATTATTATACGTGAACTCAACAAGTGAAATATCCTTATCCCATTCACCATTCCAATCCATAACATAGGCTCTAAGCAAATCCTCAAGTGTTTGAATTGTTCTTTCGACCATCGATCGAGGATGATATGCTACTAAACTTAACTTTAGTGCCCATCGACTCCTGCAATCTTCTCCAGAATCTAGAGAGAAATCTGGAGTCTCTATCAGAGATGATCTCCTTTGGAATACCATGAAGTCTTACTATTTCATTGACATATAAATCTGCAAGTTTATCAAGCGAATAAGTCATATTAATCGGTAGGAAGTGTGCAGATTTTGTTAACCTATCAATGATAACCCAAATAGCATCATGCTTCCTAGAGGTTCTGGGTAATCCTGAAACAAAATCCATAGTAATACATTCCCATTTCCATTCAGGGATATCTAAAGGTTGCAACAACCCTCCAGGTCTTTGGTGTTCTACTTTGATTTGCTGACAAGTCAAACATTTTGAAACATACATTGCAATTTCCTTCTTCATGCCTTCCCACCAATAATGACTTTGAAGATCTCTATACATCTTAGTGCTCCCAGGATGTATGGTGTACTTTGAAGTATGACTTTCCTTTAGGATTTGATTCTTGATATCTGGTTCATTTGGTACACATACTCTCTCCCCAAATCTCAATAGGCCATCCTTTGAAACTTGAAATTGTGGCTTCAATCCCTTTTCTACTTCATTCCTCAAGTAGATTAAATGTGGATCTCGTAATTGTGCTTCCTTAATTTGTTGAATAAGATCAGATTGCACTTGAATGGAGGCCATCAATATCATCGAGTCTTGCTCTTTCCTCAAAGCTTTCAAATCAAAATTTTCTTCTAATAACTTCCATTGCTTCACAACCAGACTAGCCATAAAACTTGTAGATTTCCTACTAAGTGCATCAGCTACAACATTGGCTTTGCCCGGGTGATAACGGATGGCACAATCATAATCCTTCAGAAGTTCTATCCATCTTCGCTGCCTCATGTTTAACTCTTTCTGAGTGAAAATATATTTTAAACTCTTGTGATCGTGAAGATTTCAAAGCGACCATACAAATAATGTCTCCAAATCTTTAGAGCAAAAATAATTGCTAACTCCAAATCATGAGTCGGATAATTCAATTCATAACCTTTAAGTTGCCTAGAAGCATAAGCAATTACTCTCCTTCCGCATCAAAACACATCCTAGGCCTTTTCTTGAAGCATCAAGATAAACTACAAATCCCTCACTACCACTTGGAATAGTGAGAATAGGGCACTAGTCAACCTTCTTTTAACTCTTGAAAACTTTGCTCACAATCATCACCCCATACAAATTTCATGTTCTTTTTAGTGAGTTTGGTGAGAGGTTGTGCAATTCGAGAGAATCCTCCACAAATCTCCTGTAATAACTGCCATGCCCAAGAAGCTTCTAACTTTTGTTACATTTGTTGGTACTTCTCATTCAACTACAGCTTCTATTTTCCTTGGATCAAGATATACCCTTCCACGAAATCACATGGCCTAAGAAAGCAACTTCATTCAACCAAAATTCACATTTGCTGAACTTCGCATACAACTTCTTTTCTCTTAGTATGGACAACACATCTCTCAAGTGTTCCTCATGCTCCGATTACTCTTTGAATACACCAATATGTCATCAATAAATACAATTACAGATATCCAAGAGTGGTTGAAATATCCTATTCATTAGTTCCATAAAAGCTGCAGGGCATTTGTCAAACCAAAAGGCATCACCAAGAATTCATAATGACCATATCGAGTTCGAAAGTGTTTTGAAATATCCTCCTCCTTGATCTTCAATCGATAGTAACGACCTCGTGTCAATCTTAGAGAATATTTGTGCACCGCAATTGATCAAACAAATCATCAATTCTAGGTATGGGATACTTATTTTGATGGTCACCGATTCAACTGCCTATAATCAATACAAAGCCTCAATGTTCCATCCTTCTTCTTCACTAATAATCGAGCACCCCATGGGGATACACTGGGTCGTATGAAACCCTTATCTAATAATTCTTGTATTTGCTTCTTTAACTCCTCTAGCTCGAGTGGTGCCATTCGTAGGGAGGCTTAGATATTGGGGTTGTCTTGGGGACTAGATCAATAGCAAATTCACCCTCTCTATCTAGAGGTAAACCGCAAGTCATCCGGGAATACATCGGAAATTCTTTGACCACTACAATTTCATCAAGGTGGGTTTCTGATCTGAATGCTCCTTTACACACACCATATAACAAAAATAACCTTTCGCATAAGACGATAAACTTGAAGTCGATATCAAGCAAGGAGGCAAATCATGCCTAATGCCCTCAAAGATAAATATAGGCTGATCCGGTATGCGAAGGTAATTATTTTTGTAACAATCAATACTAGCATGATGAGAAGATAACCAATCCATGCCAAGTATAATATCAAAGCCCGGATCTCTAGGAGAATCAAATCAGCAAGGAGTTCGCGGTCTCCAATAGAGATCAAACAAGATGGGTAGACCAAGTTTGTTGCCAATGAATCTCCAATGTTGTTACATATAACATATAATCCAAGGGTTTAGGTAGAATATCCAAGTGACAAGCAAAGTATTGTGAAACAAACGATAAGTTGGAGCCGGATCAAACAAAACTTTTGCATTTCTTTTAGAAACATAAAGAATACCTTCCACCACCGATTTGGAAGCCTTAGAATCTTGTTCGATGATAGCGTACACTCTAGCATGGGTGAGGGTCTAGGAGGCGATGGCTCTTTCTTCCTTTTCTGGGCAATCTCTTAATTGATGATCTAGCTTTCCACAACCAAAACATGCTCCAGTCACCGAAAACACCGACTTGTTTCATGATTTAATCCACATTTTGCACATAACGAGTCCTCCCCAATGGTTTCCTTTTCTCAAATCCAGATGTCTTGAACCTCTCGTTACTAGCTTCATATTCATTTTCTCTCCTGCTTTTGCTAGTAAATTTGTCCCTTTTGTTCTTGCCAATGATTTCTTGAATTTCCTCCATGTCTCTTTCAATTTTCAAAGCTCTTTCTACCGTATCAGCATACGTTTGTAATTTTAAAGTGACATTCGCTTCTTATTGTGGCCGTAATCCCTTTCAAACCTTCTTGCTTTTCTAGATTCATCATCATCATATGTGTGGCAAACCTAGAGAGCTCGGTGAATTTAGATTCATACTATGTAACCATACTTCCTGGATAAGATTCAAGAACTCCAATTCTTTTGCTCTCTCACAACTGGAAAATATTTATCGTTAAACTTTTCTTGGAATAACTTCCATGTCATTGGCTCATGTTTGATTTCGACATCCTCTTAATCATTCTCCACCGTGTTCACTTCTCCTTCCAAAGATAAAGGTGGCAAGAAAAACCTTTCGATCATCGGGGTAATTTAAAGCATCAAATATTTTCTATCTCGCATCATACATCGCTCGCCACCATTGGATCGGACTCACCATTAAACCGGGAGGACTAAGCTTCTTAAACTCCAATTCCCAACCCCGGGTTTGATGTCTCTGCTCCATCATTACTTCCTTGATGGATAGGTTGTTGTTGTTGTTGCATCACTTGTGCCATAGTCTCCAAAGTCCGCATGATACCACTCAATTGTTCAGCAGTAGATGCAACAGGAGAACTAGATGATCTCGTCATCCTCGCTTCCTAAAACATCAAAAAAAACATTTTCTTTGATCAATCTCTAAATGATAGTCAATAAACCTCAAAAAGAGAATATTCTTAGTGATACTCAAATCATGCTCTGATACCACCTCTCCACGCCTCCAAAATATCGACAATATTTAAAATTTTGTCACAACAACTAATCCAGGATCCAAACACACATTTTGAGGTCACTAAGAAAACATTCAGATCAAATTTTCACCTCTATAGTCTACAAATTCAACACCCGGTGCAGTTCATAAACATACCACGCATCACTCGATAATTCATATAATCTGAACTCAACTCTTCAAAATAATAACCACACATAAACTCATAAGTGGGAAAGTCTATGCACCAAAACAACGATTACCATAAATTCATATCATTACATGCATTTAACTTAACATTCCAAAATCCTATACATGAGGGATCCTTTATCTTACACAAAATCCACAGTGTTTAGATTCATCGTCACATTTCATAAGATGCGGTAGCTTATACAACAAAAACACATATGCTAACAAAGATCAAAATCTTCTAAACTTTCCACCTCAACCCAATCTTAACAAGTAAGCAAGCGATACGCTATCCTGAAAAATTTATCAACAAACGGGTGAGCATAAGGAGCTCACAAGTGACTAACATATCCATATCAAAATAATACAATTTCCAAAGGGATACATTGCAAAGTACAAGAATATACGAATTGTAGACATAAAATTGTTAGGAGCGAAACATAATTATCTTTTCAATCTTACATATTTGGTTCCGACGATGGGGCATAGAGTAATTGGAGCATCTCAAGATCAAAGGAAACATATCGAAGCTTATCAGTGGCATACGAAATGTTACGAAGCATATCAACGGCATATGGAATATTTTGAAGCAAAATCATCGATGAATGAAGCATTTCAGAGCATATCAAAAACAAATATCGTACAGAAGCTCAAACGTCGTCCTTGACGTCGCAATCATATTATTCTTATCCGAGCATGAGCGAAACAACTCACCAAAACTCGGATGTCATATCAAACATATAGAAGGTGTAGTGGAATCTCGTAATGTGATCCATCCATTTCGAATGACCACCGACAAATGTCTCCACGTCGGGAGCTCCATCCACCCACGTCTAGGTGAAGTCAAGGCGCAGAGCATCGCAGCTCTAAGCACATACCCTTTACCATTTCGCAAAGGTCCGAATATCCTGAGGGACCCCACATAGCGGGTAATAAGCACATACCCTTTACCATTTCGCAAAGGTCCAGACAATCCCACACACCAGAGTACAAGAGGGCAATTTTAACAATAAGTAGCATATGTCGGAAACACACGCGGAACAACAAAACGTGCATGTGTCTTTTCGAGATAATTCTAAACAAAGAACAAATCTCTCACAAATATATTCAGTTTTGGAATGAAATGAAAACAAGAATATACAGGGATTCCAAGCAATCATATTTAGCTCAATTCCAATAAGAAAGTTAGACGAATTCAAATATCCAAAGGAATAGAACAAAATACGCGAAATCGACCAAAGCTCGATTTCGAACAGATTTCTAGTGGCACAGCAAACAAATATTTCAGAATATCAATTATGCTCCAATGCCCATAAGAAAGTTATGGTCGAACCCTTTATCAATCTATATTTTGATGGAACAAATTTCGTATGAAACAGGGTTCCCAACATGGAGTTACTTTTGATTTGGTAACCCAAGGGCAAAAACACAATCACTGTTTTGCAGAATTTATAGGGTCGGATTCAACAGATATAGGGTAGGCAATTGAATTCCAAAATTTTCAAACTAGTTGTCAAAAGAAAGATTTTCAAGTCTAGTTTCAAATAAAATCAGTTTGGTATAAATCAGAATTTTCAACAGGGAGTTATAGGCATTTTAGTATTGACAGGTCAGAAATTTTGAACCCTGTTTTACAGCGTCTATAGGCTCATTTGAAACAGATGTTTGGGTAAGTATTCGGTGTCCAAAATCTACAAAATCAGTGTCAAAAGAAAGATATATCAGTCTAGATTCATATAAAATAAGTTTAACCTAAATCCAAAATCAGTACAATAATCTACAGCCGGAACAAGGCAGAAGGGTCAGGACTTTGATAATTTTCCAGATTCAAATCTTATAAGCAACAAGAGAGATTTCAGCTTTGCAGGTCTTGAATTCAGCAATTAATTTTGGAAAACAAGGCAAAACAGCAAGGATAAAGTATCAGAAGGCAAAAAAATTAGGATAGAACACTTGCCTTTGATAATTTTGACCCTAAGTGAAAAGATTTGAGCAAGAACCCTTAAAGCCCCAAATCTTCTTCTTCTTCTTCTTCTTTCTTTCTTTCTTTCTTTTTTCTTGAACAGATCACCCACGTAGCTGCCTTCTCTGCTTCCTTAAGAATGAAGGCAGAGAGGCTTAAACGGTGGAATTTGTCATTTTTTACATTTTGCAGTTTAGTCCTTGTATTTAGTACATTTACGATTAGGTCCTCAGGGTTTACATATAGGTCCTCAGATTTTTTTTTTTTTTTTGTTTTGAACAGATTACCCAAATCTTACAAATAAGTACTTCTGATTCATACTCTATTTCCTTTGTCAATTTAAAATGAATGCTTACATTATCACCAGAAATTTATACGAAAATTCGGAAATGAGGGGTGTTACACCTACTGGAGTCCTATCAGGAAAGTCTTTCAAAGTCCATACAGATGCTTCTTACTTTGCTATTAGGGGAGTTCTTATGCAAGATGATCATCCAGTGGCCCACGAGAGTGGCAAGCTCAACGAGACCGAGCGACGATATCCTATACATAAGAAGGAGATGACAACGGTGGTCCACTGTCTACGAGTGTCGGGAGCACCATTCGTGCTAAGGACAGACAATGTCGTATTGAGTTATTTCCAAACTCAAAAGAAAACTATCCCCAAAGCAAACACGATGGCAGGACTTCTTGGCTGAGTTCGACATGGTAATAGAGTATAAGCCCGAAAAAGCAAACGTCGTGGCTGATGTATTAAGCCAGAAAGTGAAACTAGTGAATATTGTACAGTTGGAGGGTGGAGGCCAAGCAAGTCAATTGCACTCCAACTTCCTTTTCCGAATCAGGGATGGACTATACTAAGATCCTCAGGTAGTAACTCTAATGCAACTTATCAAAGAGGGCAAGGCACGATGATTTTGGGTCCAGGAGGGACTTATCTACACCAAAGAGAACAAAGTTTATGTTCCGCGAGCAGATAATTTGAGGCATGAACTCTTCAAAGAGTGTCATGATTCCCTTTGAGCTGGACATCCGGGTATCCACCGAACAATGGCTCTCATAGAGAGGGCCTTCTATTGGCTGAAGATGGGGACAAATGTGGAAGAATATGTTTAAACATGCCTTACTTATCAACAGGACAAGGTAGAGCAGTAGAAGCCAGTGGGACTTTTGGAGCCACTGCCCATACCAGAAGGGGATTGATAAGACTTCATATCAAGCTTGCCCACAGTAGGGGGACTGATAGGACTCCAACAGGATTGAGTCCTAATCTCTGCAAGAAGTAGTCAATAAAACTCTACTAGATTGTAATAAAGTCACTCCTATCTTATAAAGGAGTATGGCTAGGGTGTAGATTAGTACTTAGGGTTTAGTGGCCACCACCTCCCTTACTGGGTTGGTCGGCCAGGGTTTTCCCCTGCTTAGGTCAGCTATAGAGCCAACCTAGCTATCACGCCCCCCGAATTATATCACATTCGAGAGGTGTGATCATATCATAAATCGATAATTTTGTAATTATCATAATCCATCCAGGATTCAATCAAACCTTTAAGGACATCGAGAAAACATTCATACTTCAAACTTCATATATATAAAATCTATGTAATTTATAATCATACATCACATCACTCAAACATTTATGAAACTCAAAACCAACTTAACATATATTAACTACACTTATGATTCATCAATGAAAGAATTTATACAATCACCAAACCAACCATTTACCTCAAATTCACTTCATCATAGACAGAACTCAACATTCCAAAATAACTCTAAACATAAGAGGTCATTTAAAACTTTTACATGATACATCAATCAAATTCGTTGACAACATTTCATTATACACAAAATATACTTATATAAAAACTACAATCGATCATCCGATAATACTTGCTAACAATCTGTATAGCTCTCTACTACCTCAGCACAATCTTAACATTCATTGAGTGTTAAGCTGACTTGAAAGATTTGATAACAAAAGAGTGAGCTAGAAAACTTAGCAAGCGTTTAACAAATCCAAGATAAGAGCGAATGGCATACAAACAAGCTGGTATCAAGATATAAAGTAGAGATACAAAATTCATGATTATCAACTCATTAGATATAGGAGTTCAAATGTCAGTTCATTCAAAATATATTTGATTCATAATAAACGGAATAGCGAGTAATTGGAACATATCAATGACGTAAATATATTTGGAAGCATATCGAGACATATAGGACATTTTCGGAACCTATCAATGGCAAATGAAATATTTCAAAACATATCAATAGAGTGTGAAATGTTTCGAATCATATCAATAGCAATTAAAACAGTTTAGAATATAACAATGGCATAAAGAACATTTCGAAGCATGTCAAGGATATAAACATATTACGAAGCATACCAATGGTTGATGGATAATCTTAAAGCTTATCGAGTGAACAATTAAGGAACAAAAGCTCAATATCATATCAAATATAACAGTCATTTAATTCTTATCTAAAGCATACAAATAATTCAAAAGCAATGCTTTGGATATCATATCAAAGACAATGAGGGTGAAGTGGGACCATAAGCATAATGCGGAACATCCATCGCTGAATGACCATCAAACATAAGTCTCCCACGTCTAAGAGCTTCATCCACCCGCCTTTAAGTGAAGTTATAGGGGCCGGCAAGAGCATAGCTGACTCTGAACACAATACCCTTTATCATTTCTAGCAAAGGTCCATAAATATCCCAAAAATATCGGAGTACAAAAGGACATGAGCAATAAAAGTAGCATATCTCGGAAGCACATGCGGAACAACAAAATATATATGTGCTAACATGAAAGGAAGTACAATGTCAACATAAACATTCATAATTTACATTCAGATAGGCAAAGCATAAAGAACAGGAGTACATAAAGAATTTAGAACAATAATGTAAGGCTCAATTGAAGAATGAGCTTTGATTGGATTATAGACATAATATGATCTGATGGCATATCAAAAACATAGATGGTGATGTGGGATCACAAACATAATGTGATCCATCTGATCACCAAACATAATAGAGCATCACAGGCTCCAAGCATAACATAGTAAAGTATCATAGGCTCCCAGCATAACATACCCTTTGCTATCTTTAGCAAAGGTCCATAATCCCACAAACACCATAGTATAAAAGGACAAGTGCAATAAAATGGGCATGTATCGGAAGCATATGCAGAACAATGAAAAATACATGTGCCAAAATAAAACAATAAGATATAAACATAAACTTTCATATAGAGCATTCAGATAGGCAAAGAATAAGAGTTAAGAATTCAAAGCTCAATTGAAGAAGAATCTATTTCGAAAAGATAAACAAGAATAGGCAAAGATCGACAAACACATGATTCCAATAGAATTTAAGAGGTATATAGCATAAAAATATTTGGATAATCAATTATGCTCTAAATTACTCAAGATGGTATAGACAGAAGGGTATGCGAGTCTAGTTTCTCACGAAATAGATTTTGCATAAATTGGAGTTTCCAACATAAAGTTATGAGCAATTAAGCGAACAATAGTCAGAATATCGAAATTAGACTTAAGTCTTTACATCCAAGTAGAAAAGATTTCCAATTGAAAGGTTGTAATAATTAATTGAATCATATCAAGATGAATACAAAGATTAAGATGCCAATACAAAAGGATTGAGACATTTGCAAAGTTATAATACCTCAATTTATCATATCAAGATACAACCAAAGATACATAGTACAATAGGAAAGATTAGGACACTTGCAATATTATATTAATTCAGTCGATCATATCAAGATTAAAGCAGGATGGTAATACGAAAGGGTTTAAATACTTACCTTTTAATGATTTAGATTCAAAGTCATTAAGCTCAAATTGTTCTTTTTCTTTTCTTTCTATGCTTTCTTTCATTCTATCCTCCCTATTTTCTTATCTTCTTTCCTCTCTTACAATTGCACCTCAAGGATAACATGAGGGGTATAATCACCTATTCAATCCCCCTTCTTTTCTCACCTTTTCTTTCTCTCGGAATCAAAGCCTTCTTTTTATTCTCCCTTGCTTCCTTCCCTTCTTTTTTTTGTTCTTCCCCTAACAACAGCCTTCTCTTCTTTTCCCCTTCTATTCTTCGTTTCTTCTCTCCCAGCCGCAGCCCTAGCTGCAGCCTTCTCCCCCTTTTTCCTCCTTTCCTCTCTTTTCCCTCTTCTCCTTCCTCTATTCTTCTTCTCTTCTTTTTATTTTCTCTTCTTCTCTCCCCCCTTCTTCTTTCCGCCACAGCTGCCATAGCTGCAGCCCTCTTCTTCCCTCTATTCTCTTCTTCTCTCTTCCTCTTCTTCTTTTCCCCCTTTTTCTTCTTTCTCTTCTCCTCTTCTTCCCTTCTCTTCCCCATCGCACAGCTTCTTCTTTTCGCCACAGCTGCCATAGCTGCAGCCCTCTTCTTCCCTCTATTCTCTTCTTCTCTCTTCCTCTTCTTCTTTTCCCCCTTTTTCTTCTTTCTCTTCTCCTCTTCTTCCCCATCGGACAGCACCTCCTCTGTTTTCTCTGCAGGAAAACAGAGGTGCTGCCCCCTTTCTTTCTTCCTTCTTTCCTTTCTCTTCCTCTTCCTCCCACTTCTTCTTTCCCTCTTCTTCTTTCCCTACTGCAGCTGCCATAATTGTTGCAGCCCTCTTCTTCCCTTTCTCTTCTCTTCTTCTCTCTTCCTTTTCTTCTTTCCCCCTTTCTCTTCTTTCTCTTCTCCTCTTCTTCCCATCTCTTCCCTATCGCACAGCACCTCCTCTGTTTTCTCTGCAGGAAAACAGAGGTGCTGCTCCCTTTCTTCCTTCCTTCTT
This sequence comes from Ensete glaucum, assembly GCA_021527575.1. Classification (NCBI taxonomy): domain Eukaryota; kingdom Viridiplantae; phylum Streptophyta; class Magnoliopsida; order Zingiberales; family Musaceae; genus Ensete; species Ensete glaucum. Next base: position 42,325,770 of record CM038551.1, on the reverse strand, counting down.
TCCTTTCTCTTCCTCTTCCTCTTCCTCCCACTTCTTCTTTCCCTCTTCTTTTCTCCCTGTTCTTCTTTCCTACCGCAGCTGCCACAATTGTTGCAACAGCCACAGCCACCCCTTTCTCTTCTTTCCCCCCTTTCTCTTCTTCGAGCTGCAGCCGCCTTCTTTCTCCCCTGTTCTTTTGCTTTCCTTCTCTCACAGCCGTAGCCCCTTGTCTTCTTCCGCTCCTCTTCTTCTTCCCCTTCTTCTTCTCCTTTCCCAACCGTAGCTGCCACTGCCCCAGCCCCAGCAGCAGTTGTAGCCCCCTTCCTCTCCTTCTTCTTGCAGCCCTTGCCGCAGAGTCCTTTCTCCTTTCATCTTCTTCACTCTCTCTTCTTCTTCTCTTCCTCTCTTCCTCCTTTCCTTCTCCTCCACTTCCCTTTCCCAAAAACGCAGCCACCTCTCCTCTATTTCCCTTCTTCTTCTTTCTCTCTTCTTCCCCTTCCCTTCTTCTCTTCTCGTTGCCTTCATCACCACCGCCTCTTCTCTTTTCTACATTTTTTCTACAACTTTATAGTTTAGTCCATGAAAGATTTATATTCGTGATTAAGTCCTTAAAATTTATAATTAGGTCCATCCCTATTCATATTAAGACAGATAAACTATAGAAAGGGCAAAAGAATAATTTTAATTAGGCAAATACCTCCTAGGGCTCCGAATTGGAGCCTTATATAAGCATGTAGCTTCTATCTCTTTTTATCAAGCAATCATCTATTTATTTCAGCCTTGTGCCAAGTCTAGGAGGGAGGAACCCCTATAACGTTCTAAGATTGATCCCCCTCAAAGGTCAAAATCTATAAAGGTCCTTCTGGGGTTCTATTATATGGTACTAGAGCAACGATCTTGCTGCTCCTATAGCCATCATCTATGCTTCCAACTTTCCAAACAATTCTCATAATTACTTTTGACGTCGCCTCTACCCACCGTCGCCTACCAAGTCACGGATCCATCTATCTGTTGCTGCCCCCTACGAGATCTGAAAATCTGGTTTTTTTTATCATCCGAGCCTCTTCAATAGTAGAAGATTCCTTACTTTATATGTTGAAGATTTTTCCTAAATTTTATCCGTTGCAAATTTCGTTTGTCGCAAATGTTTTCGTTGTTACAAAGGCGAAACACTGTAGAAATTTTCAGCTATACTTGTGCATCTTGAAATTAGTTTATTTCTTCTCCTTTCTGGCCAAAATTTTTACATGATTCTCAAGATCAATTTGGCTTTCATCTAGATTTGATTTATTAAAAAAACTCCTTTTGGAATTGGTTTTCTTGTGTAATCTTTCACCATCACGCAGTGTTGAAATTTTTACAATGAAGAATCTGCCCTTCGCCTATTGGCATCTTGAAACCGAACTTTTGTTCACCCTTTTTGGCTAAAAATTTTACACAAATTCATAGATCATCTTAGCTTTCATCTAAGACTCTCTGGAAAAAACTCCTTTAGGATATGGACTTATACTATAATCCTTCGTCACGTAGTGCTGAAATTTTACGACGAGAATTCTGTGATCTTCTTTACAACAATTTTTCTACCATTATGCTTCCAAAATTTTCTTAATCCACATTACTACTACTATCACCATCTGAACCGAAATTTTGATATTGAAGTTTGCCATAAATTTCTCAAATTTTTACTAGAATTAACATTGAGAAACTGTTGCTTCTTCGATGGGAATTCTGTTCGGCAATATAGCATATACCGTAGTGATCTTTCATCAAAATTTTATTGGATCTCGCTACCATCCTTTTCAGATTTGAGACTCCCCCTCTAATCTTCAATTCTTATTATTACTCCCCGAAAACCCTAACAAAATTGCAGCTAAATAGCCATCCAAATCAGCCCTAACTGAAGCCTACTTCCTTATTGATCCACTTACCTTTTCAGCCAACTTTCCTTACCGAGACACCTACCTTTGCTATCATCTATCCCAGATCTAAAATCTATTTCTCTAACCTTCATCTACTGCTATCATAGCCCTAAAACTACACCAATTCATAGCCTAAACTTCATAAAATCGTAGCCCCAAATTGAACCCAAAACAGCCACAAACCGCACTAAAAAACTAAAGCCTTCGGTCCACCAACCTTTCAGCCACCTAATCTTCCTTATCCCTTCAACCGCAGCATGCATCTTTTACTGTCCAACACTGCCAATAGCGACCTCTTGCTGCCATCCTCCTTGATCACAGCCAGCAGCAATCGTTCGCTACCAACTATCTTGATCGCTGCCAGCAATAAATTGAACACAATAGTAATCGTCTCTCACTCCATACTATTACTTCCCTCATCTGCAATAGTCGTGTATATCGCTGCCCTGTCTTACTCCTATTGCAGCCGCACCCTTGCTGCAACCGATGCCACTTGTGGCCATGAAGTCGTAGAGCAGTCACAACCCACGTTGCTAATGCCCTCTTCTTCCTCTATCATTGCTACTACCTTCTGACTCAGATCTCTTTGTTGTCATCTTCTGACATATATCAGCCACCTAAAAAATCATAGCCTTGATGACATTACAGCATCAACATTGCAAAATCACCGAAGGACCACAATCGACATTGCTGTTGCTATCTTCTTCCTCCACCGTCATTGCTACCCTTGGCTGCCGCCCTCCACTTGGAGACTTCATCCCCGTAGTCCTGACATTATTGTCATTCACTGTCTTCAACTTGAAAATTACAGATACACTCTTCAGTCAGTTTGTTTGATAGATTGGAGATCCTTACATCATGACATCGCTATGTTTATTCGAAGCTAAATTAGAGGCTTTTGAGATGCGTATGGATACTAAATTATGCACTCTCTTCGAGGAGTTTAGATTGGGCCAATCACCAAGCCCAAGAAGATCACAACATGGAGCAAATTCTGATTATAAAAAGAATCCATCAAAGATAAGAAGCAAGGATAAGACACGGCAGCCCTACACCTCGACGACGTCGATCCTCTCTATACAACTTCAAGAAGGGCACCTCAGTCAAGATGCTCAGAGCATGAGAGTGATAAGACCTCAGAAGATGCCCTATAGATTTTGATCGCTGAGGGAGATCAACCCTTGGAACGCTATAGGGGTTCCTCCCACCTAGATTCGACACAAGGCTAAAATAAAATTGATAATTGCTTAATTTAAGAGGGGGGCAGCTACATCTTTGAATAAGGATCAAAACCCTAGCTAAGGGGGTGCTTGCCTAAGTAGAATTTCTCCTTTACCCCTCCTATAGCCAACCTGCCTTAATAGAAACAAGAGGCGGCTAAGTGGCTCTAAGTCGACCTAAGTAGGGGAAACCCTAGCCGACCAACCCAATAAGAGGTGTAGCGGCTACTAAGTCCTAAGGGCTAATCTAAACCTTAGCTATACTCCTTTATAAGATAGGAGTGGCTTTATTATAATCTAACAGGGTTTTTATTAACTAGTACTAAGATGATTAGGACTCAACCCTGCTGGAGTCCTATAAAGTTTGCCCTCTTTAGTTTAGCCTTGTCCTTAAGGCTGAGGGTCGATAAACTCTGAAAACTAGATCTTCAACTCCTCTTGTGACTCTCATGCTATCATTAACTGAACTTTGGTCTCCTCATTAGCTGGGGTATTAGTTGGAAGGATTTGGGCTGAATCATCTTCTTTAAATTTCCATTTGAGGTAGGATACTTAGCGGATGAACTGTAATCTTAATATGGTGTATGAATTTGATCTCTAGGTTAGGGCCCCAATGTGATCCTCAATTTCACAAGGACCAAAGAAATAGGGAGACCACTTCATTAAGGATCGAGTTTTTTGCTGATCGGGCTGGAGCTGTAGAAAAACTCGATCTTCAATTTTTCGTCCATTTAAAGTTTGTTGGGAGGCCGTTTCTTTGCATGTGTTGCCATATGGTTAGTTTAGTGATAGCCAATCTTTCTTCTGGAATGGTGACTGCCCTCTAGTATAGTTCAAGATGATGAAAGCCCAATCTGGCTTGAGCATGGATTGCAATTCTTCTAGTTTTACTCCTCTTTCCTGCCATGGACCTATATCCAATAATATTTTAAATTTGGTAGTAATTAGTATCTCCTATAAAAACCTCATATAAAGTGTGGGGGAAGCCTCGGTGTAAATTAAGAGTCGACCATCTTGCATAAGAATAGCCCCAATTCCAACTCCTGACGCATCAGACTCAATGACAAAAGTACAATCGTAATCGAGCAACACTAGGACCGACATCATCATCATAGCTGTCTTGAGTCGCTCGAAGGCTGTAAAGGCTTTATCCGACCACAAGAAGGAGTCTCTCTTCAGTAAGGATGTGAGCAGGGCATTGATCTTGCCATAATCTTTCACAAAATTTTGGTAGTAACTCATGAGTCCAAGGAAATCACATAGTAATTGTACGTTTGTAAGTCTCGGTGATCCTTGTATTGCCTTGATCTTTGTTGGGTCCATCGCCACTCCATCCTCTGATATAATGTGCCTAAGATACTCCACTTTATACAATACGAACTTGCATAGAAAATTCTGGAAGATGTCATTCATTAGGCTTTGGAAAGTAGAAGGAGCATTCGTAAGTCCGAAAGGCATTACCAGAAGCACGTAGTGGTCATTATGTGTGCGGAATGTAATTTTTAGAATATCTTCAGTGCATACCCAAATCTGATGGTATCCAGATTAGAGATCTAATTTAGTGAAGACTTGGGCTCCTTTTAATTCATCCAAGAGTTCATCATTTTTCTTGCACACTAGCAACACCAGTAAGGAGTAAGGGCTGCAACTCGGACGAATTACCCCGGTGTCAAGTATCTCTTTAACAATATTCTCAATCTCATCCTTCTACAAGTGAGGATAGTGGTACAGTCACAAATTTGCTAGAGGATTGCTTGGTAAAATAGAAATGTGGTGGTCATGCGACCGATTAGGGGACAACCTACACGGCTCCCAGAAAACATTCGTAAATTCATTCAGGCAAAGGGCAAGCTTAGGATTTGCGTTTTGTACATTCTCCCTTATAGACGGTTGCTGGAGATGTATCAGGAATCCACTATATGCTTTGTGCAAAACTTTATATGTTCGTTGCGATGAAATGGTAGAAATTTGACTTCTACGCTTGCCTCATAATGTGACCAGTCTCCCTTAGTAATAAAATTTCATGATTTATTTGGAAAAATTCTAGGAGATATCACCTAGTGTTGTGAGCCATTCGATCCTGAGTATGGCTTCATAATCATCGATGGGTAGGAGGAAGAAATCAGCTATCACTTCTTGGTCTTGGAGGAGTAGTTTCACTCGCGGGCAATGTTGGTCACAATTAAAGATTCGACCATCGGAGACCTTTACGTCGAACTTATTGCAACCTTCTATTTGAAGCACCGAACGTGCAACAACCTTAGTATTAAGGAAGTTATTAGTGTTGCCTGTGTCGAAAAGAATGGTGATGGGTTGTTATTTTAGAAGTCCTCCAACTTTCATCATCTACAGGTTGGAGTAGCCGGCCAATGAGTGCATTGCATAGTCGGCTGGTTGGGACTCTTCCTATTTTACAAGTCCTCCAACTTTCATCATCTACGGGTTGGAGGAGCCGGCCAATGCATGCATTGCATAGTCGGCCAGTTGGGACTTTTCCTCCATGGCTTCTTCTTTAGGTTCAAGGACTTCAGATGTTTCATTATTCTCATCCTCCACTAGTTCAATCATGAGGAGTCGACCCTTTTTGCAGCGATGTTTACGGCTCCACGGTTCGTCGCAATGCCAACACAACTCCTTGATCGATCGTTTGCGAAGCTCGTCTCTTATCAACTTTTTTGGTGTAGGGGCTTGGATGGTAGTAGAAGGGTCAATAGGCCTCAGCATGGCTAGTCAGGGAGTGACCCTTGTCCTTCATACCTCGTGGTTCAATTGTTCTTCTTGGATACACATGAAGGAAATCGCTGCCATAAAAGTGTACGGTTGCCGCACCTTTACTTCTCCTCGGATCTCTAGCTTTAGGCCTCGATAAAAGTATCTAAAAGTTATTTCTTAGACCAATTCTTAGTTTGATTGGATAAATGCTCAAACCTTATTTGGTATTCTTATATTGTAGAGGTTTGACAAATCTTTACCAATTGTCTATCGATGTTATCAAAATCGATTGGTCCGAAGTGGTTTAGTAGTCCTTCCTTGTGTCGCTACCAAGAGAGTCCTCCACGGGTGTGCTCAAATCAATTGAACCACTAAATAGCATCTCCTTCGAGGTGGATAGCAGCAATCTCCAATCGTGTGGCGTCGGTGGTCCGGTAGAACCGAAAATAGCGCTTCGCGCGTGAGATCCACCCGATCGGGTCTCCTTCTTCCCATCTAGGGAAGTTAACCTTCATGCATGGATTATTGAGATTAGAGGTGATGTGGCCATGTTCTTGAGGACAATCTCATCGATCTGAAGTTTCTCTGTGTTATGATGATGTGGCCATGTTCTTGAGGATCATTTCGCCGATCTGAAGTTTCTCTGTGTTGTGATTTCCTCAGGCTCGACGGTTGGCCAATGCTGAATTCAGCGAAAAGGGATCATATCTTCTCTTCCATGCGGTTTTCAAAGGCTTCAAGCTTTGCATCGATAGCCTCCTCTAATGCCATAGTATATACCTCTAGATCTATAATATTGAGATCTTTTTTCTATTGTTGGGTTAGTGGGATGTGAATTTTGGAGAAGGCGGTGGCATGTTGGAAGGTGAATCGGTTTGGATAGAAGTAAGCTGCGGTATAGGGCAGATTTGGGGGACTGTTTTGTTTCGGTTTAGGGTAGGGTTTTGAAGGGTTTTTGGTGAGGATGGTAGGGATTTTGGTGACTCAACCCTACTTGAGTCCTATCAGAGAGACACATCCCAACCAAAAGCATATAAACCTTTAGCACCAATCAATTACAAGAACCTTGATGAAGAACTAATCAAACTTTTACCATCCAAGAGTACCATATCAAGTTTGAAAGGTTAACTAATCAAACTCATGATTGGCCTGAAAAATAAATATTGAGAACTTGAAGCAGGAGATGCAAGAATAAGTTAAAGCGTGACAACCGTACACACTTAAGGCAGTCATCTCCTTCACACGATTACAAGAAAATATGTTGAACCAAGATGCTCGGAGGACCAAAGCCGTTGCACGACCAATAACACAGATTAACAAAGGGCCTAAGTTGGCATTATAATAAATCATGGAGCCAAGACCACTATTGTAAAAAAGAGAGACCTCTATTGATCGAGTCCACTGAAGAACCCAAACTCAAAGATATGGCTCTCAAATCCAAGGAGAAGGATATTAAGGAAAAACCACAATCGGCTACCCGTACCTTTCATGCTCCACCATAGATATAGGACATTGATGGCTTCATCAAGCATTAGCCCATCATCATCCTCGCTGACACCAGGAGCTCCAACAATCTTATAAATGACAAAAGAAAATAGGTGACCTTATGTGGGAAAGGAGAGAACGAAGAAAAGATGATCTTGACATAGTGCTTGGAGAAACTCACCAAAATCTCAAGCATGTCCACTGAACCGAGCAGACTCCTTCCTACCAGACTGCATGACCCTCATATATTAATCTTACAAGGGGAACTACTAGCACATATTCGACCATATTACTGTCCACATCTTCAGAGGACCAAAGCTAAAAAGATCGTCCAGGAGACGCGGGATATACGGATCATTCGACCACAACCTTCCCTTGCAATGACACTTTATCTCCAAAAGCTTTACCTCTTTGTCTGTAAGGATAAGCTCTTCATGAAGTGCCATATTCTGCTGAACCAGCCATGGTTTCTGATGTAGTGCTCCCTCATCTCGAACTACTTCTACAACTTCATCTAAGAGCGAACCATGATGCTAAAAATCTTTCCTGATGATGACCTCAGATCCATGGCCCACGATCACAAGAAGGAACAGGAGAAAGGTATCCACATGATCCCCATAGCCATGATGCCATCTATATAGATGCTAGCATTACCTGAACATGGTAATATATTTATACTTAGAGCAAACACATCCAGAGTTGGGATCAGTGTCACCCTTATTTAAGATAGTTGACTTCTAATTCACACCATGACTTCTCCCACACTTCACATGAGATTTTTAATGGGGATACTCATTGTCATCAAATTTAAAATTTGGTTAGATATAGGTCCTTGGCACGAAAGGGGAGTAAGCCCAAAAGAATTACAATCCATGCTCACGCCAACACATGCAAAGAAGAAATAGCCTACCGACAAACTTCAGAATGGACAAAAAATTGAAGATCGAGTTTTCTTACACCTCCAACCTGATCAACAGGAAACTTGAGCCTCAGAGAAGTGATCTCCCTATTTCTTTGGGCCTTGTAAAATTGGGGACCACATTAGAGCCCTAACCTGGAGATCATATCTGTACACCAGATTAAGATTAAAGTTGATCCACCGGGTATCCCACCTCAAATGAAAATTTAAAGAAGATGACTCTACTCAAATCCTTCCAACTAACACCCTAGTGATGAGGAGGCCAAAGTTTAGTTAATAGTAGCATGGGAATTATACGAGGAGCTGAAGACCCGGTTCCCCAAGTTCATGGAACCTCAGCCTTAAGGACAAGGCTGATTTTAAGAGGGCGGGGCGGGTTTAATAGGACTCTAGCAGGGTTTAGTCCTGATCTCCCTAAGAAATAGTCAATAAAACCCTACTAGATTGTAATAAAGTCACTCCTATCTTATAAAAGAGTATGGATAGGATTTAGATTAGCCCTTAGGGCTTAGTGGCCGCTACCTCCCTTACTGAGTTGATCGCTAGGGTTTCCCCCTACTTAGGTTGGCTATAGAGGTAACCTAGACGCTAAGTCAGGTAAGCTATAAAAGGGGTAAAAGGATAATTTCAGTTAGTTAAGTACTCCCTAGAGCTAGGGTTTGGAGCCGTATATAAGCATGTAGGCTCCACCTCTTTTTATTAAGCAATCATCTATTTTATTCAGCCTTGTGCCGAGTCTTGGAGGGAGGAACTATTAGGACTCTAGCTAAGTTGGGTTTATATATTTAGGTTGAGTTATGTTAGTTAGAGTCAGTTATAGATCGGGTAAACCTTATCATGTCAATTATAAGTGGTTAGAGTTGGTTTTTATCTTCGGTTAAGACGAAATCAATTATTATTTTCAGTTTGATATTTATCAAGTTAGTTAAGAGTCAGAGATTAGTGGGACTCTTGGCAAAACCCTATAAATAAGGTCTTAGTAGAGCCCTACAAATAAGGTTGTAAACTCTTTTATGAAGATCAATCAATGAAGAAGTCTTAGTTTTAGCAAAAAGGTAAAACCCTAGGAGGTAGATCCTCTCGAAGTGATCTAGGAGGCCTGATCCCCTTGAAGAGATCGTTTATCCCCCTTTTCTACCCTCTTCCTCCACAATAGAACCCTAGGGTTCTATAATTTGGTATAAGAGCCATTGTTCCTCGGCTCTTTTGCTGCTATCATTCATCATCCTCACCACTTCCCTTTGCTACCTTATATCATCATCGTTGTCATCCTCATCACATCTTCTTTCTCATCTTCGTGCTACCACTTCGCTGTAAACTCACCATCATCATTGTTGCAATAAACATCTTTGCTATAATAACCAACATAAAAAAAGAGAGAGAGAGAGAGAGAAGAAGAGCACCGCTACCATATTGCTCTTCTCTTCCTCCTTTCCTACCGCAGTAGCCGCACGCCCCCCTGCTGCCACTAGCCGCTATCATCTCCTCCCCTCCTCCTCAATCACTGTCGCCAACCACTCTACTCCACCAGCAATGATATTAGACGCAGCCCCACCTAGCCGGCGCACACTTATGCCTCAACACTCGCTACTGCCGGCCACTCTTTCTACACCGGCTATCATAGACTTAGTTTAATTTGGCTAAGTCGTGCGACATCCTAGCAGCACTCTCGAAGACTTAGCTGAAATTGCCTAAGTTGTGAAGCAACCTTGCCCACTATTCCGGACTTAGCTGGGATTGCCTAAGTCATGAAACGCCCAAAGCATTATTTGTCCAAGGTAAACAAGTCACAGACAACAATGTAAATAAGGTGTTCGATGAATTGCTCATATTTGTCTGTGTCTATTTTGGTTTACTTTGTGGCCAATTTTGGCTTGTAAATATGAGTGTATTTTGTAAGCACTTGTGGGGACTTCGGTCTATAATGGACCATTATCCTTTATGTGCAACCTCTCTGAGTTTGTAATGTCCATGGGTGTAATATGTATCTGGCTTTATAAAGTATTTGCTTGAGCAGTTGCTTGTGGATCCCATAGGAATTACTTCTCCTAGCCTATTTTCTCTTTTTTAAGTCTAAGGGACTCTAGGAGATATTGGGGAGGGCTGACCTTTGCGGACGGACATGCATGGGTGCCGCACATCTTAGGCAAAATCAGCTAAGCCCGTGACAATGTAGTATTAGAGCAGGATAAGCATACGTAGAAACACTCGCTATATAAACATGGGGGACCTAGCTGGGCTGTATGGAGGATAGACAGCACGCGCAACCGTTTGGGGGAAACAAACATTGAGATGTAGGGAAAGGAGTCGCTCAGAGGAGCGAGCATCCAGGTTTGGCATTCAGAGGAATGGCCATATGAGAGGAACCATGAGGACAAGCAAGCAAAGAAGAATGCGTAGCGCATAAAGATTGGGATGGTTGAGTTCGAGCTATGGCTCGACATTGGTAACCAAATTTGATGGTGCTCAAGGCAAGTGGGGCGCTTGGTGAAAGATGAGACCATGTAAAGTGGGATGTGATGCTCAATAACCTTAAGAGTTGTGCAAAGCTCATATAAGTGAGGGGAATTGCTAACTCAAAGGATTCAGTACTTGTGTAACGGCTTATACACGGACGATCGAGTGTTCGTGGCTGTCCCAAGGCGTGATTGGAACTCGACGCTATAGAGCATTAGAACTTTCTCTTTGACATGGAAAGGATACATCTGTAGGCAGCTAAAATGTATAATAAGTTTAGTATATTGCTAGACCTCGAAGGGTGCAGTGGAGACTGTATTGGCGAAGGGTCACAATCTAGCAAGTGCATTTGCGGGGGCAGAACAAGGTACAAGTTGTTCAGCAAGATGGAGTAGTCCAAAGGGGATGGTGGTCTTCGAAATTTTCAGTGAGAGGTATATAAAGAGGAAAGTTGCTCAAATAGGACAGATATCCAGGAGGGATAAGTCCTAGTTCTCTAGAGGGAGAATCATGTGCAATGAACCGCACATATTGAGGAAGAGTTTCTCAAGGTAATATCTCCATAAAGCTCAACAGACCGGGCAAGTGACGTGGAATCATCATATGATCTCGAATGAGGTAATGTATTGGTAGATGCATTTCGAGATCAAGTGGGGGAGCAATCCAAGGCAAATCATATGAAGACATACTTAGAGTCGATGCAGAAATCAAACTCAATGGAGGGCTGACTCGTGGAATGGTAGACGCGAGGGCCACTATCAACTCAATGCAAATCGAGGAGTGGAGCAACTTGGGTGGAACTCAGTGAAGTGACCAAGCCACATGAAGGGAGTCGATATAGAAGCTGGAACATGGAGCAGAGCACACAGCTTTCCTTAGACGAAGGTCAAGGGCATGAACTCTTGTAGAGGCAAGAGTGGGATCATGTCATTCCATGGGTTATTCATTTTGATGGGGCAGACTTATCTTGCATGGTGCCAAAGATGAAGGGAGCTGCAAGGCACATGCACCTTACCTCTGAGATGCATTTGATGAAGTAACTATAGTTATTCAACTTGCAGAGGCAAAGTTGGGATCAAGAGACCTTATCATATAGCAAGAGGGCGCAGAGGCAAGTACTCTTGAAGAATATGCCACAGTGTTGCCATTCGAGTTGTTAGGAACAAGTAATGCATAGTAGAGATTATGCTGGTAGTGGATAGAGGCCTAGGATCCAAACAATGGTGCACCAATTCTAGTGAAGTCAGGGGGACTTCATGAGCTACTAGGTGACGGACTGTCCTAGAGCTATGCTTCGTCCAAGTGTGACCCAAGAGTGGGTGGACGAAGGTGAATTGCCAAAGGAGCAAACTAAAAATTGGAGATGGCGGAGGCCCTACGAGGTGTTGGCAGAGGCCACATATGGAAAAGTCATAGTTCGAATTCATCACCCAAGAATCTATTTGCAATGGAGATGTTACCAGGAGGCAACATGGTGTAGCGGATCATGATAAAATAGTTCGTGGCAATACAACATAGGCGATCGTGTCCCGTGAGGGACAAGATCATACGGAGGTATGATCCGGAATTACCGGGAGCTCCACTTTGGTGTACAACATAACAAGAAGAAGAGCTATGGATTCAAGGAGTGAAGGCTATAGTGAGTGCCATAGAGGCGGGTCTTCATCTGTGCATTGAAGCTTGCATTGGACGAAAGCCTTAGTCATTAGCATGTGAGGGCTATATACCACCGAGGAAGAAGTCCAAGTGCAAGTACGAGTGAGTCCCATGGAGGGGGACATGATCATGTGAATGATCAGGAGCTACTGGGAGCTCCACTTCAGTGAACAATGCAATGACAAGAAGGGCTATAGATTCAAGGGGTAAATGTCATGGTATCGCAGAGGTGGATCTTCCATGTGTGCGCATTGAAGCTTACATCAGATGAAAGCCTTGGTCATCAGCATATGGGGGTTATGTACCATTGAGGGAGAAGTCAGATTGTAAGTACCAGTAAGTCCCATGGAGGGGACTTGATTATATAAAAGTATAATCGAAGCAACTGAAGAGTTAGGCTGCTTCAGCGCTCATATTCGCTTAAGGGAGCCCGACAAGTCAGAGGACAAAGCTGAGTAAGCGAACGTTGCTACCAAGGAAGCTAAGGAGAACAAAATTGGTGCGAGCCCTGCAACAAGATGGCAGAGGCTATGTATGAGAGTTGTAGTCTTTCTTTCTATCGACCAAGGAGAATTGCCAGGAGGACACATTAGTGTTGAAGCAGGTGGTCGAAAGGGGCAAGGAAGCACGATGAGTCCAGTAGGGCTTAGCTACCCAAAAGTAAAGCATTGATTAGAAAGGAGGTAGACTCAAAGGAGCACCATAGTGCTACAGAGGCAGATCTACCGATCGCGAAGGAATGGATGCAAATGCAAGGCAATGGATAGTAGGGCTATGGGCTTGGCAACACCATGGTACCACAAAGGCAGGACTTCCATGGAGTCATCGATCCCTTGCTCTCATGGAGGGAGAGCATTGGTCGTAAAAGGGGTCGAGGAGGTGGAGAATATAAAGGCAAACTCCAAGTACCAAGATAGGGCAGAAGGACAGAGGCCAAGGAACTTCATAAGATTGGTGTCAATGGACTTCTTATCAAGATAGCCCAAAGCGGGGGACCTCGGATTGATGCAGGAGTGCTTGACCAAGAAACAAAATAGATAATATGCGGTATGTACCTTTCTACTCCAAGGAGTAGGCAGCAAAGGTGATGGAGAAGATAGTACAATCGCAGAGGTGACCAGATCTATCAAAGACTTACTCCCAGTTGGGGGACTCCAAGTTGGGGTAAACTTTTTGCTCTTTTCGAGCAAAACTTCTTGTATTCCAGAAGTTCAATGGCAGTGGGAAGGCGAATCACGGTAGCTAACTCAATGCAAGGAGTGCAAACACTTCAAGTGCTTCAGAAATGTAAGCAAAGAGCAGACAAATGTTAGTAACTAGCTTAATGCATGAAGTACAAACTCGAGGAGGCAAGCAAAATCAAGTAACTTTTACCTTCTCAACTCAAGAGAATAGGCGAAACTGAGTACCCCAATTCTCTTAACTCGAGGAGGTGAACGAAGCCAAGTAACATTGCCTTCTCAACTACTAAGATAATGGGTAAAGTCAAGTATCCCAGTTCTCTTAGTTATCCAACAAAGGAGCTTTGCATAAGTTCAGTGACCCTTCAAAGAAAGCTTATGGAAGACAATAGTTGTCAAATCCTCACCATTGGTGATCAGTACTACCGTCCACTTTATTTTCCAATTGACTAATTGAAAGTGGGAGTGATGCAAACATACTTGGAAGTGACAACTAAACGTGGTAGAAGGATCAATGGGCAAACATTGTGAAGGAAAGACTTCAAAAACCTTAAAGTCTGTGAGGCGATGCTCATCAAAGTTTCAACAAGCATCCACCCAGTTCAAGCAATATGAGTATTGTAACACCCCTCATTTCCGAATTTTCGTATAAATTTCTGGTGATAATGTAAGCATTCATTTTAAATTGACAAAAGAAATAGAGTATGAATCAGAAGTAACTTATTTGTAAGATTTGGGTGATCTGTTCAAAAAAAAAAAGAAGAAAGAATCTGAGGACCTATATGTAAACCCTGAGGACCTAATCCTAAATGTACTAAATGCAAGGACTAAATTACAAAATGTATAAACTGACAAATTCCATCGTTTAAGCCTCTCTGCCTTTGTTCTTAAGGAAGCAGAGAAGGCAGCTGCGTGGATGATTAGGGAAAAAAAAAGAAAGAAAGAAAGAAAGAAGAAGAAGAAGAAGAAGAAGAAGAGGAAGAAGAAGAAGAAGAAGAAGAAGAAGAAGAAGAAGAAAATTGGGGCTTTAAGGGTTCTTGCTCAAATCTTTTCACTTAGGGTCAAAATTATCAAAGGCAAGTGTTCTAACCCCATCCTACAGAATCTTTAGTCTCTGTTTTTTATGTGGATTCAAAATAAATTGAAGGATTTCTATTTAGAAACTGATATTATCTCTTTGGTAGAACCATGGATTCTGAAGTTTTTCGGTAAACTGACCCCTATACACTGTTTCAGCTACAAGTTTCAGTACAAAGGGTAGGAAATTGAATTCCAAAATTTTCAAACTATATGTCAAAAGAAAGATTTTCAAGTCTAGTTTCAAATAAAATTAGTTTGGTACAAATCAGAATTTTCAACAGGGAGTTATAGGCATTTTAGTATTGACAGGCTAGAAATCTTGAACCCTGTTTTACAGCGTCTATAGGCTCATTTTAAACAGATGTTTGGGTAAGTATTCGATGTCCAAAATCTACAAAATCAGTGTCAAAAGGAAGATATAAGAGTCTAATTTCAAACAAAATAGTTCCTGCCTGAGTTCAGATTATATGAATTATCGCGTGATGCGTGGTATGTTTATGAACTACATAGGGTGATGAATTTGTAGACTATAGAGGTGAAAATTTGATCTGAATGTTTTCTTAGTGACCTCAAAATGTGTGTTTGGATCCTGGATTAGTTGTGAGGAAAATTTTTCCTACCCTATTATCTATTAAATCCGACCCTATAAATTCTGCAAAACAGTGATTGTGTTTTTGCCCTTGGGTTACCAAATCAAAAGTAACTCCGTGTTGGGAACCCTGTTTCATACGAAATTTGTTCCATCAAAATATAGATTGATATATGGTTCGACCATAGCTTTCTTATGGGTATTGGAGCATAATTGATATTCTGAAATATTTGTTTGCTGTGCCATTGGAATTCTGTCCGAAATCGAGCTTTGGTCGATTTCGCGTATTCTGTTCCATTCCTTTGGATATTTGAATTCGTCTAACCTTCTTATTGGAATTGAGCTAAATATGATTGCTTGGAATCCCTGTACACTCTTGTTTTCATTTCATTCCAAATCTGAATACATTTGTGAGAGATTTGTTCTTTGTTTCGTATTGTCTCGAAAAGGCACATGCACGTTTGTTGTTCCGTGTGTTTGCTACTTATTGTTAAACTTGTACTCTTGTGTGTGGGATTGTCGGACCTTTACTGAGATGCTCCTTATTGCCCGCTATGTGGGCCAAATATATAAGATTGAAAAGACAATTATGTTTCGCTCCTAACGATATTATGTCTACGAAATCGTATATTCGCCTTGTAATTTGACTGTATCCCTTTGGAAATTGTATTATTTTGATATGGATATGTTAGTCACTTGTGAGCTCCTTATGCTCACCCCGCTTGTTGATAAATTTTGCGGGATAGCGTATCGCTTGCTTAATTGTTAAGATTGAGGCGGTGGAAAGTTTAGAAGATTTTGGGCGATCTTTGTTAGCATATGTGTTGTTGTTGTATAAGCTACTCTACATCTTATGAAATGTGACGATGAATCTAAACATGGATTTTGTGTAAGATAAAGGATCCCTCATGTATTGGATTTTGGAATGTTAAGTTAAATTCATGTAATGATATGAATTTATGGTAATCGTTGATTTGGTGACTACATAGACTTCCCCACTTATGAGTTTATGTGTGGTTATTATTTTGAAGAGTTGAGTTGATTATATGAATTATCGAGTGATGCGTGGTATGTTTATGAACGCAGGTGATGAATTTGTAGACTATAGAGGTGAAAATTTGATCTGAATGTTTTCTTAGTGACCTCAAAATGTGTGTTTGGATCCTGGATTAGTTGTGAGGAAAATTTTAAATATTGTCGATATTTTGGAGGGGCGTGATGAGGTGGTATCGAGCATAATTTGAGAATCACTAAGAATATTCTCTTTTGAGGTTTATTGACTATCATTTAGAGATTGATCAAAGAAAATATTTTTTGATGTTTTAGGAAACGAGGATGACGAGATCATCCGGTTCTCTGTTGCATCTCGATCAATTGAGTGGTATCATGCGGACTTTGGAGACTATGGCACAAGTGATGCAACAACAACAAGTCCATCAAGGAAGTAATGATGGAGCAGAGACATCAAACCAGACGGGGTTGAGAATTGGACGTTTAAGAAGCTTAGTCCTCCCGGTTTAGTGGTGAGTCGATCCAATGGTGGTAGAACGATGGATGATGCGATAGAGAAAATATTTGATGCTTTAAATTACCACGATGATCGAAAGGTTTTTCTTGCCACCTTTATCTTTGGAAGGAGAAGTGAACACGTGGAGAATGATTAAGAGGATGTCTGAAATCAAACATGAGCCAATGACATGGAAGTTATTCCAAGAAAAGTTTAACGATAAATATTTTCCAGATTGTATGAGAGAGCAAAAAGAATTGGAGTTCTTGAATCTTATCCAGGGAAGTATGACGGTTACAAAGTATGAATCTAAATTCACTGAGCTCTCCAGGTTTGCCATACATATGACTGATGATGAATCTAGAAAAGCAAGAAGGTTTGAAAGGGGATTACGGGAATAAGAAGCTGAAGGTCAGCTTTAAAATTACGAACATATGCTGATACGGTAGAAAGAGCTTTAAAAATTGAAAGAGACATGGAGGAAATTCAAGAAATCATTGGCAAGAACAAAAGGGACAAATTTACTGGCAAAAGCAGGAGAGAAAATGAATATGAAGGTAGTAACAAGAGGTTTAAGACATCTAGATTTGAGAAAAGGAAACCATTGGGGAGGACACAGTTATGTGCAAAATGTGGATTAAATTATGAAACAAGTCAGTGTTTTCGGGTGACTGGAGCATGTTTTGGTTGTGGAAAGCTAGATCATCAATTAAGAGATTGCCCATTGAAAAGGAAGAAAGAGCCACTGTCTCCTAGACCCTCACCATGCTAGAGTGTACGCTATCACTGAACAAGATTCTAAGGCTTCCAAATCAGTGGTGGAAGGTATTCTTCATGTTTCTAAAAGAAATGCAAAAGTTTTGTTTGATCCCGGCTCCAACTTATCGTTTGTTTCACAATACTTTGCTTGTCACTTGGATATTCTACCTAAACCCCTGGATTATATGTTATATGTAACAACTGCTATTGGAGATTCATTGGCAACAAACTTGGTCTACCCATCTTGTTTGATCTCTATTGGAGACTGCGAACTCCTTGCTGATTTGATTCTCCTAGAGATCTAGGGCTTTGATATTATACTTGGCATGGATTGGTTATCTTCTCATCACGCTAGTATTGATTGTTACAAAAAAATAATTACTTTCTGCATACCAGATCAGCCTATATTTTTCTTTGAGGGCATTAGGCATGATTTGCCTCCTTGCTTGATATCAGCACTTCAAGTTTATCGTCTTATGCAGAAAGGTTATTTTTGTTATATGGTGTGTGTAAAGGAGCATTCAGATCAGGAAACCCACCTAGATGAAATTGTAGTGGTCAAAGAATTTCCTGATGTATTCCCAGATGACTTGCCTGGTTTACCTCTAGATAGAGAGGGTGAATTTGCTATTGATCTAGTCCCCAGTACAACCCTAATATCTAAGCCTCCCTACAGAATGGCACCACTCGAACTAGAGGAGTTAAAGAAGCAAATACAAGAATTATTAGATAAGGGTTTCATACAACCCAGTGTATCCTTATGGGGTGCTCCGGTACTATTAGTGAAGAAGAAGGATGGAACATTGAGGCTTTGTATTGATTATAGACAGTTGAATCGGTGACCATCAAAAATAAGTATCCCATACCTAGAATTGATGATTTGTTTGATCAATTGCAGGGTGCACAAATATTCTCTAAGATTGACCTGAGGTCAGGTTACTATCAGTTGAAGATCAAGGAGGAGGATATTTCAAAAACAGCTTTCAGAACTCGATATGGTCATTATGAATTCTTGGTGATGCCTTTTGGTTTGACAAATGCCCCTGCAGCTTTTATGGAACTAATGAATAGGATATTTCAACCACTCTTGGATATCTGTAATTGTATTTATTGATGACATATTGGTGTATTCAAAGAGTAATCGGGAGCATGAGGAACACTTGAGAGATGTGTTGTCCATACTAAGAGAAAAGAAGTTGTATGCGAAGTTCAGCAAATGTGAATTTTGGTTGAATGAAGTTGCTTTCTTAGGCCATGTGATTTCGTGGAAGGGTATATCTGTTGATCCAAGGAAAATAGAAGCTGTAGTTGAATGGGAAGTACCAACAAATGTAAAGTTAGAAGCTTCTTGGGCATGGCAGGTTATTACAGGAGATTTGTGGAGGGATTCTCTCGAATTGCACAACCTCTCACCAAACTCACTAAAAAGAACATGAAATTTGTATGGGGTGATGATTGTGAGCAAAGTTTTCAAGAGTTAAAAAGAAGGTTGACTAGTGCCCCTATTCTCACTATTGCAAGTGGTAGTGAGGGATTTGTAGTTTATACTGATGCTTCAAGAAAAGGTCTAGGATGTGTTTTGATGCAGGAAGGGAGAGTAATTGCTTATGCTTCTAGGCAACTTAAAGGTTATGAATTGAATTATCCGACTCATGATTTGGAGTTAGCAGCAATTATTTTTGCTCTAAAGATTTGGAGACATTATTTGTATGGTCGACAGTTTGAAATTTTCATTGATCACAAGAGTTTAAAATATATTTTCACTCAGAAAGAGTTAAACATGAGGCAACGAAGATGGATAGAACTTCTGAAGGATTATGATTGTGCCATCCGTTATCACCCGGGCAAAGCCAATGTTGTAGCTGATGCACTTAGTAGGAAATCTACAAGTTTTATGGCTAGTCTGGTCGTGAAGCAATGGAAGTTATTAGAAGAAAATTTTGATTTGAAAGCTCTGAGGGAAGAGCAAGACTCGATGATATTGATGGCCTCCATTCAAGTGTAATATGATCTTATTCAACAAATTAAGGAAGCACAATTACGAGATCCACATTTAATCTACTTGAGGAATGAAGTAGAAAAGGAATTGAAGCCACAATTTCAAGTTTCAAAGGATGGCCTATTGAGATTTGGAGAGAGAGTATGTGTACCAAATGAACCAGATATCAAGAATCAAATCCTAAAGGAAAGTCATACTTCAAAGTACACCATACATCCTGGGAGCACTAAGATGTATAGAGATCTTCAAAGTCATTATTGGTGGGAAGGCATGAAGAAGGAAATTGCAATGTATGTTTCAAAAAGTTTGACTTGTCGAAATCAAAGTAGAACACCAAAGACACGGAGGGTTGTTGCAACCTTTAGATATCCACGAATGGAAATGGGAATGTATTACTATGGATTTTGTTTCAGATTACCCGGAACCTCTAGGAAGCATGATGCTATTTGGGTTATCATTGATAGGTTAACAAAATCTGCACACTTCCTACCGATTAATATGACTTATTCGCTTGATAAACTTGCAGATTTATATGTCAATGAAATAGTAAGACTTCATGGTATTCCAATGGAGATCATCTCTGATAGAGACTCCAGATTTCTCTCTAGATTTTGGAGAAGATTGCAGGAGTCGATGGGCACTAAAGTTAAGTTTAGTCGCATATCATCCTCGATCGATGGTCATCGGAAAGAACAATTCAAACACTTGAGGATTTGCTTAGAGCCTATGTTATGGATTGGAAAGGTGAATGGGATAAGGATATTTCACTTGTTGAGTTCACGTATAATAATAGTTATCATTCAAGTATTCAGATGGCTACTTATGAAGCTTTATATGGGCGAAAGTGCATAACACCTATATGTTGGGAGGAAGTTGGTGATAGAAAAGTTATAGGACAAGGTACAAGAAACTACCGAGAAAATTCAAGTTATAAGGAAAAGGTTAAAGGCGCTCGAGTCGTCAAAGAGTTATGCCGACAATAGAAGACGAGATATTGAGTTTGAAATCAGAGATTTTGTATTCTTAAAAGTCTCCCCTTCTAAAGGCATTATAAGGTTTGGGAAAAAGGAAAATTAAGCCCAAGATTTATTGGACCGTTTGAGGTTCTTGAGAGGGTTGGTTCATGCATACAGATTGCCTTGCCACCAGATTGTGCCATGTCCATGATATATTTCATGTCTCGATGATTAGAAAGTATATATATGACCCTTCTTACATCATTAAGTATGAGCTGGTGGAGATCGATAAAGATTTATCTTATGTGGAAGAGCCTATTCAGATTGTTGATAAGAAAGAAAAGTCCTAAGGAATCGGGTCATCCCTTTGGTTCAAGTAAATTGGAGACATCATTCGGAGAGGAGACAACTTGGGAGCTAGAGGAGGAAATGAAAAGGTGTATCCCGTCTTTTCATCGATAGAGGTACGATAAATTTAGAGGACTAAATTTTTCTTTTAAGGGGAGAGTGTAACACCCTCATTTCCAATTTTCGTATAAATTTCGTGATAATGTAAGCATTCATTTTAAATTAACAAAAGAAATAGAGTATGAATCAGAAGTAACTTATTTGTAAGATTTGGGTGATCTGTTCAAAAAAAAAAAAGAAAGAATCTGAGGACCTATATGTAAACCCTGAGGACCTAATCCTAAATGTACTAAATGCAAGGACTAAATTACAAAATATATAAAATGACAAATTCCACCGTTTAAGCCTCTCTGCCTTCGTTCTTAAGGAAGCAGAGAAGGCAGCTGCGTGGATGATCAGGGAAAAAAAAAAGAAAGAAAGAAAGAAAGAAAAAGAAGAAGAAGAAGAAGAAGAAGAAGAAGAAGCAGAAGAAGAAAATTGGGGCTTTAAGGGTTCTTGCTCAAATCTTTTCACTTAGGGTCAAAATTATCAAAGGCAAGTGTTCTAACCCCATCCTACAGAATCTTTAGTCTCTGTTTTTATGTGGATTCAAAATAAATTGAAGGATTTCTATTTAGAAACTGATATGTCTCTCTTTGGTAGAACCATGGATTCTGAAGTTTTTCGGTAAACTGACCCCTATACATTGTTTCAGCTATAAGTTTCAGTACAAAGGGTAGGAAATTGAATTCTAAAATTTTCAAACTATATGTCAAAAGAAATATTTTCAAGTCTAGTTTCAAATAAAATCAGTTTGGTATAAATCAGAATTTTCAACAGGGAGTTATAGGCATTTTAGTATTGACAGGTCAGAAATCTTGAACCCTATTTTACAGCGTCTATAGGCTCATTTGAAACAGATGTTTGGGTAAGTATTCGATGTCCAAAATCTACAAAATCAGTGTCAAAAGGAAGATATAAGAGTCTAATTTCAAACAAAATAGTTCCTGCCTGAGTTCAGATTATATGAATTATCGCGTGATGCGTGGTATGTTTATGAACTGCACAGGGTGATGAATTTGTAGACTATAGAGGTGAAAATTTGATCTGAATGTTTTCTTAGTGACCTCAAAATGTGTGTTTGGATCCTGGATTAGTTGTGAGGAAAATTTTTCCTACCCTATTATTTGTTAAATTCGACCCTATAAATTCTGCAAAACAGTGATTGTGTTTTTCCCTTGGGTTACCAAATCAAAAGTAACTCCATGTTGGGAACCCTGTTTCATACGAAATTTGTTCCATCAAAATATAGATTGATATATGGTTCGACCATAGCTTTCTTATGGGTATTGGAGCATAATTGATATTCTGAAATATTTGTTTGCTGTGCCATTGGAATTCTGTCCGAAATCGAGCTTTGGTCGATTTCGCGTATTCTGTTCCATTCCTTTGGATATTTGAATTCGTCTAACCTTCTTATTGGAATTAAGCTAAATATGATTGCTTGGAATCCCTGTACACTATTATTTTCATTTCATTCCAAATCTGAATACATTTGTGAGAGATTTGTTCTTTGTTTCGTATTGTCTCGAAAAGGCACATGCACGTTTTGTTGTTCCGCGTGTGTTTCCGACATATGCTACTTATTGTTACTTGCTGAGCTCCTTATGCTCACCCCGTTTGTTGATAAATTTTTCAGGATAGCGTATCGCTTGCTTAATTGTTAAGATTGGGCTGAGGCGGTGGAAAGTTTAGAAGATTTTGGGCAGATCTTTGTTAGCATATGTGTTGTTGTTGTATAAGCTACTCTGCATCTTATGAAATGTGACGATGAATCTAAACCTGTGGATTTTGTGTAAGATAAAGGATCCCTCATGTATAGGATTTTGGAATGTTAAGTTAAATTTATGTAATGATATGAATTTGTGGTAATCGTTGATTTGGTGACTGCATAGACTTCTCCACTTATGAGTTTATGTGTGGTTATTATTTTGAAGAGTTGAGTTCAGATTATATGAATTATCGAGTGATGCGTGGTATGTTTATGAACTGCACAGGGTGATGAATTTGTAGACTATAGAGGTGAAAATTTGATCTGAATGTTTTCTTAGTGACCTCAAAATGTGTGTTTGGATCCTGGATTAGTTGTGAGGAAAATTTTAAATATTGTCGATATTTTGGAGGGGCGTGACAAGTATACTACGATACTAGCGCATAATAAGGCAAGTCTTTTCCTTCATCAGAAGGATCCATGAGAACCAACAAGGATTAGCATAACTCAGCCAACCCCACACCAGATTCAGTCATTGGTGAGTTGAAGCAACATGACAAATCAGAGTTCGACTACTCAATAACAGCGATGGAGAGCAGCTGGGAGCCAAAGGAGCATGTTATAGCCAAAGCAGAAGATTGAAGATTCAGCAGAATACGAGGAGATACAGTGCCTATAGTAGCTTCGATGAGGACGTCGAAGGAATAAGTGGGGGAGAATGTCACGGACAACAATGTAATTAAGGTGTTTGATGAAATGCTCATGTTTGTCCGTATCCTTCGGTTTATGTATATACCTTATACAGCAAGTAGCGGGCTTGTAGTAGGCTTAGCAGCCTTATTTTGGTTTGCTTTATGGTCAATTTTGGTTTGTAAATACGAGTGTGTTTTGTAATCACTGATGGGGACTTCGGTTTTTAATGGACCATTATCCTTTGTGTGCAACCTCTCTGAGTTTGTAATGTTCATGGGTGTAATTTGTATCTGGCTTTATAAAGTATTTTCTTAAGCAGTTGCTTGTGGATCCTGTGGGAATTGCTTCTCCTAACCCGTTTTCTCTTTTGTAAGTCTAAGGGATTCTAGGAGATCTCGGGGAGGGCTGACCTTTGTGGACGGACACGCATGGGTGCGCATGGCTTAGGCAAAATCAGGTAAGCCTGTGACACTTAGCTGGGATTGCCTAAGTCATGAAACGCCAAAAGCATTATCTCTCCGCAAAGGGTCAGCCCTCTTGCAACCTCGTGCAGTCTCATAGGACTTGCAAAGAAGAAGTTGATTAGCTTAGAAACGAGCGATGGACAAGTCCCAACATTTCACAAAGTGGGAAGCTATATAAGCAATTCATCGAACACATTGAGTGCAGTAGAGAAAAGACAGAAAGAGAGTGGAACAAGACTTTAGAGGGTTGTAAAAATGGTCACAAGTCCACAAACGATGATTCCCAAGGTATCAGACGTAAGATAAGTTCAATTATTGATGAAAGCCTATGCCCGATATATACCCGAAACCCCATCCAGCCTAGTGCCACTCGGGGGGTTCCAGGGTGTTGAAATGGCTGACATTTTGTACTATTCAGATGGTCACCACAGCACATAAAAAAGACCCAAAAATGGGGCTGTTTTGGGTTATTTTGGTTTCGTGTAGCGAGCGATCATTCTATAACCTTCTACACTACTTTCACTTACATTTCTTAGGTAAAAACACTTAAACTCAAGGCAAAATAAGCTACTAAGCATATATACAAAAAAGAAAAAAAAATGATGAATGGTTCATGGGGTGAAGATATTGCGGTTGAGTGACGACCGTTCATGATATTCTCCCCCACTTAAACTGTCGATGCCCTCGTCGACGCTTGTTAGTAGGCTGTGATGCGAGCTCCTTTATGTCATAGGGCATTTTCTAGCTCTTAATTGGCTTCTATTCGAGGAAGCTTTTGCCACTTCACCAAGTACTCAATTTACTGTGCTCCATTGGGTAGCTTTGTTTTGCGGTCCGCTAGAATAGTTTCAACTTGCTTCTCATTAGAGGCTCTGGTAGGGGGGGGTAGTCAAGTTGGAACATTTCGAGCTTGTAGATTTGAGTGGTAGGCTTTTAAGTTGCTTGCATGGAAGACATTATGAATTCTGAATAATGTTGACAGTTGCAACTTGTATGAGGCATTGCCTACCCTGCTGATGATTGGGAAAGACCCTTCATACTTGCATACTAATCCTTTGTGTACTTTGTGTCTAAAGAACTAGAATGATGCTGGTTAGAGCTTCACCAACACCATGTCACCAACTTTAAACTCTTGTGATCGCCTTCCCAAGTCTACCCACTTCTTCATCTTTTTAGCAACCTTTTCCAAGTAAGCTCGCACAATGTCTGCATTGCGATGTCATTCCTTTACGAAGTGATAAGTTGATGGGCGACTCCCTTTATAACTTATAACCAAGGTATGAGGAGTTGATGTCTGTTGTCCCGTAATAATCTCGAAGGGGCTCTTGTTAGATATAAAGCTTCATTATAAGTTGTAGGAGAATTGGGCTATGTCCAACAACTTCACCCAATCTCGTTAGTTGGCACTCACGTAGTGTAGGAGATATTACTCCAAGAGTGAGTTAATTATTTCTGTTTGGCCATCCGTTTGGGGATGAAGGCTTATGGAGAAGTATAATTTAGATCCCAACAACTTGAACAACTCGGTCCAGAATTGTCCCAAGAATCGAGAATCTCGATCACTAATGATGTTGTATGGGACTCCCCAATACTTCACCATATTCTTCATCATCAACTTAGCCACCTCCTCCACTAAGCAATGTAGGGGTGTAGCAATAAATATTGTATACTTTGAAAATCGATCAACTACCACGAGTATTGATCCAAGTCCCCCTAATGCAGGCAAGCTTGATATGAAATCTAAGGAAATGCTCTCCCATGGCCTTTCTAGTATAGGCAACGGCTCTAAAAGTTCCACTGGCTTTTGCTGCTTTACTTTGTCCTATTGACAAGTGAGGTATGTTCGAACATATTCTTCTACATTTATCCCCATTTTCGGCCAATAGAAGGTCCTCTCCATAAGAGCCATTATTTGGTGGATACCTGAATGTCCAGCCCAAAGGGAATCGTGATACTCTTTCAAGAGTTCACGTCTCAAGTTTTCCGCTCGTGTAATATAAACTCTATTCCCCTTGGTATAAATGAGTCCCTCCTGGACCCAAAATTATCATGCCTTGCCCTCTTTGATGAGTTGCATCAGAGTTACTGCCTGAGGATCTCGGTATAGTCCATCCCTGATCTTGGAAAGAAACTTGGAGTGCAATTGACTTGCTTGGCCTTCGCCCTCTAACTGTATAGCATTTACTAGCTCCACTTTCTGACTTAATGCATCAGCCACGACATTTGCTTTTCCGGGCTTATACTCCATTACCATGTCAAACTCAGCCAAGGAGTTCTGCCATCGTGCTTGCTTTAGGGAGAGTTTCTTTTGAGTTTGGAAGTAACTTAATGCGACATTGTCTATCCTTGGCATAAATGGTGCTCCAAGAAGGTAATGTCGCCACACTCGTAGATAATGGATCACCGTTGTCATCTCCTTCTCATGCACAAGATATCGCAGCTAAGTCTCATTGAGCTTGCAACTCTTGTAGACCACCGGATAACCCTCTTACATAAGAACTCCCCCAATAGCAAAATCAGAAGCATCTGTATGGACTTTAAAGGACTTTTCATAGTCTGGTAATCTGGGTATAGGTTTCTCCAACACAGTAGTCTTTAGGTCTTGAAATGCCGCCTCACATTTGCCTGACCATCTCCAGGACTGCTCCTTCTTTAGCAACTCCGTTAATGGAGCTACGCGCTTCGAATATCCAGCTATGAAGCGCCGATAATAGTTGACAAACCCAAGAAGGATCTCAATTATGGCACCTTCTTTGGTGTTTGCCAGTCCGCTACAGCTTATACCTTAGACTTGTTCATTTGGATGGAACCATGGTCGATTCGCTGCCCCAAGAATAAAACCTCTATTTGGGCAAACTAGCACTTTTCCCTCTTCACGAACAAGGTGTTCTCCTTGAGAACTTTGAAAATTGTTCGGAGGTGCTTAACATGCTCCTCAAGTGTTTGGCTATAGATGACGATATTGCCTAAGTAGACGATCATAAACTTGTGTAAATACTCTTTGATAGTTGGTTCATTATAGTGCAAAATGTGACCAGACCGTTGGTTAAGCCAAAAGGCATTACCAAGAACTCGAATGCCCTATACCTGGTCACACAAGTAGTCTTCGCCTCATCACCTTCTACAATACGCACCTGCCAATACCCCAACCGAAGGTCAATTTTAGAGAAGTACTTTGCCTTACCCAATTGATCGAACAAGTCCGCGATGAGCGAGATGGGATACTTGTTCTTCACTATCATTTTGTTGTGGGCTTGATAATCAATGCATAATCAGAGGCTCTTATCTTATTTCTTCTGGAAGAGGACTAGAGCTTCGAAAGGTGCTTTTGAACTACGGATAAGACCATTGCTTAGCAGTTCATCCAACTGCTTTCTCAGTTCTGCCAACTCTCGAGGGGCCATGTGGTATAGTGGTCTCGCTGGAGGCTTAACTCATGGCTCTAGCTCAATCCGATGATCCATACCTCTGCGTGGTGGTAGAGTTCTTAGCAACTCTGTTGGCATCATATCTGAGAACTCCTTTAGGATGTTCGCTACAACAACAGATCTTGAATGGCCTCCCCATCAAGTGTCTCTAGCTTTATAGCAGCTACAAAGGTTGATTCACCTTTTCGCACCCCTTTCTTTAATTATAATGTCGATATTTATTGTGGGTCCTTAGTTCCTCCTCGCGAAACTGGAACCACGCACGAATCATCGCCTCCCATTAGACATAGGAAGTTTAGGAACGACATTGGCACCAACTTCATCGCGTGCAGAAACTCCATTCTGAGAATCACTTGAAAGTCATCCAATAGCACCACCATCAAGTTTATGCTCCCACTCTATGTTTAGATCTTGATGGGGACCCCCTTTGCTCTTCCGAAGATCCGTTTGGCCTTCGAGTTCGCCACCTTCATACGACTTGGGCTCTTCTCCAAGATTAATCCAAGTCGCTTAGCTTCACGATCAATAATAAAATTGTGGGTCGCGCATGTGTCCACCATTGCATGGGTTGTATAGCCATTAAGCTTAATGTCCACATACATCAACTCGTTGCTTCCTGCCTTTGGTGGCTTCGCCTTTGTGTTCTCCCCTACTTGACCCTGTAACACATTCAACAAATGCATTGCTCCTATCTTGGGTCTTTGTGACATCTCATTATCACTATTGGATTCAGAACTGCTTGAATTAAGGGTAATAACTTTGCCCTTGCCTGACTTACGGGGCTGAATTGATGCAATTAAAGCATTAAGTGCTTGTTTTTGTGGGCACTCCCTCACCATGTGCGGTCTTCCGCACAAGAAGCATCTACCAGACTTTAGGACTCTACCTTTTGAGCTCGGTCTCTTGTGGACATTCTTCTTCTTTTGTTCACCCCTCACCCTTAGACTCGTTCGCTTGAGAGTATTTTGTTGGGCAATTTTCTAAAGATTGTTTCTTCTTTCTCAAATCCTCTAAAGAAACAAAGTTAGTTAGCCTTTCTATGGCTATAATTGCCCCAACTACGTTGGTGATATTCCTCCAATGTAGTTCTTGTTGTGCCCATGGCTTCAAGCCATTAAGGAAGCTGAATAGCTTATATTTTTCAGACATGTCCTGTATATCTAGCATTAGTGCTGAAATTTATATCACATACTCTCGGATTGTTATACTTTGGTGGAGTTATCTCAGTTTCCTTCTTGCGACAAACTCTGTATTCTCGGGCAAGAACTGAGTTCTCAACTTTCACTTCAAGTCTCCCCATGTATCCACTCGACATCGGCCTTGCTAGATCTCTTCCCAATGGGTTCCCCACCAAAGTTTTGCATCCCTATTCAGATACATTGTTGCTATAGCAGCTTTGGTCTCTTCAGAATCAAGCCTTATAGCATGAAAATATTATTCTATGTCGAACAAGAAATTTTCAAGCTCTTTGGCATCCCTAGTACCCCCGTAGCAATGCGACTCTACTGCCCTGATGTTTTGTGGTAGCGCAGTATTGGTATTGTTCCCTCCCACATCAAGAGTCCTTGTTAACACCATCACCTTAGCCATGAGTTCTGCCATAACTTCGTGTAGATGTCGTATAGAATCTTTGGTGTCCTTTGTTAGTTGATCAATTAGGGATTCAACTTTCTCGATCCGAGATTCATCTTCTTCTAGCAAGCTCTCTACCCCAAGAAGCCTTCGTTGGCCTTGGTAGAGTTCCTTCAAGCTCGCTTCAAGAACATCAAGGTGGGTTTTTGTCGTTGTAAGTCTCTCTTTGTGGCTCTTTTTCCTGGTTGGCATTTCAGATGGCACCTCCTCCACTCGTGGAGAATACCCAACTTCATGCTCATCTTGTTCACTGCCGCACTCCTCATAAGTAGCTCAAACAGTTTACGAGCGAGTTTGCACTTGCAGCCCATCTTGCTCGATTCACATTAATGTTTCACCATGGCAAGATTATGAATCTTTTTTGCTATTTATTTGAATTGCTTATCTGCTCTGATACCACATTGTCATAGACTTAGCTTAATTTGCCTAAGTCGTGCGGCATCCTAGTGGCACTCTCGAAGACTTAGCTGAAATTAGCTAAGTCATGAAGCAATCTTGCCCACTATTTCGAACTTAGCTGGGATTGCCTAAGTCATGAAATGCCCAAAGCGTTATCTGTTCACAAAGGGTCAACCCTCTTGCAACCTCATGCGGTCCCATAGGACCTGCAAAGAAGAAGTTGATTAGCTTAGAAACGAGCGATAGACAAGTCCTGACATCTTACAAAGTGGGAAGCTATATAAGCAATTCGTGGAACACCTTGAGTGCAGTAGAGAAAAGAGAGAAAGAGAGCGAAACAGAATTTTAGAGGGTTGTAAGAATGGCTGCAAGTCCACAAATGATGGTTCCCAAGGTATCAAACGTAAGACAAGTTCAATTGTTGATAAAAACCTACGCCCGATATATACCCGAAACCCCATCCAGCCTGGTGCCACCTGGACAGTTCCAAGGTGCTGAAATGACTAACATTTTGCACCACTTAGAATGGTCATCATAGCACATGAAAAAGACCCAAAAACGGGGCTATTTTGGCTTCGTGCAGCGAGCGATCATTCTACAGCCTTCTACACTACTTTCACGCACATTTCTTAGGTAAAAACACTTAAACTCAAGGCAAAACAAGCTGCTAAATATATGTACAAACAAGAAAAAATGACGAATGATTCGTAGAGTGAAGATATTGTAGTTGAGCGATGACCGTTAATTAGAGTCAATTATGAGTTAGGTAAACCTTATCAAGGCAGTTATAAGTGGTTAGAGTTGGTTTTTATCTTCGTTGGAGATGTAGTCAGTTATTATTTTTAGTTACAAATTTATCAAGTTAGTTAAGAGTCAAAGATTAGTAGTACTCTTAGTAGAGCCGTATAAATAAGGTTGTAAACTCTTTTATGAAGATCAATAAAAGAAGAAGTCTTAGTTTTAGCCAAAAGGCAAAACCCTAGGAGGCATATCCCCTCGAAGTGATCTATGAGGTCTGATCCCCTCAAAAGATCGTTTATCCCCCTTTTCCAACATCTTCCTCCATAATAGAACCCTAGGGTTCTATCATTTGGTATCAGAGCCACCATTCCTCAGCTCTTTCGCTGCTACCATTCATCATACTCATCACTTCCCTTTCCTACCTTATATCATCATTGTCATCATCCTCATCACATCTTCTTTCTCATCTCCATGCTGCCACTTCACTGTAGACTCACCATTATCATTATTGCAACAAACATCTTTGCTACAGTAGCCAACACATAAGAAAAAAAGAGAGAGAGAAGAAGAGCACTGCTACCACATTGCTCTTCCCTTCCTCATTTCCTGCCGTAGCAGCTACACGCACCCTCGCTGTTACCAGCCTCTATCATCTCCTCCCCTCCTCCTCAATCACTACCGCCAGCCACTCTTCTCCACTAGCAGCGACATTAGCCGTAGCCCCACCCAGTTGGCGCACACTCGTGCCTCAATGCTCGCTGCTGCCGGCCACTCCTTCTGCATTGGCGCACAGTAGTGCCACCTCTACTTCCTGTTGTGCAGCGCACTCATGCCTCTGCCAATTGCCGCCACTGCCCCCATCTACTGCCTGCAGCCCCACCCCGCCGGCCATCTCTGCCATCTCTCTTCCTTCTTTTACATCTCCACCACTGTCGTTGCCAATTGTCGGATCCAACGCTGCCCAACCTCTTCCCCGCAGCCATAGCCATCACCGGCCACAATCACTACCCCTCTCCAATTTCCTCCTTTGCTGGCAGCATCGCCATTGCTACTAGCCCTCGCCCTTGCCATCCTTGTCACTATTGCTTCTTCTTCCTCGACTCCATCCAAGATCTGTGGTCGCAGCCCGCTCCCGCATAGTAGTGTCACCGTTGCCTGCCACCCAGGTTGTGGCCGCTGTCCTCAATCCACTTCAGTGCCCATCTGCCGCCCGCTTCTCCTAGCCATGTCGCCTTTGTTTCCCGCTGTCGCAGTCGCAACCAATCATTGCCACTCGTCACTAGCTGCTACCTCCTTCTCTTCCCAATTGCATCTACCGCAGCTAAGCCCTCCTTTGTTGCAGCCTCAACCTCCTTTACCTTTTCCTCTCTCTGCCGTAGCTAAGCCCTCCTCTGTCGCAACTGCTCCTACCACCGGCCAGCCCTCTTCTTAACCCCTGTAGTCACTGCTACCCACTGTCGCAGTCGCTTCTAGCCGGCCTTCTTCACTGCTACCCTCTTCCTCCATTGCTGCTAGCCCCCACCCTTTGATGCACCAACAGCTGCACTGCTACCTTGTTGCTCCCCACCTGTTGGGCGCTCCTCACGATGCCACTGCCTCCCTCGCTGTCACAGCCACTTCCAACCGCACTCCTTATCGCTGTCCCTCCTTACTGCCACCGCTGCCCCTTCTTGCCGCCACCTCCTCTTGCTACTACTACTGCCCCCACATCTCCAACCAACTTTTTGACATATCGGTGATTCTTACACTGATAATCTCATTGCGACCAAGTCTTACCACATCAAACTCATGCCCTTGACTCGATAATAGAAAAAAGAACTAAATATCACTGATCTACAATCTTATACGATGACTACATATGATGTAATTAATGTAAGGTTTAAAGCCTTTGAGGCCTGTATGGTAGACAGATTTCAAGAGCTCCTCCACGAAATTAGAAGAAGCCAATAGAGAGCCCCAACAAAACTCAACATGGTGAACGTTTCAAAGGGAGTCGATCTAAAAAGTATGACCATGGGCTGGACACAGGATACACACGTATGAGGATGGAGTTTCCTAGATGGAAAGATGGAGACATGATCAGCTAGATCTCACATGCTGAAAAGTTTTTTTATTTTCACAAGACTTCGAAAGAATCAATGGCGGAGATAGCTTCTACTCAACTCGAAGGTGATGCAATCCAGTGGTATGATTTATACGAGACCTTTCACGGAGTCCCTTCGTGGGGACAGTTCAAGAGAGAGCTCCTGATTTACCTCGGATTATCGGAGTACAAGAATATTAATGGACAGCTCACTAAAATCCATCAGACTTCTACAATATAGGAGTACCAAAGCAAATTTAAGCACCTGTCGAACTAAACCGGAGATTGGTCAGAGATATAATTAGTGAGAAAATTTTTTGAGGGACTTAATCCCAAACTTTGGTGTGAAGTTAAAACTCACCATCCCCGCACCATGATAGCAGCTATATCATTCGTCAACGTACATGAAGAAAAAATCAATATGGACACTCGCTGGAATAGAAGCTTCAATAAATAAGAAAAATGAATAAATGAGGACTTCAAAGTGGTCAACATAAAAGAGCCACTTTTGACGGTCGAGCCAACTAAAGAGGAATAAAAAATTGACTATGTAGAGTTTGTTAATGAAGGCTGTAACAAACTTCTAACAATTGAACCAGACAAGGAGGAATTGAAAATTGACAATGTGGAGTCCAATTATGAAGGCTGTACCAAATTCAAAGACGATTATTAATGGGCGAATCCTAATTTATGATAATAACTGCTCAAAGGTAAAACAACAACTTATCGACTTCTTTTTGATGCCCTAGGAAGACTTCAAAGTGGTGATCCTCAAAAGAAGACATGGTACTATCACTAGCCATCGAATGAAAAGGGTTCTTCAGAAGGCTATAATAGCAATTGCACAAGAAGATCAAACCATTACCTACACCAAGTGGAGATTCTACTTAATCGATCAAAGAGTTATGATGCGAGGCAAATACTAAAGAGCTCGCAAAATTTGATATTGCTTAGCCTTGAGGACAAGGCTGATTTAAAGAGAGCAGATATGTTAGGACCCTAGCTAAGTCGAGTCCATCGATTCAAGTTGAGGCATGTTAGTTAGAGTCAGTTATGAGTTAGGTAAACGTTATCAAGTTAGTTATAAGTGGTTAGAGTTGGTTTTTATCTTCGGTTGAGATGAAGTTAGTTATTATTTTGGTTAGGAATTTATCAAGTTAGTTAAGAATCAACGATTAGTGGGACTCTTGATAGAGCCCTATAAATAAGGTTGTAATATCTTTTATGAATATCAATAAATGAGGAAGTCTTAGTTTTAGTCAAAAGGCGCCTAGGAGTGGGTGCCTCTCCTTCCTACTATCATAGCGCACCTATGCCTCAGCCCTCACTATTGCCACCCACTCCTTCTTCCCCACCAACACTATTAGGAAACCTTAGCAGGAGCATCACATGCGTAGAAAAAATCAAAACAAAATTGATTTTCTATGTAGATTAAATTGTAGTACAAAAGATTGGGTCATGAGAAAGTCACAAAAATAATAAAATTGTGTTATTGGATAGAATGATTACCTAGGGAGATCGTATATCCCTATATTCCAAATCTAGATGGAGAGGATAAAGGAAGTCAATCATCTTTTTCTTTAACGATATCCACATGATGAATTTCAACAGCGAAACTCCTCCAATCTGATCTCGCAACTCTTGTACAGAGGGAGGGAGGAGAATAGAAGGAGGTGGCCAAAGCTACAACCTATCAACCATGAACCTCCCTCCTATTTATAGAGAGCCACCAAAAACCCTAGAGTTCCTATCATAGTGGGTATTGGATCTCTATCCAATAATCCATTAACCTTGCATTATTAGATCTCTATCTAATAATCTCCTTAGGCCTCTAATTGGGCCTTAAGAAAGGAGCTAATCAGCATAGGGTCTTATCTAATAAGAATAGAGGCTAATTAGATCTACATCCAATCCTCTATTCGTTGAAGCATCCACTATATGTATGTGACTCTCTAGGCTCGATATCGAGCTGGCCGTGAGTCGTTCCTATCAAAACTCCTTCTAATATAGTGAATTATTATCTCTATAATAATTCACTCGACTCATCAACCATGGACGTACTATGCCATTACGCCATAGTCCCCAAACGGTACTGGGGGATCGAATCCATCGGACCTATCTATCCTCAATTATCGCATATCTATAATCCCTCATCTAACTAATATTTCAGAGACCGTATATTGGATATGGTACTATTAGGTCATATACGGAATCCGTCTGTGTCATGCTACAATCAGATTCTCCTAAAGAACTCCTTGTTTCTCAATCCGAATGACTCTAGCCATGGATTTCTCCTAGTAAGCACATATTGGATATTCCTCTCGTGATACTAAGAGTAGATGATTCTATATTTATACTCAATTACCTTCGTAAGGTTGGTTACCAATCTCGATAACTAGTTGTACTGGATCTGAAACTTTTCAAACCTATAAGTTTGGTGTCAAATAAAGGAATACTCATATAAGATATCCTTGGTGTCTCAAGTCTAAGGACCAGATATACAACTTGGACTATGGAATCGCTGTTTGACATTAGGTATCATTAAACATATAGCATCCATAAGCGGATGAATCAGTGAACTCATTCTCTAATGAGCACCTGTACTATATACTTAGTGTCTCCATACAAGTGGCTATGAGACCAACCGCCTCCATCATATGGACGGGTATATAGTACACCAATCATTCCAGTTATCTCGATGTCTCTCTCAAATAACCTATGCCCATGATTATTTAGGATCTATGTTTAAAGGTGAATCGATTTTATTATCATGATCTCATCATGATCTAATTCCCATTGTACAAAACCAAGGGTATCACAATATATATGCAACCGATAATATAATATGAAAATATGCCAATATGAATCATAAGTAAAAAGATCACACTGCATGTCATACGTGCCATCACTCACGTGATTGGCTTGTAGAGCACCTGTAACCAGCAATCTCCCACTTAACCTAAAGCTAACCACCTATGTGTCTGATCTATATTAGACCTCTATGATGCTCAAATATAATCTGAGCCTGAGGGTTCATCAGTGGATCTGTAATGTTATTTTCAAATGAAACTCTTTCCATTGCTATATATTTATAGGTTATAATTGCTCTAATTTATTGTAACATCCTCATAATAAGTTAAAAAGACTTGGGTTCCCTTGCTAAAGCTATCGCTATATCGCTGTCGCAATATATAAGAATCAGCTCTATACTACTTGGTACGACTCCCAAATCCCTGATGAACTTCTTCATCCACACCCCTTCTTTTGATGCTTCTGCTACAGTAATGTATTCCACCTTTATGGTCGAGTTAGCAGTAGTATCTTGCTTGGAATTCTTTCAGCTTACTACTCCTCCATTCAAGGTGAAAACATATCCTTAGTTCGACTTACTATCATCAATATCGGATTGAAAACTCAAGTCCGTGTAGCCCTCAACCTAGAGGCTACCTCCTCCATATACTAGTAAAAGATCCTTAGTCCTTCTCAAGTACTTAAGGGTACTCTTTACTGCCTTCTAGTGTTTTAAACCTAGATCTACCTGATATCTGCTCATGACACTTAAAGCATGCACTATATTAGGCCTGGTACAAAGCATAGCATACATGATAGACCCTATCACTAAGGCATAGGGTATACTATCCATGTCTATCATTTCTTCAAGAGTCTTTAGGGATATACTCCAAGAAAGTGATATTCCATGTCTCATCAGTATGAGACCTCTCTTGGAATTTTTCGTACTAAACCTTTTGATAATGGAGTCTATGTACCTAAATTAGGACAAATCAAGCATCTTTTTGGATCTATCTCTACAGATCTGGATCCCCAAAATATAGGATGCTTCCCTTAACACTTTCATTGATAAGTTTCTAGATAGCCAAGCCTTTATTGTAGAGAGCATTCATATATCAGTGATAGAACTCCAGCAGGGTTGAGTCTTAATCATATCAGTACTAGTCAATAAAAACTCTGCTAGAGTGTAATAAAGTAACTCCTATCTTATAAAGAAGTATGACTAGGGTTTAGATTAGCCCTTAGGGCTTAGTAGCCATCGGCCCCCCTTACTAGGTTGGTCGGTTAGGGTTTCCCCTTGCTAAGGTAGGTTATAGAGCCAACTTAGTTGCCCCTTATTCTTATTAAGAGAGGTAGATTATAGGAGGGGCAAAGGGGATAATTTTACTTAGGCAAGAACCCCCTTAGGCTAGGGTTTGATCCCTATTTAAAGATGTAGCCACCTCCTCTTTTGAATCAAGCAATTATCAATTTTATTTCAACCTTATGCCAAGTCTAGGAGGGAGGAACCCCTACAGCGTTCCAAGGGTTGATTTCCTTCTAGGGTTTTATCATTTGGTATCAGAGCAGCGATCTTGCTGCCCCTATAGCCATCATCCACACCTCCATCTTTCAAGTAATTACCACAATTGCTTTTGATGTCACCTCTATCCACCGTCGCCCACCAAGCCGCAGATCCATCTATCTGCTGTTGCCCCCTACGTGATCTAGAAATCTAGTATATTTTTATCATTCATGCCTCTTCAATACTGCAAGATTCTTTACTTTACACATTGAAGATTTTTTCTAAATTTTATCCACTGTAAATTTCGTTCGTCGTAAATGTTATTGTTGTTGCGAAGGTAAAATGATACAAAAAGTTTGAGCTGCATATATACTTCTTTAAACTAATTTATTTCTTCTCTTTTCTAGTCAAAATTTTTATATAATTCTAAAGATCAACTTGGCTTTCATTTGGGATTAATTTCTAGAAAAAACTCCTTCTCAAACTGATTTTATTGTGCCTTGTTTCTTCATCATGCAGTGCTGAAATTTTATGATAAACGATCTGCCTTTCGTCTTTTGCCCTATTTTTCTACTGTTATGCTACCAAAATTTTGTCAAGCTTTTTAGTGGTATCGACCACATCTGAACCGAGGGTTCCTACATATTTTTCTTGAATTTTTCTTTGGAATTTACGTCAAAAATTCATCGTTTCACTAACGTAAAATATGTTTGGTAAGACAACACATCATAGCACCTTTCCTCGTCGAATTCTATCAAATTTGAGTGTTATCTTTTATGATATTTTAGACTCTGTTTTTCTCATCTCCAAACCCTACCATCCTCACTAAAAACCCTTCCAATCTTTACCCTAACCTAAACCCAAACAACTACCTAAATCAGCCCTAAACCGTAGCTTACTCCCACCAAACCGATTCAGTTTCCAATTGGCTACCCCCTTCTCCAAAATTCTTATGCCACTAACCCGAGAATAGAAAAAAGACCTTAATATTATAGATCTAGAGACATATACTATGACATTAGAGGAGGCTATCAGTGCAAAGTTTAAAGTCTTTGAAAGTCATATAGAAGAGAAGATGCGATCCCTTTTCGTCGAATTCAGCATTGACCGACCATCGAGCCCGAGGAAATCATAGTAAAGAGAAACTTCATATCAGCATGATGATCCTCAAGAATGTAGCCATATCATCTCTAATTCCAACAATCCATGCATGAATGTTGACTTCCCTAGATGGGAAGGAGACCCAATTAAATGGATCTTGCATGTGGAGTGCTATTTTTGGTTCTACCGAACCGTCGATGCCACACGGGTGGAGATTGCTGTCATTCACCTCGAGAGAGATATTACTCAGTAGTTTAATTGGTTTGAGTATACCCATGGAGGACTCTCTTGGCAATGATTCAAGGAAGGACTACTGAACAGCTTTAGACCAACCAATTTCGACAACATCGATGGATAATTGGCAAAGATTTATCAAACCTCTGTAATACAATAATCCCAATTTGAATGTTTATCTAATCAAACTATGGATTGGTCTAAAAAATAACTTTTAGAGACTTCCATCGAGGGCCTAAAGCTAGAGATTCGGGGAGAAGTAAAGGTGCGGCAACCGTACACTCTTATGGCGGTAATTTCCTTTGCATGCATTCAAGATGAATGATTGAACCAAGAGGCACGAAGTACAAGGGTCACTCCCCAACTAGCCATGCCGAGGCCTGCAGTCCCCTTTACTGCCATCTGAGCCCCGCACTAAAAAATTGATGAGGGATGAGCTTCGTGAATGATAGGCCAAAGGATTATGTTGGCACTGTGATAAACCGAGGAGCCGAGAACATCGTTGTAAAAAGGGTCGGCTCCTTGTGATTGAACTAGTAGAGGATGAGGACAATGAACCATCCGAAGAAGCTATTAAACCTAAAGAAGAAGCTATGGAGGAAGAGTCCCAACCGGCCGACTACACAGTGCACGCATTAGCCGACTACTTCAACCCGCAAACGACGAAAGTTGGAGGACTTCTAAAATAATAACTCATCACCATTCTCATCGATATGGGTAGCACAAATAACTTCCTCAACAGTAAGGTTGCTGCACATTTGGTGCTTCAAATTAAAGGTTACAACAAGTTTGACATAAAGGTCGTTGATGGTCGAATCTTCAATTGGGACCAACAGTGCCCGTGGGTGAAACTACTTCTCCAAGACCAAGAAGTGGTAGCTGATTTTTTCCTCCTACCCATCAATGATTATGAAGCTGTACTCAAGATCGAATGGCTCACAACACTAGGTAATGTCTCCTGGAATTTTTCTAAATTAATCATAAAATTTTATTGCAAAGGGAGATAGGTCACATTATGAGGCAAGCGCGAGAGCCATATTTTCACCGTTTTATTGCAATGAATAGAGAAAGTTTTACATAAAGTACATGATGGATTCTTAATATATATCCAGCAGCCATCTAAGAGGGAGAACATACAAAACTTAGATCCTAAGTTTTGGATTTTTGATCTGGATATCATCAGATTCGGGTATGTGCTGAAGATATTTCAAAAACTGTATTTCACACGCATAACAGCCACTACGAGTTTTTGGTAATGCCTTTCAGACTTACAAATGCTCCTTCTACCTGTCAAAGCTTGATGAATGACATCTTCCAAAGGTTTCTATAGACGTTTGTATTGGTTTTCTTTGATGATATTCTCATTTATTGCCCTATACTTGATATACATTTTGAGCACTTACGAACTGTTCTAACCATTCTTCGAGGGAATACTCTTTATGTTAAATAGTTAAAGTGCAGCTTCTTACAACATAAAGTAGAGTATCTATGGCAATTATATCAGAGGATGGAGTGGCTATAGACCTGACAAAGATCGAGGCGATGTAAGGATGGCCGAGACCTACAAACGTAAAATCACTACGCGACTTCCTTGGACTCATCGGCTACTACCGGAAGTTCATGAGAGATTATGGTAAGATCAGTACCCCACATATGTCCCTACTCAAGAAGGACACCTTTTCATGGTCAGATCAAGCTTCCATAGCCTTCGAAAGACTTAAGGCCACCATGACGATAAAGCCGGTCCTAGTGCTACCCGATTTAGTCAAACTTTCGTGATTAAGGCCGATGCATCAGGAGTTGGAATTGGGGCTATTCTAATGCAAGATGGTTGACCCCTTGCCTACACTAGCAAAGCTTTATCTCCTTCATATCTTAAAATGTCTCTGTATAACAAAGAAATGCTTATCATCATACACGCAGTAACAAAGTGGAGACCCTACCTGATCGACCGACACTTCCAGGTTAAGACTGACTATTGAAGCCTTAAATATTTTTTTAGAGTAAAAAATATCTTCTCCAGAGCAGTAATGATGGGTAACTAAACTCCTTAGCTTTGATTATGAAATTACTTACTGAAAAGGAAAAGAAAATGTTGTTGCAGATGCCCTATCTCGGCTACTTGGATAAGCCAAAATTTCAGCCATCTCCCTTCCCTCCACTGACTTCCTCGACAATATTAGGGAGGAGTAAAAGAATGATCCAGAAGCTGAAGCCATCATAGAAAAGTTAGAGAAGGACCCGAGGTCCATAGGTCACTACTCGTAGGATTCGAAGGACTTGCGCTACAAAGATCGAATTGTTATTGTTCTTTGTTCCTCTTGCATTCACATTATTTTACGCAAGATGCATTCTTCACCCTCAGCTGGGCACTCCGAATTTCTGATACTTATAAAAGGGTGAAGCAAAACTTCTTTTGGAAGGGCATTGATAGAACCCTAGAAGGAGCTCTATAGATTTTGATCCTTGAGAGGGATCAACCCTTGGAACGGTATAGGGATTCCTCCCTTCTACACTTAGCACAAGACTAAAATAAAATTGATAATTATGTGATTCAAGAGGGGGGGTGACTACATCTTTAAATAGAGATCAAAACCCTAGCTTAAGGGGGTGCTTGCCTAAGTAGAATTGCCCCTTTGCCCTTCTTATAGCCAACCTGCCTTAATAGGAATAGGAGGCGGTTAAGTGGCTCTATAGCCAACCTAAGTAGCGGGAAACCCTAGTCGACCAACCCAGTAAAGGAGTGATAAGACCCCAGAAGGAGCCCTATAGATTTTGATCCTTGAAGGGGATTAACCCTTGGAATGCTATAGGGGTTTCTCCCTCCTAGACTCGGTACAAAGGCTGAATTGAAGATGATAATTGCTTGATTAAAAGAGGAGGAGTGGCTACATCTTAAATAGAGATCAAAGTCCTAGCCTAAGGGGGCACTTGTCTAAGTGGAATTACCCTTTTCCCCCTCCTATATCCACCTGCCTTAATAGGAATAAGGGGCGGCTAGGTTGATTCTATAGCCAACCTAAGCAGGGGGAAACCCTGGCCGACTTTTCTATAAGATAGGAGTAAGGGAGGCAGTGACCACTAAACCCTAAGGGATAATCTAAACCCTAGACATACTCCTTATAAGATAGGAGTGGCTTTATTACAATCTAATAGGGTTTTTATTGACTAGTACTAAGATGATTAGGACTCAACCCTACTAGAGTCTTATCAAGTCTGCCCTCTTCAGATCAGCCTTGTCCTCAATGCTGAGGGTTCATAAACTCTAGAAACTGGATCTTTAACTCCTCATGTGACTCCCATGCTATCATTAACTGAACTTTGGCCTCCTCATCAGTTGAGATATTAGTTGGAAGGATTTGGGCTAAGTTGTCTTCTTTAAATTTCCATTTGAGGTAGGATAATTGGCGAATCAACTATAATCTTGATTTGGTGAATGAATTTAATCTCTAAGTTAGGGCCCCAATGTGATCCTCAATTTTGTAAGGCCTAAAGAAATAGGGAGACCAGTTCATTAAGGCTCGAGTTTCCTGTTGATCAGGTTGGAGGTGTAGAAAAACTCGATCTTTAATTTTTCATCCATTATCATAAGGCCGTTTCTTCTTTATATGTGTTGTCATATGGTTAGTCTTTAGTGATAGCCAATCTTTCTTCTAGAATGGTGATTGCCCTTGGGTATGGTTCAGGATGATGAGAGCCCAATCTGGCATAAGCATATATTGCAATCCTTTTAGTTTTACTCCTCTTTCGTGCCATGGACCTGTATCTAACTTTATTTTAAATTTGGTAGTAATTAGTATCTCCTATAAAAACCTCATATAAAGTGTGGGGGAAGCCTTAGTGTAAATTAGGAGTTGACCATCTTGCATAAGAATAGCCCCAATTCTAGCTCCTGACGCATCGGCTTTAATGACCAAAGTGCAATCGAAATCGAGCAGTGCTAGGACCGATGTCATCGTCATGGCTGCCTTGAGTCGTTCGAAGGCTGCGGAGACTTTATCCGACCATAAGAAGGAGTCTTTCTTCAGTAAGGACATGAGTGGGGCACTAATCTTGTCATAATCTTTCACAAAATTTTGGTAGTAGCCCGTGAGTCCAAGGAAATCGCGTAATGATTGTGCATTTGTAAGTCTCAGCCATCCTTGCATTGCCTCGATCTTTGTCAGGTCCACCGCCACTCCATCCTCTAATATAATGTGCCCAAGATACTCTAATTTACACTGTAAGAAGCTGCACTTTGACTATTTAACGTAAGGAGTATTCTCCCGAAGAATCCTTAGAACAGTTCGTAAGTGTTGAAAATATATATTAAGCATAGGGCTATAAATGAGAATATCATCAAAGAATACCAATACGAACTTGCATAGAAAACTCTGAAAGATGTCATTCATCAAGCTTTGGAAAGTAGAAGGAGCATTCATAAGTCCAAAAGGCATTACTAGAAACTCATAGTGGCCGTTATACCTGCGAAATGTAGTTTTCATAATATCTTCATTGCATACCCAACTCTGATGGTATACGGATTGAAGATCCAATTTAGTGAAGACTCGGGCTCCTTTTAGTTCATCTGAGTTCATCATCTTTCTTGCACACTAGCAACACCAGTGAGGAGTAAGGGGTGCAGCTTGATCGAATCACCCGGTGTCAAGCATCTCTTTAACAATGTTCTCGATCTCGTCCTTCTGCAATTGAGGATAGTGGTACGATCATAAATTTACTAGAGTTTTGCCTGGTAAAATAGGAATGCAGTGGTCATGCAACTGGTTAGGGGGTAGCTCACGCGGCTCCAAGAAAACATTCGCGAAATCATTCAGGCAAAGGGCAAGCTTAGGATCTAAGTTTTATATGTTCTCCCCTATAGATGGCTGCTGATTATGCATTAAGAATCTACCGTGTGCTTTATATAAAACTTTCTCCATTTGTTGTGATGAAATAGTGGAAATTTGGCTCCCTCGCTTGCCTCGTAACGTGACCTATCTCCCTTTGCATTAAAACTTTATGATTAATTTAGAAAAATCCCAAGAGATATCACATAGTGTTGTGAGCTATTTGATCCCGAGTATGGCTTCATAATCATCGATGGGTAGGAGGAAGAAATCAGCTACTACTTCTTGGTCTTGGAGGTGTAGTTTCACCCGTAGGCACCGTTGGTCGCAATTAAAGATTCGGCCATCGACGACCTTTACGTTAAACATGTTGCAACCTTCGATTTGAAGCACCAAATGTATAGCAACCTTACTGTTGAGGAAGTTATTGGTGCTGCCCGTGTCAATGAGAACGATGATGATTTGCTATTTTAGAAGTCCTCCAACATTCATCATCTGCGGGTTGGAATAGCCGGCCAATTCGTACACTGCGTAGTTGACCAGTTTGGACCCTTCCTCTATGACTTCTTCTTTAGGTTCATGGGCTTCTTCAGATATTTCATTGTCCTTATCCTCCATTGGTTCAATCATGCGGAGCCAGCCCTTTTTGCAGTGATGTTCGCAGCCCCATGGTTTGTCATAATGCCAACATAACTCCTTGGCCGATTGTTCGTGAAGCTCGTCTCTTGTCAACTTTTTTGGTGCAGGGGCTTGGATGACAGTAGAGGGGGCAGTAGGCCTCAGCATAGCTGGTCGAAGAGCAACCCTTGTCCTTCGTACATCGTGGTTCAATTATTTTTACTGGATACGCACAAAGGAAATCACCGCCATAAGAGTGTACAATTGCCGCGCCTTTACTTCTCCTCGAGTCTCTAACTTTAGGACCTCAATAAAAGTACCTAAAAGTTATTTCTTAGACTAATTCTCAGTTTAGTTAGATAAACACACAAACCTTTTTTGGTATTCTTGTATTGTAGAGGTTTGACGAATCTTTGCCAATTGTTTGTCGATGTTATTGAAATCGGTTGGTCCGAAGCGGTCTAGTAGTCCTTCCTTGAATCACTATTGAGAGAGTGTCCTTAAACCAATTAAACCAGTGAATAGCATCTCCCTCGAGGTGGATGGCAGCAATCTCCACCCGTGTGGCCTTGGCGGTTTGGTAGAATAAAAAATAGTGCTCCGCGCGTGAGATCCACCCGATCGGGTCTTCTTCTTCCCATCCAGGGAAGTCAACCTTCATGCATGGATTATTGAGATCAGAGGTGATGTGGCCATATTCTTGAGGATCATCTCGTTGATCTAAAGTTTCTCCATGTTGTGATTTTCTTAGGTTCGACAATCGGCCAATGCTGAATTCGGCGAAAAGGGATCGCATCTTCTCTTCCATGCGGTTTCCAAAGGCTTCAAGCTTTGCATCGATAGCCTTCTCTGATGCCATAGTATACATCTCAAGATCTATAATATTGAGATCTTTCTTCTATTGTTGAGTTAGTGGCATGGGAATTTTGGAGAAGGGGTGGCCGGTTGGAAGGTGGATCTGTTTTGGTGGAAGTAGACTGCGGTTTAGGGCATATTTGGGGCTACAATTTTATGGAGTTTAGGCTATAGATTGGTATAGTTTTAGGGCTATGATAGCAGTAGATGAAGGTTAGGAAAATAGGTTTTAGATCTGGGATAGATGGCAGCAAAGGTAGGTGTCTCAATAAGAAAAATTTTCTAAAAAGTTAAGTGGATTGATAAGGAAGTAGGCTAATTTGGGGGCTATTTGGATTCAGTTTAGGATAATATTTAGAAAGGTTTCTAGTGAGGATGATAAGGCTTGGTGATGAGGAAAGGAGAGTCCAAAATCTCATAAAAAATAGCACTTAAATCTGATAGAATTCGGTGAAAAGTAGTGTTGTGATGTGCTATCATGTTGAACCAATTTTTGTGTTGGAGAAACGATGATTTCTCAATGTAAATTCCAAGGGAGGGTTTAAGAAACTTATATAGAAATCCTTAGTTTAGATGTTGTCAATACCAGTAGGAATTTTGATGAAATTTTTGGCATCATAATAGTAGGAAAATAGGGCAAAAGATGCAAGGCTGATTCCTTCATCGTAAAATTTCAAAAC
Organism: Ensete glaucum; assembly: GCA_021527575.1. Lineage (NCBI taxonomy): Eukaryota > Viridiplantae > Streptophyta > Magnoliopsida > Zingiberales > Musaceae > Ensete > Ensete glaucum. The sequence goes on along the minus strand of CM038551.1, from coordinate 42,281,146 downwards.
TGCATGATGGTGAAGGATCATACAAGAAAACTAGTTCCAGGAGGAGTTTTTTGGTAAATTAAATCTAGATGAAAGCCAACTTGATTTTGAGAATTGTATAAAGATTTGAGCTAAAAAGGATAAACAAAAGTTTAGTTTCAAGAGGTCAATCAATGGAAGGCAGATTCTGTATTATAAAATTTTAGTACTGTATAATGAAGAATTGCAGTACTATAAGTCTAGATCCAAAAGAAGTTTTTTCATAAGATCAGTCTTAAATAAAAGCTCAAATGATCTATGAAATTGTAGTAAAGTTTCAGCTAAAAAGGATGATTAAAAGTTTAGTTTCAAGAAGCAACAATCGGCTAAAACTTTCTGCAGTGTTTCACCTTCGCAACGATGATAATGTTTATGACGGTAAAAAATTATAGCAAGAAAAGTTTGAAAACTTCTCCCATATATAATATGAAGGATGTTGCAGTATTGAAGAGGCATGGGTTATAAAAATATACCAGAATTTCAGATCAAACGCAGGGGACAGCAGTAGATTGATTTGATCTGCGGTTGGGGTGGAAGGTGGAGACGCGTGTTGTAGCAATTGTAGAAATTGCTTGGGAAGGTGGAGGCATGGATGATGGCTACAAGGATAGTAAGATCACTGCTTTGATACTAGATGATAAGACCCCCAAAGGAGCCCTATAGATTTTAATCCTTAAGGGAGATTAACTCTTAGAACGCTATAGGGGTTCCTCCCTCCTAGACTCGGCACAAACGATGAATTAAAAATAATAATTACTTGATTAAAAGAGGGGGGTGGCTACATCTTAAATAGGGATCAAAGTCCTAGCCTAAGGGGGCACTTATCAAAATAAAATTCTCCTTTTGCCCCTCCTATAGCCATCATGCCTTAATAGGAACAAGGGGCGGCTAGGTTGGCTCTATAGCCAACCTAAGCAGGGGGAAACCCTCGCCGACTTTCCCAGTAAGGGGGGCGACGACTATTAAGTCCTAAGGGATAATCTAAACCCTATCCATACTCCTTTATAAGATAGAAGTTGCTTTATTACAATCTAATAGAGTTTTTATTGACTAGTACTAAGATGATTAGGACTCAACCCTGCTGGAGTTCAATCAGGGAGGTGGCGACCACTAAGCCCTAAGGGCTAATACAAACCCTAGCCATATTCCTTTATAAGATAGGAGTGACTTTATTATAATCTAGTAGGGTTTTATTGACTACTTCTTAGGGAGATTAGGACTCAATCCTGTTGGAGTCCTATCAAACCTGCCCTCTTAAAATCAGCCTTGTCTTTAAGGCTAAGGTTCTATAAACTCAGGGAACTGGGTCTTCAGCTTCTCATATGATTCCCATACTATTATCAACTGAACTTTGGCCTCATCATCAGCTGGGGTGTCAGTTGGAAGGATTTGGGCTGAGTCTTCTTCTTTGAATTTTCATTTATTGTCTGATACTCGACAGATCAACTGTAATCTTGATATAGTGCACGGATCTGATCTCCATGTTAGGGATCCAATGTGATTCCCAAGTTTGCAAGGCCCAATGAAATAGGAAGACCACTTCCTTAAGGCTCGAGTTTCCTACTGATCGGGCTGGAGGTGTAAGAAAACTTGATCTTCAATTTTTCATCAATTCTGAAGTTTGTTGGGAGGCCATTTCTTCTTTGCATGTACTGGCGTGAGCATGAATTGTAATTTTTTTGGGCTTACTCCTCTTTCGTGCCATGGACCATCTTGCATAAGGGTGACGTCGGTCCAAACTTTGCATGTGTCTGCTCCAAGTATGAACACATTGCCACGTTCAGGTAATGCTAGCATCAATAGAGATGGTATCATGGTTGTTGGGGTCATGTAGGTGCCTTTCTCATGTTCCGTCTTGTGATCGTGGGTCGTGGATCCGAGGTCATCATCAAGGAAGACTTTTAGCATCATTGTTCGCTCTTCGATGAAGTCATAGAAGTAGCCCGAGATGAGGAAGCACTGCATCAAAACCCATAGCTGATTTAGCTGAATATGACACTTCAGGAAGAGCTTATCCCTGCAGACAAAGAGGCAAAGTTTTTGGAGATAAAGTGTCATTGCAAGGGAAGGTTGTGGTCGAATGATCCGTATCTCTTGGGACTCCAGGATGATCTTTTTAGCTTCCATCCTCTGAAAATGTGGACAGCAATATGGCCGAATATGTGCTGGTGGCTCCTCTTGTAAGACCATCATACGGGGGTCATGTAGTTTGGTAGGAAGGAGACGGCTCGGTTTAACGGACGTGCCTAAGATTTCAATAAGCTTCTCCAAGCACTGTGTCGAGATCATTTTTTTTTCGTTCTCTCTTTTCCCACATAAAGTTACCTATTTTCTTTTGTCATTCATAAGGTAGTTGGAGTCCTGGTGTTGGCGAGTATGGTGACGGGCTGATGCTTGACGAAGCCATCAATGTCCAATATCTGTGGTGGAGCATGAAAGGTGAGGGCGGCTAATTGTGGTTTTTCCTTTATATCCTTCTTCTCGGACTCGAGAGCCATATCTTTGAGTTTGGGTTCTTCAGTGGGCTCAACCAATAGAGGTCTCTCCTTTTTACAATGGTGGTCTGGACTCCACAGTTTATTACAATGCCAATATATGCCCTTAGCCGATCTATCATGAAACTCTTTTCTTGTTAACGTTTTCGGCTAGGTGACTGGCTGGTGGTAGATGGGCTGAGAGTCTCTATGCTGTTGGTCGTGTGGTGGCTTTGGACCTCTGAGTATCTTGGTTCAGCCTATCTTCATGTAGTCATGCGAAGGAGATGACTGTCTTAAGTGTGTACAGTTATCATCCTTTAACTTCTTAATCCAGCTTCAATACCTCAATAAAAGTCCACAATATCTATTTTTCAGACCAATCATGATTTTGATTATTTAACCTTTTAAACCTAATTTGGTACTCTTGAATGGTAGAGGTTTGATGGATCTTCGTTAGTTCTTCGTCAAGATTCTTGTAATTGATTGGTACTGAAGATTTATATGCTTTTAGTTGGGATGTGGCACTTATACTCTGAGCATCTTGATTGAGGTGCCCTTCTTGAAGTTATAAAAAAGAGATCGACATCATCGAGGTGTAGGGCTCCCATGTCTTATCCTCGTTTCTTATCTCTAATAGGTTCTTTTTATAATTAGAATTTGCTCCATGTTGTGATCTTCTTGGATTTGCTGATCGGTCCAATCTAAACTACTCGAAGAGAGTATATAATTTAATATTCATATGCATCTCGAAAGCCTCCAATTTGGCTTCGAATAAGCCTAGCGATGTCATGACGTAAGGATCTCCAACCTGTCAAACAAACTGACTGAAAAGTGTAGCTGCAATTTTTAGGTTTATGGTAGTGAGTGCCAACAATGTCGGGACTACGAGGGTGAAGTCTCCAAGTGAAGGATGGCAGCCAAGGGTAGTAGCAATGGTGGAGGAAGAAGAAGGTAGCAGCAACGTCGGTTGCGACTACGCTGCGACTTCGTGGCTGCAAGTGGCGTCGGTTGCAGCAAGGGTGCGACTGCGATAGGAGGAAGATGGGGCAGCGATGTACACGGCTATTGCGGAGGAGGGCAGCAGTAGTATAGAGTGAGAGAAAGCTATTGTTATGTTTAATTTGTTGCTAGCCGTGATCATGATAGTTGGCAACGAACGATTGTTAAGGGCTGCGATGTAAACAAATTACAATGAAAGACCATTGTTGGTAGCTTTTTACTGTAAGGATCACTACCAATTGTGATCAAGGAGGATGGCAGCAAGAAGTCGCTATTGGCAACATTGGCCAGTGAAAGATGCATGCTGCAGTTAAAGGGACAAGGGAGATTGGGCGGCTAAAAGATTGGTAGACCGAAGGCTTCGATTTTTGGGTACGATTTATGGCTGTTTTGGGTGCAATTTGGGGCTCTGGTTTTGTGGGGTTTAGGATGTAAATTGGTGTGGTTTTAGGGCTATGATAGTATTAGATGAAGGTTAGGAAAATAAATTTTAGATCTAGGATAGATGGCAGCAAAGGTAGGTGTATCGGTAAGGAAAGTTGGCTGAAATGGTAAGTGAATCGATAATGAAGTAGGCTGTGGTTAAGACTGATTTGGGTGGCTATTTGATTTTAGTTTAGGGTAAGATTTTGAAGGGTTTTTGGTAAGGATGGTAGGGTTTGGTGATGATGAAAAGAGAGACCAAAATCCCATAAAAAATAGCACTCAAATCCAATAGAATTTGATGAAAAAAAGTGCAATGGTGTGTAGTCCTATCGAACAGATTTTATGTTGGAGAAATGATGACTTCACGATGTAATTTCCAGAGGAAAGCTTAAGGAAATTATATAGAAACCCTTGGTTTAGATGTTGGGAATACCAATAAAAAGTTTGGTGAAATTTTGGAACCATAATAGTAGGGAAATAAGGCAAAAGACGAAAGGTAGAACCTTCATTATAAAAATTCTAAAACTGCATGATGGTGAAAGATTGCAGAAGAAAATCGATTCTAGAAGGAATTTTTTCCAAAAATCAATCTCATATGATAGCTAATTTGATGTTTGCCCAAAAAGGATAAACAAAAGTTCGATTTTAAGAGGCCAATAAATGGAAGGTAGATTCTGTGTTATAAAATTTCAATAGTATGCAATAAAGAATCACAATGCTATAAGTCCATATCCAGAAGGAATTGTTTCACGAGATCAATCTTAGATGAAAGCTAAGATGATCTATGAAATTATATAAAAGTTTCAGCTAAAAAAGATGATTAAAAGTTCAGTTTCAAGAAGCAACAATTCGCTGAACATTTCTGCAGCGTTTCGCCATTGCAATGATGATAACGTTTATGACGAACAAAATTTATAGTGGATAAAATTTGAAAAAAATCTTCAACATGTAAAGTAAGGAATCTTGTAGTATTGAAGAGGTGTAGATGATAAAAATATACTAGATTTCTAGATCAAACGCAGGGGGCAGTGGCAGATTGATTTGATTTATGACTGGGGTGGAAGGTGAAGGCGCGTGTCACAACAATTGTGGGAATTGCTTGGGATGGTGGAGGCGTGGATGACGGCTATAGGGGCAACAAGATTGCTGCTCTGATACAAGATGATATAACCCCAGAAGGAGCTCTGTAGATTTTAATCCTTGAGGGAGATCAACCCTTAGAATGGTATAGGGGTTCCTCCCTCCTAGACTTGGCACAAGACTGAAATAAAATTGATAATTGCTTAATTCAAGAGGGGGAGGGGCAGTTACATCTTTAAAATGTTTCAAAACCCTAACCTAAGGGGGTGCTTGCCTAAGTAGCATTACCCCTTTGCCCCTCCTATAACCAACCTGCCTAAATAGGAATATGAGGCAGTTAAGTGGCTCTATAGCCAACCTAAGTAGAGGGAAACCCTAGCCGACCAACCCAGTAAGGGAGGTAGCAGCCACTAAGCCCTAAGGGCTAATATAAACCCTAAGATAGGAGTGGTTTTATTATAATCTAGCAGGGTTTTATTGACTACTTCTTAGGGAGATTAGGAATCTACCCTGTTGGAGTCCTATCAGGCATGAAAAAATTAATTTATAATTATGTATCTAAATATGATATTTATCAGCAACAAAAAGGTAAAACAGTGGCAAGCCTGGGGAAACTATAGCCACTACCTATACCAGACTCAGCATTGACGAATATTTCTATGGATTTCATCGAGAGGCTGCCACTATCCCTAGGTAAAAGCACGATCTTTGTGGTGGTAGATCGCCTAACCAAGTATGCTCACTTCTGCGCTGTGAAACATCCCTATACTGCTGCTAGTATTGCTCAACTTTTTGTGGAACATATAGTAAAACTGCATGGGACGCTAAGGTCGATTGTGAATGACTGTGATAGGGTATTCATAAATAAATTTTGGACAGAGCTCTTTCATCTACAGGGACCCAATTGAAGATGAGCATAGCCTATCATCCCCAGATAGATGGTCAAACATAAGTGGTGAACAGATGTCTCGAGACATACCTATGATGCTTTACTAGTGATCGGCCCAAAGAGTGGACAAGGTGGTTTCTTTGGGCTGAATGGTGGTACAACACGATATTTCATTCATCAACTAAATGTACCCCTTTTAAGGCATTGTATGGCTAATCGACCCCTGTAATAACCAGATATATGCTTGGTTCGGCCAAAGTAGATCATGTCGACCAAAATTTGATTAATAGAGACAAACTGCTATAGCTGCTAAAAAGATAACTTGAATGTCGCTCAAGCCCGCATGAAGCAACAAGTAGAAAACCACCGGAGTGAGCGAAAATTCACAATGGGAGATTGGGTCTACCTTCGGCTCCAACCATACAAGCAGATATCAATCAACGCAAGAGCATCAATAAAGCTATCTCCATGATTTTATGGACCATATCAAATCTTAAAGCACGTAGGGGTCGTGGCATATAAATTAAAGCTTACAGATGATACAAAGATACATCTTGTCTTCCACGTATCCTTATTGAAGTTAAAGTTGGGAGAACATGAGAAGGACTAGACTCAGTTGTCGAGCACATAAGAAGGCTTAGTGGCTGCCGCCCCTCCTTATTATATTGGTCGGCCAGGGTTCATCTTCATTCTTAACAAAGTCATAAGTTCTGATCGCCTCATCAAATCTTATGCTCCAACTTCGGGAAGCTTGCTTTAATCCATAAATGGATCTAAGCAACCTGCACACTTTATTTGGACTCTTTTTGTATATGAATCCCTCTAGCTATATCATATACACCTCCTTCTTGAGGTTACCATTAAGGAATATCTTTTACATCTATCTGCCAGATATCATAGTCATAGTGTGCTGTAATAGCCAAAAGAATTCTATTAGATTTAAGGATGGCTACAAGTGAAAATGTTTTGTTATAGTCAACTCATTGTCTTTGATTATATCCTTTAGCTACCAGCCATGCCTTATAGGTCTCCATCTTTCCATCTACTCCGATCTTCTTCTTGAAGATCCACTTGCACCCGATAGGTACAATACTCTCAAGTGCATACACAAGGTTCCAAACCTTGTTAGAGTATATGGAATCCATCTGAGGATTCATGACTTCTTGTTACTTCCCAGAGTCTAAACTCATAATAGCCTCCTCATAGGTCTGAGGATCAACATCTTAAGAGTCCTCCCAACTGATATGTCTCATATATCTTTTAAGAGGGTGAGACTATTAAAATGCTTACGAATTCTAAGCTTGGGGTGATCTCGGCCTCCTTAGAACTCTATAATGGTTCCTCCCTCCTTGGTACTCAAGCCATTGGCTAAAAAAAGATTGATCTATTCATGATAAAAAGTGGATGATTACAAGGCTCTTTATAGGCCTTCAATCCCTAATTCCTAGGAGGACTCCTACTTCAAGACTCCTACCTTTAAGCAACTCCTAATGCACCTCTAATTCTAACTTCCAATCGGCCTAAATAGGGGTGGTCGGTTGCTTATTGTTTTCCTAACCCTTTCCTAACTTAATCCCCTTCTTAACCAACCCCTCTTTAAATAGGATAAGGGGTGGTTAATTAAGGTAACTTGCATCTTACTCTCCCCTCAAATATCTTCCTCAACTAGTGCTAACCTAGCCAACCTCCCTACTTTCCTTAATACGGGTCAGCTAGATAGGATTTACATGAATGCCCCTTAGATTTTACATAATTGCCCTCTTCCATAAAACTAAATTAGGACTCCCCTAGCTAGAGTCCTAACAGACCTGCCCTCTTCAAATCAGTCTTATCCTCAAGGTTGAGACTCCATGAACTTTGGGTCTTGATATGTAATTCTCCTTGAAGCTTCCTTGTAGTATCTTCAGTAAGCGCACTTTGTCCGGCGGTCCAGCATTATCTTGTATCTCTCTATTAGGGGTAGTAATATTTAAACGGTGGTGCATCACAATCCTATGGTCCCATGCGACCATCAGCTAAACTTGAACCTCATTATCAGTTGAGATGTTAGGTGGATGGATATGGGTTGAGTCATCCTTTATAAACTTCTATTTACGGTGAGATACTTGGAGGATCAATTGTATTTTTAAATTAATGTACTGATCTGATCTATAAGTCACGACTCCATTATGATCTCCAATTTTACAAGTGCCAAAGTAGCAGGGGGACCACTTCCTTGAGGCTCGAATTATCTACTGGTAGGGTTAGAGATAAAGAAAAACTTGATCTTCAATAACAAACTTTCTTCTGCCCCGGTATTTATCAGGAGGTCATTTCTTTCTTGCATGAGCTGTAACTTGGTTGTTCTTAATTAGTAGCTAAGCCTTCTTTTGGAATAATTATTGCCCTTTGATAAGGTTCCTAGTGGTGTGAGCCCATTCTGAGTCTGAGGAGGGTAGGAGCTATAATTTTACCAAACATGTTTTCATCTCTCTATTGTACTACTGACCTGTATCATATCAGACTTCAAATTTAGTAGTAATTAGTATCCCTTTATATATTAGAAGCATCATATGAATTGTAGGGAGAGCTTTAGTGTGGATTAGGTGTCGGCTAGCTTGCAAGAGGGTGGTGTCGATCTCAACTCCTGTTTTGTCTACTCTAATTTTAAACACCTCATTTCGATTTGGTAATGCTAAGACTGATATAGATGGCATTATGGCTGTGACAGCACCGTAGATGGTGGACATATGGATGCTTTCCTCCTGTTCCTTTAGAATTTTGATTTCCATCCAATTATAGATTTCATGCTGGTACTATTGCTGGAGGGACCTGATATTCTTACGATTGTCAATAGGGAAGACTTCGAACAGCATAGTCCGCTCCTGGGAGAGGTAGTGGATGTAGCTCGAGATCTAGGAGTGCTGCATCAAAAGTTATAGTTAGTTTAGTTAGATGTGGCACTTCAGGTAGAGCTTATCTATGCAGACAAAGAGGCAAAGCTTTTAGAAATAAAGTGTCGTTGTAAGAGAAGGTCTTGGCCGAATGATCTATGTCTCCTACATCTCCTGGATAGTCCTTTTAGCTTTGACCCTCTGAAAATGTGAACAACAATAGAGCCAAATATGTGCTGGTGGTTCTTCCTATAAGATTAACATACGGAGGTCGTGCAGTCTAGTAGGATGAAATCAGCTCAGTTCGGTGGAGGTAGCAAACTTTTCCAAGCATTATATCTTTTCTTCACTCCCACGTTTTCCGTGTAAGGTCACCTGCTTTACTTTGCCATTCATAAGGCCATTGGGGCTCCTAGTTTTGATGAGGATGGTGACCGACTATTACTTAAGAGATTCTTCATCTTTCATTGCTTGCGGGTATACATGGCCGACTAAAGTGTGAGTCATGCAATCGGCTAGCTATGGGTCCTCCTTCATGTTCTCTTCCTCAAGTTCAAGGTCATCTTCTTCAGATTCTTCTATATGTTCTATCATGGAAAGCTTCCCTTTTTTGCAGTGATGGCTGCGGCTCCAAAGTTCATTGCAATGCCAACAAAGGCCCTTCGCTGATCTATCGTAAAGTTTTCTCTTGTCAATTTCTTTGGCAGCGAAGCACGACTGGGAGCAGGGGGTGTTAAAAGTTTATATGTTGCTGGTCTAGGAGTAGTTATCATACTTCGAGCATCTTGGTTTAGTCGTTCCTCTTGGATTCGAGCGAAAGAGATTGCAGCCTTCACGGTGGGGGCTGTCGCACTTTAACCTCTTGTTTAGTTTCTGGCTTGAGTCCTTCGATGAACATCCCTAATAATTATTTATCAGACCAATCACGAGCAAAGTAAGATAATTCCTCAAGCCTGGTTTAGTATTCTTGGATCGTAGAGGTTTGTCGGATCTTGGCAAGTTGTTCGTTTATATTCTCTTACTTGGTTGGCCCAAAGCGGTTCAACAGCTCATACTTGAATTGTATCCATGTTGGAGTTCCATAGTTGTATTCAAGCCAATTGTACCATCATATAGCATCTCCTTCAAGGTGGATGATAGAGGTGTCCACCATGGAATCCTCCAGTGTTTGGCGATAACAGAAGTAATGTTCGACGTGCAAAATCCATCCCATAGGGTCTCCTTCCCATCAAGAGAAGTCCTCCCTCATGCATCACTGCCTTATATTAGTGGCTTGTTCTTTCTTTTTAAAAGGCCTCTCTAAACTTGCACTTTGCTGAAATTTTATTGGGCTCGGAGATCGACCGAATCCAAATTCGACAAATAAGGCATGCAATCTATCCTCCACGCGTGATTCAAATGCCTCCAACTTAGCATCTATTGAACCTTGAGATCCCATTGCATATGTCTCCAAATTTGAGATGTCAATATCCTTCTCTTACTGTTGTGTTAGTGATATGAAATGGTTGGATGGGTTGATGGCCGAAAGAGGTTGTGGATTAAGGGTAGATGACTATGGTTTGGGGCTGAAATGTTGTTATTTTTGGTTGTGGTGGGGGCTATGATTTCGGGTTCCTATAGGGGTCATATATGGGGTATAACAGTTGAGGTTTAAGGCTAAAGGAATAGGTTAGGATTGCTATTGATGATAGCAATGGATTTGGTAGGAATTGGGTGTGGATGCAGCAAGTAGTACCGAAGGTAGTGCAGCAAAATTTTTTGACAAAGAGGGTGTTGTTGATGCTGCTATTTCGGGCTGCTATAGAAGCTATAAGGGTGGTTCAATGACAGAGGTTTAGGCTTACAAGGATGGCTTAGGGTTGCTATTGATGGTAGCAACCGATTTTGTAGGGATTGGTGGCTAAAAGGTTGATAGATCAAGGTTGCAGTTTAGGGTTAATAGCTTACAGTTTAGGTTACTATTGGTGCTACGGTTTGAGGGTGCTATGGAGGCTGCAAAGGATTTTTGTGGTAGTGGTTTAAGTTGGAAGGGGAGGTTTAGGGTTGCTGTTAGGGCAGCAGCTGGTTTGGCAAGGTTCGATGGCTATGGAAGATAAGGATCGATGGAAGGTTTCGTAGTTGTGGAAGACCATTGTTTGGGCTACGGTTTAGGTTGGCTATAGAAATCAAAAGAAGGCTATGACAGCTGCATCTTAAGGCTATAGGGGTGCCCTAAAGATGACATGGGTGACAGCAATAATTTTGGTAAGGATCAGATATGGGCATCATAAGAAACACCGAAAGGTAGTGCTGCAGAATTCTACGTTGATAGGCTGTAATAGTCACTATTTTGGGCTACAGTTTTGGGTGTTGTTAGGGTAAGGAAAATAGGTTATGAGGGTTGTATCTTAAGGCTAAAAGGATGCCCCAAAGATGTCTTAGGTGATGGCAGCAAGTTAGTTGGATTTCGGTGGGTTAAGGAGAAGAAGAAAGACAAAGGTGCAGCAGCAGATTTTTAATCAAAAAAATTCTAACAGTAAAGACATAATTTTTTTTCAGTAATTCACAATAAAGAATCAAGTGAAATTCAAAGGGAATATACTGGCAATGAAAAGGTAATGTTGTCAAAAATTTCATGGAAAGAAATGACAGCAAAAGTTTTGGCAAAATCAAAGATCACAAGAAGGTGTTGCTGCAAAAATTTTTCAGCGAAAGATTTCAGTAGTATAGTCGAAATTTATTTTGTAGTAGTTCATAACAAGGAAGTGAGTAAAACTCAATGGAAATCCATTGGCAAGGGAAAGTAATATTGTCAAAAAATTCAGGGAGGAAATCGGCAGCTAAAGTTTTGGCAAGATCAAGGAATACGAGAAGGTACTGCGGTAGAATTTTTTCGTCCAAAGATTTTAGCAGTATAGATGAGATTTTTTTTTTAATAGTTCGAAACAAGGATTTGAGTAAAAATCAAAGGATATCTACTGGTAAGTAAGAGCTAATGCTAATAAAAATTTTGTGGAAAGAAATAACATCAATAGGTTTGGTAAAATCAAAGATCACGAAGAAGTGCGACAATAGATTTTTATGTTGAAACTACAGCAGCTTAGATGTAAAAGATGAGCAGGTTATCTTGATGATTTTTCAATGAAACTAAAGGGAGATATGAGGATAGGAAGTTATAAAGCTGCGGTAGAAATTTTCTAGCAATTCGATTAGTAAAAACATAGTAGAAATTCAAATGGTAAGGGGTGTGTGGCTAGAATTCTGCGGCATAACTTTTGTCGTAAATATGGAAACTTTGTGATGAAAAGTTTATGCAGCAATATGGGAATAATTTTTTTGGGTTTTTGTATTAAGGATAACTAAATTACAACAACAATAAGGTAGAAAACCAGAACTTGTTGTAATTCACGGGTAGATCAAGGGATAATCTGCAGTTGTGGAGATGACGTTGGAATTCGGTGATGATCTTCAAGCAATTGTGGGAATTGCTTTGGATGGCTGTGGAAGGGCAGTGAGATGCCAAGAATGTTGTTCTGATACCAAGTATTAGAACCCTTACGGATTCTAAGCTTGGGGTGATCTCTATAGGGGATCGGCCTCCTTGGAACTCTATAGGGGTTCCTCCATCCTTGGTACTCAAGCCATTGGCTAAAGAAAATTTGATCTATTCATGATAAAACGTAGAGGATTATAAGGCTATTTATAGGCCTTCAATCCCTAATTCCTAGGATGACTTCTACTTCAAGAATCCTACCTTTATGCAACTCCTTATGCAGCTCTAATTCTAACTTCCAACCGGCCTAACTAGGGGGTGGTCGGTTGCTTATTGTTTTCCTAACCCTTTCCTAACTTAATCCCCTTCTTAACCAACCCCTCTTTAACTAGGATAAGGGGCGGTTAATTAAGGTAACTTACATCTTACTCTTCCTTCAAATATCTTCCTCAACTAATCCTAACTTAACCAACCTCCTTACATTCCTTAATAGGGATCGGCTAGATATGATTTACATGAATATCCCTTAGATTTTACATAATTGCTCTCTTCTATAAAACTAAATTAGGACTCTCCTAGCTAGAGTCCTAATAGAGATACTCTGCGTGACTAGCACAAAGTTGGAACTTGTGTGTTAGGTACCTGAACAGACTCGGACTCTGGAATGGTGCTTGAGCTAGGTTCTCTAACCTCGCCCAGTTCTATCTCACTCCCACTATTTCCACCAATAATATATTCCTTCTCAAGGAACACACCTCTCTTAGCAACAAAGACCTTTTGGTCCTCAAGATAATATAAATAATACCCACAAGTTTCCTTGGGGAATTCCACGAACTTGCACCATTCTGTCCTTGATTTCAACCTGTCGAGGTTGTGTCTTCTAACGTCGGTAGGATACTCCCAAATCTTAACTACCTTAAGATCGGGCTTCTTTCGTTTCTATATCTCATATGGTGTAGACACTAACAACTTTGATAGAACTCTATTTAGAAGGTAAGCTGTAGTCTTTATGGTATATCCCTAGAATGAGATGGGTAGGTCAGCGAAACTCATCATGGATTGTACCATGTCTAACAGTGTGTGATTCCTCCTTTCTGATATACCATTCAGCTGAGATGTATAGGGAGTGTCCACTAGGATAGAATTCCATTGTCCTTGAGGAAATGAGTGAACTCCATACTTAAGTATTCTCATCCTCGATATGATCGAAGATTCTTAATACTCATTCAAATCTAGTTCTTGACTTCATTCTTATATTCCCTGAATTTCTCAAAAGCCTTGGACTTATACTTAATCAAGTACACTTGTCCATACTTTGAGAAATTATCAAGAAATGTAATGAAGCATGAGTAACCACCTATAGCCTGAGTCAACATGGGACCACATACATGATAGAACCCCAGATGGAGCTCTATAGATTTTGATCTTTGAGGGGGATCAACTCTTGGAACGCTATAAGGGTTCCTCCCTCCTAGTAGTCAACTATATGGCTTAATTATAGATTGATTTTGCTTGATGGAAAGAGGTAGAGGCGATAAGCTTATATAAGGCTCAAAACCCTAGCCCTAAGGGGGTGCTTCAGAAGTGAATTCTCCCTTTTGCCCCTCCTATATCTACCATGCATAAATAAAGAGGGTGGTAGCCTAAGTGGCTGCACAAGCCATGCCTCTCTGCTAGAAACCCTAGTCGACCAACCCAGTGAAGGGGGCGATGGCCAGAAAGCCTTAAGACCCCAAAATAAACCCTAGCCACACTTCTTTATATAATATAAGTGACTAGGTGGGGTTTTATTACAATCTCACAGGGTTCTTATTAATTATTGGGAAACCTCAGCGGGTGCATCACATACGTAATCAAAATCAAAACAAAAATCGATTTCCCACATAGATCAAATCATCATGCAAAAGATTGGGGTCGCGATAAAAATCGTAAAAATAAAAAAAATCACAATGTGTGAGAGATTGGTTTTACCTAGGGAGATTATATATCTCTGTATTTCAGATCTGGATGGAGAAGATGAAGGAGGTCAAGCATCCTCCTCTCTAGCGGTATCCACACAATGGATCTCTGCAGCGAAACTCCTATAATTTGATCTTGTAACTCTTGCTCAGAGGGAAGGAGGAGAATAGGAGATGGTAGCAAAAGCTGTAGCCTATCAGCCATGAGTCTCTCCTCCTATTTATAGAGAGCCACCAAAATACCCTAGGGCTCCTTCTTTAGTGGGTATTGGATCTCCATCCAATTACCCACCAACCTTGCATTATTAGATCTCTATCCAATAATCTCCTTAGGCCTCTAATTGGGCTTTAAGAATGAAGGCAATCAATATAGGGTACCATCTAATTAGAATAGGGACTAATTGGATCTCCATCCAATCCTTTATTCGTTGAAGCATCTATCATGTGTGTGACCCTCTAGGCCTGATACTGAGCTGGCCGTGAGTCACTCCCATCAGAACTTCTTTTGAGATAGTGAATTATTATCCCCATAATAATTCACTCGACTCATCGACTATGGATGTACTAGGCCACTACGCCATAGTCCCTAGACGGTACAGGGGGGATCAAATCCATCGGATCTGTCTGTCCACAGTTATCATGTATCTATAATCCCTCATCCAACTAATATCGTGGAGACCGTATATTAGATATAGTACTGTCAGGTCACATACGGAATCAGTTTGTCTTGCTTTAATCGGATTCTACCGGAGAACTCCTACTCTCTCAATCTGAATGACCCTGGCTAGGGATTTGTCTGATTAAGCACGTATGAGATATTCCTCTCATGATACCGAGAGTGGATGATCCTCTATTAACACTCAATTACCTTCGTAAGATTGGCTATCAATCCTGATAACCAACTGTACCAGATCTGGAACTTTCTAAACTTGTAAGTCTGGCATCAAAGAAATGAGTACTCATACAAGGAGTCCTTAGTGTCTCAAGTCTAAGGACTAGATACACAACTGGGACTATGGAATCGTTATCTGACATTAGGTATCATTAAACATACAACATTCTATAAGCGGATTAATCAGTGAACTCATTCCCCAATGAGCACCTGTACTATATCCTTAGTGTCTCCACACAAATGACTATGAGACCAGCCGCCTCCATCATATGGATGGGTATATAGTATATCGGTCTGTTCGATTATCTCGATGTCCCTCTCGAGTAACCTACGACCGAGATTATTTAGGATTTGTGTTTAAAGATGAATCAATCTTATTATTATGATCTCATCACGATCTGATTTCCATTGCACAGAACCAAGGACATCACAATATATATATATATATATATATATATATATATATATGCAATAAATAATATAATGTGAGAATATACTAATATTAATCATAAGCAAAAAGATTACATAGTGTGTCACACGTGACATCACTCACGTGATTGGCTTGCAGGGCACGTGTAACCAGTAATCTCCCACTTGACCAAAAGCCAATCACCTATATGCCTGGTCCTCATCAGACCCCTGTGACGATGAGATACAATCTGAGCTAGCGGCTTCGCTAGTGAATCTACAATGTTATCTTCAGATGGAACTCTTTCCATTGCTATATCTTTTTGGGTCATAATCGCTCTAATCATATGGAACCTCCTTAGAACAATTTTGATGAGACATAGATTCCCTTACTAGAGTTATCGCCCTATCACTGTCACAATATATGGGAGTCAGCTCTATGCTGCTTGGTATGAATCCTAAATCCTTGATAAACTTCTTTATCCATACCCCTTCCTTTGCTGCTTCTACTGCAGCAATGTATCCCGCCTTTGTGGTTGAGTCAACAGTAGTATCTTGCTTGGAACTCTTCTAGTTTACCGCTCTTCTATTCAGGGTGAAAACATACCTTGAATTTGACTTGCTATCATCAATATCGGACTGAAAACTCGAGTCTGTGTTGCCCTCAACCTGGAGGCTACCTCCTCCATATACCAGTAAACGATCCTTAGTCCTTCTCAAGTACTTAAGGATACACTTTACTATCTTCCAGTGTTCTAAACCTAGATCTACCTGATATCTACTTGTGATAATCAGAGCATGTGCTATATCAGGCCTAGTACATAGCATCGCATACATGATAGACCCTATCGTTGAGGCATAAAGTATCTTATCTATGTCTGCCCTTTCTTTAGGAGTCTTTGGGACATACTCGTAGAAAGTGATATTCTATGTCTCATCGCTATGAGACCTCTCTTGGAATTTTTCAATCTAAACCTATTGACAATAGAGTCTATATACCTAGACTGGGACAAGCCAAGCATCCTTTTGGATCTATCTTTATAGATCTAGATCCCTAAAATATATGATGCTTCCACTAAGTCTTTAATGGAGAAGTTTTTAGATAGCCAAGCCTTTACTGTAAAGAGCAATCCTACATCATTCTCAATGATTAGGATGTCATCCACATATTGTCGCACCCCTCCAAAATATCGACAATATTTAAAATTTTCCTTACAACTAATCCAGGATCCAAACACACATTTTGAGGTCGCTAAGAAAACATTCAGATCAAATTTTTACCTCTATAGTCTACAAATTCATCACCCTGTGCAGTTCATAAACATACCACGCATCACTCGATAATTCATATAATCTGAACTCAACTCTTCAAAATAATAACCACACATAAACTCATAAGTGGGGAAGTCTATGCAGTCACCAAATCAACGATTATCATAAATTCATATCATTACATGAATTTAACTTAACATTCCAAAATCCTATACATGAGGGATCCTTTATCTTACACAAAATCCACAGGTTTAGATTCATCATCACATTTCATAAGATGCAGAGTAGCTTATACAACAAAGACATATGCTAACAAAGATCTGCCCAAAATCTTCTAAACTTTCCACCGCCTTAATCTTAATAAGCAAGCGATACGCTATCCTGAAAAATTTATCAACAAACGGGGTGAGCATAAGGAGCTTAGCAAGTGACTAACATATCCATATCAAAATAATACAATTTCCAAAGGGGATACAGTCGCAAAGTACAAGGCAGAATATACGATTTCGTAGACATAATATTGTTAGGAGCAGAAACATAATTGTTTTTTTCAATCTTACATATTTGGTTCCTGACAGATGGGGCATAGAGTAATTGGAGCATCTCAGTAACAAAGGAAACATATCGGAGCTTATCAGTGGCATACGAAATGTTACGAAGCATATCAACGGCATATGGAATATTTCGAAGCAAAATCATCAGTGAATGAAGCATTTGAGCATATCAAAAACAAATATCGTACAGAAGCTCAAACGTCGTCCTTGACGTCGCAATCATATAATTCTTATCCAGAGCATTAATAGAAACAACTCACCAAAACTCTGGATGTCATATCAAACATATAGAAGGTGTAGTGGAATCTCAGTTAGAATGTGATCCATCCATTTCTGAATGACCACCTGACAAATGTCTCCCACGTCTGGGAGCTTCATCTACCCACGTCTAGGTGAGGTCAGAAGGGGCCGGCAGAGCATCGCAGGCTCTAAGCACATACCCTTTACCATTTCTGGCAAAGGTCCAGAATATCCCACAGAGCGGGACCCCACATAGCGGGTAATAAGCGCATACCCTTTACCATTTCTGGCAAAGGTCCAAACAATCCCACACACCAGAGTACAAGAGGGCAGTTTTAACAATAAGTAGCATATGTCGGAAACACACGCGGAACAACAAAACGTGCATGTGCCTTTTCGAGATAATACGAAATAAAGAACAAATCTCTCACAAATATATTCAGATTTGGAATGAAATGAAAATAAGAATGTACAGGGATTCCAAACAATCATATTTAGCTCAATTCCAATAAGAAGGTTAGACGAATTCAATTATCCAAAGGAATGGAACAGAATACACGAAATCGACCAAAGCTCGATTTCGGACAGATTTCCAGTGGCACAGCAAACAAATATTTCAGAATATCAATTATGCTCCAATACCCATAAGAAAGTTATGGTCGAACCATATATCAATCTATATTTTGATGGAACAAATTTTGTATGAAACAGGGTTCCCAACACGGAGTTACTTTTGATTTGGTAACCCAAAGGCAAAAACACAATCACTGTTTTGCAGAATTTATAGGGTCGGATTCAACAGATAATAGGGTAGGCAATTGAATTCTAAAATTTTCAAACTATATGTCAAAAGAAATATTTTCAAGTTTAGTTTATAAAGAATTAAGTTTTGTCTAAATCAGAGACTCCAACAGGGAGTTATACATAATTTAGTGACACACGGTTAGAAACTGTAAACTCTATTTTACATATTACATAGTATCAATTAAAACAAATGTTTGGACATGCTATTGAACTTCAAAGTTTTCAATTTTAGTGTCAAAAGAAAGATCTATCAGTCTAGATTCATATAAAATAAGTTTAACCTAAATCCAAAATTAGTACAATAATCTACAGTCGAAACAAGGCAGAAGGGTCAGGACTTTGATAATTTTCCAGATTCAAATCTTATAACCAACAAGAGAGATTTCAGCTTTGCAGGTCTTGAATTCAGCAATTAATTTTGGAAAGCAAGGCAAAACAACAAAGATAAAGTATCAGAAGGCAAAAAAATATAGGATAGAACACTTGCCTTTGATAATTTTGACCCTAAGTGAAAAGATTTGAGCAAGAACCCTTAAAGCCCCAAATTTTCTTCTTCTTCTTCTTCTTCTTTCTTTCTTTCTTTCTTTCTTTCTTTTTTTTTTTTTTGAACAGATCACCCATGCAGCTGCCTTCTCAGCTTCCTTAAAAATGAAGGTAGAGAGGCTTAAACGGCGGAATTTGTCATTTTTTTACATTTTGCAATTTAGTCCTTGTATTTAGCACATTTAGGATTAGGTCCTTAGGGTTTACATATAGGTCCTCAGATTCTTTCTTTTTTTTTTTTTTTTTTGAACAGATTACCCAAATCTTACAAATATGTTACTTCTGATTCATACTCTATTTCCTTTGTCAATTTAAAATAAATGCTTACATTATCACCAGAAATTTATACGAAAATTCGGAAATGAGGGGTGTTACACTCTCCCCCCCTTAAAAGAAAAATTTAGTCCTCTAAATTTATCGTACCTCTATCGATGAAAAGACTGGGATACACCTTTTTCATTTCCTCCTCTAGCTCCTAAGTTGTCTCCTCTCCAGAATGATGTCTCCAATTTACTTGAACCAGTGGGATGACCCGATTCCTTAGGACTTTTTCTTTCTTATTAACAATCTGAATAGGCTCTTCCACATAAGATAAATCTTTATCGATCTCCACCAGCTCATACTTAATGATGTGAGAAGGGTCATATATATACTTTCTAATCATCGAGACATGAAATATATCATGGACATGGCACAATCTCAAGGCAATCTGTATGCATGAACCAACCCTCTCAAGAACCTCAAAAGGTCCAATAAATCTTGGGCTTAATTTTCCTTTCTTCCCAAACCTTATAATGCCTTTGGAAGGGGAGACTTTTAAGAATACAAAATCTCTGATTTCAAACTCAATATCTCGTCTTCTATTGTCGGCATAACTCTTTTGACGACTCGGCGATCTTTAACCTTTTCCTTATAACTTGAATTTTCTCGGTAGTTTCTTGTACCTTGTCCGGTGCTAACAACTTTCTGTCACCAACTTCCTCCCAACATATAGGTTCGCCCATATAAAGCTTCATAAGGAGCCATCTGAATACTTGAATGATAACTATTATTATACGTGAACTCAACAAGTGAAATATCCTTATCCCAGTCACCATTCCAATCCATAACATAGGCTCTAAGCAAATCCTCAAGTGTTTGAATTGTTCTTTCGAGACCATCGATCGAGGATGATATGCAGTACTAAACTTAACTTTAGTACCCATCGACTCCTGCAATCTTCTCCAGAATCTAGAGAGAAATCTGGAGTCTCTATCAGAGATGATCTCCATTGGAATACCATGAAGTCTTACTATTTCATTGACATATAAATCTGCAAGTTTATCAAGCGAATAAGTCATATTAATCGGTAGGAAGTGTGCAGATTTTGTTAACCTATCAATGATAACCCAAATAGCATCATGCTTCCTAGAGGTTCTGGGTAATCCTGAAACAAAATCCATAGTAATACATTCCCATTTCCATTCAGGGATATCTAAAGGTTGCAACAACCCTCCAGGTCTTTGGTGTTCTACTTTGATTTGCTGACAAGTCAAACATTTTGAAACATACATTGCAATTTCCTTCTTCATGCCTTCCCACCAATAATGACTTTGAAGATCTCTATACATCTTAGTGCTCCCAGGATGTATGGTGTACTTTGAAGTATGACTTTCCTTTAGGATTTGATTCTTGATATCTGGTTCATTTGGTACACATACTCTCTCCCCAAATCTCAATAGGCCATCCTTTGAAACTTGAAATTGTGGCTTCAATTCCTTTTCTACTTCATTCCTCAAGTAGATTAAATGTGGATCTCGTAATTGTGCTTCCTTAATTTGTTGAATAAGATCAGATTGCACTTGAATGGAGGCCATCAATATTATCGAGTCTTGCTCTTTCCTCAAAGCTTTCAAATCAAATTTTTTTTCTAATAACTTCCATTGCTTCACGACCAGACTAGCCATATAAAACTTGTAGATTTCCTACTAAGTGCATCAGCTACAACATTGGCTTTGCCCGGGTAATAACGGATGGCACAATCATAATCCTTCAGAAGTTCTATCCATCTTCGCTGCCTCATGTTTAACTCTTTCTGAGTGAAAATATATTTTAAACTCTTGTGATCAGTGAAGATTTCAAGCGACCATACAAATAATGTCTCCAAATCTTTAGAGCAAAAATAATTGCGCTAACTCCAAATCATGAGTCGGATAATTCAATTCATAACCTTTAAGTTGCGTAGAAGCATAAGCAATTACTCTCCTTCTGCATCAAAACACATCCTAGGCCTTTTCTTGAAGCATCAAGATAAACTACAAATCCTCACTACCACTTGGAATAGTGAGAATAGGGGCACTAGTCAACCTTCTTTTTAACTCTTGAAAACTTTGCTCACAATCATCACCCCATACAAATTTCATGTTCTTTTTAGTGAGTTTGGTGAGAGGTTGTGCAATTCGAGAGAATCCCTCCACAAATCTCCTGTAATAACCTGCCATGCCCAAGAAGCTTCTAACTTCTGTTACATTTGTTGGTACTTCCCATTCAACTACAGCTTCTATTTTCCTTGGATCAACAGATATACCCTTCCCTGAAATCACATGGCCTAAGAAGGCAACTTCATTCAACCAAAATTCACATTTGCTGAACTTCGCATACAACTTCTTTTCTCTTAGTATGGACAACACATCTCTCAAGTGTTCCTCATGCTCCTGATTACTCTTTGAATACACCAATATGTCATCAATAAATACAATTACACAGATATCCAAGAGTGGTTGAAATATCCTATTCATTAGTTCCATAAAAGCTGCAGGGGCATTTGCCAAACCAAAAGGCATCACCAAGAATTTATAATGACCATATCGAGTTCTGAAAGCTGTTTTTGAAATATCCTCCTCCTTGATCTTCAACTGATAGTAACTTGACCTCAGGTCAATCTTAGAGAATATTTGTGCACCCTGCAATTGATCAAACAAATCATCAATTCTAGGTATGGGATACTTATTTTTGATGGTCACCTGATTCAACTGTCTATAATCAATACAAAGCCTCAATGTTCCATCCTTCTTCTTCACTAATAGTACCGGAGCACCCCATGGGGATACACTGGGTCGTATGAAACCCTTATCTAATAATTCTTGTATTTGCTTCTTTAACTCCTCTAGCTCGAGTGGTGCCATTCTGTAGGGAGGCTTAGATATTGGGGTTGTACTGGGGACTAGATCAATAGCAAATTCACCCTCTCTATCTAGAGGTAAACCAGGCAAGTCATCTGGGAATACATCAGGAAATTCTTTGACCACTACAATTTCATCTAGGTGGGTTTCCTGATCTGAATGCTCCTTTACACACACCATATAACAAAAATAACCTTTCTGCATAAGACGATAAACTTGAAGTGCTGATATCAAGCAAGGAGGCAAATCATGCCTAATGCCCTCAAAGAAAAATATAGGCTGATCTGGTATGCAGAAAGTAATTATTTTTTTGTAACAATCAATACTAGCATGATGAGAAGATAACCAATCCATGCCAAGTATAATATCAAAGCCCTGGATCTCTAGGAGAATCAAATCAGCAAGGAGTTCGCGGTCTCCAATAGAGATCAAACAAGATGGGTAGACCAAGTTTGTTGCCAATGAATCTCCAACAGCAGTTGTTACATATAACATATAATCCAGGGGTTTAAGTAGAATATCCAAGTGACAAGCAAAGTATTGTGAAACAAACGATAAGTTGGAGCCGGGATCAAACAAAACTTTTGCATTTCTTTTAGAAACATAAAGAATACCTTCCACCACTAATTTGGAAGCCTTAGAATCTTGTTCAGTGATAGCATACACTCTAGCATGGGCTGAGGGTCTAGGAGGCAGTGGCTCTTTCTTCCTTTTCAGTGGGCAATCTCTTAATTGATGATCTAGCTTTCCACAACCAAAACATGCTCCAGTCACCCAAAAACACTAACTTGTTTCATGATTTAATCCACATTTTGCACATAACTGAGTCCTCCCCAATGGTTTCCTTTTCTCAAATCCAGATGTCTTAAACCTCTTGTTACTAGCTTCATATTCATTTTCTCTCCTGCTTTTGCTAGTAAATTTGTCCCTTTTGTTCTTGCCAATGATTTCTTGAATTTCCTCCATGTCTCTTTCAATTTTCAAAGCTCTTTCTACCGTATCAGCATATGTTCGTAATTTTAAAGCTGACATTCGGCTTCTTATTGCTGGCCGTAATCCCCTTTCAAACCTTCTTGCTTTTCTAGATTCATCATCAGTCATATGTGTGACAAACCTGGAGAGCTCAGTGAATTTAGATTCATACTGTGTAACCGTCATACTTCCCTGGATAAGATTGAAGAATTCCAATTCTTTTTGCTCTCTCATACAATCTGGAAAATATTTATCGTTAAACTTTTCTTGGAATAACTTCCATGTCATTGGCTCATGTTTGATTTCAGACATCCTCTTAATCATTCTCCACCAGTGTTCAGCTTCTCCTTCCAGCATAAAGGTGACAAGAAAAACCTTTCGATCATCAGGGTAATTTAAAGTATCAAATATTTTCTCTATCTGCATCATCCATCGTTCTGCCACCATTGGATCAGACTCACCATTAAAACTGGGAGGACTAAGCTTCTTAAACTGTCCAATTCCCAACCCCGTCTGGTTTGATGTCTCTGTTCCATCATTACTTCCTTGATGGACAGGTTGTTGTTGTTGTTGCATCACTTGTGTCATAGTCTCCAAAGTCCGTATGATACCACTCAATTGATCAGCAGTAGATGCAACAGGAGAACCAGATGATCTCGTCATCCTCGCTTCCTAAAACATCAAAAAAAATATTTTCTTTGATCAATCTCTAAATGATAGTCAATAAACCTCAAAAAGAGAATATTCTTAGTGATTCTCAAATCATGCTCTGATACCACCTCTGTCACGCCCCTCCAAAATATCGATAATATTTAAAATTTTCCTTACAACTAATCCAGGATCCAAACACACATTTTGAGGTCACTAAGAAAATATTCAGATCAAATTTTTACCTCTATAGTCTACAAATTCATCACCCTGTGCAGTTCATAAACATACCACGCATCACTCGATAATTCATATAATCTGAATTCAACTCTTCAAAATAATAACCACCCATAAACTCATAAGTGGGGAAGTCTATGCAGTCACCAAATCAACGATTACCATAAATTCATATCATTACATGAATTTAACTTAACATTCCAAAATCCTATACATGAGGGATCCTTTATCTTACACAAAATCCACAGGTTTAGATTCATCATCACATTTCATAAGATGCAGAGTAGCTTATACAACAAAGACACATATGCTAACAAAGATCTGCCCAAAATCTTCTAAACTTTCCACCGCCTCAGCCCAATCTTAACAATTAAGCAAGCGATACGCTATCCTGAAAAATTTATCAACAAACGGGGTGAGCATAAGGAGCTCAGCAAGTGACTAACATATCCATATCAAAATAATACAATTTCCAAAGGGGATACAGTTGCAAAGTATAAGGCAGAATATACGATTTCATAGACATAATATTGTTAGGAGCAGAAACATAATTGTTTTTTTCAATCTTACATATTTGGTTCCTGACAGATGGGACATAGAGTAATTGGAGCATCTCAGTAACAAAGGAAACATATCGGAGCTTATCAGTGGCATACGAAATGTTACGAAGCATATCAACGACATATGGAATATTTCAAAGCAAAATCATCAGTGAATGAAGCATTTCAGAGCATATCAAAAACAAATATCGTACAGAAGCTCAAACGTCGTCCTTGACGTCGCAATCATATCATTCTTATCCAGAGCATGAATAGAAACAACTCACCAAAACTCTGGGTGTCATATCAAACATATAGAAGGTGTAGTGGAATCTCAGTCAGAATATGATCCATCCATTTCTGAATGACCACTTGACAAATGTCTCCCACGTCTGGGAGCTCTATCCACCCACGTCTAGGTGAAGTCAGAAGGGGCCGGTAGAGCATCGCAGGCTCTAAGCACATACCCTTTACCATTTCTGGCAAAGGTCCAGAATATCCCATAGAGCGGGACCCCACATAGCGGGTAATAAGCGCATACCCTTTACCATTTCTGGCAAAGGTCCAGATAATCCCACACACCAGAGTACAAGAGGACAGTTTTAACAATAAGTAGCATATGTCGGAAACACACGCGGAACAACAAAACGTGCATGTGCCTTTTCGAGATAATACGAAACAAAGAACAAATCTCTCACAAATATATTCAGATTTTGAATGAAATGAAAACAAGAATGTATAGGGATTCCAAGCAATCATATTTAGCTCAATTCCAATAAGAAGGTTAGACGAATTCAATTATCCAAAGGAATGGAACAGAATACGCGAAATCGACCAAAGCTCGATTTCGGACAGATTTCCAGTGGCACAGCAAACAAATATTTCAGAATATCAATTATGCTCCAATACCCATAAGAAAGTTATGGTCGAACCATATATCAATCTATATTTTGATGGAACAAATTTCGTATGAAACAGGGTTCCCAACACGGAGTTACTTTTGATTTGGTAACCCAAAGGCAAAAACACAATCACTGTTTTGCAGAATTTATAGGGTCGGATTCAACAGATAATAGGGTAGGCAATTGAATTCCAAAATTTTCAAACTATATGTCAAAAGAAAGATTTTCAAGTCTAGTTTATAAAGAATTAAGTTTTGTCTAAATCAGAGACTCCAACAGGGAGTTATATATAATTTAGTGACACACGGTTAGAAACTGCAAACTCTATTTTACATATTACATAGTATCAATTAAAACAAATGTTTGGACATGCTATTGAACTTCAAAGTTTTCAATTTTAGTGTCAAAAGAAAGATCTATCAGTCTAGATTCATATAAAATAAGTTTAACCTAAATCCAAAATTAGTACAATAATCTACAGCCGAAACAAGGCATAAGGGTCAGGACTTTGATAATTTTCCAGATTCAAATCTTATAACCAACAAGAGAGATTTCAGCTTTGCAGGTCTTGAATTCAGCAATTAATTTTGGAAAGCAAGGCAAAACAATAAAGATAAAGTATCAGAAGGCAAAAAAATATAGGATAGAACACTTGCCTTTGATAATTTTGACCCTAAGTGAAAAGATTTGAGCAAGAACCCTTAAAGCCCCAAATTTTCTTCTTCTTCTTCTTCTTCTTCTTTCTTTCTTTCTTTCTTTCTTTCTTTCTTTTTTTTTTTTTGAACAGATCACCCACGCAGCTGCCTTCTCAGCTTCCTTAAGAACGAAGGCAGAGAGGCTTAAACGGTGGAATTTGTCATTTTTTTACATTTTGTAATTTAGTCCTTGTATTTAGTACATTTAGGATTAGGTCCTTAGGGTTTACATATAGGTCCTCAGATTCTTTCTTTTTTTTTTTTTTTTGAACAGATTACCCAAATCTTATAAATAAGTTACTTCTGATTCATACTCTATTTCCTTTGTCAATTTAAAATGAATGCTTACATTATCACTAGAAATTTATATGAAAATTCGGAAATGAGGGGTGTTACACATATAGCACCAAGAAGGTGATATCACTTCCACTTACCTTCTTGTATAGCTCATCTTCGTTCTTAACGAAGTCATAAGATCTGATCAACTCATTAAATCTTATGCTCCAACTTTGGGAAGCTTGCTTCAATCCATAAATAGATCTAAGCAATCTGCACACTTTATATGGACTCTTTTTGGATATGAATCCCTCTGGTTGTATCATATACACCACTTCCTCATGCCAGATCTCAGAGTCATAGTGTGCTACAATGGCCAAAATAATTCTAATGGACTTAAGCATGGCTATAGGTGAAAAGGATTCGTCATAGTCAACTCCTTGTCATTGACAATATCCTTTAGCAACTAGCCTTGCTTTATAGGTCTCTATCTTTCCATCCACTCCGATCTTCTTCTTGAAGATCCATTTACAGCCGATGGGTACAATACCCTCAGGTGCATCCACAAGGTTCCAAACCTTGTTAGAGTACATGGAATCCATCTCAGAATTCATGGCTTCTTGCCACTTCTCGGAGTCCATACTCATAACACCCTCTTCGTAGGTCTGAGGATCAACATCCTAAGAGTCATCTATTGATATGTCTCACATATCTTTCAGGAGGGTGATATACTCTACTAGACCTACGTGAATTTGTAATTTATGTGTTAGGTACTTGAACAGACTTGGGCTCTAGAATGGTGCTTGAGCTAGGTTCTCTAACCTCACTCAATTCTATCTCACTCCCACTGTTTCCACCTAAAATATGTTCCTTCTCAAGGAACGTAGCTCTCTTGGCAACAAAGACCTTTCGGTCATCGGGATAATAGAAATAATACCCTAAAGTCTCCTTAGGGTATCCCATGAATATGCACCATTTTATCCATGATTCTAACTTGTCGGGTTGTATCTTTTAACGTGGGCAGGACAACCCTAAATCTTAATAATCTTAAGATCAGACTTTTTTTCTTTCCATATATCATATAGTGTAGACACTACCGACTTTAATAGAATTTTGTTCAGAAGATAAGCTGTAGTCTCTAGAGCATACCCCCAGAATGAAATAGGTAGGTCAGCGAAACTCATCATGGACTGCACCATATCTAATAACATGCAATTCCTCATTTTTGATACACTATTGAGCTGAGGTGTATAAGGAGGTGTCCACCGGGATAGAATCTCATTGTTCCTGAGGAAATAGGTAAACTCCATACTCAAGTACTCTCCTCCTTGATATGATCAAAGAGTCTTAATACTCTTTCTAATTTGGTTCTCTATCTCATTCTTATATTCCCTGAATTTCTCGAAGGCCTCACATTTATATTTCATTAAGTACACGTGTTTATACCTAGAGAAATCATCAGTGAATGTAATGAAGTATGAGTAATCACCTATAGCATGAGTCGATATGGGACTACATATATCACTATATATGAGTTCCAATAACTCGGTGGCTCTCTCTCTAGTTCCACTAAAATGAGAGTTGGTCATCTTCCCACGAAGGTAAGGTTCACAAGTTGCATATGTCTCATAGTCAAATGGATCTAAGTATCCATCTTTCGGTAACTTTTGAATCCTTCCCTCATATATATGAGCTAGCCTACAATGCCATAGTGTCACGGACTTAGTTGAATTTCCCTAAGCCATGCGACACCCTAGCGGCACTCCCGAAGACTTAGCTGAAATTGCCTAAGTCGTGAAGCAACCTTGCCCACTGTTTTGGACTGAGCTGGGATTGCTTAAGTCATGAAACGCTCAAAGCGTTATCTGTCCACAAAGGGTCAACCCTCTTATAACCTCTTAAGGTCCCGTAGGACCTGCAAAGAAGAAGTTGATTAGCTTATAAGCGAGCAACGGACACGTCCCGACATCTTGCAAAGTGGAAAGCTATACAAACAATTTGTCAAACACCTTGAGTGCAGCAAAGAAAAGAGAGAAAGAGAGTGAAATAGGACTTTGGAGGGCTGTAGGAACGGTCGCAAGTCCACAAATGACGGTTCCCAAGGTATCGGACGCAAGACAAGTTCAATTGCTGATGAACGCCTATGCCCGACATATACCCGAAACCCCATCCAGCCCGATGCCACCCAGGGGGTTCCAAGGTGCTAAAATGGCTGATATTTCGCATCGCTTAGAAAGGTTGCCACAACACACGAGAAAGATCCAAAAATAGGGCTGTTTTGGGCTGTTTTGGCTCCGCGCAACGAGCGATAGTTCTGCAGCCTTCTACATTACTTTCGCTCATATTTCTTAGGTAAAAACACATAAACTCAAAGAAAAACAAGCTGCCAAACATATGTACAAGCAAGAAAAAGTGACGAACGGTTCAAGGAGTGAAGGCATTGCGGTTAAACGATGACTGTTCGTGACATTCTCCCCTTCTTAAACTGTCAACGCCCTCGTTGACGCTTGTTGGTAGGCTTTAATGCGAGCTTCTTCATGTCGTAGGGCATCTTTGGCTCTCAACTGGCTTCTGTTTGAGTAAGCTTTTGCCACTTCACTAAGTACTCTATTTGTTACGCTCTATTGGGTAGCTTTATCTTGCGATTTGCTAGAATAGTTTCAACTCGCTTCTCGTAAGAGGCTCTGGTGGGGGGTAGTCGAGTTGGAACATTTCGAGAATCATCTCACAGATCTAAGTGGTAGGCTTTCAAGTTACTCACATGGAAGACGTTGTGAATTTTGAACCATGCTGGTAGTTGCAACTTGTATGAGACATTGCCTACTCTATTGATGATTGGGAAAGACCCTTCACACTTGCGTACCAATCCTTTGTGCACTTTGTGTCTAAAGAACTGGAGTAATGCTGGTTGGAGCTTCACCAACACTATGTCACCAACTTTAAATTCTTATGGTCACCTTCCCAAGTCTACCCACTTCTTCATCTTTTTGGCCGCCTTCTCCAAGTAAGCCCGCGCAATATCTGCATTGCGATGCCATTCCTTTGCGAAGTGAAAGGCTGATAGACTACTCCCTGTATAACCAATAACCAGGGTATGAGGAGTTGATGGCTGTTGTCCTGTAATAATCTGAAATGGGCACTTGTTGGATGCAGAGCTCCACTACAAGTTAGAGGAGAATTAGGCTATGTCTAACAGCTTCACCCAATCTCATTGGTTGACACTCACGTAGTGCCGGAGATATTACTCTAAGAGCAAGTTAATTCTTTCTGTTTGGCCATCCGTTTGAGGGTGGAGGCTTATGGAGAAGTATAATTTAGACCCCAACAACTTGAACAACTAAATCCAGAATCGTCCCAAGAACCAAGAATCTCGATCACTAATGATGTTGTGTGGGATACCCCAATACTTAACAACATTCTTCATCATCAACTTAGCCGCCTCCTCCGCTGAGCAATGTAGGGGTGTAGTAATGAATGTTGCATACTTCAAAAACTGATCAACTACCACGAGTATCGATCTAAGTCCCCTTACTGCGGGCAAGCTTGATATGAAGTCCAAGGAAATGCTCTCCCATGGCCTTTCTGGTATGGGTAGCGGCTCCAAATGTCCCACTAGCTTCTGCTGCTCTATCTTGTCCTGTTGACAAGCAAGACATGTTTAAACATATTTCTCCACATATATCCCCATCTTTGGCTAATAGAAGGCCCTCTCCATGAGAGCCATTATTCGGTGGATACCCGAATGTCCAGCTCAAAGGGAATCATGATACTCTTTCAAGAGTTCACGCCTCAAGTTATCCGCTCGTAGGACATAAACTTTGTTCCCCTTGGTATAGACGAGTCCCTCCTGGACCCAAAATCACAGTGTCTTGCCCTCTTTGATGAGTTGAATCAGAGTCACTACCTGAGGATCTCGGTACAGTCCATCCCTGATCCTGGAAAGAAAGTTGGAGTGCAATTGACTTGCTTAGCCTCTGCCCTCCAACTGTATAGCATTCACTAGCTCCACTTTCCAACTCAATGCATCAACCATGACATTTACTTTTCCGGGCTTGTACTCCATCACCATATTGAACTCAGTTAGGAAGTTCTACCATCGTGCTTGCTTTGAGGAGAGTTTCTTTTGAGTTTAGAAGTAACTTAATATGACATTATCTGTCCTTAGCACAAATGGTGCTCCCATAAGGTAGTGTCGCCACACTCGTAGACAGTGGACCACTGCTGTCATCTCCTTCTCATGCACAGGATATCGTCGCTCGGTCTCGTTGAGCTTGCAACTCTCATACGTCACTAGATGACCCTCCGGCATAAGAACTCCTCTAATAGCAAAGTCAGAAGCTTCTGTATGGACTTTAAAAGACTGTCTATAGTCCGGTAATCTGAGTATAGGTTCTTCCAACACAGCAGTCTTCAGGTCTTGAAATGTCGCCTCATATTTGTCCGACCATCTCTAGGACTGCGCCTTCTTTAGCAACTCCGTCAACGGAGTTACGCGCTTCGAATATCCAGCTATGAAGCGTCGATAATAGTTGATGAACCTAAGGAAGGATCTTAACTCTAGCACCTTCTTTGGTGTTCACCAGTCTACCACGGCTTGCACCTTAGCCTTGTCCATTTGAATGGACCCATTCCCAATTCAATGCCCTAAAAATAAAATTTACGTTTGGGCGAAGTAGCACTTTTCTCTCTTCACGAACAAGGTGTTCTCCCTGAGAACTTTAAAAATTGTTCGGAGGTGTCTAACATGCTCCTCGAGTGTTTGGCTATAGACGATGATATCGTCTAAGTAGACGACTACAAACTTGTCCAGATACTCCTTGAACAACTGGTTCATGAGAGTGCAGAATGTGGTCAGAGCATTAGTTAAGCCGAAAGGCATCAACAAGAACTCGAATACTCCATACCTGGTCACACAGGTAGTCTTCACCTTATCACCTTCTGCAATGCGCACCTGCCAATACCCTGATCGAAGGTCGAGTTTGGAGAAGTACTTTGCCTTGCCCAATTGATCGAATAAGTCTGCGATGAGAGGGATAGGATACTTGTTCTTCACCGTCATCTTATTGAGGGCTCGATAATCAATGCATAATCGGAGGCTCCCATCTTGTTTCTTCTGAAAGAGGACTGGAGCTCCGAAAGGTGCTTTGGGACTACAGATGAGACCACCGCTTAGCAGTTCATCTAATTGCTTCCTCAGTTCTACCAACTCTAGAGGGGCCATGCGGTATGGTGGTCTCGCTGGAGGCTTAACTCCTAACTCCAGCTCAATCCGATGATCCAATGCCTCTACGTGGTGGTAGAGTTCTCGACAACTCTATTGGCATCACATCTGAGAACTCCTTCAGGATGTTCGCCACAATAGTAGGTTCCTAAATGGCCTCCCCATCAAGTGTCTCTAGCTTCATAGTAGCTACAAAGGTTGATTCACCTTTTCGCACCCCTTTCTTCAATTGTAAAGTTGATATTTGTTGTAGGTCCTTGGTTCCTCCTCGAGAAACTAGAACCATATAGGGATCGCCGCCTCCTATTAGACACAAGAAGTTTATGAATGGTACTGGCACCAACTTCGCTACGTGCATAAACTCCATTCCGAGAATCACTTGGAAATCGTCCAATGGCACCGCCATCAAGTTTGTGCTCCCGCTCCATGTCCCGATCTTGATGGGGACCCCCTTTGCTTGCCCAGAGATCTACTTGGCCTCTGAGTTTACCGCCTTCATACAACTTGGGCTCTTCTCTAAGATTAATCCCAGTCGCTTAGCTTCGCGATCGACAATAAAATTATAGGTCGTGCCCGTGTCCACCATTGCACGGGTTGTTCGACCATTAAGCTTGATGTCCACATACATCAACTTGCTGCTTCCTACCTTTGGTGGCTTTGCCTTTGTCTTCACCCCCACTTGACCCTGCAACACATTCAATAAACACATTGCTCCCGTCCTGGGTCCTTGCGATGCCTCATTGTCTCTACTAGAGTCAGAACCGCTTGAACTAAGGGCGATAGCTTTGCCCTTATCTGACTTATGGGGTAGAATCGATACCGTTAAAGCATTGAGTGCTTGTTTTTGTGGCCACTCCCTCGCCATGTGCAGTCCTCCACATAAGAAGCATCCATTAGGCTGTGGGACTCTACCTCTTGAGCCTGATCCCTTGTGGAAATTCTTCATCTTTTGCTCGCCCCTAGACTCCTTCGCTCGAGAGTATTTAGATGGGTGATTTCCCGAAGATTGTTTCTTCCTTCTCGAATCCTCTGAAGAAATAAAGTCAGTTAGCCTTTCCATCGCTACAATTGCCCCGACTACGTCGGTGACATTCCTCCGATGTAGTTCTTGTTGTGCCCACGGCTTTAAGCCATCGAGGAAGCTGAATAACTTGTCTTTCTCAGACATGTCCCGTATATCTAGCATCAATACTAAAAATTATTTCACATAGTCTCGGATTGTTGTACTTTGGTGGAGTTGTCTTAGTTTTCTTCTTGCGATAAACTTTGTGTTATCGGGCAAGAACTGAGTTCTCAACTCTCGCTTCAAGTCTCCCAATGTATCCACTTGACATCGGCCTTGCTGGATCTCTTCCCAACGAGTTCGCTACCAAAGTTTTGCATCCCCATTCAGATACATTATTGCTATAGCAACTTTGGTTTCTTCAGAATCGAGCCTTGTAGCACGAAAATACTATTCCATGTCAAACAAGAAAATTTCAAGCTCTTTGGCATCCCTAGCACCTCCGTAGCACTGTGGCTCTGGTGCCCTGAAGTTTTATGGTGGCGTAGCGTGGGTGTTGTTCCCTCCCGCATCAAGAGTCCTTGTTAACACCATCACCTTAACTGTGAGTTCTGCCACAACTTCATGTAGATGTAATACGAAATTTTTGGTGTCCTTTGTTAGTTGATTAATCAGGGATTCAACTTTCTCGATCAGAGATTCAGCTTCTTCTTGCGAGCTCTCTACCCTAAGTAACCTTCGCTGGCCTTGGTAGAGTTCCGCCACGCTTGCTTTAAGAACATCAAGGCGGGTCTCCGCCGTTATAATTCTCTCCTTGTGGCTCTTTTTCCCGATTGGCACTCCAGATGGCGCCTCCTCCCCTCGTGGAGAATACCGAACTTCACGCTCATCTTATTCACTGTAGAGCTCCTCATGAGCGGCTCCCACAGTTTGCGAGCGAGTTTGCACTTGCAGCCCACTTGCGACTACTTGGAGCAAGGGTCCGGCTTGCCCCATCTTCCTCGATTCGCCACGATGTTTCACCATGGTGAGATTGTGAATCTTCTTCGTTGTTCGTATGAATTGCTTGCTCGCTCTAATACCACACTATCAAGGACTTAGCTGAATTTGCATAAGCCATGAGGCACCCTAGCGGCACTCCCGAAGACTTAGCTGAAATTACCTAAGTCATGAAGCAACCTTGCCCATTGTTCCAGACCTAGCTGGGATTGCCTAAGTCATGAAACGCCTAAAGCGTTATCTGTCCGTAAAGGATCAGCCCTCTTACAACCTCTTAAGGTCCCGTAGGACCTACAAAGAAGAAGTTGATTAACTTAGAAGCGAGCGACGGATACGTCGCAGCGTCTCGCAAATCGGAAAGCTATACAAGTAATTTGTCAAACACCTTAAGTGCAACAAAGAAAAGAGAGAAAGAGAGCGAAATAGGACTTTGGAGGGTTGTAAGAATGGTCGCAAGTCCACAAACGACGATTCCCAAGGTATCGGACGCAAGACAAGTTCAATTACTGATGAACGCCTACGCCTGACATATACCCGAAACCCCATCCAGCTCGATGCCACCCGGGGGGTTCCAAAGTACTGAAATGATTGACATTTCACACCACTCAGAAAGGTTACTACAGCATACGAAAAAGACCCAAAAACAGGGCTATTTTGGGCTATTTTGGCTCTACGCAATGAGTGATCGTTCTATAGCCTTTTACACTACTTTTGCTCACATTTCTTAGGTAAAAACACATAAACTCAAGGAAAAATAAGCTGCCAAACATATGTATAAGCAAGAAAAAGCGACGAATGGTTCAAGGAGCGAAGGCGTTGAGGTTGAGCGACGATCGTTCGTGACAATAGGTATGCATTATTCACCTCATATCTTTTCCTCTTAGATATATTGATATTCATGATATGTGGGGAAGTGTCTAACACATATAAGCCATTTATAAGGGTCCCTCTAGTGATGATCTCATATCTATAATTATTGAATAACTATTATTCTCAAAAACTAATTTATATCCACTAATTGTCAAACAAGAGATAGAAACAATGTTTTTGATAATAGAGGGAACAAAATAGCATGCATCTAATGCAATAATAGCTCCACCAGGTAGATGTAGGGTGACCTCTCCAACAACAACTGCAGCAACTCTTGCTCTATTGCCTATCTTGAGGTCCATCTTGCCTCTAGCCAATCTCCTAGGTCTTGCCAGAACCTGTAACGAATTACAAATATGATAAACACTCCTAGTATCCAATACCCATGTGTTATCATGAAAATCTGACAAGTGGAGACTGATCATGAATATACTTGAAGCTTCTCTAAGCTTCTGTCTCGCCTTCTCTACAAGGTAGTCCTTGCAGTTCCTCTTTCAATGTCCGTCTTGGCCATAGTGTCCTTTGTCCTTTCCTAGGTATTTCTTGGCAACCTTTGCCTTACCTGGTCTTTCTTTTCCCTTTCCCTTCTTAAGGGTCTTACTGGCCTTCCTTTTCTTTTTGCTCTCACCAATATAGAGAACTGGCTTCTCCTTCTTGATGCCACTCTCAGCTTCCCTCAACATATTAAGGAGCTCAAAGAGAGTCACCTCAAACTTACTCATGTTAAAATTCATGATGAAGTGAGAAAAGGAATCTGGTAGGGACTGAAGTATAAGATCAACACACAGGTTATCCTCTAGGACTATTCCTAGACCTGTAAGTTTCTCGATCCACTCTATCATCTTTAGGACATGGTTCTCAACCGATGTCCGTTTTGTCATCCGGGCTTAGAAGAGTTTCTTAGATATCTTATATGTTTGAGTTCTTCCCTGTTTCTTAAATAGCTAGCGGAGATGAAGAAGGATAGAATCTGCATCTATGCTGTCACGTTGCCTTTGTAACTCAGGAGTCATGGGGGCCAACATGTAACATTTTTCTAACATGGAATCATATATATACTTCACATAGCGAGCGATCTCATCCTTGCTAGCCCCTTCTTTCGGCGTGGGCAGAATTATATCAAGGATACATATGATTTTCTCTGTCGTACAACTCTTGCTTAGAGGGAAGGAGGAGAATAGGAGGTGGTAGCTAAAGCTGTAGCCTATCAACCATGAGTCTCTCCTCCTATTTATAGAGAGCCACCAAAGAAACATAGGGCTCCTTCCTTAGTGGGTATTGGATCTCCATCCAATTACCCACCAACCTTGCATGATTGGATCTCTATCCAATAATCTCCTTAGGCCTTTAATTGTGCCTTAAACAAGGAGCCCATCAGCATAGGGTCTCATCTAATGAGAATAACGGCTAATTGGATCTCCATCCAATTCTCTGTTCGCTAAAGCATCCACCATATGTGTATGACCCTCTAGGCTTGATACCGAGCTGGTCGTGGGTCACTCTCATCAGAACTCCTTCTGATATAGTGAATTATTATCCCCATAATAATTCACTCGACTCATCGACTATGGATGTACTAGGCCACTACACTATAGTCCCCAGATGGTACAGGAGGGATCAAATTCGTTGGACCTATTTGTCCACAGTTACCGTGTATCTATAATCCCTCATCTAACTAATATCCCAGAGACTGTATATTGGATATGGTACTGTCAGGTTACACACAGAATTAGTTTGTCTTGCTCTACTCGGATTCTACTGGAGAACTACTTTTCTCTCAATCCGAATGACCCTAGCTAGGAATTTATCTGAGCAAGCACATATGAGATATTCCTCTTATGATACCGAGAGTGGATGATTCTTTGATACTCAATTGCCTTCATAAAGTTGGCTACCAATCCCGATAACCAATTATACTAGATCTAGAACTTTCCAAACCTATAAGTCTGGCATCAAAGAAATGAGTACTCATACAAGGCATCCTTGGTGTCTCAAGTCTAAGGACTAGATACACAACTGGGATTATAAAATCACTGTCTAACATTAGGTATCATTAACCATACAGCATTCCATAAGTGGATTAATCAGTGAACTCAATCTGCAATGAACACTTGTACTATATTCTTAGTGTCTCCATAAAAGTGACTATGAGACCAACCACCTCCATTATATGGACGGGTATATACTACACTGGTTTGTTCGTTTATCTTGATGTCCCTCTCGAGTAACCTATAATCGGGATTATTTAGGATTTATATTTAAAGGTAAATCAATCTCATTGTCATGATCTCATCACAATCCGATTCTCATTACACAGAACGAAGGACATCACTATATATATATATATATATATATATATATATATATATATATATATATATATATATATATATATATATATATATATATATATATATATATATATATATGTAACAGATAATATAATATGAGAATATGCCAATATTAATCATAAGTAAAAAGATTACATAGCTTGTCACACATGCCATCACTCATGTGATTGGCTTGCAAGGCACCTGTAACTAGTATTAATTACTTCTAGGATGATTAGGGCTCAATCCTACTGGAGTCCTATCAAACTTGCCCTCTTAAAATCAGCCTTGTTCCCAAGGCTGAGGTTCCATGAACTTAGGGAATCGGGTCTTCAACTCCTCATCATCTTGGCTATCAGTTAGAAGAATTTGGGCTGAGTCGTCATCTTTAAATTTCCATCTGTGGTGGGACACCTAGAGGATCAACTATAATCTTGATCTGGTATATAGATCTGATCTCCATGTTATGGAACCTAATGTGATCTCCAATTTTACAAGGTTCAAAGAAATAGGGAGACCACTTTCTTGAGGCTTGAATTTCATGTTGGTGGAGCTAGAGATGAAAGGGGACTTAATCTTTCTCAGGAAACTTTCTTCTGCTCCAGCATTTGTAAGGGGAAAGTTCCTTCCTTGCATGGGCTACCACGTAGTTGCTCTGTAATAGTAGTCGTGTCTTCTTTTGGAGTGAGGGCTATCCTTTGATAAAATCTCTAGTGGTGTGAGCCTACTTTGAGTTTAAGGTGGGTAGGGAGTGGTGATTTTTCAGGGCCCATTTTCACTTCTTCGTGCTATTGACCATCTTGCATGAGGATAGAGCTAACCCCACTCTGGATGTGTTTGCTTCAATAATAAACATCTGGCCATGATTTGGTGTCGATGATATCACGGTCGTGAGGGCTATAATTTCACTTAGCCAAGGTGGTGCATCTTTCTTTATAATGAGAGGGATGATGTTCATGCTTTGTTGAGTCATGCGATTCCCCTTTTCTAATTTCACTATTGGAGGAGATGAATTTTCTTGCGGTCTTGGGCCGTAGATCGGAGGTCATCATTAAGAAAGTCTTTAAGCATCATAGTCTGATCTTGGGGAAAATCATAGAAGTCACCTGAGATCTGGAAGTGCTGCATCAGTAGCCATGGTGAATTCAACAGGATGTAACACTTCAGAAGTAATTGATCTTCGGAGAAAAGGATGTAGGAATATGTCTAGCAGGAAATAAGCATGGCTGAATAATTCATGTCTTTGTCATCTCTTGGACGACCCTTTTATCTTTGACCTTCTGAGGTTATATGAAGCAATATGGCCAAGCAACAACTAGTAGAAGTTTTGGCCTGTTCAGCATAGGGGGATCGGATAGCTTTAGAGGAGGTAATCGGCTCGGTTTAGTGGATATCCTCAAAATTTCAACAAGCTGTGGGAGAGGGTTCTTATCTTTAATCTCATAAAACCTTTGAATTTGAATTGGCAAACTACTGGATTTTTCTTTTGGTACCCCCCTCCAAGTGTTGTGTTGTGGTTGTAGTCATTGGGCTTCCTTGTAGAATCACCTGCTTTCCTTTTCTAAAAAGTTTCATGGTTAGCTTTGAAAAATTATAGAAAACATCTCCAATTGTAGACAACCAATCAATGCTAAGAATTATATCAAAACCATCAAAAGGGAGGAGGAAAAAATCAATAATTATGTCTTGCTCCTATAGGATCAGTTTTACCCATGGGAACTTCTGGTTGCACTTCAGAATTTGGCCATTAGCTACCTTGACTTCAAACCCACTATAATTTTCTTTTTGGAGTATCAAGTAGGTTGCAACCTTATAGCTTATGAAGTTGTGTGTGCTCCCGGCGTCAATGAGGATGATAATGGACTACTGCTCATGAAACCCTTCGATCTTCAATTTTTGCATGTTGGTATAGCCGGCTAAGGTAGGGACCGTGCGGGTTGCCAGTTGTGGTGTATCCTTCTCCTTGAGCTTGAGAGTCATATCTTCAAATTTGGGTTCTTTGGTAGGCCTTTTGCCAATCTGTCACAAAGGCCCTTTTTACATTGGTGCTCTAGGCTCCACAGTTTATCACAATTCCCACATAGGCCCTTTGCCAATCTGTCACAAAACTCTTCTCTTGTTAACTTTTTTGGCTGAGGTGGCCGACTGGTGGTAGATGGGGCCGAGGGTCTCTGTGCGACTGGTCATACGATGGCTTCGGTCCTTCGAGCATCTTGGTTCAACCTGTCTTCGTGTAGTCATATGAAAGAGATAGCTACCTTAAGTGTGTAGGTTGTTGCACTTTAACTTCTTCCCGAATCTTCAATTTCAAGCCCTCAATATTTATTTTTCAGGCTAATCTTAAGTTTGATTAGATAATCTTTCAAACCTAGTTTGGTACTCTTGGATGGTGGAAGTTTGATGGATCATCGCTAGTTCTTCATCAAGGTTCTTTTTATAATATGAATTTGCACCATGTTGTGCTCTTATTGGGCTCAATGATCGACCCGATCTAAACTCCTCAAAGAGAGTGCATAGTCTAGCATCCATACACGTCTCGAAGGCCTCCAATTTGTCTTCGAATAAGCCTATCGATGTCATGATGTAAGGATCTCCGACCTATCAAATAAATCGATTGAGGAGTGTAGCTGCAATCTTCAGGTTGAAGGTAACAATTGGCAGCAATGTTAGGGCTATAGTGGTGAAGTCTCCAAGTGGAGGATGGCAGCCAAGGGTAGTAGCAACAATGAAGGAAGAAGATAGCAGTAGTAATGTCGAATACGATTCTACAGTGATGCTGCAATGTCATCAAGGCTGTGATTTTTCAGGTGGCTAATATCTATCAGAAGATGGCAGCCAAGAGATATGAGTCGAAAGGTAGTAGCGATGGTGGAGGAAGAAGAGGGCAGCAGCGATGTCGGCTGCGGTTTCGGTGCAACTTTGTGGCTGCAGGTGGCGTCGGTTGTAGCAAGAGTGCGACTATAATAGGAGGAAGATAGGGCAATGGTGTGCACAGCTATTGCAGAGGGGGACAGTAGTGATAAAGAGTAAGAGATGGCTGCTGTCGTGTTCAATTTGTTGCTAGCCACGATCAAGACAGTTGGTAGTGAACAATTGTTGTGGGCTGCGATGAAAACATATTGAAGCGAAAGACCACTGCAGGTAGTTTTTTGCAGCAAGGATCACTACTGGCTGCAATCAAGGAGGATTGTAGCGAGAGATTGCTTTTGGCACTGTTGGGCAATGAAAGATGCATACTGTGGTTGAAAGGATAAGGGAGATTGGGTGGCTGAAAGGTTGGTGGACCGAAGGCTATGATTTTTGGGTGCAATTTATGGCAGTTTTGGGTGCAATTTGGGGCTACGGTTTTATGGAGTTTTGGCTATAGATTGATGTGGTTTTAGGGCTGTGATAGCAGTAGATGAAGGTTAGGAAAAAGGGTTTTGGATCTGGGATAGATGGCAGCAATGGTTTAATAGGGATCGGTAAGGGTATGTTGCAATAGGTGCTGGTTGTAAGAGGCTACAGTTTTAGGTTGTTTTATACTGATTTAGGTATGGTTTGGTAGGGTTTTGGGGCTATGATAGTAGACGGTGAAGGCTAGGAAAAGATATTTTCAGATCTGGAAGAGATGGTTACAGGACTCCAGCAGGGTTGAGTCCTAATCTCTCTAGACGTAGTCAATAAAACACTACTAGATTGTAATAAGGCCTCTCCTATTTTATAAAGGAGTGTGGCTAGGGTTTCGATTAGCCCTTAGGGCTTAGTAGTCGTCGCCCCCTTTACTGGGCAAATCGGTCATGGTTTCCCCCTGCTTAGGTCAGCTATAGAGCCAACCTAGCCGCCCCTTGTTCCTATTAAAGCAGGATGGCTATAGGAGGGATAAAAGGATAATTCTACTTAGGTAAGTGCCCGCTTAGGTTGGGACTTTTATCCCTATTTAAGATGTAGCCATCCTCCCTCCCCCCCCCCCCCCCTTTTTTAAAGGAAGGACTTATCAATTTTATTTCAGCCTTGTGCCGAATCTAGGAGGGAGGAACCCCTACAGCATTCCAAGGGTTGATCCCCCTCAATGATCAAAATCTATAGGGCTCGTTCTGGGGTTCTATCATCTAGTATCAGAGCAGCGATCTAGCTACCCCTGTAGCTATCTCAGCCGCCTCCACCTTCCCAAGCATTTCCCATAATTATTACAACATGTGCCTCCACCTTCCACCCCAACAGCAGATCAAATCATTCTACCACTGCCCCCTACATTTGATCTAGAATTCTGATATATTTTTATCATCCATGCCTCTTTAATACTATAAGATTTCTTACTTTACATGTTGAAGATTTTTCTCAAATTTTATCCGCTGCAAATTTTGTTCATCGCAAACATTATCATCATTGCAAAGGCGAAACACTGCAAAAATTTTCAACTGACTATTGCTTCTTGAAACTAATCTTTTAATCATCCTTTTTGGCTGAAACTTTTATACAATTTCATAGATCGTCTTAGCTTTCATCTAAGATTAATTTTGTAAAAGAACTCCTTCTAAATCTAGACTTATAGCACTGTGATTCTTCATTGCACGGTACTAAAATTTTATAATGTAGAATCTGCCTTCCATTTATTAGCCTTTTGAAACCAAACTTTTGTTTATCATTTTTGTCTAAAATTGTTATACAATTCTCAAGTTCAAGTTAGCTTTCATCTGGATTTAATTTCATGAAAGAACTCCTTCTGAAACTAGTTTTCTTATACAATCTTTCACCATTATGCAGTTCTAGAATCTTATGACAAAGGAATCTACCTTGCATTTTTTGCCCTATTTCCCTACCGTTATGCTGCTAAAATTTCGTCAAAATTTCTATTGATATTGACAACATCTAAATCAAGGGTTTTGTTTAATTTTCTTAAACTTTCTATGGAATTTATGTTGAGAAATTATCGTTTCTTCGATGTAAAAATCGGTTTAGTAGGATAGCACATCACAGTACATCTTTTCACTGAATTTTATCATATTTAAGTGCTAGTTTTGTGGGATTTTGGACTCTCTTTTCCTTATCTCCAAACCCTACCATCCTCACTAAAAATCTCTCCAAATATTATCCTAAACCGAATACATATAGCCTTAAGATCTGTAATATTAAGATCTTTTTTCTATTGTTGGGTTAGTGGCATGAAAATTTTGGAGGAGGAGTGGCCGGTTAGAAGGTGGATCGGTTTTGGTGGAAGTAGGCTGCGGTTTAGGGCAGATTTGGGGCTACGATTTTGTGGAGTTTAGGCTGCAAATTGGTGTGGTTTTAGGGCTATGATAGCAATAGATGAAGGTTAAGAAAATATATTTTAGATCTGGGATAGATAGCAGCAAAGGTAGGTGTCTCGGTGCTGAACTTGAGAATTGTATAACAATTTTAGACAAAGAAGGCTATCGATGCAAAGCTTGGAAACCACATGGAAGAGAAGATGTGATCCCTTTTCGCCAAATTCAGCATTGGCCGACTGTAGAACCCGAGGAAATCACAACATGGAGAAACTTCAGATCAGTGAGATGATCCTCAAGAACGTGGCCACATCACCTCTGATCTCAATAATCCATGAATTAAGGTTGACTTCCCTAGATGGGAAGAAGAAGACCCGATCGCGTGGATCTCGTACGCGAAGCGCTATTTTCGATTCTACCGAACCGCCGACGCCACATGGGTGGAGATTGCTGCCATCCACCTTAAGAGAGATACTATTCAATGATTTAATTGGTTTAAGCACACCCATGGAGGACTCTCTTGGCAGCGATTCAAGGAAAGACTACTAGACCGCTTTGGACCAACCTATTTCAACAACATCGACGGACAATTGACAAAGATTCGTCAAACCTCTACAATACAAGAATACCAAACAAGGTTTAAGTGTTTATCTAACCAAACTAAGAATTGGTCTGAGAAACAACTTTTAGGTACTTATATCAAGGGCCTAAAGCCAGATATAAAGGCACAGCAACCGTACACTCTTATGGCGGCGACTTCCTTCGTGCATATCCAGGAAGAGCAATTGAACCATGAGGTATAAAGGACAAGGGTTGCTCCCCGAATAGCAACGCTGAGGCCTACTACCCCCTCTACTACCATCCAAGCCCCTGGACCAAAAGAGTTGATAAGAGACGAGCTTCACGAAAATGATCGGCCAAGGAGTTGTGTTGGCATTACAACGAACCGTGAAGCCACGAACATCACTACAAAAAGGGATGACTCCTCATGATTGAACCAGTGGAGGATGAGGACAATGAAACATTTGAAGAAGCCATTGAACTTAAAGAAGAAGCCATGGAGGAAGAGTCCCAACCGGCCAACTATGCAGTGCACGCATTGTTCGGCTATTCTAGCCCGCAGATGATGGAAGTTGGAGAACTTCTAAAACAGCAACTCATCACCGTTCTCA
The DNA here is from genome assembly GCA_021527575.1 of Ensete glaucum. Lineage (NCBI taxonomy): Eukaryota > Viridiplantae > Streptophyta > Magnoliopsida > Zingiberales > Musaceae > Ensete > Ensete glaucum. The sequence continues at coordinate 42,237,988 of CM038551.1, read as the reverse complement.
TCAACAAGGGCATCACCAATAACTTCCTCAATAGTAAGGTTGTTGCACATTTGGCACTTTAAATTGAAGGTTGCATCAAGTTTGATATAAAGGTCGCCGACGGTCGAATCTTTAATTACGACGAACGATGCCAGTAGGTGAAACTACTCCTCCAAGACCAAGAAGTGGTAGTTGATTTCTTCCTCCTACCCATTGATGATTTTGAAGCCATACTCAGGATTGAATGGCTCACAACACTAGGTGATATCTCCTAGAAATTTTCTAAATTAATCATGAAATTTTATTGTAAAGGGAGACAAGTCACGTTACGAGGCAAGCGCGGGAGCCAAATTTCCATTGTTTCATCGTAACAAATGAAGAAAGATTTGCACAAAGCATATGGTGGATTCTTGATATATATTTAGCAGCCATCTATGGGGGAGAATGTACAAAACTCATATCCTAAGCTTTCCCTTTGCCTGAATGAATTTGTGGATGTTTTCTTGGAGCCGCACGGCCTGCCCCCCTAACCAACCGCATGACCATTGCATTCCTATTTTGCTAGGCAAACCTCTAACAAATTTGTGACTGTACCACTATCCTCACTTATAGAAGGATGAGATCGAGAACATTATTAAAGAGATGCTTGACACTGGGGTGATTTGACCGAGCTATAGCCCTTTCTTCTCACCTGTGTTGCTAGTGCGCAAGAAAGATGGTACCTATCAGATGTGCATTGACTACCGGGCTCTAAACGCCATCACCGTCAAGGATAAATATCCTATCCCATTCGTAGATGAACTCTTGGATGAATTAAAAGGAGCTTGAGTCCTCACTAAATTAGATCTCAAATTTGGATACTATCAGATTTGGGTATGTACTGAAGATATTCTGAAAACTGCATTCCACATACATAACACCCACTATGAGTTTCTGATAATGCCTTTCGGACTTACGAATGCTCCTTCTAATTTTCAAAGCTTGATGAATGACATCTTCCGAAGTTTTCTACGTAAGTTTGTATTGGTATTCTTTGATGATATTCTCATTTATAGCCCTACGCTTGATATACATTTTTAACACTTACAAACTATTCTGATGATTCTTTAGGAGAATAGTACTTATGTTAAACAATCAAAGTGTAGCTTCTTACAACGTAAATTAGAGTATCTTGGGCACATTATATTAGAGGATGGAGTGGTAGTGGAACCAATAAAGATCGAGGAAATGCAAGAATGGCCGAGACCTACAAACATACAATCATTACGCGATTTCCTTAGACTCATGAGCTACTACCAAAATTTTATAAAAGATTACGACAAGATCAGTGCCCCGCTCACATCCTTACTGAAGAAAGATTCCTTCTTGTGGTCAGATAAAGCCTTTGCAGCCTTTGAATAACTCAAGTCAGCTATGACGATGATGTCAGTCTTAGTGCTGCCCAATTTCGACCACACTTTAGTCATTGAGGCCGATGCGTCAGGAGTTAGAATTTGGGCTATTCTTATGCAAGATGGTTAACTCCTAATTTACACGAGGCTTCCTCCACACTTCATATGAGGTTTTTATAGGATATACTAATTACTACTAAAGTTAAAATATGATTGGATACAGGTCCATGGCACGAAAGAGGAGTTAAATTAGAAGAATTGCAATCCATGCTCACGCCAGATTATGTTCTCATCATCCTGAACCATACCAGAGGGCAATCACTATTCTAGAAGAATGATTGACTATCACTAAAGACTAACCATGTGGTAGCCCATGCAAGGAAGAAACTTTCCCTTGACAAACGCTGGAGTAGAAGAAAATTTCCTAAGAATGATCAAGTCCCCCTTCATCTCCAACTCCACCAGCATGAAATTCAAGCTTCAAGAAAGTGGTCTCCCTATTTCTTTGAGCCTTGCAAAATTAGGGATTATATTGGGGCTCTAACCTGGAGATCAAATCCGTCCACCATATCAAAATTACAATTGATCCTCCAAGTATCCCACCTCAAATGGAAATGTAAAGATGATGACTCAGCTCAGGTTCTTCCAACTAACACCTAAGCTGATGAAGAGCTAAAGACCCGGTTCCCTGAGTTTATGGAACTTCAGCCTTGACGACAAGACTGATTTTAAGAGGGTAGGTTTTATAGGACTCCAGCAGGGTTAAGTCCTAATCTCCCTAGACGTAGTCAATAAAACCCTGGTAGATTATAATAAGGTCTCTCCTATCTTATAAAAGAGTATGGTCAGGGTTTGGATTAGCCCTTAGGGCTCAGTAGTCTCCGTCCCCCTTGTTCCTACTAAGGCAATGTCAAAGACAATAATGTAAACAAGGTGTTCGATGAAATGCTCATATTTATCTGTGTCCTTTGGTTTATGTACATACCTTGTACAGTAAGTAGCGGGCTTGTAGTAGGCTTAGCAATCATATTTTGATTTACTTTGTAGCTAATTTTAGCTTATAAATATGAGTGTGTTTTGTAAGCACTTATGGGGACTTTGGTCTGTAATAGACCTTTCTGAGTTTGTAACGTCCATATATATAATTTGTATCTGGCTTTATAAAGTGTTTGCTTGAGCAGTTGCTTATGGATCCCAATGGAATTGTTTCCTCCAGCCCATTTTCTCATTTGTAAGTCTAAGGGACCTTAGGAGATCTCAGGGAAGGTTGACCTTTGTGGACGGATATGCATAGGTACCACATAGCTTAGGCAAAATCAGCTAAGCCCATGACAATGTGGTATCAGAGCGGGACAAGCATACGCTGAAACACTTTTCATACAAACGTGGGGGACCTAGCTGGGCTGTGTGGAGGATAGCTAGCAGCGCAACCGTTTATAGGAAACGAACATTGAGATGTAGGGAAAGGAGTCGCTCAGAGGAGCGGGCATCCAGTTTTGGCATTCAGAGGAATAGCCAACCCCTTTGCATGAGAGGTACCATGAGGACAAGCAAGCGAAAACGAATGTGTAGCACACAAAGATTGGGATGGTTGAGTTCAAGCTACGGCTCGACGTTGGCAACCAAAGTTCATGGTGCTCAAGGCAAGTGGGGCACTTGGTGAAAGATGAGACCGTGTAAAGTGGGATGTGTTGCTCAATGACTGTAAGAGTTGTGCAAAGCTCATAGAGGTGAGGGGAATTACTAACTCGAAGGATTTGATACTCATACAAGGGCTTACCAATGGACGATAGAGTGTTTGTGGCCATCCTAAGGTGCGATTAGAACTCAGTATCATAGAGCATTAGAACTTTCTCTTTGACATGGAAAGGGTACGTCCGTAGGCGGCTAAAATGTGCGACAAGTTTAGCACGTTGCTAAACCCTGAAGGGTACAATGGGGATTGTATTAGCGAAGAGTTGTGATCTAGCAAGTGCATTTGCGGGGACAGAATAAGGCACAAGTTGTTTAGCAAGACGGAGTCGTCCAAAGGGGATGGTGGTCTCCGAAACTTCCAGTGGGAAGAATGCAAGGGGAGAGTTGCTCCAACAGGATAGATATCCAGGAGGGATAAGTTCTAGTTCTATAGAGGGAGAATTATGTGCAATGGACCGCACATATTGATGAAGAGTTCCTCAAGGCTATATCTTCATAAAGTTCAATGGACCGAATGAGTGGCATAGAGTTATCGTATGATCTCGAATGAGGTAATGCATTGGTGGATGCATTTCGAGATCAAGTGGGGGAGCAATCCTAGGTAACATCATATGAAGGCACACTTAGAGTCGATGTAGAAATCGAACTCAACGAATGGTTGACCTATAGAATGGTAGACACGAGGGCCACTATCAACTCAATACAAATCGAGGAGCAGAGCGACTTGGGTGGTACTTGGTGAAGTATTCAAGCCGTATGAAGAGAGTCGACATAGAAGATGAAACATGGAGCGGAAGCATGGAGCTTTCCTTGTACAGAGGTCAAGGGCATGAACTCTTATAGAGATAAGAGTGAGATTATATCATTCCATGGGTTCTTTATTCTGATGGGGCGAACTTCTCTTGTATGGTGCCAGAGACGAACGGAGCTTCAAGGCACATGCAAGTTACCTCAGAGATGCATTTGACGGAGTAACTAAGGTGATTCAACTTGCGGAGGCCAAGTTGGGATTAGGATACCTTAGCACAGGGTAAGAGGACGCAGAAGCGGGTACTCTTGAAGAATATGCCACTGTGCTACCATTCGAGTTATCAGGAACAAGTGATGCATAGTGGAGATTATGCTGGTAGGGAATAGAAGCCCAAGATCCAGACAATGATGCACCAATTCTAGTGAAGTCAGGGGACTTAAGGAGCTACTAGACGATGGACTATCCTAGAGCTATACTTCGTCCAGGTATGACCCAAGAGTGGGTGGACGAAGGTGAATTGCCAAGGGAGCGAACCAAAAATTGGAGATGGTAGAGGCCATGCATGGAGAAGTCGTAGTCCGAGTTCATCACATGAGAATCTGTATGCAATGGAGATGTCACTAGGAAGCAACATGGTACAATGGATCGTGGTAGAATAGTTCATAGTAATGTAATACAAGCGATCGTGTCCCATGAGGGACAAGATCATGTGGAGGTATAATCAAGAGTTACTGGGAGCTCCAATTTGGTGTATGACACAATAAGCAGAAGTGCTATGGATTCAAGGAGTGAATGTCATGGTACCATAGAGTCAGGTCTTCATATGTGCTCGAAGCTTGCATTGGATAAAAGCCTTAGTCATCAGCATATGGGGGTTGTATACCACCGAGGAAGAAGTCCAAGTGCAAGTACCAATAGTCCCATGGAGGGGGATGTGATCATGTGAATGATTGGGAGCTGTTGGGAGCTCCACTTCAGTGAACAATACAACGGCAAGAAGGGCTATGGATTCAAGGGGTGAATGTCATGGTACCGCAGAGGCGGGTCTTCTGTGTGTGCGCATCGAAGCTTGCATCAGATGAAAGCCTTGGTCATCAGTATATGGGGGTTGTGTACCACCAAAGGAGAAGTCAGATTGCAAGTACCAGTGAGTCCTATGGAGGGGACTTGATTATACAAAGGTATGATCAGAGCGGCTAGAGAGTTGGACTGCTTCAGTGCTCACATTCGCTTAAGGGAGCCTGGCAAGTCAAAGAATAAAGCCAAGTAAGCGAACGTTGCTACCAAGTAAGCGAACGTTGCTACCAAGTAAGCGAACGTTGCTACCAAGTAAGCTAAGGAGAATAGAATTGACGTGAGCCCTATAACAAGATGGCAGAGGCCATGCATGAGAGTTATAGTTTGTCTTTCCATCGACCAAGAAGAACTGCTATGAGGACATAATAGTGTCGAAGCAAGTGGTCGAAAGGGGTGAGAAAGTGACAACGAGTCCAGTGGGGCTTACTACCTAAAAGCAAAGCATCGGTTAGAAAGGAGGTGGACTCGAAGGAGCACCACAGTGCTGTAGAGGCAAATCTACCGATCGCGAAGAAAAGGATAAAGATGCAAGGTAACGAATAGTAGGGCTATGGGCTTGGCAGCACCATGGTACCACAGAAGCATGACTTCCATGGAGTCATCGATCCCTTGCTCTTATGGAGGGAGAGCATTAGTCATAAAAGGGGTGAAGGAGGTGGAGAATGCAAAGGCAAACTCTAAGTACCAAGACAGGGTGGAAGGGCAGAGGCTAAGGAACTTCATAAGACCGGTGTCGATAGACTTCTCATCAAGATAGCCGAAAGCGGGGGACTTCGGGTTGATGCAGGAGTGCTCGACCAAGGAACGAAGTAGGCAGTATGCAATACTGTACCTTTCTACTCAGAGGAGTAGGCGACAAAGGTGATGGAGAAGATAGTATAATCCCAGAGGTGATCAGATATATCAAAGACTTACTCCAAGTTGGGGAACTCCAAGTTGGGTAAACTTTTTGCTCTTTTCGGGCAAAACTTCTTGCATTCTAGAAGTTCAATGGCAATGGGAAGCCGAATCATAGTAGCTAACTCAATGCAAGGAGTGCAAACACTTCAAGTGCTTCAGAAGTGTGAGCAAAGAGTAGGCAAATGTTAGTAACTAGCTCAATGCATGAAGTACAAACTCGAGGAGGCAGGCGAAATCAAGTAACCTTTGTCTTCTCAACTCAAGAGAATGGGAGAAATTGAGTACACCAATTCGCTTACTTGAGCAGGTAAGCAAAGCCAAGTAACCTTGCCTTCTTAACTACTAAGAGAATGAGTGAAGTAACGTATCCCAGTTCTCTTACTTATCCATAAGTTCAGTGACCCTTCAAAGAAAGCTTATAGAACACAATAGTTGTCAAATCCTCACCATTGGTAATCAGTATTACTGAGAGTAGATTGTCCGCTTCATTTTCCAATTGACTAATCGAAAGCTGGAGTGATACGAATATACTTAGAAGTGACAACTAAAAGTGGATGAAGGATCAATGGGTAAACATTATAGAGGAAGGACCTCAAAAACCTTAAAGTCTGCGAGGTGATGCTCGTCAAAGTTCCAACAAGCATCCACCCAATTCAAGCAATATGAGTATACTACAATACTGGCGTATAATAAGGTAGGTTTTTTCCTTCATCAGAAGGATCCGCGAGAACCAACAAGGATCAGCATAACTCAACCAACCCGACACTAGATTCAGTCATTGGTGAGTTGAAGCAGCAAAGCAGATTATAGTTCGACTACTCAACAATAGTGGCGGAGAGCGGTTGGGAGCCAAAGGATTGTGCTGTAGCCAAAGCAGAAGATTGAAGATTCAGCATAATGGGGGAGATGCAACGTCTACAATGGCTTCGACGAGGACGTCAAAGGAATAAGTGCAGGAGAATGTCACATACAACAATGTAAATAAGGTGTTCAATGAAATGTTCATGTTTGTCCATGACCTTCGATTTATGTACATACCTTGTACAACAAGTAACGGGCTTGCAGTAGACTTAGGAGCCCTATTTTGGTTTGCTTTGTGGCTAATTTTGGCTTATAAATACGAGTATGTTTTGTAAGCACTTGTGGGGACTTTGGTCTGTAATGGACCATTATCCTTTCTGTGCAACCTTTTTAAGTTTGTAATGTCCATGGGTATAATTTGTATCTGGCTTTATAAAGTATTTGCTTGAGTAGTTGTTTGTGGATCTCGATAGAATTGCTTCTTCTGGCCCATTTTCTTATTTGTAAGTCTAAGAGACCATAGAAAATCTCAGGAAAGGCTAATCTTTGTGACAAATACGTATAGGTGTCGCACGGCTTAGGAAAAATCAGCTAAGCCTGTGATAGGAGGATGGCTATAGGAGAGGCAAAAGGGTAATGCCACTTACACAACTACACCCTTACGCTGGGACTTTGATCCCTATTTAAGATGTAGCCACCCCCCCCCCCCTCTTTTAAAGGAAGCAATTATCAATTTTATGTCAACCTTGTGCTGAATCTAGGAGGGAGGAACCCCTATAGCATTCTAAGGGTTAATCTCCCTCAAGAATCAAAATCTCTAGTGCGCCTTCTAGGGTTCTATTAGATGGCAGTGAAGGTTTGATAGAATTCGACGAAGTTCATTGCAATGTATGCTGCCTTGCAGAAGCAGGATTGTCGTCGAAGAAATAGTAGTTTCTCAACAAAAATTCCAATAAAAAATTATGATATTTGGGGCTATGTTGTTAGGGGATTAAGATGAGGAAAAGATAGTTGCAAATCTGGAAAAGATGGTAGTGAATCTGATAAAGTTTTGATGAAAGATCACTGTGGTATATGTTGTACTACCGAACAGAATTCTCGTCAAAGATGCAGCAGTTTCTCGACGTTAATGCTAGCAAAAATCTGAGAAATTTATAGTGAATTCCAATATCAGAATCTCGGTTCAGATGGTGACAGTAGTAGTAACTTAGATCAAGAAAATTTTGATAGCGTAATGGTAGGAAAAGTATTGCAAACAAGATCGTAGAATTCTTATCATAAAATTTTAGCATTGCGCAATGAAGAATTATAGCACTATAATTCTAGTTTTAGAAAGATTTTTTCTTAGAGATCAATCTCAGATGAAATCTAAGAAGATCTATGAAATTATGTAAAAGATTTGGCCAAAAAGGATGATTAAAAGTTTAGTTTTAAGAGACCAACAAGCGGAAGGTAAATTCTTCATCGTAAAATTTTAGCATTGCACAACAAAGAATTACAATGCTATAAGTCTAGATCCAGATAGAATTTTTTCTAGAGATCAATCTTAAATGAAAGCTAAGATGATCTAGGAATTTGTGTAAAAGATTCAGCTAAAAAGGATGATGAGAAGTTTAGGTTCTAGAAGCAACAATCAGCTAAAATTTTTCTATCGTGTTTCCCCTTCGCAATGATGATAATATTTATGACGGTAGAATTTTACAGCAGGAAAACTTTGGAAAAACTTCTCCCACAGAAAAGATAAAGGAATAGTAGTAGTAAGAGGCATGAGCTTTGGAGTTTTAATTAGATATATAATGTTGACGCAGAGGACGGTAGCAGATTGATGGATCTGTGGCTTCATAGGCGACGATGAAGGCGATGTCAAAAGTAATTGTAGGAATTGTGTGGGAAGGTGGAGGTGGTAGAGATGGCTACAGGGTAGTAGGAATGTGGCTTTGATACCAGATGATAGAACCCCATATAGAGCTCTATAGATTTTGATCTTTGAGGGGGATCATGATAGAACCCTAGAAGGAGCTCTATAGATTTTGATCCTTGAGGGAGATCAACCCTTGGAACGTTGTAGGGGTTCCTCTCACCTAGACTCGGCACAAGGCTGAATTAAAATAGATGATTGTTTAATAAAAAAAGGTGGAGGCTACATGCTTATATAGGGCTCCAAACTCTAGCCCTAGGGGGTACTTGCCTAACTAAAATTATCCTTTTGCCTCTTCTATAGCCTACCTGCCTTAGCGGGGACAGGTGGCGGCTAGGTTGGCTCTATAGCCAACCTAAGCAGGGGGAAACCCTAGCCTACCAACCCAGTAAGGGGGGCGACGGCTACTAAGACCTAAGGGTTAATCTAAACCGTAGTAATACTCCTTTATAAAATAGGAATGACTTTATTACAATCTAGTAGGGTTTTATTGACTACTTCTAGGGAGATTAAGACTCAACCCTGCTAGAGTCTTATAAAATCTGCTCTCTTAAAATCAACCTTGTCCTTAAGACTGAAGTTCCATGAACTTCGGGAACCAAGTCTTTAGCTCCTCATCAGCTTAGGTATCGGTTGGAAGATCTTGAGCTGAGTCATTGTCTTTAAATTTCCTTTTGAGGTCGGATACTTGGAGGATCGACTATAATTTTAATCTGGTGCATGGATTGACCTCCAGGTTAGGGCCCTAATGTGATCCCCAATTTTGCAAGGCCTAAAGAAATAAGAAGACCACTTTCTTGAGGCTTGAATTTCGTGCTGGTGGAGTTGGAGATGAAGGGGGACTTGATCTTTCTCAAGAAACTTTCTTCTACTCTGATATTTGTCAGGGGGAAGTTTCTTCCTTGTATGGGTTGCCACATGGTTGCTTTGTAATAGTAGTCATGCCTTCTTCTGGAGTGAGGATTGTCCTCTGATAAAATCTCTAGTGGTGTAAGCTCGATCTGAGTCTAAGGTGGGTAGGAGTGGTGATTTTTCAGGGCCCATTTTTATGTTTTCATGTTATTGACAATCTTGCATGAGGATAGTGTTGATCCCCACTCTAGATGTGTCTACTCTAATAATAAACACCTGGCCATGATTTGGTGTGGATGACAACATAATCGTGAGGGCTATAGTTCCACTCGGCCAAGGCGGTGCATCTTTCTTTATAATGAGAGGGATGATGTTCATGCTTCGTTGAGTCCTGTGAATGATCCTTCCTGTTTTCTGATTTTGCCATTGGAGGGACTCAATTTTCTCATAGTCTTGGGCCGTAGATTAGATGTCATCATCAAGGAAGTCTTTAAGTATCATGGTCCGATCCTGAGAAAAGTCATGAAAGTCACTTGAGATCAGCAACAATGGTGAGTTCGATGGGCTCTAACACTTTAGAAATAACTTATCTCCGGAGAAAAGGATGTAGAGATGTGTCGTAGCGAGAAATAAGTATGATCGAACAATCTGTATCTCGATCATCTCTTGGATGACCCTTTTATTTTTAACCTTCTGAGGTTATAGGAAGTAATCTGGTCGAGCAACAATTGATAGAAGTTTTGACCTATTCAGCATAGGGTGGTCGGATAGGTACAAAGGAGGTAATCGGCTAAGTTTGGTGGAGACGTCCAAAATTTCAGCAAGCTATGGGAGAGGGTTCTTATCTTCAATCTCATGAAACCCTTTAATTTGAATTGGGAAACCACTAGATTTTTCTTTTGGTACCCCCTCCAAGTGTTGTATTGTGGTTATAGTCACTGGGCAATCATCAGGATACACCACTTGGTACCCCCTCCAAGTGTTGTATTGAAGTGCAACTAGAAGTGCCCGCAGGTAAAACTGATCCTCTAGGAGCAAGATGTAGTTGTTGATTTTTTCCTCCTCCCTCTTGATGGTTTTGATATACTGCTTGGCATTGATTGGTTGTCCAAGATTGGAGATATTTTCTGAAATTTTTCAAAGCTAACTATGAAATTTTTCAAAAAAGGAAAGCAGGTGATGTCTGATGATTGCCGCTACCCCCTAGTCAGCTAAGATAGGGGCTGTGTGGGTGGTCGATTATGGTGTATCCTTCTCCTTGGGCTCGAGAGTCATATCTTTAAGTTTGAGTTCTTTAGTGGGCGCAATCATTAGTGGTGTCTCCTTTTTACATTTGTGTTCTAGGCTCCACAGTTTATCACAATACCCACATAGGCCCTTTGTCGATCCGTCATGAAGGTCTTCTCTTATTAATTTCTATGGCTAAGGGGGTCAGCTGATAGTAGGAGGCGGTGAAAACTTTGGTGCCACTAGTTAGGGAGCAACTCTAGACTTTCGAGCTTAATAGTTTAATCGCTCCTCTTGATGTCACGCAAAGGAGATGGCTGCCTTAAGTGTATATAGCTATCGTGCTTTAACTTCTTCCTGAATCTCCAGCTTCAAGCCCTTAATAAATGTCCAGAATATCTATTTTTTAGACCAATCATAAGTTTGATTAGATAGCCTTTCAAACCTGGTTTGGTACTCTTGGATGGTGGAGGTTTGATAGATCATCGCTAGTTATTCGCTAAGGTTCTTTTTACAATCCAAATTTGTACCGCGTTGTGATCTTATTGGGCTCAATGATCAGCCCAATCTAAACTCCTCAAAGAGAGCCTGTAATTTAACATCCATATGCATCTCAGGAACCTCCAATTTGACTTCGAATAAGCCCACCGATGTCATGATATAAGGATCTCCAACCTGTCAAATCAAACTTATTAAAGAGTGTAGAGGCAATCTTCAGATTGAAGGCAGCAATGGTAGTATTGTCGGGGCTATGGTGGTCAAGTCTCCAAGTGGAGGATGGAAACTAAGGGTAGCAGCAATGGTGGAGGAAGAAAATGGCAGTAGTAACTTCGGTAGTGGTCCTTCGGTGATGCTGCAATGTTGATGTTGTAATGTCATCGAGGCTGCAATTTTTTAGGTGGTTAATATTTGTCAAAAGATGACAGCCAAGAGATCTAAGTCGAAAGGTAGTAGCGATGGCGAATAAAGAAGAGGGCAGCAGCAACATCGGCCGCGGCTACGGTGTGACTTCGTGGCTGCAGGTGGCGGTGATTACAGTAAGGGTGCAGCTGTAATAGAAGGAAGATAGGGCAGCGATGTACATGACTATTGCAGAGGAGGGCAGCAATGGTATGGAGTGAGAGATGGCTATTGTTGTATTCAATTTATTGCTGGCTGCAATCAATATAGTTGGCAGTCAACGATTGTTGCGGGCTGCGATGTAAACAGACTACAGCGAAAGATCACTGTTGGTAGCTTTTTGCCGCAACCATCATTGTTGGCTATGATCAAGGAGGATGGCAGTAAGAGGTCACTATTAGCAGTGTTGAGCAGTGAAAGATGTATGCTGCGGTTGAAGGGATAAGGGAGATTGGGCGGCTAAAAGGTTGGTGGACCGAAGGCTTCGATTTTTGGGTGCAGTTTATGGTTATTTTGAGTGCAATTTGGGGTTCTAGTTTTATGGAGTTTAGGCTACGAATTGGTGTGATTTTAGGGTTGTGATAGCAATAGATGAAGGTTAGGGAAATAGATTTTAGATTTGGGATAGATGGCAGTAAAAGTAAGTGTCTCGGTAAGGAAAGTTGGCTAAAAATGTAAGTGGATCGATAAGAAAGTAGACTGACTTGGGTGGCTAATTTGGGGGGCTATTTGGATTTGGTTTAGAGTAATATTTGGAAGGGTTTTTACTGAGGATGGTAGGGTTTGGAGATGAGGAAAAGAGAGTCCAAAATCCCACAAAAATAGTACTCAAATCTGATAGAATTCGGTGAAAAGAAGTGTTGCGATGTGCTATCCTGCTAAACAAATTTTACGTCAAAGAAATGATGACTTCTCGACATAATTTCTAGAGAAAAGTTTAAGGAAATTATGCAAAAACTCTTAGTTTAGATGTTGTCAATATCAATAGAGACTTTGATAAAATTTTGGCAACATAACAGTAATAAAATATGGTAAAAGATGCAAGGTAAATTCCTTTATCGTAAAATTCTAGAACTATGTAATGGTGAAAGATTATACAAGAAAATTAGTTCCAGAAGGAGTTTTTTTATGAAATCAAATCCAATTAAAGCCAACTTGATTTTAAGAATTATGTAAAAATTTTGGCCAAAAAGGGTAAACAAAAGTTCAGTTTCAAGTAGTAATAATCAGCTAAAAATTTCGACAGTATTTCACCTTCGCAACGATGATAACATTTGTAATAGTAAAAATTTGCAGAAAGGAAACTTTAGAAAACTTCTCCTATATATAATATGAAGGTTCTTGTAGCATTAAAGAGGCATGGGTTATAAAAATATACCAGAATTCCAAATCAAACGCAAGGGGTAGCGGCAGACTGATTTGATTTGCTGCTGGGGTGGAAGGTGGAGGCATGTGTTGTAGCAATTATAGGAATTGCTTAGGAAGGTGGAGGCATGGATGATGCCTATAGGGGCAGCAAGATCGCTGCTCTGATACCAAATGATAGAACCCCATAAGGAGCTCTACAGATTTTGATCCTTGAGGGGGATCAACCCTTGGAATTCTGTAGGGGTTCCTCCCTCCTAGACTCAGCACAAGGCTGAATTAAAATAGATGATTACTTAATAAAAAGAGGTGGAGGCTACATGCTTATATAGGGCTCCAAACCCTAGCCCTAGGAGGTGCTTGCCTAACTAAAATTATCCTTTTACCCTTTCTATAGCCTATCTGCCTTAAAGGAAATAGGTGGCGGCTAGGTTGGCTCTTTAGCCGACCTAAGCAGGGGGAAACCCTAGCCTACCAACCCAATAAGGGGGGCGACAGCCACTAAGCCCTAAGGGCTAATCTAAACCCTAGCCATACTCTATTATAAGACAGGAATGACTTTATTACAATAAAGTAGGATTTTATTAACTACTTCTAGGGAGATTAGGACTCAACCCTGTTGGAGTCCTATCAGATCAACCCTTGGAACGCTATAGGGGTTCCTCCCTTCTTGTAGTCGGCTATATAGCTGAATTATAGATTAATCTTGCTTGATGGAAAGAGTTGAAGGCTACATACTTATATAGGCTCTAAACCCTAGTCTCAAGGGGGTGCTTCCTAAGTGAATTCCCCCTTTTACCCCTCCTATAGCTACCATGCATAAATAAAGGGGGTGGCTGCCTAAATGGCTGCACAAGCCATGCCCATCTGCTAGAAACCCTAGCCGACCACCAACCTAGTAAAAGGAAGCAGCGACTAGGAAGCCCTAAGCTCCCAAAATAAACCCTAACCACACTTCTTTATATGATAGAAGTGTCTAGGTGGGGTTTTATTACAATCTCACAGGGTTCTTATTAATTACTTCTATGATTATTAGAACTCAACTCTGCTGGAGTCCTATTAATGTATCACTATATTTGAGTTCTAATAACTCAGTGGCTCTCTCTCCAGTTTCACTAAAGGGAGAGTTAGTCATCTTCCCATGAAGGCAAGGTTTGCAAGTTATATATGACTCACGGTCAATTGGATCTAAGTATCTATCTTTCAGCAACTTTTGAATCATTCCCTCATGTATATGACCTAGCCTACAATGTCATAGGTATGTATTATTTACCTCATCTCTTTTCCTCTTAGACATATTTATATTCATGATGTGTAAAGAAGTGTCTGACACATATGAGTCATTTATTAGGGTCCCTCTAGTGATGATCTCACCATCCATAATTATTGAACAACTATTATTTTCAAAAACTAATTTATATCCACTAATTATTAAACAAGAGATGAAAATAATATTTTTGATAATAGATGGAACAAAATAGCATGGATCTAATACAATGATACTCCACCAAGCAGATATAAGGTAACCTCCCGAAAAGTAATAGTAGCCACTCTTGCTCCATTGCCCATCTGGACTTCTATATTAATGTACTCCCACTATTTTCCTAGCGAATCATATGACACTCTCAATACATGAGACAGAAGTCTCCGGTAGACTCCTAGTGGGGATTAGAATCCAATTGGCATCTTAGTGTAACCTCGAGGGACTCGACCAATTACACTAAGCCCAAAAGGTAGGCAACTCTTGCCAATCACAACTCCTTATGATTCTCATCATATTCGGCTTCGAAATCATCATGATCTCGAGGGACTCGACCAACTATGACGTTCAGTTAAGTTATCACCATCATTATAAGATAAGTCTGATTTAATGATATTTCCTCAAGGGGCTTGACTAAGTATACCATGTCCTCAGGTCACCAGTGATCTCTCTATATCGTAAGCAAGATCTCAATCACGTAGATAGGTGAGCCTCGAGGGACTTGACTAACTCAACCTATATCGTGATTCCAGTTCTTCCTATAACGATGGAAGGCAATGTGGGTCAATCTTATCACCTCACGCTTACTGACTTAATATTATTGTAAGAGTGGTTTTTGTTTTGTATCGGTCTCCTTATATATCGTGTCTCACACATACATATTTAATATATATATCTACATCGTATGTAAATATATATATATATATATATATATATATAGTAGGCATACAACACATCACATATGCAAGCCACACCGGATAATCAAGAGTTGTCACCTAATATGATTAAGCCCGAGCCAATGGGCCTAATCACTCATAATAGGATCTATGTGTGCATTAGCGCACCTCCATGCCCTGTCATTATTGATCTTATCATTATCGGTTCTATCGGATCCTCATCGCATCACCACGCATTGTGATCTCCCACCACAGCATTATGGGTCCCACTATCACCTCCATGCTCTAGTCGTGCCCCTCTATGTAATTACAAATAATTACAAGCATGCAGACGCGATAATAAATGAGAAAAATGGAGGCTCGTAGGTATAGATGATGATGATAATATATTGATTACCTAAGGAAATCGTATATCCATGTATTTCAGATCGAGATGGAGAGGATGAAGGAAGTCAAGCATCTTCCTCTCTAATGGTATCCACATGATGAATCTCTATAGCAGAACTCCTCCAATCTGATCTCACAACTCCTGTGTAGAGGGAGGGAGGAGAATAGGACGGGGTGACCAAAGCTGCAGCTTATCAACCATGAACCTCCCTCTTATTTATAGAGAGCCACCAAAAACCCTAGTGTTCCTGCCTTAGTGGGTATTGGATTTTCATCCAATAACCCACTAACCTTACATTATCGGATCTCAATCCAATAATCTCCTCAGGCCACTAATTGGGCCTCAAGCAAAGAGCCAATCAGCATAGGGTCTCATCTAATGAGAATAGGGGCTAATTGGATCTTCATCCAATCCTTTATTCGCTGAAACATCCACCATACGCCCGATACCAAGCTGGCCATGAATCGCTCCCATCAAAACTCCTTCCGATATAGTAAATTATTATCTCCTCAATAATTCACTAGAGTCATCAACTACAGATGTACTAGGCCATGACGCCATAGTCCTTAGATGTTACAAGGGGATTGAATCCATCGGACCTGTTTGTCCTTAATTACGTGTAACCATAATCCTTCATCCAACTAATATCCCAAAGATTATATATTGGATATGGTATTATCAGGTCACATACAGAATCTGTCTAAGTCCCGCTTTAATCAGATTCTCCTAGAGAACTCCTTTTCTCTCAATCCGAATAACCCTAGCTAGGGATTTATCCAAGCAAGCACATATGGGATATTCCTCTCGTGATACTGAGAGTGGATGATCTTCTATTAACACTCAATTGTCTTCGTAAAGTTGGCTACCGATCTCGATAACTAGTTGTACTAAATCTGAAACTTTCCAAACCTATAAGTCTGGTATTAAAGAAAGGAGTACTAATACAATACATCCTTGATGTCTCAAGTCTAAGGACCAAATATATAATTGAGACTATGGAATCATTGTTTGACATTAGGTATCATTAACCATACAACATTCTATAAGCGGATCAATCGTCTCCATCATATGGATAGGTATATAGTACACCGATTTGTCTAGTTATCTCGATGTACCTCTTGAGTAATCAATGACCGTGATTATTTAGGACATGTATTTAAAGGTGAATCGATCTCATTATCGTGATCCCATCACGATCTTATTTCAATTGCACAAAACTAAGGACATCACAATATATATGCAACATATAATATAATGTGAGAATATGCCAATATTAATCATAAGTAAAAAGATCACGTAGTGTATCACATGTGTTATCACTCACGTGATTAGCTTATACGGTGCCTATAACCAGCAACTGACACACAACAACACTGCCTCTGCTTTCTGCTATCGCAGTGCACTCGTGCCTCTATCATTCCTCCCCTTGCTGTTGTAACCGCTTCCCACCGCTACCCTTCCTTCACTATCGTCATTGCTTCCCACTACCTAGCCACATTAACGGCGCCCCCCATCAGTGGCCAGTAGCCCGCCTCCACTGCCATAGCCATTGTTGCTATCACCGCTACCTCTTCCTTCCCCTACCTCCTTCGTTGCTTCCCCTACCACTGCCATCTTGCAATTGCCTCAATCGCTTGATGCCACAACTGCTCCCCGTTATGCTATCTCCCTCTACAGCAGCCACTGCCTTCCTCCTCCTCAATCGCAGCCTTACCTACCACGCAACCACACCACTATCCCCTTCTGTAGCCCTCAATGTCCCCTACTATAGCACTCTGCCTCCCTTGCTATAGTCATTGCCATACAGCCGCACTATTATCCCCTATTATAGCCCTTACCGTCCCCAATCGCAGCCCTCACTGGTGCCCACCGTCGTTGTCCCTCCCTAGCCAACGCGGCCTCTTGGAGCCACACAGCTGTCGACCGCCACTATCCCTTTCTTTCCCCGTCATGCTACTTCCCACTACGATACCATAGCCACTTTTGTCGCTACCACCATATTCCCTTTTTAGCTATCCCTCGCTTCCACAGGCACCCACTTCCTCTACAACCACACTAAATGCAGTGTTACTGATGCGATGGCTATGGATGATACACTAGAAGCAAGGTTTAAAACCTTTGAGACCTGCATAGAAGATAGATTGTAAGAACTCCTCCATGAATTCAGAAAAAGTCAATCTAAAAAGTATGATCATGGGTAGGACACAGGGTACCCACACATAGAGGGTGGAGCTTCCCAAAAGGGAAGATGGAGACCCGATCGGCTAGATCTCACATGCTGAAAAGTTCTTTTCATTTTCACAGGACTCCAGAGGAATCCATGGTAGAGATAGCTTCCACTCAACTCAAGGGTGATGTGATCCAGTGGTATGATTTGTACAAGACCTATCACTGAGTCTCTTCATGGGACAATTCAAGAGAGAGCTCTTGATTCACTTCGGACTATCAGAGTAGAAGAATATTAATGTACAACTTGTCAAAATCTATCAGACTTCTATAGTACAGGAGTACTAGAGTAGATTTAAGTACTTGTCGAACCAAACCTGTGATTAGTTCGAGATACAATTGGTGAGAAAATTTATTGAGGGACTTAATCCCTAGATTCAATGTGAAGTTAAAGCTCGCCATCCTCACACCATGATAGCAACCATATCATTCGTTAGTGTGCATGAAGGAAAAAATCAATGTAGACACTTGTTGAAATAGAAGCTTCTATCGTTAGGAAAAATCAATAGAGGACTTCAAAGTGGTCAAAATAGATAATCACAAGCAAAAGCAGCTTCTGACGATCGAGCCAACTAAGGAGGAATAAAAAATTGACAATGTAGAGTCCAATCATAAAAGCTATGCCAAATTCGAAGATAAGATTACTGATGGATGAATCCTAACTTATGGTGACAAATATTTAAAGGTAAAGCTGATTATACAGGGAAACAACTACTTGTGGATTTTCTTTTGATGCTCCAAGAAGACTTTGAAGTGGTGATCCTCAAAAGAAGACATGGTACTACCACTAGCCATCAGATGAAAAGGATTCTTTAAAAAACTACAATGACAACTATACGAGAAGACCAAATAATTGCTTACACCAAGTGGAGACTCTACTTAATCGATCAGAGAGTCATGATGTATGGCAAATATTAAAGTGCTCCCAAAATATGATACTGCTCAGCCTTGGGACAAGGCTGATTTGAAGTAGGCAGGTCTGTTAGGACCTTAGCTAGGTCGGGTCCATCGGTTCCCAATTAATTCAAGTTAAGTCATGTTGGTCTATTAAGTCAGAATCAGTTATGGGTCGAGTGAGCCCAATCGATTTAGTTATGAGTTGGTTTTTATCTTCGGTTAGGATGAAGTCAGTTATTATTTTCAGTTAGGAGATTTTTATCAATTAGTTAAGAGTCCAAATTTAGTGGGAC
Organism: Ensete glaucum; assembly: GCA_021527575.1. Lineage (NCBI taxonomy): Eukaryota > Viridiplantae > Streptophyta > Magnoliopsida > Zingiberales > Musaceae > Ensete > Ensete glaucum. Next base: position 42,219,171 of record CM038551.1, on the reverse strand, counting down.
TCTGAGTTTAATCCTAGAGGGGCTCTGTAAATAATGGTGTAAACTATTTTTATCAAGAAAGCAATGAAGTCTAGTTTTGGTCAAAAGGCAAAACCCTAGGAGGCAGATCCCCTCGAAGTGATCTAGGAGGTCTGATCCCTTCGAAGTGATCATTTATCCCCTTTTTTCATCTCCATCCATGATAGAATCCTATGGGGTTCTATCAAATCTACCATGAAGATATGGTAGGGTTCTTAAATTGATATATAATTAATTTAATTATTATTATCTAGTAGTTCTATATGATGTGTACATATGATGTATAATGTGAACGGATGATGATGGACCGTGTGATAATGTGTATGTGTGTATGTGATTATTATTATTATTATTATAGCCTATGAACCGCCTTCACTTTCTCATTTATATGATTGGGCCTGCATGTATGTAGTTATGTTGTAATTATACGAGAGGGCATGTTGGAGCGTGGAGGTGCTAGTGCGATCTATGAGGTCAAGATGAATTATCATCGGGCGTAGAAATGCATCGACGTGCCAAAAGGATCGATAAGGATAAGATGGATGATCATAGGACATGAAGATTCACCAACATACATAGACTCTTTTGTGAGTGGTCGAGCCTTCTAGCTCAGGCCTGATTACATTAGTCGTTAGTCCATAATAATCTAGTATGATTGCTTATATGTGATATATGCATGTCTATGCACCTACTAGAAAGGTGTGTGTGTTTGACATTTTATATTTAAGTATGAGACCAAATTAAGAAACCTCTTCAAAATTAATATTAAGTTGATGAATGTGAGACAACTAGATTTACCCATGTGGCTTTCCATCATTATAGGCGGAGATCATTTTTCGATATAGGTTGAGTTGGCCGAGTCCTCGAGGCTCACCTATATTGGATTTTGAGATGTTGCCTATGATATAGAGATCCCACCAGTGACCTAAGGACATAGTATGCTTGGTCGAGTCTCTCAAGACCATGATGGTTCAGAGGTCGAATAAGATAGGAATCATAAGTATTTGTTATTGACAAGAGTTACCTACCTTTTTGGACTTAGTGTGATTAGTCGAGTCCCTCAAGGTCATGATAAGACATTGATTGGATCCTGATCCCCACTAGAAATTTGTCAGAGATTTTCTATTCACATACTGGAGGGAGTTGTGTGTTTCGTAAGAAAAAATTAGAAGTGAATTAAGATAGAAGATCATATCTTAGTTTTTTTGTAAAATCCAAAGTCTGCATGTTATTTACATTTGCTACATCTTTATTTTCAAAAAAAATTTGCTTTTGAATCCTTTACATAGCATACTTGATGTCAAATGCCTCACTAGTCTAAATTACACAAATTGGCTCCATAATCTAAGAATCGTTCTCACAGTGAAGAAAATAATATATGTCCTTGACACAATAATGCTTATACTAGAGGAAGGAGAAAGTGAGGATGAGATTGCTCGCTACGTGAAGTACATAAATGATTTCACTCTTACTAAGTATTACATGTTGGCCTATATGACTCCCAAGCTACAAAGGTAGTATGAAAGCATAGATATTAGTGCTTTCCTCCTTTATCTTTGTCGATTATTTGAGGAACAAGAAAGGACTCAGTGATATGAGATATTTAAGAGTCTCTTCTATGCTAGGATGACTGAGGGGACATTGGTTCAAAACCATGTCTTTAAGATAATTACGTGGATTGAGAAGCTCATAGATCTATAAATGGTCCTAGAGGATAATTTATGTGTGGATCTCATACTTCATTCTCTCTTAGATTTTGTTTCATAGTTCATTATGAATTTTAATATAAATAAGCTTGAGGTGACTCTCCTTGAGCTCCTCAATATATTGAGAGAGGATGAGAACACCATAAAGAAAGAGAAATCTATTCTCTATACTTGTGAGACCAAATAGAAAAAGGGGGCAAAGGAGTCCCTTAAGAAGGGCAAAGGTAAGGGTAAACTGGAAAAAATAAAAGTTGCTAAGAAAGACCTGATAAAGGACAAAGGTGATACTTCCTCTACGGTAAAGACGGGCACTAGAAGAGGAACTACAAAGAGTACCTTGCAAAGAAAGCGAAACAAAAGCTTGGAAAAGCTTTGAGTACGTTCATGATCAATCTTCATCTATTAGAAAACTATGATAATTTATAGGTATTAGATATTGGTAATGTATCTCATACTTATAATTTATTACAGGTTCTGGCAAGGCCTAGGAGATTAGCAAGAGGCGATGTGGACCTCAGGATGGAGAATAACATAAACTGTTGGAGAGGTCACCATACATATGCTTGGTGGAGTTATTTTTGCATTAAATGCATGTTATTTTGTTCCTTCTATTATCAAAAATATTATTTTTATTACCTATTTGATAAATAATAGATAGAGACTAGTTTTTAAGAATAATGATTGTTTATTAATTATAGATGATAAGATTAGCAGTAAAGGAACATTAATAAATGGTCTATTTATATTAGATATTGCTCTACATGTCATGGGTGTTGGTGTGTCTAAGAGTAAGAGAGATAAGGTAAACAATGTATACCTGAGGCATTGTAAGCTAGGTCATATCCACGAGAGAAGAATCCAAAGATTGCTAAAGGAAGGATATTTAGATCTATTCAATTATTAATCATACGCAACCTACAAATCTTGCCTTCAAGGGAACTTAACTAGCTCTTCATTTAGTAAAACTAGAGAGAGCTATTGAGTTGGTAATACTCGTACATACTGATATGTATGGTCTTATGTTAATTCAGGCCATAGGTGATTACTCATACTTCATTACATTCACTAATAACTTTTCTAAGCATGTATATGTGTACTTAATGAAGTAGAAGTCCGAAGCCTTGATGAAATTTAGGGACTATACAAATTTGTAGGATACATCAAGAAAACTTGTGGGTATTATTTCTATCACCTCAAAGATAAATAAGTCTTTATTGCTAAGAGGACATTGTTCCTTCAGAAGGAACATATTCTTGGTGGAAATAATGGGAGCGTGATAGAGTTGAGTGAGGTTGGAGAACCTACCTTAGGCACTATTTCAAAGGACGAGTCTGTTTAGGTACCTAAAACATAAGTTTTAACTTTGCGTTGGTTCGAAAGAGTGTCCCATCCTTTAAAGATATATGTGGAAGATATCAGGGGAGAGGATGTTATGGATATTAATCCTCAGATCTACGAGGAGGCTATTACTAGCATAGACTCTTGGAAGTGGCAAGAAGCCACAAATTCTGAGGTAGATTCGATGTAATCCAATAAAGTTTGGAACCTAGTTGATGCACTTGAGGGCATCGTACCCATTGTATTCAAGTGAATCTTCAAAAATAAAATTGGAGTAGATAGAAAGGTGGAGACCTATAAGGCAAGGCTAGTGGCTAAGAGGTATTGTCAAAGGCAAGGTGTTGACTATGATGAAACCTTCTCACCCGTAACCATGCTAAAATCTATTTGAATTTTGTTTGCGATTACACTATGATTATGAGATCTCACAGATGAACGTGAAAATTATATTCCTCAATGATAACCTTGAGGAGAAGGTGTATATGATACAGCTTGGGAGATTCATGTCCAAGGAGAGGCCAAATAAGGTGTGCAGATTGCTTAGGTCTATCTATAGACTAAAGCAAGCTTCCCAAAGTTAGAACATAAGATTTAATGAGACGATCAGATCTTATGACTCTATTAATAACGAAGATAAGTCATATGTGTATAGGAAAGGTAACTGAGAGTGTTATCACCTTCTTAGTCCTATATACAAATGACATCCTAATCAATTGAAGTAATGTATGAATGTTCTCCATAGTTAAGGTTTGACTATCTAAGCATTTCTTCAAAGACTTAGGGGAAGCATCCTATATTTTAGGAATTCAGATCTATAGATATAGATACAAGAGGATGCTTGATTTGTCCTAGTCTAGGTACGTAGACACCATTGTTAAAAGTTTTAACATAAAAAATTTTAAGAGAGGTCTCATACCAATGAGATATGTGATATCACTTTCTAGGAGTATATCCCCAATGAATCCTGAAGAAAGGGTAGACATGGATTGGATACCCTATGTCTCTGCGATAGGATCTATCATGTATGCTATGTTATGTACCAGACCTGATATAACACATGCTTTAAGTGTCATGAGCAGATATCAGATCGATCCAGGTTTGGAACACTAGAAGGCAGTAAAGTGTATCCTTAAATACTTAAGAAGGATTAAGGATCTTTTACTAGTATAGAGAGGAAGTAACCTCTAGCTTGAGGTCTACATGGACTCGAGTTTCTAGTCTGATGTCAATGATAGTAAGTCGATTTAAAGGTATGTGTTCACCCTAAATGGAGAACCAATAAGTCGGAAGAGTTCCAAGCAAGATACTACTACTGACTCAACCACAAAAGTGAAGTACATTGCTATGGTAGAAGTAGCAAAGAAGAGAGTATGGATGAGGTCTCATACCAATACGACATGAATATCATTTTCCAGGAGTATATCCCTAAAGACTCCTAAAAAGGTACAAAGATGGATATGATACCCTATACATTTACGTTAAGGTCTATCATGTATGTTATATTATATACGAGAAAAAATATAGCTCATGCTCTAAGTGTCATGAGCAGATATCAAGTTGATCTAGGTTTGAAACACTAAAAGATAATAAAATATATCCTTAAATACTTGAGAAGAATTATGGACCATATACTAGTATATGGATGAGGTAGCCTTTATTGAATCTTAAATTTTAATGATGAAATCGATTAATAAATTTATAAACTAATATTCTTTTAAGATAAGTGGAGGAAAGACTTTGATCATGAATATGAACTATCATAGGGTAAATTGTCAAAGCAAGAGAATCAGATGTTGGGCCGACAGAGTATCATGTTAAAGATTAGACGTCAAGCTGGAGGATTGGTTGACATGTTGAAGGATAGATTTCATACCATGAGTTCGGGCATCAGGCTAGAAGGATCAGGTATTGTGCCAAAAGATTAGATATTATGGGAAGTCAACATGCTGACAGATAGGGTGATACGTCGAAGGAAAGGATGATGCACCAGAGGTTCAGACGAAGTGTCATATAATCAAATGACATGTCAGAATGTTGGACAATATGCGGATTGCTTCATGACTGTGATAGATATCTGATTTAGTGATTAAGTCTTGATAGAGATTATTTAGTGTCAAATTGAGTTAGTATTCAATTAAAACCATGCCAACTCAATTAGGAGCCCATTGGGCCTAGACTAGGGCCAAATTGGGCTTGTTAAAAGGTCAATTTGGTGACCTAAAGTAGGCTTGGATTGTGGTACTACTAGGCCCAAGCAGTAGTACTGCCAGGCCTAGGCACCACCCAAATAGTTGGAAAGCATTGTTTTATGCTTTTTCAGATCTTTTGATGGTAGTACCGCTTGTGGTCGATGGTGGTACCATTCAGGCAGTAATGGTACCACCTAGATTGATAGTGGTACTAGCAAAGCCTAGATTCTAGGGCTTTGTTCAGTGATAGTACCGCTTGGCAATGGTATCGCCAATGCCTCGAAAACTCGAGAATTTTAGGCTCTATTTTTGAAGCCTTTGGAGATTTATAAATATCATACTCATTCTTGCTTGATGCAAGATAGAAAAATGGTGAACCATAAAGAATTCTTGAGGTTAAAAATATTATAAACTCTTGAAAGTGTTTGAGTCTCTTCCTCTTTGAGTTTAGTGATTATTCTAAGGAGGTGTGAGGTCTTATGTAAAAGAGTTTATGTGAAGGTTCTCTCCTAAGCCTAGTAAAAGGAGAAGGATTGTAACAAGAGTAGTTTATCTTCACCTGTTGGTAAGAAGATAGATAGTGAAAGCCGGTGATTTTAAGAGAAGAGGAATCAGGAGTTGACATAAGTCGGGATAATCGAACCACTATAAATCGGCCTTATCATTGCTTACTGATTTACTTCACTTACTATCCTCACTTGCACTCTTAGTTAAATGTATTTTCGACTAATATTTTCATTTGAACCTTTTTGAATTAGATTCATTTGTGATAGCACTAATTCACCCACCCACCCCCCACATGCACCCATACTCTCCCTCCCCCAACCCCACCCCCTCGTGCTATTATGATACTAATAGCCTCCAGGTTATGGGCTACATAAACTTGAGTTTTCAATTCAATGTCGATGATAAGATATGTGTTCATCCTGAATGGAGGAGCAGTAAGCTAGAATAGTTCCAAGCAATATACTACTACTGACTCATCTACAGAGGTGGAGTACATTAATGTGACAGAAGCAGTAAAGGAGAGAGTTTGGAAGAAGAAGTTTATTATAGATCTAGGAGTCATGGCGAGCAACAAGGAGCTAATTCCTTTATTTTGTAACAACAAGGTGATTTCTCAAGTAAAAAACCTAGGTCTCATTAGAAGTCCAAGCATGTTCTGAGTGTTAGGATCAATTGGCACTAAGAGAGGGGGGGTGGATTAGTGCAAGTGCTGAAAACTTTGATTTAAGAAAAAATTCTACTCAAAGTAAAAATGATATCATAAGTGTTTCATTCAAGTAGAGTAAATGAGCAATTTATAAAATGATACTAAGTTTCTTGCTTAAAGAATGTTCAGGTAAGAACATGCAAATCCAAAAGAAAATATAAGACACTCACAGATTTATAGTGGTTCGGCCTCAACTTGGCCTACGTCCACTCCTCGAGTCCTCTTCTCCAAGGTCCACCGATGTCCACTACCGATCTTCTTTGGGTGAAGACCATACCCTTACACTTCCCACTCTTCCTTTTACAGACTTAGGAGAGAACCCTACAAGCTTTACACTTACAACTCACAAGCGAAACTTTATAAAGATTACAACTCTTTTTTTCACTCCTTTGCACCCTTTTCTTTTCTTGCATAATTTTAGCACACTATTTTTATACAGAATTTCTAGCCCAATGTGTTGTGCTAAATGTAAAAAAAATTAGGATATTTATAGACCCCAATTGGCTTCAGAAATTAGAGCCAAAAATTTAAATATATCTAAAAAATTTGGGTATGGGTGGTACCACCGCTGGTGCTGATGGTACTACCACTGAAAGCTACCTGAAAAATAGGGGCGATGGTGGTACAACAGGCCAACCTGTGCAATACAATCATCAGAAATCCCAAAAAAGTGATTCCCTCCACTTTTCCAATCTCGACTTGTACCTTCAGTTAATCATTTCTAGGTCAACCAATTAAGCTTAACATGAGCTCAATCCAAACCCAAGTGTGGACCCGATTTGCTTCATTTGAGTTAATCTAGATCCTTCCAAATATAACTCAAGTAGGGCTTAAATTTATTGATGCTAACTATGATTAATTAATTATAACCATTGTAACCATCAAAGTCCAATAAGACCCTCCTAACTCCCGACAAGGTTTTTGGCAACCCCGACGATCTTCCGGCGAGTCTCTTGATCTTCTTCTAAGGAACTCCCAACAAGCCCCTGATACCTTCAGCAAGCTTTTGGTGAATCTCTCGGTGAGTTCCTACTGTATCGTCTGAACCTCGAACTGATACTTGGACTTGACTTTGGCCCATATCTGATTATAATTTTCTTTCTCTATCGTAGTTAATCCTACATCAATTATCTCTAATACACATGTTAAATCAATAAACCATCAATTAATTTTATCATCAAAAACCAAGATTTCTGAGGAGGTTCCACTTGATCAAAAAGATTGTCGCCCATGGTGATGTAGTAGTGGAAAAAGTTTCATCCAAACATAACATTGTCGATTCATCGACAAAGCTATTGTCTCATGTTGCCATTAAGCGACACCAAGACTTGATGGAGATCATGCATATGAGTGATTAGCTTTAGGTCAAGTGGGAGATTGCTAGTTACAGGTGCCCTATAAGCTAATCATATAAGTAATGACACGTGTGATACACTACATAATCTTTTAGTTATGGTATATTCTCATTTTATATTATATAATTAATATATTGTGTTGTCCTTCGATCTGTGCAATGACAATTGGATCATGATAAGATCATAATTAATGAAACTAATTCATCTTTTAATACAGACCCTAAAACATCTCAATTATAGGTCACTCAAGAGGGACATGAGATAACTAAATAGATCAGTGTGCTACATACCCATCCATATAATGGAGATACGGAGTCTCATAGCTGCGGGGACATTAAGGATATATTACAGGTGCTTACTGGAGAATGAGTTCACTGATTGGTCCACTTACGGAATGCTGGATCATTAATGATACATGATAATTAGACAGTGATTATGTAGTCCTAGTTATATGTTTAATCCTTAGACTTGAGACACCAAGGATGTTTTTTTTATTACTTCATTCTTTGATATCGGACTTATGGGTCTACAAGTTTTAGGTCTAGTACAATCGATTATTGAAAATGATAATCAACCTTACAAAGCTAATTGACTGTCAATAGATGATCATCTACTCTCGGTATCATGAGAAGAATATTCTGTGTGTTCTTACTACTAGTTACAGGTGCCCTGCAAGCCAATCATGTGAGTGATGAAATGTGTGACACATAGTGTGATCCTTTTGCTTATAATTAATATTGACATATTCTCACATTATATTATCTGTAGCATATATATTATGATGTCCTTGGTTCTATGCAATACGAATCAAATTATGATGAGATCACGATAATGAGATCAATTCACCTTTAGACATATATCTTAAATAATCCCAGTCATAAGTTACTCAAGAAGGACATCGAGATAACCGGACAGACCAGTATATTATATACTAGTCCATATGATAGAGGCGGCTGGTCTCAAAGCCACTTGTTTAAAGACACTAAGGATATAATACAAGTGCTCATTAGAGAATGAGTTCACTGATTGATCTGCTTATGGAATGTTATATGGTTGATGAAGTTTCAGATCTAGCACAATTGGTTATCAGGATTGGTAGCCAACCTTATGCAGGTAAATCAGTGTCAATAGAGGATAATCCACTCTCGGTATCATGAGAGGAATATCCCATATGTGCTTGTTCAAATAAATCCCTAGCCAGGGTCATTCAAATTAAGAGAGAAAGAGTTATCTGGTAGAATCCGATTAGAGAAAGATAAACTGATTTCATATGTGACCTGATAATACCATGTCCAATATATGGTCTCTGGGATATTAGTTGGATGAGGAATTATAGATACACGGTAACTGTAGATAGACAAGTTCGATGGATTTGATCCTCCGGGTACTGTTTGGGGACTATGGCGTAGTGGCCTAGTACGTCCATAATCGATGAGTCGAGTGAATTATTATGAAGATAATAATTTACTCCATCAGAAGGGGAGTGACTTATGACCAGCTTAGTATCGAGCTTAGAGGGTCACACGCATATGCTGGATGCTTCAGTGAATAGAGGATTAGATGAAGATCAAATTAGCCTCTATTCTCATTAGATGAGACCCTATGCAGATGGGCTCCTTGGTTGAGACCCAACTAGAGGCCTAGGGAGATTATTGGATAGAGATCCAATAATATAAGATTTATGGGTAATTAGATGAAGATCCAATACCTATTAAGGCAAGAGCCCTAGAGTTTTGATGGTTCTCTATAAATAGGAGGGGAGACTAATGGTTGATAGGCTACAGCTTTAGCCACCACCTCCTGTTCTCCTCCCTCCCTCTGCGCAAGAGTTGTAAGATCATATTAGAGGAGTTTCGTTGTAGAGATTATCATGTAGATGCTGCTCTAGAGGAGGACACTTGACCTCCTTCATCCTCTCCAACCGGATCTGGAAATATATGGATATATAATCTCCCTAGGTAAAACCAATCTCTCACCATCGTGATTTTTTTATTTTTATATTTTTCTCATGACCCCAATCTTTTGCATGATGATTTGATCTGCGTGGGAAACCGATTTTTTGTTTTGATTTTCGCTACATATGTAATGCTCTCGCTAAGGTTTCCTAACACTTAGGCAAATCTTTGACTAAAGTCATCTGGACTGAGAGAGAAAGAGTTCTCTGGTCTAAATTGATTAGAGTGAGACTCTGATGGATTTTGCATGAGGCTTGACAATAGCACGTTCGATATATGATCTCTAAGACTATGGATACATGGTAACTGAGGTCAGATAGGTCCAATGAATTAGATCCCCTTGTATTGTCTGGGTCAATGATATACTGGCCTAATACATCCAAAGTCGATGAGTTAAGTGAGTTATTATGAGATAATAATTCACTGAATCAGAAGGAGTTTGGATATGTGCGGCTCATGGCTAGCTCAGTATTGAGCCTAGAGGGTCATAAATATATGGTGGATGTTACGACAAGTAGAGGATTGGATATGAGATATCCTATTAACCCTTGTTTTATTAGATATCCAATAAGCCTCTATTTTATTAGATCTTTTAGGTGAAACTCAATAGGAGCAAATAGTGATTATTGGATAGAGATCCAATAATCCAGGAGATTTAGGATAATTGGATAAAGATCCAGTATCCAATAGGGTAGGATCTATTAGGGTTAAGTTGATAGAGCTCTCTATAAATAAAAGAGGGACCAAAGGGTCATAGACTCAACTCCTTTTGGTTGCCACCTCTTATTATCCTCGCTCCCCTCCTTAGTCAACAACCCTCTTGGTGGTGCAAAAGGACAGCAAGAAGGGGCCAACTCTTCTTGATCACTTTTGCAAGGTGGTTTACGAAGATTGTGTGGATTCATGCTACGAAAGGAGTGTCACTATTCATCTGTTCTGTGGATCACAACTATAGAGGAGGATATCTAACCTCCTTCATCTACGAATTTAGATCTATAATTTTAGGAATATACAATCTCTCCTAGGTAAAGCATCTCACACGTGATACTTAGTTTATTCAGTTTTTTATTTTTTGTATACCAATCTTCTCACGATGTCAGATAGATTTCTTAGGAAACTGGTTTTGTTTTTATTTTCTGATATACATGTGATGCTCTATTAAGGTTTTGCAATAATCCTGAGATCCGTCTTACCTCTCGTCAATCTCGTAAGCCTTACTAGAACCTGTAATGTACTATAGATATAAGATGTTGCTCATATCCAATACCCATGCATTATTATAATTTTCTAACAAATGGAGATTGTTTATGAGTGTACCTAAAACTTCTCTAATCTATTGTTTCATCTTCTCTATAATTAACTTTTTGCAGTTTCTCTTCCGGTGCCCATCTTTGTCATAATGGATGTACTGACTTTTGTCCTTTACCAGGTCATTCTTAGTAACCTTTGCTTTTTCCGATTTACCATTACCCTTCTTAAGAGACTTCTCTATCTTCCTTTTCTTTTTAGTCGCACCAGTAGAGATAATTAGTTTCTTTTTCTTAATGGTACTCTCAACCACCCTTAACATATTGATGAGCTCAGGAAGAGTCAACTCAAGCTTGTTTATAATAAAATTCATAATGAATTGTGAAAGGGAATCTGGGAGGGATTGAGGTACGAGGTCCACACACAAGTTATCCTCTATGACTATTCCTAGACTTGTGAGCTTCTCAATCCACTTAATAATCTTAAGGATATGATTCTGAACTAATGTCCTCTCAATCATCCTGATGCAAGAAAGATACTTGGATATCTCATATCACTGAGGCATTCTTATTCCTTAAATAATTGGCAAAGATGAAGGTTGATATAACTTACATCTATGCTTTCATACTATCTTTATAGCTCGGAAGTAATAAAGGTCAACCTGTAACACTTAGCGAGAGTGGAATTGTCTACATACTTCAAGTAGCTAACGATTTCATCCTTACTATCCCTTCCTCTAGCATGGGCATTATTGTATCAATGATATATATGATTTTTTTTTATGTTATAAGAATGATTTGAGGAGCTAATCCATGTAATTTAGATAGGTGAGGCAGTTAGAATTAAGTATGCCATATAAGGGATTTGTAAGTGATATTTTCTAAATATAAAGATGTAGCAAAAAGTAAATAATATAGATGCTTTAGATTTTGTAAAAAACTAAGATATGGTCTTCTATCTTAGTTTAATCACACTATTTTCTTGTGAAACACACAACTCCCTCTAGAATGTGAATCAGAAAATCTCAAATAGATTTCTAGTGGGGATCGAAATCCAATCGGTATCTTAGCATGACCTTAAGGGACTCAACCAATCACACTAAGCTCAAAAGATATGCAACTCTTGCAGGTAACAACTCCTTGTTATTCCCATCATGTTTGCTACTAAACCATTATGGCATTAAGGGACTCAACTGACTATGATATTCGGTTAAGTCAACACCATCGTTACAAGATAAGAATGATTCGATGATATACCGTCGATATACTCAACCAAGTATATGTTCTCAGGTCACCAATGGCATCACTATGTCATAGGCAAGATCTCAAATTCCAATATAGATGAGCCTTGAGGGACTTAACCAACTCAAACTATGTCGAAAAATAATCTCCGCCTATAATGATGGAAGACTATGTGGGTCAATCTCATTACTTCAATTTATTGACTAAATATTAACTTTAGAGGGATTTTTAGTTTAGTATTATGGTTCAATATAATATCTCACACACTTATATATATTTAACAAATATTTATTGAATCTCGGATTTTAATGATGAAATTAATTAATGGATTATTGATCTAACAAGATTGTTAGAGTTGATTGATGCAGGATTAATTATGATAGAAGGATTATTACAATCAGGGTTGGCCAAGGTTAAGTCCATGCATCGAGTCGATGTGTTCAGGAACTCACCAGGAGTGTGTCGAAAGCTCGTCGAGGGTATTGGAAGTTTGCTAGGATGGCGCAAGGGAGTTCACCAAAAGAAAATCAAGACTCGTCGTAATATTGTCTCGGGCAGTTGAAAAGCTTGCCGGGAGTCAAGATGGTCTTATAATAGATATTTTGGTAATTATAATTATATTTAATTAAGTCATAATTAATATCGCGTATGTCTAAATATGGCAAGATCAATGAAGTTACAACCAGATGATGGGCCAAGATAAAGCCTAGGCATTGGGCCAAGTTCGAACGATGCGATGGGATCTCGCCGAAAGTTCGCTAGGAGATTCACCGAAGGGATCAGGAAGCTCACTGGAAATACAAAGGAAGATTGCTAGTAAGAAGACCAAAGGACTTGCCGCAAGATTACCGGAGGTTGTCAGAATATACAGGAGTTAGGTCTTAATTAGGCTTAGTTGGTCAATAAGTATTGTAATGATTGAGTCCTAATTGAGTTGGATTTGGAAGAAATCCAAATTAACTCAATGAGGCAACTGGATCCACTATTGGGTTTGGTTAAGCTTAGATTGAGCTCAATCAGTTGACCAAAGAGTTGGTCAATGTAAAAGTCAAGCCAGAATTCAAAAAGTGGAGGGAACCACTTTTACGAAAATTTCGGCTAGTAAATCATTAGTAAGCGGTGATTGGACCGCCTATACCACAGAACCCGGGCAGTGGCCAGCAGCTTTCGATGGGTAAACTGCCTGTACCCTGGTATTCGGGCTCCTGAGCCGCATAGGTCGATAGGTAACTCGCCCGTACCCGGATTTTTCAGATATGGTTGGATTTTGGCTTTGGTTTTGAAGCCAATTTAGGGCCTATAAATACCCAAAGTTTTCTTACATTCAGGATAATACTTTTGGGGGATTATATTCTGAGAAAATATTGTGTGAGAATTATAAGAAAAAAAAGTGGTAAGGGAGAGAGCTTAGAGTTGTAAATCTAGTTTCTCTTGTAAGTTCAAGTGTAAGGGTTTGATCTTCACCCAAAGAAGATTGGTAGTTGATGCTGGTGTTCCTTAAGCAGGAGGACTCGGAAGTGGACGTAGGCCGTTGGCGCTGAACCACTATAAAATTACAAGTGTTTCATATTTGCATTGCTTGAATGTTGTTGAATTGATGCTTCTAACTTAACTAAACTCTTTGAAAGCAAGACGATAATTTCTTTTCCTTAACGTGATTATCTTTTCGACTTCCTTAACTTACTTTTAATCACTCAATTATTTCATTAAAAATGAAAAGCTTCGGATTTCCTATTCTATCTTATTCAAAAAGATTTTGCTTTAGAAAGAAAAAATTTAGCTTGCACTAATTCACCACCACCCCCCCTTTAGTGCCAATTGATCCTAACAATTGGTATCAGAGTAAGGTTATTACTCTTTAGATTAATACCCACTTAAGTAAATAGATTATTTTGGCATGAATGAGGGACATGTAAATAGATTATTTTGGCATGAATGAGGGATATTTCATTTCACATCCACTAATGTTCAATGGGACGGATTACACATATTGGAAAATAATTCATTTCTCATCTCTTTTGAATTTGATTTATGGAATATAGTTGAGAACAGATTTGAAAAATCTTCTAAACCAATGAATGAGTTAAATGATTTGAAAAGATAGAATTTTTCTCTAAATGCAAAGGCTTTGAATGCCTTGCTTTGTGCTCTTGATATGAATGAGTTTAATTGTGTTTCCGCTTGTGATTCGGCTTTCGATATTTGGCATACTTTGAAAATCACACATGAAAGCACAACTAATATAAATGAATCAATTAATAAAATACTTTACAAAAATGAACTTGAAGAACACCTTCCAAAGAACAGGAAGGATTGTGAACTAAGAATGATATATGACTCCTCAAGTGAGATCTCAAGTGATGAGAACCTTGGACATAAACTTTGAAAAATAAACCAGAAAAATTAATTAACTTGAATATTATAAAAATTATGGAAACAACCTCTTGCTATGAATGCAAGAAGTCGAGGAGCTCCAAAGATCAAATGCTCAACCAAGAAATAGAGAACCTTACTTTAATGGCGATCGTTAGTGAGTCTTTAGATTTTTCATTTTCAGAATTGTCAAGCATGTTTAATGATTTATTTAATGAGTTTAGAAAACTTAGCAAGTCTTTTTAACTGCTTAAAGTTGATCATGATTTGCTAGTTAAAAGACTTGATGAAATGCATGACTCTTTAGTTTCACCTAAACCATGTTTAAAATGTGATATGCTAGATAATGTTAAAATAGAGAATTGTATGCTTAAAACTATATTAAATAAATTTAATATAAGGAATAAATTTCTAAATATGATCCTTGCCAATAAGGGTCATATCAATAATAGACATAATATAGGCTTTGTTAGAAATATTCAACAAAAGTCAATCATATTCGTAAGAGGACCTACATTAAATGTGCCACTAAGAGTTAAATATAATTTTTATGAAAATTAGGATATAATACCTACAATTATAGTCCACATAAATTAATTTGGGTTCCTAAATGAACCATAAATAACCTTAAGACATTAGAGAAAATGGGAAGAACATGTCATGAATGACCTAATGTTAAATGGGTACCTAAATCAAAACCTCCCATAATATAAAGTTATTTCCTAATAAGGCTAGGACCACTAAGTAATGTTTTGAAAGTAGATGCTAAAGATTTGAGATTTAAGACTTTTTCAAAGCTCACTAGCCTATGTAACACTAACAAAAATAATTATTTGAATTAAGATGTTTAAAGCTTAATGATCCTTATTTCTATTATAACAAATTCTTTTATTAAAAATAGTTCATCATTATATAATTAATCTTGATGATGCATAGCTAGAGCATGCTAGAATTAGAAAGAAGAAAGTGTAGTCAAATAAAAGTTATATGTATGAAAGAATGATTTTGATGATGATTATTGTGTTGATGTGTATTAACTTGTGTTGATGATTTATTTTATTTTTGAACCTAAAAATCATATATGAAATCATCATGCTTTAAAAAAAAATTTCTTGATAACATGAGAGAATCATTCAATATAGAAAAATTATTAGATTTTGATTGAAAAATATCTCGTAGTAATAACTCTACTTAAAAATGATTTACTCTTTTGGATTTATCTTATCAAACCCTTGATTGATAATGCATAGCTAGAGCATGCTAAGACTAGAACTAAAAGAACCCAAGTTATTATTAATCAAAAATAACTCATGATGATATTTACATAAATGAGATTTTGATGATGATTGAAAAATTGGTTTAAATGTAAAACCTATTATTAAATGGTTCAAATATTGATAAAGTCTATGGAATGATTGATTTAAATGTTACATTGATTAAAATGCTATGCTTGATTTGAATGATAGAATTTTAGCATAGAACAATATAGAAAAGGGAGAGAAAGAAATCATATGAAACAACCAAATGGAAGATAATTAATCTTAAATGTCATTGTATTCTTGAAATAAATTTCAAAAGAATGATAATTCTTTTTGAAAGAATATTTCTATTCTATGAATCCTTCAACAAGAGATAAAATGATACTATTGTTGAATCTCTTTAACTACAAAAATGAATTAGAAAACTTTTAGCTATTTTTTTAAACAATTTATGATGACTTTATTGAAATGTTTTGAAAAGCGATTTTTGATGATGATTTTGGATATGTTTTCAAATAATTTTGTTTTAAAGAATGGATATGTTTGAATCTATCCAATTTCATTGATATGTTGCTTTTGATTATTTGATAACTTAAATCATAATCTTGAAATCTTAAAAATTATAATTTGAGATATTTTTATTTACTAAGATTCCTTTCATCCTAAACATGATCTTGACTTCTCAATATTTATAACTTGATATTTTTATAAGAATCAAGATCCTTCTTACTTTGTCTCCTAAGATTTCAAATGCTTTGAAATTTCATCTAAGAAGAAATGTGTCAAAATAAATCATGTTCTTGGCATTCATGATTTGATAATAATATTCTTTATGACATGATTACTTATGGATTTTTTCTTAGTATAACTTATCACCAAAATTAGTGTTTCTTAATATTATGATAAGTTAAAAATTAAAAGAGATTTGCATTATCATCAATATTTCCTTAACTTCTTGACTTGACT
Organism: Ensete glaucum; assembly: GCA_021527575.1. Taxonomy (NCBI): domain Eukaryota; kingdom Viridiplantae; phylum Streptophyta; class Magnoliopsida; order Zingiberales; family Musaceae; genus Ensete; species Ensete glaucum. Next base: position 42,202,310 of record CM038551.1, on the reverse strand, counting down.
TATATGTTATGGGAATCACATTATTGATCTCTATGATTTTTTTAAATGAGATTTATGATCTTAACAATAATAATTAAAATTTGTATTAAGATTATTCTTCTTTTCTATTAAAAAGATTTATCTTGGATAAATTAGGATTATCCCCTAAGACTTATTTGTAATATTTACAAAAGAGGGGAAAGAAAACTTATTAAATAAAATAATATCTTTTAGATTTGAATTTTAAATGACATGATATCTCTTATACTTTTTGACATAAATTGAACATGGATGAAAAGAAATTATGCAATCATATTTTTCTCTTGACAATAACAAAAAGTAGGAGATAAAATTTTTATTATGATTAGAAGCAAACATTGAATGATGAACAAGTGCTTAGAAGAAAATTAGAACTTTCTAAATACATACAAAATACTTGATTTATAATTTGAGCTTGATCTACCATCATGCCTCTTTATAAAATTCTTGATGATTTTTATCCAAATTACATGAGATGATTTTAAATGCATGAGTAGCTCTTAAACTTTTGAATCTCCTTGAATATCTTGAAGTTTTGAGCTTAATTTCAAAATTTACATCTTTAAATTGAATATTTTTGTGATATGATATTTTTTATTTCTCTAACTTGATTCTACATTCTTATTCATACAAAGTAGAGAAAGGAAATCATTAGCATTTCAATAGACTAATAAGTCTATTAATTACATTTTGAATCTCTTGAAAGTGATTTTGAAATTAAATGATATCATGATTTTGATTTCTTAGAATTATAACTTGAAATCTTTATGAATCAAAATATTTTGTTATGTGTTTTTATATTATTTAAAAGGAGATTTTTATACAAATCATGAACTTAACAACTTAAGATTTCTTATGGATAAATCAAGAGATTTTATTTTTAATTGTTTCCCCTATAAATTTGTCTCTTGATATTCACGATTTACCGTCATGAATTGTGCATCTCATCACTATGTTAATCTTTCATGATATATTTTATGTGATGATATTGAAAAATAATGTAATGGAAAAAGTTTTGCACTATCTCTTTTTGACAATATCAAAGGGAGAGCAAAATTTGTTAGCTTATAAAATTGCAAGCTTGAACAATGCAAAGGAAGTAAAAATTTGTTAGCTTGCACTTCACAAAAGAGAAGAAAGAACTTACTAAATTTATTTACTATATTTTCTTGAAATTTACATGAGAAAAATGTGTTGAGCTCATATTCGAAATTTTATATATTTACAAGATTGAGGTTGAGACCTAGAAATGCTAAATCATGAAAATATACAAATTGCTAATCTAGATTTCATGATATTAAGCATTTTGTGATTAAATTTTTGAAAACCCTCTCCATGACTTGGTATCTTATTGTTTTCAAAAAATGCATGAAGATGTGTCACATTTAAAATTTACAAGAGATAAATTTTTATCGAGAGATGAGTTTTGCTATATTTGAAATACATAAGTAGTCTTCAAATTTCTTGAACTTTTGAGCTCATCTAAATATTACTTTTAAAATTTATTAAGAGCTTTTTTCTATGATGAAATAATTCAACAACACCTCCCTTATTTCTTTCCTTATTAAAGGGGAAGAAAATTTTATAATGCATATACTAAGGGGGAGTAATGTCATCATGTGTTTTGAAATTATTAGCTCTATATTTTACCTTTTTTGTTGATGACAAAGGAGGAGAAATATATATTGATGACACGTGACATTATAAAATATTCATTGATAACACTTGATGATATAACTTGGATATTTTACGGTTCATGATTTGATAACTTGATACAAATTTATGTTGAAATTTGTATTGAATGATTGATTACTTGAATTTAAGAGTGAATGCGTCTTTTAAATTTAAGTGGTATAATTTTAGAGGGAGTTAGGAATAAATCATGTCATCAATTGATTGTCATCATCAAAAAGGGAGAGATTATTGAATCTCGGATTTTGATAAAACCAATTAATAGATTATTGATCTAATAGGATTGTTAGAGTTGATAGATATAGGATTAATTACGATAGAAGGATTATTACAATCAGGGTTGCCTAAGGTTAAGTCCATGCATCGAGTCAATGCATTTGGGAACTCGCCAGGAGTATGTCGGAAGCTTGCCGAGGGTATCGGGAGTTTGTCAGGATGGCCAAGGGAGTTCACCAAAAGAAGACCGAGACTCGCTGGAAGATTGTCGAGGGTAGTCAAAAAGCTTACCATGAGTTGGGATGGTATTGTAATAGATATTTTAATAATTATAATTATATTTAATTAAGTCATAATTAGCATCGTGGGAGGATCAATGAAGTTACAACCAGATAATGGGCCAAGATAAAGTCTAGGCATCAGGCCGAGTTCAGACGATGCGGTGGGATCTCACTGGAAGTTCACTAGGAGATTCACCGAAGGAATCGCAAAGCTCGCTGGGAACGCAAAGAGAGATCGCTGAAAGAATACCGGAGGACTTACCACAAGATTACCGGAGGTTACCGGAATATGCGGGAGTTAGGTCTTAATTAGGCTTAATTGGTCATTAAGTGTTATAATCATGGAGTCATAGTTAGAAGTTAGAGTCCTAATTGAGTTTGATTTGGAAGAAATCTAAATCAACTCAATGAGGCAACCGGATCCACTACTAGGTTTAGTTGAGCTTAGGTTAAGCTTAATCAGTTGATCAAAGAGCTGGTCAACATAAAAGTCAAGCCAGAATTCGAAAAGTGGAGGAAACCACTTTTATGAAAATTTTGACGGGTAAACCGCTGGTGAGTGGCGGTTGGACCGCCCGTACCACAAAACCCAACCGACGGCCAATAGCTTTCGACGGGTAAACCACCCAGGTCGACGAGTAAACCACCCGTACCTTGGTATTCGGGCGACTGAGCTACGTAGGTCGATAGGTAAACCGCTTGTACCCAGATTTTCTGGATACAATTAGATTTTGGCTCTAGTTTTGAAGCCAATTTGGGGCCTATAAATATCTCAAGTTTTTTTACATTCAGGGGGATTATATTCTGAGAAAATATTATATAAGAATTGTAAGAAAAAGAAAATGGGTAAGGGAGAGATTTAGAGTTGTAAATCTAGTCTCCCTTGTAAGCTCAAGTGTAAGGGTTTGATCTTCACCTAAAGAAAATTGGTAGTGGATGCCAGTGCGCCTCAAGAATGAGAACTCGGAAGTGGACGTAAGCCATTAGCGCTGAACCACTACAAAATTATAAGTGTTTTATACTTGTATTATATGAATACAACTTACTTTTAATCACTCACTTCTTAAAAATGAAAAGCTTCGAATTTCCTATTCTATCTTATTCGAAAAGCTTTTGCTTTAGAAAGAAAAACTTTAGCTTGCACTAATTCACCCCCCCTCTTAGTGCCAATTGATTTGTACTGACGAAAGCACTTACTTAGCTACTCACTTTATTTTATATTACTTTAATTTAAGCTCACTTTTGATATCGGTTTTCATCGAACGAAAATTTTACAAATCGATGTTTTTACTTTAATTTAGCTTGTAAATTTTTTTAAAAAATTAATCATATATATGATTAAAACTTGTTGGTTTTTATTTTTGTATTAATAAATCTTAAGATTAAAGATGGTTTATGCATAAATATTTATGATTTTCATGATAAAGCTTGCCTTTCAAACATGACATATAGTTTTGACATATAAGAAAAAAAAATCTTGGGCATGCTTGTATGAAATCGATCACATGAATTGAAACAACTGAAAAGAGAATAGTACTTTCCTTGAAAACTTCTTAATCTCTATCTTATCAAATTTTCAATAAGAGATTGATAAATCTCTTGAACTAAGAAATCGATTTTGATGATTTGACAAATTTGAATGATTTTTTTAATCATAAACTTTCTCATGATTTATTCACTTGAGGTTTCATTATGGGAATCAAATTTTTTGATCTTCTATGATTTCTTCTTTTTACCATTACTAAAGAGGAGAATAATGATCTTGATTATAACTTAAGATTTTTATAAATCAAGATTGTTCATTATGATTCTTTCATTTTATTAAAGAGAACTATTCAAATGAATCATGATTTATCTTTTGATTTCTCATAATTATAACTTGAGATTTTTTATGAATCATGATCTTGATGACTGAAATTTCTTATATATAAATCAAGATCTCTTATTATTTGTTCTCATATAATTCTCTCATTTAATTAAAGAGAATATTTGTCCAAATGAATCATAATGTTTCCCTGATCTTTTTTTTCGATACTCACAACTTGAGATGATGTGCTTTGATGTTTGGAACATTGTATACATAAATGGATTTTTTTTCATGTTTTGATACTCCCTTATATTTAATACCTTATGTTAAGATTAGAGCATTGTTATAAAAGGAAAAGAATTACAACATTGTATTATTTCCTTCTTTTTGACAATGACAAATGGGGAGAAAGTATTACTAGCTTACACATTTCAAGGAGATAAAATATACTAGCATGTACATTGTAAAGAGAAGCAAAAAGTTGCTATCTCAAGAGAAACAAAAATTTTGCTTAACTTTAAATTCTCTGGAACTTGGTAGCTTGCATATTGCAAAAGGAAGCAAAGATTTTGCTAACTTTCACATTTCAAAAAGAAACAAAATTGCTAGCTTGTACTTCTTAAAAGAGAAGAAAGAATTTGCTAGTTGCTCATCTCAAGAATAGCAAAAATTTGCTAAACTTACACATCTCAAAAATTGCTCGTTTGCTTGTTTCAATAACTTGCAAATTGTACTTTTCTCCTGTTTGTTGATGACAAAGGGGGAGAAGGTATAATGATAATCATACATGTTTATAATGTCTTTGGAATTAGCATGATTTTATAATGCATGCAATGATATGATCAATTGATTCTTTCAATACTCATGATGTATGCAATGATGAAATAGTGATAATTTTTTGAATTCTAAGTTTCTATCCATATGGCATATTGATAGGGGCAGTTTAGTTAAACTCTATCATCAATTGGATGTCATCATAAAAAAGGGGGAGATTATTGAATCTCATATTTTGATGGTAAAATCAATTGATAAAGTTTTGATCTAATCAGTGTTTAAGTGATGCATGACTAGCTTCGATATAGGAGAGGCAAATTGATTAAAGTAGGAAGAATCAATTATTGGGCCAGAGTGGAACATGTTAGAAGATTGGTCGATGTGTCGGTAGAAGGCTTCATGACATGAGTTTGGGCATCAGGCCAAAAGGATCAGATATTGCACCAAGGAGATCGGATGTTGTGGAGGTCAACATATCAATTGGGCAATATGTCATAAGAGAGGATGATGTGCCGAAGGGTCAGATGAAGCACCAAATAAACTAATGACATGATGGACAACATGTGATTTATATAGATCTAAGTAGTTTAGAGTTCTAATTAAGTTAGTTTTAAATGTAACTAGGCCAACTCAATTAGGAGCCCATTAAGGCATAATTAAGCCTCAATTAAAGCTAATTTAAGCTTATTATAAGGCTCATTTCATTGACCTAGGAGGAGGTACAATCAAGTCAAAAGATTCTATAGCTCACAATACAAAATGCATTGAAACATACATTTTTGAGTACCCGAGCAGTGTAACTATCAACTGCTAGTGGTAGTATTGCTAGTCGGTGATAGTACCACCTATTTCAGGTGATGGTACCACCCGAGCCTAGAATCTCGAGCTCTGTTTAATGTTGGTATTGCCTAGTGTCGGTAGGGATACTGCTAGTACCCCAAAATATGTGGGGATTTAAATTTTGGCTCCAAGATTTGAAGTCATTTGGAGTCTATAAATACCTTAGGTATTCTTACTTAAAATATTAAGAAAAAGAGTAAGAATTGTGATAAAAAAAACTTGTGAGAAAACCCTGCTAGAGAGTTGAATTCCCTTCTTTAGAAGCTTAGAGGTAGTTCTAAGGGAGAGTGTCAGGGAATAATTGTAAAGGGTTATAAAGGTTCTCTCCTATATCTATGAAAAGGAGAAAAGAGTTGTTATGGGTGATTAATATTTGCTTATGGAAAAAGATTAGTAGTGGAAGTCGATGGTCTCGAGTGAAGAGGAATCAGGAGTGGAGTATGTCACATGGACCGAACCACTATAAAATTGGTATGTCTTCTCTTCTTTGCTATTTAATTTTGATACTTACTTAGTTACTCACTTCCTTTTATGCTTACTTTAAGTTAAGCTCACTTTCGATATCAGTTTTCATTGAACAAAAATTTTATAAACTGACGTTTTTATGAAAGCACTGATTCACCCCCAACAATATACACATCATATAGGACTACTAGATAATAATAATTAATTAAATATTTAATTAATTATATACCAATTTGAGAACCCTACCATATTTTTATAGTAGGTTATCATTTACAGTCGAGAATCTCTAGCTTATTAGTTCTCTTTGTGGTCAGGAGTCCCTGGCCATAGGATCACCACAAGCAGATAGGAAACCCTAGCTGCCAGGGTTCCCCACTTGGCCATGTGCTTATCCATGGCTGAGAGCTTGCTGCTCTTGACTATAGTGCTTTTGGCCAGATTGAGAGCACAAATATTGCTCTCGACTGAGGCAGCACGCAGCCTTCGGCCTTAGTGCAGGGTAGCAACAGTTGGTGCCCATCTTCCTACATTTTGTGTCAATAATTTTGGTGACAGAGTATTACTCTATAGCATCTTTTAATCACATGAAGAGGTGTTGTCCAAAACTTATATTGACAATATAAACACAGTAAGTTATGTAGAAATCGATTCTACACGATTCAACAACACACACAATTTATAACCAATCTTCGCATAATGAACTTGACTCTGATACCACGATTAAAAAATCTCATAGGGCATCACATACGCAGCTAAAAGTAGAAAAAAAAGTTGGTTTCCTTAGAGAAATATATCTGATCATCATGCAATGATTGAGAGCGAAAAACTTATGAAACCGAAAACTACATAATATATATGAGGCATTCTCACTTAGGGAGATCATATATCACTGAAAGTGTAAATCCATAATGGTAGATGAAGGAGGTTATGTCCTCCTCTCTAGCAATGATCCATATGGTAGATGACGTGACAATGCACCTCCCTTCACAGCACAAATCCTTGTAGCTTTTGTACACCACCTCGTAGTTTTCGTGTACCACCTTGCAAAAACAAACAAAAAAGGCCGATCCCTTCTTGATGTCCTCGTGCACCATCAAAGGGAGTTGATAGTTGAGGAGGAGAAAGAGGGAGGAGAATAGGAGGAGGTAGCTAAAGAGGTCTAGCCCATAACCCTTTGGTCCCTCTCTTATATATAGAGAGACCTGTCAACTTACTTTAATCGATCATACCTTATTAAGTATTGGATCTCTATCCAATTACCCTAGCATATTAGATATTAAATTTTTATGTAATTATCCAAAGCTTAATTAAATTTGGATCTCTATCCAAATATCCACTCTAAGCTCTTATTATGTTTCACCCAATGGATCTAATAATATAGGAGCTTAGTGGATATCACATATCTAATCTTCTACTCGTTGAGTCATCCACCATGTGTATGACCCTAAGCCCAATATCGAGCTGTTCATGAGTTGCACCTGTCAAGACTCTTTTTGACTTAATGAATTATCATCTTTTGATAATTAACTCAACTCATCGATTATGAATATACTACGCCATTATGTCATAATCCTTAGACGATACAAGGGAATCTAATATATTGAACTTATTTGTCCTCAGTTACCATGTACCTATAGTCCCTCATCTATTTAATACCCTAGAGATCGTATATCGAGCATGGTAGTATCAGGCCTAAATGAAATTTATCCAAGTTCTTACTCTAATCGAATTCTCCCAAAGAACTCTCTTAATCTGAATGACCCTAGCTGGAGATTTGCTTGAGTGAAAATACATGAGATATTCCTCTTGTAGTACCGAGAGTAAATGAGTCTCTATTAACGCTCAATTACCTTTATAAGATTCACTGTCATTCCTAATAACCGATTGTACCATATCTAGAACTTTCAGACCTATAAGTCTATATCAAAGAATGAAGTACTCAAATAAGACATCCTTGATGTCTTAAGTGTAAGGACTAAGCACATAATTGGGACTCAAAATTATTATCTGAGGATCAAGTATCATTAATCATCCAGCATTCCATAAGCGGATTAATCAGGAAACTCATTCTCAAATGAGCACCTATATCACAACCCTAGTATCCATACAAGCAGCTATAAGACTAGATGCCTCTATCATATCCATGGATATATAGCACACTGATTTGTCCAGTTATTTAGATTTCGTTCCTAGTAACCTACGATCAGGATTATTTATGGTATGTATTTAAAAGTGAATTAGTCTTATTATCAGATTTTATTATACTAAGTCTCATTGCATAGATCCAAGGACATCACAATATATTAATCATATAATATAAAGTAAAAATATACTATAATTGTAATAATAAAAAGGATTATACTGCGTGTCATACGTACCATCACTCATATAATCAACTTGTAAGGCACCAGTAACTAGCGATGGCTATGTAAGACCAGGCATATGGCAAGGTATGACCCAACCTACATGACCAGGTATAACCCAGCCCATGTGACCAAGCATGACCTACCACATATAGTAAGGTACGACCTAACCCATGTGGCTAGGCATGGTCCAACTCATGTAGATAAGTACAATCCAATGCATGTGGTTAAACATGATCTTAATTTATATGTCTAGGTACGATCCAACCTATGAGCTAAGCATGACCTAGTTCAATTTTAAGGTTCAACCTAACTTGTGAGTAAGGTTCAACCTAGTCTGTGAAGTTAGGTATAGCCAGCTATATGATTGGCGCTAGATATATTATCGCTTCTCTAATAAACCCATTATAACTTAGGCCAACTTAGTACTTCATATAAACATGTGTGGTGCACGTGACCCATCCAAGACTCAAGTGAGTTAGTTCAATTAGGCTAGCACTATACGACATAGTCCAATTTCCTCTCCCTTTATTGGGTTAAACTCATTAATAAATTGAATTAGACATATTTGATTGGTTCAAGTACTTAAGTAGTTTAAATCTACTTAATTAAAATTAATCAAATCTAAATTAAACCAATCTAGAGTGACTCTAAATCGTTCTATAAGGATTTGAGGTTAGTTCTGTTAGGTCCTAATCAAATTGAATTTGGTTCAAATCAATTAAGCTATTTTAATTATGATTCTTATTGATTGAGGACTATTGAGATATTAATGTCTTATGTCTTTGTGATTTGATAAACTTAAAAGTTTTATTTAAGGTATCATTTGAAAATAATTATTGATTTTTTATTTTTTTAAGTTTATGATATTGATATGATTAATGTGATTTGATAAACTTAAAAGTTTTATTTAAGGTATCATTTGAAAATAATTATTGATTTTTTATTTTTTTAAGTTTATGATATTGATATGATTAATGATCAATTGGCACTAAGAGGGAAGAGTGAATTAGTGTAAGTGCTGATATCTTGATTTAAAAAAATTTTCATTTGAAGTAAAATTGAAAATTAGAAGTGTTTTGCTTTAAGTTGAATACGTGAGAAATTAAACTATAAACAATGCTTAAATTACTATCTTGCTTAAAGAAAATTTAAGTAGAAATAGTTATCTTCTGATTTCACTCAAACTAAACTACAATCAGCTTACTTGAGAACTGTTGATGCCGATATTAGTTCTTAAAGATAATCAGTTAAAGTACAAGGAGAAGGAACTATAGCGGGACCCTACACCTACTGGTATTTAATGAGAAGATTAGCCAACCATAAAAGATGAATAGTTTCACTCATAAGGGAAGTGAATATTCAAATTAATAAGCTAGAATCAAAGATAATAAAGGTAGGCTCATACAAATAAGTACGGATCTAGGAGATATAGACTTAAACCGAAGGGCAAAGATATGTACCGAAAGACAAGATAGTCGGGTTGAAGCAAACACAAGTAAGGTTGGGAACTCCCTCTCGCACATAGAGCTTGGGCTACTAAGTAGAATTCTTTAAATAAGGGTTTCTTCTTGTATCTCCTGTTTCGTGGTATACTATGAAGTTATGAGCTTTCGGGTAGTAAGGCTTAGTGACTAGATTCAGTATGATTATGTTCCTACCCAATTATTCCATATTATTTGTTTTAGTATTAAAACTTAGAGTTAAAGGTAATAGGCTACTTTATGTGTTTAACTCCGCTGGGATCCTCTACTTATTAGATTAGATAAAATCTTACTACTGAGGTTTTGGTTCCCAAGCTCTTATTTATTATGAGTTTGATTTCCTATATCGATTGGGGATTCGCTATTTTAATGGGGTTGGTTCTTATACTTTTCACTTTTTAATGAGGAATTGAAAACTTCCCTACAAGGGTCCTAACTAGGAGTTACACCAGTGCTGACAAGACTTATCCTACTAACTAATACTATTAAACTACCCAATATAAGAAGATAACTCATAAACTAGAACCAGAACTAGAGTAAGAACTCTTTCTCATCCACCTACCTTCTTATACTTCTACCTAACAACCCTTACTTGCATTCTGACATAGTGCCCTGCCAGGTCTTACTGCTCATATCGTAGCCCAAGCCTTACATGTTACTTTCGACCTTGAACTCGTTATTTCAATGCTTGTCATATAGCCCCACTTTTCTGTCTCTTAGCCTAACATTGTTGTTACAGTTTTGACTCCACCTCTCCTTGCTTTTACCTATAGCTAGTTACTTTGAATCTAATACCTTGGGTAGTGGGTTTGCTTTTCCTTACTTTTAGTCCTACACTCTGTTATCCCAGTCCATATATCCTACCTCACAGCCTTATCTACTAGTTCCAAACTTACATTGGTTATTTATATTCTTGCCTATTAATTAGGGTCGGCCTATCTTCACTCTTAAATGAGAACTACCCTCTTGTAGTCTTCTACTCACTTCTTGCATTGTACTCATTAGCCCAAAGGGTGCAGGTAGAAATAAGGAATTGCCCGAAAAAGAATAAGAATGGTTACCAATGCAAAGGGATCAAACTCATAAGTCACAGAGCTAAACTGGTATCGGTAGTCCAAGCCCTATCTTACCTCATACATGCCAAGCCTTACCTCTTCTCTAAAGGAACACAACTAGTACATGTTGGGCAGATGGGCAGATGGGCAGATGGGCAGATGGCTCAGATTCAGCCCATAATAGGCTTTAGTGAAGCCCACAACCTAGAACTTTACTTATATTAATCTAAACCCTAGATTATATGGCTAGAGTTGAGATTAAGAGGGTAGCAATGACTGAAAATGTGGAAAAAAGAAAGAAGACTGCAGATTGACAGTAGAGGCCAGAAAATAAGAGATCCACGAAAGAGAAGAAGACAATGACAGGAAAAGACTATCCTCAATCATTTATATCTCAGGTTAGATTAATTTGTAATAGATTCTTACTGTGATCTCTTGAAAAGATTTTAGATATTGTGCTTAGTATTATAGTCCTTGTATCCCTGTGATTCTCTTGTGGCTGTTGCTTTGGTTTAGGCAAGAAACCTTGAGATCTATATATTTATTATTTTGGTAGTAGATTTTCTCTGGCTTATCCCGTGGTTTTTACCTTTTGAGTTGAAGGGGTTTTCCACGTAAATATTGATGTTCATTTGATTATGATTTCTGTTTGATTTCATTGTGTGTGACGGTCTGCTAGTATTTGTTCGTATACAAAGTTTATTCCTGTTTCATTCCTATTAACTGGTATCGGAGTAAGATTTTAGTGGTATTTAATCTTTTGTATTTGAACATAGAGGCTGGTAATGTTTTTCGCATAATTAGTTTAAACGAAAACAATTGGATGATATGGAAACCAAGAATGGAAGATCTCTTGTATTACAAAGATGTGTATGGATCTTTGCAAGGGGATAGTGCAAAGCCCATAACTATGACAGATGATAAGTAGAAGAGGTTAGATCGAAAAACTATTAGCTTTATTCATCAGTGGCTTAATGATAGTGTCTTTATGATAGTGTCTTTCACCATGTTTCTACTGAAAGTTTTGCTTACTCTCTTTGAAAAAAATTAGAAGGTTTTTATGAAAGAAAAACGGTTGGCAGCAAAGCTTTCTTGATCAGAAAACTTGTAAACTTAAAACATAAAGAATGTACTTCTATTCCTGAGCATTTAAATGAAATGCAGAGTATTACTAACTAGTTATCCTTTATGAAAATATCTCTTGATGATGAGTTGCAGGCATTGTTACTTCTCAGTTCTTTGCTAGAAAGTTAGGAAACACTAGTGGTTTCCCTTAATAATTCTGCACTAGATGGTGTTATCACTATAAGTCAAGTAACAAGCAATTTATTGAATGAGAAGTTAAGGAGAAAGAATTCAGTAACTTCTCAAATTGATTCACAGGCACTTGTCTCAGAGAATAGAGGAAGATCAAAGTCAAAGGATAGAAGTGGTTCACGCATAGGTAGAAGCAAGTCAAGATCAAGGAAAGATATTATTTATTATAATTATGGTAAAAAAGGACATTATAAGAATCAGTGCAAGCAACTTAAGATGAACAAGAAAAAGGAAAAATAAGTGGAGCATACAGAGTCAAAAGAGATTATCACAACTATAGTGCAAGGTAGTTATTATTTAATTTTGTCTACTTCTAATGATATTTTTTCTTGTGTGTGCCAGGATCTTGAGTGGATAATTGACACAGGTGCTTCTTGTCATGCTATACTATGGAGGGAGTTCTTTGCTACTTACAGGTCTGAAAATTTTTGTGTTATTAAGATGGGCAACTATGGCACAGCAGACATCATTGGCATAGGAGAAATCCATATAAAGACCAACCTTGGCTGCAAGTTGGTCCTTAAGGATATGAGACATATGGTTGACTTAAGATTGAATTTAATTTTAGTTGGAATGCTAGATAATAAAGACTTTGATGTCAAATTTCACAGAGAGCAGTAGAAGCTCAATAAATGTTCTCTTATTATAGCTAATAGGAAGAAATGTTATACATTGTATAGATTATAGGCTAAAGCTTGTGGTGAGCAGTTAGATACTATAGAGAAAGACTTCAGCATGGAGTTGTGGCATAGGCGACTGGGACACATGAGCGAGAAGGGATTGTAATAACTTTCCAAGAGAGAGGTATTGTCAGACCTCAGAGGTATACATTTGAACCCTTGTATTGATTGTTTGGCTGATAAACAATATAGAGTTTCCTTTGTTAGTCATGCTTTATCTAGAAAAATGCATACCTTAGGCTGTGTCTATATAGATATGTGTGGTCCTTTGAGGATAAAAACTCCTAGTGGATCTATTAAAGTTCCTAGTATCAGTGGTGTATTTTATTTTGTTACTTTTATATATGACTTTTCTAGGAAAGTTTGACCCTATGCTTTGAAGACCAAAGATCAGGTTATTAATGTCTTCAAGGAGTTTCATACCAGAGTTGAAAGGGAGACAGAAAGGCAATTGAAATGCATAAGATCAGATAATGATGATAAGTACATAGGATTGTTTAATGATTATTGTCGATCACATGACATCCAACATGAGTTGACAGTTCCTGGTATACTTCAGCATAATGCAATTACAGAGAGGATGAACTGCACTATCATGGAAAAGATCAGATGTATACTTTCACAGTGAGGCTTTGAGGACTGCAGTTGATGTGATCAATTTGTCACCATGTATAGCTCTAGATGGTGATGTTGCAAAGCATATATGGTTATGGAAAGATATCTCCTATAGGCATTTAAGAGTGTTTAGTTATCGTGTATATGCACATATTCCAAACAATGAAAGGTCCAAGTTGGATGGTAAGACAAAAGAGTATATTTTTCTTAGTTACTCATATGATCAGTTTGGTTACAGGCTTTGGGATCTAGAAAAGCAGAAGGTCTTCAGAAGCAGAGATGTTATCTTCTTTGAGGATCAAACCATTAAGGATTTGAAGAAGGAGGCACCAGCTAAGACTTCTGCAAATAGATTTGTAGATTGTGACCCAGTTATTCCTCCAGTATATCAGGGTGATGTGGGAGATGTGTAGGAAGATGGTGCAGAGCCAGATGTTGATCTACTTGTAGGACATGTTGAGCAGGAAGAAGAAAGAGAGCAAGTTCCCATAGAACCTCAATTAAGAAGATATTCTAGACCACGTCAACTTTTTAGAAGATACTCTATAGATGAGTATGTGATGCTTACTGATGCAGGTGAACCAGAGAGTTACAAGGAAGCAATTGAAAGTGAGTAGAAAAAGAAGTGGTTTATTACTATATAGGAAGAGATGGATTCTCTGCAAAAGAACCACACATATAATTTAGTGCAACTACCAGAGGGAAGTAAAGCCTTGAAGAATAAGTGGGTTTTTAGGTTAAAGACTCAAGAATATTGTTCTTAACCAAAGTAAGAAGTTAGATTGGTTATGAAATGCTTTGGTCAAAAGAAAGGTATTGATTTTGAAGAAATTTTTTCTCCTGTTGTTAAAATGTCTTCTATCCATATTGCTCTTAGTATTGCTGCTAACCTAGACTTGGAGATTGAGCAGTTAGATGTGAAAATAACTTTCCTTCATGGTGATTTGGAGGAAGAAATTTATATGGAGCAACCAGAAGACTTCAAAGTCAAAGGTAAAGAAAATCTTGTCTGCAAGTTGAAGAAGAGCTTGTATGGGCTGAAGCAAGCTCTAAGACAGTGGTATAAAAAGTTTGATTTATTTATGATTGAAAATGAATACAAAAGAACAGCTTCAGATCATTATGTGTACATTAAATAGTTTAGTAAGGATTTTATTATTCTCTTACTTTATGTTGATGACATGCTTATCCTTGAAAAAGATATGTCTATGATTTACAGATTGAAAAAGGAACCGAGTGACTCTTTTGCAATGAAAGACATGGGGCCAACAAAACAAATACTGGGTATGCAGATTTCTCATGACAAAAGAAAGATGAAGATTTGATTGTCATAGGAGAAATATATTGAGAAGGTATTGGATAGGTTCAATATGAGTAATGAAAAGTCTATTGGTTCTCCTCTTGCAGGTCACTTCAAGTTGTGCTCAGAATAGAGTCCGTCAAGTGATGAGGAGAAGGAGAAAATACAAAAGGTTCCTTATATTTCAGCAGTTAGAAGTTTAATATACGCGATGGTATATACGAGGTCAGACATCGCATATGTAGTGGGTGTTAGTAGCAAATTTCTTGCAAATCCAGGTAAAGGGCATTGGGCAACAGTGAAGTGGATTTTTAGATATCTCAGAGGAAGTTCTAAAGTTTGTCTAAGTTTTGGAGGTGGACCACCTATGTTGATTGGTTACACAGATGCAGATATGGCAATAGATATTAACACAAGAAAGTCTACATCAGGTTTCGTACTTTTGTAGCGGGAGTTATATCATGGTAGTCCAAATTGCAAAGGTGTATTGCTCTCTCCATCACAGAAGCAGAATATATTACTGGTACAGAGATTTACAAAAAAATATTATAGATGAAAGGATTCTTACAAGAATTGAAGCTGAAACAGAAAAACTATATAGTATATTGTGATAGCCAGAGTGTCATCCATTTGTGCAAGAACCCAACATTTCATTCCAAGTCAAAGAATATAGATGTCAGATATCATTGGATTATAAATGTGCTTAAAAAGAAGTAGTTATAGCTTTAGAAAATTTACACAGATGATAATGGGGTAGACATATTGACCAAGACTTTACCGAAAGAAAGACAGGAGATATGCCGACAGCTGGTCGGCATGGCTTCACATTGAGGAGTCATGAAACAGCCTCCCTTATGGGTTGAAAGGGGAGGTTATTGGGAAGATGGGCATATGGCCCAGATTCAGCCCATAATGGGCTTTAGTGAAGCTCACAACCTAGAACTTTATTTATATTAACCTAAATCCTAAATTAGGTGGTTAGGGTTGAGATTAAAAGGGTAGCGACGATTGAAAATGTGGGAAAAAGAAAGAGACTGCAGATTGATAGTAGAGACCAGAAAGTAAAAGATCCAAGAAAGGGAAGAAGACAATGACATGAAAAGACTATTCTCAATCATTTATATCTCAGGTTAGATTAGTTTGCAGGGGATTCTTACTATGATCCCTTAGGAAGGTTTTGGATATTGTGCTTAGTATTATAGTCCTTATATCCCTATGATTCTCTTGTGGCTGTTACTTTGGTTTAGGCAAGAAGCCTTGAGATCTGTATATTCATTATTTTGATAGTAGATTTTCTCTGGCTTATCCTGTGATTGTTACCCTTCGAGTGAATGGGTTTTCTAATTTAATTATAATTTTTGTTTGATTCTGCTGTGTGTGATGATTTACTAGTATTTATTTGTATACAAAGTATATTCCTATTTTATTCCCATTAATACAAACAAGACTCTATCTATTACTATTAGAATATAACTACGGCCTAACAGCCTTAACTTAATGGCTCTGTCCTACATATACTTATTCCCCTAACTCTTCTTCTTACTATACTTGCTTTGATTCTTTAACACCCGCTTTGGAACCTTGCTTCATTGAACTCAAAGAAGAACCACATAAGTTAGCCGTCCCTTCTACACTTTAAAGGCTTAAGCTCCTTTCTCTCATTCTAATACTCATTGGTACAATCCAATGCATCTAGGTAAAGGAGCAGTGCAATCATCGGTATACAACTAAAGAACGAATCCCAGTAGTCAAAGAATAGGACCAAGAAAACACCATATTAGAGTTGAATTCATTAACGTAAGGATGGCCACCTCCCCTGATGGTGTCAAACTATCACTCCCTCCCTCTATTCTATCTATAGTTACTACTTTTGATTTTAGGTCTCTGTTTTCTCTTTTGAAGTTTGCCTCTCCTTTCTGAAAGTCTTAGATGATTAGCTCTAAGGCTTAGCCCTAATTGTAACTCCCATATTTGGATTTAACTCCAAGATAAGAAAAAGATGGATCAATTTTAGCCCCCATAAAGGTTGTTCTACTGCATTGTAGCCTCCAATCTTTCTAGTTCCCTTCCTGCTTGCAGATGACACTGATTGATGGTTTTAGGCTTTTACACCTGATTTAGATCCTTACTCTGATCTTAGCGATTCTCTTGGGGTATGAACGGGAGCTGTACCTGATTATGACTTGAAGACAAAGCTTTCTCCATTAAATACTCCCCTTTCAGAATCAGAACCGATTGTTCTTGACTGACTTTCTTCGCATTCAAAAGGTTTACTATACTTTCATTTGGATTTATCTATTTACTTACCTTGTCCAGCTTATTATTGCTAACTTGATCTTGCAACTAGAACATAACCTTCATTTCCAACCTAACTGAACTTGCGGACCGGCTAATAGCTTACTTTTATTCTACCATCTATCGACTCTGCTCTAATAGCTTACTTTTTATTGACGGAATAAGCTTAGAGAGAGGGGCTTTTCATCTTAACTGTATACTTTACTTCCTTGCCTACTGATCTTGAAACTGCATTAGATACATCACACTGCTTTTAGTACTGAAACATGAGACCGAGCATCCTACTGCTACTGAGAAGAATGGATCTACTGAACTTAGTACTTTATCTTACAATAACGAATTCTAACTAATGCCTACAAGACCTAACCCACTAACAGGGAATGCAATTGCTAATGAAAAGGATGGAATTACTAACAACAAGGATCGAAATACCATAGCTTTAGCTTGCTGATCTAGAACCTTGCTTTGGTAACCACAATTACTAGGATCAATTGCTAACCTGCCCTTCCCTACACAACAAGTCTATCACTAACACCTTTCACTTTCAAACTAATGTTTCTAACATTTCTTCTTATAATAAATAATTGAGCAAATACTGAGAAAAGAATAGAAACCAACTCGGGCATCTACACCTAGGTCTCTCTTTCTATGTTGTCGGGCTTAGTGCTCTTACTGAAATTTTATCTTCTATTATGATATTATGAAATGCACTATTCACATTTAATTTAGTATTCTGTTAAACATTATCTTATATTATATTGATTCTACTGTCTATTGGTCTGGTACTACTGCACGCTTAAGAATTTATCTTCTAATGAAGAAATAAACTATAGAGGTAGCTGACAGGAAATGAACTACGGATAACAAGGCTGATACCTTTAACTCTACTAACAAGGATCGCACACTAAACTATGCACAACGAGACTTACACTAAGAAATAAGGCTCTCCATGCTCGCCTCTAATACTTTATCTTAATATAAAGAATTGGACACTGCCCTGATAAAGTAAAACTCAAAAGTTATAACTCAATTAGGAAATACATAATTCAAGATGGTAATAGGATCCCGAAGGTGTCAACTTGGAATTGAGCTCAGTAGTATAGGAACTCAACAGTATCTCAATGTCCAACCAAGCCTTACTGCTCATATACAGGACCAAGGCCTATCTCTTGATCAGTAGTATAGGAATGCAGGTGGAAATAAAGAATTTCCCTAAGCAGTAAAAGAATAGCCCCACGCCTCGGACGGGAGAAAAGAACACATCTAGATCAACCATGAAACCATTCCTCAAGTAGTAAAATTTATACCTTATCAACAAGAATCTTCTTCCACGACCCAAACAAGATTTGAAGAACCAACAACTGCACTTGAATATCTATCTTATATTACACTTGGTATAGAAACCCATAAAGAGGAGAATGATACCAAATATGTTTGAACTCACACCGATAATCCTGAAACAGCTGATTCTATCGCAGACAAAGCTCTTACAGGCATTTCTTCTTGTAACCTAAACTACAGACTCTAAACCATATGCACTACTTAATCTAGAATAAAGTCGTTGGGAACCTCAACCTTACTGCACCTGTTGAAACATAACACTTGACTACTTACTCTTAAGAACAGCATGGCTAACTCCTTATTATGAGGCAGAAGAGCACCCCTGTTAGTCACCTCACTCACCACGAACAACAATAATTTAATAGAATATAGAATATCATCAAATACGTATGTGGCGCCCACCGCGTAAATTCCTTATTGCCGTTAAACATAGGACGTTGCCAAGATACCTTCTTGCCTTTGAACCACTACACGTACCACAGTTACTATTTAAATGAATGAGCAGCGCCCTTCTATTTCTCTACTCGACTTTGGGAACGAATACATTGAACTATTTCTCTCTCTTGCACCCAGAAGGAGAGGCCATGCCAGGAGAATATAGTAATTAATGGAACTAGAGGATAGTTATAGTCACCAGCTGCTTGTTGAATAGGGATCTTTCTGTTGGAATTAAACTTGTTCAAGTATAATAAAGAGGTTCATTTCATCAAAAGAGGTTCATTGCATCAAGAGAGATATTTATTACATCAAGAAAAAAAAATGGATTAAAAGACTATAGAAGGATAAGTCAAATTGGTTATTGGTTCTTGAAAGGGTTTCTTGAAAGAGAATGGTTCATCTTGAATACAATTAATATAATGTATCTTTGGGGACTATATAAACCCCATATGTTGAGTCATGAGAGAAGAAAGTGAGTTTCTGAAATTTGTAAAGAGTTTTTTCTTGAGAGAAATATAGAAGATTGAACCTTGTCCTACTCTTTCTCTGTTTTATATCTCTATTCCCTCTTCCTATCAACATCAACATCTGGTATCAGAGCATAGGTTAAGCTATGACCTCTTCCTCAAGTGCCATCCAACTTCAGATCCCCAGATTAACAAAAGAAAATTATGACATATGGTGCATCCAAATGAAGGTTCTTCTAGGCTCCCAAGATGTATGGGAGTTTGTAGAAGATGGATTCGCTGAACCAACTCTAGCAGAAGAAGGAGCAATGAATGCAGAAGGAAGAAAGCAACTCAAAGAAAGAAGGAAGAAGGAGAAAAGGCTTTGTTCACAATCTACCAAGGGCTTGATGATACAATGTTCGAGATCATCGCTCCAGCAAATACTTCAAAGGAGGCTTGGGAAATACTTCAAAAAGCATTCGGTGGTGTTGATAAGGTAAAGAAACTTCGTCTACAAGTTTTACGAGCCGAGTTTGAAAAACTACAACAAGGTACTTCTGAAACTATTTATGATTACTTCTCAAAAATCATTTCTATTGTTCATCAAATGAGACGAAATGGTGAACAAGTAAATGATCAGAGAGTAATAGAAAAAATATTGAGATCTCTAGACCCGAAATTTGATTTTATTGCTGTTGCGATTGAAGAATCTAAAGATTTGGAAAAAATGTCTTTAGAAGAACTTATGGGTTTCCTTCAAGTTTATGAACAAAGAATTACAAAAAGAGGAGAAGATAAAACTATGGAGCAAGCACTACAAGCTAAGTTTGCTCTTGAAAATAAATGAGAATCAAATTCTCAAAGAGGAAGAGGACGAGGACAAAGAGGAAGAGGAGGCAGAAATCAGACCAATCAAGAATCTCCATATAATGAAGAGGCTAGAGAAAATTCTAGCCAAAGAGGCCGAGGTTATGGTCGGGGCGTGGCCGTGGACGTGGCAGAAACTCTAAAAGGTCTTAAATACAGTGTTATGTTTGTAAAAGGTATGGACATTACTCTTATGAATGTTATTATAATCCTAACATTCAAAGTGATGAGGCAAATTTTGTTGAGGAAGAAAAGAAGGAAAATCAAGTTTTGCTAATGAGTTATGAAAATTTGAAAAATGATCAATCTATGACATGGTATCTAGATACAGGAGCCTCAAATCACATGTGTGGCAACAAAGAGCTATTTTCAGAAATTGATACAAGTTATTCCGGGAACATTACATTTGGTGATTTGTCTCAAAGACCAGTAAGAGGCAAAGGTAAAATTCTCCTTGAACTTAATAATGGCAAGCAATTATGCATTTCAGATATTTATTATGTTCCTGATATGAAAAATAATATTTTAAGCATTGGACAATTACTTGAAAAAGGTTATGAAGTTGAGATGAAAGATATGGCTCTCTCAATTCATGATAAGAATAAAACATTGATATCACATGTGAAAATGGCAAGGAATAGAATGTTTCCTCTACATTTGAGTATTTTTGATCAATCAAATTGTTTTAAAGCTGATATTGAGGATATTTCTACACTTTGGCATCTTAGATATGCTCACTTAAATTTTGAGGCTTTGAAACTTCTAGAGAAGTATAATATAGTGACAGAATGTCAAAAATTGATCACCCAGCAAAATTATGTGAAGTATGTGTCATGGGTAAACAAGAAAGAAAACCTTTCAAAGTGAGAAGAACAAAAAGAGTATGGCATCGACTCGATCTGGTGCATTCGGATGTTTGTGGTCCTATCAATCCAAAGATCACTTGGAGGAAGCGGTATTTTCTTACATTTCGATGATCATAGTGGCAAAACTTGGGTTTACATGTTAAAAGAAAAGAAAGAAGTTTTAGGCAAATTCAAAGAATTTAAGGATTTGGTTGAAAGACAAAGTTGTTGTAAGATTAAATGTTTAAGAACAGATAGAGGTGGTGAATATATATCAAATGAATTTGAAAGTTTTTGTAGAAATAATGAAATTCTACATCAATTCACCATGCCATACACACCTCAACAAAATGGTGTCTCGGAAAGAAAAAACAGGACTATCCTTAATATGGTCCGATGCATGTTAAAGGAAAGGAAAATTTCGAAAGAATTTTGGGGTGATCTTGCTTGTATTTATTTACTTATGTTTTCGACAAAGCGAATTGGTAATATTACACGGAAGAAGCATGGAGCTTACAAAACCAAGAGTTGATCATTTGAGGATTTTTGGAAGTGTTGCATTTGCCAAGATACCGTAAGAAAAGAGAACGAAATTGGAGGATAAAAGCCAAAAATGTATTTTGCTAGGTTATCCAGAGAATTCGATGGTTACAAACTCTACAATCCTATCACAAATAAAGTTGTGATGTCAAGAGATGTTGAGTTTGATGAACAACAATTTGGGCGGAAAAGTGATGAGCAGCATAAGAAAGTTGTAGCTTCAGAAGAAGATGATATAATACAAGCAAACACTGAAGTGACTTTGCCAGAATTATCACCTAGATCAGCTAGGTCACATGATTCAAGAAGTCCACTTATAAGAAGGACAAGACCGATTCAGGACCTATATGATGTGACTCGAAGGATTGATACTAACAATAATGAACTTTTTTTATTTTGTCTTTTTGTAGGATATGATCCATTAATCTTCGAAGAAGCTTATAGAGATGAAAAATGGCGACAAGCTATGAATGAAGAGATTCATGCCATTAACAAAAATAATACATGGGTGCTTACTACACTTCCAGAAGACCACCAAGCTATCGGTGTTAAGTGGATCTTCAAAACAAAAAAAAATACAAAAGGAGAGGTGGAGAAATACAAGGCTAGATTAGTTGCAAAGGGATATAAACAACAATATGGAATTGACTATGAAGAAGTATTTGTGCCAGTTGCTCGATTGGAGACAGTAAGATTACTTATCTCTCTAGCAGCTCAAATGAAATGGAAGATTTTACAAATGGATGTGAAATCAGCATTTCTTAATGGAGTTCTTGAAGAAGAGGTATATCTTCAACAACTTCGAAAGAAACTTGGCATGCTAGATGGAACAAGTTTAAGGGGGGAAAATGTTGGAATTAAACTTGTTCAAGTATCATAAAGAGGTTCATTTCATCAAAAGAGGTTCATTGCATCAAGAGAGAGATTTATTACATCAAGAAGAAAAAATGGATTAAAAGACTATAGAAGGATAAGTCAAATTGGTTATTGGTTCTTGAAAGGGTTTCTTGAAAGAGAATGGTTCATCTTGAATACAATTAATATAATGTATCTTTGGGGACTATATAAACCCCATATGTTGAGTCATGAGAGAAGAAAATGAGTTTCTGAAATTTGTAAAGAGTTTTTTCTTGAGGGAAATATAGAAGATTGAACCTTGTCCTACTCTTCCTCTGTTTTATATCTCTATTCCCTCTTCCTATCAACATCAACATCTTATTAGAATTTGACTCGTTAGTAGGAATTTCTGAATTATGGAGCGGAGGGGTTTAACTATCAACATCAACATCTTATTAGAATTTGACTCGTTAGTAGGAGTTTCTGAATTATGGAGCGGAGGGGTTCACTTAACTGCTTGCTTCTGTGAGCATATCGTGTTCAACGAGTATGGTATCTTAACAACTGGCATCCTTTCCTTCGTGCTAACAGTCAAAGACCCATTTGTCCAATCCAAACCTCTAAGGCGCAAAGAAGCCCTTCTCTTACGAACGTTGGAGCATAACTTACTATAATCCCTAAAGACAGACTTCCGGAGACTCTTAACTATTATTTCGATTCTATTATTATAATATATATATATATATATATTAGGCTATTTGCGGGGAAAAAGGGGCTTTAATGCTTTCTTCTTGCTTGGCATATATTTCATATCTATGTCAGAGAGCTTAGATTCCATTGCTCTATACCTCTTCGACAATACTATGCATGCCTGCTCCTAATCTGTTAATTGCTTATCCTCAGACTGAAATGAGGCATTCTTTCTTTTTATAAATTAGAATACGTCTTTTCTCTGGTTTGCTTGGTACTTTCCTTGTGCATGAAAAAGAAGGATGGAGTTTCTCTCTCTTCTACTAATAACTAATAAAGTAGAATAATAATACTAATAACTAATCAAACTTGTCTAGTAATACTATTCGAGTGAGAGTAGAATCCCGAGTGTAATCTGAGTTTGCTACTATTGAATCCGAAGCCAAAGTAAGCACAATGGTAAGTGATGAAGTGTCCAACCAAGTCTCCATTCAAGGCGACCAGAAGCAAAAGGGGATGGTGGACATTTACTTAAGTGTTAAGTCTATGTCATATGTTTAATAATTTCTGACAGTTTTCCTTGGCGCTAACAGAAAGAAAGGAAAGAACGCTCAATTCTCTTCTTTTTGATTCCCTTGCTTATAGGGTTTGTGTGGGGTGCTTATTCTATTGGTGAGTTTAGGGTTTAGAGTGTCTTTGAAAGGAATAGAGTTAACCCTATGTCCCCCAAGAAAGCCTGGTGCCCTCCATATTAATTCTGAAAGCTATATGATATGCTATATTGTTGGTTGCTTACCTCTCTATATAAGGGTGCGTTAGTCATAAGCAAGTACAGTTTTGTCTTCAAGTTACATTTGAGTTTATTTTATCGACAAGACAAGAATAAGTTTCAAGAGCGCCACACTTGTTGATTTAGTCTCAATCGTTCAAGTTTAGTACGAAGGATTTTCATTTTCTTTTACTACCTTAGTAGATAATCTGCTCAAGAAACAAGTCCTCTGTTGATTGGTGCAGTAAGTCGAGTTTCGTCTTAAAGTATTGTTCAGACAAGAAAGACTTCAACAAGTGTTGTTGATTCTCAAAACTGAGTTAGAGTTCAAAAGTAAGATTGGAATTGAATTTCGATAAGTGGAGCACTTTGATAGATTTATGTAAAGACACTCACTCCCCGTCCCTAAATTATGTACTTGCGCTTGCTGTCGACTTGAGATCGAAACATGAAACTGAAACTCCCCTTCCTGCTTATACTTCTGTACAAGATGGATTCCTATTCTCATTCTTGAGTTCAGAGTGTCCGTAAATGAATCCGGAAAGAGTATACAAGGGAGGAAATCTTACCCTTTTCAATACCTTATTGTAACTTACTTTTATACCGGTCTAGATCCAGCTTCCTTACCCTCAATAGAGATTTCTACTTCATCAAAACTGCAACACTCATTCAACAGATAAATATTAACAAGCACCCGTGAAATAGGACTTTCACTTGCGCCAACTCTATTTATTCTATTAATTACCTATTACCTCCTTCTATACTATTTCCTATATTAGTTATTACTGAAACTGGTCATTCTGCCAGCTTCTGATCTTCAACTACTCAAGATCATTCTTACAATCCTTATTTTGCTTCTTATCTCTACTAAACTTGTTCTTTTGCCGACCTATCTTCTCCACTTAGTATTCTTACCCAAACTTATATAACAGGAAAATTGTCATTAACACTTGTCCAAGCCTATCTATATGGTTTATGACTTTCTACTGCACCTTCCCTTCCAGATCCCAAGCACACAACTCCAATGAAAAGAGAAAAATTCATCTTGTTTTTTACTATTTTTGAGCCTAGTTTATCTAGTCAAACCAGTGGAATTACTATAAGAAAACTAATAGCAAATTGCATATGAAAACGCACATCTAAATAATAAGTGAAAAGAATACCTAAGATAGGACTAAAAGGAAGGAATGACAAGGTATAGGTTGATTCTGACTTGGGCAGTGCTAATACTATTAATGTAAGATAGTTACTTTCCTCAGTACCAATTCGATTCTATTCTTATATACACTATTGTATCTAATGCTTCTGTTACCTTAACAAATAACGAGGGATCTGACTAGGGGAAAATAGACTTGGTACACCAGAGGGCTTCTCATAGTCCAACTCAAAAAGGGAAATTACGCTGCCAACTATCAGACTAAAAACACCGAGACAGAACCCGATGACCTGCACTCAACACCTTACTTGCAAATGGTATCGTAGCTATCGAACTAACACTAGTGCTTTGGATTCTTTAAACATTGACTCAGATCGTTGCTTCTTAGATTGAGTCTACCCATGTAGGCACCTAGTCTTACTTGATTTTATATCTGTGTATTTCACCTATAATTCTTCTACTATTGGCATCAAAAGGTTAGACATTATACTAGTAAAAGTAAGGAGGAGTAGGCTAATAGGCTGTAAGGCAAGAATACAAGCAAGGGTTGGGAGACTACCTCTCCTTCCTTGGTTGGAAAGAAGTGAGATCATAAGTTTCAGAATGAGATATAGGTGCATAAGTACGAAAGCAAGGTTCGAATCGATAGATAGGGAATTTAGGGCAGTAGGGGCAAACTCATACTTACTCACATGGGACTCTAAGACAGTAGTGGGTGGGCCAATAAACAGGAATGGCATAATAAAAAATTGTAGTGACACAATGAGATAAAGGAGTAGAGGAGACAAACTATAGGCATTGAGGTTACAATAAAAGAGTACGGCTTGGACCACTGTTATTTAATTCTTCTTAGTATTGGGTTGCTTCCGAGTTGATTGTTTCAGTCCCATGATAGTTCGATTCTTGTTAACAATAACTTCATTCCGAGTTGCTTGTTTTAATCTGATAAGGAGTAGTTGATTTCCTGTCTATTAGTATCTTAATTGAAACTATGGGGCTTACTTTCCTTTTTCTCTTAAATGGATACTGATACTACCAACACTTTAACTCAACCCTGGAAATAAACCTATTGTTGTTAGACCGAAATCGTTGCTTCACAGACCCTAACTGCTACTACAAAGGATGGACTACTACCCGATAAGATTTATCGATTTTATGTGACAAATAAGAATTCCATTATAGTATAATAATAAAGTAAAACCTGTGTTAGGCCTATAAGAAATGTGTAGGAAAGATGGACGCTAGTAATAGAATAAGAAGAGTAATCAGAGGCTATGAATAGAAAGATACTAATAGAGTAGACAGAGGCTATGAATAGAAAGAAGAGGCTTAATTTCATTATAAGCTATATTAGGCTTATGTGACATGATCTATTTCCCATAAAACACCCACCCAATGAATGATGCTCTAGTTCATTTGAAACTAATCTCTTTATTAGTTTAAATCCAAAATGAAAATATGATCTACAAAACTATAGGTTGAAACAATAGAGCAGCAGGAATGCCCGGCTCTAGCCCAAAAGCAATATACTTTAAGGTGAAGGCAGGAACATCATACTAACAAGTGAAATACATAATGTTAGTATAGATTTTAGGAATTAGATAAAGGCACGGTAGGCTAGGATAAAGTAATGGAGACTTATAGTGTTGGAAATAAGAAGAAGTAATAAAAATGTCCACTTGAGTCATTGATTCATCGTTTATTTATACATAATGAAAATGAGGATTTCCCTTAACTAACATACGATATTTCCTCATTCAGTTGGGGAAATCATATCTAAATCCTGACTAAATCTTATCTTTTATCATGCCCCCGCAAGATCGAGCTCCTGTAAGGACGTCGATCTTGAACTAAGGATGTCGATCTTGAATCAATGTCAATGAAACTGAAGGAAAGGAGCCGTTGTGTTGTCAACCGCGGTGAAGACCTGACGGTGGTTGACGTTGACGATAGTTGACTTTGACGGTGATGTCAGAGGCAAAGAGCAAGGGTTGTAGCAAAGGACGGCGAACGCGGCTGCGTGGCAGCAGTGGTGGCAGCGAGAGAAGCGCTACGATCGTAGATTTACTATTGTTTGACAGTGAGAAAGAACTTGTTGTACCCTCTCTGTAGAGCACTGAGAGACGATAAGCGACGACCCGTACAGGTACTCTCAGCAAAGAGAACAGAGCAACAGAGGCTGCATGAGGGATGGCTCCGGCGAGCAAGTGTAGAAGCCATCGTCTACTACAGATGGGGTAGGCAAGGTGTCGTTGCTTGTTGGAGCTTATGCGACAGTGGTGGTGCACAAGGAAGATGACCTCGTGCAGAAGAATACCTCGATAGAGGAATTGAGAAAGCCAACAAGGTCCAATGGAGGAAGAGAAAGTCGATGCACTAGAAATCTCCAACTTCGACATCGATGAGAGACTGTCGTTTGACAGTTAGAAGAGACAGATCTGCACCGATGAGGAGAGAGTTACCTTCGGAGCAAAGGAAGCAAAGGATGTCCGAGAGGATGGCGGTGGATGACCCTTGGGTATCTGTGGTTTCACAGCGGAGTTGTCCACGAACAAATGATAATAGAAGCTGTCGTTTGACAGTGAATAAAAAAAAGAAAGGTAATCTCTCTTATAGAGAGAGGGGCTCTGATACCATGTTGGAAATAAGAAGAAGTGATAAAAATGCCCACTTGATTCATTGATTCATCGTTTATTTATACATAATGAAAAGGAGGATTTCCCTCAACTAACATACGAGATTTCCTTATTCAGTTGGGGAAATCATATCTAAATCCTGACTAAATCTTATCTTTTATCATATAGTTCGTTGCGTCAGTAAGAGGGAAAGTGCACTCATGAAGAAAGGGTGAGCTGGATACGTTTCAGTTTAAAACCAATACTAGGAAGAGGGAAGTGAAGACTCTGACCCCAGGGAGGGCAATTTAAGAATAAGGTATCTGATTCGATCCTTATAGCCTTAAAACAGTGGTTTGGGAATACAAAAAGCAAGGAAGGTGGACTAAAAGAAGAGAGCTAAAGTCTAAGATCCGCTTGGTTTCCGCTCTATAGTTAGTAGTGGAAGCTTTTGTTAGTAATTGAACTCTAATGGTAGTATTTGATAGCCGAGAAAGGGAGACTAAGCACTGGAACATGGGAATTAAAAGAACGAGTCCAAGAGTAACATATAGGAATATCAGACTAAGAGGTAGTAAGGCAAAGAGAGGTAGACTCACACTAGATTAGAGAATACAAGACGACAGCTAAAGACTTAAGGGTGAAATACATAATGAAAGAAGTAAGTACAAGAGCTAGAGACGGGAGAGACGGGGACAACTATAGAGTTCGAGTTAGGAGTTGCTTGTCTACTAGCATTAGCTAAATTCTTGATTCCTCATTCGATTCTTATTAGTAGGTACACTATAGATCATATCCTAATTCTGATATGCTAATACTTAGTTCGGTTCATTGTCCTATGTACTTTACCTCTTCTTCTTGTTGCTTAGTGCTCTGAGACTTATACCTATTAGTAGATGCATTAGATCATACTCGGATTGGAAAAGTACAAATGGAAAGTCAAAGACTAGATCCTTATATGGGGACATACAAATAAGAGTTCGGTATTATAGTTTCACCCTTGTTTAGCATCGGTTCAATCTTTTTCTTATGAGTGTGATTCCTGCTAGAAAGGTTCGAGTCTGGGAAGGCCAGTTTCAATCCACGACTAAAGGAAGTAAGGATCTTCTATTAGGAGTCAAAAGTCCGAGAAACAATAGTTGTAGGTTGCAACCAGAAAAAGTAACCCTAGGAGAAAGGAATATCAACATTTTTAGTGGTGGATTAAGTCCAATAGTATAGTAACTAAGTCTTATTGTATAGTAGTGAATTCCCCGTTGTTTGTGAAGTATTTAACAATCTGGAACCTTGCTCTAAACCTATAGTATAACAGGACACCAATTGTTTGCTTATTCTCCTTTCTCCTACTAAGCTCACATTAGCTATAGGACTTCTAGAACAACTTGAACTTCATCTTTCTTGTGTCGAGGAAACTAGGACAGGATTCTGCTTTCAACGTCGAGTTAACTCATTCATTTATTTCAATTGAACCAAAATAGTAAAATCAACAACTCTCGCATTGCAACATTGAATCTTTCTTTCTTTCTTCTCTTACGTGCACTGGGTCTTGCTTAGTGTGTTAACTTTCTGACAATGCTCGAACTACTAATTCTTTCATTGATAAAACTCGAACTTCTGTGATTCTTCTTATTTTGATTCTAAAGTTCACTTTCTTCATCCCCGAACTCGCCTCTTGACCCTTGCGTAAACTTAAGATTGGAGTCTATTCACTTATCAATTCAACTAACATTGTAAACTCAACAACTACTGCTTCCTAGTCGCCAACCATAATATAAGTTAGAAACCCAAAAGCGCATCTAAGATTTGATTCGAAAACACGACTTGAAGATTAAGACAAAACTGCTAGACTTGCTCTTTATTTTGATCTTGTAAATGGCACTGCTTCCCCTAAGCCTAACTCCTCTTGCTTTGAAGCTAATACTAATGACAAAAGGACTTTAACACTGGATCAGACAATTGTTGAATTTCAAATTTTGATGATAAAATCTTGATGGTTTTTAATTTAACATGGATTGTTAAAAATTGATTGATGTAGGATTAATTACGATAGAATAATTATTACAATCAGGATTGGCCAAGGTCAAATCCATGCATCGGGTCGATGCGATTGGGAACTCACCAAGAGTGTGTCGGGAGCTTATCGCGGGTATCGGGAGTTTGCCAAGATGACACAAGGGAGTTCGCTAGAAGAAGACCGAGACTCGCTGAAAGATTGTCGAGGATAGCGGAAAAGCATGTCAGGAGTTAGGATAGTCTTGTAATGGATGTTTGACAATTATGATAATATTTAATTAAGTCATAATTAGCACCATATAAGACTAACTATAATAGGAGCAATAGAGGTACATCCAGATGATGGACCTAGATCAAGCTTGAGCATCAGGTCGAGTTTGAATGATGTAGTGGGACCTCGTCGAGAGTTCCCCAGGAGAATCGTCAAAGGGATCAGGAAGCTCGCTATGAGCACATCAGGAGATCACTAGAAGAAGATCGGATGACTTACCGCAATAATCTCAAAGGTTACTAGATTGGCGGAAGTTGGGTCTTAGTTTAAGCTTATGGTTTTTAGGTGTTGTAATTATAGATTCGTAGTTAGAAGTGAGTCCTAACTAAGTTAGATTTGGATAAAATCCAAATTAACTTAATAAGGCAACCGGGTCTACTATTGGGTTTTGATTAAGCTTAGGTTGAGCTCAATTAGTTGACCAGAGGGTTCGTCAATATTAGATTCAAGCCAGAATTCAAAAAGTGGAGGAAACCATTTTTGTAAAAATTTTGGTGGATAAGCACCTGCGTACCTAAATTTTTCGAATATGGTTGGATTTTGGCTCCGATTTTGAAGTCAATTTGGGGCCTATAAATACCCCAAGTTTTCTTACATTCTATACAATAATTTTAGGAATTATATTCTGAGAAAATTTTGTGTGAGAATTATAAGAAAAAGAAAAGAGATAAAGGAGTGATCAAAGAGTGTAATCTTGTCTCCCTTGTAAGTAAAGTGTAAGGGTTTAGCCTTCATCCAAAGAAGAACGATAGTGGACACTGACATGCCTCAAGAATGAGGACTCAGGAGTGGACATAGGCCGTCGGTGCTGAACCACTATAAAAATTATGAGTTCATCTTTTTCTTTGCTTATTAATACTTCCAATCTTGTTTACTCTTTGAAAGCAAACATTTCACTTGAGATGATTTTTATCTTTTGGATTTCCTTGCTCTCTCTTAAGTAATTAGTAACCAAGTAACTTAGCAATATTCTTATTATTCACTTGTTTTATTTGACAAGCTTTGGATCTTCCTATCGTGCTTAAATCGAAATATTTTTATTTAAAATAAAAATTTTATACTTGCACTAATTCACACCCCCCCCCCTCTCTTAGTGCCAATTGATACTAACAATTGGTATCAGAGTCTCAGTTTTTCTCATTTGGTTTAACGCATAAGAGAAATGACTCTTATTGGCTTTCAAGAGGGCTTTTCTATCGGTCATCCTCCCATATTCAATGGGACGGACTAAACTTATTGGAAAACTCGGATGAGAGTTTTCTTGCTTTCTTTAGACCTTAATTTATGAACTATTGTTGAAAATGGATTTGAAAAGTATTCTCTTCTAATAAATAATTAGAATAATTTAGAGAAGAAGACTTTCTCTTTAAACGCAAAGGCTATGAATGTCTTACTTTGTGCTCTTGATAAAATGAATTTGATCAGGTTTCTTGATTTGATTCGGCTTTTGATATATGACATGCATTAGAAATAACATATGAAAGTATACTTAATATAAATGAATCATTAAATAAAAATACTTCTAAAAATGAACAAGAAGAATACCTTCCTAAGAACCGGAAAGAATGTGAACTGAGAAAAATACATGACTTATCGAGTGAAATCTCGAATGATGAGAACCTTGAACTTTTGACAAATGAACTAAAAAAATTAACAAACTTGAATCTTAAAAATAATGTAAAGAGACAAAATCTCTTGTTATGAATGCAAGAAGCTCAGGAGCTCTAAAGATCAAATGCACAACTAAGAAGTAGAGAACTTTGCTCATATGGCCATCGACAATGAGGTTAGTGATTCATTAAGCAATTATTTTTCAGAATTATTAAATATGCTTCATGATTTGTTTGATGAATTTAAGAAACTTAGTAAATCTTTTTAAGTTGCTTAAACATGAACATGATTTATTAGTTGGTAAAGTTGATGAAATGCATGAGTTATTAGCATCACACAATCTTAATTCTAAATGTAAAATATTAGACAACAGTAAAGAAGAAAATATCATGCTTAAGATAATATTAAAAAATTTAAAATTGATAATAAATCCTTGAATATGATCCTTGTCAATAAGGGTCATATTAATAGAAGAAATTGAATAGGCTTTGTGGGCAATACCCAATAAAAGCCAAATATTTTTGTTAAATACCAACAAAAGCCAACTATTTTTATTAAAAGACCAACCTTAAATGTGCCACCAAGAATTAAGTGTAATTTTTGTGGTAGATTATGACATATGACTTATAAATGTCTATTAAAAAATTATAGTCCTCATAAGTTAGTTTGGGTTCCTAAAGTAATCATAAACAATCTTATGCCATTAGAAAAAATGGGAAGAATATGTCATAAAAGATCCAATGTTGAATAAGTACCTAAATCAAAACCTACCATAATATAAAGTTATTCCCTAACAAGGCTAGGAGCAATAAAAATATTTTGAAAGTAGATGCTCAAGTCATATTACTCGATATCTAACACTCCTTCAAGCTTACTAGCCTAAGTAGTAATAAGAAAATTATTAAAATTAAAATTATTGACAATAGATCTTCTAATGGTTCATTATTATATAATTAATATTGATGATGCATAGCTAGAGGATACAAGTATGAAAATGAATTAGAACCAAAGAACCTTAGTTATTGAAGAACATATTTTGAGTGAATGCTAAAATCATTGGCTTGTTTAAATATAAATACTATTGTTAAATGGTTCAAATATTGACAAAATCTATGAAATAATTGATTTAAATAATTATGATTGAATGATTGTGTTAAATAATATAATTTTAGCATAGAACAATATAGAAAGGGAGAGAAAAATAAGGCTTCATTGTCTAGTATTTTTATAAATTAAAAATATATTTAATGGGAATAAAGTAAGCATGGTAACTCACTACACCAAGTCCAAAAATCATTGGAATTAAAATAAATCAAAGTTTTTATTTAAAAATATTTTATTATAATGATGTTGATGAAATTGTGTTTTTGACTTTAAGTGACATTGCATTCTTAAAATAAATTTCAAAAGAAGGATAATTATTCTTGAAATTATTTGTATTATATTAATCCTTCAACAAGTGACAAAATAATACTATTATTGTCGAATCTCTCAAACTACAAAAATATATTAGAGAATTTTAGCTATTGAAAATAATCTATGATGCTTTCATTGAATTTTTTGAAAAACGAATTTTGATGATAATTTTGGATAAGTTTTTAAATAATTTTATTTTAAAAAGAGATTAATGAATCGATTATATTATTTTTATAACTCTCTTGAACTATGAAAGTGATTTTAACGATTTGATGATTTGAACTTGAATAAATTATTATCATAATTTTGGCAAATTTAGAAAATAAAACTTGAAAATCTTCTATTTTATCATCTAAGAAGAGATTTATTAAATTAAATCATATTTTTAATATTCATGAATGTCTTTTGATTTCTATATCTATCTTAACATGATTTATTTTAAAACTCATGAATGACATAACTTATCATCGAAATTAGTATTTCTTAAATTTATGATAAGTTAAAAATTGAAAGAGATTTGTATTATCATGTTCTTTAATTTTTTTGACTTGACTTTTATGTTATGGAAATCATGTTATTGATCTCTATAATTTTTTAATAAAAATAAATTTATAATCTGAACAATAATAATTACAATTTTATTAAGATTATTTTTCTTTTTATTAAAAGATTTATCTTGGATGAATTGAGATTATACCCTAAGACTAATTATTATTATTCACAAGAAAATGGGGGAAATAAACTTATTAAATAAAATCATGTCTTTTGATACTCAAAATTTTGATTTTATCTTTAATGACATAATATCCTTGTACTTTTGGCGTAATTTGAATATGAATGTTAAAAAAAAATTATGTCATCATATTTCTTTCTTACATTACAAAAAAGGGGAGCGATAAAATTATTAATATTATTAGAAGTAAATTTGGATATAATAATATTGAATGAGGAACAATTGCTTAGAAGAAAATTAGGACTTTCTAAATGCATGCAAAATACTTGATTAAAATTTGAGCTTGATCTACTATCATGCCTTCTTATGAAATTCTTGATTTTTTTATCAAAATTTGCAATAGATGATTTTTTTTTTCTATACTTGAAATTATATAAGATGATTTTAAATACATAAATAGCTCTTAAACTTTTGAATCTCCTTGAATATCTTGAAGTTTTGAGATTAATTTCAAAATTCACATCTATAAAATTTACATCCTTAAAATTGAGCATTCTTGTGATATGATATTTTTTATTTCTCTACCTTTATTCTACCTTCTTGCTCACACAAAGTGGAAAAAGAAAATCACTAGTATTTCAAAAGATTAATAAGCTATTAATTATATTTTAAATCTCTTGAAAGTAATTTTGATGATTTTGAGATTGAATGAGTGATTTATCTATATCATGGGTTTGATTTCTTGGAATTATAAATTAAAATCTTTTATGAATCAAAATCTTTTCTTATGTATCTTCGTATTATTTAAAAGTAGATTTTTATATAAATCATGAACCTGATAACTTAATATTTCTTATTGATAAATTAAGAGATTTTATTTATTTCTCCTATGACTTGTCTCTTGATATTCATAATTTGTTTTCATAAATTGAATATCCCATCACCATGTTAATTTTTTTTATATATTTCATGTGATGATTAGTATATTTCTTGATTTATTTATTGAAAAATAATATAATCGGAAAAGTTTTGCACTATTATAACCATTCCTTCTTTTTGACAATGACAAAGGGGGAGCAAAACTTATTAGCTTATAAAATTACTAGCTTGAACAATGCAAAGGAAGCAAATATTTGAAGGTTGCACTTCTCAAAAGAGAAGAATGAATTTACTAGTTTGCATGTTCTAAAGTAATAAAAAATTTGTTAAATTGCTAAGCTTTCATATATCAAAAACTTGCTAATTGCACTTCTCCTTTTGTTGATGATAAAGAAGGAGAAGGTATAATGATGTGAAATCATGTATGATGATTATGCATATAATGATGATTTTGAAAATCTATATAAAGATAATGATTTGTTATTGTTTAGATTTATTTGCTATATTTTTTTAAAATTTATATGAGAAAATTTTGTTAAGCTCATATTCAAAATTTTATATATATAAGATTGAGGTTGAGACATATAAATATTAAATCATGAAAATATGTAAATTATTAATATAGATTTCATGAAATAAAGCCTTTTTGTTATATTTTTTTTTAAAACTTTCCTCATGATTTTATCTTATTATTTCAAAAAGGAAAAAAAATGTCATATTTAAAATTTACAATAGATAATTTTTGATATGAAGAGATGACTTTTGCTATATTTGAAATACATAAGTAATCATTAAATCTCTTGAACTTTTGAGCTTATCTTAGTATTGCTTTTAAAATTTATTAAGAGTTCTCTATGATGAAATGATTCAACAACACCTCCCTTATTTCTCTCCTTATTAAAGGGGAAGAAAATTTTATAATACATATACGAAGGGGGAGTAATCCTATGATTCTAAATTATTAGCTATATTTAACCTTCTTGTTGATGACAAAGGAAGAGAAATATATATTGATGACACATAATGAATACGTTGATCACACATGATCTTATTAAAATACA
Organism: Ensete glaucum; assembly: GCA_021527575.1. Taxonomy (NCBI): domain Eukaryota; kingdom Viridiplantae; phylum Streptophyta; class Magnoliopsida; order Zingiberales; family Musaceae; genus Ensete; species Ensete glaucum. The sequence continues at coordinate 42,166,637 of CM038551.1, read as the reverse complement.
TGGATATCTTGGATGAGGATATGAATTGGACATATTGGATATAGATGCTTAATTACTTTTCACTCATGAGTTGATGACTTGATGCAAATTTATGTTGAAATTTGCATAGAATATTGATTGATTGAATTTAAGTGTGTGTGCTTCTCTTAAATTTAAGTGATATGGATTTATGGGGAATTAGGATTAATTCCTGTCATCAATTGATTATCATCATCAAAAAGGGGGACATTGTTGAATCTCGGATTTTGATGATGAAATCAATTGATGAGTTTTTGATCTAACATGGATTGTTAGAAATTGACTGATGTAGGATTAATTACTACAGAATGATTATTACAATCAGGATTGGCCAAGGTCAAGTCCATGCATTGGATCGATGCAGTTTAGAACTCGTTAGGAGTACATCAGGAGCTTGCCAAGGGTATCGAGAGTTTGTAAGGATGACGTAAGGGAGTCCGCTAGAAGAAGACCAAGACTCACCGGAAGATTATTAAGGGTAGTCGAAAAGCTTGTCGGGAGTTAGGATGATCTTGTAATGGATGTTTGGTAATTATGATTGTATTTAATTAAGTCATAATTAGCATCGTGTAGGACTAATTATGACAAGAGCAATAGAGTTACAACCAGATGATGGGCCTAGATCAAGCTTGAGCATCGGGCCGAGTTTGGATGATACAATGGGACCTCGCTCAGAGTTCGCTAGGAGATTTGCCAAAGGGATCGAGAAGCTTGCTGGGAGTATGCCGGGAGATCATCAGAAGAAGACCGAATAACTTACCGTAAAAATATTGGAGGTTTTCGAATTAGCTAAAGTTGGGTCTTAGTTTAAGCTTATGGTCTTTAAGTGTTGTAATTATTGAGTCACATTTATAAGTGAGTCTTAATTAAGTTAGATTTGGATGAAATTCAAATCAATTTAATAAGGTAACCAAGTCTACTATTGGGGTTTGAGCTTAGTTCAATTGGTTGACTAGAGGGTTGGTTAATATCAGGTTCAAGTTGGAATTCGAAAAGTAGAGGGAACCACTTTTGTGGAAATTTCGACGGGTAAACCATCGGTGAGCAGCGGGTGTGCCATCACCGCCCAAGCTTTCGGGCTGCTAACGACGGTTGACCCGCCCAGGCTGGGTAGTTGAACCATCCGTACCCAGGAATCTGGGTACTTTTGGCGGTTGACCCGCCTAGGTCAGTGGGTGAATCTCCCGTACTCGGATTTTTCGGATACGATTAAATTTTAGCTCCAATTTTGAAGCCAATTTGGGGCCTATAAATATCCCAAGTTTTCTTACATTCTACATAATAATTTTGAGGGTTATATTCTGAGAAAATATTATGTGAGAATTATAAGGAAAAGAAAAGAGATAAGGGAGTGATCAAAGAGTGTAATCTTGTCTCCCTTGTAAGCAAAGTGTAAAGGTTTGGTCTTCACCCAAAGAAGATCGGTAGTAGATGCCGGTGTGCCTTAAGAAGGAGGATTCGAAAGTGGACGTAGGCTGTTAGTGCCGAACCACTAAAAAAATTGTGAGTTCATATTTTGCTTTTCTTATTAATGCTTTTGATTTTGTTTACTCTTTGAAATCAAATATTTCACTTACGACGTTTCTTATATTTTGGATTTTTTTGTTCTTTTTTAAGTAATTAGTAAGCAAGTAACTTAGCAATCTTCTTATCATTCAATTGCTTTATTTGAATAAGCTTTGGATCTTCCTATCGTACTTAAATTGAAACGTTTCTGTTTAAAATGAAAAATTTACACTTGCACTAATTCAACCCTCCTCCCCTTGTGCCAGTTGATCGTAACAATGACAACTACTATAGGAATGCAACAAGCACTAACAAGACTCGAACCAACCCATACTAGGTAGGTTTCAACTAGGGCATACGAGATTAGAAATACACCCATGGGTTAAGGTCATAACTACCCAAAACTAACCTTGCTTTACCACATATTAGCCTCTATTTCTTGACCCCATATATTGCTTGTCCTGTCTTCATTCCTTAACTAATAACTAAAAGAATCGAACTCGACACCTGGATCTATATTATAGCCTTCGCCTTGCACCTAATTGATCAGCGGTTACAAGATCAGAATCTTTATTCTGATCATGTAACTACTGAATCTGCTCCTATAATCTAATCTTGTCAAGATTCCTATAATCTAATCTTTATTTGGCTCTTCAAGAGTAAGTCCAGTTAAGACCACAAGTTCAGAATAAAGATAAGGATCATAACATAAGATGGATCTGAATAAGAATTAGAGTGGAGTGTTCATTATAGCCTTTATTGAAGGGGGCATTATTAGAGGAAGTGAAACCCTTTAAATATAGGAAGTTTGAGCCCTCTTATAAACAGACCGAGCGGCATTTTAGAAGATTTTCTTAGAAGCAAGGTACGTTGAGAGAGAGAAAACTCTAAAAAACCAGAGAGAACTTTTAGTAACCAATAAATTAAGTCCTTACAGTCTATTCTCTTATCCCGAAAAGAAGAACCAATTTTCCTAAATAAACACTCCGATTGAGAATGCCAGTGAAAATGAAAGAATACATTGCAGCAAAGACAGAATAGAAAGAAAAAAAGAGAAGTAGTAGGAGAAAATGCATTTACTCAGCCGATAGATAGGGCTCAGAGGTAAGTAAAGAGATGTGATTGAGAAGGAATAGCGCTTAAAACACGCCTCATCGAAGGCAAAAGAGGGCTTATCAGTAACCGTTAAAGGACACCTATGAGAAGGCGCACTCTCCACTTTATTGAAAAGTCAGAGGAGGTTTAGTGTCTAGGCAGCAATTAATCATGAAAATCAAAACACTTCATTACAAACTAACACCAGTGCCAACAATACCAATATCCATAGTACCGATACTATCGAAAATAATCTTAAGTCGATGAAGTAACTCGAAACTGACTTATTAAGAAACAAGATAAGGTGGGAAAGAGTATGAATTCGGATTAGCAAGAAAGAAGTTCCCGTATATAAGGCAAAATGAACCGCATCAAGAACTCTTGTTGTTGAGTTACAAAAATGATAAGATATTGGTATACAGGTTAAAGAATATTATCTGGATATATACAATAGTTTAAGCGCTTATGGAGCAACACACGATTTAATAGATGAAACACTCTCTCCCCAGTAAATTCCCACTACTTATTCTATTTCTCCCTTATCCACAATAACTGACTATTGGAGCTTACTCAATGGGACTTTATTCTTAGCCAAACTCCTCCGCTCCACTTGATTAACTCCTTACTGCTTATGTCCCAAACTAGGATTCAACAAGAGATTAAACAATCACAGGCCATTCTCTACAGGACTTGTTACTTATCTTGCCTTATTACCTGAAATTTGGCTTTCCACTACTTTTTTTTTTTTAACAACTCACTACTCCACTTATTTGATGTTTTATGTAAAACTTGGATTACTTTCTGTCTATAATGTTTTGGAATGAACCTAGAGCACTTCTTTATATTGATTAAAGAATAAATTTTAAAGATTTTAAAATATCAGAAAATCCATCGTATCTCAACAAATTCATCCTCATCTAAACTAATTTAGATCTATCATTTATTTTGTTCCATACTAACTAATTAAATTAATCCTAACTGATTGAATTAATCTTAACACACCTCCTTAATTCAAATAATTATAACTTTAAGTTATTTTAAAAAATAAATTTTTTCTTTTGCCAAAGCTTTTGTGAAGATATCAACAAGTTTTCCTCGGTGTTGCAGTAGTCCATTTGAATCTCTTCTTTATCAACCAATTCACGAATAAAATGATGTCAAACTTTAATATGTTTGATATGCCCATTGAAGACATGATTCTTTGTCATTACAATAGTAGACTTGTTATTGCAATAGATTACATCTTGATTTTCTTGAAGATCTGCTAGAATTCTTCGAAGCCAAACTGTTTGACATGTTGTACTTGTAGCCGCAACATACTCTGCCTCAATGCTTGAGAGAGAAACACATTCTTATTTTTTCGTTATCCATGAAATCACACCTGAGCCAAGGCTGAAAATAAATCTTGAAGTACTTTTTCTATCATCTGCACAACCAACCCAATCACTATCAGTATACGAATATAACTTAAAATCTTTTACCTGTTTATAATGAATGTCATAATTGAGAGTCTCTCTGATATATATAAGAACTCTTTTAGCTACTCCAAAGTGATGCTTGCTAGGATTGTGCATGAATCTGGATAACAAATTAACTGTAAACATAATATCTGGCCTTGAATGTGTGAGATACATTAACCCTCCAATTAAACTTCAATGTTGTTGCTCATTTGTTTTTTCCACTCGATCATCTAATATAAATTTATCATCTATATTCAACTTGATATATGAAATCTTTTTAACAAATCTTTAGCATATTTTTCTTGACACAAGAAAATCTCATTTGCATCTTGAATAATTTTCATTCCCAAGAAATAGTGTAAAAGCCCTAGGTCAATCATTTCAAATTCTAATGTCATATTTTTCTTAAATTCGATAAGCATATTTGATGAGTTTCTAGTATAAATCATATCATCCACATATAAACGGACCATAAGAATCTTCATACCTTAAATTCTTATATATAAAGTTGGCTCACTTAAACTTTTTAGAAAATTATGTTGAAGAAAGTAATTGTCAATCCGACTATACTATGCTCTTTGTACTTGTTTCAAGCCATATAATGCTTTATCTAATTTGTACACTTTATCTTCTGATCCTTTAATTTCAAATCCTTCGGGTTGCTTAACATAAACTTCCTCTTGCAACTTTCCATTCAGGAATACTGATGTAATATCAAATTGATAAACCTATTATTTTTTATTAGACCGCCAATGCTAATATAATTCTAATTGTCTCAATTCTAGCAACTGGAGAAAAAGTTTCTGAAAAATCAATACCTGAAATTTGAGTATATCCTTTGGCAACCAAGTGGGCTTTATGTTTTTTACAATGAGCCATCGGTATTAAATTTTGACTTGTACATCCATTTAAGTCCAATTGCTTTTTCTCCTGGAGTCAAATCTACCAATTCCCAAGTCTTATTTTTCTCTATAGCTTATAACTCATCATTCATTGCTTGTACCCATTCTTCTTTCTGAGCTGCAACTTCAAAACAAGTAGGTTCAAAAACAAGACATGCAAAATCACCATATTGATATATTTCTGAAATACTACAAAATTTTCATGGAGGTGATTCAGTATCACTAGACTCATTTGAGTCATTCAAAATACGAGAAGAGTCAGATAAGGTATTAATAAGCAATGGATCATGTGCTTTATCTACATCTTCTTCTACAGATATTATTGTTTCAACTGCTTCAAAGTTCCAAGCTTCTTCTTCATTAAAAATAACATCATGACTTATAACTAATTTTTTAGTTATATGATCAAAAAGTCTAAAACCTTATGTCTCATTACTATACCCAACAAATATGCATTTAATACTTTTCTCATCAAGTTTACTTCTTTTTTTCAATAGGAATATGGAAGTAAGCAGCACAACTAAATACCTTTAAATGACTTACATCTGGCTTTTTGTTTAACCATAGTTCATAAGGTGTTTTTCCTTGTACTACCTTAGTAATAAAGTGATTTAGTAAATACACCGATGTATTCATAGCTTCTGCCCAAAACTCATTTGGTACTGTTTTTTCTTTAAGCTTACATCTAGGAGTCTCAACCACCACTTGATTTTTCCACTTTGTTACTCCATTTTATTAGGGGGGTATAGCTTGTAGTTAGTTCCCTGTGAATACCTGTATTCTTACAAAAATTAAGAAAATCTTCGGAAGTGAATTCACCCCCTCTATCAGTAAGTAGAGTCTTAATGAAACAACCACTTTGTTTTTCCACAAATACCTTAAAATTTTTAAAAACATGAAAAACCTCAGCCTTTTCTTTGAGAAAATATACTCACATCATTCTTGTACAATCATATGTAAATAGCACAAAATATCTACTTCCACCTTGTGAGATAGTTTTCATAGGTCCACAAATATCTGCATACACAAGTTCCAATCGATTTTTTGCTCTCCAAGAATAACCTATTTGAAAGGTATTTCTATGTTGTTTTCTAAAAATACAAGATTCACAAATTGTATCTTTATTTTTAATCTTAGGCAGGACAACTACCATATTTTTTTTAATTTAATAGTTTTAGTCCATCATAATTCAAATGACCATATCTTCTATGCCATAGTGTCGATTCATTAGTAGTAGTAGCAACGAATATATATAAGGAAAAATTCGAAAGTACTGAGGAAAATATTTTATTTTTTGTCATCCTTAATATTGCTACTAATTTACCAATTTTTATCATAAATCAAATATTTTTCATCATAAAAAGTAATATAATATCCTTTTTTCATCAGTTATCCTTCCACTTGAATTTTATTGTCGTTCCCTATTTGCAATTTAGATCTGATTAAGTCATTGAATCTCTTAAATAAGTTTATATCCCTTGTTATATGATTACTACATCTACTATCCAAAAACCATACAGATCTAGAATATTCTTCATCAGATGCTATAAAGAGAATATTTTCTTCATTCATTTCTTTACTATTATTTTTCTCATAATAATTTGTCTGATTTTTGTTCCAACAATCTTTTCAAGATGTCGATATTTTTTACAGTAAGAGCAAAGAGGAATATTTAGATTTTTATTTTTATACCAGTAATTTCTTTCAATATGTCATATTTTTTTATAACAAAAGCATTGTCAAGTTTCTTTATTGCCTTCAGTTGATTGACCTCTTTCTCTACCATTTTGATCTCTCTCTTGAGATCTGGTTTCTGAATTTTTCTTCTGTTATTTTTTTTGATCTATGCTTATTTGGAGAGCATGTTGTAAAATCTCATCTGAAGATCTATTCACTTTTTGTTTATGAACCAAAAGAGAATTCATTAATTTATCAATAGATAATATGTTTATATCTTTAGGTTCTTCTATAGCAATAGAGATCATATCAAATTTCAAATATAAACTTCATAAAACTTTTTTTACTACAATTTGATCTTTTAGGTTTTCACCGTACGATATTATTTGATTCACAATAAAAGAAATTTTTAAAAAGAAATCAGTGATTGATTCTAAATCTTTTATTATAAGAGTTTCGAACGACGAAGAATTTGAAGCTTTGAAATTTTTACATTTTATATGTCTCCAAACACATATTTTAATATTTTTCAGGCTTATGTTGATATTGATGCTATCATGATTAAGGGAAATAGGGAATCATTTATTGCTTATTATAGCATATAGAGGGCTTTTGCATCTTTAATAATCTTAGGATTCTGTGTAGAAGTAATTTCAATTTGCAGTGTTTTGGAATGAAGTAAGAGTACCTATTTATATTGATTAAAGGATAGAGTACAAAGATTTCAAAATATCAGAAAATCCATAGTATCTAAGTAAATTCATCCTCATCTAAACTAATTAAGATCTATCATTTATTTTGTTCCATCCACACTAATTAAATCAATCCTAACTAATTAAACTAATCTTAACGTTTGACTGCCCGACGCACTTTGTTTACTTCTCTTCTGCAATTAGCTAATGCACCACTCACTAATGCGCAAGACCAAGTAATGGAACGGGGTGCGTGCTTGTCTTTCCTGCTTATATAGAGCTTTCTTAACATAAGAGTTTATTTCCTCTACCGAATCTAATGTAAAGCAAAATAAAAATTGATCTAGTAATTGCGCTTTGCTTACTGATGGTGATCCCCCAGTTGCTTCTTCTATATTTACTGTTTCTATACAAGACACTGCTTTTGCCTAGCGCGAGCGGAACTCCACTTTAAGAACCGACCTCTACTTAATAAAAACTGGACTTGTGGAACTCATATCGGCATCCTTATATAATTGAGAATATCGGCATCCCTAAGAGCCCTAATATCATGCGTTACTTCTCTTATCTGAAATTTATGGATATCAGTACCTTAACGCTTCATCTGTTCTTGTACCATATTAAGTACTTTGAGCTCCAGCGGGACAAGCCAAACCCATTCTCTATGCCTTTCAGCATAAGCGGACCTCTAAGTCAAAAGCACTCTGCGAGTGTAAGCGGCACAATGTAGCCTTCTTTATACGTCGTTTAACATAGGGTAGGGGCATCATCCTATGTTATGGCTAATCTCTAATTTCCACTGTTATAATACATTTCACCTTATATCTTAGGAGCCGTGGCTGCCCTTTTGCGTTAGCAGCATTACGGTTGGGTGCTCGCACCCTTGCATTAAGAATTAGATCTCGCCTAACATATCCTTACATATGATATTAATGTGGAATGGAACCTAAGACTGCTTACACCTAAGGAAGTAACAAGACTGCTTACACTTAATAACTCATATAGGCATCCGAACCCTATAGTAAACTAAAGTACTAAAAAACGCTAGTGTCCTTGCGCTAACTTAGTTTCAAAATGACTCTAAAGAATGGAATAATGTGAGGTGAGTGCAAAAGAAAGAATTGAATAAAGAAAGAATTGAATGTGGCTCTATCTACTATGTTTAGATTTGAAAGTAAACCACTACTTGAACTCACTTATGGAATCTCTCTTGCATAGTTGCAAAATCTTATTGATTGCTCGCATAGTTGCAAAATCTTATTGATCACTCGCATAGTATAGAAGAAAGTATAACCTATAACTACACTATCTTTGACGCCCTTGCATTAAGAAAAGGAAAATCATCCTTATAGAGGCATCTTAACACTAGACAATAGTACTCCACTTTATTATTACCATTGGTTGTTTCACATGAGTTGCATATGAGATATAAGAAAGAGAGTAATCTCACTGCTTGTTTGCGCTAATGTATGAGTTGTTTTCGTATTGGTTGACGCGAGTTGTTTGGGGTTCATAACCAGTCGACGGTACTTTAGACGATCTACTTGAATTCCCACTTCTCAACTGTTTTCATTTTGTAAAACCAAAGAGGCTTACCTTGCTTAAAGAATTGAGGCAGATAGATCCTATACTCACAGGATAGAATCGCCACTCTCTTTGTTTCCACTTCTTCCGGCATACTCACTAGCGCTATAGGGAACAAGCAAGGAAAGAGGAAGGTTTGATTATCGCCTTCTGTCTTCAGACTAACCAATAAATCCACCTTGTTGCCTTCACTGATCTTATGGTTCTCTTTAGTGCCTAACAGAGCAGCCATTCCTTTTTTTCACTTTACCTTAGTTGTTGTGAGGATGATGCGAGTGTTGTCTAATTTTTCATTTTGTCAACGAAAGAATATATTACTTAGCAAGGAAGCAAGGTGTAGTCCAAGTGGAGGAGACAGGTATCGAGTTGAAAGAGAAGGATTTTATGCAGTGTGAGCTCGCTAACGGGAGCAAGAGGCGAGAGATGAAATTAATTCTAAACTAACAAAAGTTTGGTTTTCGACTTACGGATACATAGTTTCCGCGTCAAGATCTTATCCTTCTTTTGGTTATCTGTACCTAAGTGTTCTGTTACTGCTATTGCTAATTATTAAGTAGACTTTGGCCAATCACCTCCCTCACATTTAGTACTTACTGCTTTAACGCCAACAATGCAATAACTATTTCATTGCCCGAGACCCGTCTTTTCAACAACTCCCCCTAGCATCCAAAGAAACTGGTATTTCACTTAGCTAGAAGAAAATGCTGCGTGTAGTGTGGGGCTAAGCATTCTTTCTTTATTTATTCCCGGTTAACTACCAACTACCTTCTTTCTTTATTTATTCTCGGTTAACTACAAACTACTTGCTGAACCACCTTCTTTCTCGCTTCCTTGATACAACACTGCTTCTTACTACTTTCGTACGAAACTTGTTTGTTTATATTTATAGTAGAAAGCCTTGTACTGCTTGAGCAAACTTTATACTGATGGGAGCAAGCAAACCTTCATCACATCCAGCCTACCCTTACTTGTTTACTTGTTTCAGTAGCTTTAAGAATCCAATCTAGATATCAATAGAAGAGAAGACTATGTTCTTATTGTTGTGTTATAGTGGATAGAAGGTGTCTTAACGAACAGAGGGGTGCCGCTTACTATTGTTATTATAAGTCAAGAGGGATGTCGACATTCTGGTGGATAGGTTGGTTATATTGGTACCGATACTAACATTATATTATTAAGAGTAATCAGTAACCATGAGAGAATAGAGTAATATCAGTGCAGTGACCATGAGAGTATGTCACTGTATTTCCATATGTGTAACTCTCTCTTCTTTTTATTTACTCCCTTCTATTTCTTCTATTAATAGTACTTTAACTCGAAATACTGAATTCAACTACTACTAATCAGAATCACAACACTACCGGATAGATTAAACTACTAGGGGAGCGGATCAAACTCGCACTAAAAATACTTGAGCTTGGAGCTCAGACTTGAGCTGATGACAAACAGGTTTACTGCCTTAACTCTAACCTTAGGTACTGGTCTGGATCTTTGCTTTACTATCTTATCAGACTGACTTTTCTTTCTCTTAGGCTTGTTTCTAAGCGTTAGTCCTCCACTCGTCAGCTACATTCCCTATTTTGCACTACTGATTAAGTATGCCCACCACTTCTTTATCTCAGCCTGTGTCGCTCTCCCCTGGCTCTTAAGGAAGCCAACTCTAATGTTACGCGGTAGCTTCTTTAACACCCATCTTAAACTAACATTGCTTTGTCTGATTCTAATATCTCTGGAGAAAGGTCTATAAGGAGATAAGTAATAAGAATAAGTAGTAGGACATAGAGCCAAACTCAGGATTATTGGAATATAGAGGTAGAGGTATGAAGCCAGCGCCTAAGTAGTATCTATCAATATAGGTTTTAAGAATTGACTAGCAATCAAAGGAATAGGACCAATGTTAATAGGACTACCGCAATTGACCTCAAATCGGCCCTTCCTCGCTTCTATTCTTTAACTAATGTCTATGAGCCCCACCTAACTGCCTTTATCCGCTTACTTTTAGTATGAAGCTAGATTTCTGGATCTAACATCTCTATAATACCATATCATACCATACCATATATCATACTTGGGTTTGTTACGATGCACCATACTATGGTTGAAATCAATTTGACAAGGCTCATCTGACTTATTTACATCTAAATCTGACTTGCCTTGGGTTCGCTCTTATGTCAACTGCCTTACATTCATTCCCCGGTCTAATCCTTGTAGTTGGGCCTGGCATTACCATTCCCTCATCTCATATTGATCTAACTATGATAATCCCTAGCTTCCGACTAAACACATATAAATATATGCAAAAAGAATACCTAAAGTAATACTCAAAACTAGGTAGTATGGATGCAAGGGACAATCATGAGTCTGATAGGTAGTAACTTCAGAGTGAAAACAAGGGGCTACATACTTTGATATAGGGGATCGCAGGACTAAACCATGCCTGAGAGCAGCACGGGAAGCAATGGTTCTCTATATATATATATATATATGTGCCCAAAGCTTAATTCTCTTACTAATACACTTTATTTTTTATCTTATTAATACACTTTATTATTTATTAGAATTATATTAGTAGATGCGCTGGCTCGATCGTACCATAACCTAAAGAAAGGCTATTAACCCTAACTTTACATACCTATTCTATTTACTATAACCTTTGATTCTTATTTCTTATATAAAACATAAATATATTGACTCTACATCTAATAAGTAAGCTTGGAGGCCAGGACCAATAATAAATATGTTGACTTATGATACTGATGTTTACACTTAACTCCCAATCCACTTTTCATTTCAAGAAAAAAAAGGATCAAGCTAATAGAAAAGAAAAGCCTAGAACGGATCACAAACTGGAGTTTTGATAATAAAAGAAATTTGAGAGCAGGCCCTGCAATGTTACTTGGTTTGCTCCAAGTGTGGAAGGATTGATCGGGGAACATATATGTCAATGTTTGAAAGGAAGTGCCATACCTAGCCAACTCTCTTTATTTGGGCCTATAGCCTGCTTTATTAGTGCGAAAGGTGCCTGACCTGATTGCCCTAAGAGTGCCACTTGGACTAATTTTCCATTAGTAAGGAGGGTAACATAAGTTTCCTATGAATAGGATGCTATCAAATAGTGCTTTTTGTCACCACGGTAAACCCGGGAATTTGGAATAGTGAATCCGATCAATAGAAGAAAGACCACCAAATAAAGGGGATGCCTAGCCTTATTAATTCAAAATGTATTTTTGGAGTAAGACTAAAAGTAGAAGTTATCCCCGAATAAGATTGATAGATAGATAGAATATCTATGCATGCGTTCTTTCTCCTTCCTTCGTGGCCTATCTCTCACTATCTGTTCTGTTTTAGTGTCTTCAAGCCCCTTGAGGCTGTTGTCATTCTGTGAGTTGTCTTAAAGCAAGGTTTCACCGTCAGACCGAGTAAAGTGACCGACCAAACCCTTGATATACATCTCTGCATACGCCGGGTTCGAGAGAAGTGGTTTTCTATTTTGAATTTAGTTAGATGCTTGCTTCTGGTTGGCTTGATCACAGACTTAATTTTGGTTTCTAACATGCTTTAAAATATATTGCTTTCACTAGCCCGATTCCTCTGATCTGTGATTTATGTCAAGCAAATCGATTAAGGTAAGATGTGATCACAAGGAATAAAACTATTAGGACTAAGGTCAAGCTACTTTATTACAAATACTTAGATTGAAATACATGTTTGCTGGCCAATAAGGAAGGATGGATCAAATCCAATACAACGCGAACTGGGACTGAGACAATTCACTTCTAAGTATTTGTAGACCATTCACTTCTTAATAGGACTGAGACAAACTTTCCTCATGGGTAAGATAATTGGGAGTCGCCCTTTTGGGGTCAGTTATGTAATAAAGTAGCCTTGTGGTCACAGATTCCTCTTTTCATTTTCATAGAGTATGTTAATGTATAGTACGGTTAATATAACATTAATTAGTTCATATTTACTTGCATTCTGTATATCCCCTATGATCCTTCTATTTTCTGTTTGCACACTCTTTACTTGGGGCTAGAGCCTTCTTATCTGCTATCTCAGTCTATCTCTCCTAGCTATCAAACAAAAACTCCTATTTATAGGTCTTCGACTCGACTCTTCAGTCAAATGACCTAGGTGCCTAACAACCAAGTAATGAATAATAGCATCAGTCCGAAAACCACTAATAAAAAGAATGACACTAAGGAGTAGGATCCACCCACGCATATTGGAATTAGGGATATCGGAATTAGGCAGTGCCCTACTAACTTGAACTATAATATTAATCAGAATTGACACCACTAATGGAAATACCTTCACTCAGAACTCAGACTCGAACACTACCCACAACGACTTAAACTACTCATGGAAAGGTTGAAACACCACTTAAGAGAATGGAACTACTTACTTGCCAACCCTCCTACCGACACCATACCTTGAATTGTATTAAACTATAGCACTAACACTCTTATTCTTATTTCCAACTTGCTAACCTCCACTCGTACCCATTATCGATGCACTTAACTACCACTAACCAGAATTAACTAGCAGTAAACCAAGCCTTACTTTAACTCACCAATAGCCCAACAAGCCGATAGTCCCATTAACCATTTTTCATTATAATAATATAGAAGTTCAGTTATGTTCTATCTCCCTATGCGTTAGGATCATTGGATCATACCTATCAATAGAAGAGTCAAAGGTAGAATACAAACTAAAGAGGGGCGATCGGAGAATGAGATGCATTGGCTTAAGAGTGGAGCGCCAGTCTAAAAGAAAGAGAAGTAGAAAGCCAAAACCCATAGATAAGGATCCCGGATCGATGTTTTCAATCACATAAGTACCTATTTGATTCTCATTATCAACCAACCCCATCATCAGCATATGGAACGAAGATACCACACTATATTGCTTATATCAGTAGCACATGGGTAGCAATGAACGTATCAATAGCATAAGTTTGATAGCAAAGATGTCAGGAACAACTAAAAGAACAGATTTATTGAGATGGTCTTTCGGAATGAATTGTATTGCTTGAAAACTATGTGGTGCTCCTCAAGGACTATGTGGTGTAACTTTTAGAATGATTCCCTTATCGCGGAGGTATGTTTCTGTTCCTATTAGGAATGAACTGGTGAATCTTTGTTGTTAGGTTTGATTACAATGTCTGTACTGTAATAATTAACCTAACATATCAAAAATTATTTGATTCTTTGTTGTCTGCATCAGGTTTTGTTTAGTGAGTGAACCCCGAACAATAGCAGTGGAGGAAGCTGTGCCAAAGTCACCTACAAGCACAAAGTTCCCTTTGTATTGTTTCAGAAGAATAAGATGCAGAAAAAGACTAAATCAAGAACATTTCTAGGATCTTAAGCAACAAGCGATTCTGATAGTTGAGTTCTACCTCTCTAAGACAACAACCAAAGAAAGGAATACTTCAACGAACAAGCAAGGATCTAAATCAGCAATTAAAGAAAGAAAGCGAGGAAAGACATGCTTCATAGTATAGGGTCTTAGAACTGGCAGTAAGCCTAGCAACCGAGCATACTAGTTTAGTTTGAAAGCACAGAGAGGTAGTTTGGAGCTAGCAAGTGAGGATCAATCTAGATCATTGGTTAAAGAATGAAAATCCGTCTACAACTAGTAGGAAGTAATAAAGGGCAACTGGATACCTATCTCTCGCATCCTTGGTTACAAAGATCTACCATGCCTATCCTTTCTTCATTGTGTTTTGCGTTAGTGAGCTCTCTGGCATAGATCAAAGTCAAGACATGACTTGGTTTTCTTTTCTTTATACAAACTCTCCTTGAAGTGAATAATTTCATGTCCCCTGCTCTGTTAGTGCAGAATGAGATTGAACTGATGCACCTAGTCTCTTGTTCTTACACACAAGGAAATAATTCATAAATTTCCCTTTCCATAAGCACCCGACATTGAAGCTTAGGATCTAATTGCTTAATCTCTCTAACTCGCCTATCTCAGAGGAATGTGAACACCCTGCTTCACTCCTTAATTGAATTGAAATTATGTGTTGGCGCCTGACCTCTCCTACTGCTTTTATTCTTGACTTTGACTATTGAACCCAACCCCCTTGCATTACTGGTTACCTGGCTTACTATGATATAATAAAATCAACAACTGGGGAAATATCGTATAAGAGAGCTTTAAATGTTACACCAACTATATAATGAAAAAGTATTCCCGTTGTTTACTCTAATTCAATGAAAACATTTAACTTACACTGACCCAATTCCATGATAAACTAGAGCTGTTGTTTGCCCCAATCAAATTAACAAGTGAATGAGAATCTAGCTCAAAAGTAAGAATTTTAGGAAGGAATAGACTAATAGGGACAGTGGTTAACTCGCTACCGTGACACGAGTGTCTTGGTGAGTTCCTAGTTCAACTCTTATTGGAAGGATTTTTGTTCTTAGAAGCACTAGTTATAGTTTCTATTGATACAAGAGATAATAAGGAATGAAGGTATAGCTTTTAATTTTTTGATTTAATATTTGTATTATTATAATAAGAAATAAAGAACTAGGTGTTGGTGGGAGAGCACAGTACCTTAACCTTGCTTTTAATTTTTTGATTTAATATTTGTATTATTACTTTACGGGCTATGAGACTCTCTATCCTATCGTTAAGTCCAATTCTTTTGCTAATAAGGATCACACCGCCTAAAACAAGGCTGAAACACCTACTTCTAAGACTTTCATTGGAAATCGATAATTCAACTATTTAATACAGAACTAAACTAGCAAAACCAAGGCTTTAACTGTTGCCTATGAGCCTTACTTTATTTCCTATGATCTTGTCCTTACTTAATCTAAGCCTGCTTCCCTTTACTTTCACGCCTAATATAATATCTCTTATTCCTTTACTTATTATATTTACTTCTATTTATTCATATGGTATAGCACCAGACAAAGGATAAAATACAACTATAGTGATAACACGAATCAAACTCAATACTAAAGTAATGAAACGGATGCACGTGGGATAGAACTGCTGCTAATAGGGGATCCAAACATTGACTTTGAAGCTGCCCTTTCTTGCTTCAACTCTAACTATCCTTGCTCTCAAGCACTATAACTACCCCATTAGGTTAGATTAGCCCCCTACTATATTGGAATGAAAACACTTATTGTCGTATTGATACTAGAAAAGGAATATGGAACTATTGCTTCCAAGTTGTCTTTAATTCCATCGCTACCGATCCCATATCTGTAGTTGTCCCTAGTACTATTATTTCTCAGAGTACATCTAATATTGTTAAGGTTGAATCTTATAAAGGAAAAGAACGGAACTGCTAGCTATCAGATTGAAAAGAGAAACAAGTAAATCACACGCGAGCACGTAATGAAACTAAGTCGAGAAAGAACCAAAGTGCTAATAGGGAATGATATTATAAGGTAAGGATCTCGGGCTTAGCATGGAGTCATTGAAACAGGATCCCAAGCGCAGCTCTAAGGCATTGACTGTTGGCAAACAGATTATCACTACTACGAATTAGTATGGATCTACTTGTATTCTTTCACAACTAAAACCTTGCTTTCTAACTTCCCCTACCAAGACAGATCCTTGACTTATTGCCTATAAGCCTTTGTCCCTTGTCTACACTAGTACATCTTTCTTGCCTTTTATACTCTTTAACTAACGTCGATAAGACTAGATCTTTGACATAAAAGTAATTGACCTGTGGGCTAACAAGGCCTTTAAACCACTAATTTTATTGCTAGAATCAACTATTATGCTGATATTATAGACATTAACCGGGGAACTAGCCCTTATACCCTAGCTATGAGAGCCTACCTTGCCCTACTCTATTAGAAGAAAAAGATACTACAATGGATTGAACTAATGCTAAAATGAATGGAACCAATACTACAAAGACCTATACTCAGAACTCAGTCCTATGAGAACTCAACTTGAAACAAAGGAATTGAACTCAGTAATTGGCATAGTATTATTGGAAACCAACAGGACCAGTAGGACTTAACCAAAGAGGTAATACTAAGGTAGCGACTAGGGAAGCGTACTAATAAAAATAAGGTAGGGGGAAAAGACCAAGATCAGAGAGATAGGTGCGGGCAAGCAAGAAGTAAATTTGGTAGTAGCAGAACTAAATCCAGTAATAACATACATAGGTTGGTAAGCCTATAAATGGCTGGTTAATCGTGTGAGGGAAGGAGAATTCACCTTGGCAAGTACAAGAATCGCACCATGAAAGAGTGGAATTGAACTGGGTAGTCAAAGCCCTTTACTCGACTCGGTAGTTTCATATCCTTACTGCCCTGTGTCTCAAACTAACACTTCTTATTTGTATTCTATAGTTATAGCTGAATCCTTCCACCCTTAGTTGTATCCTTACTATCCTGTCTATCAGGCTGACTTTTCTAGCTCTTATTCTTATAGTGTCCCTTACACTTCTATACTTATTACTTCAAATGTCTATGTTTAAGTTGGAGTCCCACTTTCCCCCGGCTCTCAGGCTTACTTTATTGTTTCTCATTCTCCGGCCAATGGATCCGAGTCCTTACTTTCTTCAAATACTATTATGGGAATACACCCGCCGACATTGAGACTTGAAATGGCTACTAAGAGATTGAAACCGCTGCTTTGGACTCTTTAGCTCCTGTGCCCAAGCCTATGTCCCCTCCCTTATTAGTATGTCTATTCGTCTCACTGTCCTGTCTTCATTTCTTATTAATAGCAGTTTCACTCTTGTACTAGTGGTATAAGAATGCCAGGATCCACACACAAGGTAGGCGCTCTCCTCACTAGGAAAGGAAGAATCACTCCCTTTAGGCTGAAGCTAACAGGCAAGAATGAAAAGTGGGGTTGGTAGGTTTGATACAAGAGGCATTAAGGCCTGGGCGAGCTGGTGAATAAGCCTTCTATCTACTATGGAGTTCCATTCTTTTTATTATGAGCTAAACTCTTTGACTTACTTCTTTAATTATTAGTTGATAGTTCTCATCCGTACGAACCTTCTCATAGTGAGTTATTACTTCTTTCTTTTATTCTGATTAATAGTAGCTGAGTATTCTTACTTCTTTAGTAGTAGTGAAGTTATTACTTCTTTATTTGATTCTAATGTAGTAGGGACATTCTTATTGTTATATGCACTAGATCTATCCCTTATAACTTCATTCCAAGTCCGATGTATCTTACTCATGGATTCAAGTATGAGAAGCAGTAGAGCAGAGCGGTTCAATTCTCTATTCCCTTATTGAATCTTACAGTTAGCAGTTTTAGAGTTAGAAAAGGGATACATATATTGGAAGTAGGATCAGCTACTGAAGGCTTAATAGCTCAATTACTAGCTATAGAATCAAACAATAAATCAAAGAATCGACTAGTATTGTGGAGAAGTAGGCAATCAGGAAGAATCAAACACATGATAAAGAACTCATTGTGTGGAGGGAAGCCTTAATTTACACTCGAAGGGCACCCCGCTACGAATCAAACTATCAAGTAGGAATTGAACTCAATGGTAGAAGAATGAAGATGTAGTCTGACCTGCCAGCGCTCTCAACTATAGTATAGAGCTTAGACTCCTCGGTCTCAATTTGTATTTCCCCTTTAAGGATTAGACTCCCTACTTTCTTTCTTGCTTTTTAGTTTAAGTATGCCTTGCCCATCTCTCAGGCTTACTTTACCGATCTCATATCTATACCTACTGTCTCTTAGTTCACCTCTCTCGTCTTTGATTTTTACTTGTTTATTTTAGGCTTAGGCTTTTACTAGTATCTATAGGAATCGAACTCTGAAATAAGAATGAAAACATTAACTGCAGAATTATAAAAAACAAAGTAAGTATTAGTATTCTTGACTTGAGAACAGAGTCTATAAGGCAAGGTTAAGAGCAGAGTGTGATCCCCAACTCAACTACGAAGTACAAGTAGGAAACTCTGATTTCACGTAAGAAGTATAAGAGAAAAGAACTAGACCAACAAAACAAGTGGAAAAGTAAGATTTCACCTAAGAAGTACACTAATGTAACAGGAGGAAAAGAACTAGACTTGCAACTAGAAATTAATTAAAGAAAGGAAAGCTTAAATCCAACTCCTAAGTCAAATAATGCCCCAGGCGCCTCCCAGGATTGTAACTCAAAACTTGGAATTGAACCAGGTGTAGTACTCCCTATGCTTAAACTGCTCTAACAAGGCTTTTACTCAAAAGTAAGATTCCAACACCGAACCAATAGGTTGGACTCGCTCCACTGCTGCTAAAGGCTCAAACTAAATAAGTTAATAATTAATGTCAACACCGATCAGAAGTCAACTCATTAATAGCGGAATTAAGAACAGACCTTCCATTGCTACTTTCTTTTTCATATTCCACCCCTCTATATCAGTCTGACACCCCTGCCTTAAAAGTCCCTTACTTATGAGTTTTAGGCTTCTAATTGTCTCTTTCACTCTGTCGCTCCTTGTCTTAAGTATTGCCCTAGAGTTGAGGCTTTCAATTGCCTCTTTCACTCTTACACTCCTGCCTTCAATGCTTATATATGAGTTGGACTCTTCCAAGTAAAGATACTAGGCTATGATAGTAATAAGCATAGGAGTCAAGCTCATTAGTCAAAGAATTAGTAAAGGGACTTACCCGGCATAAGAGTAGAGTCATGAATCAAAGAGTGAGATAGAGAATATGGAATGAAGGTGGGTAGTTGCAGGCCAAAGCTCACAAAGGAGAATGCAACATGGAAGTCATAATCATGATGCCATTATCTAAGAATTGAGCTAGGGCATACGATACTTTTAACTCGAAACTCTTAATTCAACTCTAGGGAATCTGCCTAATTAGTATCAGATCAGTAGTCAGAATCTCATCTGTGCCAACAAGGCTTGCAAAACTACCTACCTAAGGCTGAAATAACTATTAATAAGAATACAATAAATAATACAGAATGAAAAAGGGGCAGTTTCGTTTGAAAGGTAATAAGCATCTAAGTTTGCAAGTAAGAATTCCAGAAAGGAGTATAAGTGTTCGAGTAAGAGTGGACTGCCTGACCTAGACCCGTCTTGTTATTCCTACCCGACAGTAGTACTGCTCCTATTATTCCTATAGCCTTTTTATTATACCTGATACTGATGATTTACATCGATGTGTTAGATTATACCCTTATTCTTCTACTTATTAGTATGA
The DNA here is from genome assembly GCA_021527575.1 of Ensete glaucum. Lineage (NCBI taxonomy): Eukaryota > Viridiplantae > Streptophyta > Magnoliopsida > Zingiberales > Musaceae > Ensete > Ensete glaucum. Next base: position 42,146,552 of record CM038551.1, on the reverse strand, counting down.
GTTCAATCAGATGCAAAGCGCATAGAGATTGAAGAATATCAAGTGCGGAAATCAATAATAAAATTATGGGAGTAGCAATAGTCTCTAACTTGGGAATCAAACTAGAGATACGAAATAAAATAGGACAGAATCAATCTGATCGAAATAAGGAATGAAGGAAGAAAGAATCAATCAGAGCTACTCTACTTAATGACTCCGGGCATGCTACTTGTATTACTCCGGGCGTACTACTTATATTATGGCTTTACCATACCCGATTCCATCATTTGAGTTTAAGTCATTGCCCAGAGTATTAGTCTGCATATACTACTCTCTTTTGAGTTTAAGTCATTACCCAGAGTATTAGTCTGCATATACTACTCGAAGGGAAGGAGCGATACACCTAGAGAAAGGAAAGGAAGATCGGCTTCCCCAACGAGTAGAATCAAACAAAACTAGTAGCTACAGAAAGACAGAAAGAAAGTAAAGAGCATTAGAATGAAAGGCAGGGCAATTAGGCTTGGTAGCTACGAAATAAGGCTTGGCACGATCACCAACAATATGTATTATTACCCATGGGAGTAAGGCTCGACCTCTTATCATATTATGTGTTTTGTAACTGATACTAATTATTATACCTATATGTGCTAGATCATAACCTAATCTTTATGCCCCATTGATTCTATAAGTAGTCATTTTATTCTCATCCGTAGTAGTTCACTTCTGAGGTTAGATATGTGGATATGCGATCAGTAAAGTAAGCCTATGAGCGAGAGAGGACAAACTTGATCGACATAGTATTAAGAAAAGGAGTTATGTGCTAATTCACTACCGCGGCACGCGAAGACATAAGAAGTCATAACTCATATTAAGTTTAATGGATTGGATTCCCTTGCCTGTGTTTGTAGTAGTTACTTGGTTGTTGTTCCTTATTACAGTTGTATTTGTAGTAAGGGAATCAGGTTTAGATTAAGTAGTATCAGAGGAGTAGTAAGAGTTAGATCAAGGAAAGTAGGGTTCATATAAAATCGATAAAGAATAAAAGTTAGTAACTAAAGAATGAGTCCTGAGCTAAGATCTTAATGGTATTGATTCCAATCTGTGATAGTGGTGGTATCAGTTTGCAAGGATGGACTCAAGTAGGAGATATGGTTTTAAAACAAGTCAAGTAAGAATTTATCAAGGGAACATAGTCTCTTCTATCTGGATATGGGAGCAGGATACCTCAAGTTGGGAGCATTAGTTTTCACTATAGGATGGAGGGCAGGGATGCGAGTTTAAATCAAAATATAGGGAATGTAGCTCCTGGTGTGGGTAGAAACTAGTGTAAGTCCGCACACAGTTAATTAATCCATTTGTCAACCATTGATATGTGAACGATGCTACTGAGTTCACTTTTTCTTCTTATAAGGGGACTTCTTCTTATTATTACTTATAAGATAACTTCTTCTTATGAGTTTCGTATTAGAAGCACTGGTTCTTATTAGTTTCATACTAGATGCACTAGATCGACCATACCATATCCTCACACAGGCCTATTGACTCTAACCTCGGTTCTTATTTCTAATATCAAACCTACATCTTTCATTTATCATATCAAAACTATATCTTGAACCGCATGTGTTATATCTCAAAACTTACCTGCCCAAACATAGAGCACTACTTTCAATGCCTATATGCGAGGCTAACTCTGCCTATCCTGCGTTAAGGAATCCATTTCAAATGTAGAATAAAAGATAGAAGTTGGAATCTAAACTACTGCTCACAAGGACATAGGTCTCTCTTTCATCGACTCCTAGTGTTGGTGATGATCTCAAAGTAGGACCCTACCATCTATGAACAAAAGCAGGACCCTACCATCTATGACATAGTTATCCCCAACTCTGGTCTACAATAAGAATAAGCAATCCTACCTGTTAGTAAAAAAGAATGCCAACGCTCCCACTAGATCAGAGTTTGACTCATAAGCAGAGGACTTCAACATATAAGACTGAGCTGCTCCCCTACATATCTATTCTTTAGCTCCACACTTGCTTCTTTAGCTCAAATCTTACTACCCTATGTATGACCTTCCATTCTTTTACTCTTCAACGACTAAACTTAAAGCTGTCCTTGCTTTCTCTAATTCTTACCACCTGGAATATCAGTATATATGTACACATACTATTATAAGATATAAATAACTTTTTTAATGCAAGAGCGAAACTAAGGCATACAAGAATGGAACACTAACATGAATAGTCAAGTCCAAGTCTTATTCACTGGTATAGTAGCCAAGCCTTATTGCCTATTCCCTAAGTCTCTATTTTCTACCTTTGAGCCAATAGCTTACCTTGGACACAAGAACTTCGCTAGTGCTGCCAAGACCCTCACTAAAAGGGAAAAGGGGAGGGGGGGAATCGAACAGTAAACAAAGAATTGGGCTACTATCTCTAACATGATAACTCGATAACTAAGACTTTCATTACTGGCTATGAGCTTCCTGCACCTTACATTGATTCTTTCGCTATTGATCTAGAGTTTCCTAAGTTTCAATGCAAATATCCATATTATAATGACGAAACACATATCCATATTAATAATATGTTCTCGTATTGTAAAGTAATAAAGAAGAAAAGAAAGAAGTCAAGTCAAATATAGAAGTCAGGTCCAGCGCGTGTAGAGTTTCCATTGAAGAAAAGGGTGTTTGAAGAAATCAGTATTGGATATAATAATAAGTATTAGGATTCGGGTATGATCTATTGCATCTAACAATCAAACTACTACTGATAAGGATGCAGCTGCTAACTAATAGAATGGAGCTGGGCATAAGTGAATGGACCCATTGGAAAATAGATTGTAGGTTCGAAACCAAGATAAACAACTTCCACTTAAAAGAGTTACCTCACCAATAGGGAATGCACTAACCAATAATATGATTTTAGCTACTACTAATAGGGCTTGAACTAATACCAACAATAGGACTTCCACTCAAAAGGTAGAGTCCACTCAAAAGAGAGAATCTAACCCAACAGTAAAAGTCTTATTTGTTTCCCTAATGATCGAGCCTTACTTGTTGGAGTAGTACGTCTCACTTGTTGGCATATCAATCATACTATCCGGAGTAGTTGATCTTACTTCTGACTTTAACTATGCCTAAAACCTTACATTATCGGCTCAGCCTTGCATTACTGGCTCTTGGCCTTTCACTATGGACCTCACATCTTTACTTGCTTATTGACTTTCAAACAGAGGAATAATAGTATGGGTAGGTGTAGATCAACTTTAAGGTAAGTACATATCCACTAAGAAATGAACTTATTAGTATAAGGATCGAGCAAGTAAGTAATATAATGAAACTGGGTAGCACAAGAATATAAAAAGCAAGTAAGAATTAGGTTAGGCTCTGCAAGTGAGAAGTAGGAATGCGAGGAACGATCCAAAGAAAAAGTCTAGTGCCTATTGTACTTGAACTCGAAAAAGGGGATTAACCCAATGTCAACAAGACTTACCTCGCTAACTAGGGCTTTCACTGCTGCTTCCCATAACAACCCTAGGAAGAAAGAATATAAGCAGTAAGTATTGGATTGGGACTAATGAAAAAGAGGCTCGAACCACCACTAAACAATATACTAAAAGGTTTTAGGCTTTTACACAGATTGGAGATGGTTTTAGGCTTGCACACCTGCATTTAGTAGACTCATATAATCTATGTGAAACTCGTATTCTAGCTAAGGCTTATAAAGAACAAATAGGAAGTCCACCTCCATATAAGGTGGGACAATATGTTGAACAAGGCTAAGTAGCGGGACAAGAAGAAGTGATGTTACTAACTGAAGTATCTTAATCAATTCTATAACTCTACCACCCATAACATAAAGGTTGGCTGATCTAATAACTATTGATGGACTCCTCTTACATACCTATTGATCCTCTGTGGCTCCACAAACACTTAGCAAGTAGGCAAGCAGGCAAGAGAACTACATAATAAATGAGTTAGTTGCCATTTCCAAGTCATATATTCATTCCCAGGGTTTTGTCACTTGAAGATCTGATTGCTGCTGATTTCCTTTCTACAGTGTAAGATCCTTATTGAAATTCTTATCTAGCTTCAGCTTTTCCGTATAAGACTCTCCCTCTCGTAGAGCTTCTTTATAAGATTCAACTCAAACAGAAACATCATTTCCTAGCATAGCTTTAGATCTAGATCATGTTTTCTCGGCTAATGTGAGTTGACCATTTGACTTTACTTCATATAGTCCAGTCTGTCATGGTTTTGGGAGCTCTGTGCTTGATAGATCAGTATTTGTTGACTCTGCCTTGTACGTCCTGTGTCTCTGCTCTGATTCTCTAGTTACCTACTAATGTCAATGAAAAAAGACTTTCTGCTAGCAGTTCATTTTCAAATGTCACTTTCAAAACCATTAGTAGCTGACCTCTGCCTTGTGCCTGTAGCATTAGAAAAGGATCTTATATCGTTGACTTTCAAACAGTACTTGCTTCTTGTGTTTTAGAGACAACCTAGTCTTACTTTTCTTACTTTTGATTCTAGTTACCTTGACTTTTATTCTCACTTTTCTTTATTAAATGCGTTAGTTCATTAACATTATATTAATTATTCTTATTATACTAATATGTGTAGTGAGGATATCAATATCGGAATGAAATGCAAAAGTCATAATCAAAGAAAGCAGTTGGAACTCAACTCGGGGCAAGTAACTACTAACTTCAATTCTCAAATAACTAGCTAGCTCGTATGCTCCCTTCCTTCATTCTAAGATGCCTGATCCGGATCCTTACTTCTCTGGAGACACCTTAGGCTTACTCTCCATACTTTGATTCTTTCGATGTTGCCCTCAAAGCTGACTTTGTTGTATCTTAGCCTGCTTGCTTCTCTGTAGTTAACTATTGTCTATGCCAATAGGAATCTCACACAAGATGATAGGATGAACTCTAACTTGAGTTTTGATTTTTTTATATCAAAAATATATCTTGACCGCACCAGAAGGACCAAACAAGCAAGCAACTACTAATATAATATAGGGTCATGAAACAACTACATAATTGAGAACAACAACTAATAGGGTCATCAAACAACTATAGAATTGAATAGAGGCATCGCCATCCCAATGGACTAGTCGGATTGAGTTCATCTTTCCTTTCGGGTTTCACTTTTCAACCTTATTTTTGCTTACATAGAATGAAATTACCAATTCTTTAAAGTAAAGTAATCCGTTATTACGTGAGATGAACCACATAGGAGTTGTATAGTAGTTAGCATTAGTAGTTTGAATTAGGATCTTCTATCTTATCTTAAAAAAAATACATTACTTATCATGGGATGAAAATGAGTCATAGGCTATTGCTTGATGAGCATCAAAACGGATAAGGCTAAGCCAGTTTTTAAAAGATGCTCCCCTTCTATAATTACCAAGCTACGCGCTGACCTCTTCTAATGTGTGTATAAAATGAAGAACTAGCAAGCTATGGGCTGTAGTGAGTCTTTGAATAGAGAACAAGCAGTCCGGTAACTATATGATATCCTTATATTATATGTGCTTAAATCAAAATTGGTGAGTTCTTAGCACCTTATTAGATAGTTTCTAAGCACAAAGAGGCGTAGGTGTGTAGACGAGAATTAAACCCAACTCTATATTATATATGCGCAAAGAGTAATCTCAACTGATTTTTGGTCTTCACTTAAATGTCAATGAGAGAGAGTATCGGCACCCTCTGAGGTTAAGCAGAAAGTCCGGTAAGTAGTTAGTAATAGCTTTCAAGGGTAATGTCATTCTTTATAGGTGGAGCAATGAATTAGAAGAGCCTTACATGGGTAGAGCCTTAAGGGGTCTGAAATAAGTGATTAGTCATTAGCAACTGGTTAAATGAACAGGAATCCGCCTTCTTTCTAAAGCAGAGGCATAGGTGAAACACCAAGAAAGAAACCTCTTATTAAGCAACCTCCATTTAGAACCAGATGTTCGAGTGTCATTGTCAGCAGCAAGCAGCAATTCTGCAAGTTAAGTGGAGATCGGAAAAATCTAATCATTTTACTTCACTTAATATATAATTGGGTAACCAATGATTCAATTTGAGTTGTAGGGACCCCAAAAATAGTAATTATAATGATGTAGGGCAAATTGAATAAGATATATTATGAATTATTTTGATTCTGATAAAATATATTAGCTAATATTAAGATATTAGTTAATATTAAATAAAGTTCATATTATATTGAGATATTTTAGGAGATGCCCTTGATGGAAGGAACTCTCCTAATAACTTACCATAAACCCTCTGCTCTCGCCTATAAATAGATAGAACCTACTATAAACCCAATGCATGGTCCTGTGAACAAAAATATTTTTCGCATAATAGTTTACATGATTATAGTTTTTATGTCAACAATTGATATCAGAGCCTAGGTTCTGAGAACAAAAATATTAGATCTATTATTTTTGTTTACGATGCGTTGATCTGAATATCTTATTATCTATTTTCCTATCTATTAATTTTAATCATTTGATTGCGAACGATTCTTGATGGTTGTTGTGCATCGTGGAAAAAGGAATAAGTTAGGGTTTTTTCTTTTTCTTCTTAATAAAATTACAATTTTACCATTAAATGAACAATTATAGTTTTGCCATTAGGTTGAAATTATAGTTTTATCCTTTAGCAAAAATTATAATTTTACCATTCTACTCAAATTATAGTTTTGCCATTCACTAAAATTACACTTTTACCCTTCAGTAGGATTAATTATAGTTTTACCCTTGTGATTTATTAATCCTATAATCTTTTATAAATTTTATAATTTTTTTTATTCTCTTAGAATTATAGTTCTACCATTATAAAATTAAGAAATTATGGTTTATTTTCTCAATTATAAAATTGATCAATATATAATCTAATAAAATTTAATTATGATTATATTTTTGATTATTCATTGATTATATTTTATTTTAATCAATTTATTTAATTAGACTTATGGGCTTCTCCAATTAAATAAAATTTATTAGTTTAAGAAAAAGGTTATAAATTATTATTTCTTTATAGTTTTCTAATATTATTAATTGTATATGTTAAATCCAATTATTAGTTTTTTGATATTTATTTAATTATTCACATGCAAATATTAGGAATTATGAAATAATATTTATTTTTCACATAAATACATGATTTATGCATTTTCATAATTACAGTTATCATATCAGTTTTTTTCTACTGATTAAGTATTCAAATTATTATAGTTATTATTATATTATTAAATTGTTTCAGCATAAATTAGTTCAAATGAACTTGATGAATATTATTTGTAATTCATCTCCTTAAGTTATGTCTGACCGGTAGCTGCCAAAGTAGCTTGGGATGGTAGGCTTATAGGATATGAAATACAATTAAAGTCTTATCATTCAGATAATTTAATTTATATTTTATATTACTGCATTAGTCTTGTAGTCACCAAAGTAGCCTAGATCAATGATTTATAAAATTACATTAAGGAACAAATCCTCAATGATATTAAAGAAATAGTACTCAAAATTACATGCATAACTAGGAGATTTAAATAATCCCAAAGGATAATTTATTTTAAATAATTATGTGATGGAGTAGGATGATACTGTTTTAGATATACTTGCAGTTTAGAATTGTATACCTAAAAGTAGCAAAACTATTCCACAAGGATGATATCAGTCCTCTATAAATGATCTTGTGTGAACACTAGATATGTCAATATTTTTACCCAAAAGTTAAATATTGATAATATCAATAGTTCATAATATTTTGGTAAAACTCAAAGTATTAATATTATTTTATATTTTGTAGTGGTATTCTCGTCCATACATTCTCATGCTTCTAGTGTCCCGGTACTCTCTGGATCAAATTATTCAGAATGATTAGAGCATGTGCAATATACATTGGGTATATTAGATCTCGATTTGGCATTTCTTGTTGAAAAGCTCACAGAATTAACTAATAAAAGTATTGTGGAATAAGTCAATGAAATGAGGGCTTGGGAAAGATCTGATAGGCTCAGTTTAATGTTTATAAGGATGACAATTGTAAATAATATAAAGACTTCATTACCGGTTGCATCTAGCGCACGTGAATATTTAAAGATTATTGAAGATAGATTTAAATCTACTGATAAGTCATTGGCTGGCACATTAATGAAAGAACTGACTACATCTCAGTATGATGGTACTCGAGGAATTCAGGATCGCATCCTCAATATGGCTGACAAAGTTGTAAAACTTAAGACGTTGGGAATAAATGTTGACAAATCTTTCCTTGTGCAGTTCATTCTTAATTCTCTTCCTTCTCAGTTTGGTACATTCAAGATTCACTACAATACAAATAAGGATAAGTGGGACTTAAGTTAACTATTATGTGTGTTCAGGAAGAATTAAGATTACGGCAGGAAAGTTTATATAATGTATTGACAACTACTTAAGGAGTTAGTAACAAGAAAAGAAAATCAAAGCATCATCCATTAAAGAAATTTGTTAGATTTGAAAGTATTAGACAGACTATTGAAAAGAAAGCTATTACAATAAAATGCTTATTTTGTGGTAAGAAAGGACATGTAAAGAAAGACTGCATTAAACTTAGGACTTGGTTCGAAAAGAAAGGTATAAACTCAACCTTTGTATCTTTTGAATCAAACATTGCAGAAGTTCCTTCTAGTACATAGTGGATTGATTCTGGCGCTTCAACTCATGATACTAATAATATGCAGGGATTCCTTTCAATCTGAAAACCAAAAGAACATAAAAGATTCATAATTATGAAAAATCGTCTCAAAGCAAAAGTGGTATCGGTAGGGACTTATCGCTTACGCCTAGAGATAGATCATCTGATGGATCTGAAAGACACATGTTTTATTTCTACAGTTTCTAGAAATTTAATTTCTCTATCTAGAATTAATGAGTTAGGATACTATATTTCTTTTGGTAATGATAAACTCAACATATTTTATGAATTAGTATATGCTGCTGAGAATAATATATAGTAAATTGGGCTTACCTTACTAATGTAAATATTGTATTGATTTGAATAAATGCCCTAAGCTCTTATTTCCTATGGTAAGATAAAAGACTATCCCCTTTATGTCCCACTCCGACCGAGGAATCGAACGTCAAGCAAGAGAGCAAGATAGTTGCCACGAAGCTTACCCGGTCCACATCGAAGGCCTTCCTCTACTGGCAACTACTAGAGATGAGTTAATAGGAATTCTTCCTTAAAACAGGGCCGCATCTGTGATCTGGTAGGAGAGAAAGAATAAGGTACAACCCAGGGTCTAAGGATACTAAGGTCAGTCAACTAATTAATAATGGAAAGAAAGTGTCTCGGTCTAAGGATACTAAGGTCAGTCGACTAATTAATAATGGAAAGAAAGTTTCTCCCCTTCCGACTTCAGCAGACATGATCAATAGTTACGATATCCCACGAGCAGAATGAATTCAAGCAATCCTTGAATCGATGTAAAGAATCCAATCCAGTGTTAGCAACAAATCATGTGGATGCCGCAAATCAGGTCTTTGCAAGAAGCGCTCAGAAAGACAACTCTTCTTAGCGAGATAGAGGGATCCAAGGTTTTCTCCAAAACCCAGATTTCACTAGTCTAAGGGACACACCCATCATAGAATTAAGGGACAGAGGAAAGTAGTTCATTAGTGGAGACCACTAGTACTCTTTAATGCTTTAAGACTTAAAAGAAGGAAGGAAGGGACTATACGAGAATAGGGGATTGAAGGACAAGAGGTTGGAGTTAGCGACGCTGGGAAAGGATTGGAAGGAAGTAATATTACAATTGCTTTGGCGACGAACTATTCTTTAATCCAAAAGTGAGTGAGTGGGCTACTCGGCGAAGTAAGGTTTAGGCTTACTAGTGCCAGGTCAGGTTTAGTGGACAAATAGTTGCAAGCTAACAGAATGCTTACCCGGTGTTGTAAGAACAGGAGTTGCCATCTCAGCTCTTGCGTTTTGGGAATTCCCGTTGCACGTAACCGATATTGCTAGTGTTATATCCATTTCCAATTTGACTGTTGCCGTTGTTGATAAAAATCAATAATTTGGAATAGGGAACAACCCTGGAATCAGTAGTTCGTTTCATTCTCAGTGCAAGAGTAATTGTATCCTTCCCTTCTGGTTTGGGAATATGAGAATACGCTGCAATAGAATCTATCCCGGGAGTGACATATTCAAAGGCTACTTCCTTCAGGCTCTATCCCAAGCTGAGTGGGCTAGCTCAGACTCTTTCATTCATATGTTATTCCATCTCTAACATCTGATTCAATAAGGAGACTCCTATACTGTTACTTACTTTCGTATGTCCATTATTTCGACATTGCCTATTGAATTGGGCTTCTTTCTCACTTCATTTTAGACTTAAGCATGTAGTTAGTTAGTGTAGTTACGTGTAGTGTAGTTACGTGGGCATTCATTCTCTTCTACTTCAATAACTCTACATGAACAACCAATTGCTGCTGACTTGCGAATGGATCCTTATCCTTATTCTACTTATGCATCTGATCTTATAGATGCAACTCGAATAGGCAATTCTAAACTTAGCATCGAAAAAGGGCATTCTAAAGGTGTTGGGCAAGCAAGAGGGCCTAATTCTTAATAAGCCAGGGGAAACTTTTTCATTTTATAGCTGATCCATCATCGACACTTAGTTATGTGGGCATTCATTCTCTTCTACTTCAATAACTCTACATGAACAACCAATTGCTGCTGACTTGCAAATGGATCCTTATCCTTATTCTACTTATGCATCTGATCTTATAGATGCAACTCGAACAGGCAATTCTCAACTTAGCACTGAAAAAGGGCATTCTAAAGGTGTTGGGCAAGCAAGATGGCCTAATTCTTAATAAGCCAGGGGAAACTTTTTCATTTTATAGCTGATCCATCATTGATACATACTTACGTGGGCATTCATTCTCTTCTACTTCAATAACTCTACATGAACAACCAATTGCTGCTGACTTGCGAATGGATCCTTATCCTTATTCTACTTATGCATCTGATCTTATAGATGCAACTCGAATAGGCAATTCTAAACTTAGCATCGAAAAAGGGCATTCTAAAGGTGTTGGGCAAGCAAGAGGGCCTAATTCTTAAAAAGCCAGGGGAAACTTTTTCATTTTATAGCTGATCCATCATCGATACTTAGTTACGTGGGCATTCATTCTCTTCTACTTCAATAACTCTACATGAACAACCAATTGCTGCTGACTTGCGAATGGATCCTTATCCTTATTCTACTTATGCATCTGATCTTATAGATGCAACTCGAACAGGCAATTCTCAACTTGGCACCAAAAAAGGGCATTCTAAAGGTGTTGGGCAAGCAAGAGGGCCTAATTCTTAATAAGCTAGGGGAAACTTTTTCATTTTATAGCTGATCCATCATTGATACTTAGTTACGTGGGCATTCATTCTCTTCTACTTCAATAACTCTACATGAACAACCAATTGTTGCTGACTTGCAAATGGATCCTTATCCTTATTCTACTTATGCATATGATCTTATAGATGCAACTCGAACAGGCAATTCTCAACTTAGCACCGAAAAAGGGCATTCTACAGGTGTTGGGCAAGCAAGAGGGCCTAATTCTTAATAAGCTAGGGGAAACTTTTTCATTTTATAGTTGATCCATCATCGATACTTAGTTACATGGGCATTCATTCTCTTCTACTTTAATAACTCTACATGAACAACCAATTGCTGCTGACTTGCGAATGGATCCTTATCCTTATTCTACTTATGCATCTGATCTTATAGATGCAACTCGAACAGGCAATTCTCAACTTAGCACCGAAAAAGGGCATTCTAAAGGTGTTGGGCAAGCAAGAGGGCCTAATTCTTAATAAGCCAGGGGAAACTTTTTCATTTTATAGCTGATCCATCATCGATACTTAGTTACGTGGGCATTCATTCTCTTCTACTTCAATAACTCTACATGAACAACCAATTGTTGCTGACTTGCGAATGGATCCTTATCCTTATTCTACTTATGCATCTGATCTTATAGATGCAACTCGAACAGGCAATTCTCAACTTGGCACCGAAAAAGGGCATTCTAAAGGTGTTGGGCAAGCAAGAGGGCCTAATTCTTAATAAGCTAGGGGAAACTTTTTCATTTTATAGCTGATCCATCATTGATACTTAGTTACGTGGGCATTCATTCTCTTCTACTTCAATAACTCTACATGAACAACCAATTGCTGCTGACTTGCAAATGGATCCTTATCCTTATTCTACTTATGCATATGATCTTATAGATGCAACTCGAACAGGCAATTCTCAACTTAGCACCGAAAAAGGGCATTCTACAGGTGTGTGGCAAGCAAGAGGGCCTAATTCTTAATAAGCCAGGGGAAACTTTTTCATTTTATAGCTGATCCATCATCGATACTTAGTTACATGGGCATTCATTCTCTTCTACTTCAATAACTCTACATGAACAACCAATTGCTGCTGACTTGCGAATGGATCCTTATCCTTATTCTACTTATGCATCTAATCTTATAGATGCAACTCGAACAGGCAATTCTCAACTTGGCACCGAAAAAGGGCATTCTAAAGGTGTTGGGCAAGCAAGAGGGCCTAATTCTTAATAAGCCAAGGGAAACTTTTTCATTTTATAGCTGATCCATCATCGATACTTAGTTACGTGAGCATTCATTCTCTTCTACTTCAATAACTCTACATGAACAACCAATTGCTGCTGACTTGCAAATGGATCCTTATCCTTATTCTACTTATGCATCTGATCTTATAGATGCAACTCGAACATGCAATTCTCAACTTAGCACCGAAAAAGGGCCTTCTAAAGGTGTTGGGCAAGCAAGAAGGCCTAATTCTTAATAAGCCAGGGAAACTTTTTCATTTGATAGCTGATCCATCATCGATACTTAGAAACGCCCCTTCTCATGCATTTGAACCTAACATCTTAACAGTCTTTCCCTTGAGATATCATATACTTATGCTTTAGCTATTTAGATACCCTATACTTATCTTCCTTTGCTTTCGCCATACTTATCTACCCTTGCTTTCCCGTTGAGATACCAGATACTTCACTATCTACCCCAACTAATACATTATGGCGAAAACAGAACTTGTTTCTAGCTCCAAGAAGGGAAACAAAGAATTCATTGACACTTCCCGCTTGCAACTTCCTTTCTACTTAACCGCTTAAGAAGCACGGACTTACCGGGTGAGATCATCTATACAACTGTATACTGTTCCTTGCTTGAGACTTCACTTCTACTTCTCTTCTACTTAAATAACTCTACTTTTCATCTAGGCGATGTTGGTTCTCTCTCTTTCGTAGACTTGTCTCTTGCACAACTGATTCCTCCAAAGAAAATAACTGGTTACTTCATTTTATCTCTCTGCTCTAGTCGACTGAACTTCTTATTCCTACTCTTTCTACCTTATTGTATTAATTCTATTGAAAGTATTCAATTCCCTATTTGTAAGTATTTTATTATATATCAGGAAGTATTTAATTTAGTATTATTTTATTGCACCTGATATAGAAGTTTGTTACCTAACCACTTCACATATTTATGATTCTCCAGCTTATATAAATAGCAATCCGCTTCCACTACTTCTGATCTCGTAGACAACACTAATTGACTTAGTTTCGACAAAGAACCTCCCCCATAAGAAGTAGAAAGGCAATAAGTTGAGAATGAAATGAATTCCTCCTGTCTTACCAAGTATTAATTGGTTCACGCCAAAAGCAAGAGAACGAGTGGACTGTCATGGGCTTAATTGATTTTGTTTAAGCCGTGCAACACCCATGCGTGTCCGTCCGCAAAGGTCAGCCTTCCTTGAGATCCCCTAGGGTCCCTTAAGACTTACAAAAGAGAAAACTAGCCAGAAGAAGTAATTCCAACGGGATCCACAAGCAATTGCTCAAGCAAATCTTTATAAAGCCAATACAAATTATACCCATGGATATTACAACCTTAGAAAAATTACACACAAAGGATAATGGTTCATTACAGACTGAAGTCCCCATAAGTGCTTACAAGACACACTCGTATTTACAAGCCAAAATCAGCTACAAAGTAAACTAAACTAAGGTTGCGAAGACTATTGCAAGCCCGCTACTTGCTGTACAAGGTATGTACACAAACCGAAGGACATGGACAAACATGAGCATTTCATCAAACACCTTATTTATATTTTTGTCCGTGACATTCTCCCCCACTTATTCTTTTGACATCCTAGTCGAAGCCACTGTTGATGCTATATCTCCTCACATTTTGCTAAATCTTCAATCTTCTACTTTGGCTACAATACACCTTTTTGGCTTCCAATCGCTCTCCACCACTATTGTTGAGTAGTCGAATTATGATATGCCTTGCTGTTTCAACTCACCAATGACTGAATCTGGTGTGGGGTTGGCTAAGTTGTATTAATCCTTATTGGCTCTCATAGATCTTTCTGATAAAGGAAAAGACCTGCCTTATTATGTGCTAGTATCGTAGTATACTTATGTTGCTTGAATTGGATAGATGCTTGTTGAAACTTTAACGAGCATCACCTCATAGACTTTAAGGTTTTTGAGGTCCTTCCTCTATAATATTTGCCCATTGATCATTGTTTCACGTTTAGTTGTCACTTCCAAGTAGGTTTGCATCGCTCCCACTTTCGATTGGTATTCAATTGAAAAATAAAGCGGACAATCTACTCTTAGTAGTACTGAGCATCAATGGTAAGCATTTGACAACTACTGTCTTTCATAAGCTTTCTTTGAAGGGTCACTGAACTTATGTAGAGCTCCTTCGCTGGATAAGTAAGAGAACTGGAACACTCGGCTTCACCCATTCTCTTAATAGTTGAGAAGGCAAGGTTACTTGACTTCACTTACCTCCTCGAGTTAAGAGAATTAGGGTACTCATTTTCGTCCATTCTATTGAGTTGAGAAGGCAAAGGTTACTCAATTTCACTTGCCTCCTCGAGTTTATACTTCATGCATTGAGCTGGTTACTAATACCCGCCCGCTCTTTGCTCACACTTCTGAAGTACTTGAAGTGTTTATACTACTTGCATTAAGTTAGCTACTGTGATTTGTCTTCCCACTTCCATTAAACTTCTTGAATATGAGAAGTTTTGCCCGAAAAGAGCAAAAAATTTACCCCAACTTGGAGTCCCCTAACATGGAGTAAGTCTTTGATAGTTCTAGTCACCTCTGGGATTTTACCATCTTCTCCATCACCTTTGCCACCTACAACTCTCAATAGAAAAGGTATAGTATCATATACTGCCTACTTCATTCCTTGGTCGAGCACTCTTATATCAATCCGAAGTCCCTCGCTTTTGGTTATCTTGATGAGAAGCCCATCGATATCGGTCTTATGAAGTTCCTTAGCCTTTGCCCTTCCACCCTGTCTTGGTACTTGGATTTTGCCTCTGCATTCTCCACCTCCTTAACCCCTTTTATGACCAATGCTCTCCCTCCATGAGAGCAAGGAATCAATAACTCCATGGAAGTTCTGTCTTTGTGGTACCATGGTATTGTCAAGCCCATGGCCCTACTATCTGTTGCCTTGTATCTGCATCCCTTCCTTCGTGATTGATAGATCTGCCTCTGTGGCACTGTGGTGTTCCTCCGAGTCCACCTCCTTTCTAACCGACACTTTGGTTTTTGGGTAGTTGAGCCCCTCCGGACTCATCGATGCTTCCTCGCCCCTTCCAACCACCTGCTTCAATACCATTGTGTCCTCCTAGTAGTTCTCCTTGATCGATGAAAAGACAGAATGCAACTCTCATGCATGGCCTCCATCATCTTATTGTAGGGCTCACGCTGATTCTATTCTCCTTAGCTTCCTTGGTAGTAATATTCGCTTACTCGACCTTGTCCTTTGACTTGCCAGGCTCCCTTAAGCAAATGTGAATACTGAAGTAGTCCAACTCTCTAGTCACTCTAATCATATCTTTGTATAATCAAGTTCTCTCCATGAGACTCACTGGTAATTACAATCTAACTTCTCCCTCGGTGGTACACAACCCCCATATGCTGATGACCAAGGCTTTCATCTAATGCAAGCTTTGATATGCACACATGGAAGATCCACCTCTATGGTACCAGTATATTCACTCTTTGAATTCATAGCCCTTCTTGCTGTTGTATTATTTACCGAAGTAGAGCTCCCAGCAGCTCCTGATCACTCACATGACCACGTCCCCCTTCATGGGACTCACTGGTACTTGCACTTAGACTTCTTCCTCTATGGTATACAGGCCCCATATGCTGATGATTAAAGCTTTCATCCAATGCAAGCTCCAATGCTAATAGGACCCTAGGGTTCTATCGTGGAGGAAGAGGGTGAATAAGGGGGATAAATGATCTCTTCGAGGGGATCTGCCTCCTGGGGTTTTGCCTTTTGGCTAAAACTAATACTTCTCATTGATTGATCTCCATAAAAGTGTTTACAACCTTATTTATAGGGCTTTACTAAGAGTCTCACTAATCTTTGACTCTTAAATAACTTGATAAACTCTTAACTGAAAATAATAACTGACTCAATCCCAACTGAAGATAAAAACTACTTAATCCACTCATAACTGACTTGATGAGATTCACCCAACCCATAACTGATTCTGGCTAACATGACTCATCCTGAATAGATGGACCTAACTTAGCTAGGGTCCTAATAGACCCACCCTCTTCAAATCAGCCTTATCCTCAAGGTTGAGCAATATCGAACTTCGGGGGTACTTCGGTCCAAGATACTTACCACATGTCATAATCTTTTGATCAATTAAATAAGGTCTCCACTTTGTGTAAGCAATAGTCAGCCTTCTGGTGCAGCCATCATTAAAGTCTTGTGAGGAAACCTCATCATTCGATAGTTACTAGAAGTTATGATCTCGCTTCTACGTCTTCCTTTGAGGATCACTTGCTTTCTATGAATAAAAAACTTCATAATTAGTTTAAAAAGATTCCAGGTGACATCACCTAGGGTTGACATCCATTCAATTCCAAGCACTATTTCGATGCCCTCTAGTTGTATCAGAAAGAAATCCACTTGTAGTTCTTGACCTTGTACCATTAGTTTGATTATTGAGCACTTACTATTACAAGTTAGAATTCGACCATCAGTAATATTGACTTCAAATCTATCATAGTCTTCAATTTGATAGGCCAATTGGTTATCAAGCCTTCTGTCCATGAAATTGTTAGTGCTACCAGTATCGATTAAAATAGTAACATGCTGTTATTTCAAAATTCCCTCAATTTTCATAGTAACGAATGGTCCAATAGCATTATCAGAATATGTACCTTCTTGATCAGAGTCCACATCATCATTCTCTAGTTCCTCTTTAATTGGTTCTATCATCAGAAGATGGCCATATTTGCATCGATGTCCTCTACTCCATTTTTCATCACAATGCCAGCATAACTCTTTTGTTGATCTTTCCTAAAGCTCTTCTCTCGTAAATCTCCGAGGGTTTGGAGTGGAGGGAGGTGGGGCTGTTGGCTTCTTACTACTGGTTGATTTATGCTGATAGAACCCCAAAAGGAGCTCTATAGATTTTGACCCTTGAGGGGGATCAACCCTTGGAACATTATAGGGGTTCCTCCCTCTTAGATTCAGCACAAGGCTGAAATAAAATTGATAATTGCTTGATTCAAGAGAGGGGACGGCTACATCATTATATAGGGATCAAAACCCTAGCCTAAGGAGGTACTTGCCTAAGTAAAATTATCCCTTTGCCCCTCCTATAGCTAACCTGCCTTAATAGGAACAAGGGGCGACTAAGTTGGATCTATAGCCGACCTAAGCAAGGAGAAACCTTGGCCAACCAACCCAGTAAGGGGGCGATAGCCACTAAGTCCTAAAGGCTAATCTAAACCCTAGCCATACTCTTTTATAAGATAGGAGTGACTTTATTACAATCTAGCAAGGTTTTACTGACTACTTCTAGGAAGATTATGACTCAATCCGGCTAGAGTCCTATCAAACCTACTCTCTTAAAATTAGCTTTATCCTCAAGGCTGAAGTTTCATGAACTCAGGGAACTGAGTCTTCAGCTCCTCATTAGCTTGGGTGTTAGTTGGAAGAACTTGAGCTGAGTCATCGTCTTTAAATTTTCATTTGAGGTGAGATACTAGGAGGATCAACTATAATTTTGATCTGGTGCATGGATCTAATCTCCAGGTTAGGGCCCCAATATGATCCTCAATTTTGCAAGGCCTAAAGAAATAAGGAGACCACTTTCTTGAGGCTTGAATTTTATGCTGGTGGAGTTAGAGATAAAGGAGGACTTGATCTTTCTTAGGAAACTTTCTTCTGCTCTTGCGTTTGTCAGGGGGAAGTTTCTTCCTTGCATGGGCTGCTACGTGATTGCTCTGTAATATTAGTTGTTCCTTATTTTGGAGTGAGGGTTGTCCTTTGATAAAATCTCTAATGGTCTGAGCCCGATCTGAGTCCGAGGTGGGTAGGAGTGGTAATTTTTCAGGGCTCATTTTCACTTCTTCATGTTATTGACCATCTTGCATGAGGATGGTGCTGACCCCCACTCTGGGTGTGTTTGCTCCAATAATAAACATCTGGCCACGATTTAGTATAAACGATATCATGGCTGTGAGGGCTATAGTTCCACTCAACCAAGGTGGTGCATCTTTCTTTATAATGAGAGGAATGATGTTCATACTTTGTTGAGTCCTACATATGATCCTTCCCCTTTTCTGATTTTGCCACTGGAGGGGCTTAATTTTCTCACGGTCTTGGGTCGTAGATCGAATGTCATCATCAAGAAAATCTTTAAGCATTATGGTTTGATCCTAGAAAAAGTCATGGAAGTCACCTGAGATCTGGAAGTGTTGTATCAGCAACCATGGTGAGTTCAACTGGATGTATCACTTTAGAAGTAACTTGTCTCCGGGGAAAAGGATGTAGGGACGTGTTGTAGTGGGAAATAAGCATAGCCAAACAATCCATATCTCTATTATCTCTTGGATGACCCTTTTATCTTCGACCTTCTACGGTTGTATGAAGCAATCTGATCAAGCAATAATTGGTAGAAGTTTCGACCTGTTTAGCATAAGGGGGTCAGCCAGCTTCAAAGGAGGTAGTCGGCTCGGTTAGGTGGAGACGCCCAAAAATTCAGTAAGCTGTGGGATGAATTTTTTATCTTCAATCTCATGAAACTCTTGAATTTAAATTGGGAAACCACTGGATTCTTCTTTGGGTATCTCCTCCAAGTGTTGTGTTGTGGTTGTAGTCGCTGGGCTCCCTCATAGAATCACCTACTTTCCTTTTCTGAAAAATTATATGGTTAGCTTTAAAAAATTTTAGAAAACATCTCCAATCATGAACAATCAATCAATACCAAGCACTATATCAAAACCATCAAGAGGGAGGAGAAAAAAATCAGTAACTATGTCTTACCCATATAGGATTAGTTTTACCTGTGGGCACTTCTGGTTGCATTTTATAATTTGGTCATTAGCTACCTTGACTTCGAACCCTTTATAATCTTCTTTTTGAAGCATTAAGTGGGCAGCAACCTTACTGCTCATGAAGTTGTGTGTGCTCCCGACGTTGATGAGGATGATGACGGACTATTGCTCGAGAAACCCTTCAATCTTTAATTTTTGCAAATTGGTGTAGCCGGCTAAGGTAGGGACCGTGCGGGTGGTCGGTTGTGATGCATCCTTCTCCTTGGGTTCGAGAGTCGTATCTTCAAGTTTAGGTTCTTCAGTGGGCGCACTCATTAGTAATGTCTCCTTTTTATATTTGTGTTCTAGGCTCCACAGTTTATCATAACACCCATATAGGCCCTTTGTCGATCCGTCATGAGGAGGTTGGCTGATAGTAGGAGGAGGTGAAAGCTTTGGTGCCGCTGGTCACGGAGCAGCTCTAGTCTTCCGAGCTTCATAGTTTAATCGCTCATCTTGATGTCGCGCAAAGGAGATGGCTGCCTTAAGTGTGTACGGTTGTCACGCTTTAACTTCTTATTGAATCTCCGACTTTAAGCCCTCAATAAAAGTCCTCAATATCTATTTTTCAGATCAATCATAAGTTTGATTAGATAACCTTTCATACCTAGTTTGGTACTCTTGGATGGTGGATGTTTGACGGATCATCGCTAGTTCTTCGCTAAGGTTCTTTTTATAATCCAAATTTGCACCACGTTGTGATCTTATTGGGTTCGGTGATCAGCTCAATCTAAACTCCTCAAAGAGAGCATGTAATTTAACATTCATATACATCTCAAGAGACTCCAATTTAGCTTCAAATAAGCCCACTGATGTCATGACATAAGGATCTCCAACCTATCAAATCAAACCAATTAAAGAGTGTAGCTGCAATCTTCAGGTTGAAGGCAACAATGGCATTGATGTCAAGGCTGTGGTGGTCAAGTCTCCAAGTGGAGGATGGCAACTAAGGGTAGCAGCAATGGTGGAGGAAGAAAATGGTAGCAGTAACGTCGGCTGTGGTCCTTCGGTGATGCTGCAATGTTGACACTGCAATGTCATCGAGGTTGTGATTTTTTAGATGGTTGATATTTGTTGGAAGATGGCAGCCAAGAAATCTGAGTTGAAAGGCAGCAGTGATGGCAGAGGAAGAAGAGGGCAACAACGTCGGCTGCAGCTGTGGTGTGACTTCGTAGCTGCAGGTGGCATCGGTTGCAGCAAGGGTGCGGCTACAATAGGAGGAAGACGGGGCAGCAATGTACACGGTTGTTGCGGAGGAGGGTAGTAGCAGTATGGAGTGAGAGATGACTGCTATTGTGTTCAATTTGTTGCTGGTTGCGATCAAGATAGTTGGTAGCAAATGATTGTTGTGGGCTGCAATGTAAACAGATTACAGTGAAAGATCACTGTTGGTAGCTTTTTACTACAAGGATCATTATTGGTTGTGATCAAGGAGGATGACGGCAAGAGGTCACTATTGACAGTTTTGGGTAGCGAAAGATGCATGTTGCAGTTAAAGGGATAAGGGAGATTGGGCAGCTAAAAGGTTGGTGGACCGAAAGCTTTGGTTTTTAGGTGCGGTTTATGGTTATTTTGGGTGCAATTTGGGGCTATAGTTTTAGGGCTGTGATAGCAGTAGATGAAGGTTAGGAAAATAGATTTTAGATTTGGGATAGATGGCAGCAAAGGTAGATATCTCAGTAAGGAAAGTTGGCTAAAAATATAAGTGGATCGATAAGGAAGTTAGGCTGATTTGGGTGGCTAATTTAGGGAGATGTTTGGATTCGGTTTAGGGTAATATTTGGAAAGTTTTTGGTGAGGATGGTAGGGTTTGGAGATAAGGAAAAGAGAGTCTAAAATTTCATAAAAAATAGCACTCAAATATGATAGAATTCGGTGAAAAGAAGAGTTGCAATGTGCTGTCCTGCTGAGCTAGTTTTTACGTCAGAGAAACGATAACTTGTCAACATAAATTCCAGAAGAAAGTTTAAGAAAATTATACAAAAACCCTTGGTTTAAATGTTGTCAATACTAGTAGAGACTTTAATGAAATTTTGGTAGTATAATAGTAGAGAAATAAGGTAAAAGATGCAAGGCAGATTCCTTCATCGTAAAATTTCAGAACTGCATGATAGTAAAAGATCGTACAAGAAAACGAGTTCTAGAAGGAGTTTCTTTCTGAAATCAAATTTAAATAAAAGCCAACTTGATCTTAAGAATTGTCTAAAAATTTTGACTAGAAAGGATGAATAAAAGTTTGGTTTCAAGTAGCAACAATCGGCTAAAAATTTCTATAGCATTTCACCTTCACAACGATGATAACGTTTGTGATAGTAAAAATTTGCAGGAATGAAACTTTGGAAAACTTCTCCCATGTATAATATGAAGGATCTTGTAGTATTCAAGAGGTATGGATTATAAAAATATATCAAAATTTTAGATCAAACGCAGGGGGCAGCGACAGACTGATTTGATCTGCTATTGGGGTGGAAGGTGGAGGCACGTATCGTAGCAATTGTAGGAATTATTTGGGAAGGTGGAGATGGTTGAGATCTCTATAGGGCAATAGGAACGTGGCTCTAATACTAGATGGTAGAACCCCAAAAGGAGCTCTATAGATTTTGACCCTAGAGGGGGATCAACTTTTGGAACACTATAGGGGTTCCTCCCTCCTAGATTTGGCACAAGGTTGAAATAAAATTGATAATTGCTTGATTCAAGAGTGGGAGCAGCTACATCATTATATTGGGATCAAAACCCTAGGCTAAGGGGGTGTTTACCTAAGTAAAATTATCCCTTTGTCCCTCCTATAGCCAACCTGCCTTAATAGAAACAAGCGACGACTAGGTTGGCTCTATAGCCGACCTAAGCAGGGGGAAACCCTGGCCAACCAACCCAGTAAGGAGGCAATGACCACTAAGCCCTAAGGGCTAATCTAAACCCTAGCCATATTCCTTTATAAGATAGGAGTGACTTTATTATAATCTAGTAGGGTTTTATTGACTACTTCTAGGGAGATTAGGACTCAACCCTGCTAGAGTCCTATTATATGCTTTTATTTATACGATTATCCCTATTGAGCTTTTCTTTGTGTATGCGAGTGAATGATATGACAGCCATCACGGTACGAGGTTATCGAGCCTTAACTTCACACCAAATCTCTGGATTGAGCCCTTCAATAGATGTTCCCAACAGTTATTTTTCGGACCAGTCTTAGGTTTGGTTTGAGAGGCACTCAAATCTAATCTAGTACTCTTGTATAGTAGAGGTCTGACGGATTTTGGCAAGTTCTTCGTTCATGTTTTCATACTCTGATGGTCCGAAGTGAATCAAATGTCCGCTTTTGAATTGTTCCCATGAGGGTTCTCCATGAGTATGCTCGTACCAATCATACCATTGGATCATATCTCCTTCAAGTTGAATGAAGGCGATCTCTACCTTGGATTCCTCCGGAGTCCTATAAAAATAAAAAAGATCTTTCAGCACATGAAATCCAACCAATCAGGTTTCTATCTTCCCATGTGGGAAACTCCACCCTCATGCGTGTGTATCCTATGTCCTACCCCTGATCATACTTTTCAGATCGATTCCCTTTAGAACTTTCACCATGTTGAGTTTTCTTAAGACTCTCTGATTAGCTTCTTCTAATTTTACGGAGGAGCTATTGAAATCTATCTTCCATGCGAGTCTCAAAGGTGTTAAACCTTGTATCAAGTGCATCATCTATAGTTATCATGTAGGATTATAGATTAGTGATGTTCAATTCTTTTTTCTGCTATCAAGTCAGGGGCATGAGTTTGTGTTATGGGGGAGGGGCATCGATTGCTATAGAGGGAGTTGGCGCAATTGGAAGTAGCGAGTGGTTGACGGGCGGTGAGGGTTATGGCTGATGTTGATGCCGGTGAAGAAGAGTGGTTGGCGGCAACGATTGAGGAGGAGAGCAAGGCAAGGGCGCATTTGAAAGCGACTATGGCAGCGAGGGAAACAGTGGCAAGAGAGGAGGCAGTGGTGTCGTAAGGAGCAGAGGGGAGGAACAGAGGTGGCCTCGGTGGCAGAGGAGGGTGCGGCCGAGGAGGAGGTTGCAATGGCTGCAACGGCAGAGGAAGCAAGGTGCAGGCACTGCAGAGAGGGGCGGTTGTGGCTACGAGAGAAGATGGTAGTGATTAGAAGAGGCTGGCTACAAAGGGGAGAGAGGAACAGAGGTGGCTGGCGGAGGAAGAGGTGGCCGAGGGAGAGGGCAATAGTGATGTGCGGCTACTGAGGTAGGAAAGGAGGAAAGGAAGATTACGGTAGTGGCAACAGTGGGTGGGAAAGTCAGAGGAAGCAGAGAGAGGCGAGCTATGGCCGACGGCAACGGCGATGGGCGCGGCGAAAAAGACAACAGGTTATAAGGATGGCAGGGGCAGGTGGCTACTACGACAGGGCAACGACGTGACTGGGAAGCGACGGGGCAGCAGAGTCCAGCGAGGGCTGCGACAGAGGGCTATCCAGTGGCGATAGTGGCAGGGAGGCACGGGAGGAAGGCAATGCCAGAGAAGAAAGGGAGATGGTGGCCGGTGGTAGGAGTAGGGGACGAAGGAGGGCTTGGCTGCGGTAGAGGGAAGAAAAGGCAGTGGGGTCCGGTGAGGGCTGTAGCAACGGGAGAGCAGCGAGGTCCGGCAAGGGCTGCAAGGGAGGAAGGCAGCATTGTGGGGTGCGATAGAGGAGCACATGGTTGGGAGAGATGGGCACAACTGGTGCGGGTAGTGATAAGGAAGGGAGAGCAAGGCAACAGGTTGGCCGGTGGTGAGGAGGCAACAGCGGGTGGCCGTGGTGAGGATAGCGATGATCGACGGGAGGAGGCAGCAAGCACCTCGGCGTTTGGGGCGGTTGCTACTACAGAGGCTGGCAACAGTAGCAGGGAGGCATGGGGGCGGTGGCAGGGAGGAAGGTGAGGAGGGCGCGGCTGGAGCAACAGTCGAGGAGGGGTATGGCCGACTGGAAGCGACTGCGGTTGTGGTTGAGGAGGAGAGGAGATGGTGGCCGGTGACAATAGTAGAGGAGGAAGAAGGGGAAGGTGCAGCTGTGGCCCCTTCTTCTTCTTCTTCTTCGCTCTCTCTTTTATTTCTCCTTTTTTTTCTCTCTCTTTTATTTATTTATTTTTTTTAGAAGATGAGGAGAAAGGAGGGGTGGTTGCTGCTTCTTTTTTCTTCTTCTTCTCTCTCTCTCTTTATTGCAGTAAGGTAGCTAATATGATGATGGTGGTGGTGACGATGATATTGACAATAATGGTGACGGCGACGATGATGACAAAAGGAGCGATCATAGAATCACAGTAAAAACACCGAGGATCACTACTCTGATACAAATTGATAGGACCCTAGGGTTCTATCATGGAGGAAGAGGGTGGATAAGGGGGATAAACGATCTCTTCGAGGGGATCGGGCCTCGTAGATCACTTCGAGGAGATCTGCCTTTTAGGGTTTTGCTTTTTGGTTAAAACTAATACTTATCATTGATTGATCTCCATAAAAGAGTTTACAACCTTATTTATAGGGCTCTACTAAGAGTCCTACTAATCTTTGACTCTTAACCAACTTGATAAACTCCTAACTGAAAATAATAACTAACTCAATCCCAATAGAAGACAAAAACCACTCAATCCACTTATAACTGACTTGATGAGATTCACCTGACACATAACTTATAGCTCCTGATCATACATTCGCATGATCGTATCCCTCACTGGATATGTTCGCATGGATCTAAGGATATATAATCTTTTGTAAATAAACAGCTTCTTCTATAGTTGATGATCTCGCGGACAAAGCTTGAATTCAAGTAAACAAGAAATACAGATTTCAGTCGAACAGAAACAGGAATTGATGTTAGCACGGAAGAATTAAGGGCAAATAAGGTAATCACTTAAGATTGAGAGTCGATTCAGTAAGAACTCCACAAACCATAATTCCAATTTAAGCCTAATAACTCGCCAATGCAGATTCCCTCGTTGACAACCGAACTTGGGGTGGTGCCAACATCTTCATCTTTAACAATCTTTAAGCGCAAAGAGAATGCAAATAAATCCTTTTCCTTCTCCTATACACTATGTACTAAATAGCCAAGACAAGAACAGAACTCACCTGTGAAAATCCTCATCCTCTGTCAAATTACCAATAATTATTCTATACTCAAATCCCTTCCTTCCCTTATCTTTTCCTTCAAAACAGACGCACTACAAACTCAAGTACTTGTGATTTATCTATTTTAACTAAAACTCCCTAACGTACTTAGTGTTGCCCCGAGGAAAACAGATAAAGGATTTTGTGTCACCCGACTATCCCCCCTATTCTCTAAATTATTAATTGAATCAAGTATCTCATCTCACATTGCAACATAAAGATGAAATTTCCACTTTGGTAGCGCAACTCAACTCCAAGCAAAGTCTTACAAATAATGAATTTCCATCTTCGGCTTCAGATACTACTTTTGAATGTGATTCCATCTTCTGATCCCAACTATGTTTTATCTTCTGCTGGAACTTTACTTGTTGAACCAGCAACAAAGATAGATGAAACTGGAACTGGCAATTATTCTCTACCACACCTAGCTTCCTTGACAGCGGAGTACTTTCTTATTCCCTTCCATTACCCTTGGCCAAGACAAAAAAGAATAGAATGATTCACTTTAAGCATAAACCGGGGAATCTTATAGTCGAGTTGGGTGAGAGCTTACATCTACTTGTTACGCTCCCTAACATCGATACGACGAAATAAGGACTTGTTCCTGCCTAAAAGACATTTTCTTTCTACTCTACTCGGGCCTATAACCCCTTGAACAGATTTTGATTCTACTGCTTATGATCCAGATAGATATTGCTTCTGGTTAAGATCCATATTCGGCTTTAAATCATGCTTCTGCTTCAACGCTTCTACTTTATCTTTCTACTATTTCTTCTGTTGGTACAGCCTCAAATCTAGATCTAGCTCATGTAGTCGATGTCTCCTTGAATTGATTTGCAGATGAAACAAAAATGGGAACTCACCTTTAAACAAAGAATTATTATATACTTGTAATGCCTTAAATACAAGCCTCTCTAATTGCGTCTTCACGGTCAGGTTAACTCGCTTGATGTACTTAATTTTGCTCGTGAAAACTGAAATTGAATATCTATCTTTTATTGCACTTCGAGTCCTAGTCCTGCAACAGATACTTAACCTTATCTTGAGACTGAGTCTGATCCCGCTTATGCTTTAGATCCCCAAAACAGAGGGCTTGCTCATAACTATTAATAGCTTGTAACTCATAGATCCAAGTAAAGACACATATCCTGCTTGCTCCTCCTTCATATCCTTGAACTGCACTTTCAGACTTATAGACAAAAGCAACAAAAGACAGATAAACTCCCCAAACATACAAGGCTTATTTCTCTGGTAGCTTCAACTTAAGGACCTGTTGATTACAATGCATTTATATAACTGGTAATCTATTCCCCACCTGCTCTTCAAACGCTGAGTCTGGACCTGTTTTTATGATTCTAAAACTCTATCACTCCATTCTGAAATGACTACTTTCTATAAGGTTGCACGTACAAATTTCTACTTCTGAGTTCCATTCTTACTTGAGAGTTGAGAGAGCCAAGCCAATATAAGAAGAGAAAATGGATTGGTAGCCAGGGGAGGGTATCCCGAGTAGTAGGTAGGAACTAACTTGATAAGAAGCAGTAGTTGGTGAGTAAGTAGGTCAGAATAAAAAGAGTTTTTCACAGGGTATTGACATTCTTCTATATACTGGTGCTAGATATATATTTTCTATTTCAATTCTCACTTTTATTACTACTTCGGACAGTATTAATAATATACTCTTATTCAATTCTTACTTTTGCTTGTTCAAACTTGACTAATGCACTTTTGCTGCAGTGAGACCATAAGGCATAGTTAGGCCTGTAAAGAAATCAAAAAATAGAAAATGAAAACACTCTATAACGCGCCCGCTCAAGTGCACTTAGGCGAAATAAACGACTAATGTGCAACAGAAATATAAAAGAGAATATCCTAGTTATCCGCGTGCTCTGTCTCGCAGACCAAACTTAGTTCTATTAATAGTCGGAATAAAACTGAAGAATAAGAGAGCTATCCGCAACATATAACACAGAGTAACAAGACACTTGTTACTGTAGCCATCTACTAACTTCCCTGCTGTGAATGCAGACTTCGAAGCTTTTTAATACGAATATTCATGGGCGCACCCCGAAACAGATATAATAAGCTTGTTTGCTCGAACTAAACTCTACACACTACAACAATCAAGGATGAAAGAAAAAGAATAACTCTATAACAGAACAATAATTATTCTATATAGGCACCCTGAAACTGAAAGTAAGCTAAATATATGGACAGCCCCAACCAACCTAAAAATAAAGAGACCTGTTCGTTCATAATACTCATATTATTTCCATTTCCCCTGTTCATTCCTAATACTCAAATCGTTCATAATACTCATATTATTTCCATTTCCCCTGTTCATTCCTAATACTCAAATTATTTCTGAGTACTTTAACGAATTATTGCATATACCTTATCCAAGAATATAGAACTTATGTTGAAAACCTCAGCGGGAGCATCACATGTGCAACATAAATCAAAATAAAAATTGGTTTCCCACGCTGATCAAGTTATCATGCAAAAGATTGAGGTCACGAGAAAAATTGTAAAAATAAAAAAAACATGATATGTGAGAGATTGATTTTACCTAGCGAGATCGTATATCCATGTATTCCAGATCCGGATGAAGAAGATGAAGGAGGTCAAACGTCCTCCTCTCTAGCGGTATTCATATGATGTATCTCTACAATAAAACTCCTCCAATCTTATCTCATAACTCTTGCACAGAAGGAGGGAGAAGAATAGGAGGTGGTGGCTAAAGCTGCAGCCCATCAACCATGAGTCTCCCCTCCTATTTATAAAGAGTCACCAAAAACTCTAGGGCTCCTACTTTAATGGGTATTGGATCTCCATCCAATAACCCACTAACCTTGCTTTATTGGATCTCTATCAAATAATCTCTTTAGGCCTCTAATTGGGTCTTAATCAAAGAGCCAATCAGCATAGGGTCTCATTTAATGAAAATAAGAGCTAATTAGATCTCCATCTAATCATCTATTCGCTAAAGCATCTACCATTTATGTGTGACCCTCTAGGCCCGATACCAAGTAGGTTGTGAGTCACTCTCATCAGAACTCTTTCTAATATAGTGAATTATTATCTCCATAATAATTTAATTGACTCATCGACTATAGATATATTAGGTCACTACGCTATAGTTTCCAAACGGTATAGGAGGATCGAATCTATCGGACTTGTCTATCCTCAATTACCATGTATCTATAATCTCTCATCCAACTAATATCCCAAAGATCGTATATTGGACATGGTACTATCATGCCACATACAGAATCCGTTATAGTCTCGCTCTAATCGGATTCTCCCGAAGAACTCTTTCTCTCTCAATCCGAATGACCCTGGCTAGAGATTTGTCTGAGTAAGCATATATGAGATATTTATCTCGTGATACCAAGAGTAGATGATCCTCTGTTGATACTTAATTACCTTCATAAGTTTGGCTACCAATCCTGATAACTAGTTATACTAAATTTGGAACTTTTCATACCTGTAAGTCTGGCATCAAAGAAAGGAGTACTCATACAAGGTATCCTTGGTGTCTCAAGTCTAAGGACCAGATACACAACTAGGATTATGAAATTATTGTCTGACATTAGGTATCATTAACCATACAACATTCCATAAGCGGATCAATCAGTGAACAAATTCTCTAATGAGCACTTGTAATATATCTTTAGTGTCTCCATACAAGTGGCTATGAGACCAACTGCCTCCATCATATGGATGGGTATATAGTACACTAGTCTGTTCAATTATCTCAATGTCCCTCTCGAGTAATCTATGATCGGGATTATTTAAGATATGTGTTTAAAGGTGAATCAATCTCATTATCGTGATCTCATCACGATCCGATTCCCATTGCATAGAACTAAGGACATCATAGTATATATGCTATAAATAATATAATATGAGAATATATCAATATTAATCATAAGTAAAAAGATCACACAACATGTCACACGTGCCATCACTCACGTGATTGGCTTGTAGGGCACTTGTAACTAGCAATCTCCCACTTGACCAAAACCCAATTACCTATGTGTCTGATCCCCATCAGACCCCTGTGACGTTCAAATATAATCTAAGCCAGCAACTTCGTTAGTGGATCTGCAATGTTATCTTCGGATGGAACTCTTTCCATTGTTATATCTTTTCGGGTCACAATCGCTCTAATCAGATGGAACCTCCTCAAAATAATTCTGATGAGACCTAAGTTCCCTTGTTAGAGTTATCGCACTGTCGTTGTCACAATATATGGGAGTTAGCTCTATGTTGCTTGGTATTATTCCTAAATCCTTGATAAACTTCTTTATCTACACCCCTTCCTTTGCTACTTCTGTTGCAACAATGTATTCTACTTCTATGGTCAAGTCAGTAGTAGTATCTTGCTTGGAACTCTTCCAACTTATTACTCCTCCATTCAGGGTGAAAACAAACCCTGAATTCGACTTGCTATCGTCAATATCGAACTGAAAACTCGAATCCGTGTAGCCCTCAACCTAGAGGTTACCTTCTCTATATACTAGCAAAAGATCCTTAGTGCTTCTCAAGTACTTAAGGATATACTTTATTGCCTTCTAGTGTTCTAAACATAGATCTTCCTGATACCTACTCGTGACACTTAGAGCATGCGCTATATCAGGCCTGGTACATAGCATAGTATATATGATAGACCCTATAGCTGAGGCATAGGGTATCCTATCTATGTTTACCCTTTCTTTAGGAGTCTTTGGGGACATAATTCCTAGAAAGTGATATTTCATATCTCATCGGTATGATACCTCTCTTGGAATTCTCCATGCTAAATCTTTTGATGATGAAGTCTATATACCTGGACTGGAACAAGCCAAGTATCCTCTTGGATCTATCTCTATATATTCGGATTCCCAAAATATAGGATGCTTCCCCTAAGTCTTTCATAGAGAAGTTTCTGGATAGCCAAGCCTTTACTGTGGAGAGTATTCCTACATCATTCCCAATGATAAGAATGTCATCCACAGATAGTACCAAGAAGGTGGTAGCACTCTCACTTACCTTCCTGTACACACAAGGCTCATCTTCGTTCTTAACGAAGTCATAAGATTTAATTACCTTATCAAATCTTATGTTCCAACTTTGGAAAGCTTGCTTTAATCCATAAATGGATCTAAGCAACCTGTACACTTTATATGGATTCTCTTTAGATACAAATCTCTCTGGCTATATTATATATGCCTCTTCCTCAAGGTTGCCATTGAGGAATGTCATTTTGACATCCATTTGTCAGATTTCATAATCATAGTGTGCTGCAATAGCTAAAAGAATTCTAATGGACTTAAGCATGGCTATAAGTGAAAAGGTTTCATCATAGTCAACTCCTTATCTTTGACGATATCCTTTAGCTACCAGTCTTGCCTTATAGGTCTCTACTTTTCCATCCACTCTGATCTTCTTCTTGAAGATCCATTTGCAGCCAATGGGAACAATACCCTCAGGTGCATCCACAATGTTCCAAACCTTGTTAGAGTATATGGAATCCATCTCAGAATTCATGGCTTCTTACTACTTCTCGGAGTCTATACTCATAATAGCCTCCTCGTAGTTCTGAGGATCAACATCCTGAGAGTCATCTCCACTGATATATTCCATATATCTTTCATGAGGGTGAGATACACTACTATACCTACGTAAAGTTGGAATTTGTGTGTTATGTACCTAAACAGACTTGGGCTCTGGAATAGTGCTTATGCTAGGTTCTCCAACCTCGCTCAATTCTATCTCACTCCCATTGTTTCTACTAAGAATGTGTTCCTTCTCAAGGAACACAACTCTCTTAGCAACAAAAACCTTTCGGTCCTCGAGATGATAGAAATAATACCCACAAGTTTCCTTTGGGTATCCCATAAATGTACACTATTTTATCCTTGATTCTAATTTATCAGGGTTGTGTCTTCTAACGTGCGCAGGACAGTCCCAAATCTTAACAATCTTAAGATCGAGCTTCTTTCCTTTCTATATCTTATATGGTGTAAACACTACCGACTTTGATGAAACTCTGTTCAGAAGGTAAGCTTCAGTCTCTAGGGCATACCCCCAGAATGAGATGGTTAGGTCAGCGAAACTCATCATAGACCGTACCATGTCTAACAGTATACGATTCCTCTTTTTTGATACACCATTGTGTTGAGGTGTATAAGGTAGTGTCCACTGGGATAGAATCCCATTGTCACTAAGGAAATGGGTGAACTCCGTACTTAAGTACTCTCCTCCTCGATCTGATCAAAGAGTCTTAATACTCTTTTCAATTTGGTTCTCTACCTAATTCTTATATTCCCTAAATTTTCCGAAGGCCTTAGATTTGTATTTTATTAGTTACATGTATCCATACTTAGAGAAATTATCAGTAAATGTAATAAAGTATGAGTAACCACCTATAGCCTGAGTCGACATGGGACCACATACATCACTATGTATGAGTTCTAATAATTCAGTAGCTCTCTCTCCAGTTCAACTAAAAGGAGAGTTGGTCATCTTGCCATGAAGTCAAGGTTCGCAAGTTGCATATATCTCATAGTCAAATGGATATAAGTATTTATCTTTCAGCAACTTTTGAATCTTTCCCTCATATATATGACCTAGCCTACAATACCATAGGTATGCATTATTCACCTCATCTCTTTTCCTCTTGGACATATTTATATTCATGATATGTGGAAGAGTATCTAACACATATAAGCTATTTACAAGGGTCTCTCTAGTGATGATCTCATCATCTATAATTATTGAACAACTATTGTTCTCAAAAACTAATTTATATCCACTAATTGTCAAACAAGAGATAAATATAATGTATTTGATAATAGAGAGAATAAAATAGCATGCATCTAATGCAATAATAGCACTACCAAGCAGATGTAGGGTGACCTCTCCAACAGCAACTATAGCAACTCTTGCTCCATTGCCCATCTTGAGGTCCATCTCACCTCTAGCCAATCTCCTAGGTCTTGCCAGAACCTGCAACGAATTACAGATATGATAAACACTCCCGGTATCCAATACACGTGTGTTATCATGAAAATCTGATAAGTGGAGACTGATCATTAATATACCTTAAGCTTCTCCAAGCTTTTGCCTTACCTTCTATACAAAGTAGTCCTTACAGTTCCTCTTCCAATGCTCGTCTTGGTGATAGTGGAAGCACTATCCTTTATCCTTTGCCGGGTCTTTCTAAGTAACCTTTGTCTTACTTGGTCTTTCTTTGTCGTTTCCCTTCTTAAGGGTCTTGCTAACCTTCCTTTTCTTTTTGGTCTCACCAGTATAAAGAACTGGCTTCTCCTCGATCTTGATGGTACTCTCAGCTTTCCTCAACATATTGAGGAGCTTAGAATCACCTCAAGCTTATTCATATTAAAGTTAATAATGTACTGTGAAAATGAATATGATAGGGACTGAAGTATAAAATCAACACATAGGTTATCCTATAAGACTATCTATATACTTCACAAAGTGAGCGATCTCATCCTCGCTTATCATTTTCTCCAACATGGGCATAATTATGTTAAGGACATATACGATTTTCTCTTCCATAAGAATAATTCTCAAATTACAAGGCTTTTGGACCAATAAGGTGGTTAGCATCAAATATGCCACATAGGAGGTTTATGAGTGACATGTTTCTAACAAAATAAGATATAGCAAAAATAAATAATATATAGATTTTACTGAAAATACTAATTAAGATATGAACATCTATCTTAATGTACTCCCACTATTTTCTTAGCGAATCACATGACACCTTCGACACGTGAGACGGAAGTCTTCGGTAGACTCCTAGTGGAGATCGGGATCCAGTTGGCATCTTAGTGCAACATCGAGGGACTCAACCAATTACACTAAGCCCAAAAGGTAGGCAACTCTTGCCAATCATAACTCTTTGTAATTCCCGTCATGTTCGACCTCTGAATCATCATAGTCTTAAGGAACTCGACTAACAATGACGTTTAGTTAAGTCATCACCATCATTACAAGATGAGTCTGATTTGATGATATGCCCTCGAGGGACTCGACCAAGCATACCATGTCCTTAGGTCACCAGTGACATCTATATGTTGTAGGCAAGATCTCGATCATGTAGATAGGTGAGCCTCGAGGGACTCGACTAGCTCAACCTATATCATGATTCAATTTCTTCCTATAACGATGGAAGGCCACATGGGTCAATCTTATTGCCTCACGTTTACCGACTTAATATTATCTTAGGAGGGCTTTTTGTATCTCCTAATATGTTGTGTCATATACATATATATTTAATATATATCTACATCGTATATATATATATATATATATATATATATATATATATATATATATATATATATATATATATATATATATATATATATCTATACATATATCTAGTATGTGTATAACACATCACATATACAAGCCATACCGGATGATCATAAGTTGTCACCTAATATGATTAAGCCCGAGCCAATAGGCTTAATCACTCACAATAGGATCTATGTGTGCATTGGCGCATCTCCATGCCCTGTGATTGTTGATCTCGTTATCATCGATTTCGTCGGATCGTCGCATCACCATGCGTCGTAATCTCCTGCCATGGCATCATGGGTCCCACTGTCACCTCCACACTCTCGCTGCGCCTCTTTATGTAATTATAAATAATCACAAACATGCAGGCCCAATAATAAATGAGAAAAACGTAAGCTCGTAGGCCCCAATAATAATAATAATTATTATTATACACATTACAACACTTGGCTCATGATCATCCATCCACATCATACATCACATGTATATCACATCATATGTAGGATTACTAGATATATATAATAATTAATTAAATTATTTAATTAATTATTTGTTTTGGAAATCAGGACATGCTCAGAATTTTTAGAATTGTGAAGGGTATTTTCATAATTCTGGATAAGAGGACGGTCCTCGAAATTTTTAAAATTATTGAGGGTACTTTTGAAATTCTACACACGAGGACAGTCCTTGAAATTTTTAAAATTTAAAGGGGCAGGATCATCCTTTTTTTAAAAGGATGCCCTAGCCCCTCTTGCCTTATCTGCATCGTTGCTGGTGCCCCTGAGCAAGCGATGGATGCCCTTGCTCGACGGTAGCCACCCTGCCAAGGGACGGCCACCCCTGCGGTCGGTGCCGCCACCCCTGCTGGTGGTAGGGCTAGCCGCGAGCAGCAGCCCCTTGCGGGCACCCTGCAACCAGCCCCCTTTGCGGGCACTGCACTGCAAGTGGGTGTGCCCATGAGCGGCTGCCCCTGCAAGTGGCGTTGACCTCCCTTGCGGGCTGCAGCCCCTACGAGCAGCGTTGGCCTTCCTTGCCGGCTAGCCCTGACTGCAATTGACCGCCCCCTTTAGGGGACCTTGGCCGCGGCCTAGCCGTGGATAGCCGGCTCTACATGGGGGTTGGTCGCCCCTCCTCCTTGCTGCCTTCACTACGAAAACATAATAAGAATGCGTAGAATGATTCTACGCAATTCAATCTCATCACACGTAGTTTGAAACTAATCTTTTGCACGAAAACCTTAGCTTTGATACCACTGTTGGAAAATCTTAGCGGGAGCATCACATGCGCAGCGGAAATCAAAATAAAAACTAATTTTCCACGCAGATCAAATTATTGTGCAAAAAATTGGGGTCACGAGAAAAATCATAAAAACCAGAAAAACACGATGTGTAAGAGATTGATTTTACCTAAGGAGATCGTATATCCCTGTATTCCAGATCCAGATAGAGAAGATGAAGGAGGTCAAAGGTCCTCCTCTCTAGCGGTATCCACACGATGGATCTCTGTAGCGAAACTCCTCCAATCTTATCTCACAACTCTTGAGGGAGGGAGGAGACTAGGAGGTGGTGGCTAAAGCTGTAGCCTATCAACCATGAGTGTCCTCTCCTATTTATAAAGAGCCACCAAAAACCCTAGGGCTCCTGCCTTAGTAGGTATTGGATCTCTATCCAATAACCCACTAGCCTTGTATTATTGGATCTCTATCCAATAATCTTCTTAGGTCTCTAATTGGGCCTTAATCAAAGAGCCCATCAGTATAGGGTCTCATCTAATGAGAATAGGGGCTAATTGAATCTCCATCTAATCCTTTATTTATTGAAGCATCCATTATATGTGTGTGACCCTCTATACCCGATACTGAGCTGGTCGTGAGTCACTCTCATCAGAACTCCTTCTGATATAGTGAATTATTATCTTCATAATAATTCAATCGACTCATCAACTATAGACGTACTAAGCTACTACCCCATAATCCCCAGATGGTACAGAGGGATCAAATCCATTGGACCTGTTAGTCCTCAGTTATCATGTATCTATAATCCTTCATCCAACTAATATCCTAGAGATTGTATATTAGACATGGTACTGTTAGGCCACATACAGAATTGTCATAGTCTCGCTCTAATCAGATTCTCCTAGAGAACTCTTTCTCTCTCAATCTAAATGACCCTGGCTAGGGATTTTTCTAAGCAAGCATATATGGGATATTCCTCTCGTGATACCGAGAGTGGATGATCCTTTATTGACACTCAATTGCTTTCATAAGGTTGACTACCAATCCCGATAACTAGCTATACCAGATCTGGAACTTTTCAAACCTGTAAGTCTGACATTAAAGAAAGGAGTACTTATATAAGGCATCCTTGGTATCTCAAGTCTAAGGATCAGATACACAATTGAGACTATAGAATTGCTATCTGACATTAGGTATTATTAACCATACAGCATTCTATAAGTGGATCAATCAGTGAACTCATTCTCCAATGAGCACTTGTACTATATCCTTAGTGTCTCCACACAAGTGGCTATGAGACCAGCCATCTCCATCATATGGATGGGTATATAGTACATCGGTCTTCTGATTATCTCGATGTCTCTCTCGAGTAACCTATGATTGAGATTATTTAGAATCTGTGTTTAAAGGTGAGTCGATCTCATTATCGTTATCTCATCACGATCGGATGCTTATTGCACAGAACCAAGGACATCATAGTATATATGCTATAGATAATATAATATGAGAATATACCAATATTAATCATAAGCAAAAAGATCGCACAACATGTCACATATGTCGTCACTCATGTGATTGGCTTATAGGACACCTGTAACCAATAACTTATAATCTTTTTGAAAGCTAAAGATACTTCCACTCATTAGTAACTATGATTTTCTAAAGAGACTATACTAGTAATGTATTATCCATTCTATTAGTAACCATTATCCATTTGACTGATTTAGTTAGAGTTTGTTCCTTGTTCCCCGCTCTATACGAGACCTTCCACTTTACTTCGTGCACATTAACAACATGTTTCAATACTTGATTTGTGCCTTCTTCTTTCTACTCCCACTGCTTTGATTCGATTTGGAATTGAAGTAGTGTCTTGTCTAGTAGTAGCTTGTCTATTATACGTTACTTGTCTAGTGGGTTACTTGCCAGTCTTGGGCCTACCTAAGCTTGTTGAAATTGAGGCATAGTTCCATTGCTTATTGCAGTTTCATAATCCTCCTTGTTGAATAGAGGCCTTTGTTCCGTCAAACTCACTATCCTCGCTATGTGGGTCAATAAGCGATAGCGTAAAACAGGTAGATCAAAAACCTTAGTTCTCTTTTAACGAGTATAGATCAAAAGCAATGGGCACGTAAGAGGTTGGTCCTAAGAGAAGGGGTTTTAGAGTTTTTATAGTGTTGTTACTATCATCCAGTAGTTGTATATCTAGTAGTTGTATACTTTTTGAAATTCCTTGACTTTGCTGAAGTTAGTTCAATTCTATTCTTCGTACTTTTTTCTTTTTTTTTTTGTCTAAGGGCAATCAGGCAATAAGAGTGTCTATACGTCCTGTTTGGGGCTACCTAATTGAATCTAGTGCTAAGATAGGAATTTTGTGAAGAAGAGAATATAGCTGGAATCTCATGCCCACGTAATAGAGCACTTAAGGATATAATGGTAAGAGTATCTAGGTAAGGGTAGTCAATGTCATTGTAGACAGAATGCTCTACCGCATAAGTGAAGTTGAAAGGTAAAGTATAAAGATCGGTCAAGTATCGTAGCTCCGTTAGCGCAAGGCCTTAGTGCGTAAAATATTAGTGAGTTCTCGTCTTGCGCAGAAACATTGTAATTAGAGATGGAGAAAGAACATTGTAATATAACTAAGATCATCTCCGTCGGTAAATTCAGTATTAAGTGATGATTTTAGTATTAAAGTGCCCATTAGCCTATTCTCAGGTGGGTGGTTCTTATACTAGTAATCTTATTATAAGCGACAGTGGATGGCTTCATTCCTAGCATCAGTGCCTGCTTGACTATTGCTATTGATTCAATTGCACAACCTATTACCGTATCCTCCGATCGCAGGGGAAAGTGCCCAACTACCTCATATCCACCTTTCTTGCAAGAAATGGGCATAGTTATGATATCCCCGAATCTGATCTTTGATTGATAAAGCAGTAAGGGTAAAGCTCTATGCCATATTACTTATAATACGGCTAATCCCTCGGCAACTACCTTAATGAATCCCGGCAGCACTAAACTTCACGACCGACAACAATCCTCTTTAATTCTAACAGTTTAGGAAGAGAACTTAGTTCCTAGTAAGCGAAGGTTCTTCTTAAAACAAAACTGACAATGATCCCAACTAAGCATTATGTTCTTTAATATAGATTCAAATAGGAAGGAAGGGAATTATAATGAATCTTTTATTTATCGATTCTAATGTTTATGAGACTACTACTCTTTATTGATTGAATCCCGGAATCCCTCTTAGATTTATACATTAATATACTTGTTTATTATTCATTTGAAAAGTAAGCCTAATGGTGCAATTTGTAGACACGCTGCGCAGCGCTTAGGAAGCACAGTGTTAGAGCATCTCGGTTCGAATCCGAGTGGTGGCATCTTATGTAATCCTAGAAAATCAATATATAAAAGAAACAAAGGATCCCCTTTGATGCAGGTATTCTAAATTATCGATTGAAATTCTCTAATAGGCCTTTCTTTTAGAATATTTAGAACATAACTTTTGAACATAGATTATTATAGAGTATCTATTCTGTTAGTATAAAGTATCATCTATTCTTTTATTCGAGAATTTGTCAATTGTGTGATGTAGATTCATTTTATGACCTTCTTATTAATCCACGAAATCTCCGGATTGCATGATTAATCGTAAAAGGAAAGGGATGATAATCACTTATTTCTCTAAAATCTAACAGGATTATTTGTTTTTCTTTAGATTTATTTGGGACATTTTCAGTTTAGTCATTTATACAGAGTAATTAATCTTCCTTTCATATAGTTTCTCCATTATGAATATGATTTCTAAGATGGGGAACCCTTCAAAATCAATGAAGCACAATAACCACACTAAGTGCCTTTTTGATACAAGGCTTTGCCAAGTCGAGTCTTTCTTTTAACAGAAATGCATAAATCCGCAATATATATTAGTACCTGCTCCCACTGTCTCAGTAGTTAATGATGCACTGTAGTCTCATTTATTAACGCTATGCAGCTCCTTTGTGCAGATCATTATTATCAATCGCTCTTATAGTTATTTAGAAAATTATTAAAAATAGAAATTGACTCAACGTTTAGATTATTGGAGTTATCATGTCATTTGTTGAGGGTTTACCCTTTTTGAAACTATAGGCATTCTTTGTGGAGTAGTATGGATGGACTAATGAGTCATGGGGATCCTACTAGAATTGGGACCAACAAGAAAGAGACTTGGCTGGGACTTTTCTCACTTAGATCATATTCGCGATTTATTCACATACTAATACTAGATTCTAAATACTCTTACTAAATACTACTATGAAAGTATTAGCAAATCAAAGAAAGTAAGAATTCTACATTTGTAGCTTCTATAGGATGTATTTATTATATTATATCTTATTTTGGAATCAATCTATTAGGAATGGGTCTATATAGTTCTGGTTCATTCACATTAGCATCCACTTGTTGAATAAACTATAATTAGAAATAATGGAATAAACTACATAAATCATACAGAAGAACATCATCCACAGTATATATAAGATATGTGTCAGTTTTTGAGAATTGTTTGAATCATTCCTTGTTCCCTTGGCTGTACTAAATCTTGAATTAGAAACTCCTGACTTGCTCATTGCTCTGACTCAATAAGCAACCAAAGACGTTACTCTGTTGCACTTACATGAGTTATAGTCCCTCTTTGCTTTGCCTGTTGTGTAGGTTACCCACCCTACTTTGATACTAAAACCTCTAAATCTTTCTGTCCTTTCCTTATGAAGTACTAGGTTAATAAAGTGCTAAATCGATTGTCATCACTGTTCAAGTTGGCTTTCACCCTACTTTGATACTAAAACCCCTAAATCTTTCTGTCCTTTCCTTATGAAGTACTAGGTTAATAAAGTGCTAGATCGATTGCTCATCACTGTTCAAGTTGGCTTTCATTTATAGGTTCTTTCTTATTTGTGTTAGTGGATATCAAATAAGCTTTCCCGATCTTCTTCAAGTGAGTGAAGCAAACATGATTTCTCTTTCATTTCTTCTTTCCCATCATTGGAGAAAGCTTAGTGGAAACCCTAGGTTTCCTTGCTTTTTTTGAGTTAGGGCCCTATACTTGCTTATTTCACTCCCTGTTGAGTAGAAACCTAGGTCTGCCACTCCCTAGCTGCGTTCTGTAGCTCCGTCCTGGCATTCTTTAGTTGGAAAGCGAGCCTGCCCCTCTTGGCTTGGCACTCAAAAAATGTATCTTGCCCCCACACTCTACCTTATCACCTATTGGACTGAACTGGAACTCAACCAAACCAAACCTTACTTTACTGACCTGTAACTCCCAACTCCTGCTAATTATAATTATGAATCCGAGAACTCTTTCTTTGTCTACTACCTATGATCCTTACATGTTACTACTATAAGAAGAGTTAATCTACTAAGGACCATAATGGCAATGACACTGAGCTTCCCAAGCCTTACTCGTTATAGTTTCAAACTTACTAGTCTTTCATTCCACATCTCCTGTATAAAAGTATGCTGCCACTACCATTAGGTCAACAGATACTAATATCATATTGACAATTAAGTCAACAACTACTGATCTAATACGAGAAATAATAACTGAAAATTCCACTACCAACAAAGAATCCAAATACTAAATATTAGTTATTGAAGTTGATAGAAAGAAAGGATAGAATTAGCACACTAAGAAAGAATAAGAGAAGGCTAAATCTTCTGTATTTCTCTCAATATTTTTATAATTTTATAAACTCTATATTTTTCATGATTCAACATATGGGGTTTATATAGTTCCCCAAGATATATTATATTTATGTAAATTTATGTAGTAAGAATGAATCTTTCTTTCAATAAACTCTTTCAAGAATCAATAACCAATTTGACTTGTCCTTCCATAAATATTTTTTCTTGAAGAAATGAATCTTTCTTCTGATGAAATTAATCTCTTCATGATAATTGTACAAGTTTAATTCCAACATTCTCCCCCCTTAAACTTGTTTCATCCAACATGCCAAGTTTTTAATTTTGAGAGGTCTTGTAAAAATATCAGTCACTTGTTCACTTGTCTTAACATGGTGTAGCTCCACTTCTTTATTTTTGACATGATCTCTTACAAAATGAAACCTTGTATCGATATACTTTGATCTTTCATGGTAGAATGGATTCTTGGCTAAGGCAATAGCTGATTTATTATCAATATAAATTTTGGTTACCTTCTCCTATGGCATATGAAGTTCCTGAAGCAATCTTCTTGGCCATATTGCATGACAAACACAAGAAGATGCTGCTATGTATTCTGTTTCACAACTTGATAGAGCAACTATATGTTATTTTTTTTAAGATCAAGTAAATGTAGCTCTACCAAAATAAAATACAAATCCAATCGTACTATTTCGATCATCATAGCTTCCAGCCCAATCACTGTCACTATATCCAATAAGATCCAGCACATTTGATGATGAATAGAATATTCCATACTCAATTGATCCTTTAATATATCGTAAAAATTTTTTAGTGATATTTAAATGAAAACTCTTAGGAGATTCCATATATCTACTTATTAAACCAACTCCAAATAATATATCAGGTCGAGTGCATGTCAAATACCTTAAACATTCAACTAGACTTTTATAATAAGTTGGATTAATATATTTACCTTCGTCTTCTTTGGTCAACTTGGTGCCATACTCAATAGGTGTATCTATAGGATAACAATCTTCCATAGAAAACTTCTTTAGAACCTCTTTTGCATAATTTCCTTATGAAATAAAATTTTTTTCATTATTTTGTATAATTTCGATACCAAGGAAATCATTAAGTCCAAGTCAGTCATCTCAAACTCCTTCTTCATAGAGTATTTAAAATCTTTAATCATGGAGCTTCTACTACTTGTAAATATTAAATCATCTACATATAGGCATACAAACATGATATCTCCATCAATGTTAAATTTTGTATAAAGAGCATATTCATGTAGACATTTAGA
Organism: Ensete glaucum; assembly: GCA_021527575.1. Lineage (NCBI taxonomy): Eukaryota > Viridiplantae > Streptophyta > Magnoliopsida > Zingiberales > Musaceae > Ensete > Ensete glaucum. The sequence continues at coordinate 42,104,465 of CM038551.1, read as the reverse complement.
AAAATTATTTTGAATAAAATAAGCATCTATCCGAGAATTCCATGCTCGTGGGGTTTGTTTAAGCTCATAAAGAGCTCTCTTTAACTTGTATACTTTGTCTTCTTATTCATAAATAATAAAACCAGGGGGTTATTGAACATATACCTTTTCTTCAAGAACTCCATTAAGGAATGCTGATTTGACATCCATTTATAAAATTTTCTATTTCATTTGAGCTGCTAGGGAGATAAGTAATCTTACTATCTCCAATCGAGCAACTAGTGCGAACACTTCTTCATAGTCGATCCCATATTGTTGTTTATATCCCTTTGTGACCAATCGTGCTTTATATTTCTCCATCTCTCCTTGTGCATTTTTTTTTTTTGTTTTGAAGATCCACTTAACACCGACTGCTTGGTGGTCTTCTAGAAGTGTAGTAAGCTCCCATGTATCATTTTGTTGATTGCATTAATCTCCTCATTCATAGCTTGTCTTCATTTTTCTTCTTTACAAGCTTCTTCAAAAGTTAATGGATCATATCCTGCAAAAAGATAAAATAGAGAAAGTTCATCATTGTTAGTATCAATTCTTTGAGTCACATCATATAACTCCTGGATCAGTCTTATCCTTCTTATAATCAGACTTCTTGAATCATATGACATTACTGATCTCGATGATGATTCTAGTAAAGCCTCTTATGTGCTTGCTTGCTTGTATTATATCATCCTCCTATGATGATATAGCTTTTCTATGTTGTTTATTACTTTTTCGGTCCCAAATCTGTTGTTCATTAAACTCAACATTTCTTGACATCACAACTTTATTTGTGATAGGATTGTAGAGTTTGTATCCATTGGAATTCTTAGTATAACCTAATAAAATGCATTTCTGACTTTTCTCTTCAAGTTTTGTTCTTTTTTCTTCTAGTATCTTGGCAAATGCAACACTTTAAAAAATTCTTAAATGATCAACTCTTGGTTTCTGTAGGCTCCATACTTCTTCTGGTGTAGAATTACCAATTCGCCTTGTTGGAAACCTGTTAAGCAAATAAACTATACAAGCAACATCATCCCCTCAAAATTCTTTAGAAGTATTTCTTTCCTTTAACATGCATCAGACTATATTAAGTATAGTCCTATTTTTTCTTTCTGAAATACCATTTTGTTAAGGTGTGTATGATATAGTAAATTGATGTAAAATTCCATTATTTCTACAAAAACTTTCAAATTTATTTGATGTATATTCACCACCTCTATCTGTTCGTAAACATTTAATCTTGCAACCACTTTATCTTTCAACTAAGTCTTTAAATTCTTTGAATTTGTTTAACACTTCTTTCTTTTCCTTTAAAATATAAACCCAAGTTTTGCCACTATGATCATCAGTGAAGGTAAGAAAATACCTACTTCCTCCAAGTGATACTAGGCTGATAGGGCCATAAACATCTGAGTGTACCAAATCAAGTCGATGTCATGCTCCTTTTGTTTTACTGATTTTGAAAGGCTTTCTTTATTACTTACCTATAACATATACTTCACATAATTTTGATGGGCGGTCAATTCTTGGCATTCCTATCACCATATTAAACTTCTCTAGAAGTTTTAAAGCTTCAAAATTTAAGTATACATATCTAAGATGTCATAATGTAGAAATGTCCTCAATATCAGTCTTAAAATAATTTAATCAATCAAAAATGCATAAATGTAGAGGAAACATTCTATTCTTCACTATTTTCACATGTGAGATTAATGTCTTAGTCTTATCATAAATTGAAAGAGTCATATCTTTCATCTCAATATTATAATTTTTTCAAGTAATTGTCCCAAGCTAAGAATATTATTTTTCATATCAAGCACATAATAAACATTTGAAATGCATAACTCTTTGTCATTATGAAGTCCAAGAACAATTTTACCTTTATCTATTACTGGTCTTTGAGATAGATCACCAAATATAATATTTTCAGAATAGCTTGTATCCATTTTTGAAAATAATTCTTTAATGCCACACATGTGATTTGAAGCTCCTGTATCTAGATACCATGTCATAGACTGATCTTCCTTCAAATTATCATAAGTTATTAGTAAAACTTGATTTTCATTCTTCTCTTTTTTTTAATAAAATTTATCTTATCACCTTGATTGTTAGGATTATAATAGCATTCAAAGGAGTAATTACTCCTCATACCTTTTACAAATATAGCATTGTATTTCAGACCTTTTAGAAATTCTACCATGTCCACGGCCTCGGCCACGTCCTCGATCATAACCTCGGTCTCCTTGGCTAGAATTTTCTCTACCTCCTTCATTGTTTAAAGATTCTTGATAGGTCTAATTTCTGCTTGTTTCATAGTTCTTTCTTCTGCTCTTTTTGTAATCCTTTGTTTATGAACTTAAAGGAAACCCATAAGTTATTCTAAAGACATTTCTTCCAAATCTTTAGACTCTTCAATCGCAACAACGATAAAATCAAATTTTGAATCTAGTGATCTTAGTATCTTTTCTATCACTCTTTGATCACTTATTTATTTACCATTTCTTCTCATTTGATGAACAATAGAAATAACTTTTGTGAAATAATCTGAAATAATTTCAGAGGTACCTTGTTATAATTTTTTAAAATCGACTCGTAAAACTTGTAGACAGAGTTTTTTTACCTTATCAACACCACCAAATGTTTTTTGAAGTATTTCTCAAGCCTCTTTTGAAGTATTTGCTAGAGCGATAATCTCGAACATCGTATCATGAAGCCCTTGATAGATTGTGAACAAGGCATTTTTCTCCTTCTTTCTTCTATCTTTGAGTTGTAAGATTATGTGGCCCTTTATTAATTGAATAAGATATATTATGGATTATTTGGATTTTGATAAAAGATATTAACCAATATTAAATAAAGTCCATATTATATTGGGATATTTTAGGGGATGCCCTTGATGGAAGGAACTCTCATAATAACTTACCCTAGACCCTTTGCTCTCGCCTATAAATAGATCGGACCTACTCTAAACCCAATGCATGACACGAAACGACACAGAATGTGTAAAGGGGTGAATAGATCAAGAGATTACGGTTATCCTCTTGATCTCCCAAAACCATCAATTAAGGTGGTCCTGTGAAAAGATAGGAAGAGAGGAGAAGGGGTCTAGATCTATTCTAGTTCCTCTTGTAGATCGATAGCTCGACGTTATTCAGATCCGACTGGTGGTGCTCTTGAAGATCTAATTGGATCTCAATCAGATGGTATCTAAAGGTACGCATCGTAAACATATATAGTATTATTTGATTTCAATCCTGGCATAATAATTTTTTCCGCATAATAGATTGCATGATTATAGTTTTTTATGCCAACAATTGGTATCAGAGCCTAGGTTTTGAGATAAAAAATATTAGATCTATTATTTTTGTTTACGATGCATTGATCTGAATATTTTATTGATCTATTTTCCTATCTGTTAGTTTTAATCGTTTGCTTTGAACGATTCTTGATTGTCGTTGTATGTTAAAGACACAATAATCTTGTCACGTTTTGGTGGATCGCCTGTGGCAAGATGTCGAGGGCGAATCGCCGCCGCCGAGCGGCGCAGGCGCTGCAGAGGCAGCGTGGCGGCCTCAGAGAACAGACCAAGATGCCAACGGGCCCACGAAACGGCCGCATGTGGTGACGGTAGCAAACGAGGAGACTAGAGTTTTTCCTTAACAAAATTACAGTGTTATCATTGAATCAGAAAATTCTAGTTTTGCCATTTTATTCAAATTATAATTTTGACATTTACTGAAATTATAGTTTTACCTTTCAGTTGAATAGGATTATTTATAATTTTACCCTTATGATTTATTAATCATATAATCTTAAAAAAATCTATAATTCTTTTATATATATATATTTTTTAGAATTACAGTTTTATCATTATAAAATTGAGAAATTTTGGTTATTTTCTCAATTATGAAATTAATCAATATATAATCTAATAAGATTTAATTATGATTATATATTTGATTATTTAATTATTATATTTTATTTTTAATCAATTTATTTAATTAGACTTATGGGCTTCTCCATGTAAATAAAATTAATTAGTAAAAAATTATAAATTATTATTTCTTTATAGTTTTATCATTTGAATTATTAATTGCATGTGTTAAATCTAATTACTGGTTTTTGAATATTTATTCAGTTATTTACATGCAAATATTAGTAATTGTGAAATAATATTTATTTTTTATATAAATGCATGATTTATGTATTATAATGATTACAGTTATCATATGAGTTTTTTCCTACTGATTAAATATTCAATAATTATTATGGTTGTTATCCTATTATTGAACCGTCTCAGCATAAATTAGTTTATGAACTTGATGAATATTTTTTGTATTCTATCTCCTTAAGTTATACCTGGCCGGTAGTTGACAAAGTAGCTTGAGATGGTAGGCTTATAGGATATGAAATACAATTAAAGTCTTGTCATTCATAGGACAATTTAATTTATATTTTATATTACTGCATTGGTCTTGTAGTCACCAAAGTGGCCTAGATCAATGATTTATAAAATTACATTAAGGAACAAGTCCTCAATGACATTAAGAAATAATATTCAAAAATTACATACATAATTAGGAGATTTAGATAATCCCAAAGGATAATCTATCTCAAATAATTATGTGATGGGGTACGATGATACTGTTTTGGATATCCTTGCAGTTTAGAATTGTATACCCAAAGGTAGCAAAACTATTCTACAAGGATGGTATCAGTCCTCCATAAAAGATCTGGTATGAACACTAGATATGTCAATATTTTTACCCAAAGGTTAAATATTGATGATATCAATAGTTCATCATATTTTGATAAAACTCAAAGCATTATTGTTAATTTGATCAAATTATTCAGAATGGTTAGAGCATGTGCAATTTACATTGGGCGTACTAGATCTTGATTTGGCATTGCTTGTTGAAAAGCCCGTAAAATTAATTTATAAAAGTACTATTGAACAAGTCAATGAAATGAAGGCTTGGGAGAGATTTGATAGGCTCAGTTTAATATTCATAAGGATGACAATTGTAAATAATATAAAAACTTCATTACCAGTTGCATCTAGCACACGTGAATATTTAAAAGTTATTGAAGATAGATTTAAATCTGCTGATAAGTCATTAGCTGGCACATTAATGAAAGAACTGACTACAGCTCAGTATGATAGTACTCGAGGAATTCATGATCATATCCTCAATATGGCTGACAAAGCTGCTAAACTTAAGACATTGGGAATGAATGTTGATGAATCTTTTCTTGTGCAATTCATTCTTAATTCTCTTCCTTCTCAGTTTAGCCCATTCAAGATTCACTACAATACAAATAAGGATAAGTGGGTCTTGAATGAGTTAACTAGTATATGTGTTTAGGAAGAATTAAGATTAAAACAGGAAAGTTCATATAATGTATTGACAACTACTCAAGGAGTTAGTAACAAGAAAAGAAAATCAAAGCGTCATCCATCGAAGAAATTTATTGGGTTTGGAAGTGTTAGACAAACTATTGAAAATAAAGCTATTATAGTAAAGTGCTTCTTTTATGGCAAGAAAGGACATGTAAAGAAAGATTGCATTAAACGTAGGACTTGGTTCGAAAATAAAGGTATAAACTCAACCTTTGTATATTTTAAATCAAACATTGCAAAAGTTCCTTCTAATGCATGGTGGATTGATTCTGGCGCTTCAACTCATATTACTAATAATATGCAGGGATTTCTTTCAATCTGGAAACCAAAAGAACATGAAAGATTCATAATTATGGAAAATTGTTTCAAAGCAAAAGTGGTATCAGTAGGGACTTATCGCTTACGCCTAGAGACGGGTTATCTGATGGATCTGGAAGACACATATTTTGTTTCTACAATTTCTAGAATTTTAATTTCTCTGTCTAGAATTGATGAGTTAGGATATTATGTTTCTTTTGGTAATGGTAAACTCAGCATATTTTATAATTCAATAAAAGTTGGTTCTAAAATTCTATGTGATGGTTTGTACAGAATTAATTTGAATCTTGAGTTTACGAATACATTATTGACCCTGCAATCAAGTATTGGAATGAAACGTAATTCTAATAATGAAAGATCTTCTATATTGTGGCATAGACGTTTGGGGCATATCTCCAAGGAAAGAATTGAAAGATTAGTAAAGAATAATATTTTAGAAAATTTAAACTTTACTGATTTTAATGTTTGCATAGATTGCATTAAAGGAAAGCAAACTAAGCATACAAAGAAAAATGCCACAAGAAGTAAAGAACTTCTTGAAATTATTCATACTGATATCTGCGGACCACTCCATATTTCTTATTTTAGTGGAGAAAGATATTTTATCACATTTATAGATGACCTGTCTAGATATTGTTATATTTATCTAATACATAAAAAGTCTCTGGTCGTTGACATTCTTGAAGTGTACATGAATGAGGTCGAGAGACAATTAAATAGAAAAGTTAAAATTATGAAATCTGACAGGGGTGGTCAATTTTATGGCAGATATAATGAATCCGGTCAGAATATTGGTCCTTTTGCTAGATTCCTAGAACAGCGAGGTATTTGTACTCAGTATGCATACCAGGTGTGCCACAGCAGAACGGTGTTGCTGAAAGGCGAAATTGTACTCTTATGGATATGGTTAGGAGCATGATGAGTTATTCCTCTGTACCTGAGTCAATGTGGAGTGATGCTCTTAGGACAACTATGTATATCCTGAACAGGGTTCCTAGTAAATTAGTTCCATTAACTCCATTTGAGTTATGGACTGGTAGGAAACCTAGTTTGAGACATTTACATATTTGGGGGTGTCCTGCAGAGATAAGAGTATTCAAGCCACATGAAAAGAAATTGGATCCAAGAATAATTTATGGATATTTTATTGGTTACCCAAAAAGATCCAAGGGATATAGATTTTATTGCCCTAATCATAATATGAGGATAGTAGAATTTGGTAATGCAAAATTCCTAGAAAATGGTGAAATGAGTGGGAGTAAAAAATCTCGAAGGATTAATTTTGATATTGAGGAGATTCAGGCTTCTTCTACTATATTATCCCCTATTTGAGAAATTATTGTTCCTCAAATCAATGATAGAATTGATGAGGGTGAATAATAAAATAATATTGATGAATTCTCACATGATATTGATATCGTCGCTGATAGTCTTATAGAACAATCACAATTGGCAGATTTTAGAAGATCTCAAAGAAAAAGGAAACACGCCATTTTTGATGATTATGTGGTATATCTACAAGAATCAGATTTTGATATAGGAATAAAAAAAGACCCCTTATCGTTTTCACAAGCCATAGAAAGTAATGATTCTAAAAAATGGTATGATGCAATGAAAGATGAGTTAAAATCAATAGACCAGAATGATGTCTAGGAACTCGTTGAATTGCCTAATAATTATAAAAGAGTCAATTGCAAATGGGTCTTTAAGACTAAACGTGACTCGGTGGGCAATATCGAACGATATAAAGCCAGACTTGTGGCCAAAGGTTTTTCTCAGAAATAAGGCATTGACTATCATGAGACCTTCTCTCAAGTTTCTCGAAAGGACTCATTAAGAATCATCATGGCATTAATAGCTCATTATGATCTTGAGTTACATCAGATGGATGTGAAAATAGTATTTCTGAATGAGGATTTAGATAAGGAAATCTATATAGAACAACATGAAGGATTTATAGAAAAGGAAAAAGAAAGTTGGGCTTGCAAACTTAAGAAATTCATTTATGGCCTTAAACAAGCTTCCAGATAATGGTATATAAAGTTTCATGATATTATTACTTCCTTTGGATTTAAGGAAAATATTGTTGATCAATGTATATATCTGAAGGTTAGTGGGAGTAAGTTTATTATATTGGTCTTATATATGGATGATATATTGCTTGCCAGTAGTGATATTGGTTTGTTACATGAAACCAAGATATTTCTTAACAAGAACTTTAAGATGGTTAATATGAATGAGATATCCTATGTCATTGGCATTGAGATATTCAGGGACAGATCTCGAGGTTTGTTAGGATTGTCTCAGAAAAGTTATATTAATCATATCTTGAAAAGATTTAATATGTAGCTTTGTAAAGCCAATGATACACCTATTACTAGAGGTGAAAAATTAAGCCAAAACTAGTGCCCGAAGAATGACTTAGAAATGGATCAAATAAAGAATATTCCTTATGGGTGCACAATTAAAAGTCTATTATATGCTCAAACCTGTACAAGGCAAGATATCAGTTTTGTAGTGGCAATGCTGGGTAGATAACAAAGTAACCCAGGAATGGAACATTGGAAAGCTGCAAAGAAAGTAATGAGATATCTGCAAGGGACAAAAGATTATATGCTCATATATAGGAAGTCAGATCAGCTTGAAGTAATGGGATATTCAGATGCTGATTTTGTAAATTACCTCGATAGTAGAAAATCCACTTCAGGATTTGTGTTCATGCTGGCTGGTGGGGTAATTTCTTGGAAAAGTGTAAAACAATCACTTATTGCATCATCTATGATGGAAGCTGAATTTGTGACATGCTTTGAGGCTACAAATCAAGCTTTATGACTGTAAAATTTTATCTCAGGACTTGGTGTGGTCGACTCAATTGCTAAGCCGCTGAAGATATTTTGTGATAATATTGCAACAGTTTTCTTCTATAAGAATAGCAAGTAATCTAGTGGTTCTAAGCACATTGAGATAAAGTACTTGGTGGTTAGAGAAAGAGTCCAGAAACAACAAGTGTCAATTGAAAATTTAAGCACCACTATGATGATTGCTGATTCATTTACTAAAGCTTTGTAGTATAAAATATTTAAAGAACATGTTCTTAGAATGGGGCTTGTGAGCAAGCCATAAAGGATACGGTGATGCATGTTTAAGTGGATGCTATTATTGATATTTTTTTACATAATTAAGGTTATTTGTTTCTGCTATCCTGTTTGTGTTTATGTTTATGCATATTATGGTTGAATGCAAGAAACAAGATTATCTTAACAAGACAAATTATATGAGTCATTATAGACTATATAAGGAAAGACTAACAATGTTGTAGTATATAGAAGGAAGTATGGCATTCATGACATACAACCGCTATAACTCACATTGATAGTTGGACTGAATATAGTATAATTATGCTTATTGGACTTATTGGCTTATTTTTAAAATCATTGCTATGTATAAAATGCTTTTCAAAATTTTCAGAATCTAATTATATAAAATTATTTTTAAATAAATTTTATTTTGTTTATTTTGATTTTGGATATCTTTTATATCTTATCAATTAATGGGCCAAGTGGGAGAATGTAAGATTATGTGGCCCTTTATTAATTGAATAAGATATATTATGGATTATTTGGATTCTGATAAAAGATATTAGCTAACATTAAATAAAGTCCATATTATATTGAGATATTTTAGAGGATGCCCCTGATGGAAAAAACTCTCATAATAACTTAATCTAGACCCTCTGCTCTCGCCTATAAATAGACAGGAGCTCCTCTAAACCCAATGCACACCACAAAAAGGCACAGAATGTGCAAAGGGGTGAATAGATCAAGAGATTACAGTTATCCTCTTGATCTAGATTAAGAGATTACGGTTATCCTCTTGATCTAGATTAAGAGATTACGGTTATCCTCTTGATCTCCTAAAACCATCTTACCATGAGACAAAAGATCTTCTTTCTAAAGAGATTCGATTCGGAACTATTATATGTCCAAGGTCCAATATTGAAATCATTTCAGAGGTTTTCCCTTACTTTGTCCATGTCAACAAACAATTCGAAATACCTCGACTTTTTTAGAACAGGTCCGAGTCAAATAGACAATGATTAGAAGCACTTCTTTTTACATTACACTATTTCGGAAACCTAAGGACTCGACCGTATGGATATGTAAAATACAGGATTTCCAATCCTAGCGGGAAAAGGAGGGAAACAGATACTCAATTTAAAGTGAGTAAACAGAATTCCATACTCGATCTCATAGATACATATAGAATTATGTGGAAAAGAGAGGAGAAGGGGTCTAGATCTATTTTAATTTCTCTTATAGATCGATACCTCGACGTTATTCAGATCCGACTGACGGTGCTCTTGAAGATCTAATTGGATCTCAATCAGATGACATCTGAAGGTACACATCTTAAACATATATAGTATTATTTGATTTCAATCCTGGCATAATAAATTACATGATTATGGTTTTTATGCAAATATAAGTTGCTCTTTTGCATTTGTATTCATCGCTCCTTCTTCTGCTGGACTTGGTTCAACAAATCCATCTTCTATAAACTCTCATACATCTTGGAAGCCTAGAAGAACCTTCATTTGGATGCACCATATGTCATAATTTTCTTTTATCAATCTAGGGATTTGAAGTTGGAAGGTGCTTGAGGATGAAGCCATAGCTCTAATACTAATTGTTGAAGTTGATAGGAAGAAAGGATAGAGTTAGCACACTAAGGAAGAGTAGGAGTAGACTAAATCTTCTATATTTCTCTTAATATTTTTATAATTTTATAAACTTTATATTTTTCATGACTCAATATATGGGGTTTATATAGTTCCCCAAGATACCTTACATTTATGCAGATTTATACAGTAAGAATGAATTTTCTTTCAATAAACTCTTTCAAGAATCAATAACCAATTTGATTTGTCTTTCCATAAATATTTTCTCTTGAAGAAATGAACCTGTCTTCTGATAAAATTAATCTCCTTATGATAATTAAATAAATTTAATTCCAACATTAGTCATTAATCTGGTACTACTTACGAGCTTTTCTTTCGGGGGTTTACTCCACCCTTCCTTGCTCTCACTCCTCTGTTGGATGCCTAGGCCCGGACTCTTTGTTTTAAGTCTGGGTTCATGTCCTTGTTGCTCCCCGGGCTTCCATTCTTATGTTTGGTTGTTGACCTGGCACTCCCCTTGCTTAAGGAACCCAACTCACCTCTATGCACACGATAAAGAATGCAAGAAGTACCAGTAATACTGAGCCCCCAAAACAGATGTTAGTTTGATTGATCAAATAGTCAATCTGAGTTCCCTTGCCTCATAAGAGAATTGAGCTAAGTGATAGCAAGCCCAAACGCACAACTAGGAAATCGGTACAGTGACGAAACAGATAGGGAATGAACCAAGCAAGTAAGGATGGTATTAGTGGTAGAAGTCATAAGCCTTGTCTGTCCGTCCAGTTGCTTGGCCGATAATAGTTGCTCGGCGATGAGACTGCACATCCTGTCTTTTATTCTATCTGGCTTACGCCCCCGCTTTAAGTTTGTAGTTTACTATAGGGTTTATACTTGTCCTTCTACTCCTAACTCTAAAACTAACTACTTTATATTATCATTTATTCTTGTACAACTACTGATCCTGACCCCTACTTCTTAGATGGAGTCTATCTCTTTTTGGGCTTCATTCCCGTACTGCTCTCTGTCATTTTTATTTATTATTTCCCAACTCGGTCTTCCTGTTATAACTTATAGGCTATTGACTCTAACTTAGATTCTTATTTATCATATCAAAACTATATCTATGCTCCACATCTCCTAGGTAGGATTCGCTGCCCAAAACAAAACACGCTGCCGTGTAACAAGTGACTTGGTACATATGCTTATTTCTCACATAAAATATCTCTCTAAGGCTGCTGCTATACTCTTTAGCTTCTAATCCTTTTACTATACAACTGGAAAGAGTTTAACTTCTAATAGAAGGAATGAAACAAAGGCCGGAGTAACAAATCAAAGTACGAAAACAAGCGCTAGCAAGATTGTATTGATGTTGATAGGAAGAGGGAATAGAAGTATGAAACAGAGGAAGAGTAGGACAAGGTTCAATCTTCTATATTTCTCTCAAGAAAAAACTCTTTACAAATTTCAGAAACTCTCTTGCTTTTCTCATGACCCAACATATGGGGTTTATATAGTTCCCAAAGATACATTATATTAATTGTATTCAAGATGAACCATTCTCTTTCAAGAAACCCTTTCAAGAACCAATAACCAATTTGACTTATCCTTCTATAGTCTTTTAATCTATTTTTTCTTCTTGATGTAATAAATCTCTCTCTTGATGCAATGAACCTCTTTTGATGAAATGAACCTCTTTATGATACTTGAACAAGTTTAATTCCAACATTTTCCCCCCTTAAACTTGTTCCATCTAGCATGCCAAGTTTCTTTCGAAGTTGTTGAATATATACCTCTTCTTCAAGAACTCCATTAAGAAATGCTGATTTCATATCCATTTGTAAAAACTTCCATTTCATTTGAGCTGCTAGAGAGATAAGTAATCTTACTGTCTCCAATCGAGCAATAAATACTTCTTCATAGTCAATTCCATATTGTTGTTTATATCCCTTTGCAACTAATCTAGCCTTGTATTTCTCCATCTCTCCTTTTGCATTTTTTTGTTTTGAAGATCCACTTAACACCGATAGCTTGGTGGTCTTCTGGAAGTGTAATAAGCTCCCATGTATTATTTTGTTAATGGCATGAATCTCTTCATTCATAGCTTGTCGCCATTTTTCATCTCTATAAGCTTCTTCGAAGATTAATGGATCATATCCTGCAAAAAGATAAAATAAAGAAAGTTCATCATTGTTAGTATCAATCCTTCGAGTCACATCATATAGGTCCTGAATCGGTCTTGTCCTTCTTATAATTGGACTTCTTGAATCATGTGACCTAGCTGATCTAGGTGATGATTACGCAAAGTCACTTGAGTGTTTGCTTGTATTATATCATCTTCTTCTGAAGCTACAACTTTCTTATGCTGCTCATCACTTTTCCAGTTCCAAATCTGTTGTTCATCAAACTCAACATCTCTTGATATCACAACTTTATTTGTGATAGGATTGTAGAATTTGTAACCACTGGAATTCTCTGGATAACCTAGCAAAATGCATTTTTGGCTTTTATCCTCCAATTTCGTTCTCTTTTCTTCTGGTATCTTGGCAAATACAACACTTCCAAAAATCCTCAAATGATCAACTCTTGGTTTTTGTAAGCTCCATGCTTCTTCTGGTGTAATATTACCAATTCGCTTTGTCGGAAACTTAAGCAAATAAAGCACAAGCACAAGATCACCCCAAAATTCTTTCGGAATTTTTCTTTCCTTTAACATGCATCGGACCATATTAAGGATAGTCCTGTTTTTTCTTTCCGAGACACCATTTTGTTGAGGTGTGTATGGCATGGTGAATTGATGTAGAATTCCATTATTTCTACAAAAACTTTCAAATTCATTTGATATATATTCACCACCTCTATCTGTTCTTAAACATTTAATCTTACAACAACTTTGTCTTTCAACCAAATCCTTAAATTCTTTGAATTTGCTTAAAACTTTTTTCTTTTCTTTTAACATGTAAACCCAAGTTTTGCCACTATGATCATCAGTGAATGTAAGAAAATACCTGCTTCCTCCAAGTGATACTGGATTGATAGGGCCACAAACATCCGAGTGCACCAGATCGAGTCGATGTCATGCTCTTTTTGTTCTTCTCACTTTGAAAGGTTTTCTTTCTTGTTTACCCATGACACATACTTCACATAATTTTGCTGGGTGATCAATTTTTGGCATTCCTGTCACCATATTATACTTCTCTAGAAGTTTCAAAGCCTCAAAATTTAAGTGAGCATATCTAAGATGCCAAAGTGTAGAAATATCCTCAATAACAGCTTTAAAACAATTTGATTGATCAAAAATACTCAAATGTAGAGGAAACATTCTATTCCTTGCCATTTTCACATGTGATATCAATGTTTTATTCTTATCATGAATTGAGAGAGCCATATCTTTTATCTCAACTTCATAACCTTTTTCAAGTAATTGTCCAATGCTTAAAATATTATTTTTCATATCAGGAACATAATAAATATCTGAAATGCATAATTCCTTGCCATTATTAAGTTCAAGGAGAATTTTACCTTTGCCTCTTACTGGTCTTTGAGACAAATCACCAAATGTAATGTTCCCGAAATAACTTGTATCCATTTCTGAAAATAGCTCTTTGTTGCCACACATGTGATTTGAGGCTCCTGCATCTAGATACCATGTCATAGATTGATCATTTTTCAAATTTTCATAACTCATTAGCAAAACTTGATTTTCCTTTTTTTTCTTCCTCAACAAAATTTGCCTCACCACTTTGATTGTTAGGATTATAATAACATTCATAAGAGTAATGTCTGTACCTTTTGCAAACATAACACGGACCTTTTAGAGTTTCTGCCACGTCCACGGCCTCGGCCACGTCCTCGACCATAACCTCGGCCTCTTTGGCTAGAATTTTCTCTAGCCTCTTCATTATATGGAGATTCTTGATTGGTCTGATTTCTGCCTCCTCTTCCTCTTTGTCCTCGTCCTCTTCCTCTTTGAGAATTTGATTCTCCTTTATTTTCAAGAGCAAACTTAGCTTGTAGTGCTTGCTTCATAGTTTTGTCTTCTCCTCTTTTTGTAATTCTTTGTTCATGAACTTGAAGGGAACCCATAAGTTCTTCTAAAGACATTTTTTCCAAATTTTTAGATTCTTCAATCGCAACAGCAATAAAATCAAATTTCGGGTCTAGAGATCTCAATATTTTTTCTATTACTCTCTGATCATTTACTTGTTCACCATTTCGTCTCATTTGATGAACAATAGAAATGATTTTTGAGAAGTAATCAGAAATAGTTTCAGAAGTACCTTGTTGTAGTTTTTCAAACTCGGCTCGTAAAACTTGTAGACGAAGTTTCTTTACCTTATCAACACCACCGAATGCTTTTTGAAGTATTTCCCAAGCCTCCTTTGAAGTATTTGCTGGAGCGATGATCTCGAACATTGTATCATCAAGCCCTTGGTAGATTGTGAACAAAGCCTTTTTCTCCTTCTTCCTTCTTTCTTTGAGTTGCTTTCTTCCTTCTGCATTCATTGCTCCTTCTTCTGCTGGAGTTGGTTCAGCGAATCCATCTTCTACAAACTCCCATACATCTTGAGAGCCTAGAAGAACCTTCATTTAGATGCACCATATGTCATAATTTTCTTTTGTTAATCTGGGGATCTGAAGTTGGATGGCACTTGAGGAAGAGGTCATAGCTTAACCTATGCTCTGATACCAGATGTTGATGTTGATAGGAAGAGGGAATAAAGGTATGAAACAGAGGAAGAGTAGGACAAGGTTCAATCTTCTATATTTCTCTCAAGAAAAAACTCTTTACAAATTTCAGAAACTCTCTTGCTTTTCTCATGACCCAACATATGGGGTTTATATAGTTCCCAAAGATACATTATATTAATTGTATTCAAGATGAACCATTCTCTTTCAAGAAACCCTTTCAAGAACCAATAACCAATTTGACTTATCCTTCTATAGTCTTTTAATCTATTTTTTCTTCTTGATGTAATAAATCTCTCTCTTGATGCAATGAACCTCTTTTGATGAAATGAACCTCTTTATGATACTTGAACAAGTTTAATTCCAATAGATTGAACCAATAATGCAACTAGTACTTCCAAGGCCGAACTAACTACCCTATGATCAAACTAATACTTATATGAGAATCGAACAGGGACATCCAGGATATGAGTAGCATAACATAGGGTCAAACTCAGTATTAGAAGAATACCCCAATGATAGGTATAAGAAAAAGTCAAATATTATAGAATTAACTGCACCAAACAACAAGCCTTACTTCATTAGCTTCCGAGCCCTACTCCTAGGCGGAGGTTATCATATTATCTATATTGGTATTCGGATCCTTGCCTTTAAATTGAAGCGACTTACTTGCATTCCCTAGCTCCACTATAGATCTTACTTTACTTACTATCATTCTTACTATAATTTCTGTAAGCCCACCCCTCGATATCACTCTTACCATCCTATCCTGTCTTTGATTCTCTTATTACTAAGTACTTGTAAGATGAAAACTCGATAATATAGATTGACTACCTGCCTAACAAGACTATTAGAACACTACTCCCTAACTACTGTATCTTAACCTATATCCCCTCGTTTTAGTGCTAGTAGTTACTTGTTTGGCCTTTATCTCATTCCATATTTCAATAAGTAAATTCCATATTTTAATAAATAAGTAAAAGTCTGATCTACTACTAGGAATAATAGTAATTAAGTAAAAGGATGATCTACTACTAAGAATAATCAAACTCATAAGTAGAAAGAAGAATTGACATAAGAATAGTGAATAAACCAAAGAGTATATGAATGCTCAACTAGTGAGTCACGATATTTGTCTGGAGCTATAAGACCTATAAGACTAACATAAAGAATCGAACTAGCACTAACAAGAATCGAACAAGTAAGTAATAGAGTCAGTGTAATAAGTAATAGAATCGAACTAGTAAGTCAAGAGCAGATATCGGATCGGAGGGGACAAGTAACCACTAGACAAGTATTCATATAGGAATTACACTCGACAAGCAACTATTAAACAAGCAACTACCAAGGGAATCAACTATCAAGTAAGGGTACTGGGCTGAGGATACTAATACTAATATTAGAATGGAACTAACAAAAGAAAGAATCAAACAAAGTAGTAGAACCCAGGCTAAGTCGTGGGGAGCATGGACAGAATTGCACTTAACATACTAGTAACAGGGTGGAGCTAGGGATATTGAACTCATTAGTAAAAAAATATAACTTGGACATCCGAACCAAACTAAGTATTATGATAATATAGGTATGATCTAGTGCAAGCTAATATCCAGTTTCAAGATCTGAATAGACAGAAGAAGGAAAGTATAGTTCGGCAAAAGCCAAGGAGTTAGTTTCTTTACAACCTTGTCTCAATAAGAGAGATATGAAATGAAACAAACAATGGATGAAGCAGAAGATCTGATAACTCCCGAAAACTTACTTAGATACGTAGGCTATCCGAGCTCCCAACACAAAGATCCTTGTTCGAATGGCCCAAGACCTTACCTTAGTATGCCCTTTTGCATTGTGGGAAACGTAGCTAATGAGAAATAAATCCACCACCTTACCTTATTGAAGACACCCCGAAAGGAAGTTCCCTTATGATGCATTAACGCTTATCGTCTTGTTAGCCTCAAATGACGACTAAAATAGGACTTATTCCCCTTTTCGAACCTTGACTTCCCGCTTATAATAAGAATTCTGATATTTCAAATTGATTCTTGACTTGCTAATTCCTTTCGAATGCCACTTTCAGGTCTTGCAGCTTCCTTTCGCACTGCTTCTGATTGCTACCTTAGCACAGAGTACTCTTGTTTTGGGCTTCATCTTGATAGGAATCTTTCCCTTTGTTTTGGGCCTGTATCTAGATAGGCATCTTTCCCTGGCAAAACCCCGTAAACACTTGTTATTGTTGAGCCTGGTGATACTTATGAGTCTTTGGCTCAATTCTATTATTACTTTTGGGGCACCTTTTATAGACTAAAGTAAAAATACTTAAGATTTCAGTTAATCTTATGTTGAAACTGCTAGAACACCTGACTTTCAAACTGGAACAGACAATAAAGCTTTCCCAATCAAGGGATGTTTGGGTAGGGTGCTAGTTAAGGGAATGCTCAACTGCTGAAGTAAAGTATAAAGGAAGGGTTAAGGCTAAAGTAAGGTAAAAAGAGTCTCTCTATTCAAAGTCAATTAAAGAATCTGTTGTTAATCAGGTTAAGGCACAAGGTTAAGTAGAAAGTCCAGTAGCAAGTGATTTAGTTCGAGGTTAATCTTAGAGAGAAGAATGCCCAGATGAATAATCAGTTTAAGGCGCTAAGTACCAAAAAGACCAGTAGAGGAATCAGGAAACAAAAGGGAAAAGCCAAGAGATCACTTTATTACAGGGTGCGTGCGTGAGTGAGTCTTTCCGGGGTGCCGACACCCATCTTCTATTCAAACCAGTGAGGTTTCAACGAAGAGTAGAAAGCCAGGATAGGGTTTTAGGTGGGTCAGAATCAATTCCTTCTTCCGCTGTTAAAATAGAGACAGCAATAAGAGTCGAAGAGACAGCAATCCCCTATGTTGTTTTTAGAGAATAGCCAGATCTAATAGTAGATTCAAAGTTAGGATTAGTAGAATAATACGTATTATCATACAGTATCACAATTAGGTGTGAGGAAGCCGGCTAAGATAAAAGGTGTGTGTTGGAACAAGATACTCCAGGTTAAGATAAAGGTTCGATTCCTGCTTGTTCGGGAAGTTCAGTTCAGTATAGTTCCTCATTGCAGAAACTCTTCTTAGTTAGTTTTCTTAAGGATAAGAAGAGGCTAAAACAGATGTTGTTGGATCAGCTATAGGATCAGACTCAGTTTCGTCAAAATCATAAGCAGTTGAGTATATCGGGTGTTGTGGGATTTTTGTGCCATAGTCGAGGAGTCAACATGGCCTTATCCCTGCCGAGTGTGCAAGCTTGTCCACATCAGTCAATGGGGGTGACACCCGGTCAGGTTTGGTGTGACATCTCAGGAGATGGTACATCGGGTGGGTTCCTTCCAAAACTGCTGAAGTCGATGACTGCCGAGGAGGACCTGCACAAAGTCCTCATCGGGATAGGGGTGCTCGATGTGACCCCTCCGATGCTTAATTTAGTTCCCGACCTTCTTTTTAGGAGATGATGGTGTCTTTTCTGTTTGTAGAGTGGAGCCCCCTTTGGTGCCACCAAAAGGAGGTTTTATACTCACCGGGAGGGAGGTTGCCTGTACGCTCGGCCTTACCTCCGTCGCCACCTCGGGTGTGGCCAAGTCGTATGGTGAGTCAGTCGGCACAGAGGTATGGGGTGAGGGTATGATGCGCCACACGAAATTGATGGTGCGTGCAAAGGTAGTCAGGCTGGCACGTCGTCCAAATGCCTCCACCTCGGATGCTGATATGGCCGCCGACCTAGCACGAATGTGACTCCACCTTGGATGCTGACATGGCTGTCGACCTAGCATAGGCCTAGGCTAGCTGGGTCGATCTATTATTTACCCTATCATCCCCCCTTGAAAGGGGTCTTTCCGAGGTGCTTTACAGGCCGAAGGAAAGATCCTGAGCATTGGTCATTACGGGTCCTTGCTTCTTCATGGACTTGAGTCATTGCTTGATCTATTTTTGAGGAGTCATCAAAAGTTAGTTTGTTGATATCGCAAAGCATGGCCGAGGTTAGTGACTCAGGCGAGAACTGATGGGACTGACCGAGACATATAGCTCGGGCAAAGACTGAAGGACTAGCCAAGATACACAACTCGGGCAATAACTGGTAGAGTGGCCGAGGTACACAACTCGGCAAAGACTGAAGGACTGGCCAAGATATGTAACTCGGGAAAAACTGAAGGACTGGCCAAGATATGTAACTCGGGAAAAATTGAAGGACTGGTCGAGATACACAACTCGGGCAAAATTGAAGGACTGGCCGAGATACACTACTCGGGTAAAGAGTAATGACTAGTCGAGATATGTAATTCGGGCAAAGGACTGATGGATTGGCCGAGATATGCAACTCGGGAAAACTGAAGGATTGGCTGAGATACACAACTCGAGCAAAGAGTAATGACTGGCCGAGATACACAACTCGGGCAAAGGACTGATAGACTAGCCGAGATACATAGCTCGGGCAAAACTGAGGGACTGGCTGAAATACACAACTCGAGCAAAACTGAAGGACTGTCCGAGAAATACAACTCGGGCAAAGAGTAATGACTAGTCGAGATATGCAACTTGGGTAAAGGACTGATGAACTGGCTGAGATACGCAACTTGGACAAAACTGACGGCCTGGCCGAGATACACAACTCAGGCAAAACTGAAGGACTAGCTGAGATACGCAACTCGGGCAAAGGACTAATGGATTGGCCGAGATACACAACTTGGGCAAAACTAAGGGACTGACCGAGATACATAACTTGGGCAAAAGATTGATAGACTGGCTGAGATACACAACTCAAACAAAATTAAAGGATTAGCTGAGATACACACGATGTGGTTTAGTCAATGTGCATGGCCGGTCGAGCGAGTATGTGACAAATGAAAGGCATTCCATTGAGTATTGGGCCTTTATGTTGGTAAGTTAGGTATAGGGCTTACATGGCACTCCCACTACACCATAGTAACAAAGTACTCAATATGGTTCGTGTATTCCCTAAGCGAAGTCATTTCGCTTCCTGGGGAAGTTGAAACAGTGCTTCCCACTTTCTCAGTTTCTAGCTTTTCTACTAACCCTTCTTCCCCGGTCTCTCCACCTCGGGTGGAGGAATGCCGCCCTAGCGGCTCCTCAGGAAATAAGTTTGGTCTGCCTAGTTCATCCTTGGGTGTCATTACCCAAGCAGATGCTAAGGCCCTTCAGGCCTTGGAGGCAATAAAGTCGTTTCATGACTTTGATTCTGTTGTAACCTTCAAGTCTTTGGCTTCGATCAGGAAGCATTACAGCATCCTGGATAAGTACATTTTGCATGCTCCGGGGCCGGGGCAGTATCCTTACCACCCATGTCTCAGGGGGTTCAACATCTCTATTGATGCTTTAGAGGCAGGGCTAAGGTTTCCTCTTCACCCAGTCATTGGAGAGTGTCTCGGCTGGTGGCGAATATCCCCCAGCTATATGGCGTCGAGTTATTGGCGCTATCTTATCGTATTCCTCGATGAGTGTAGAGGATTAGGGATAGTCCCAACTCGGGACTTATTTCTTTTTTGTTTCTGCCTATGTAAGGGTCAAGGTGACTACTATTTGACCTCTCGGGCAAGTTTTAGGGTCGGGGGTGCCCCTTCCAACAACAAGGGTTGGAAGGCTCGATTCTTGTTTGAGTAGGCATTGGGGTTGGGGTTGAGTGGTCAGCCCACCTCGTTAGCAATGTCCTCCTAACCTTTCTGATAAGGAATTGATCCTGGTCAAGTAATTAAAGGACACCCTGTCTGCATCTCGGGCCATCAGGAGCCTAATCGAGGAGTGGCTGGTTGAGGTGGGTCTTAGTCCAACTTTTCGCGGTACGTCTTGATTCCTTGCCTATGAGTTTCGTTACCTGATCTTCTAACTCATGGTTGATTTTGCAGAGATAGTGAGTATGAGCTTGATGCACGACAATCCCAGGGTTGGAGGGGGGCGCTCAGGAATCATTTCCTTAGCTCCAGCTCAGGCCCCGACACCAGCACCACACACCGAATCTGGTTCGACATCTGAAGTATAGGAGATCCCCATCGAAGAGGCGACAAGGAGGCCATCATGAGAAGAGGTGAGAGGAGCACCTGAGGTTCCTCGCAAGCATCAAGTCGAAGATTCAGCCGACCATAGGAAGAAGGATCGGTGCAAGTCACACCACGAGGCTGATAGATCCGCAACCAAGGGTAAGGGACTAGTGGACACTGTGGAAGAGCCCTCGGCCCCTAGACGGAAGCCGAAGTTAGTGAGAGAGCTATGCAGCACCAGTGCTAGGGTGGACGGGCGGGACTACCACACCATTCGGATATGTAGTCTACCAGAACGCACTCTCGATGCACCCCTCGACATAGATTTAATGTCGCTGACACACGAGATGTAGGTTTGTCTAGATGGGGAGGCTTCAACAAGATATATCTGAGGTACACTGATCCTACAGCTAGCGTCCGACTTATACACCTTGCCATCCAAGGTATTATTGGATGGGGTAGCCAAGGCTATGGTGCTGGTAAGTTTCTTCTCGGCCCATCTCTATCTTCCCTTTGCTTCGCATTTGACCTTGACACCATAGCTTGACCTTTATCTTGCAGAGCCAGCATTACCAGGTGGCCCTATTTGATCGAGTTCATGATGTAGGCCGAGTTATCACTTCGTTGGGCAATAAAATGGACCTCCTTCGCAAAGAAGTGCAGGGGCTGAAGTAGGGTGGAGATCCGGATGCGGTGGCCACAACTGAGGCTCAGGCATTAGAGGCCCAATCTTTAGCCGAGCACCTTCGAGTCGAGCTTGATGAAGCAAGTAGGCATTGGGAGTCGGTGGAGGTGGAGCTAGAGGGTGCTTGGGAGGAGTTGGCCAACTTGCAGAGATAGCTTGCCGACTCGCATGGAGAGCTAGCCAAGTTCCGTGAGCAGCTCAATGATTCCGAGAGTCAACTTTGGAGCTCCAGGGCTCAAGTCCAAGAGATGGAGACTGAGCTGCTGGAATTGACTCGGTCTAAGGATGCTCTTCAGGTGGACCTACCGAAGAGAGTTGTTGAAGATTATAAAAAGTCTCCTGGGTTCGAAATGGGCCTCGTCCAGATGGGATGAGTATCATTGGAATATGGCTACCAACTAGCACTAGCTCGGCTTCAGGCTTGACACCCTAGGGTGGAGATTGAACAGGATACTTTTGCTCCCCTTCCTGAGGATGATGATGTACTGATGGCAGACGAGCAACCTTTTGACAACTCCCTTCCGCTGCCTAAGGAATGAGAATATTTGTTGTAAATTTTAGTTTTTTGACGTCGAGGATCTTCCTTTTTTTTTGTGCCAATCCTCAATTGGTGGATGTAATCCATTTTCAATCAATGCAAGTACTTTCTTTTATGAAATTGCTCGGCTCTTGTTACACATAGAACTTCCGCAAGTTTGATATATGCCATGTCCTTGGGAGTCTTTATCCTTTCATCGTAACTAGGGTGTACGTGCCTTCTCGGGGCGTGCTTTCCACTCGGTATGACTCTTCCCAATTTACCTCGAGACCAAGCAGGATCACTGATCTTGGCCTTTCACAACACCATGTCACCAACTTTAATTTGCTGATGGCATACTCTCTGGTTGTAAAGCCTTGCCATGACCTTCTTATATTCGAGGGTTCGTAGATGTGCAGTAGCCCTTCACTCCTCGAGAAGTTCAAGATTCTCCCTTAGCCAGTTGACCGAAGAGGAATCTTCGTAGAGTTCGACCCATAGGGTCGGATAGACCACCTCGGGTGGGAGGACCGCTTCGCTCCCGAAGGTCAGGCTGAATGGGGACTCCCTAGTCGAACATTTCGGGGTTATCTAAGACACCCATAGGATGCTCGAGAGCTCATCTGCCCACGTTCCATGCGCACCTTGAACCCTCTTCTTTAATCCTTCGAGGATGGCCCATTTCATGACTTCGGCAACTCCACTAGCTTGGGGGTGGATGACCGAACTAAACCTTAGCTGGATTTTGTAACTTTTGCAGAATGTCTTGAATTTAGGATTATTGAATTAAGTCCCATTGTTGGTGGCGATCGCCCTCAAGATGCTGAATCTTGTGATGATGTTCTTTCAAACGAACCCCTCGACTTGTCTCTTGGTGATAGATGTAAGTGGCTTGGCCTCGACCCATTTGGAGAAGTAGTCGACGCCGACTATAAGAAATCTTCACTGTCCCAACTCTAGGGGAATGGGCCAAGCAGGTCCATTCCCCATTGGGCGAATGGCCAAGCGTAGTCTGAAGTGGATAATGGCACCGTCGGTTGGTGTTAGATTCTAGCGTGCCTCTGACACCGCTCATATTTTTACATGTAGTCGTCCTAGGCATCTTGACGTATGGTTGGCCAGTAGTATCCTTGCCTAAGTATCTTGTGGACTAGGGTTTGGGCGCCGATGTGTTCATCATAGATTCCTTCGTGGACCTCGGCCAGCATGATTTGTGCCTCCGTCGGGTGCAAGCATCAGAGCAATGGCTACGTGAATCCTTATCGGTACAGGTGTCCATTAAGGACGTAGTACCACAGGCTCATCCTTCTTACATGCCAAGTTGCACTGTGGTCTTGGAGCAGTGAGCCATTATCCTTGAACTTGAGCATCTCCTCAACCTAATCGTGCTCAACTTCAGTCATGACTACTTCGGCGGATGCTATGGAGGATTTCAAGATCTTAGCTATCCATGTCGGGCATTCAATCGATCCACATGTAGAGGCTAGTCTTGCAAGAGCGTCGACTTGCACATTATTCGATTGAGGTATTTTGATGATAACAAAGTGATTGAACCATTGGACATGACATCGTACCTCAGCCAGGTACTCAGGCATCGATTAGTCTTGGGTCTCGAATTCTCTGTTGACCTGGTCAATGACGAGCTGGGAGTCGATGAAGACTTCAATATCTTCAACATGTAACTCATCGACGAGCTTTAGGCCAAACAACAATGCTTCATATTTGGCTTCATTTTTGGTGGCCTTGAATTTAAGCCGAAGGGCATGCTCGAAGGCTTGGTCGGTGGGGCCTTTGAGGATAAGCCCAGCTCCTCCACGCTCTGAATTGGCAGAACTATCCATGTACAAGGTTGACCTCTAAGTCAATGGTGGGCTCCCGGGGTTTGTGTATTTTGATATGAAATTGGCTAGAGCTTGAGCCTTTATTACGGTCCTCGGGATGTATTTCAGGTCGAATTCTCCAAACTCGACTGACAATTTCAATATCTGACCTGTGATATCAAATTTCAAAAGTATTTGATGCAAGGGTTGGTGGTGATCACCTTGATGGGATGGGCTTTGAAGTAGGGTATTAACTTTCTTGATGCCAAGATCAACGCTAGGGTGAGTCTTTCAATTGGTGAGTATCGCTTCTCGAGGCCACTTAAGACATGGCTGCAGTAATACATCAATTTCTACCCATCCTTTTCGAGCCTGACCAGAACTGAGCTGATTGCAGCTTCTGAGGCTGCCAAATAATTCTCGAGGGCTCCCTGGGAGTGGTCAATGTGAGTCATGGTAGGTGGGCTACATGTGCCTTCAATTACTGGAATGCTTCTTCATAATGGGGGCTCCATTTGAAGTCCTTTGCAAGCTTTAGGGCTCGGAAGAAGGGGAAACTCCTATCTCTGGCTTGGGAGATGAATCGACTCAGTGTTGCTAGTCTCTCGGTGAGTCGCTGGACATCCTTTCCTATTCGGGGAGATTGCATCCATAGGATGGCATCTACTTTATCTGGGTTCATATCAATCCCCCTTTGGTGGATGACAAACTAAAGGAACTTCTTGGATCCGACACCAAATATGCACTTGGTTGGATTAAGCCGCATCTTATATTGCCTTAATGTTTGGAACATCTCGGTTAAGTCCATGAAGTGAGTAGTAGCTTCCTAGCTTTTGACTATCATGTCGTCGGCATATACTTTCATGTTTCGCCCAATTTGGTTTGCAAATAATCGATTGACCATCCTCTGGTAGGTTGCTCCAGCATTTTTTAGCCCAAATGGCATGGCTTTATAGCAGTAGGTGTCATGGTGAGTGATAAAGGCTGTGCTCTCCTGATCTTCTGATGTCATTTGAATTTAATTATAACCTAAGAAGTTATCCATGAACGAGAGTAGCTCGTCAACTGAAGTTGCATCGACATGCTGGCCAATTCTCGGGAGGGGGTAACAATCTTTCGGGCAGGCCCTATAATGCACATCCTCTAGCTTCCATTAGATTTTTTTTTTTTACTAATACAACATTAGATAACCATGTCGGATACTTTACTTCCGTGATGAGCCCGCATCCAGCAAGCGGGCGACTTCATCCTCAATGGCTTTTTGTCGGTCGGGGGTGAACTTCCTCGGTCATTGCTTCACTGGTCGGGCGCTAGGCTCTGTGTTAAGGCGATGTTGGGCTACTTTAGGGCTAATGCTAGGCATGTCTTTCGGGGACCAGGTGAAGATATCGACGTTCTTGCCAAGGAATTATACTAGCTTGACCCATTGTTCCTCCGAAAGCATAAAGCCAATCTTGATGGTCCTAGGGGGTTTTTAGGGTCAAGGGGGGCTTCGACCACCTTCTCCATTGGTTCGGGCTTTAACAATGTCTTGTCCACGTCTCGGGGGTCGAGGGTATGAGTTAAGGTTTTAAATTTTTTGGATAGCATTGTTGTCGTCAGGTAGCATTGCCTTGACTCTCGAGGATCGCTTCTTACTTATCCGACCCCGGCTCTATTCGGGAACTTCATGGCTCAGTGATATGTTAAGATAACCGCTTTGAGTTTGTTGAGCATTGGCCGGCCGATGATGGCGTTGTACGCCAAGGGGAGTTCGACCACAATGAACGACACCATCAACATTTTCGACCTTGGCTCTTCTCCAACGATGATCGGAAGGGTCATCATCCCAGTAGGGGAGACTGAGTCTCCAGTGAATCCTATCAGTGTTGATGTCACAAGGAATAAATCTTTATCAGTTAGCCCAAGTTTTTAAAAAACATCAAAGTATAAAATGTCTACTGAGCGTCCTGTGTCGACCATGATTCTTTTGACTCGGGCATTGGTGACTTGGGCCGAGATCACCACGATGTCGTCGTGGTCAGGGTACACCTCATTCCCTGACCTGAAGGTGATCTCAGGGTTGTGGTCGCTCCTTGGTCTTTTTTCCACCGTGAACCATGCATATGCTTTTTTGGCCGAGGAACTATTGCCCCTGAACGCTCATCCACAGATAATGACATCTATCTATTTTTCAATTGGCCATTTCAGCTAGGGTGAAGATTCCCTACCTTAGTGGTGACTTTCATCGGGGGGTGCTTGTTGGTCTTTGACGTACCGGTGGAGGTGTCCTTGCCAAATAAGGTCCTCAATTTGATTTTTCAAGTCATGACATTCTTCCTTGTCGTGTCCATAATCCCGATGGAAATGATAATATCTTCTCTTGTCGCATCCTCTAGTCTTTCTCCTGATCGGGTTGGGAGGCTGAAGGAGTTCCTAGTTTTGGATTTGGAGGAAAACCTCCATCCGAGTCGAGTTGAGTGGGATTGGGGGCAGCCTAGGTGGGGGTATTTCTAGCCTATCTCTCCTTCTAGGAGCTCCCGAGGGTTGTCCTCGGGATTGGTCATTCTGTGGCCTCTTATGATCCTCCTGCTTTTCGGCCACTAGTGACTCAACAGCTACATTTTTATTTACATGTTACAGCATTTCTGGTACCATTGATGATGGTCGCTCAATCAAAGACCAGAAGAATTAGGATGGTTGAAGCCCCATTAGGAATACTTGGATCACTAGTGTGGGATGTGCGTCAAGCATTCCTCGGACTTCGGCTACAAATATGTTGACAAATTGAGCGAGGGTTTCATCGCTTCCCCGTGTCAAGCCAAGGAGTGACGCAACGATTGGTCTCCGACGGGTGCTTGCCATGAAATTGAGTTTAAACTCCTTCATAAGGGAATTGAAGGAAGATATGGATGATGGCCTAAGTCGACTGTACCACATCCAGGCGGGCCCTCTTAGAGTTGTTAGGAAAGCTTGGCACATAAGAGAGTCCGAGGTGTCATAGAGGGTCATTTGAGCTCGGAAGGTCGCAATGTGTTTCGAGGGATCTAAGCTACCATTGTAATGTTCCAACGTCGGCAGTCAAAAATCGGTTGGGACCAGCTCGTCTTGTATTTCAGGGATGAACGGAGATTCGACTTTAGAACTTTCGTCGACTTCTTCCTTAGACTTGGCAAACTCCCTTCGGACCTCATCGAGCCTTTGGTTGACATGGCACAATTATTCTCTTGCTGATTCAGTTGAGTCCAAGGAGATGATGTCTGGGTTGGGAGGCACTCGAGCAACATCTTGGGAGTGGCTTGTCGACTGCGCTACTAAGGTGTTCAAGTTTTCCAATGTATCCTTGGTCGGAGGAAGGCGCGGTCCCTCGTCCTCCAGTTGCTCTCCTCGAATTGGCATCGGTTGGGGGACTTCTGGTTGTGGAGGTTGCCGAGGGACACTCGGTGGTTGGGACATCTGCTAAGGGATGCTCGGCTATTGGGATGCCAACATCTACACTAATTGGGGGATATGCAGGATGATAGTTTATATCATCTCGACTAATGCCTATACCTGGTGTGTAAGGCTGAAGAAGGCTTTGGCTGATACAAGGGGAGGCCCGAGATTCGCTATTGGGGGAGAGAACCCTAGGTTATTGAGTTGTCTCCAGTAGCGGTTCAGTGTAGGCATCGGTGCACTTGGTTCTTCCATGGGAAGGAGCAGGCTCGGTACCCCTATCTATAGAGTCGGTAGTGGGATGTGTGTCTGATCACCAAGGTGATCCAAGTTTGGGTTGGTTAACAGGCGTTCTTGCAACATCGGCCTCCTTCTAGCGCTAAAAATGTTATGGGATTTTTGTGCCATAGCCGAGGAGTCAGCATGACTTGATCCCTGTCGAGTGTGCAAGCTCATCCACATCAGTCGATGGGGGTGGCACCCAGTCAGGTTTGGTGTGGCATCTCGGGAGCCAATACCTCGGGTGGGTTCCTTCGGGAACTGCTGGAGTCGATGGCTACCGAGGAGGAGCTGCACAAATGCCTCATCAGGATGGGGGTGCCTGACGTGACCCCTCAAACACTTAAGTCAGTTCCTGACCTTCTTTTTGACAGATGATGGTGTCTTTTCTGTTAGGAGAATAGAGCCCACTTTAGTATCACCAAAAGGGGGTTTTATATTCACCGAGAGAGAGGTTGCCCATACGCTTGGCCTTACCTCCGTCGTCACCTCGAGTGTGGTCAAATCGTATGGTGAGTCAGTCGACGTAGATGTATGGGGCGAGAGTATGGCACGCAATGCAGCATTGATGGTGAGTACAACGGTAGTCGGGTTGGTGCGCCTCCACCTCGGATGCTGATGTGGCCGTCGAGCTGGCACGGATGTGACTCCATCTTGGATGCTGACATGGCCGTCGACCTAGCATGGGCCTGGGCAAGCTGGGTCGGCTCATTATTTGCCCTATCATCGAGCGAAAGGTTGCGCCACACTTAATGAATGATTAATGCTCATTGAGTATAGATAATACTGGTAAGAAGAGTCAAGTAAGTCCATCCTATTTTGGGAGTTAAAAGAGACTGTTCACCTTTTGAATTATCAGTTTGAATTAAAGAATTGATGTTTGAATGCGAAAGAAGTAAGTCAACAGTGCCAAAGTCAGATAAACCAGAAGATAGATAAGGATCAAATGCAGGAGAACAATACGGATCAAAAGCCATAGAAAGAGAAGATGTTGTTCGAAAGGATAGTTCAGGAAGGGAAAAATCAAGTAACCTGACATCTATAACTGCTGGCTCTAAGGAATTGAATGATAGAGCTATAGTTTCAGTGTTCAGCCTAATCCTTATTCTTATCTTCAAACGGAGGTGTAAATCCATACAATAGGGGTGTTGTGTGCCAGTAGGGGTTTCATCATACTAGGTTGGTTTGTTGTATGCTATACTAGGGTTTCATTCAATCAATAGGGGTTTGTTACGTGTCACCAAGCACCAAGACACTACTACAAAGACAACTACGCCAAGCAACGACCAGACAAGACATATATAACCAAGCCACTAATAAACAAGTGCCAAGCAACTACTAGACGCCACCAAGACACTACTAACGTGTCGCGGAGGAGTTTAACTTAACGTAGCGTAGTAGTTGAGACAAGTAACTACTAGACACCAAGCTACTACTAATGTAGTGCGACAGTTGAACTAACATGTCACATCAATGCAATTAAAGTGCATCAGTGAGTTAAAGCGGCAGCATACTATTAGTTGCGCAGTAGCGAGTTGAACGGCTAGGGCCGCTACACTCTTTCGCTTCTAAGCCTGTCCTTCTTCGTTGAAAGTCTCTAGTTTGCTTTTCCTAGTCTACCGGTCCTTACTATAAAGCTAACTTAATGACATCCAAATCTAAATCCATGCTCTCAAGGCCTGTACTTATTCCAGGCATTCTTACTTGTGAGTTAGAGCCCTCTACTCTAATTGCCTCACTCATTCCCTATACCGAGTTATCGTCTTCGAAACCCAAATACCTTATATATAAGTATTGCCTATGAGTTAGAGCCTTTCAGGGTACCTCACTAAGCTAGAACATGATTGAACTAGGTAGTAAAAGAACTAAATCCATAAAGAAAGGATCAGAACAATGCTAAGCCCGTAAGCACAAAAGTAGGCCTTCCACTCCACTCTTACCACCTTACACACCACACATAGGATCCGTATCAATGGTTATAGCTTCAAAAGTGGTTTTTTGTTTAAGTTAAAGTATTGCTACCGGGGGGGGCGCTCCACTCTTTTGATTCCATGTTCCTCTTTTCACTTATATAACATTTCACTTATATAACATTAATAGATACCTACCATACCCTAGAGGCTATTGACTCTAGCCTTCTGTAGCTATTCTATTGACTCTCACTTTTATTATGCTCGGACATCGAGGCAGGATAAAAAATTATTTGATTCTACAATTTTGAATCAGGATTCCATAAAGATATGTTGGGTTAATTATTACAGTTCAAATCTACATCGGAGCGGGAACTCAGAATTCCATTAATAAGTAAGGCTACTAAGCATGAGTACGCACAATGTAGCGCATATAACT
This sequence comes from Ensete glaucum, assembly GCA_021527575.1. Classification (NCBI taxonomy): domain Eukaryota; kingdom Viridiplantae; phylum Streptophyta; class Magnoliopsida; order Zingiberales; family Musaceae; genus Ensete; species Ensete glaucum. Next base: position 42,074,292 of record CM038551.1, on the reverse strand, counting down.
CAACTAACTAAATCCATAAAGAGAAGAATAAAAACAATGCTAAGCCCTTCAGCACAAAAGTAGGCCTTCCACTCCACTCTTACCACCTTACACACCACATATAGGATCCGTATCAGTGGTTACAGCTTCGAAAGTGGTTCTTTGTTTCAAGTTAATGTATTGCTACCGGGGGAGCCACTCCACTCTTTTGATTCCATGTTCTTCTTTTCACTTATATAACATTAATAGATACCTACCATATCTTAGAGGCTATTGACTCTAGCTTTTATTAATAGATACCTACCATATCTTAGAGGCTATTGACTCTAGCTTTCTGTACCTATTTCATTTACTCTCATTTTTATTATGCTCGGACATCGAGGCATGGTCTCAAATTATTTGATTCTATAATTTTAAATCAAGAGTCAATAAAGATATGTTGGGTTAATTATTATAGTTCAAATCTACATGTGAGTGGAAACTCAGAATTCCATTAATAAATAAGGCTACTAAGCATGAGTACACACAATGTAGAGCATATAACTCAACTCCTACTAATAAGAGAAATGAACTATTATAAAACAGACTAGAACACCCCATTACAAGCGAGGTCCCTCTCAATACAGAATCGAACCGAGACTAATCATAATTAATGATCAGCCACCAAGCCCCTTACCTACTTAGATGCGTTCTTTATTCTCTTTTGAAATCCATCACTCCCTAAGTTGAGTCTATCTCTCCTAGCTATAATTCTTACCATCTATCTTGTTTTTCGTCCCTGAGTTAAACTGCCCCTCCTTGCTTCGTTCCTGTATTCGGAGTTTGTCTCTTCCGTTCCTTTCTCTAGGACTTACTTCAATTATTTATTGACTTTTTTATTCTTCTGCTGCTATCAAAAAGTAACTGAAATATTGTCTGCTATGAAGGAAAACGGAGTTACTATTCAAAATCCAAGTGTTTCATCAAAATCGAACTATTTTTTATTGGTCTATAAGGGAAAACTATAAAAAAACATAGGTTTTCATAAAAAAGTAACTAAAATAAGGTAAGGACCTACCATCTAACATAGGAGACTATTCTCTTCAACTAATGAATTGGATCCTTCCACCACTTGCTATGGGCCTATATCTATTCGTTTTGATTCTTACTTTTGTTATGTTAAGAATGCGGAGGTGACATTCTATTGAAACAAAGAATTGAGCCAGGGAAGGGAGGCTTTGAGATTTGCAGTTAAAAGAACGAAAGCTGGGGATATTGGATTTGAGATTTTATCCGGGGCAGGAGAAGAAATAGGGTGTTGGTGGGGCAAGGCAGTACCTTACTACTGGGGTTAATTCCATATATATTCATTCTTTTACGACTCCTGGGTTGTTTTACGGCTAGAAGGTGAGTTAGCATCCCTTGTTGCATTGCCTGGAAAGCATAGTTCAGTGATTGAGTTACTAGTTGAGTTCTCCCTTCAGTTCTTATTGATACTATTTAAAGAAGAAAATGCATGGACTAAAAGAGAGGAGTAGATGAATGAGAGCTCCACACCAGATATGGTCCCAAGAGTAGGAGACTTCGAGTTAGAGTTAGTAGTTACTTGTCTCTTGTACGCCCGAGTTCGAGTCTGCTAATAGTGATATCAGTACTAGAGATACTAGTTTGATTTCTTGTTAACATCAGTATCAGTTTAAGAGTTAGGTGTGACAGAGGTGGAGCTAAGCCTGATAGTGGAGCCTAAGAATCAAAGACGGGATCGACATACTTAAACATAGGAAATGGGGCTACTACTACAGAACCAAACTTAGGAACTACATAATGAAGTTCAGCTAAATCATTATATAACATGAAAAAAAAATTATAAAATCATTATTATAAGAAGACGGAATAAGGCATTGAAGTTGGATACCTAAGAGAAAGTTGCGTACGAGTGGAGCTCCGAGGCAAAAGTCATATTTAGATTAAATAAAAATAGAGCCAGGAGGCATATTGACAGCAAGGAATCGAAGTAGTGGGTTCAACTCTATCGGGTAGTGTTGCGCTCTTAGAAGCACTAGCTCAATTCTTACTTTACATTTTATTTCTTTGCTTTAGGAGCATTAGTACAATTCCTTTAATTAGTGGTTTCATCCTTTCCATTTGGTAGTTGTCCTCGTTAGTAGTGAAAGTATTAGAAGCATTGGTTTAATTTTATTACTGATATCCTTTTGCTTTAGAAACATCAGTTACATTCTCATAAGTACTTGTTCGATTCTTTCTAGTAATGGATTCAGCCCAATACGTAGTCATGAGGTTCTGCTCCACAACAGTTCTACTCTTGTTAGTATTAGCAGATCCATGATCCCCAAGGTCTCTCTCAAATTCCTTACGACCTTGTTTAGATAATTCAATCCCTAAAATCTCTCCCAAATCAGAGGTGTCAATTGTAACTTCAGAAGGTATCAATCTCTTCAATTCTATATGGTATCAGAGCCAATTGTCCTAGAGCAATCTTCCTCCTTTGCTGCGACAGATAACAGCCACCGTTGTTGATCGCCTTCCTCCGCTGTGTCACAGCAACCTCCTCCTCTGCTGTGCCACTCCCTCTATCTCTCTCACGGTGTCGCTCTGCCATAGCGTCACTGTGCCGCCCTTGCTAGATTGCTATAAACAACAATTCTCTTCCTCCTCCTCTGCTGCAGCAGCCGCACGCCCCTTGTCGTTGCTCTACTCTCCTCCCCAATCACTGTTGCTAGCCACTCTTCTCCACCAACAACGACCGCAGCCGCAGCCCTCGCCAACGTGCACTTTCCTCGTCATCTGCTTCTCGGTGAAGAGAAGCAGTCTCTTCTGCCTCCTCGGTTGCCTCTCCTCCGTGGGTGGCTGCCCTGACTCTGCCCTCTCTGCTTTTTGGTGAAGAGAAGCAGTCTCTTCAATCCTCCCAGCTACTTTCTCTATCGACCTTCTTTCGCCAACGTGCACTTTCCTCTTCCTTCTACATCCTCGATGTCTTCCTTGTCAACATCTGCTTCACCAACTCTCCTCCCTATAGGGAATGCTAGTGCCTCCTCTCATGAGGGCCTTATCTCCATCAACGTTGCTTCCCTTATTCCCTTCAAATTATCCAAAAGCAGTAACTATGCACCTTGGCATACATAGTTTTCTAACCTCTTATTTGGCTATGGATTATCAGGTTATGTTGATGGCTCTTTCAGTTGCCCACCAGCAATGATTCACATTCCAGGAGATCCGACTCCTATGCAAAACTCGGCTCACACACTTTGGTTATGCCAAGATCATCTTATTCTTTAAGCCATTCAAGCCTCTGTTGTTAGATCTGTGGCTTCACTTATCTCCTCCTGTGCCACTACTACAGAATCTTGGAATAACCTATAGACTACCTTAGCAAATCGCTCATGCACTCGCATGCTCGGGCTCATCTCCAGACTTATGAAATTAAAACAAGATGGAAGTACTATTGCTGACTATCTACAAAATATAAAATTTATTATCGATGATCTAGCTTTGATAGGTCATTTTCTCAGTGATGAGGAAGTCCTCATCCACACGCTTAATGGATTAAGCGATGAGTTTAAGGAATTGGCAGCAACACTTCGAGCTCGTGACTCCCCAACCTCATTTGAAGAACTCTACGATAAGTTGATTGATTATGAGGCATACCTGAAGCGTGATGATAGATTGGCAGGACCTACCATCACAGCTCAATTCTATCACAAATCCAAGAAAAGCAATAACTATAGCAAAAATGCTCAAAAAGGTATGATCACATTTCCTCCTGATCTAGTGAGCAATAGTCAATAATTGCCTTCACCTCCATACTTCAAAAAATATCAAGGTGACCCCTTCCAACCCCGCCACCCTGTTCATGTATCTCAACAAGTCGTTTGTTAATTGTGTGATAAAATTGGTCACACTGCAAAAGTCTATCGGTCTCGACCTCGACTGCCTACTCTATCAAGGTGGCCTTAAGCAACTGTCATGACTACTCTAACTGATAGTCAATCAAATTAGATTATAGACTCCGGTGCCTCTCACCATATCACTTCTGATTTCCAGAACCTGTTAATCTACAATAACTATGAAGGAACTGAAGATGTTGTCATCGGTGATGGTAAAGACATTCCTATTACTCACACTGGCTCTACTATGCTTAACATATTTACCACTACTTTTACACTTGATGATGTTTTGTGTGCACCCCACATCAAACACAACCTTATTTCTGTTTTTCAATTTTGCAAACAAAATAATACCTTTATTGAATTTTTTCCTGACTATTTTTTTATTAAGGAACTAAGCACAGGGGCATCCTTGGTCCAAGGCCTGAATAAAGATAATATTTACAAATGGGGTCAGTCTTGTATCTCTCTAAGCCTACTGCCAACTCTATAATTGCTGCTTTGGCTAATGTGTGGTATCAACATCTTGATTATCCTTCACCTTCCATTTAACAGAAGCTACTTTCCCACTATTCTCTTTTTACCTCTAAATCACGTGACTCTACTATTCACTGTGATGTATGTCTTAGCAATAAAAGTCACCAACTACCTTTTGGTTCATCTACTATATCATGTTATAAACCATTTGAAGTTATTTATACCGATGTTTGGGGCCCTGCATTAACAGTTTCATTCGATAAGTTTTGATTTTATATTATCTTTGTAGATTATTTTACCATGTACACATGGTTATATCCTCTCCATCATAAGTCTGAAGTTTCTGTAGTCTTCACTAACTTTCAGAAATTAGTTGAGAATTACTTTCAAACTATAATCAAAACTGTCTACTCTGATGGTGAAGGTGAATATCAAGCCCTCATACCCCATTTATCTTCTTGTGGCATTCAACATCTCAAGTCACCTCCATATACCCCTCAACTGGTTGGTTCTGCTGAACGCAAACATAGACACATTGTTGAAACTGGTTTAACACTCCTCCATTAAGCCTCAATGCCACTCACCTTCTAGTCAGTAGCTTTTCAAACTGCAGTTTACCTTATTAACCATTTACCAATTCCTATCTTACAGTATCAATCACCACTTGAAAAGTTATTTCATAAATGTCCCAACCTGTAAACACTTAAAGTATTTGGTTGTCTGTGTTACCCGTGGTTACGTCCCTATGCCTCGAATAAGATGCAACCTAAATCTCGACCTTGTGTTTTTATTGGGTACTCACTTAAGCATAATACCTTTCGTTGCTATGATCCTCATACTAATAAAGTTTTTGTTTCCCGACATATCAACTTTCTGGAGTCTATATTTTCCTTTCATAATCGCAAGCCTCCTATCGTAACCATAGATTTCTGTAATGCAGTTTCGTCTCCCAGACCCTCTGAGCTATCTACTCTAAATCCATAACCTTCTATTCAACTTTTACTTCCCTCTTCTTTACAAGTTTCCTCCATTCCTGAACCATTGCCCCTAACACCACAGTCTTCACCTCTACAAGGAACTTCTGATGTCCCTCAACCTGACTCAACCTTTGATGTTCAACCATCGCCAAATCCTATTACTGCCTCTAAGCATCCTATGCACACCCGCTCCAAGAGTGGTATTTATAAACCATGACATGTCCTTGACTTGCATGTTAGTACTAAATCTCTGTCTAAGTCCACTGAACCAACCTCATTCAGTCAAGCCCAAAAATCCCCACAGTGGCCTAAGGCTATGTGTGAGGAATATGATGCTCTCCTTCAAAATTCTACATGGACACTTACTCCTCCTTATTTCACACAAAACATCATTGGATGTAAGTGGGTGTTTCGAATTAAGCGAAATCCTGATGGTTCAATTGCTCAATATAAACCACGTCTAGTGGCTAAGGGATTTCATCAAAGATCCGGTGTTGACTTCACTAAGACATTCAGTCTTGTGGTTAAGCCTACCACAATCGACTTATTCTGAGTTTGGCAATCTCTAAAGAATGGTGTCTACGCTAGTTAGATGTTAACAATGCCTTTTTACAGGGGACTCTTAGTGAAGATGTCTTTATGGAACAACCACCGGTTTTATATACCCTCAGTATCCACAACATGTCGAAAAAACTTTAAAAAATCATTTATGGCCTTCGTCAAGCCCCACAAACCTGGTATACTGAACTTGGCCTATTCTTGTCCTCCATGGGTTTCATTAATTCTAAATCTAATGTCTCACTTTTTCTACGTTAACAACATGGAAATAACATCTACCTTTTAGTCTATGTGGATAATATTATTGTCACAAGTGACAATCCCATGATGGTCCAAAGGGGTAGAGAGATTCTCTCTCTTCTTGGCAACTTAATCTACTTTCTTTCTGTCTTGGCTATATTATATATATATATTTTTTTCTTTCTCTCTCATAGTATATATAATATATGTTATCCAAAAAAAATATATATATAGCTAAAAAATATATAACTCCCTTATCTACAAGCGAGTCACTAAAGTTATTTGATGGTAGTCCTACTATAGATCATACTCATCGCCGTAGTAGTTGGCTCCTTACAATATTTATCTTTACCGGATGTCTCTTCTCTTTTACACTTAACAAGTTAGTTCATGCATCATCAGTCTACCTCACATTGATGCAGCGCATTTTGCGATATCTCAAAGGGACCATTGATCATGGAATCTGTTGTTGCAACATTACTCTCATTCATCTTCATGCCTTTGCTGATGCTGATTGGGCAGGCAATATTGTTCATCGAACTTCAACATCGGGTATCTTGTTTTCTTTTGTATTAATCCTATTAGTTGGAATTCCAAGAAGCAAAAGACAATTACTCCACAATTGAAGTTGAATATCGTGCTATTGCCACAACTGAATTATAAATCTTCTCAAAGAGCTTCACATAACCTCTGCTCTTACACCTACCATTTATTGTGATAATATTGGTGCTACTTACCTCTATGTCAATCTGGTCTTTCACTCTCGTATGAAGTATGTTGCTATTGACTTTCATTTTGTGCGAGATCAAGTTTTTGCATACGGTGATCAACTAGCGATTAAGCCTCTTGCTCGCAAAAGCTTTTCCTTGCATCGGTCTAAAATCAACGTCCTTGATAGGAGCTCGATCTTGCGGGGGTATATTACAGATCAAATCATGATCCTGAAGATCTCTCTCAAAATCCTAAGGATCGTGTTTAGATAATTCAATCTCTAAAATTTCTTCCAAATTAGATCTCTAAGGATCATGTTCAGATCTCTCAAAACATGTATAAATATGTGTCAATTGTAACTTCAGAAGGTATCAATCTCTTCAATTCAATAGTAAGTAGAAGGATCAAACTTAACTAAAAGTTATACAGGTCTACAGGCAAGAGTTAAAGAATCCAAAAGGATAGTATAGACTTTAGGTAGTACCCGAATCCGTGGTCTTAGAATGAAAATCACCGGTTCAATTTATAGTAGTAAAGGACTAAGAGAGAGAGATATGAGCACGGGCATTTCATAATTAGTAATTGAAGTGGAGATACAGAATGAGAGCAAGGCATGTGGGGTGAACTACTATGATAATAAACTAACACTGAGATCTAGATTTGATTTAGATCTAGAATCAATAAAGAATCAAACCTGATGATACCGACCAGTATCATCAGCATGAGCAGATTCAGCAATTACAAGATCAGAATCTCCTGCTGATGAGTTAGGTGCAAGGTGAAGACTATAACATAGATCCGAGTGTTGAGTTCGATTTTTTAGTTATCAGTTAAGGAATAAAGACAGGCCAAGTAATACGTGGGGTCAAGAAATAAAGGCTAATATGTGGTAAAGTAAGATTTAATTTCAGTAGTTATGACCTTAACCCATGGGTGCATTTCCAATCTCCTATGCCTAGTTGAAACCTCCCTAGTCTGGGTTGGTTCGAGCAGTGTCTGTGTCTACTAGTTATTATTAGTGGCGCGACTAGTATGGGCGGTACTATCATCAACACCGATGGTAATATCGGCTTTAAACCTTTAAAAAATTATGTATACGGGTGGTACTACCATTAGCGCCAATGGTACTATCGTTGAAAGCGGTGGCGATACTACCATCGACCTAAGCGGTACTACCACCATCCACTAGTGGTACTACCACCGGGAATCTCGCAGAAGTACCTTTATCTATACTTTTGTATACCCTCAATTGACTCCTAGGAAACCAAATGAACTTAACCTAAGATCAAATCTAACCCAAAATGGACTCAATTTGCCTCACTTGAGTTAATTTTGATTCCTTCCAAATCTAACTCAAGTTAGACTCTAAACCAAACTGATGCTAACTACGACTCACTAATTATAATCGTTGTGACTGTCAAATCCAACAAGACCCCCCTAACTCCTTACAAGCTTCCTGACAACCTCCGACGAACTTTTGATGAGTCTCTCAGTCTTCTTCCGGTGAACTCCCAGTGTGCTCCCAACGAGCTTTCGATCCCCTTCGGTGAACTTCCGGTGAGCTCCTAACCATCCTAACTCTCAACAATATCCGATGAACTTCCGATGAGTCTCTTAGTCATTGTTTGGTAAACTCCTAACGCATTCTTGGTAAGCTCCCGATCACCTTCGGTGAGCTCTTGGCAAACTCCCAACAAGTCCCTGATACCTTCGGCAAGCTTTTGGTGAGTCTCTCGTCAAGTTCCCATTGTATCGTCCGAACCCCGGCCCGATGCTCGGACTTGACTCTGGCCCAACATATAATTATAATTTTCTTTTTTTTATCGTAGTTAATCCTGTATTAATTTCTCTAACACATAGGTTAGTTTTAACATTCATCAATTGATTTCATCATCAAAATCTCAGATTCAATAATCTCTTTTTTTTTTATAACAATCAATTAATGACGGGAGTTAACGTGAACTTCTCCTATGTAAACTCCACAAGATAAACAAACTTTGAATTCAAAAGAACCCAACACTTCTAAATTCAAGCAAGATAACCATTCATAAATATTTTAAAATTTTCAAAATATACATCCACACAATAATTTTCCCCTTTAATTCATCAACCATTAATATATCAAAGATTTTCAAGACATATATTCATAGTGAAACAACATTAATTTTAAACAATTTTCCCTCTTAAGTTATCAACCATCAATATATCGAAGATTTTTAAAGCATATATCCATTTATTATGAATTTTAAATTCATACATCAATTTTAAATTCTCTCCCTTAAGTCATCAATTATCAATTCTCCCTATTAAGTTATTAACCATTTCTCCCGCTTTGTTATCAAGGAGAAATGGCCATTTTACTATTTTTCAATAATATTCTGTATTTGTCATCAATATACCATTTCTCCTCCTTTGTCAGCAACAAAAAAGTAAAATATTGAGCAAATAATTTCAAGACAAATGTTCATCATATTTTAAGTTTCTCCCAATTTGTTACTAATAAAATGAGAAGTATTGATTATATACATAAACATTCAATACATGAAAAATTTATTTCGTTGCTACCCCTTAATAAAATAGGATGAAAGGTAGAATTTTCTCATCAAAATTTATTCTATCCCTTTGTGAATAAAATAGAAGAAGAAATGATATGGGTCTGAAAACAATGATCACATCACAATGGGAGTCTTTTAATCTCAATCGTAAATTCTGAAAAGATTATTTCGAGGATGAGCTTAAAAATCTAGGAAATCCAAGATCCACTTATGCATTCATCTTATGTAAAATTCTTCAGATGAAAAACTAAGAAATTCAAATAATATAGCATCAAATCATACATTTAGAAGATTTAAAATTATTTTAATTTTTTTAATTAAATTATTCGTCATCCAATGTTAGAAGATTTTTTATATCCAAATTTCTTTTAACCAAATTTACAATTTTGTCTCTCCATTTGTTATTGTCAAAAAGAAATATAATGGTTTAATTTTTCTCCTACATCCATATTCTAATTATGACCATGAGTATAAAGGAATCATGTCATTAAAGATAAAATATCAAATAGTAAGTATCAAAAGACATGATTTCTTTTAAGAAATCTCTCCCCATCCCCCCTCCTTTTTTTTTTTTGTAAATAATGAAAATGAGTCTTAGGGGATTAAGCAAACTTAATTCATTCAAAAGAAATTTTAAAATATTTGATTTATTTAGATAAATCTTCTTAACAGAACAATAATCTTAATAAAAAAGTCTCAACTTATAATTGTTAAGATCATAAATCTCTTTTTTATTAAAAAGAAGAAATTAGATTAAAAACTGATTCTCATAAAGAATTAAGACAAGTCAAGAGGTCAAGAGAAAGTTCATAAAAAGATTTAATTTTCATCTTATGCCATTTTTACAAAACACTAATTTGGTGATAAGGTATATCATTCATGAATACAAGTCAAAGATAAATCATGATAGGAATGATATCAAATCATAAATACCAAATGTCATGATTCAATTTATCAAATCTCCTCTTAGATAGCAAAAAGAATTTTAGGAGATCAAGTAATAAGAAAGATCTTGATTCATGTAAAAATAATCAAGTTACAAACAAGGAGAAGTAAAAATCATGAATTGAATGAACACTTTTCTTTACAAGTTACAAGGGAGAAAAGATAAAAGATCTTGATTCTTATGTAGGATATTTCAAGTTATCAAGATCATAGTTCATAATAAAAAAAATCTCATGTTATAATTTCAAAAGATAAAAAAGATAAATAATGATTCATGTGGATAATTTGATTTAATTAAAAGTAAGAATCATAGTAAACTATCTTGATTTATATGAAGTTCTCAAGTTATAATTTTCAAGATATCAATATCATGATTTGGATAATAACTTATTCAAGTTTAAAACATTAAATTATCAAAATTGAGATTTAAAAATATCATAGATAGATTCATCAATCTCATATTTTAAAACTCAATAAAATAGAGATTGAGATATTTTCAAAAATATATTTTTCTTTTTAGTTGTTTCAGTTTATGTAATTTATTTCAAGAATACTTTTTTGTAATATTATTTAAAGTCAAAAACTGAGTTTCATTTAAAAGAAAAAAAATCAAGATCATTACAATAAAAAAATTTAAACAAAAGCTTTGATTTATTTTAATTTCAATGATTTTTCTTTCTTAAGTGAGTCTAACTATTTAGACTTAGTGAAGTGAGTTACTATGCTCATTCCATTCTTATTTTAAAAATATTTTTATTTTTATAAGATTTGCTAATATTTCTAAAATCATTATAAAGCTTATGAAAAGAACTTAATAACTCACTAAAAGTAAAAGAACTTTCAGGTGGGTTACTTACCTCACCGTGGTTGGCCACGAATGCGAGATTTTTCACTTCTTAATTGTGTACTTCATCTTTGGAGTGTCTCGACTTCTTGTATTCATAGCAGGAGGTTTTATCAATTTTAGGTTTATTTTTATATTTTTATTCATATTCATTAAAATTTTCAATTCTTTTGTTAAGAGTTCAAGTTCATAGTTCTCATTATTCGAGGTTTTACTTGATGAGTCATATGTTATTCTCAGTTCAAATTTCTTCTTATCCTTTGGAAGGTGATATTCTTCTATTCTTAGTTCAATATACTTATGTTCTTTAGAAGGTCTTATTCTTGTGTTCTGAAAGTCATTTCCTTCCTATTCTTTGGAAGGTGTTCTTCAAATTCATTTTTACAAGTCTTTTCATTTAATGATTCAATTAGTTTAATTATACTTTTATGTGTCATTTCTAATTTCTATCAAATATCAAAAGCCGAATCACATGTAGAACCCTGATCAAACTCATTTTTATTAAGAGCACAAAATAAATCATTCATTGCTTTCGTATTTAAAGAAAAATATTCTTTTCCAAATCATTCCATTCGTTCATTCGTTTGGAAGACTTTCCAAAACTATTCTAAACAATGTGACATAAATCAAAATCTATAGAAATAAAAAAAATAAATTCTAATTTTTCAATAGGTGTAGTCCGTCCCATTGAACATCGGAGGACTTGTCATGCATTGACCCTCATTAATGCCATAATAAGTTATTTACTCACTTGGGTGTTAATCCAATGAGTACAACGTGGCTCTAATATTAATTTTTAGGAACAATTAGCATTAAGAGGGGTGGGGGGAGGGTGAATTAGTGCTAGTGTTGATATATCGGTTGAAAGAAAATTTTGTTTGAAGTAAAATTAAAAATAAAAAACATTTTATTTAAGTTAAATACATGAGCAATTAAACTATGAACAATGCTTAAGTTACTATCTTGCTTTAAGAAAACTTAAGTATAAATAGATAAACTCAAAAAGTAAAGTTAGAAGACTTAGTTTATAGTGGTTCGACCAAAACTTGGTCTACATCCACTTTTCGGAGTCCTCCTTGAGGCCCATCGTGGTTCACTAATGACCTTTTTTAAAGATCAAACCTTTATACTTCTTACTCTCTCCTTTTCACAAGTTCAGGAGAGGAACCTTTACAAGTTTTTATTACTTTCTTTAGACTCAATTTACAATTTGAAGCATTCAAGGGAAGCTCTCATATTTTATAACTCTTTAACATAATTTTATCCCACTTTTTCATTCATCGCCCTTGCCTCTCCAAGCAAGAAAACTTGGAGTATTTATAGACCCCAATTGACTTCAAAAATGAAGCCAAAATTTAAATATTTATGTAAATTTTGCATATGGGCGATACTACCACCGACGCTGGCAGTACTACTGCTAAAAACATCCTGAAAATAGGGCGACGACGATACTATCGCTGCTTGGGTGGTACTACCGTTGACCTGGGCAATACTACCATCGTCCACTGACGGTACTACCACTAGGAATCCTGCAAAAGTATTTTTTTCATACTTTTGCATACTTGACTCGTACCTTCTGTTGACCCCTTCCCAGATCAACCAAATGAGCTCAACCTGAGCTCAAACCTAACCCAAATTGGACCCGATTTGCCTCACTTGAGTTAATTTGGATTCCTTCTAAATCTAACTCAAGTTGGACTCTAAACTAAACTAATGCTAACTATGACTCATTAATTACAATCGTTGTGATCGTCAAGTCCAACAAGACCCTCCTGACTCCCAGCAACCTATAGTGAGTCTCTTGGCATTCTTCCAATGAACTCTCGGTGTGCTCTTAGCAAGCTTCCCGATCTCCTTCGGGAAACTCCTAACGAACTCCAAGCGAGCTCTTGACCATCCTGAATCTCGGCTATCTTCCCGATAACCTCCAGCGAACTTTCGACAAGTCTTTTGGTCATCTTTTGGTGAACCATTGATGCCTTCACAAGCTCTCAGTAAACTCTCGGCAAGCCCTTGATTCCTTCGACGAGATTCTGGCGAGTCTCTCGACGAGTTCCCATTGCATCATCTGGACTTTGGTCCGATGCCCGGACTTGACTCTAGCCCAACATCTGACTATAGTTTTCTTTCTTTATCGTAGTTAATCTTGTATCAATTTCTCTAACACATAGGTTAGATAAAAAAACAATCAGCAATTGATTTCATTATCAAAATCTAAAATTTAATAATTACTATATAGTATATGCGACTATACTAATGGCCTACATTGGAAGTGTAATATATGAAAGGACACATAGGCCCATCACAATATAGAGCCACAATTGGATATAGTCTAATAAATCATACATCATGAATGGTTCCTCGTAATATTTTATTATATTATTTCTTAGATGCATATGTGAATAAGTAGATAAATATAAATAAATGATTATGGTTGTTTATGTATCATTACTGAGAGTAAGATAATTTACTTTAGGAATTAGTGGGCTATCAAACATGATAGTTAGATAGTTTTTTCATATGTGATTGGGAGAAATGTGTCACACTTAGGTAAGTGAGGAATATCATCACTCCATTCATTGTTGGAAGTGTGATATGAGTTCTCTCTATCTCCTATTAAGAGGAATCTATTCCGTAAAGTATGTCTTTCTATCTAATGTTAGGAAAGTGCATCATCATATGTGGTGTACGTCTTTGTTATTTAACTATTATGTATATGATGCATGTGACTGATGTATGATTTTATTTATTATATCAAAATAAATTTTATTTATTATTTTTATTTTTTTATATGTTCATACTATCGTGTGATTCTTAATATATTTTTATCTTATATTTATTTTTAAAATAATTTAATATTTTTTAATAGATCTAAGATTTAGGTGAAAGAGATATTTTCATCACTTATAGCCCTATTAAAAAGGTATGGCCCTTATTCTAGCTAATAAAATATTTACTATTGTAAAAATAGTTTTGAATTCAAGGAATAAAAAAATATTTTCTATAAATTATGAATAATAAAATAATAATTTATTATTTTTTATAACTATGATATGTAACAGATATATAATTAGGTGTACTAGTGAAGAAGGTACCTTCCTTATCCATCGATTCTTGCCAAGAACCATCAATGTTATTTTAGTCCAGTCAGATTTGAGTTAACCCAACTAATTTTTGTGGATTGTGACAGTTAAGCCACCAGATTGTTGTGAAGAAATAGCCTTATGAGAAAGGGGGTTTGTCATATAGACAAACAATTTGTAAAAAATAGATGTAGGACAAGTACCAAAATTTGATTAAGGAATAGAAAGAGAAAAGAAAAGGATGATAATTAAGATATAATAAAAAATTAAAAGGATAACTATCACCTGTGCATGTTTCACTCGTAGATGATGAAATCATACTATTCTAGAGATAATTATAACCTCGTACCACACACAAAAAGGTGGGAAAGAACTCAATTCATTGATTTATTTTTAATTGATGCATTACGATATTCTAACCTCTTTTTATAGGCTCAAGTAAAAGAATAAAAGAAAAATATAAAAATAAAAAATTACAATAATATCAAATCTAATATATGATATTCTCTTTTCATTGAAGAATGTAACTGGTTCACTATCATATGCTTCTGTTGTATAGTAAGATATGGATCGATGTTAATAATTAAACATCATGGCTAAATGAAATTCTCTGATCCCAATATAATATAGGACAAGTAGCAGTGAATAGGAGAGAAGAGATAGATAATAATAAAATATAATTAAAAATAAAGAGATAACTATCAAATTTACACTAAAAGAAGCGAACTCAAGGTCTTGCACCTTTGCACGTGGACGATGTGATCATACCGTCAGACACATAATTGTGACCTTATAGCAAAAATAATTTAATTCATTGATCCATTTCTAATCGATATATTATAATATTCTAATATCTTTTTGTATCCTCAAATAGAAGAATAAAATAAAAATATAAAAATATAAAAAATTACTATCACATCAAATCAAATGCATGATATCGTCATTCCTTTCAAGAATGCAAAGATGAATTAAGTCAAGATTCTAATCTTTAATAAAAAATTAATTTGATTTCTTCAATCTTTTCTATATTTACTTCCTTTTTCTTCTCGTTGAGTAGATGTTGATGTATCATAACTTATTAATATACAAAATATCTTTAAATAATTAAATTAAATTAATAAAGAATAACTAATTGGTTTCACATCAATGAGGAAGAATCCCATTGAAGCAAGCATCATTCGTTGCGAAAAGAACCCATAGGTTGCGAGCATTATAGGAGATGCAATCTCTTTCAACGAGCCAATGTCTAGAGTATCAGATATCAAAAACTTAAAAATAAATTCTAAACTTACTTTCGCACAACTTCCAAATGGTTTTAGAAAAAAAATGACTCGACGAATTGCTTGCAAAGGTAACAAGCGTGTCCATCACAAATACCAAGTTTTGCAAGGGAAGCAGTAATGGATGAGCTTCCCAAAAAACTATTTATTAAACGTTACTACAAGATTTCACGTCATGTCGTGAGTAACTGGATCAAAAGTAAATATTTTTTTTGAAATTCTAACAATCATATTATTATAAGATTATATGGTTATTTATTAATTAAATAAAATATATTATGAATTAATTTAATTCTGATAAAAGATATTAATCAATATTAAATAAAGTTCATATTATATTGAGATATTTTAGGGGATGCCCTTGATGATAGGAACTCCCCTAATAATTTACCCTAGACCCTCGGCTCTCGCCTATAAATAGACAGGACCTATTATAAACCCAATGTACGGCACAACACAGAATGACAAACGGGTGAATAGAGCAAGAGATTACAGTTATTCTCTTGATCTCCCAAAAATATCAATTAAGGTGGTCCTGTGAAAGGATAGGAAAAGAGGAGAAGAGGTCTAGATCTATTCTAGTTTCCTCTTGCAGATCAATATTTGACATTATTTAGATCCGACAGGTGGTGCTCTTGAAGATCTAATTGGATCTCAATCAGATGGCATCTAAAGGTACGCATCGTAAACAGATCTAGTATTATTTGATTTCAATTGTTGGCATAACAATTTTTTTTCCACAATAGTTTGAATGATTATAGTTTTTATGCCAACAATTGGTATCAGAGCCTAGATTTTGAGATCAAAAATCTTAGATATACTATTTTTGTTTACGATGGATTGAACTGAATATCTTATTAATATATTTTCCTATATGTTAATTTTAATCATTTACTTGCGAATGATTTTGATGGTTGTTGTGTGTAAAAGACGAAGCAATATGCATTTTTTGGGCCAGATTTGCCTGCGATAGCACCGAGTGTGCGTCTGAGATCGGCGGGCGTCGACAACCCAGGTAGACGTCGGTCGGACGCATGGCGGCAGCTACATCAAGTGACGACCGCACACGGAGGCAGCCGCGTGCAACAGAGGCCACGCAAGCGGCGACCTTGCAT
This sequence comes from Ensete glaucum, assembly GCA_021527575.1. NCBI lineage: Eukaryota > Viridiplantae > Streptophyta > Magnoliopsida > Zingiberales > Musaceae > Ensete > Ensete glaucum. The sequence goes on along the minus strand of CM038551.1, from coordinate 42,057,644 downwards.
GCCACCAGCGATCGCGTGCGAAAGGCGGCAGCGCCTCGCGCCAGCACGATGCCGCATGCCAACGATCGGCAATTGCACGTCGCACGTGGTGGTCGCCGCCGCGATCGTCTGGCGGCAGCGGCGCAATCGCCGCGATGGCCACACAGCGGACACGGTAGAAGAGAAGATTAGATTTTTTTTTCCTTAAGAAAACTATAGTTTTGCCATTGAATCAAAAATTATAATGTTACCCTTAAACTGAATAGGATTATTTATAATTTCACCATTGTGATTTATTAATCCTATAATCTTTTAAAAAATTCTATAATTCTTTTTTTAGAATTACAGTTCTACCATTATAAAATTGAGAAATTATGGTTTATTTTCTCAATTATAAAATTGATCGATATATAATCTAATAAAATTTAATTATGATTATATTTTGATTATTCATTGATTATATTTTATTTTGATCAATTTATTTAATTAGACTTGTGGGCTTCTCCAATTAAATAAAATTAATTATTTTACTTAAAAAATATAAATTATTATTTCTTTATAGTTTTCTCATATGAATTATTAATTGAATGTGTTAAATCAAATTATTAGTTTTTGGATATTTATTTAGTTATTTACATACAAATATTAGTAATTGTGAAATGATATTTATTTTTCACATGAATGCATGATTTATGTATTATCATGATATGAGGTTTTTTTCTTACTGATTAAGTATTCAATAATTATTATGGTTGTTATCCTATTATTGAACTATCTCAGCATAAATTAGTTCAAATGAACTTGATGAATATTATTTGTAATTCATCTCCTTAAGTTATACCTGACCGATAGCTGCCAAAGTAACTTGGGATGATAGACTTATAGGATATGAAATACAATTAAAGTCTTATCATTCATAGAATAATTTAATTTATATTTTATATTACTGCATTGGTCTTGTAGTCACCAAAGTCGACTAGATCAATGATTTATAAAATTACATTAAGGAACAAGTTCTCAATGACATTAAGGAAATAATATTTAAAATTACATGCATAATCAGGAGATTTAGATAATCCCAAAGGATAATCTATTTCAAATAATTATGTGATGAGGTAGGATGATACTATTTTGGATATCTTGTAGTTTAAAATTGTATACCCAAAGGTAGCAAAATTATTCTACAATGATAGTATCAGTCCTCCATAAATGATCTTGTATGAACATTAGATATATTATTATTTTTACCTAAAGGTTAAATATTGATGATATCAATACTTTATCATATTTTGGTAAAACTCAAAATATTAATATTATTTTATATTCTGCAGTGGTATTCCTGTCCATACATTCTCATGCTTCTAGTGTCCCTGTACTCTCTGGATCAAATTATTCAGAATGGTTAGAGCACGTGCAATTTACATTAGGCGTATTAGATCTTGATTTGGCATTGCTTGTTGAAAAGCCTATAGAATTAACTGACAAAAATACTGTGGAACAAATCAATGAAACGAAGGCTTGGGAAAGATCTGATAGGCTCAATTTAATGTTTATAAGGATGACAATTACAAATCATATAAAGACTTCATTACCAGTTGCATCTAGTGCACGTGAATATTTAAAGGTTATTGAAGACTGATTTAAATTTGTTGATAAGTCATTGGCTGGTACATTAATGAAAGAACTGACTACAGCTTAGTATGATAGTACTTGAGGAATTCAGGATCACATCCTCAATATGGCTGACAAAACTACAAAACTTAAGACATTGGGAATGAATGTTAATGAATCTTTCATTATGCAGTTCATTCTTAATTCTCTTCCTTCTCAGTTTGGCCCATTCAAGATTCACTACAATACAAATAAGGATAAGTGGGACTTGAATGAGTTAACTAGTATGTGTGTTTAGGAAGAATTAAGATTAAAGCAGGAAAGTTCATATAATGTACTAACAACTACTCTAGGAGTTGGTAACAAGAAAAGAAAATCGAAGCGTCATCCATCGAAGAAATTTATTGGGTTTGGAAGTATTAGACAAACTATTGAAAAGAAAGCTATTACAGTAAAGTGCTTCTTTTGTGGCAAGAAAGGACATGTAAAGAAGGATTGCATTAAACGTAGGACTTGGTTCGAAAATAAAGGTATAAACTCAACCTTTGTATGTTTTAAATCAAACATTGCAGAAGTTCCTTCTAATACATGGTGGATTGATTCTGGTGCTTCAACTCATGTTACTAATAATATGCAAGGATTTCTTTCAATCTGGAAACCAAAAGAACATGAAATATTCATAATTATGGGAAATCGTCTCAAAGCAAAAGTGGTATCAGTAGGGACTTATCGCTTACGCCCAGAGACGGGTCATCTAATGGATCTGGAAGACACATATTTTGTTCTTACAATTTCTAGAATTTTAATTTCTCTGTCTAGAATTGATGAGTTAGGATATTATGTTTCTTTTGGTAATGGTAAACTCAGTATATTTTATAATTCAATAAAAGTTGGTTCTAGAATTATATGTGATGGTTTGTACAGAATTAATTTGAATCTTGAGTTTACGAATACATTAGATCCTGCAATCAAGTATTGGAATGAAACATAATTCCAATAATGAAAGATCTTCTATATTGTGGCATAGACGTTTGGGGCATATCTCCAAGGAAAGAATTGAAAGATTACTGAAGGATAATATTTTAGAAAATTTAAACTTCACTGATTTTGATGTTTGCAAAGATTGCATTAAAGGAAAGCAAACTAAGCATACAAAGAAAAATGCCACAAGAAGTAAAGAACTTCTTGAAATTATTCATACTGATATCTGCGAATCACTCCATATTTCTTATTTTAGTGGAGAAAGGTATTTTATCACATTTATAGATGACCTGTCCAGATATGGCTATGTTTATCTAATACATGAAAAGTCTCAGGCCGTTGACATTCTTGAAGTGTACATAAATAAGGTCGAGAGATAATTAAATAGAAAAGTTAAAATTGTCAGATCTGACAGGGGTGGTCAATTTTATGTTAGATATAATGACTCCGATAAGAATATTGGTCATTTTGCTAGATTCCTAGAACAGCGGGGTATTTGTGCTCAGTATGCATTACCAAGTGTGCCACAGCAGAATCGTATTGCTGAAAGGCGAAATTGTACTCTTATGGATATGGTTAGGAGCATGATGAGTTATTCCTCTGTACCTGAGTCAATGTGGAGTGATGCTCTTAGGACAACTATGTATATCCTGAACAGGGTTCCTAGTAAATTAGTTCCATCAACTCCATTTGAGTTATGGACTGGTAGGAAACCCAATTTGAGACATTTACATATTTGGGGGTGTCCTGTAGAGATAAGAATATTCAATCCATATGAAAAGAATTTGGATCCAAGAACAATTTCTGGATATTTTATTGGTTACCCAAAAAGATCCAAGGGATACAGATTTTATTGCCCTAATCATAATATGAGGATAGTAGAATTTGGTAATGCAAAATTCCTAGAAAATGGTAAAATGAGTGGGAGTCAAAAATCTCGAAGGATTAATTTTAATATTGAGGAGATTCAGGCTTCTTCTACTATATTATCCCCTATTCGAGAAATTATTGTTCCTTAAATCAATGATAGAATTGATGAGAGTGAATAATAAAATAACATTGATGAATTCTCGCATGATATTGATGTCATCGCTGATAGTCTTATAGAACAATCACAATTAGCAGATTTTAGAAGATCTCAAAGAAAAAGGAAACATGCCATTTTTGATGATTATGTGGTATATCTACAAGAATCAGATTTTGATATAGGAATAAAAAGAGACCCCTTATCGTTTTCACAAGCCATAGAAAGTAATGATTCTGAAAAATGGTATGATGCAATGAAAGATGAGTTAAAATCAATAGATCAGAATGATGTCTGGGAACTCGTTGAATTATCCAATAATTATAAAAGAGTTGGTTGTAAATGGGTCTTTAAGATTAAACGTGACTCGGTGAGCAATATCAAACGATATAAAGCCAGACTTATGGCCAAAGGTTTTTCTCAGAAAGAAGACATTGACTACCATGAGACCTTTTCTCCAATTTCTCAAAAGGACTCATTGAGAATTATCATGACATTAGTAGCTCATTATGATCTTGAGTTACATCAGATAGATGTAAAAATAATATTTCTGAATGGGAATCTAGATAAGGAAATCTATATGGAAAAACCTGAAGGATTCATAGAAAAGGGAAAGGAAAGTTAGGCTTGCAAACTTAAGAAATCCATTTATGTCCTTAAACAAGCTTATAGACAGTGGTATATAAAGTTTCAATATACCATTACTTCCTTCGGATTTAAGAAAAATACTATTGATCAGTGTATATATCTGAAGGCTAGTGGGAGTAAGTTTATTATATTGGTCTTATATATGGATGATATATTGCTTGCTAGTAGTGATCTTGGTTTGTTGCATGAAACCAAGATATTGCTCAACAAGAACTTTAAGATGGTTGATATGAATGAGGCATCCTATGTTATTGGCATTGAGATATTCAGGGATAGATATCAAGGTTTGTTAAGATTGTCTTAGAAAGGTTATATTATTCGTATCTTGGAAAGGTTTAATATGTAATTTTGTAAGGCTAATGATATACCTATTACTAGAGGCGAAAAATTCAGCTAAAACTAGTGTCCGAAAAATGACTTAGAAAGGGATAAAATGAAGAATATTCCTTATGGGTGTGCAATTGGAAGTCTATTATATACTCAAACATATAAAAGGCCAGATATCAGTTTTGCAATGGCAATGCTGGGTAGATACCAGAGTAACCCAGGAATGGAACATTGGAAAGGTGCAAAGAAAGTAATGATATCTGCAAGGGACAAAAGATTATATGCTCATATATAGGAAATCAGATTAGCTCAAAGTAACGGGATATTCAGATGCTGATTTTACAAATTGCCTCGATAGCAGGAAATCCACTTCAGGATTTGTGTTCATGCTGGTTGGTGGGACAATTTCTTGAAAAAGTGTAAAATAATCACTTATTACATTATTTACGATGGAAGCTGAATTTATGGCATGCTTTAAGGCCACAAATCAAGCTTTATGGCAAAATTTTATCGTAGGACTTGGTGTGGTCGACTCAATTGCCAAGCCATTGAAGATATTTTGTGATAATACTGCATCAGTTTTCTTCTCTAAGAATGACAAGTACTCTAGTGTTTCCAAGCACATTGAGATAAAGTACTTGGTGTTTAGAGAAAGAGTCCAGAAACAACAAGTGTCAATTAAAAATTGGAGCACTATTATGATGATTGCTGATCTATTTACAAAAGTTTTATAGTGCAAAATATTTAAGGAATATGTTCTTAGAACGGGGCTTGTGAGGAAGCCATAAAGGATATGGTGATGCATATTTAAGTGGATGCTATTATTGATATTTCTTTTACATAATTAAAGTTATTTATTTTTGCTATCCTGTTTGTATTTATGTTTATGCATATTATGATTGAATGTAAAAAATAGGATTGTCTTGACAAGATAAATTACAGGGGTCATTATAGACCATATAAGAAAAAACTAACAATATTGTAGTACATAGAAGAAAGTGTGGCATTGATGACATAAAACCGCTATGACTCACATTAATAATTGGACTAAATATAGTATTATTATGCTTATTGGACTTATTGGCTTATTTTTAAAAATCATGGCCATATATAAAATAATTTTCAAAATTTTCAGAATCCAATTATATAAAATTATTTTCAAATAAAATTTGTTTTGTTTATTTTGATTTTGGATCCAAGTGGGAGAATGTAAAATTATGTGGCCCTTTATTAATTGAATAAGATATATTATGGATTAATTAGATTATGATAAAAGATATTAGCTAGTATTAAATAAAGTCTATATTATATTGGGATATTTTAGGGGATGCCCTTAATGGAATGAACTTCCTAATAACTTACCCTAGACCTCTACTCTCGCCTATAAATAAATATGACCTACTATAAACCCAATGCGCGACACGACACAGAACGACAAAGGGGTGAATAAAACAAGAGATTACGGTTATTCTCTTGATCTCCCAAACCCATCAATTAAGGTGGTCCTGTGAAAGGATAGGAAGAGAATAGAAGGGGTCTAGATCCATTCCAGTTTCCTCTTGTAGATCGATATTTGGCGTTATTCAGATTTGACGGGCGGTGCTCTTGAAGATCTAATTGGATCTCAATCAGATGACATCTAAAGGTACGCATTGTAAACAGATATAGTATTATTTGTTTCAATCCTGGCATAACAGTTTTTTTCCATATAATAATTTACATGATTATAGTTTTTATGCCAACAATTACATAAGAAAATAAACTTTTAAATAATCATCCAGAATTCACATTGACAAAAGTTAGTTTTAAGGGAGATGTGCAACTCAAAAATCTATTTTTTTATGAGAAAAATAATTTGAGTATATTTTCAATAAGTTTGATAAAATCACAATTAAGGATACACAAAAAAAACTTAAAATAGATCATATATTTTTTCTTCTCAAGAAAAAATAATATAGAATGAGCTTATCAAAGGCTAGGGATTCGAAGTTTCATCCAATTAAATGTGTCAATTCGTTTAGATGATAAAATTTTTTGATGGTTCAAGGTCATATATATATATATATACAAAAAGTGAAGATTGAGTTAATCCAACAGTGGTAATTAGTATATTTGACAAACCTGGCTGAATGGATTAGCTAAAAATGAATCGCTGCAATACCGCCTTCATCACCACAACAATGTTGCGAGAAAACGTTGGTTAGGGAGTGCGAGGTATTCAATGATCGAAGAGAGCGGCTATAATTATTATACTTAACAAACCTGGCCGACGGACCAACCATAAATGAATCCCCCATCACAGCCATCACCACTACAATCTTGTGAGAAATGTTCATCGATTGAGGCGAGAATGATGAGCAAGAAATCAAGATCCTGATCATCGGTGGCACAGGATACATCGGCAAGTTCATCATGGAGGCGAGTGCCCGATCCGACCACCCCACCTTTGCCCTCGTCCGGAGCACTCCCGCCCCCGCCAACCAACCTGCCAAGGCCAAACTCCTAAGAGACTTTTAGGCCATCGACAACACCCTCATCAAGGTGAAGTTAATGCCCTTCTCCCATTACGCTCTTGCCCTTTTGCTCTATTTTTTTTTGCAATGCACGATGAGAGCTCGATCGTGTTGTTTGATCGATAGGGGGATCTGTATAACCATGAGAGTCTGGTTAAAGCGATCAAGCAGGTGGATGTGGTCATCTCCACTATCGGCTCCATGCAGAAAAATAATTAGACCAAGATCATCGACACCATCAAGGATGTCGGAGGACATATCAAGGTGCTCGTCCTCCTCCTCCTCCTCTTCTTTTTCTTTTGAACTATGATAACAATGCTAGGAATCGAAAAAGGGAACCATTATTATGGCTTGATGGGAATAAACAGGAATAAACTTTATATACTAACAAATACTAGCAGGCCATCATACACAGCGGAATCAAATAGAAATCATAATCAAATGAACACCAAGATTTATGTGGAAAACCCCTTCAACTCGAAGGGTAAAAATCATGGGACAAGCTAGAGAAAATTCACTATCAAAATAATAAATATACAGATCTCAAAGCTTCTTGCCCAAACCCAAGCAACAGCCATAAGAGAATCACAAGGATTATATTACTAAACACAATATCCAAAAACCTTCCCAAGAGATCACAGTAAGAATCCACCGCAAACTGATCTAACCTGAGATATAAATAATTGAGAATAGTCTTTTCCTGTCCTTGTCTTCTTTCCTTTCCTGGTTGTTTTCTAGCCTCTACTGTCAATCTGCAGTCTTTTTTTTTTCTTTCATATCTTCATCCGTTAATGCCCTCTTAATCTTAACCCTTACCACCTAATCTAGGGTTTAGGTTAAAATAAGTAAAGTTCTAGGTTGTGGGCTTCACTAAAGAACATTATGGCCTGAATCTGAGCCATCTGCCCAACAACCTCCTTTTCAGCTTATAAGGGAGATTGTCTCATGACTCCTCAATGTGAAGCCATGTCGTTCAACTGTCGACACATCTCATGTTTCTCTTTCGATGAAATCTTGGTCAACATATTTGCCCTATTATCATCTATGTGAATTTTCTAAAGTTGTAACTACTTCTCCTCAAGCACACTTCTGATCCAGTGATATTTGATATCTATATGCTTTGACTTGGAATGAAATGTTGGGTTCTTGCATAAATGGATGACACTCTAGTTGTCACAATATATCACATAGTTTTCTTATTTCAACCCCAATTCTTATTGGAATCCTTTCATCCATAATATTTTTTTATAAACCTCTGTAGCAATACACCTTTATAATCTGGATTGCCATAACACGGCTCTCCCTGCAAAAGTAAGTACAAAATATAATGTGGACTTTATTGTGTTAATATCTCTTGTCATATCTGTATCTGCGTAACCTGTCAACACAAGTGGTCCACCTCCATAGCTTAAACAGACTTTAGAACTTCCTCTGAGATATCTAAAAATCTACTTCACTGCTGCCCAATCCTCTTTACCTGGATTTGCAAAAAATCTTCTAGTAACACCCACTACATATGTGATGTTTGGTCTCGTATATACCATCGCACGTACATTAAACTTCCAACTGCTGAAGCATAAGAAACCTTTTGCATTTTCTCATTCTCCTCATCACTTGATGGACTCTGCTCTGAGCACAATTTGAAGTGACTTACAAGAGAAGAACCAACTGACTTTGTATTACTCACACTGAACCTATCCAATACATTCTTAATGTATTTCTCCTATGACAACCAAATCTTCCTCTTTCTTCTATCATGAGAAATCTGCATGCCCAGTATTTATTTTGCTAGCCCCATATCTTTCATTGCAAAAGACTCGTTCAGTCCCTTCTTCAACCTATCAATCATAGATATATCTTTTCCAATGATAAGGATGTCATCAACATAAAGTAAGAGAATAATAAAATCCTTACCAAACCATTTGATATATACATAATGATATGAAGTTATTCTTTTATATTTATTTTTAATCATAAATGAATCAAACTTTTTATACCATTGTCTTGGAGCTTGCTTCAGCCTATATAAGCTCTTTCTCAACTTGAAGACAAGATTTTCTTTACCTTTGACTTTGAAGTCTTCTGGTTGTTCCATATAAATTTTCTCCTCCAAATCACCATAAAGGAAAGCTATTTTCACATCTAACTACTCAATCTCCAAGTCTAGGTTAGCAACAATACCAAGAGCAACACAGATAGAAGACATTTTAACAACAGGAGAAAAAATCTCTTCAAAGTCAATATCTTTCTTTTGACCAAAGTATTTTATAACCAATCTAGCTTTATACTTTGGTTGAGAATAATATTCTTGAGTCTTTAACTTGAAAACCCACTTGTTCTTTAAGGTATTATTTCCCTCTAGTAGTTGCACTAAATCATATGTGTGGTTCTTTTGCAGAGAATCCATCTCTTCCTTCATAGCAATAAACCATTTATTTTTCTGCTGACTTTTAACTACTTCTTGGTAACTTTTTGGTTTACCTGTATTAGTAAGCATCACATACTCATCTGTAAAGTATCTTCTTAAAGGTTGACGTAGTCTAGAAGATATTCTTAACTGAGGTTTTATGGGAACTTACTCTCTTTCTTCTTCTTGCTCAATATGTCCTGTAGGTAGATCAACATCTGGCTCTGCACCATCTTCCTGTATATATCCCCCATTACCCTGATATACTCGAGGAATAACTAGGTCACAATCTATAAATCCCTCTATAGAAGTCTTAGCTAGTGCCTCCTTCTTCAAATCATCAATGGTTTAATCCTCAAAGAAAACAACATCTCTGCTTCTGAACACTTTATGCTTTTTTGGATCCCAAAGCCTGTAACCAAACTGATCATGTAAGTAATCAAGAAAATTACATTCTTTTATCTTACCATCCAGTTTGGACCTCTTAATGTCTGAAATATGTGCAAATACATGACAACCAAACACTCTTAAATGCCTATAAGAGATATCTTTCCCTGACCATACATGCTCTGCAACATCACCATCTAGAGTTGTATATGATGATATGTTAATCACATCAACTGCAGTCCTTAAAGCCTCATCCCAAAATCTTTTGGGTAGCTTGGCCTATGAAAGCATACATCTGATCTTTTCTATGATGGTGCGGTTTATCCTCTCTGCAATTGCATTATGCTGCGGCATACCAGGAATTGTCAACTCATGCCGGATATCATGTGACCTGTAATAATCATTAAATAATTCTATATATTCACCACCATTATCTGATCTTATGCATTTCAATTATCTTTCTGTCTCCCTTTCAACTCTGGCATGAAACTCCTTGAAGACATTAATAACCTGATCTTTGGTCTTCAAAGCATAGGCCTAAACTTTTCTGAAAAAGTCATCTATAAAAGTAACAAAATAAAATGCACCACTAATACTTGGAATATTAACAAATCCACCATGAGTTTTTGTTCTCAAAGGACCACACATATCTGTATAGACACGGTCCAAGACATGCATTTTCCTATATAAAGCAGGACTAACAAAGAAAACTCTATATTGTTTACCAGCTAAACAATCAATACAAGGATTCAAATGTATACCTCTGAGGTCTGGTAATAACCTCTCTCTTGGAAAGTTCTTGCAATCCCTTCTCGCTCATGTGTCCTAGTCGCTTATGCCACAACTCCATGCTGAAGTTTTTCTCTTTAGCATTCAATTGCTCACCATAAGCTTTAGCCTATAATCTGTACAATGTATGATATTTCTTCCCATTAGCTATAATAAGAGATGCATTTTCCTATATAAAGGACCACACATATCTGTATAGACACGGTCCAAGACATGCATTTTCCTATATAAAGCAGGACTAACAAAGAAAACTCTATATTGTTTACCAGCTAAACAATCAATACAAGGATTCAAATGTATACCTCTGAGGTCTGGTAATAACCTCTCTCTTGGAAAGTTCTTGCAATCCCTTCTCGCTCATGTGTCCTAGTCGCTTATGCCACAACTCCATGCTGAAGTTTTTCTCTTTAGCATTCAATTGCTCACCATAAGCTTTAGCCTATAATCTGTACAATGTATGATATTTCTTCCCATTAGCTATAATAAGAGAACCCTTACTGAGCTTCTACTGCCCTTTGTGAAATCTGATATTAAAGTCTTCATCATCCAGCCTTCCAACTGAAATTAAATTCAGTCTTAAGTCAACCACATGCCTCACATCCTTAAGCACGAACTTACAGCTAAGGTTGGTCTTTATGTAGATATCACCCATGCCAATGATGTTTGCTGTGCCATAGTTGTCCATCTTGATAAACACCAAAATTTCCAGACCTGTAAGTAGCAAAGAACTCTCTATGTGGTGTAGCATGATAAGAAGCACCTGCGTCAATTATCCACCAGAGATCCTGGTACACACAAGAAAAAATATTATCAAAAGTAGACAAAATCAAATAATCACTACCTTGCACTGTAGCTGTGATAATTTCTTTTGACTAAGCTTCACTTTTTTTCTCTTTTTTTTATTTTTCTTAGGTTATTTGCACTGATTCTTATAATGTCCTTTTTCACCACAATTATAACAAACAATATCTTTCTTTGATTTTGAATTACTTCTATCTATGCGTGAACCACTTCTATCCTTTGACTTTAATCTTCCTCTGTTTTCTGAGACAAGTGTCTATAAATCAATCTAAGAAGTTGCTAAATTCTTTCTCCTCAACTCCTCATTCAACAAACTGCATGTTACTTAACTCATGATGATAATACTATATGGTACAGAATCATTGAGGGAAATCACTAATGTCTCCAAACTTTTTGACAAAAAACTAAGAAGTAATAATACCTGCAACTCATCATCAAAAGATATTTTCATAGAGGATAATTAGTTAGTAATACTTTACATTTCATTCAAATGCTCAAGAATAGAAGTAAAGGTCTATACAAGTCCTTGTAATACAAGAGATCTTCCATCCTTGATTTTTATATCATCCAATTGTTTCTGTTTAGACTAATCATGTGAGAAATATTACCGACCTCCATATTCAAATACAAAACTTAAATGCCACTAAAACCCTACTCTGATACCAGTTGATGAGAATAAAACAAGAATAAACTTTATATACAAATAAATACTAGTAGACTGTCATACATAGCAGAATCAAATAGAAATCACGATCAAATAAACACCAAGATTTACGTGAAAAGCTCCTTTAACTCGAAGGGTAAATACCACGGGACAAGCTAGAGAAAATCCACTATCAAAATAATGAATATACAGATCTCAAGGCTTCTTGCCCAAGCCCAAGCAACAGCCACAAGAGAATCACAGGGATACAAGGACTATATTACTAAACACAATATCGAAAAACCTTCCCAAGAGATCATAGTAAGAATCTATTGTAAACTGATCTAACCTGAGATATGAATGATCGATAATAGTTTTTTCTTGTCCTTGTCTTCTTTCCTTTCATAGATATCTTATTTTCTAGCCTCTATTGTCAATTTGCATTTTTTTTCTTTCTTTCATATTTTCAGTCATCGCTGTCCTCTTAGTCTTTAACCCTTACTGCCTAATCTAGGGTTTAGGTTAAAATAAGTGAAGTTCTAGGTTGTGGGCTTCACTAAAACCCATTATGGGCTGGATGTGGATCATCTGTCCAACATGACCGACATTGGCGACGGGAGAGAGCAATTAAGAAGAGAACTATGTCATTTTAAGGATGAGATTTAAATCAAAATTATGTACAACAATATTGAAAATGTGAATGCAAAGAAAATGAAAAAGAAAAACATGAAGTGCTTCATATAAAATGATTTATTTCTGATACATGCCATAAATATCAAGATAATATACATGAGAACCATAATCTCGATTAATGCCATTGACCAATCAAATGGGTAACTATCAGGAGCATTTTTTTTTTTCTTCCAGTGTTTGGACTATTGAATGAACACCCTCATGTGGCTTAGCATTGACCGTTTACTGTATTAGTGAGTTTTCAGAGGTTCTTTCCATCAGAGTTTGGCATTGATGTGGACCGAAACAATGCGGTAGAGCCAGCAAAATCAACCTTTTTCATCAAGGCACAAATTCGAAGGGCTGCTGAGGCATCAGGGATCCCGTACACCTTCGTATCTTCCAACTTCTTTGTCGGGTATTTCCTTCCCATATTAGGACAGGCAGGAGCTACGGATCTTCCCACAGACAAGGTTGCCATCTTAGGTGATGGAAACCCGAAAAGTAATTCCTCCCCGAAGCACATTTTGATCGAGTTAACTGTTGTCGGAAATGTGTAGACAACATGAAGTGGCTTCCTCTTCGTTGATGACCTCTTAACTGCGGTGTTCTTTTCCCTTCAACAGCAATCTTTCTGAACGAAGATGACATCGGAACATACACTATCAAAGCAGTGGATGATCCAAGAACCTTGAACAAGGTTTCATACCTGAGACCTCCCGCCAACATCCTATCTCATAACGAGCTTGTTTCCCTCTGGAAGAAGAAGGCCGGCAAGACCTTCGAGAGGGTCTATGTCCCTGTTCTGAAGCAGATCCAAGGTGTGTTAGGCACCCCCTTGTGTTTGTTGCAGAAACTTTCCATACGTTATGAGGATTGATTGTCTTAAGGCTAACCTATTTGCTTATTTCTATCAGAGGCACCCCTCCCAGTCAACGTGGTGCTTGCTATTTGCCACTCCGCTTTTGTCAAGGGTGATCAAGTCTTCGACATCGAGCCATCGTTTGGCGTGGAGGCTTCGGAGCTTTACCCTGACGTCAAGTACACGACTGTTGATGAATACCTGAACCGTTTCCTCTGAGTAATCAACATCACCCTGCCAACAACGCAAACGGATTGGCTTTGGCTTTCCTTGTGACCCATCGTGCCATATCTCAAATTGTTATGTCATCCCTCGCAGAACAAGAACAGTAGGGAGCATTCAGGTTTTATATCCGCTTTTGCAAGTTGCTTATGGCTTCGGTATTTAAGCCTCTGCACTACACTTCTAATACCAACAATAACAGTCATCTGGCCATCCTCCGAGTACTAATTAGTTGCTGCGCATGTTACAATGGTCGATGGAGATCTAACTAGTGAATTGGGGATATGACTCCGTATGTCTTCTAACACGAAGATGGCCAACGTTTCGTTAGCTACTTTCTCGATAGGAATACCTCCTAGGTATCCACAATTAGACAGAATGCCTCATTAGACATTTAATCAGCAGTTCGACTTGTACAACTTCCAAGACTCCGAGGGTCCTCATCCTCTTAGGTCTGGGGAGGAGGGTCTTGATAATAGAAAAGATTAATTCATTTACATGAGTCATACCCTTATTTATACAGGTTAGAGGATGAGATTTTCTCTATCAAAGTTAGATAGAATCATCATCTAAATCTTCTATCAAGGTTAGAGATCATATCTTTTGGTTGGAAGTCATCCTTATCTTATATTATGTCCCTACAAGATTGAGCTCCTATCAAGGATATCGATATTGAATCGATGTAAATAAAATACTTTGCGGGCAAGTGACTTTGTGAGAAAGTCTACTAGTTGATCGGTAGTATGTATATGAGAAATTCGTAGTTGATTTCTGATAACCTAATATCTAATGAAATATAAGTATATGATAATATGTTTCATGTGTGAGTAGAACACTAGATTGGCTTATATATAGATGACTCCAACATTATCACAATATATTATTGGAGTTATGGTGGAGTTGATGTCCAATTCTTTCAGTAGATTCGTGACCCAATTGAGTTCTGTAATAGCGAATGACTCAGCATTTAGCTTCAGTTGTAAACTTTACGACTATCTTCTACTTTTTTGAACTCCAACTTATTAGACTTACATAGAAAAAAATAATATATCCCGATATAGAGGTTTTGTTATTAATATTTCCTATCTAGTAGGCATTGACAAAGGCATGGAGATGAAGTGGTAAGTGTTTTCAGAGAAAGAGATATCACATGATTTATTTTACTACGATAATTTATTGACTGTAAAATGGATATGTAGACGAATAAGAGACATTTATCGTAAGGAGCCAACTACTTTTTGATATTATGTAGGATCGGTAGTAACACTGTCATCATATGACTTAAGTGATTTAGCAGCAAAGAGTAGAGTGGCAATCTCTTTGGCATTCTGCATATTTATTTTTGATAATAGATCTTGAATATACTTTCTTTGAGATAGAAAAAGTTATGAAGTTGTAACTTCTACTCTTACAAAGTAACTCGGAGTTCCAAGATCTTTA
Source organism: Ensete glaucum (assembly GCA_021527575.1). Taxonomy (NCBI): domain Eukaryota; kingdom Viridiplantae; phylum Streptophyta; class Magnoliopsida; order Zingiberales; family Musaceae; genus Ensete; species Ensete glaucum. The sequence goes on along the minus strand of CM038551.1, from coordinate 42,042,338 downwards.
ATAGAAAATTGATCTATCAATTGCTTGAGGAATTCATTGATCTATATAGGATTATTGCATGTGACGATAATGCCATCCACATATTAGTAGATATATCATACCTTAATTTTAATTTTTTAAAAATAGTGAGGTATCTAACTTAGAGTTGATGAAGCTAATTGATGTAAAAAATGAGCCAAGTTTGGTGTACCGCTCTTGGAGCTTAACGTGTCCATAAATACTATTTATAATTTACAAACATGTTTTAGATATTAAGGATGGATGAAGCTTGGCGGTTGCTGTATAAAGATATCTTCAATTAAAATCTCCTATAAGAAAGCATTATTAATAACTAATTATCATAATTCTCAGCCTTTGGTTACAGCCAAACTCAAGATAAGTCGGATTCTTCACACATGGCTTTACGCTAGCGTAGAGATTCTTGGGATTGAGTCATAGTGGTGGATTCAATTAGCTCTAGAGAAAGATTTGTTGTAGCATGAAGATATTAGTAGGGCAATGGATCCATTGACTGAAGCTTAAATTGCTTGGAGGATAAGACGATCTTGACGTAACCATGGATTCTGAGCAAGATTTGGTACTAGATCATGTTTTTCTAATATTTGGATCTTTTGTGGTGGACAATTGAAAGTCCCATCGATATAGCTTGTTAGGTCATATCCAAAAAAAAGATTAAAGAATTTTGCTCACCAAGATGTATAGTTGCCGTCTTTAGATAATTTGTAAGGTATTGGTGTTGTAGCATTGATAAAGATCAGTCTTGTATATTGAGAAGAACTATTGTTCCCTATAGGAACAATAATCGGAGCATCAAATATAGATGATGTAGATATTATGAGAATAAGTGCTGATTTGAATGATTTGAGGGATTCAAGTGTGTCTCAAATAGATTAGCAAAGGAACTACACTTCCTAGACTAAATCTGCTCAAGATGAGTGCTCGAAGGAGGGGGCGGCCACTTGGTGCATCATGGTGGATGGTGATCAGAGTAATAGCAGAGGAAGGATTGAGGGCTATCACTCATAGAGGGGATATATTAGAACCCTTACAGATTCTAAGCTTGGGATGATCTCTATAAGGGATCTACCTCTTTAGAATTCTATAGGGGTTCCTCCTCCTTGGTTTTATGCTACATGAGCTGAAAGATAATTGATCTATTGATAATTAAAAGAGGGAGAATACAAGTTATTTATAGGGCTTCTAAAGCATAACTCATAATAGGACTCCTACTTCAACAAACTCCAACTTCTAATCAACTCCTACTCCAAGTAAACCAAGACTCCTCTTCCCCTCAATTCATAACCCCTAGCCAACTCCTAACCATTATGTGGCTGGTGCTATAGGGGTCTCCAACTCCTAATTTTATTATTATTCCACCCTAAAGAGAGTCCAAGCTAAGTGGAACTCTCCCTCTCTTGCCCTAGCCAACCTCTCTTAAGAGGAGGAGGCAGCTATGAGACTCCTATCCCATAGGGACTCCCTAACCCTAGCCAATTATTTTTTTACTAGGGGTTGATGGCTGATTAGAGTTTTTTTTATTCATGACTCAATTAACTCGACCCGTATCCAACTCCGACTCTAATCGACTCTAGTTCAGTTGAATCCTAACCCTACTAGGATTTTGGCTGATTTATTATAATAGACTTAAATTTTCACATAGCCAAACTAATGTTAGGTCTAGATTAACTAACAAGGTGCAATCTAAGGACTCGACTCAATCGACTTGGACCCAACTCAGCTAGGGTCCTAACAGACCTGCCCTCTTTAAATCAGCCTTGTCCTCAAGGCTGAGCTTCACATCTCTAGGTCTTTATCTATGACTCCTCATGAGGCTCCCTCGTGGCCCCTATAGTAGGTGCATACTGCTCCTATGGTCTAGTATCAGTAGTAGCGATTGGACAGTGATGTGTTACGATCCTATGATATATCGGGTGGGCCTTCTGATCAACTTGGATGTCGGGTGGATATATCGGGGCTAAGTTATCCTCTTTAAACTTTCATTTACAGTGAGATTCCTACAGGATGAGTTGTAATTTTGAATTAGTGCGTAGGTCTCATCCATAAGTTACGACTCTATTATAATCTCCAATTTTGTAGGGTCTAAAGAAACTGAGAGACCACTTCTATGAGGCTTGTCTTCATAAATTCCTATTAGTAGGGATGAAGATAAAGGAAGACTCAATCTTTGATAGCAAACTTTTTTTTTACTCTGGCGTTTGTCGGGTGGCTATTTCTTTCCTGTGTTTGCTGGCATGTGGTTGTTCTTTAATGGTAGCTAGGCTTTTGTTTGTTGATGATTGTTACCTTCTAGTAGAGTTCATGGTACGGTGAGTCTAATCTGAGTTTGGAGGGAGTAGAAGCTATAATTTTTCATGACTTAATTTTATCTCCTCTTTGTGTTGTTGTCCTGTATCATACCAAAACACAAATTCAGCAAAGGTTAATATTCCCTCATCATTGATTAATAGCTTCAAGTGATTTAGAGTTAGGGCTTTATTGAGGTATGCTAGGGGTCGGCCATCTTGCATATGGATAATATAATTTCAAGCTCTTAATGCGTCAATCACAAACACTTTGTCGAAGTCAGGTAAAGCTAGCACCGGCAAAGAATAGGGGCAACAACTTGGTCGGATGACCCTTGTTTCAAGCATCTCTTCTTCAATCCTCTCTATTTCAACTTTCTGAAGGTAAGGATAATGTCATGACTAAGTATTTGCTGCTAGTTTGCTCGAGAGAATCAAAATTCGATGGTCATGCCAGTGGGTAGAAAATAGGCTGCGTGATTCAGTGAAAATGTCCAAAAATTTATTAAGCGATTAGAGAATGTTTGGGTCTTCAATTTTTATTGGTTCTCCCATAGAATGCTACTAAAGTTACATCAGGAAGTCACTATTCACTTTGTTTAAAACTTTCTCCATTTGCTGCATACAAATCTTCATTTCATTGCTCCTGTGTTTCCTATGTAGGATCTCTTATTTCTCATGGCTAAAAAATTTCATGATAAATTCAAAAGAATTTCAAGGAACATCACCTAACATAATCAGCCATTTGATGTCGAGCATGGCCTCATTATCATCAAGAGGAAGGAGGAAGAAATCAACACATATCTCTTGGTCTTGTCTCAACAATTTTACCCGCGGGCATCTTTGGTTGCATTTCAAAATTTAACCGTCGGTGACCTCAATGTCAAACTTACTATAATCATCATTTTAGAGTATCAATTGGGCAATAACCTTGCTATTCATAAAGCTATTAGTTACTCCTAGTCTTGATAAGGATGGTGACGGGATACTACTTAAGAGATTTTTCAACTTTTGCTATTTGCAAGTTTACATGGTCGGCTAAAGCATGAGTTGTGCAATCGGCTGGCTACAGTCTTCCTTTATGTTCTTCTCCTCAGGTTTCTAGACCTCTTCTTCAGATTCTTTATTATATTTTATAATGAAAAGTTCCCCATTTTTGCAGTAATGGTTGTGGTTCCAAAGTTCATTGTAATGCCAACAAAGGCCCTTCGGTGATTTATCGTGTAGTTCTTCTCTCATCATTTTTTTGGCAGCAAAGAATGGTTGGGAGCATAGGGAGGCTTATATGTTGTTGGTCTAAGAGTGGTTCTCATCCTCCGAGCATCTTGGTTCAGTCGTTCCTTTTAGATTCGAGCGAAAGAGATTGTGACCTTCATGGTGTAGGGCTATCGCGCTTTAAACTCTCCTTTAATTTTCGGCTTGAGTCCTTTGATCAACATCCCTAATAATTATCTGTTAGACCAATCATGAGTGAAGTAAGATAATTTCTCAAACCTAGTATGGTATTCTTGGATCATGGAGGTTTGTCGGATCTTGGCAAGTTGTTCGTTGATATTCTCGTACTTGGTCAACCCAAAACGGTTAATAGCGCTTTCTTAAATTGTATCCATATCTAATTATACTACTATATAGCGTCTCTTTCGAAGTGGTTGACAGTGATATCCACCATGGAATCCTCCGGTGTTCGATAATAGCGGAAGTGCTGTTCGGCGTATTAAATCCATCCCGTCGGGTTTTCTTCTTCCCATCGAGGGAAGTCCACCCTCATGTGTAGCTACATCACATCAGTAGCTCATACTTCTTTTTTGGGAGGCCTCTCTAGACTTCACTTTGCCGAAATTTTGTTGGGCTCGGAGATTGGCCCAATCTGAATTTGGTGTATAAGGCGTGCAATCTATCCTTTATGCATAATTCAAATGCCTCCAATTTAGCATCGATTGAACCTCGAGATACCATTGCATGTGCCTCCAGATCTGAGATGTCAATATCTTTCTCCTATTGTTGAGTCACTGGTATGGATTGGTTAGGTGGATTGGTGTCCGAAAAGGGTAGATGGCTTAAGGCGAAAGGATGCGGTAGGTTATTGTTTGCTACAATTGCTATTGCTATTTGGGACGGCTATAAATTCTATAAATAGGTTATGATAGCTATGTCTTAAGGCTAGAGGGGTGCCTTAGGATTGCTATTGATGGCAACAACTGGTTTGGTAGGGATTGGTGGCCAAAAGGGTGATGGATCAAGGTTGCGGTTTTAGGGTGCTATTTGGGCTATGGTCTTTTAGGGGCTATTAAGATTGGCTATGGACTATGGAAAAAAGCTACGATGGCTGCATCTTAAGGCTAGAGGGGCGTCCTAAAGATATCATGGTTGGTGGCAGCAAGATGGTTAGGGTTTGGTGGATTTAGAAAGGCACAATAGTAGATTTTTTCATCGAAGAAATTTCAGCAGTATAGATGTAATTTTTCCTAGCAATTCGAAATAAGAATTCAAGTAAACTCAAGGTGAATCTACTGGTAGGGGAGAGCTAATCTTGTCAAAACATTTGTGGAAAATTATGGTAGTAAAAGATTTAACGAGATCAAAGATTACGAGAAGGTGCTACAGTAGAATTTTTTCATCAAAAGATTTCAATAGTATAAGCAAGATTTTTTCCAGTAGTTTGAAATAAGGATTTAAGTAAAACTCAAAGAGAATCTGATAATAAGGGAAAGTTAATGCTGATAAAAAGTTCATGGAAGAAAATGACAACAAAAGGTTTGGCAAAATCAAAGATCACGGGTATTAACTACGGTAAAATTTTGTGTCCAAAATGCAGCAGTTAGATATAAAAGATTAGTAGTTTATATTGATAATTTTTTTAAAAAAATGAAAAGGAAATCTATTGTTAGGAAGTGCCAAAGACATTGTAAATTTTTTTTTAGAGATTTGGACAAAAAAATGTAATAACAAGATCAAATAAGTAGTGTTATGAGGCTAAAATTATGCAGTGTATCTTTTATCATAGAGATGGAAACTTTATGATGAAAAGTTAGTGCAGCAAGATAGGAATAATTTTTTTGGATTTTTTGAATAAGAATAGCTATATTATAGTAGTAGTTAGATAGGAAACTAGAACCTATTGCAATTCACTGGGAGATCAAAGGATGATCCACGATGGTGGAGATGATGATAAAATTCGATAAAAATCTTTAAGTAATTATGAGAATTACTTTGGGTGGCTGTAGAAGGATGAAAGTGACTATAAAAGGGTAGTAAGATGCTAAAAATACTGCTCTAATACTAAGTGTTAGAACCCTTACGGATTCTAAGCTTGGGGTGATCTCTATAGGGGATCGACCTCCTTAGAACGCTATAGGGGTTCCTCCCTCATTAGCTTTCTACAACATAAGCTGAAAGATAATTAATCTATTAATGATTAAAAGAGGGAGAATACAAGCTATTTATAGGGCTTCTAAACCCTAACTCATAATATGACTCCTACTCCAACAAACTCTAACTTCTAATCAACTCCTACTCCAAGTAAAGTAAGACTCATCTTCCACTCAACTCCTATCCCCTACCCAACTCCTAACCAGATGTGACTGGTAGCTATAGGGGTCTCCAGCTCTTAATTTTATTCTTATTCCACCCTAAAGAGAGTCCAAGCTAAGTGGAACTCTCCCTCTCTTGCCCTAGTTGGCCTCTCTTAAGAGGAGGAGGTGACTAGGAGACTCCTATCCCATAAGGACTCCTCCCTAACCCTAGCCAACCACTTCTTTATTAGGGGGTGGTGGCTAGATTAAGGTTTATTATATTCAAGACTCAAATGACCTTGACTAGCATCCAACTCCAACTCCTAATCAGACTTTAGTTTAGCCGAATCCTCACTCTACTAGGATTTGGGCTGATTTATTACAATAGACTCAAATCTTCACCTAGCCGACCTAATGTAAAGTCTAGGTTGGCCAACAAGGTCTAATATAAGGACTCAACTCAATCGACTAAGACCCTAGCTAGATGGCACCGCGACCACCATGAATTGCGGGGGTGCTGTTCTTACCCAACATGGCAACAGCGGAGATGTTGAGAAGGTACAAGATGTTGCCGAATTCTGCATAGGAAGGGTATGTGGTAGCACTAGACAATGCTAAAGTTGAAGAGGATGACAACCTTCTCGAGATGGCAAGCAACGGAAGGGGTGGCGTCATCGAACGAGTGACTCATGCTGCATTTCCCTTTTTACCAAAGTGGTTGGGAGATTGCTATCGTTGAGGGATGGAGTGCGGTAGTATTCGACTAAACATAGCAACTGAGTGTGGTGGTTAGAAGGGAGGGAGAGGAGCCCTCGGTAGAGGAGGCATAATATGAAAGCACGAGGAAGAAGTGGTCGATGACATAAATAGGGGCTGCAGTTGGTATGAAGAGGCAACTAAGCAAGCGATAGTGATGACAGAGATAGGGAAAGCAACACCAAAAGTTATCGAAGGAGAGGAGGAGCGACTACAAGAGAAGTCAGCCATGGAGGATTATAGGGCATCAGCGAGAGATGCAACGATAGCAGAGAGGAGGGAGTCAGGGAAGGGGCAGTAGCTGGAGATGTCGTGGCCGAGGAGGGACTAGAAGTAGTCATCGGTGTTGAAGATGTCGTGGCCAAGGAGGTCGGAGAGCGCAGCACGGGTGATGTTGTTCTTGTCCAACATGGTAGTGGCACCGGGCTTCAGGGGGCAGAGGCCATGGAAGGAAGATGGCCGAAGTTGGTGGAATGAATGAGGTTGGTGGCGTCGAGAAGCTATAGCCTTAAGTGTTGGCCAAAGAGGGAGTGCAAAGGGTCATTGCTGGAGGAGACCAAAAGAATAGTAGAGGGAGCCACAGTTAATATCTTGTTAGGATCAATTAGTACTAAGAGGGGGGGGGGATTGAATTAGTGCAAGTGTAATAGTACTCGTTTAAGAATTTTCTTTTGTAAGTAAAGAGCTAATAATGGAAGCTTCTTTCGATATTTCAATAAAACTGATTTGATAGAAATTGTGAGGATGATGCTTGTAACTTTCTTGAACTAATTAAGAGCCATAAAAAGAAGTAAACAAGATAAGAAAAGAGTACTCACAATTTATAGTGGTTCGGCCTCAACCGGCCTATGTCCACTCCCGAGTCCTCCTTCTTGAGGCAAACCAACGTTCACTGTCGATCCTCTTTGGGTGAAGACCAAACCCTTATACTTGAGCTTACTAAGAAAATAAGATTTATAACTCTTTGATCACTCCCTTACCCCTTTCTTTTTTCTTATAATTTACACAAGTTTTTCACATAATTTTTCCCCCAAATTTGTTGTTTGGAATGCAAGAAAACTTGAGGTATTTATAGACCCCAAGTACATTCAGCTTTTCGGAGCCAAAAATCAAACTCACCTGGAAAGTCCAGGTACGAGCAGTTTACCCGCCGACCTGGGCGGCTCAACCACCCGAATACCAGGGTACGGATGGTTTACCCATCGGAAACTCCACAAAAGTGGTTCCCTTCACATTTTAAATTTCGGCTTGAACATGATGTTCACCAACTCTCTGGTTAACCAATTGAGCTCAACCTAAGCTCAATCAAACCCCATAGTGGACCTGGTTGCATCTTTGAGTTGATTTAGATTCCATCCAAATCACACTCATTTAAGGCTCAATCTTAACCTATGACTTAAAACTATAATCAAAACATGATCACCAAGCTTAATGACCTTACTCCCATAAAACCGACAACCACCGGCTTCTCCAATGGTAAGTCTCACGGTCTTCTTCCGGTGATCTCCCTACGTATTCCTAGCGATCTTCCTGATACATTCAGTAAAGTCCTAGCAAACGCCAGGCGAGCTCCCACCGCATCATCCAATCCTTGGCCTGATCCCTAAGGTTGATCCTGGGTTCATGTCTGATCTATAACTCATCCCGTTATGGTTAAACCTATACGATGCTAAATATGACTTAATTAAATATAATCATAATGGCCAATACATCTATTACAAGACCATCCTAACTCCCAACAAGCTTTTCGGCTACCCCCGATAATCTTTCAGTGAGTCTCGATCTTCTTCTAGTAAACTCTTTTGCGCCATCTTGGCAAGCTTCTGATACCCTCAGCGAGCTCTAGACATACTCCTGGTAAGTTCCTAACTGCATCGTCCAAACCCGGCCCAATGCATGGACTTGACCTTGGCCAATCCTGATTATAATAATCTTTCTATCGTAATTAATATTGCATCAATCAACTCTAATAATATATGTTAGATCAATAACCCATCAATTGATTTGATCATCAAAATCCAAGATTCAACAATCTCCTCTTTTTTTATGATAACAATCAATTGATGACAGGAGTTAATCCTAACTACTCCTAAATCCATGCCACTTAAATGTAAGAGAAACACATACTCTTAAATTCAAGCAATCAACATTCAACATAAATTTCAACACAAATTTGCATCAAGTCATCAAATCATGAGTAAAAAGAATTGTGCACTCATATCTATATCCAAGATATATCAATCCATATCCATATCAAGATATCCATATATTTTAATAATATTATGTGTTATTAATGTATTTATCAATTAATATCATGTGTCATTATTGTATATTTCTCTCTTTTGTTATCAACAAAAAGGTGAAATATATAGCTAATAATTTCAAAGCACATGATGACATTACTCCCCCTTAGTATATGCATTATAAAATTTTCTTCTCCTTTATGATTAATAAGGAGAGAAATAAGGGAGGTGTTGTTGAATATTTCATTATAGAGAAGAACTCTTAATAAATTTTAATAGCAATACTAAGATGAGCTCAAAAGTTCAAGAGATTTAAAGACTTTTAAGCTTTAAAATATAGCAAAAGTCATCTCTTAATATAAAAAGTTATCTCTTATAAATTTCAAATGTGGCACATCTTTAAGTAATTTTTCTCCTTTTTATTGAAAACAATAAGATAAAATTATGGATAAAGTTTTCAAAAATATTATCACAAAAAGGCTTCATTTCATGAAATTTATATTAACAACTTATATATTTTTATGATTTAGCATTTCTAGGTCTCAACCTCAATCTTGTATATATAAAATTTCGAATATAAGCTCAACAAATTTCTCATGTAAATTTCAAGAAAATATATCAAATAAATCTGAACAATAACAACTCATTATCTTAATATAGATTTTCAAAATCATCATTACATGCATAATCATCATACGTAATTTCACATCATCATATCTTCTCCTCTTTGTTATCAATAAAAAGGAGAAGTGCAATTAACAAATTTTTGATATATAAAATCCTAGCAATTTAGCAAAATTTTCATCACTTTAGAATATACAAGCTAGTGAGTTCTTTCTTCTATTTTGAGAAGTGCAAGCTAGCAAATTTTTGTTTACTTTGTAATGTTCAAGCTAGTAATTTTACATCATGCAAGCTAACAAGTTTTGCTCCCCCTTTGTCATTGTCAAAAAGAAGGGATGATTATATAGTGCAAAACTTTTCCCATTACATCGTTTTACAAATCATCACATGAAATATATCAAGAAAAAATAAAATAATGATGAGATGTACAATTCATGAAGACAAAGTGTGACTATTAAAAGACAAATCATAAGAGAAACAAATAAAATCTCTTGATTCATTCATAAGAAATATCAAGTTGTTAAGATCATGATTTGTATAAAAATCACTTTTTAAATAATATGAGAATACATAACAAGAGATTTTAATTCATAAAAGATTTCAAGTTATAATTCCAAGAAATCAAAATCATGATATAGTTAAAGAACTCATTCAATTTCAAATCATTAACTTTCAAGAAATTCAAAGTGATATTGATAGTCTTATTGATCTCTTGAAATGCTAGTGATTTACTTTCTCTACTTTATATGAATAAGAAGGTAGAATCAACGTAGAAAAATGAAAAACATCACAAAATACTCAATTTTGTAGATGTAAATTTTATAGATGTAGATTCTAAAAACCAAGAAAATATCAAGAGCTACCCATGCAATTTAATTTATCTTATGCAAATTTCAAGCAAGGTAGCAAATCAAGCAAATCATATCTCATTTACATTTTGATAATAATCATCATTAATTTCAAAAGAAAACATGATAGTAGATTAAGCTCAAATTGTAAATCCAATATGTTTCATGCATTTAGAAAGTTCTAATTTTCTTTTAAGCACTTGTTCCTCATTCAAATTTATTATATCCAATTTTCTTGGTAATTTTATTTTTCTTTTTTAGTCATTGTCACAAAATATGATGGCATAATTTTTTTTCATCCAGGTTCAAATTTATGCCAAAAAGTATAAGAAGATCATGTCATTAAAGATAAAATCAAAATTTTGAATATCAAAAGACATGATTTCATTTAATATTTTTTCCCCTTTTTTATAAATAATAAAAAATGAGTTTTAGGAGACAATCTCAATCCAAGATAAATCTTTTTAATAAAAAAGAAGAATGTTCTTGATAGAAAAAATAATTATAATTGTTAAGATTATAAATCTTCTTTTTATTAAAAAGAGAAAATCATAGAGATCAATAACATGATTCCCATAACGTAAAAGTCAAGTCAAAAAATTAAGAAAATATTCATGATAATACAAATCTCTTTCAATTTTTAACTTATCACAAATTTAAGAAATACTAATTTTGGTGATAAGTTATGTCATTCATGAGTTTTAAAATAAATCATGTCAAAAAAGATATTAATATCAAAAGATATTCATGAGTATTAAAGATATAATCTAATTTAATAAATCTCCTCTTATATAATAAAAATTTTAGGCGATCAATTTTATAAACAAAATCTTAATACATGAAAATTGTCAAGTTACAAGTATGATGTTACAAAATAAGATATGAAAATATTGGATCTCAACTTATATATGTTATTTCAAAAGATCATTATTTAGATTTATGTTATTGTTTCAAAAATATAAAATTATGATTCATTTATAAACTTCTCCAAACGAACTTAATTATGTAAAGATTTCAAGTTACAATTTTTTAACTTGTCAAGATCATAATAAAATCATCAAAAATATTTATAACATTGTATAGATTCATCAATTTTTTTTAAAATAAAATCATTTAAAAACTTATCCAAAATCATCATAAAAAATCACTTTTTGAAAAATTCAATGAAGGCATTAAATATTATTTTTCAATAGCTAAAGTTCTCTAATCCATTTTTGCCGTTTAAGAGATTCAATAATAATAGTATTATTTTGTCTCTTGTTGAAGAATTAATAGAATAAAAATTCTTTCAAGAATAATTATCTTTTTTTAAAATTTATTTCAAGAATGCAATATCATTTTAAAGTAAAAAAATGTCATATTATCAAGATCAATATAATAAAATATTTCAAATAAAAACTTTGATTTATTTCAGTTCCAATAATTTTTAGACTTAGTGTACTGAGTTACATGCTCATTTCATTCTTATTAAATATATTTTTAATTATAAAAATACTAGGCAACGAAGCATGATTTTTCTCTCCATTTTCTATATTGTTCTATGCTAAAATTTTATCATTCAACACAATCATTCAATCATAGTATTTCAATCAATGTAATATTTAGATCAATCATTCCATAGACTTTGTTAATATTTAAATCATTTAACAATAATCTTTACATTTAAACTAACATCCAAGCTAATGATTTTGAACCTATTATTCAATTATCATCAAAATCTCATTCATGTAAATTTTAACATATTTTTCAATAAATAAGGTTCTTTGGTTTTAATTCATTTTTATATTTGTATGCTCTAGCTATGCATCATCAATATTAATTGTATAATGATGAATCATCAAAAGATTCATTGTCAATATTTTAATTTTGATAATTTTCTTATTATTACTTAGACTAGTGAGTTTTGAAAGAATATTAGATCTCAAGACATGTGTCTTGAGCATCTACTTTCAAAATATAACTTAGTACTCCTAGCCGTGTTAGGAGTCAACTTTATATTATGGGATGTTTTGACTTAGGTACTCATTTGAGTTTAGATCCTTCGTGATATATTCTTTCTATTTTCTCTAATAGCTTAAGATAGTTTATGGTTCCTTTAGGAACCCAAATTAATTTATATGGACTATAATTTTTAAATAAATATTTATAGAATTTATGTCCTAATTTATCACAAAAATTATATTTATTTTTTGGTGGCAAATTTAATGTAGGTCCTTTCACAAACATGGTTGGCTTTTGTTGAATGTTACCAACAAGACCTATATCATATCTTCTATTAATATGACCTTTATTGGCAAGGATCATATTTAATGATTTATTTTTAATTTTAAAATTTTCTAACATTGTCTTAACCATAATATTTTCTTCTTTAATGTTGTCTAGCATTTCATATTTAAACTAGAATTATGTGATGCTAATAACTCATACATTTCATCAACTTTACCAACTAATAAATTATGTTCATGTTTAAGCAAATTAAAGGATTTACTAAGTTTTCTAAATTCATCAAACAAATCATGAGGCATATTTAATAATTCGAAGAAAGAATTGCTTAATGAATTACTAACCTCATCGTCGATGGCCATAAGAGCAAGGTTCTCTACTTCTTAGTTGAGCATTTGATCTTTGGAACTCATCGGTTTCTTGCGTTCATAGCAAGAAGTTTTATCCATCTTTAGATTATTTTTAAGATTCAAGTTCATTAATTTTTTTGGTTCATTTGTCCAAAGTTCATGTCTAGTTCATGTCTAAGGTTCTCATCACTCGAGATTTTACTCGATGAGTCATATGTCATTCTTAGTTCACAATCCTTCATGTTCTTTGGAAGATGTTATTCAAGTTCATTTCTATAGATTATTTTATTTAATAATTTACTTAATTTAGTTGTGCTTTCATGCATCATTTCTAATGCATGCCATATATCAAAAGTTGAATCATAATGAGAAATTTGATCAAATTGATTTTTATCTAAGGCACAAAATAAGACATTCATAGTCTTAGCATTTAAAGAGAAAGTCTTCTTCTCCAAATTATTCATTAGAAGAGAAGATTTTTTAAATCCATTTTTAATAATAGTCCATAAATCAAGGTCTAAAGAAAGCAAGAAAACTCTCATCTGAGTTTTCGAATAAGTGTAGCCCGTCCTATTGAATATAGAGGATAGATGATATAAAAACCCTCTTGAAAGCCAAAAAGAGTCATTCTCTTGGGTGTTAAAATAAATAAGAAAAACATGGCTCTGATACCAATTGTTATGATCAATTGGCACTAAAAGAGGGGATAAATTAGTGCAAGTGTAATAGTGCTCATTTAAAAATTTTCTTTCATAAAGTAAAGAGTTAACAATGGAAGCTTCTTTTGATATTCTAATAAAATTGATTTAAAACTAATTTGAAAGAAATTATGAGAATGATGCTTGTAACTTTCTTGAACTAATTAAGAGCAATAGAAAAAAATAAATAAGGGAAGAAAAGAGCACTCACAATTTATAGTGGTTCGGCCTTAACCAGCCAATGTCTACTTCCGAGTCCTCCTTCTTGAGGTAAACCAGTGCCTACTACTGATCTTCTTTGGGTAAAGATCAAACCCTTACACTTGAGCTTACAAGGAAGATAAGATTTACAACTCTTTGATCACTCCCTTACCCCTTTCCTTTTTCTCACAATCCACACAAGTTTTTCACAGAATTTTTCCCCCAAATTTATTATTTGAAATACAATAAAACTTGGGGTATTTATAGACCCCAAGTGGCTTAAGATTTTTGGACCCAAAAATCAAATTCACTTAGAAAATTCGGGTACGGACGATTTACCCACTGACCTGGGTGGCTCAACCGCCCGAATACTAGGGTATGGGTGATTTACCCATCGTCAGCCGCCCGGAAACCTGGGCGGTGACAGTTTACCCACCGCTTACCAACGGTTTGCTCGCTGGAAACTCCACAAAAGTGGTTCCCTTTACTTTTCAAATTCCAGCTTGAACCTAATGTTGACCAACTCTTTAGTCAACCAATTGAGCTCACTCTAAGCTCAATCTATTAGGAAACCTCAGTGGGAGCATCACATGTGCATCGAAAATCAAAACAAAATAGGTTTTCAACGCAGATCAAATCGTCATGCAAAGATTGGGTCACAAGAAAGCCGCAAAAATGAAAAAAATCACATCATATGAGAGATTATTTTTGTAACATCCCTCATTTCTGAAATATTTATAATAATATATTTTAAATTATTTATAAGGACCCATTTATAAATTTAAGAATTTATTTATTAATTCTCTTAATTAAATAATTTTATATTAAAAGTTGATTGCTAGGGACCTAAGTGTGAAGCTTAAAATTATGAAATAAATTATGAAAGATTCACATTAAGCTAAAAAAAAACATGGTGAAGACATGTGTCATACTACCTTGTTTAAAATAGTGCCACTTGTGGATATGCATAGGTGACACATAAGCACATTATATGCATGTTTATCACCTGTCAACTCATATGTTAGCTTACATAATTAACAATTAGAGAGAAAATTTTTTTGGCTGCAACGTGAACTTGAGGTGAAGAAGAAGAAGAAAGAAGAAAAAGAAGAAGAAGAAGAGAAGGAAAGAAGAAGAAATTCGGAGATTTTGAGATTCTGATATAATCCACACCTTTAGGATTAAAATATTTAAAGGTAAGTGTTCTATCTTCCTCATACTAAAATTTATCTTTATTTTTGCCTTGATTTATGAAGAAAATTCTGAACAAATCCAAAATCTTTTGTTAGCTACCTAAGTATGAATCTGAAATATTTTTAAGATTATGACCTATCTGTCTTGCTCTTATTGTAACTTTTAGTACAGACCTCTGATTTAGATAAAACTTAGTTTCTTCAAAATAGATTCATATATCTTTCTTTTAAACCTAAGTTTGAAGAATTTGGAGTCCATTTTCTAGCCCAAACGTTTATTTTAATTGAGCATATAAAATCTGTAAAATAGAGTTTATAGCTCCTGACCTTTCATCACTATATTGCTTATATCTTCCTCTTGGAGTTCCTGATTTATATAAAACTTAATTTTTAGAAACCAAGCTTATAGATCTTTCATTTGATTCTTAGATTAAAAGATTTGGAGTCCAAATGATTGTCAAAATTTCTATTTTGCTAGACCTTATGGATTTTATAAAATAGGGATTATAACTCCTCACCTTTGGTTACAAAATCATTAATAACTCTTTGCATATACCTTCAATTTATATAAAGCTTATTTCGTTTAGAATTAGATTGATTTATCTTTCCTACAAAACCTTTTTTGAGTAATTTAGAGCATGTTTGATCATCTGAATAACTATATAATTTGCCTTCAGAATTATGCCAAAATAGGGATTGTATCTATTTTGCCTATACTTGCTTCATCCATTTAAAAATTGAAATCTCTAATGCTCTTGTCCTTGGCTTCCTTACATATTAAAATGTATTATGTATTAATTGATGTTACATTATATTATTTTATTTAGGTGTATGTATGATTTATTATTCCGCATGTGCTTCCGATATATGCCAAATTCATTGCTCATGTCCTTTTGTACTCTAGTGTTTGTGGGACAATGTGAACCTTTGTTTAAAATAGTAAAAGAAATTATGCTTAGAGCTCACATGCTCTGTCGACCTTCTGTGATTTCACTCAGACATGGGTGGATGGAGCTCCCAGACGTGGGAGACTTATGTTTGGTGGTCATTCAGTGATAGATGTTCCATATTATGCTTATGGTCCCATTTCGCCCTCTATGTTTTGATATGATATCCAAAGCATTGCTTATGAATTTGTTCATGCGCTTTGGATAAGAATGAAATGAATGTTATGTTTGAATGATATTTGAGCTTTTGTTCGTTACTTGTTCATTTGATAAGCTTTTGAGATTATTCATACACCATTGATATGCTTTCAAAATATATCCTATGCATTTTTGATATGTTTCGAAATATTTTATTTTCTATATATATATTCCAAAATATTTCACACATTATTGATATGTTCCAAAATATCTTATACCTCCTTGATATGCTCTGAAATATTTCATATTCTTATTGATATTCTCTAAACTATTTTATATTTTCATTGATATATTTCGAAATATTTTGTTTGCTATTGATATACTGTTTAACATACTTATGCCTATAATATTCATCCAACTTTAAATGTGACATATGAGCTTAAGTTTGATATTTGTTCCCTTTACATGTTTAGAAGTATTTCATGTGTTATTGATATGCTCCTAAAACTTCATGTCATTGATATATACCAAAATGCTTCTAATTGCTATATATACTTCAATTACCTTTCCAAATTATTATGGATTTAAGTATACTTTGAACGAGATGAACCTTATGGTTGTAAATCTGATTTGATGCTATATATGAAAACTTTTGTATTCCCTACCTTGCACTCTTATATCAGGTTCAATTTGTATACACCTTTCCTTGCCTTGAACCTGTTTGATACTTGATGGGCTTCTTAGCTCACTCTGTTGCTATCTAATCTTCTTCAGGTTAGCTTGTTATTTATTGAAATACTTGATACGGGGCTAAAGTAACAAGAAAGCATGAACTTCTTGGGCTATATCTTAGTTTGATAATATGTTGTCGTTGTATGTGTACACCTTGTGTCTAATGTAAAGTTGTAGACATATTTTGAAGTGGGGTAACTATGTAATGGTCTTTAAGAGTATTCCCTTGTTTAGGATATTGAATGTTAAACTTGTTATATAACATATGGAGTAGTAGTATATGGTTGTTTTTAAAGTCATATAGACTTTATCACATTGGTGGACTTTATGAATGTAGATTATATTTAGCTACATTGGTTTTGGATCGATTTTATGATTCATTAGGAGAATATAAAGAGATTATAATCTGCACAGGTTTCTATGAAAGTAATTGAATGACTCTGCATGTTATTCTTAGTATCCTCAAATGATTATTTGGATCCTAGATGGATTATGTTATTGATAATGTTATCGATCTTTTTAGATTAGAGTCACACCTCTCGAATGTAATATAATTCAGGGGGGGATGGGACTTGGGTGCATGATAAAGATGGTATCAGAGCATGGTTTGAGGATCACTAAGACATACTGATAGATATATTATATTGGGAATATATGTTGAGGTTTAGTAATTTTTTTGAGTGATCGACAAATAAAAAGATTTGAGAGAGGTCTAAGACCGGCGATAAGGAGTCGGATACCAGCCTTAAAACTTCCTTCATATGCTGATGTGGTAGAAAGAGCCTTAATAATTGAAAGAGACTTGGAGGAGATATAGGAAATTGTGGGTAAGAACTATAAGGACAAGCTTATAAGCAAAAGTAAGAGAGTGAATGAATATGAAAATAGTAATAAGAGGGTCAAGATGCCAGGATTAGAGAAGGGAAAGCCACCACAGAGAACTTAGTCATGTGCAAAATGTGGATATAATCATGAAACAAGTAAATATATTTGGGTGACTGGAGCTTGTTTTACTTGTAGGAAACTAGATCATAAAGTAAAGGATTACCCACTGAATAAGAAGGAGCCACTACCACCCAAAATGATAGCCCATACTAGAGTTCATGCCATCACTGAATGGGATTCCCAAGCTTCTAAATCAGTAGTCGAAGGTATTATTCATATTTTTAATAAGAATGCAAAGGTTTTATTTGATCCTGGGTCCAATCTATCTTTTGTTTCACAAACTTTTGCTTGTCACTTAAGCATTCAACCTAAACCATTGGATTATGAGTTGTATGTAACTACTGCAGTTGGGGATACTTTTACATCAAACTTACTTTATCCGTCTTGTTTGATTTTTATTATAGAATATGAACTCCTTGTCTATCTTCATATCATGCTAGTATTGATTGCTATGCAAAAATAATCACTTTTTGCATATTAGATCAGCCTATCTTTTATTTTAATTGTATTAGGCATGACTCACTTCCTTACATAATATCAATGTTTCAAGCTTATCGATTTATGCAAAAGGGTTGTTCTTGCTATATTATGTGTGTAAAAGAGAAGTTAAATCAAGCAGCTCATCTAAATG
Organism: Ensete glaucum; assembly: GCA_021527575.1. NCBI lineage: Eukaryota > Viridiplantae > Streptophyta > Magnoliopsida > Zingiberales > Musaceae > Ensete > Ensete glaucum. The sequence continues at coordinate 42,023,994 of CM038551.1, read as the reverse complement.
AAATTTCGGTAGTTAGAGAGTTCCCTGATGTTTTTCTAGATGACTTGCTTGGATTATCTCTAGATAGAGAGAGTGAATTTGCTATTAATATTGTCCTTGGAACAACACCAATATCCAAGCCTCCCTATAGAATGGTATCACTCGAGCTAGAAGAATTGAGAAAGCAACTACAAGAACTATTAAATAAAGGTTTTATTCGACCCAGCATTTCATCATAGGGTGCTCTAGTACTGTTAGTTAAGAAGGATCGAACATGAAGGCTTTGTATTGATTATAGATAGTTAAACCAAATAACGATAAAAAATAAGTATCCTTTACTTAGAATTAATGATTTATTTGATCAATTGCAGGGTGCATAAGTATTCTCTAAGATTGACTTGAGGTCAAGTTATTATCAATTAAATATCAAGAAAGAAGATATCTCTAAAACTACTTTCAGAACTCGGTATGGTCACTATGAATTTATAGTAATGCCTTTTGGTTTGACTAATGCCCCTGCAGCTTTCATGGAATTAAGGAATAGGATATTTCATCCACTCTTAGATAATTATGTTATCATATTCATTGATGATACATTAGTGTATTCAAGGAATGACCTGGAGCTTGAGGAGCACTTGAGAAATATATTGTCAATACTGAGAGAAAATAAGTTGTATACAAAGTTCAGTAAATGAGTTTTGGTTAAATAAAGATACCATCTTAGGTTATGTGATTTTAGGCAAGGTCATCTCTGTTGATCCAAAGAAAGTTGAAGCAGTAGTTAAGTGGGAAGTACTAATAAATATAACTGAAGTTAGAAGTTTCTTAGGCATGGCAGGCTATTATAGGAGATTTATGGAGGGATTTTCTCGAATTGCTAACCCGCTCACCAAGCTAACTCAAAAGAATATGAGATTTGAACAGGGTGACGAATGTGAACAAAGTTTTCAGGAGTTAAAAAGAAGATTGACTAGTACTCCTATTCTCACAATTCCCAGTAGTAATGAAGGATTTGTAGTTTATATTGATGCTTCAAGGAAGGGCCTTGGATGTGTTTTGATGCAAGAAGGGAAAGTAATTGCTTATGCTTCTAGACAACTGAAGAATTATGAACTAAATTGTCCAACCCATGATTCAGAGTTAGCAGAAGATTTGGAGACATTATTTATATGGGCAGACGTTTAAAATATTTATCGATCATAAGAGTCTAAAGTATATCTTTACTCAAAAAGAGTTAATTATGAGATAACGAAGATGGATAAAACTTTTAAAGGATTATGTTTGTACCATTCAATATCATTTAGGTAAGGCCAATGTTGTAGTTGATGCACTTAGTAGAAAATCTATAAATTTAATGGCTAGTTTGATTGTGAAACAATAGGGATTATTAGAAGAAAATGGTGATAAGAAATCTATTAGGAATGAGCAAAACTCAATGATATTGATGGCCTTTACCCAAGTTCCATCTGATTTCATTCAACAAAATAAAGAGAGATTAGCTACGAGATCCACATTTAAGCCACTTGAGGAAAGAAGTAAAAAAAGGATCAAAGTCTAGTTTTTATGTTTCAGAGGATGACCTGTTGAGAATGGGGAATAGAGTATCTATTTCAGATGACCTAGATATCAAGGATCAAATCCTGAAGGAATATCATAGTTCCAAATTCACCTCGCACCCGAATAGTACAAAAATGTATAAAGATATTTTTCTTGTTGAGTTCACCTACAATAATAGTTACTGATCTGGTATTTAGATGGCTCCTTATGAAGCTTTGTATGGGTGAAAGTGCAGAACACCTATTTGTTAGGAGGAAGTTGGCGATAGGAAATTGTTAGCACCCGATAAAGTGTATGAACTACCAAAAAAATTTAAGTTATAAGAGAAAATCTAAAGACTGCTTAGAATTGTCAAAATAGCTCTGTTGATAATAGAAGATGAGAAATTAAGTTTCAAGTAGGGGATTTTATATTTTTAAAGGTCTCTCCTTCCAAGGGCATGGTAAGATTTGAGAAGAAAGGAAAGTTAAGCTCTAGATTTATTGGACCATTCGAGGTCCTTGAGAGGATTAGTTTTATCGCTTATAGGATTGCCCTGCCACTATCCTTGGGTCGTATCCATGACATACTTCATATCTCAATGCTCAGAAAGTATATTCATGACCCTTCCACATCATTCAGTATGAGCGGATTTTAATTGATCACAACTTATCTTATGTGGAAGAACCTATACAGATTATTGATAAGAAACAAAAGATACTAAGAATCAAATCATTTCTCTAGTTAAAGTGATATGGAGGCATCATTCTATAGATGAAACAACTTGGGAGCTAGAGGAAGAAATGAAGAAAATCTATCCTCATCTTTTTGTCGATGAAGGTATAATAAATTTAGAGGACTAAATTTTTATTTTAAGGGGGGAGAGTGTAATATCCCTCATTTCTGAAATATTTATAATGATATATTTTAAATTATTTATGAGGACCCATTTGTAAATTTAAGGATTTGTTTATTAATTTTCTTGATTAAATAATTTTATATTGAAAGTTGATTGCTAGAGACCTAAGTGTGAATTTTAAAAATATGAAATGAATTATGGTGAGGACATGTGTCACACACTACCTTGTTTAAAGTAATGTCACTGGTGCATGTACATAGGTGACACATAAGCACATTTCATGCATGTTTGCCATCTATTAACTTATGTGTTAGCTTAAATAATTAATAATTAGGAAAAAAATGGGTTTTGGCTGCAATGTGAACTTGAGGTGAAGAAGAAGAAGAAAGAAGAAAAAGAAGAAGAAGAAGAGAAGGAAAGAAAAAGAAGAAATTTGGGGATTTTGAGATTGTGATCTAATCCACACCTTTGAGATCAAAATATTCAAAAGCAAATGTTCTATCTTCCTTATACTAAAATTTATCATTATTTTTACCTTGATTTATTAAGAAAATTTTAAATAATTCTGAAATCTTTTGTTGGTTGCCTAAGAATGAATCTGTAATATTTTCAAGATTATGACCTGTCTGCCTTTTTCTTACTGTAACTTTTAGTACAGACCTCTGATTTGGACAAAACATAATTTCTTTAAAATAGATTCAAATATCTTTCTTTTGAAACTGAGCTTGAAGAATTTAGAGTTCATTTGCTAGCCCAAACATTTATTTTAATTGAGCATATGAAATCTATAAGATAGAGTCTGTAGCTTCTGACCTTTCATCACTATATTGTTTATATCTTCCTGTTGGAGTTCATGATTTATGTAAAACTTAATTTTTTATAAAAGGCTCATAGATCTTTCATTTGATACTAGGATTAAAAGATTTGAAATCCAAATAATTATCAAAATTTTTATTTTTCTAGACCTTATGGATTCTATAAAATATGGATCATAACTCCTGACCTTTAGTTGCAAAATCATCAATAACTCTTTGTAGATACTTTTAATTTATATGAAACTTATTTTATTTGAAACTAGAATGATTTATCTTTCCAACAACACCTTTTTTGAGTAATTTGGAGTATGCTTGGTTATCTAAATAACTTTATAATTTTCCTTCAGAATTATATTAGAATATGGATTATATTAATTTTGCCTATACTTGCTTCATCCATTTCAAAACTAAAATCTTTAATGCTCTTGTCCTTAACTTTCTTATATATCAGAATATGTTATGTGTTAATTAATGTTACATTATATTATTCTATTTAGGTGCATGTATGATTTATTATTCTGCATGTGCTTTTGATATATGCCAAATTCATTACTCATATCCTTTTGTACTCTAGTGTTTATGGGACAATGTGAACCTTTGCTAGAAATGGTAAAAGGAGTTATGCTTAGAGCCTATGTGCTCTACCAACCCCCTATGACTTCACTCAAATGTGGGTAGATAGAGCTCCCAAACATGGAAGACTTATGTTTGGAGGTTATTCAGCGATGGATGTTCCACATTATGCTTATGGTCCTACTTCACCCTCTATATCTTGATATGATATCCAAAGCATTACTTATGAGTTGGTTCATACGATTTAGATAAAAATGAAATGAATGTTATGTCTGAATGATATTTGAGCTTTTGGTCGTTACTTGTTTATTTGATAAGTTTTAGAGATTATTCATACACCATTGATATGCTTTCGAAATATGTCCTATGCATTTTTTATATGTTCCAAAATGTTTCATTTCCTATAGATATATTTTGAACCATTTCACACATCATTGATATGTTCTGAAATATCCTATACCTCTTTGATATATTCTAAAATATTTCGTATTCTCATTAATATGCTCCGAAATATTTCATTTGTCATTGATATGCTGCTTGACATACTTATGCCTATCATATTCATCCAACTTCATATATGATATATAAGCTTAAGTTTGATATTTGTTCCCTTGACATGTTCAAAAGTATTTCATATGTTATTGATATGCTCCTAAAACTTCATATATCATTGATATATACCAAAATGCTTCTAATTGCCATATATGCTCCAATTACCTTTCCAAATTGTTGTGGATTTAAGTATGCTTAGAATGAGATAAACCTTATGGTTGTGAATCTAATTTGATGTTATATGTAAAAACTTTTGTATTCCCTACCTTGCCCTCTTATATCAGATTCAATTTGTATACACCTTTCCTTACCTTGAATCTATTTGATACTTGCTGGGCTTAGCTCACTCTATTGCTATCTAATCTTCTTCAGGTTAGCTTAGTATTTATTGAAATACTTGATATGAGGCTAAAACAATGGGAAAGCAAGAAGTTCTTGGGCTAAATCTTGATTTGACAATATGCTATCGTTATATATGTACACCTTATGTCTAATGTAAAGTTGTAGACATATTTTAAAATAGGGTAACTATGTAATGGTCTTAAGAGTACCCCCTTGTTTGGGATATCGAATGTTAAAATTATTATATAACATATGAAGTAGTAGTATATGATTATTTTCAAAGTCATATAGATTTTATCGCATTGGTGGATTTTATGAATGTAGATTATATTTACTTGCATTGGTTTTGGATCACTTTTGTGATTCATTAGGAGAATATGAAGAGATTATAATTTGCATAGGTTTCTATGAAAGTGATTGAGTGACTCTCCAAGTTATTCTTAGTATCCTCAAATGATTGTTTGGATCATGGATGGATTATGTTGTTGATAATATTATCAATCTTTTTAGATCAGAGTCACACCTCTCGAATGTGATATAATTCGAGGAGGGTGGCGTGGATAGTTTTACCTAGTGAGATCGTATATCCCTTTATTCCAGATCTAGACGGAGAGGATGAAAGAAGTCAAGCATCTTCCTCTTTCGTAGTATCCATACGATGGATCTCTATAGTGAATCTCCTCTAATCTGATTTTGTAACTCTTGCAGAAGGAGGGAGGAGAATAGAAGGGGGAGGCCAAGGCTGCCCGCCTATGAACCATGAGTCACCAAAACCCTAGGGGTGGGGTCCTGCCTTAGTGAGTATTGGATCTTCATCTAATAACCCACTAACCTTATATTATTGGATGTTTATCCAATAATCTCCTTAGGCCTCTAATTGGGTCTTAAATAAGGAACCCATCAGCATAGGGTCTCATCTATGAGAATAGGGTCTAATTGTATCTCCATCCAATCCTCTATTTGCTGAAGTATTTACTATATATGTGTGACCCTCTAGGCTCGATACCGAGCTAGATGTGAGTCGCTCCCATCAGAACTCCTGATATAGTGAATTATTATCTCTATTATAATTTATTCGACTTATCGACTATGGACATACTAGGCCACTATGGCATAATCCCCAGACGGTACATGGGGCTCAAATCCATCAAACTTGTCTATCTATAATTACTATATATCAATAATCTCTCATCCAACTAATATCTCAAAGAATGTATATTGGACATGATACTGTCAGGTCACGTATGCAATCAGTTTGTCTTGCTCTAACCGGATTCTATTAGAGAACTCTTTCTCTCTCAATCCAAATGGCCTTGGCTAGGGATTTATCTGAGCAAGCATATACGGGATATTTCTCTCACGATACCGAGAGTGGATGATCCTTTATTAACACTTAATTATCTTCGTAAGATTAGCTATCAATCTCGATAACCAACTATACTAAATCTGGAACTTTCCAAACCTATAAGTCCGGTGTCTCAAGTCTAAGGACCAAATACACAACTAGGACTATGGAATTGTTGTCTAACATTAGGTATCATTAACTATATAACATTCCATAAGCGGATCAATCAGTGAACTCATTCTCTAATGAGCACTTATACTATATCCGTAGTGTCTCCACACAAGTGGCTATACCAGCTACCTCCATCATATGGATGGGTCCCTCTCGAGTAACTTATAATTAAGATTATTTAGGATTCGTGTTTAAATATGAATCGATCTCATTATCGTGATCTCATCACAATCCGATTTCTATTGCACAAAACCAAGAACATCATAATATATATATATATATATATATATATATATATATATATATATATATATATATATATATATATATGCAACATATAATATAATATGAGAATGTGTCAATAATAATAATAAGTAAAAATATTGCGTAGTGTGTCACATGTACCATCACTCACGTGATTGCCTTGCAGGGCACCTGTAACCAGTAATCTCCCACTTAACCTAAAGTCAATCACTTATGTGTTTGATCCCCATCAGACCCATGTGATGCCCAAATACAATATGAGCTAGTGTTTTCAATAGTGGATCTGTAATGTTATCTTCGGATGAAACTTTTTTCATTGCTATATCTTTTCAAGTCATGATCGCTCTAATCAGATAGAACATCCTCATAACAATTTTATCATACGTGCCATCACTCACATGATTGGCTTGCAGGGCACCTATAACCAGCAATCTTTCACTTGACCTAATGCCAATTACTTATATGTCTGATCCCCATCAGACTCTTGTGACACTTAAATACAATCTAAGCCAGTGACTTCGAAAGTGGATCTGCAATGTTATCTTCGGATGAAACTCTTTTCATTGCTATATCTTTTCGGGTCATGATCACTCTAATTAGATTGAACCTCTTTAGAACAATTTTGATGAGACATGGGACATGGGTTCCCTTGCTAGAGCTATCACCCTGTCACTGTCGTAATATATAGGAATCAACTCCACGTTACTTAGTACAACTCCCATATCATGATGAACTTCTTCATTCATACCCCTTCTTTTGCTACTTCTGTTGTAGTAATATATTCTGCCTCTGTGGTCGAGTTAGTAGTAGTATCTTGCTTATAACTCTTCCAACTTACTGCTTCTCCATTTAGGGTAAAAAAACCTTGAGTTCGACTTACTATCAATAATGTCAGACTAAAAACTGAAGTCTGTGTAGCCTTCAACCTGGAGGCTACCTCTTCTATGTACTAGTAAAAGATTCTTAGTCCTTTCTTAAGTACTTACGGATACACTTTGTACCTTCTAGTATTCTAAGCCTGAATCTACTTGATACTTGCTCGTGACACTCAAAGCATGTGCTATATTAGGTCTGGTACATAACATAGCATACATGATTGACCCTATCGCTGAGGTATAGTATATCTTATTTATGTCTGCACTTTCTTCAGTAGTCTTTGGGGACATACTCCTAGAAAGTGATATTCCATGTCTCATTGGTATGAGACATCTCTTGGAATTCTCTGATCTAAACCTTTTGACAATGGAGTTTATGTACATAAACTGGACAAGCCAAGCATCCTCTTAGATCTATCTATATAGATCTGGATCCTCAAAATATAGGATGCTTTCCCTAAATCTTTCATGGAGAAATTTCTGGATAGCCAACCTTTAATGTGGAGAGCATCCCTATATTATTCCCAATGATTAAGATGTCATCCTTATATAATACCAAAAAGATGATAGCACTCCCACTTACCTTCCTGTACACACAAGGCTCATCTTCGTTCTTAATAAATTTATAAGATCTGATCGTCTCATTAAATCTTATGTTCCAACTTCGGGAAGCTTGCTTCAATCCATAAATTGATCTAAGCAACCTATATACCTTATCTGGACTCAGTTTGGATACGAATCCTTTTAGTTGTATCATATACACCTCCTCCTCGAGGCTGCCATTAAAGAATGTCATTTTTCCATCCAATTACCAGATCTTACAGTCATAGTGTGCTGTAATGGCCAAAAGAATTCTGATGGATTTAAGCATGGCTACAGGTAAAAAGGTTTCATCATAGTCAACTCCTTATCTTTGACGATATCCTCTAGCTACCAGCCTTGCCTTATAAGTCTCCTTTACATTTTCATCTACTCTGATCTTCTTCTTGAAGATCCACTTGCACCCGATGGGTACAATACCCTCAAGTGCATCCATAAGGTTTCAAACCTTATTGGAGTATATGAAATCTATCTCAAAATTCATGGCTTCTCACCACTTCCCCGAGTCTATACTCATAATAGCCTCCTCGTAGGTCTGAGGATTAATAGCCTGAGAGTCCTCTCCACTGATATGTCCTACATATCTTTTAGGAGGGTAAGATACTCTGCTAAACCTACTGTTAGGACTTTAGCTAGGGGAGTCCTAATTTAGTTTTATGGAAGAGGGCAATCATATAAAATCTAAGGGGCATTCATGTAATCCTATCTAGCCGACCCCTATTAAGGAAAGTAAGGAGGCTGACTATGTTAGGGTTAGTTGAGGAAGATACTTCAGGGGAGAGTAAGATGCAAGTTACCTTAATTAACCACCCTTATCCTAGTTAAAGAGGGGTTGGTTAAGAAGGGGATTAAGTTAGGAAAGGATTAGGAAAATAATAAGCAACCGACCACCCCTAGTTAGGTTGGTTGGAAGTTAGAATTAGAGGTGCATTAAGAGTTGCTTAAAGGTAGGAGTCTTAAAGTAGGAGTCATCTTAGGAATTAGGGATTGAAGGCCTATAAATAGCTTTGTAATCATTTACTTTTTATCATGAATAGATTAATCTTTCTTTAGCCAATGGCTTAAGTACCAAGAAGGGAGGAACCCCTATAGAGTTCTAAGGAGGTCGATCCCCTATAGAGATCACCCCAAGTTTAGAATCTTTCTTTAGCCAATGGCTTAAGTACCAAGAAGGGAGGAACCCCTATAGAGTTCCAAGGAGGTCGATCCCCTATAGAGATCACCCCAAGTTTAGAATCTGCAAGGGTTCTAACACTTGGTATCAGAGCAGTATACTTGGCATCTTGCTGCCCTTCCACAGCCATCCATCAGCCCCCCCACAGCTATCCAAAGCAATTTCCACAATTATTTGAAGATCGTCATTGAATTCCGCCATCATCTCCATCACCACAAATCATCCCTTGATCTATCCGTGAATTGCAACAGGTTTTGGTTTTCTACCTTATAGTTATCCTTAATCCAAAAATCTGAAAAAAATATTCCCATATTGCTGCATAAACTTTTATTGCAAAGTTTTCATCTTTACGATGAAAGTTACGTCGTAGAATTTTAATCGCACACCCTTTACCTTTTAAATTGCTGCTGCATTTTTACTAATCAAATTTCTACAAAATCTCTACCACGGATTTATAACTTCCTATCCTTGGATCTCCCTTTAGTTTCATCAAAAATTCATTAAGAGAACCTACTTGTCTTTGACATCTAATCTGCTATAGTTTAGATGTAAAAATCTACTGTAGTACCTTCCTGTGATCTTCAATTTGGCCAAACCTTTTGCTGTAGTTTTCTTTCATGAATTTTTTATTGGCATTACCTTTCCTTTACCAGAAGATTCTCTTTAAGTTTTACTTGAGTCCTTATTTTGAACTGCTGAAAAAAAATCTCATCTATACTGCTGAAATCTTTTAATGAAAAAATTCTACCACAGTACCTTCTCGTATTCCTTGATATTGCCAAAACTTTTGATGCCAATTTCTTCCATAAATTTTTTGATAATATTACCATTTTCTTGCTAGTAGATTCACATTAAGTTTTACTTAATTCCTTATTATGCACTACCATAAAAAATTTTGAAGATACTATTGAAATCTTTTATCGAAAAAATTCTACTGTAATACCTTCTCGTAATTTTTGATTTTGCCAAACCTCTTGCTGTCGTTTCCTTCCATGAAATTTTTGATGATATTATCTCTTCCTTACCAGTAGATTCCCTTTGTGTTTTATTTAAATTTTCATTAAGAATTTTTGGAAAAAAATTATGTCTTCATTGTTGGAATTTTTTTGATGAAAAATTTGATGTTGCACCTTTGTCTTTCTTCTTCTCATTAACCCACTGAAACCTAACTAACTTGCTGCCACCACCTAAGATGTCTTTGGGGCATCCCTTTAGCCTTAAGACACAACCCTCATAACCTATTTTTCTTACCCTAACAACACCCAAAATTATGACCTATCGTAGCCTATCGACGCAGAATCTGTAGCACTACCTTTCAATGTTTTTTGCTGCACCCATATTTGATCCATACCAAAATTGTTTCTGCCACCTACATCATCTTTAGAGCACCCCTCTAGCTTTAAGACGTAGCCATCGTAGCTTTTTTATGATTTCCATAGCCAACCCAAACTGTAGCCTAAACAACAGTCTTCCACAACTACCAAACCTTCCACCGATCCTTATCTTCCGCAACCACCAAAACTTGTCGAACTGATTGCTGTCATCAACAGCAACCCTAAGCCAGCCTTCTAACCCTAAACCTCTGTCATTGAAAATCCCTTATAGCCTCTGCAATAGCCCTAACTATCATCCACCTTGAAGGCGATGCTATACGATGGTACAATTGGCTTGAATATAACTATGGGACTTCGACATAAATACAATTCAAGCACGCACTACTGAACCATTTTAGTCCGACCAAGAATAAGAATATTAATGAACAACTTGCCAAGATCCGACAAACCTCCACGATCCAAGAATACTAAACCAGGTTTGAGGAATTATCTTACTTTGCTCATGATTGGTCTGACAGATAGTTATTAGGGATGTTCATCGAAGGACTCAAGACATAAATTAAATGAGAGGTTAAAGCATGACTGTCTCCCACTGTGAAGGCTGCAATCTCTTTCACCTGAATCTAAGAGAAACGACGAACCAAGATGCTCGAAGGATGAGAACTACTCCTAGACTAGCAACATATAAACTTTCAGCACCCCTTGCTCCTAGTCGTGCTTCGCTGCTAAAGAAATTGATGAGAGAAGAACTTCGCGATAGATCGGCGAAGGGCCCTTCTTGGCACTACAATGAACTTTGAAGCTGCAACCATCACTGTAAAAAAAGGAAGCTTTACATGATAGAACCTATAGAAGAATCTAAAGAAGATGACCTTGAACCTGAGGAGGAGAACACGAAGGAGGACTCACAGTCGGCCGATTTCATGACTTACACTCTAGCCAACCATGTAAACCCATAAGCAATGAAAGATGAAGAATCTCTTAAGCAGTAGTCAGTCACCATCCTCGTCAAGACCAGGAGCCCCAATGACCTTATGAATGGCAAAGTAAAGTAGGTGACCTTACACAGGAAATGTGGGAGTGAAGAAAAGACACAAAGCTTGGAGAAGTTTGCTACCTCTACTAAACCGAGCCGATTTTATCCTACTAGACTGCATGACCTCCGTATGCTGATCTTACAAGAGGAACCACTTGCACATATTTAGCTCTATTATTGTCCACATCCTCATAGGGCTAAAGCTAAAAGGATTATCCAGGAGATGCATGAGACACAAATCATTTGGCCATGATCTTCCCTTACAATGACACTTTATCTCCAAAAGCTTTACCTCTTTGTCTGTAGGGATAAGCTCTTCCTGAAGTGCCACATCCAGCTGAACCAACTATGGGTTTTGATGTAGCACTCCCAGATCTTGGGCTACTTCCACTACCTCTCTCAGGAGTGGACTATGCTGTTCGAAGTCTTCCCTATTAATGATCATAAGAAGATCAGGTCGCTCCAGCAACAGTACCAACATAAAATCTATAATTGGATGGAGATAAAAATTCTAAAGGAACAAGAGGAAGGCATCACATGTCCACCATCTATGGGGCCTTCACAACCACGATGCCATCTATATTAGTCTTAGCATAACCAAATCAAAATAAGGTGTTTGAAATTGAAGTAGACAAAATAGGAGTTGAGATCGGCACCACCCTCTTGCAAGCTAACCCACACCTAATCTGCACTAAGGCTCTCCTTACATTTCACATGATGCTTTTGATATATAAAGGAATACTAATTACTACTAAAATTTGAAGTCTGGTATAATATAGGTCAGTAGTACAATGGAGAGATGAAAACATGCTTAGTAAAATTATAGCTTCTACCCTCCTCGGACTCAGAATGGGCTCACACCACTAGGAACATTATCAAAGAGCAGTAATTATTCCAAAAGAATGCTCAGTTACTATTTAAAAACAACCAAGTTATAGCCCATACAAGGAAAAAACAACCTCCCAACAAATATCGAAGTAGAAGAAAGTTTATTATTAAATATCAAGTTTTCCTTTATCTCCAGCCCTACCAACAGAAAATTTAAGCCTCAAAGAAGTGGTCCCCTTGCTACTTTAGCCTATACAAAATTGGGGATTATAATAGAGACGTGACTTATGGATCAGATTAGTATATTCATTTAAAAATACAATTGATCCTCCAAGTATATCATCATAAATGAAAGTTTAGAGACGATAACTCAACCCTAACTTATCCACCTGACACCCAAGTTGATGAGGAGGCAGCAATTCAACTAATGATTGCTTGGGATCATAGGATCATGATGCACCACCATCTAAATACTACTACTCCTAATGGAGAGATACAAGATAATATTAGACCGTCGGACTAGATTGCGCCTACTGAAGATACCACAAGGAAGCTTCAAAGAGAATTACAGATCGAGACCCAAAGTTTATGGAGCCTCGGCCTTGAGGACAAGGCTGATTTGAAGAGGGCGGGTCTATTAGGACTCTAGCTAGGGGAGTCCTAATTTAGTTTTATGGAAGAGGGCAATCATATAAAATCTAAGGGGCATTCATGTAATCCTATGTAGCCGACCCCTATTAAGAAAAGTAAGGAGGCTGGCTAGGTTAGGGTTAGTTGAGGAAGATACTTCAGGAGAGAGTAAGATGCAAGTTACCTTACTTAATCACCCCTTATCCTAGTTAAAGAGGGGTTTGTTAAGAAGGGGATTAAGTTAGGAAAGGGTTAGGAAAACAATAAGTAACTGACCACCCCTAGTTAGGTCGGTTGGAAGTTAGAATTAGAGGTGCATTAGAAGTTGCATAAAAGTAGGAGTCTTGAAGTACTAGTCTTCTTAGTAATTAGGGATTGAAGGCTATAAATAGCCTTGTAATCATCCACTTTTTATTATGAATAGATCAATCTTTCTTTAGCTAATAGCTTAAGTACCAAGGGAGGAACCCCTATAGAGTTCCAATGAGGCTGATCCCCTATAGAGAGCACCCCAAGCTTAGAATCTGCAAGGGTTATAATATATGCGTAAAGTTAGAACTTGCGTTTTAGGTACCTGAACAGACTCAAACTCTAGAATGATGCTTGAGCTAGGTTCTCCAACCTCATTTAATTCTATCTCACTCCCACTGTTTCCACCAATAATGTGTTCCTTCTCAAAGAACATAGCTCTTTTGGCAGTAAAGACCTTTTGGTCCTCGGGATGATAGAAATAATACTCATAAGTTTCCTTGGGGTATCCCACGAATGTGCATTGTTTTGTCCTTAATTCTAACTTATCAGGGTTGTGTCTTCTAATGTAGGCAGAACAGCCCCAAATCTTAATCATCTTAAGATCGGGCTTCTTTCCTTTTCATATCTCATATAGTATAGACACTATCGACTTTGATGGAACTCTATTCAAAAGGTAAACTGTAGTCTTTAGGGCGTCTCCCTAGAATGAGATGGGTAGGTCAGTGAAATTCATAATGGATCACACTATGTCTAACAGTATGTGATTCCTCCTTTCTGTTACACCATTGAGCTGAGGTGTATAAGAAGTGTCCACTGGGATAGAATCACATTGTCCTTGAGGAAATAGATGAACTCTATACTCAATCTCCTCCTCGATCTGATCGAAGAGTCTTAATACTATCTCTAATCTGGTTCTCGACTTCATTCTTATATTCCCTAAATTTCTTAAATGTCTCGGACTTGTACTTCATCAAGTACACATGTCCATATCTAGAGAAATCATCAGTGAATGTAATAAAATATAAGTAACCACCTATAGCCTGAGTCGACATGGGACCATATACATCACTATGTATAAGTTCCAATAACTCAATAGCTCTCTCTCTAGTTTCATTAAAAGGAGAGTTGGTCATCTTCTCACGAAGGAAAGGTTCACAAGTTGCATATCACTCATAGTTAAATCTAAGTATCAATCCTTCGGTAACTTTTGAATTATTCCCACATGTATATGACCTAGCCTACAATGTCATAGGTAAACATTATTCACCTCACCTCTTTTCCTCTTAGACTTATTTATATTCATGATATATGGAGAAGTATATAATACATATAAGCCATTTATAAGAGTCCCTCTAGTGATGATCTTATCATCTATAATTATTGAACAACTATTATTCTCAAAAACTAATTTATATCCACTAATTGTCAAACTACTTATTACAGGTGCCCTGCAAGCTAACCACGTAAGTGATGGCATGCGTGACATACTATGCGATCTTTTTTCTTATGATTAATATTACCATATTCTCACATTATATTATATGTAGCATATATATTGTGATATCATTGGTTCTATGTAATAGGAATCGAATCGTGATGAGATCATGATAATAAGATCGATTCACCTTTAAACATAAATCTTAAATAATCCTAGTCATAGGCTACTCGAGAGGGACATCGAGATAATCGGATAGATTAGTGTACTATATACCCATCCATATGATGGATGCGGCTGGTCTCACAGCCACTTATGTGGAGACACTAAGGATTTAGTACAGGTGCTTATTAGAGAATGAGTTTACTGATTGATCCGCTTATAAAATATTCCTCTCGTGATACTGAGAGTGGATAATCATCTATTGGTACTCAATTGCTTTCGTAATATTGGCTACCAATCTCAATAACTAGCTATACTATATCTGAAACTTTCCAAACATATAAGTCTGGCATCAAAGAAAGGAATACTCATATAAGGAATCCTTGGTATCTCAAGTCAAAGGACCAGATACACAATTGAGACTATGGAATCACTATCTAACATTATGTGTCATCAACTATATTCTCTGGTAGAATCCGATTAGAGCAAGACAAACTGATTTTGTATGTGACCTGATAGTACCATGTCTAATATACAGTCTCTGAGATATTAGTTGGATGAGGGATTATAGATATATGGTAACTGTGGACAGACATGTCCGATGGATTTGATCCCCCTGTACCGTTTGTGGACTTTGGCATAGTGGCCTAGTACGTCTATAGTCGATAAGTCAAGTGAATTATTATGGAGATAATAATTTTCTATATTAGAAGGAGTTCTAATAGGAGCGACTCATGACCAGCTCACTATCGAGTCTAGAGAGTCACACACAAATGGTAGATGCTTTAGCGAAAAAAGGATTGGATGGAGATCCAATTAGCCCATATTCTCATTACATGAGACCCTATACTGATGGGCTCATTGCTTAAGACCCAATTAGAGACCTAAGGAGATTATTGGATATAGATCCAATAATGCAAGGTTAATGGGTAATTGGATGCAGATCCAATACCCACTAAGACAGGAGCCCTAGGATTTTTTTGTGGCTCTCTATAAATAGGAGGGGAGACTTATGGTTGATAGGTTGTAGCCTTGGTCTCCCCTTCCTATTCTCCTCCCTCCCTCTGCAAGAGTTGTAAGATTAGATTGGAGGAGATTCACTGCATAGATTCATCTTGTGGATACTGCTAAAGAGGAAGATGCTTGACTTCCTTTGTCCTCTCCATCCGAATTTAGAATACAGGGATATACGATCTCATTAGATAAAACAATCTCTCATATGATACAGTTTTTTTTTATTTTTGTGGCTTTCTCGCAACCCAATATTTGCACAATGATTTGATTTACGTGGAAAACCTATTTTCTTTTAATTTCCACTACACATGCAATGCTCCGGTTGAGGTTTCCTAACAGTGGTATCAGAGCCAAGGTTTTCATACGAAAGATTGATTTTAAACTGTGTATGATGAGATTGAATCACGTAGAATCATTCTACACATTCTTGCTGCAATTTTGCAGTAAACACAGCAACTAAGGGCGGTCAGCCATGGCCAGACCCCTTGTAGGGATGGTCGACTATGTCCAGGTCCCTTGTAGGGGTGGCCACCCATGGCTAGGTCGGCTGCAGGGGCAGCCGGTTGTGGCCAAGGCTCCTTGTAAGGGGATGGTTGGATGCTTGTATGCAGCCGCCCGCATGGGTAGCAATCGCCCGTGGGTACGACTGATTACGACCAGCCATGATATGCCCTCGAGAGACTCAACTAACCATGATATTCAATTAAGTCATCACGATCGTTACAAGATGAGTCTGATTTGATGATATGCCCTCGAGAGACTCGACCAAGCATACCATGTCCTTAGGTCACCGGTGACATCTCAATATCGCAGGCAAGAACTCGATCACGTAGATAGGTGAGCCTCGAGGGACTTGACCAACTCAACCTATATCGTGATTCAATTTTTTCCTATAACAATGGAAGGTCACATGGGTCAATCTTATTATTTCACGCTTATCGACTTAATATTATCATAAGAGGGGTTTTTATTTCATATTGCTCTCCTAATATGTCGTGTCATACACATACATATTTAATATATATCTACATCGTATATAAATATATATATATATAGTAGGTGTATAGCATATCACATATGCAAGTCACATCGGATAATCATGAGTCATCACTTAATATAATTAAACTTGAGCCGATAGATCTAATCACTTATAGTAGGATCTATATGTGCATCGACGCATCTCCATGCTTTGTGATCATTGATCTCGTCCTCATTTATTCCGTTAGATCGTCATATTACCATGCATCGTGATCTCCCGTCATGACATCAGGGGTCCTGTTGTCACCTTTATGCTCCTGTCGTGCCTCTCCATATAATTACAAATAATCATAGTCACGTAGGCCCGACAATAAATGAGAAAAACATAGGCTCGTAGGCCTTAGTAATAATAATAATAATAATCACAATTACACACATCACAATGCATGGCTCATGATCATCCATCCATATCATACATCACATGTACACATCACATCATATGTAGGATTACTAGATATATACTAATTAATTAAATTATTTAATTAATTATTTTTTAGAAATCAAGATATGCTCAAAATTTTCATAACTGTTAAGGGTATTCTTAGAATTATAGATAAGAGGACAATCCTTGGGATTTCTAGAATTGTTGAAGGCATTTTTAAAATTCTATGCATAGGACAGAGTTTAAAATTTCTCAAATTTTAAGGGGTAGGATCATCCTTTTCTCAAAAAGGTGCCCTAGCCCTCTCCCCTCACCCTCACTACGTCGTCGCAGTTGCCCTTGCGTAGCCGGCGACTTCCCTTGCCCACTAGTAGTAGCCCTACTAAGGGGCAACCAACCCTATGGTCGGCACTGCCGCTGGTGGCGGCGCCTTGCAATCAATCACCCCTATGGGCGCCATGCGGTTGTGCCCATAGCCGCCCTTGCTAGGTGGTTGCACCGGCGGTACTGCAGGTGTGCTGTTCTGGGTGGCCGCTGTGCCGCAGCGATTGCTGTCTGTCTCAGACGCTCGCGGCATCCTACCTGCAGGAGCCTTGGCTATAACTAGCACCTCTGCAAGGGGCCTAGCCATGGCTGGCCACCCCTACAAGGGGTCTGGCCATGGTTGGCCATCCCTCCTCGTTGCGTTCACTACAAAAATATAGCAAGAATGCGTACAACGATTCTATGCGATTAAATCTTATCACACAATTTAAAATCAATCTTTCATATGAAAACCTTGGCTCTGATACCACTATTGGGAAACCTTAGTAGGAGCATCACATATGCAGTGAAAACTAAAACAAAATAGGTTTCCCACATAGATCAAATTATCGTACAAAGATTGGGTCGCTAGAAAGTCATAAAAATCGAAAAAACTGCATCATGTGAGAGATTGTTTTACCTAGGGATATCTTATATCCTTGTATTCTAGATCCAGATGGAGAGGATGAAGGAAGTCAAGTGTCTTCCTCTCTAGCGATATCCACATGATGGATCTTTGTAGTGAATCTCCTCCAATATGGTCTTGCAACTCTTGCAGATAAGGGAGGAGAATAGGAATGGGAGGCCAAGGCTGTGCAGCCTATCAAGCATGAGTCTCCCCTCCTATTTATAGAGAGCCACCAAAACCCTAGGGGTCCTGCCTTAGTGGGTATTGAATCTCTATCCAATAATCCACTTACTTTACATTATTGGATCTTTCTCCAATAATCTTCTTAGGCCTCTAATTGGGCCTTAAGCAAGGAGCCCATCAATATAAGGTCTCATCTAATAAGAATATGGGCTAATTGGATCTTCATCCAATCCTCTATTCGCTGAAGCATCCACCATATGTGTGTGACCCTCTAGGCCCGATACCAAGCTGGCCATGAGTCGCTCCCATCAAAACTCCTTCTGATATAGTGAATTATTATCTCCATAATAATTCACTTGGCTCATCGACTATGGACGTACTAGGCCACTATGCTATAGTCCCCAGATGGTATAGGGGGATCAAATCTATCAAAGTTATCTATCTACAGTTACCGTGTATCTATAATCTCTCATCCAACTAATATCCCAGAGACCGTATATTGAACATGGTACTGTTAGGTCACATAATCAATTTGTCTTGCCCTAATTAGATTCTATCGGAGACTCTTTCTCTCTTAATCTGAATGACCCTGGCCAAGGATTTGTCTAAGAAAGCATATATAGGATATTCCTCTCATGATACCGAGAGTGGATGATCCTTTATTGACACTCAATTGCCTTCGTAAGTCTAGCGTCAAAAGACTTACAGATAAACTTTATAAACTTTGTAAATAAGGCATTCTTGGTATCTCAAGTCTAAGGACCAGATACACAACTGGGACTATAGAATTGTTGTATGACATTAGGTATCATTAACCATATAACATTCTATAAGCGGATTAATTGGTGAACTTATTCTCTAATGAGTACCTGTACTATATCCTTAGTATCTCCATATAAGTGACTATGAGACCGGTTGCCTCCATCATATGGATGGGTATATAGTACATCAATCTATTCGGTTATCTCGATGTCCCTCTCGAGTAACCTATGATTGAGATTATTTAGGATTTGTGTTTAAAGGTGAATCGATCTTATTATCATAATATCATCACGATCTGATTCCTATTGCACAAAACCAAGGATATCACAGTATATATATGCAACAGATAATATAATATGAGAATATACCAATAATAATAATAAGCAAAAAGATTGCACAACGTATCACACGTGCCATCACTCACGTGATTGACTTGCAAGGCACCTGTAACTAGCACAATCAAACCCCATAGTGGACTCGGTTGCATCTTTGAGTTGATTTAGATTCCATCCAAATCACACTCATTTAAGACTCAATCTTAACCTATGACTTAAAGTTACAATCAAAACATGACCACCAAGCTTAACGACCTTACTCCCACAAAGCGGCAACCTCCGGCTTCTCTAGTGGCGAGTCTTACGATCTTCCTCTGGTGATCTCCCGGCATGTTCCTACAGATCTTCCCGATACCTTTGACGAAGTCTTAGCAAATGCCCGATGAGCTCCCACCGCATCGTCTAATCCTTGGCCCGATACCTAAGCTTGATCCTAAGTTTATGTCTGATCTATAACTCATCCCATCATGGTTAAACCTGCACGATGCTAAATACGACTTAATTAAATACAATCATAATGGCCAATACATCCATTACAAGACCATTCTAGCTCCCGACAAGCTTTTTCTCTACCCCCAATAATCTTCCGATAAATCTTGATCTTCTTATGGCGAACTCCATTATGTCATCCTGGCAAGCTCTTGATACCCTCGGCGAGCTCTCGACGCACTCCTGGCAATTCCCAACCGCATCGTCCGAACCCCGACCCAATGCATGGACTTGACCTTGGCCAATCCTGATTGTAATAATCTTTCTATCATAATTAATCCTGCATCAATCAACTCTAATAATATATGTTAGATCAATAACCTATCAATTAATTTCATCATTAAAATTTGAGATTCAACACACCTACAACCAAGCGCCTGAGATGAATATGGCAGGAAGGCGGATGGTGGCGACGGTAAAAGAGAGGAGGAGGGGCTAGAGACTTTGATGGTGCCGGTGGGGGAGCAGGAGAGGGGTCGATTTCGTAGTGGAGAAACCATATTGTTTATGAAGGGGATGAGATTGCTGAGGAGGGAGTCAGGGAAGAGGTAGCAGAGTAGAGGGGCTGCGACTACATGACCTGCAAGTGGCAGATGAAGGTGACAACAGCAACAAGATATGGTGTGGCTTCTTCTCTGCACCTTGATCAAAATTTAAGATGAGAAAATATTAATTCATTGATATTCACACCCTTATTTATATAGGTTAGAGAATGAGATTTACTTTAAAGATTAGATAGAATTATCATCTAAATACTCTGTCAAGATTGAGATCAGATCTTTTGTTGGAGATTAACATATCTTCTATCATCATCTAAATCCTCTTATTGTCATCTTTCATCCTCTTAATGATCATCAATCAAAGCCTCAATCAACTTTGTAGTACTTGCCCTTTTACTAGGTGGGTAGCTTCTTCACCATGGGCCAGAGAAAGCAAGGTGGCTTGAGGCAATTAACAAATGCATGAAGCAACAAAGAAGGGTCAGCGATATGTTTTACCTTATTGATTAAGGTGCATATGATAGAACCCCAAAAGGAGCTCTATAGATTTTGATCCTTGAGGGGGATCAATCCTTGGAATGTTGTAGGGGTTCCTCCCTCCTAGACTCTGCACAAGGCTAAAATAAAATTGATAATTGCTTGATTCAAGAGGGGGGGTGGCTACATCTTTAAATAGGGATCAAAACCTTATCCTAAGGGGGTGCTTATTTAAGTAAAATTATCTCTTTACCCCTCCTATAGTCGACCTGCCTTAATAGGAACAAGGGCCGGCTAGGTTGGCTCTATACCCGACCTAAGCAGGGGAAAACCTTGGCCGACTAACCCAGTAAGGGAGGTGATGGCCACTAAGCCCTAAGGGCTAATCTAAACCCTAGCCATACTCTTTTGTAAGATAGGAGTGACTTTATTACAATCTAACATGGTTTTATTGACTACTTCTTAAGGAGATTAGGACTCAACCCTACTGGAGTCCTATCAAACCTGCCCTCTTAATCAGCCTTGTCCTCAAGGCTGAGATTCCATTAGCTTGGGGAATCGGGTCTTCAGCTCCTCATATGATTCTCATGCTATCATCAATTGAACTTTGGCCTCCTCATCAGCTGGGTGTTAGTTAGAAGGATTTGGGATGAGCCATCTTCTTTAAATTTCCATTTGAGGTGGGATACCCGGTGGATTAATTGTAATCTTGATCTTGTGCGCGAATCTGATCTCCAGGTTAGGGCTCCAATGTGGTCTTCAATTTTGTAATGCATAAAGAAATAGGGAGACCACTTCCTTAAGGCTCGAGTTTCCTACTGATCGGGCTGGAGGTGTAAGAAAACTCGATCTTCAATTTTTCGTCCATTCTGAATTTTGTCAGGAGGCCATTTCTTCTTTGCATGTACTGGCATGAGCATGGATTGTAATTCTTTTGGGCTTACTCCTCTTTTATGCCATGGACCTATATCTAGTCAAATTTTAAATTTGGTAGCAATGAGTATCCCCTTTAAAAATCTCATATGAAGTGTGGGGGAAGCCTTGGTTTGAATTAAGAGGTGACCATCTGGATGTGTGTGCTCTAAGTACGAACACATTGCCATGTTCATGTAATACTAACATCGATATATATGGCATTATGGCTGTGGTGGTCATGTGGATGCCTTTCACCTATTCCTTCTTACGATCGTGGTTCATGGATCCGAGGACATCATCAGGGAAGACTTTTAATATCATGATCCACTCCTTGGTGAAGTTATGAAAGTAGCCTGAGATGAGGGAGCACTACATTAGAACCCAAGTTGGTTCAGCTGAATATGACACTTAAGGAAGAGCTTATCAATGCAGACAAAGAGGCAAAGTTTTTAGAGATAAAGTGTCATTGCAAAGAAAGGTTATGGTCAAATGATCTGTATCTCTTGTGCCTCCTGGATAATCTTTTTAGCTTCGATCCTCTGAAAATGTAGATAATAATATGGTTGAATATGTGCTGGTGGTTCCCCTTATAAGACCAACATATATGGGTCATGTAGTTTGGTAGGAAGGAGTCAACTCGGTTCAGCGGACGTGCTTGAGATTTTAGCGAGCTTCTCTAAACACTGTGTCTAGATCATTTTTTTCTTTATTCTCTCCTTTCCCACATAAGGTCACCTATTTTCTTTTGTCATTCAGAAGGTCGTTGGAGCTTCTGATATCAGCGAGGATGATGATGGACTAATGCTTGATGAAGCCATCAATGTCCAATATTTATGGTGGAGCATGAAAGGTGCATATAACTGATTCTAGTTTTTCTTTCATATCCTTCTCCTCAGACTTGAGAGCTATATCTTTGAGTTTGGATTATTCAGTGGGCTCAACCAATAGAGGTCTCTCTTTTTTACAATGGTGGTCACGGCTCCATAATTTATTACAATGCCAACGTAGGCCCTTTACCGATCTGTCATGAAACTCTTCTCTTGTTAACTTTTTCAGTTGAGGTGACCAACTGGTTGTAGATGGGGCTGAGAGTCTCTGTGCTGCTGGTCGTGCGGCAGCTTTGGTCCTCTGAGCATCTTGGTTCAGCATGTCTTCGTGTAGTCATGTGAAGGAGATAGCTGCCTTAAATGTGTATGGTTGTCAAATTTAACTTCTTCTTGAATCTCCGGCTTTAAGCTCTTAATGGAAGTCCTCAATATCTGGTTTTTAGACCAATCACGAGTTTGATTAGTTAATCTTTCAAACTTGATTTGGTACTCTTAGATGGTAGAGGTTTGACAGATCTTCGTTAGTTTTTTGTCAAGGTTCTTGTAATTGATTGGTGCTGAAGGTATATGCTTTTGGTTGGGATGTGGCTCTCATGCTCTAAGCATCTTGATTGAGGTACCCTTCTTGAAGTTGTACAAAGGAGATCGACATCGTCAAGGTGTAGGGTTGCCATATCTTATCCTTGCTTCCTATCTCTAATGGTTTCCCTTTATAATCAGAATTTACTTCATGTTGTTATCTTCTTGGGCTTGGTGATCGGCCCAATTTAAACTCCTCGAAGAGAGCATGTAATTTAGCATCCATACAAGTCTTAAAAGCCTCCAATTTAGCTTCGAATAAGCCTAGTGATGTCATGACGTAAGAATCTCCAACCTGTCAAACAAATCGATTGAAAAGTGTAGCTGTAATTTTCATGTTGAAGACAGTGAATGACAGTAATGTCGGGACTGCGGGGGTGAAGTCTCCAAGTGGAGGATGGCTACTAAGGGTAGCAGCGACGGTGGAGGAAGAAGAGGGTAGCAGAATGTCGCGTTGCATGTGACTTCATGGCTACAAGTGGTGTCGCAAAAGAAGGCAAAGCAGGAGGAAGACGGGGCAGCGATGTCCATGGTTATTATGGAGGAGGGCAATAGTAGTATGGAGCAAGATATGGATGTTGTTGTGTTTAATTTGTTGCTGGCCACGATCAAGATAGTTGGCAGCGAACGATTTTTGCTAGTTGTGATGTAAACAAATTATAATAAAAGATCACTGTTGGTAGCTTTTTATCGCAAGGATTGCTACTGGCTGCGATCAAGGAGGATGGCGGTAAGAGGTCGTTGTTGGCAACATTGGCTAGCTAAAGATGCGTGCTGTAGTTGAAGAGATAAGGGAGATTGGGCGGGTGAAAGATTGGTGGACCGAAAGCTTTGGTTTTTGGGGTACGATTTGTAGCTATTTTGAGTGTGATTTGGGGCTATAGTTTTATGGAGTTTAGGCTGCAAATTGATGTGGTTTTAGGGCTGTGATAACAGTAGATGAAGGTTAGGGAAATAGATTTTAGATCTGGGATAGATGGCAGCAAAGGTAGGTGTATCGGTAAGGAAAGTTGGCTGAAAATATAAGTGGATCGATAAGGAAGTAGGATACGGTTAGGGCTGATTTGGGTGGCTATTTGGTTTCGATTTAGAGTAGGGTTTTGAAGGGTTTTTAGTAAGGAAGGTAGGATTAAGTGATGAGGAAAAGAGAGTCTAAAATTCCAAAAAAAGAGCACTCAAATCCAATAGAATTCGATAAAAAAAGTGCGACGATGTGCAATCCTACCGAACAGATTTTACGTCAGAGAAATGAAAACTTCTCAACATAATTTCTAAAGGAAAGTTTAAGAAAATTATACATAAACCCCTGTTTAGATGCTAGAAATACTAGTAAAAAGTTTGGTAAAATTTTGGCAGCGTTACAATAGGGAAATAGGGCAAAAGACAAAAGGTAGATCCTTCATTGTAAAAATTCTAGAACTACATGTTGGTGAATAACTACACAAGAAAACCAGTTCTAGAAGGAATTCTTTTGAGAAATAAATTCTAGATGAAAGCCAAGTTGATCTTTGGAATTATATAAAAATTTCGGCCAAAAAGGATGAATAAAAGTTTTGTTTCAAGAGTCTAATAGACGAAAGGCAGATTTTCTATCATAAAATTTCAGCACTGCATAACATAGGTTCGTAGTGCTATAAGTCCAAATCTAGAAGGAGTTTTTTTTATGAGATTGGTCTTAGATTTAAGCTAAGATAATTTACAAAATTATATAAAAGTTTTAGCCAAAAAGGATGATTAAAAGTTTAGTTCCAAGAATCAATAATTAGTTAAAGATTTCTGCAGTGTTTCACCTTCACAACGATGATAACTTTTACGATGGCAAAATTTTGTAGCAAAAAAATTTTAGAAAAACTTCTCTCACATATAAGATAGAGGAATAGCAGTAACAAGAGGTGTGGGATTTGGAGTTTTTACCAGATCTTTGATGTTGACGCAGAGGAAGACAGTAGATTGATGGATCTGCGGCTTGGTGGGCGACGATGGAGGTGACATCAAAAGCAATTGTAGGAATTACTTGGGAAGGTGGAGGCGTGGATGATGGCTACAGGGCAGCAAGATCACTGCTTTGAAACCAGACGATAGAACTCCAAAAGGAGCTCTATAGATTTTGATCTTGAGGGGGATCAACCCTTGGAACGCTGTAGGGGTTCCTCCCTCCTAGACTCGGCAAAAGATTGAAATAAAATTGATAATTGCTTGATTCAAGAGGAGAGGCGGCTATATCTTTAAATAGGGATCAAAACCCTAGGCTAAGGGGGTGATTGCCTAAGTAAAATTATCCCTTTGCCCCTCCTATAGCCAATCTGCCTTAATAGGAACAAGGGGCAGCTAGGTTGGCTTTATAGCCGACCTAAGTAGGGAGAAACCCTGGCCGACTAACCTTAAGGGCTAAACTAAACCCTAGTCATACTCCTTTATAAGATAGGAGTGTCTTTATTACAATCTAGTAAGATTTTATTGACTACTTCTTAGGGAGATTAGGACTCAACTATGTTGGAGTCTTATCAGTATGACAAATTTTTATAGGGTTTCCTCCCCCTCCTACTAAAACATTTGCAAATAGAGAAAAGAATCATTTTAGGTTTGAAGGCCGCAATGTGCTCTATAATATACATTCTATTACCATAGGTCTCCAAGTTCGGAAGAAATTTCTTTGAAGTCCATGAAACCTATATAAGATAGATGGAGGGGGCACCGAGTGTGATCAGATGACATTGTTATCGATAACAATGACAATGGTACTTAGTGGAGTTGGTAACAAATATGAAATAAGATGTTCTGAGAAAAAATAATAATAATATCTATAATATAATGATTATAAATAATAAAATAAATATCTATTAATTTTTTAATAGTAATCTTCTATCTCTTTGGACGATGGGGAGGGTGTACATTTTTCACAACAGTCGTCACAAGCTGTTCAATTAGCTAATGCATCTGTGTCTATCTAAATAACATCATATATGATGGCAAGTGATAGTCTCCGTCAGAACATATTACAATATTCTATATCAAAAGCATACAGTACACAACTTCGTGACCTTCCAGCCTACTACAAGTAAATTGGAGGTGACAGAATGTAATTTATGCCCTTCGCCCCACAGACACACTAATGAAGAAACATGTCAAAGAAAGCACAAACTTATATATGCTTAGCTTAAGCTGATGTCCAGGATGAGCTGCTCCATTGTTGTCGGATTACCGAACAGAAACGATTTACCATCAGATGTACCCATGTTCGATGCTCCTCTAAGTAACATCTTTAATAGTAAAGCGAACCTGGGAGAGAAATAGTTGGAAACAATTACTGAACTCTCGTGAGTCATTTAGATAAACACCTTCTTAGAGAGGTGTATTACCTTGCCACCATTCACCTCTTGTAGCAATGTTGGAATTGCCCGAGATATTCTCTCCATGAGTCTTATAATGCTACATATTAAGAGGAGCAGATCAGTCATTAATGAGAGAACTTTTTGTGTAGTTTTTTATCTGTCACGGAACTCACATTTATAGGATTCACACAAGTGTTGGTGTCTGAAGAGGTCGTATAGAAATCTCGAGCACCATAGTGCACAGATGACCCGAAATAGGCAAATTCTGTGGACTCATAAGGATAGATCCCTTCCTTGATGCTTTTACTTGGACCGACCTTCTTTTGGTTTTCTGTAAATGCATGTTTGATCAGTCCAAATACAAATTATCATTAGCATGCAGATGTGAAAAGCATTATTAGCAAAAGGGATGCTTTATCATTGGAACTGTGAAAAGTATTATTCTGTAGTTCCGCATAAAAAACTTTGGTAAGTCAGTTTCAAGAAATAGAGACGGCATGTACAGAACCTGTAGTCATTCTCTGAGCGCTCCCAGTGTTTGTGTCAGTGCTTCGCTTGTTCAAAGTCCAGTACAAGTCCAACTGTGGTAAACCCTTAGCCTTAGCCTGAGTTTCCAGAAAACAAGAATCATTACACTTGAGACTCGACGAGAACAATTCAGCAAGAACTACTGCACAACAGCGACGAAGCAAAAAAGATCGAAGAAGAAGAATAAGTACTACTCCGAAGCTGAAACCACAAATCCAACAGACCGCACGAAGGACACAGAGAAAAGAACATACCGTCGAAGTGGAAGGGAAGACGGCGCTGAAGTATCCGGACGACGACTTGCCACTGAGGCTTGTCTCCTTCT
Source organism: Ensete glaucum (assembly GCA_021527575.1). NCBI lineage: Eukaryota > Viridiplantae > Streptophyta > Magnoliopsida > Zingiberales > Musaceae > Ensete > Ensete glaucum. The sequence continues at coordinate 41,996,615 of CM038551.1, read as the reverse complement.
GGCGAACAACCTCATCAGCCGTCAAAGAAGCGGATGTTCTCTTCCCTGCCATCGTCTCTTCCCCTTGCCGTCTCTGTTACAACGGGATTAGATATGCTGAGCCAGCTCAGAAGAAACTAACTACAGTGCAGAGAGTACTGGTTGACTGATATTTTGTGATGTGCTGCTCTTCTCGTCCGACACAGACAGGTATTTATAACACTGAGGGACTGCCCTTCTCGTCTAAACTCTCGATAGCATCCAAACTACACCAGACACTACAGAACTGCTGCTTCTTCACGGCCGCTCTGCAAGTGTGCATATATTCCATAATCCTAACCCGGATTCATCAACCTTTTCTTTTTCTCTCTTTCGTTTATCTTCCGTTCCTTTATAGCTATTCTTGTTCTTTCTTATCTTCTGTACATTTGCAAGGTATATACCCAACTTGGTTGCTTCAAGGATGTAGCACATATTGAATACTGTAATATCACATGCCGTGAGCTGCAATGGGATAATATTCTGGTCAATCCGTAAAGATGCACGTGTTCTTTTATGGTGATAAATCTGCTGCCTGTTCATCTGCATGTAGTGTCGCTGGTGTTGCTTCCGCTGCCCACCTCATGCATCTTCTTTAGCTTTATCGATCGATTGGATTCCGTCGTGGTGGGTAACGGAAAGAGAATTCTTATCCTCTTTGACTTTGAGACGGCCATAAAGGAATTTGAGAGATCTTTTGATAAGAAACAAAAAATAAAAAATTATATTAAAATAAATAGATATAGTTAGAAAAATTTTGAGATATGCTGATTTTTTTATTCTTTAAAAAATGTATACTCTATCTTCTATTATCTTTTTCTCATTCTCTTTGCAGTTTTACATAAATTTAATAAGTGTGGTATTAAAGCCTGATTTCAAGATCAATAAAAATATGTTAATTAAAAAAAAGAAAAACTAATAGAAAATAAGAAAAGATGATAAAAATTGAAATAAGTATTTTTAATCAACTTATTGCTATCTTCAAAATGAAAATTACTAGAGAACTCTATTTATTTTATACGAATTATGAAATTTAATAAAAATAATTTTGTTAAGTATGATTTATAAGATCCTAATATTCTTGAAAGATCAAAAAAACTGAATGTGAGTACAGAGAAAGATGTAAGAGCTCTCTATTTGTTGTAACAAGAATAAATGAGCCCCTATTTTTTCGAATCATCATAGTATCAATATTAATAAAAATTTAAAAAATATTAAATAATATGTTTCGAGGCAATAATAAGGTAAATTCTTCAAAGCTTCTACTTCTTAATGTGAATTTGAAGCACTTATAATAAAATATTCTAAATTTATTGTTAGTTTTTTCTCAAAAGCCTTGAACCAAATGAGATCTTATAGTGAAAACGTAAGTGAACAAACTATAGTAGAAAAAGTTTTATGAAGTTTATCTCTAAAATTTGATATATTTCTATTGTATAAAAGAAGTTAAAGATACAAATATATTATCTATTGATAAGTTAATGGGCTCTCATTTAGTTCATGAATAAAAATTAAATATATCCACTTTAAAATATGCTCTTGAAATAAAGATAGATCTAAAAAATGATAAAAAAATTCAGAAACTAGATCCCAAAGGAAATATCAAAATGGTAGAGGTCATGAACAATCTAGAGCTCGAGGTAGGGGATGAGGTTAAGCAAATAAGGGTCAGAACAACTCTAATGAAGTTAATAAATAAATATGACAATGTTTTTATTGCTAAAAAAAGATATCAAAAAAATTACTAGTATAAAAATAAAAATCCAAATATTCTTCAATTCTCTCGTTATAGAAAATATGGCTATCCTAAAAAAAATTATTGGAATAAAAATCAAATAAATTATCATGAAGATAATAATTGTGTAAAAAATGATGATGAAAATATTTTTATGGCATCTATGAAGAATATTCTAGATCAGTTTTAATTTTAAATAGTGGATACAATAATTATATGACAAAGGATAAAAATTTATTTTAAATGCCTAATAATTTGATCAGATCTATAGTGTTGATAGGAAATGATAGTAAGGTTCAAGCCGAAGATGAATAGTTACTATAAACATTAAATCTGATAAAAAAAATATTGATGATGTGATATTTATTCTCAATTTAAACCAAAATCTTATTAGTATGGGGCAATTTATAAAACAATATTATATTATTTTTATGATGAAAAATTTAATTTAGGTAAAAATTTAAAAATTGATAAAAACTATGAGGATGACAAAAAATAAAATATTTTTTATTATTTTCAAATTTATCCTTGTATACATTCATTATTATCGTTTTTGATAGATCAACATTATGACATAAAAGATATAATCATTTGAATTATGATAGACTAGAATTATTAGATCAAAAGATATGATAGTTAGTTTACCTAAGATTAAAAATAAATATACTATTTGTGAATCTTATATATTTTTAAAAATAGCACAAAATTTTCTTTTAGATAGGTTATTCTTGGAGAGGCAAAAAATAATTGAAAGCCAAAAAATAATTGAAAGTTATATATACAAATATTTGTGGGCCTATGTAGACTATGTTATATGGTGGAAGTAAATGTTTTTTATTATTTACAAATAATTGCATAAGGATGATGTGGGTATATTTTCTTAAAAAAAATTATTTTTTAAAATTTTTAAGTATATGTAGAAAAATAAAGTGGTTATTTTATTAAAACTTTCTGTACTGATAGAGGGGTTGAATTCAATTCTAAAGATTTTTTTTATTTTATAAGAATATAGGTAATTTATAAATAACTGACTATAAGCTACACCCCCATTAAAATAGAGTCACAAAGCAGAAGAATCCAGTAATAGTCAAGACTACTAGATGTATACTTAAAGAAACAATAGTACCAAAAGAGTTTTGGGAAAAGAGATTAGTACAATATTATATTTATGTCATGCCCCCCCCGAATATTATCACATTCAACATAAATCATAAATTTATTATAATTTATCAACAATCCGAATCCAGGATCCAAACTGAATTTAATGACACTGATAAATATTCAAAGATCATTCATATCTATTTATAAAAACATGTGCAGTTTATAAATCTTACACAACATCTCCCAACAAGACTTGCCCAAAATCTATATAGTTTTCCACTCTCTAAGCTTAGTTCTAACTTTTTCTATAAGTGACAAGCTAACCTGTAAAATTTATATAGCAACAGAGTAAGCATATAGAGCTAAACAAGTGACTAACATATCCAAGACAAAGAAAGATAGTTTCTAAAATAAACTTGATATTGGATAACAAGGCAAGGGTGTGAGAATTCATATAGAGCATCTCATTAGATACAAAATCGTAAATTATTTCATTCAAAATATACTTTGATCATAACAGTAGAGGAAGAGTAGTTGGAGCATATCATTGGTGTGAAATATCTCGGTATATATCAATGTCGTATAAAATAACTCAGAGCATATCAACGGAATGTGAAATGATTCAGAGCATGTCAAAGGCACATAAGATATTTCAGAACATATCATTGGGAATACTAAACATTTCAGAGCATATCAAAAATGCATAGGACATTTCAAAACATATCAATGGTCTATGAATAATCTCAAAGCTTCTCAAATGAATAATTAAAGAACATAAGCTCAAATATCATATCAGACATAACATTCATTTCATTCTTAACCAAAGTGCAGAAATAAACTTATAAGCAATACTTTGGATATTATATCAAAAACATAGAGGGTGAAGTTGAACCATAAGCATAATGTGAAACATTCATCGCTGAATGACCACCAAACATAAGTCTCCCACATTTGGGAGCTCCATCCACCCACGTCTTGGCGAAGTCAGTGGGGCCAAGCAAGAATATAGCTGGCTCTGAACATAATACCCTTTACCATTTCTAGCAAAGGTCTAGAATATCTCATAAACATAAGAGTACAAAAGGACATGAGCAATAAAAGTGGCATATATCAGAAGTACATGTAGAATAATATTGGTGTAACATCAATTAATACATAACATATTTAGATATGTAAGGAAATCAAAGGCAAGAGCATCATAGAATTTAATTTTGAAATGAATGAAGCAAGAATAGGTAAAACTAATATAATCACTATTCTAGTAGAATTCAGAAGACACATCTCAAAGTTATTTTAAACAAACAAATATGCTCCAAATTACTCAAACAAGGTATATTTAAAAATATAAATCAATCTAATTTTAAATAAAATAAGTTTCATATAAATTGGAAGTCTATACAAAAAGTTATATATGATTTGGCAGCCAAAGGTCAGGAATTATAATCCCTATTTTATAAGATCCATAAGGTCTAACAAAATAGAAATTTCAATAGTCATTTGAACTCTAAATCTTTCAATCCTAATATAAAATAAAAGATCCATGAGCTTATTTTCTAAAGAATCTAGTTTTGAATATATCAAAGACTCCAACAGAAAGATATATGTAATACAGTGATGAAAGGTTAGGAGCTACATACTTAGTTTTACAGATTTCATATACTCAATTAAAAGAAATGTTTGGGCTAGCAAATGAACTTTAAATTCTTCACTCAGTTTTAAAAGAAAGATATATTAATCTATTATTGAAGAAACTAGGTTTTGTCTAAATCAGAGGTCTATACTAAAAATTACAACTTGAACAAGGCAGATAGGTCATAATCTTGAAAATATTATAAATTCACACTTTGTATAATAATATAATATTATATTATAATATTATAATATTATAGGTTTTGTCTAAATCAGAGATTTCAGTTTTGTCTCAAATTTTTCTCATAATCAAAGTAAGAACAAGGATAGATTTTAGTAAAAAAAGGATAGAAGATATTATGTAGGATGTGGTTAGAACACTTGCCATTGCAAATTTTGATCCCAAATATGAATTTGCTCAAAATATCAACCCCCAAATATTTTCTTCTCTTCTTCCTTCTCTTCTTCTTCTTCTTCTCCTTTATAAGTTTACATTGCAGTAATTCCTTTCTTCTCTAATTGTTATATTCTTTTAAAGCTTACATATGATTTGTATATGACAAGCGTGCATGTAAGATGCATATGTGACACCTAAGCACATGCATAAGTGGCATCACTTTTAACTAGGTAATGACACATGTCATAATATTTTTTTAATAACTTAATTTGAATCTTACATAATTCATATCAAACTTTTAAGTTTTATATTTAAGTCCCTAGTAATAAGTTTTTAATAAATTCTCATATTTATAAATAAGTCCTTATAAATAATTTATTATAAAATAAATCCTTATTAACAATTTAAAATATATCATTACAAATATTTTGAAAATGAGGAATATTATAATTTGTTAAATTACTTTCCTACCAAGGTAGTACAAGGAAAAATACCTATGACCCATGAAGTATGGCTAAATAAAAAGCTAGATATAAGTCATTTCAAGGTATTTTGTTGTGTTTCTTACTTTCATGTTCCTACATAAAAGAAAATAAAAACTTGATGGCAAAACTATTAAATACATATTTGTGGTGTATAGTAATGAGATGGGGGGTTGTGTTTCTTACTTTCATGTTCCTACATAAAAGAAAATAAAAACTTGATGACAAAACTATTAAATATGTATTTATGGTGTATAGTAATGTCATAGTAAATTTAATCGATTTTAATAGTTTGATCGATAAATTCATAATGGAAATAAGATTAGTAAAAAGAGCGAGTAAGGGTTGCAAGTAAGTAAATCAGTATATAACAACAAATCAATGCAAGAGAAAGAATGCAAATCGATTCATCTTCTCTCGAGGCCACTAGCTTTTACTACTAATCTTTTTTCCAATAGACATAGATAAACTATCCTTGTTACAATTCTTCTCCTTTTAATAAACTCAGGAGAGAACCTCTACATTCACTCTTTTACAAGAAATCTCATATCTTCTACAACTATGAATCACTTCTAAACTCAAGAGGAGGAAGAGACTCAACCAATACTTAAAGAAAGAGCTACAATCCTTTTAAACTTTATCACTTATTTCTTTCTCCAATACAAGTCTTGGTGAGGGTATTTATAACCCCAAATGACTTCAAAATGGAGCCAAAAAATTTAAATCATCAAAAATTTTAGGATTTCGATGATCCTGTAGTCATAACTTTTGATGCCACAATTTTGAACTTTCGGACAGTACTACCATCACAAAATTTAACTTTTGGGTGGTATTATCATCGTCCTAGGTGGTACCACTATCGGTTGCACTAACAAGCACAAAACAATGGTTGTCGGCAGTCTAGGTAGTATCACCGCCTAGGTTTGCTCAAGGTCACTGGTTTAGCCTCCTAACGAGCCCAACTCGGTCCTCGTTCAAAACCAATAGATTTCTTGATTACTTGGCATGGTTTTGACCTAATACCAACTTAATTTAACCCCAAGAGACCTTGATCAGAACACAAATAATCCAACCACATTTTTGGCAAAATCACGAAGCTTTTAGCATATTGTTTAATATTTCATCATATCGTTCGATTATTCAACACTTTGTCTAAACCTTTGGTGCATTATCATTTCCTTTGATATATTACCCAATCTATCAATATGTTAACATTCCCATAACATCTAATCTTTTGGCATAATACCTGATCCTTCCGGCAAGATGCTTGAACTCATGGCACGAAGTCCAATCTTCGACACATCGACCAATCCTCTGGCTCAATATTCAATTTTTGACATGATACTTATCCAAACCAATATCTAACTCCTGCTTTGACAATTTATCCTTCGATGGTTTGAGTCCTTGATCGAAGTTTTCTCTGCGTCACTTATCCTAATAACATATTAGTCCATAAACTCATCAATTGATTTTATCATTATAATCCGGGATTCAACTATTTTTCTCTTTTTTATGATGATAACCAATTAGACTCCCTTTGTCTATATGCTATTTTGAAATATAATAAACTCAAATTCAAAATATAATAACCTTTCAGTGCTAGTTTTTGAATTCAAGTAAAAAAAAAATAATATTAAAATCTTAGTGACTTTCAATAGTAATCATTGCAAAAATTATATGTATAATTTCACTTAAAATATCAAAATAATCATTATACACATCATATGCGTAGTTAAAATATTAAAATAATTATTGCACACATCATAAGCATAATTTTAATTAAATTCTCAAACATCATCATCATCATCATAAGTTAAAACAAACATCATCATAAGTTAAAACATCATCATAATATTCCATATCCTCAAAGAGTATAGTCTACTTCTCCTTGTTTAATATACATAGTTCTCACAGTATAGTCTACTTCTACTTGTTTAATATACATAGTTCTCACGTCATCAAACAGTTACCATTACTTCTCCTCCTTTATCATTAACAAAATGAGAAAATATACAAGCTATTATTTCTCTCTCCTACTTTGTCATCATAAAAAAAGAAGTGAAGAATAGCATGGTATCATGATACTACTTCTCTTCGTTTATATTCATATGTCAATTGTACAACTACTTTGATATCATACGAAGAATATTAATATCAAAGATAAGTTAAAGCCATGAGAGATCAATTGATGATGGGGTATATGTCATGAATACAAAGAAGTTATATGAAATAAATCTCACATTAAGAAATCAAGATAATAATCTATTGGGATGAATTTCCTCTGTAGTAAAAAGAAAGAATTATCGGAGAACAAATAGTAAAAGATCTTGATTCATATAAAATAAATCTCAAGTTATAAATATCGAGAAGTCAAGTGAAAGATCATGATTTATTTGAATAAATCTATTTCTTGATCATTAGCGAAAATAAATAAACATAGTAGAATGAATAACAAAAGTTACTGATTTGTACAAAATAAATCTCAAGTTATAAATATCAAGAAGTCAAATGAAAGATCATGATTCATTTGGATATATATATTTCTGAGTAATTAGTGAAACAAAAAATATATAGGAGAACAAATACATAATAAATCTCAAATCTTAAATATCAAGAAGTTAAGTGAAAGATCATAATTCGTTTAAAAAATATCCTCTTTAGTAAAAGAAAGAATCATATGAAGAATTAGTGACATAAAATATTTAAAAATTTTAACATACCTAATTCTCTTTTAATATGATCAAATTATTCCTCACTCAGTAGTTCAGTAAAAATATCCACTAGTTGATATTTTGTATCAACAAACTCTAAGGATATGTCATGATTACTTATATGGTCCCTAATAAAATAATATCTAATGTTAATATATTTTGTTCGTGAATGTTGAATATGATTCTTTAACAAGTATATTGCGTTGGTGTTGTCATACTTTCTCCATGATTTTATCTTATTATTTTCAACAAAAAAAAATTACATGAAGATGTGCCACATTTGAAATTTACAAAAGATAATTTTTAATATCAAGAGATGACTTTTGCTATATCTGAAATACATAAGTAATCTTTAAATCTCTTGAACTTTTGAGCTTATCTTAGTATTGCTTTTAAAATTTATTAAGAGGTCTTCTCTATGATGAAATGATTCAATAACATCTCCCTTATTTCTCTCCTTATTAAAGAGGAAGAAAATTTTATAATGTATATACTAAGGAGGAGTAATGTCATCCTGTGCTTTGAAATTATTAGCTATATTTTACCTTTTTTGTTGATGACAAGGGGGTGAAATATATATTGATGACATATGATGAATACATTGATGACATATGATCTTATTGAAATACATGGATATCTTAGATAAGGATATAAATTGGATATCTTCGATATAGAAGTTTAATTCCTTTTTACTCATGAGTTGATAACTTGATGCAAATTTATATTAAAATTTACATAGAATGTTGATTGCTTGAATTTAAGAGTGTGTGCTTCTCTTAAATTTAAGTAGTATAGATTTAGGAGGAGTTAGGATTAACTCATGTCATCAATTGATTGTCATCATCAAAAAAGGGGAGATTATTGAATCTCAGATTTTGATGATGAAATCAATTGATGGGTTATTAATCTAACAGGATTGTTAGAATTGATTGATGTAGGATTAATTACAATAAAATAATTATTATAATCAAGATTGGCCAAGGTCAAGTCCATGTATCAGGTCAATGCAGTTGAAAACTCACCAGGAGTGCGTCGGGAGCTCGCCGAGGGTATCGTAAGTTTGCTAGGATGGCATAAGAGAGTTCGCCAGAAGAAGACTGAGACTCACTGAAAGATTATCGAGGGTAGCTACAAAGCTTGCTGGAGTTATGATGCTCTTGTAATGGATGTTTAACAATTATGATTATATTTAATTAAGTCATAATTAGAATCATGCAGGTCTAATTATGATAGGAGTAATGAAGTTACAACCAGATAATGGGCTAAGATCAAGCTTAGGCATCAGGCTGGGTTTGGACAACGCAGTGGGACCTCACCAGGTTTAGATGAAATCTAAATCAACTCAATAAGTCAACTAGGTCTACTATTGGGGTTTTATTGAGCTCAAGTTGAGCTTAATTTGTTAACCAGAGGGTTCATCAATAATTGCACTTTTTACCTTGCACTAATTAACCCCCTCAATTAATCAATTGATCCTAACATTATAAACATGGTTTAGAAAGAGACTATTTTCAAATTGGAGAGTTGCTCAATAAAAACTTCTTGAAAAATAAAACTATTAAAAAAAGTATTTTTAACATCCATTTTAAATAATCTAAAATTTTTAAAATCAACATAGGCAAGGAGTATACCTTGTTGGTAACAGGTGTCCTGCAAGCCAATCACGTGACTGATGGCACATGTGACACGTTACATGATCTTTTTACTTATGATTATTATTAGTATATTCTCATATTATATTATCGATTAAATATATATATCGTGATGTCCTTGGTTTTGTGTCAAATCATGATGAGATCATGATAAAAAGTTTGATTTGTTTTTAAATATAAATCCTAAACTATCTCAGTCATATGTTGCCCGAGAGAGATATTAAAACAACCGAATAGATCAGTGTACTATATACTCATCCATATGATGGAGAAGGCTGGTCTCATAGGCACTTGTGTGGAGACACTAAGGATACAGTATAGGTGCTCATTGAAGAATGAGTTCACTAATTGATCTATCTACAGAATGTTATATGGTTAATGATATTTGACATCAAACCTCAATTTCGTAGTCTCACTTGTGTATTTGGTCCTTAGTCTTAGAGACACCAAGGATGTCTTGTATGATACTCCTTTCTTTAACGTTAGACATATAGGTTTAGAAAGTTCTAGGTTTAGTACAATCGATTATCAAGATTGGTAGTCAATCTTATGAAGGAAATTGAGTATCACTAGAAGATCTATTGAATCTCAAATTTTAATGATAAAATTAATTGATGGTTTGTTGATCTAATATGCGTATTAGAGAAATTAATACAGGTTTAACAACGATGGAGAAAATGAATTATAACCAGATGTTGAGCCAGAATCAAGTTTAGGAATCGGGCCAAGGTTCAGACAATATAGTGAGAGCTCACCAAAGGAATCGAGAAGCTCGTTGGGAACACGTTAGGAGATCGATAGAAGAAGATCATAAGACTTATCAGAAGAATACTGGAGGTTACCAAATTATCAGGTTTAGGTCAATTATTAAACTTGATGGTCTTATATAGTTGTAATCAGTGAGTCGTAGTTAGGTTCGAGTCCTAATTAAATTAAGTTTAGAAGGAATCCAAATTAACTCAAGTGAGGTAAACCGGATCCATGTTTAGGTTTGGATTGAGCTCAAGTTAAGCTTATTTGGTTGACCTAGAAAGGGATCAACTGAAGGTACAAGTTGGGAATAGAAAAGCAGATGAATCACTTTTCTGGGATTCCCGACGATAGTACTATCGATGGACAATGGTCGTACCACCCAGGTCGATGGTTGTACCATCTAGGTTAGTGGTTGTACTAATACCACCCTGTTTTCAAGGTAACTTTTGGTGGCAGTACCATCGACGCTGGTGATTGTACTGCTCGTACCCAGATTTTCCCTATATATTTGGTATTTTAGCTCTACTTTCTGAAGCCAATTGAGGCCTATAAATATCTCAAGTCTTCTTCCATTAAGCACAAGAATTTTGGGCAATAAAATTGAGAAAATAGTGTGCTAAAAGTGTGCAAGAAAAAAGAAAGGGTGTAAGGGAGTGAGCAAGAAAGTTTATAATCTTTATAAAGGTCTCCCTTGTGAGTTGTAAGTAAAATACTTATAAGAGTTTGGTCTTCACTAGAAAAAAATTAGTAGTGGACACTAGTGAATCTCGACGAAGGAGACTCGGGAAGTGGAGGTAGGCCAAGTTATGGCCAAACCACTATAAATTGAGAGCGTCTCTTAACTTTGCTTTTTTATTATACATGTTCTTATTCGAAGCTTTTCTTTAGCAAGATCATAACTTAGCTTCATTAAATAGCTTCAATTGTTCACTTACTCAACTTGAATAAAATACTTCTAATTTCTGGTTTTGTTTCAAATGAAAGTTTTCTTTAAATCGAGATTTTAGCACTTGCACTAATTCACACACACACCCCCACCCTTTCCTAGTGCTAATTAATCCTAACAATTGGTATCAGAGCAAGGTTCTACTCATTGGACTAACATCCAAGTGAATAAATGACTTCGTTTGACATGAACAAGTGGTATTATATTGCATGTCATTCCATGTTTAATGAGACATATTACACATATTGGAAAACAAGAATGTGTATTTTTCTAATTTATGTGGATTTCAATTTATGGCACATAATTGAAAATGATATTCAAAAGTCTTCCAAACCAATAAACGAATAAAATGATTTAGAAAAGAAGATTTTTCTTTAAATACAAAAGCAATGAATGCTTTATTTTGTGCTCTTGAAAAGAATGAGTTTAATCGAGTTCCTGTTTGTGAAACTGCTTATGAGATTTGCCACACATTTGAAATCATATATGAAGGCACTGGTAGAGTTAAAGAGTCTACGATTAACCTTTTAATGCATAATTATGAATTGTTTCGAATGAAACCAAGTGAGACCATTGGAGATATGTACACTTGGTTCATAGATGTCAATAGTCTAAAAGCTCTTGATAAAAGTTTTTCCAGTTTTGAACTTGTTAGTAAGATATTAAGATCTCTTTCAAAAAGTTGAGATCGTAAAGTAATTGCAATTCAGGAAGCTAAAGATCTAAATAATTTTCCTCTTAAAGAACTTATTGGATCACTTAGGACTTATGAACTGAGTTATAAAACTCATGATAAACTTGAAGAACCTCTTCTAAAGAACAGGAAGGACCTGACACTGAGAACTACTGATGACTCCTCGAGTGAAACCTCGAGTGATGAGAACAATGACATTACACTATTAACAAGAAAAATCAAAAAATATAAAAATAAAAATTATAAAAATAAAAATGAATCAAAAAGGGACAACATAATATGTTTTGAATATAAGAAGCCAGTACATTTCAAAAATGAATATCCACTATTGAAGAAGAAGGTATCATACAAGAAGAAGACTCTCTCGTCAACTTGGGATTACTCAAGCTCATCGAATGAAGAAGACTATAATTAAAAAGTGGTTGCCAACTATGCTCTCATGGTCATTCATGATGAGGTAAGTGAGTCTTCTGATATCTCCTTTACTGAATTACTAAATATTTTTCATGAGTTTTATGATAAATTTAGAAAAATTAGCAAGTCTTATAAATTTATTAGGAAAGAGCATGATTCACTAGTTAGTAAATTTGATCAAATACATGAAGCATCACCATCACTTAGTTAATGCACAAAATGTCAAACTTTAGACTAACTTAGAAAGGAAAATATTGTATTACAACAAACGTTAGAAAATTTTGAAATAGGAAATAAATCCCTAAACATGATCCTTGCAAATAAGGGTCATATTCATAGGAAAGAAAGCATAGGCTTTGTGGGTAATACTCAACAAAAGCTAACTATTTTTGTTAAATAACCCACTCTAAACTTGCCACCAAAAATTATATGCAACTTTTGTGGTAGATTAGGACATATAGCTTATAAATATTCATTTAGAAAGTTTAGTCCATATAAATTAATTTAGGTTCCTAAAAGAACCATAAGAAACCAAAAACCTATAGTTAAATTAGGTAGAGCTCTTTATAAGGGATTCAAAGTGAATTGGGTACCTAAATGAAAACCATCTTTTTTTATAGGTTTATTTCCAAACTAACACTAGGAGCACCAAATGGTACTTGATAGTAGATGCTCAAGGCACATGACTAGAGATCCAACTTACTTTTCTAAGCTCACTAGCCTAAATGAAGGAGTTATCACCTTCAGAGACAACAACAAAGGAAAAATCATTGGGAAATGAACCATAGGTAACAAATCAAATCTTTTGATTGAAGATCTGCTATTAGTTGATGGTTTGAAACATAATTTACTTAGTATGAGCTAATTATGTGATTAAGAATTTATTATTAAATTTGAATCTAATGCTTGTATAATCAAAATGCCACACAAAAATAAATCTTTGATTGTCTTAAAAAACAATAATGTGTATACTATTGACACTGAAAGTTTTTCTAAGTTATTCTTCTATTTTAAAAGCTTATCGTGTATTCAATAAAAGAAGTTTAGCAATTGAAAAATCTATTCATGTTATTTTCAATGAGATTTCTGAATCTAAGAAAATTGATTTTGATGATGAATTTGATATTGGCACTTTGAATTTAAATGAAAACTCTCCTAAAAGCAACTTAGATGAATCTACTTCCAAATCCTTATTTAAGGAATGGAAGTATGTAAATGCTCATCCTAAGGAGCTTATAATAGGAGATACATTAATAAGTGATCAAACTCATTCTTCTTTTAAAAAATTTTATACTAATACCATATTTCTTTCTCAAGTTGAACCAAAATGCATTGATGAAGCCCTAAGAGATGGCTCTTGGGTTATTGCAATGTATGAAGAGTTAAATCAATTTGAGAGGAATGAGATATGGGAGCTTGTTCCTAGACCTAGTGACTGTTTAGTGATTAGTGCTAAATGGGTCTTTAGAAACAAGCAAGATAAAAATGGTATCATGGTTAAAAATAAGGCTAAATTAGTGGCCAAAGGTTTCAACCAAGAAGAAGAGATCGATTATGAAGAAACCTTCACTCCTATGGCTAGACTTGAAGCCATAAGGATACTCCTTGCCTTTGCATCTTTCAAATATTTGAAGTTATTTTAAATGAATGTTAAAAGTATTTTTCTAAATAGTTTATTTCTAAAGAATTATATATTGAACAACTGCTTGGTTGTCAAACTTTCTAAAGCTCTTTATGGATCGAAACAAGCTTCTCGGCTTGGTATGAAAGACTTAGCTCTTTTTTTATTTCAAATAAATTTTTGAAAGGCAAGGTTGATATCATATTATTTTTTAAGTATTCTAGAAATAATTTTCTTGTTATTCAAATTTATGTTGATAACATAATTTTTGATTCAACAAATAAATCTTTATGTGAATCTTTTGCCAAGAGTATAAGCCAATAATTTGAGATGAGCCTAATAGGTAAATTAGCTTTTTTCTTAAGATTATAAATAAAGTAATTAAATGATGATATCTTTATTAGTTAAACTAAGTTTACCTTAGACTTGCTAAATATTTTGGTGCGAAAAATACTAAGACCATAAATACACTCATGAACATTTCTACAAAATTAGACAAATAATAAGGGAGAAAATTTTGATCAAATGACTTACAGAGGAATGATAGGTAGCATGTTGTATTTAACTGCTACTAGACCAGATATAATGTTTAGTGTTGGATTGTGTATAAGGTTTTAATCCAATCCTAAACTTTCTCACTTTAAGGCAATCAAACAGATATTTAGATATTTAAAAGGAACCTTTAACTTAGGTTTATGGTATCATAAATATGAAAACTTTAATTTACTTACTTATGCAGATGCCTATTTTAGAGGGTGTAGAATAGATAGAAAAAGTACTATCGGGACAAGTAAATTTTTTGGGCATGCTCTTCTTTCTTGGTCTTCCAAGAAACAAAACTTGGTTGCTTTATCTATAACTGAAGTTGAATATATTGCGGCTAGTACATGTTATGCCCAAGTTATTTAGATGAAAAATATCTTAAAAGATTATGAAATTATTTAAAAATATCTTTATAAAATGTGATAATATAAGTGTAATATGTTTGACTAAAAATCTCGTTCAACACTTAAGAACTAAAAAGATTGATATCAGACATCACTTTATTAGAAATCATGCTAATAATCTTGATATATCCTTAAAATTTATTGATACTAAGCATCGATTAGCAGACATTTTTACTAAGCCATTAAATGAAGAGCAATTTGACTTTATTAGAAGAGAGTTAGGAATGCTAAATCAACAAAATGAATGATTTGGTATATTTCATATTTCTTAATTTACTTAAAATTTACATAAGATGAATTTAATTGCATGAGTAGCTCTTAATTCTTGGATTTCTTGGTTCTTTTAAAGCTCTCTTTCAAAATGATTTTCTATGAAATTGATATTATAAGAATGAGATTAAAAGTTATTTTTTTGACATGAACTTTTATGATACTTGAAATGAGCTCTCCTTTGTATCCTCTCTCAAAAATTATTTTGATTCATGGATCTTTTTATATCCTTAATGAATATTTTTAAATGATACCTACTTAATTTTTTTTATACTAAATTTTTGAATCATTCACACACCCAACCCTTCATTTTTTTTCTTTCTTATTCACAAAGGGGAAGAAAATTTTTCATGAGAAAATTATGTCTCTTATCCTATTTTACTAAAGGGGAGCAATTTGCTTAAAATATTTAGATATAATCATTATTTATGAGTAAATTTTTATGAGAAAACTTTTACATAATCATTATTTTTATACCTTAAAATTATTTGCTTAATAGTTCACCTTTTTGTTGATGACAAAGGGGGAGAAATGACATATTGATGACATATATAAGAAAAATGATAAAATGAGAATTTTTTTATTGATAAACAAAGGGGAGAAATGATTGATAACCTAAGAAGGAAAATTTTAAAAATTTTGTATGACTAATGCATGAATATAATATTGTATAAAAATGATTGATGACTTAAGAAGGAAAATTTTAAAATTTTGTATGACTGATGCATGAATGTAATGTTGTATACTTGCAAAATCTTTGATAATTGAGAACATAAGGCAAAAATGCTTTAAATTGATGTTACATCATTTTTTAAGTCGATAAATAAATATAATATTGTATCTATTGAAATTGATGTTACATCATTTCTGAAGTTGATAAATAAATGTGATATTGCATCTATCATGATACTTGAATTCACGAGTATTTAGTTCTCTTAAATTTAAGTTTACTTTATTTGGATTATGGCATGGATATAGGAGGAATTAAGGTTAACTCCTATCATCAATTGGTTGTCATCATCAAAAAGGGAAAGATTATTGAATCTCAGATTTTGATGATAAAATCAATTGATGGTTTGTTGATCTAATATATGTGTTAGAGAAAGTAATGCAAGTTTAACTACGATGGAGAAAATGAATTACAACCAAATGTTGGGCCCGAATCAAATTTGGGCATCGGGCCAAGATTAGGACGATGCAATCGGAGTTCGCTAGGAGTTCACTAAAGGAATTGGGAAGCTCACTGGAAACATGTCGGGAGATCGTCGGAAGAAAAAAGTAAGACTTGCCGAAAGAAAAACGTAAGACTCGCCAGAAGAAAGTCAGAGGTTTTCGAATTACTAAGGCTTAGGTCAATTGTTAAACTTGATAGTCTTGTATGATTATAATCAGTGAATCGTAGTTAGGTACAAGTAATAATTGAGTTAACTTTGGAAGGAATCCAAATTAATTCAAGTCAAGCAAACCAGGTTCACGTTTAGGTTTGGATTGAGCTCAGGTTAAGCTCATTTGGTTGACCTAGAAAAGGGTCAACTAAAGGTATAAGTCGGAAATAGAAAAGTAGAGGAATTACTTTTTCGGGATTCCCAGCAGTAGTACCGTCGGTGGGCGATGATCGTACTACCTAGGTCAGTGATTGTACCATTGCCGCCTTGTTTTTAGGGAAGCTTTTGGTGATAATACCACCGACACTAGTGTTTGTACCGCTTATACCTAAATTTTTTGGATATGATTGAATTTTTGGCTTTATTTTCTAAAGCCAATTGGGAATATAAATATACCAAGTCTGCTTACATTAAACATAAGAATTTTAGATAAGAAAACTGAGAAAATAGTGTGGTAAAAGTGTGCAATAAAAAGTTTGTAATCTTTGTAAAGGTCTTCCTTGTGAGTTGTAAGTGAAATACTTGTAAGGTTTTGGTCTTCACCTGAAGAAGAACAGTAGTGGACACCGGTGGGCCTCGATTAAGGGGACTGGAGAAGTAGACGTAGGTCAAGTTATGGCCCAACCATTATAAATTATAAGCGTCTCTTAACTTTGCTTTTTGATTAAACATGTTCTTATTCAAATATTTTAACTTAGCTTCATTAAATAGCTTTATTGCTTACTTACTCAACTTGAACAAAACACTTCAAACTTTCGATTTTGCTTCAAGCGAAAGTTTTCTTTAAATCAAGATTTCGGCACTTGCATTAATTTACCCCCTTAGTGCCAATTGATCCTAACATAATCGTCCACTCTCAATATCATGAGAGGAATATCTCGTGTGGTCTTGCTCGGATAAATCCTTGGCCAGGGTCATTCGGATTGAGAGAGAAGGAGTTCTTTGGGAGAATCCGATTAAAGCGAGATTTGTACGGATTCCGTATATGATAGGATAGTACTATGTCCAATATAAAGTCTTTGGAATATTAGATAAATGAGGGACTATAGATATATGGTAACTGTAGATAGATAGGTCTGATGGATTCAACCTCCCTATACTATATAGAGACTATGGCACAGTGGCATAGTACATCCATAGTTGATGAGTCGAGTGAATTTTTATGAGGATGATGATTGACTATATCGGAAGAAGTTCTGATGGAAGCGACTCACGAGCAACTCGGTATCGGACCTAAAGAATCATAGACATATGATGGATATTTCAGTAAGTAGATGATTAGATATGAGTTATCCAATTAGCCCCTATTCTCATTGGACGAGACTCAATATTGATCAAATCACTACATGAGGCCTAATTAGAGGCTAAATTGAGATTATTGGATAGACATCCAATAATCCAAGATTAGTAGGTAATTAGATGAAGATCTAATACTCAATAAGATAGGATCCATTAGGGTTTCTTGGTGGCTCTTTAAAAATAGGAGGCAGGAGCGGCACATTCGTGATAGGCTACATGTTTCTCTCCTATTCTCCTCCCTCCCTCTTCTTTTATGTAAGAATTATAAGATTTTGACTATGATTGGAGGAGCATTGCTATAACGATCCATCGTGCGGATACCATTATGGAGGAGGGCCTTTGACCTCCTTCATTCTCTCTATCTGGACCTAGATTTTCATAGATATACGATCTTTCGAGATAATCAATTTCTCATGTATTACGATTTTATGGATTTTTTGCATACCAATCTTTGCATGACTATTTGATATACGTGGGAAATCGATTTTTTTTTTATCTTTCGTCGCGCATGTGATGCTCCCGGTGAGATTTCCTAATAGTGGTATCAAAGCCAGATTGTTCATGCAAAAGATTGGATTTTAAATTGCGTGTGATGAGATTGAATCACATAGAACTATTCTATGCGTTTGTTGTAATGATTGGTAGCGAAGACGACATCAATAAGCAAGCTGCCTGTAGGCAAGGGGCGACCACTTAGGGGTTGGCAGCTTACAAGGGTGGCCGCCCATGGCCAAGCACCTTATAGGAGCAACCAGGTCACCTGCAATGATGGTCACTTGTGACCAAGCCTTGTGTAGGGGCGGCTGGCTGCGGCCAGGACTCCTATAGGGGCGATCGCCAATAACAAAGGTTGCCTACCGCCAACGGCGCTTGCAGGCAACCATCTATGGATAGATCGACGCCTGCTTGCTGGGGCGGTGCCTACAAGCATAATGCCCGTGGGAGGTAGCATCACCCACCCACAAGGGCGGCCACTCAAGCTATGGCAGTCGCTCGCAGGTAGAGGCGACTGCCGGTGGCATGCAACATCGTTGCCTGCACAAGGGCGGCGACCGCAAGAACAAGGACAGTAAGGGTTAGGGTTTTTCGATGGCAAAAGGATAGTACTACCCCTCATAATTCAAGAAATTCTGGGGTATGTCCTTCTTTCAAGAATTTTAAAAATACCCTTTATAATTTTGGAAATCCTATTGCATATCCTTTATCTAGAATTTCTAAAATACCCTTGATAATTCTAAAATTTTTTAGCATGTCCTGATTTCTAAGAAATAATTAATTAAATAGTTTAATTAATTATTAGTTATCTAGTAGTCCTATATGATGATATGTACATGTCATATCTGATATGGACAAATAATTAAGAGTCATGTGTTACGATGTGTGTAAATATGATGATTATTATTGTTACTATTATTAGAGCCTGCAAGCCTCCATTTTTCTCATTTAATGTTGGGCTTATGTACTTGTGATTATATTATAATTACATGAAAAGGCATAACGGGAGCGTGGAGGTGTCAACGGGA
Source organism: Ensete glaucum (assembly GCA_021527575.1). Classification (NCBI taxonomy): domain Eukaryota; kingdom Viridiplantae; phylum Streptophyta; class Magnoliopsida; order Zingiberales; family Musaceae; genus Ensete; species Ensete glaucum. The sequence continues at coordinate 41,977,038 of CM038551.1, read as the reverse complement.
CTCATGATATCGTAGCGGGCGATCATGATGTATAAAGATATACCAAAGGTCCAATGAAACCAACGATGATGAGAAGGACGATCACAGGGTATGGAGATGCATCGATGTACACATAGATCCTATTGTGAGTGATTGGGCCCATTGGCTTAGGTCTAATTACATTTGGTGATGGTTGATGATCATCCGGTATAGCATGCATATATAATATGTGATTATACTCCTAATAGATATATATTTATTTACATGCAATATAGATATATATTAAATATATATACTTGTGATACGATATATTAGAAGAGTGATACAAAATAAACAAAACCCCCTCCTATAATAATATTAAGTCAGTGAATATGAGGTAATAAGATTGACTTATGTAGTATTCCATCGTTATAGGAAGAAATTCAATCACGATATAGGTTGAGTTAGTCGAGTCACTCAAGGCTCATCTATTTACATAATCGAGATATTAACTGCGGTATAGAGATATCAATGATGACCTAAGGATGTGGTATGCTTGGTTGAGTTACTCGATGGCATATCATCAAATATGACTTATCTTATATTGATGGTGATGACTTAACTAAATTTCATGATTAGTCGAGCAGCCGAGATCATGATGATTCGGAGGCTGAACATGACGGGAATCACAAGGAATTGTGATTGGCAAGAGTTGCCTACCTTTTTGGGCTTAGTGCAATTGGTCAAGTCACTCGTAAGACACTGTTGGATCCCAATCTCCACTAGAACTTTATCAAAAACTTTCGTTTCACATGCCAAGGGTGTTACATGATTCGCAAGAAAAATAATCAGAGTAGATTAAGACAGAAGTCTGTATCATAATTATTAATTTTTTATAAAAATTTACATGTTATTCATTTATGTTATATCTTGTTTCTTAGAAATATGTCGCTTGTAAACCCCTTATGTGTCATACTTGATGCCAACTGCCTCACTGGTCCAAACTATATAGATTAGCTTCGCTAATTGAGAATTGTTCTCATGATGAAGATAATCGCGTATGTCCTTGACACGACTTTGCCCTAGAAAAAAAATCTAGTTTTCTATATTGGTGAGACCAAAAGGAAAAGGAAGGCCGATAAGTCCCTCAAGAAGGGCAAGGGTAGACCGGGTAAGGTAAAGCTTACCAAGAAAGACTTGGCAAAGGACAAAGGTCAGTGCTTCCTCTACGGCAAGGACAAGCACTAGAAGAGGAACTACAAGGATTACTTTACAGAAAAGGCGAAACAAAAAGATTGGAGAATCTTTAGGAATATTCATGATTAGTCTCCATTTGTTAGGTTTTCATGATAACACATGGGTATTGGATACCGGGAGTATTTATCATATCTGTAATTCATTACAAATACTAACAAGGCCTAGGGGACTAACCAAAGGTGAGATAGACCTCAAGATGAGCAATGAAATAAGAGTTGCTGTAGTTATTGTTGATGAGGTCATGATACATCTGCCTAGTAGAGCAACTATTGCATTAGATGCATACTATTATATTTTCTCTATTATAAAAATATTATTTTTATTTCTTATTTGACAGTAAGTGGATATAAATTAGTTTTTGAGAATAATAGTTATTCAATAATTTTGGATGATGAGATCATCATAAGAGGGACCTTGATTAATGGCTTATATGCGTTATACACTTCTCCATATATCATGAATATAAGTACGTCCAAGAGTAAATGAGATAAGATGAATGAGGCATACCTATGACATTGTAGGCTAAGTCATATCCATAAGGAAATGATTCAAAAATTAATAAAAGATTGATACTTGGATCCATTCAACTATGAGTCATATATAACTTACGAACCTTGCCTTCTTAGAAAGTTGACCAACTCTCCTGTTAGTGGACCTGGAGAGAGAGCCATTGAGTTATTGAAACTCATACATAGTAATGTATCTGATCACCATGTCGACTCAAGCTATAGGCGGTTACTCGTACTTTATTACATTTATTGACGATTTCTCTAGGTATGGACACATATACTTAATGAAGTACAAGTCTAAGGCCTTCGAGAAATTTAGGGAATATAAAAATAAATTTGAGAATTAGATTGGAAAGAGTATTAAGACTCTTCGATCAGATCGAGGAGAGTACCTGAGTATAGAGTTCACCTATTTCCTCATGGATCATGGGATTATATCCCAATGGACACCTCCTTATACACCTCAGCTCAATGGTGTATCAGAAAGGAGGAATAATACACATAGATATGGTGTAGTCCATGATAAATTTCACTGACCTACTTGTCTCATGCTGGGAATACGCCCTAGAGACCACAACTTACCTTCTAAATAGAGTTTCATCTAGGTCGGTATTGTCTACGTTATATGAGATATAAAAAGGAAAGAAGCTCGATCTTAAGGTTATTAAGATTTGGGACTGCCCTGCCCATATTAGAGGCACAACCCCGACAAGTTAGAATCAATGATGAAATGGTGCAAGTTCGTGGGATATCCCAAGGAAACTTGCATGTATTATTTTTGTCATCCCAAGGATCATAAGGTCTTTGTTACTAAGAGAGCTATGTTTCTTAAGAATGAATATGTTCTTGATAGAAATAGTGGGAGTGAGATAGAGTTGAGCGAGGTTGGAGAACCTAGCTCAAGCACCATTCTAGAGTCCAAGTCTATTCAGGTACCTAGCACATAAGTCTCAACTTTGTATAGGTCTAACATAGTATCTCACTCTCCTGAAAGATATTTGAGACATATTAGTGGAGATGACTCTCAAGATGTTGATCCTTAGACTACAAGGAGGCTATTATGAGTATAGACTCTAGGAAGTGGCAAGAAGCCATAAATTCTGAGATAGATTCCACATACTCTAACAAGGTTTGGAACCTTGTGGATGCACCTGAGGGTATCGTACCCATCGGCTATAAGTGGATTTTTAAGAAGATTGTAGTAGATGAAAAGGTGGTGAGCTATAAAGCAAGGTTGGTGGCTAAAAGATATCGTCAAAGGTAAGGAATTGACTATAACAAAACCTTCTCACCTATAGATATACTAAAATCCATCGAAATTTTTTGGCTATTGCAGCACATTCTGATTATGAGATCTGGCAGATGTATGTGAAAATTATATTCCTCAATAGCAACCTCAAGAAAAAGGTATATATGATACAACAAGAGGGATTCATATCTAGAGAGAGTCCAAATAAGGTGTACAGGTTTCTCAAGTCCATCTATGGATTGAAGCAAGTTTCATCAAGTTAGAACATAAGATTTAGTTAGGCGATTAAATTTTATGACTTCATTAAGAACGATGATAATCCTTATATGTACAGGAAGGTAAATGGGAGCGTTATCACCTTCTTAATATTGTATATGGATGACATCATAATAATTAAGAATGATGTAGGAATGCTCTCCACAATTAACGCTTGGCTATCTAGAAACTTCTCCATGAAGGACTTAGGAGAAGCACCTTGTATTTTGGAGATCCAAATCTATAGAGATAAATCCAAGAGGATGTTTTATTTATCCTAATCAAAGATTTGGCATTTAAAATTTCAAGAGAGGTCTCATACCGATGGATATAGAATATCATTTTTCAAGTGTATATCCCTAAAAACTCTTGAAGACAGGGTAGACATGGATATAATATCCTATGCCTCAACGATATGGTTTATCATGTATGCTATGCTATGTATCAGACTTGACATTGCATATGCTCTGAGTGTCACATGTAAGTATCAGGCACATCTTGGTTTGGAATACTAGAAGGCAGTAAAATGTATCCTTAAGTACTTGAGAAGGACTAAGAATTTTTTACTAGTATACAAAGAAAGTGTTGAATCTCATATTTTGACGATGAAATCAATTGATAGGTTTGTTAATCTAAAATGTGTGTTAGAGATGAATGATGTAGGATTAACTACGACAAGGTAATATAATCAGATGTTGGGCCCAAGTCAAGTTAGGGCATCGGGCTGGGGTTCGGACGATGCAGTGGGAACTCATCGGAGATCACTAGAAGCTCGCCAAAGGTATCGAGGGCTTGTTGGGAGTTTGCTAGAAGCTCGTCAAAGGTATCAGGGGCTTATTGGGAGTTAGTTGGGAGCTCGCAAAAGGTATCAGGGGCTTATCAGGAGTTCACAGAAGCATACCAAAGATGATCGGGAGCTTGCTGGGATGCACCAGGAATTTGTTGAAAGATGATCGGGACTCGTCGGGAGTTCGCTGGAGGTTACTAGGAAGATCATCGGGAGTTAGAAAGGTCACTTGACACATTAGCCAAATTGATTATATTTGTATGCCTTAGTATGTCATAGTTAGTATCAGTATAGTTTAGAGTCCTAATTAACTTAAGTTTGAAAGGAATCTAAATTAACTCAAGTGAGATAAACCGGATCCACGTTTGGGTTTGGATTGAGCTCAGGTTGAGCTCATTTGTTTGACCTGGAAAGGGGTCAACTGAAGGTACAAGTCAGTAATAAAAAAGTGGAGGAACCATTTTTTTGGGATTCTTAATGGTTATACCACCACTGCCCTATTTTCTGGGTAGCTTCTAGTGGCAGTGTTGTCGACGTCGATGGTTGTACCACCCATACTCAGATTTTTTGAATACGTTTAAATTTTTTGTTCTATTTTCTGAAGCCAATTATGGTATATAAATACCCCAAGTCTTTTTGCATTGAGCACATGAATTTAGGCATGAAAACTAAGAAAAAAGTGTGCAAAAAAAAGAAAGGGGGGAAAGGAGTGAACAAAAGTATTGTAATCTTTGTAGAGGTCTCCCTTGTGAGTTGTAGGTGTAATACGTGTAAGGTTCCTCTCTTGAGCCTGTGAAAAGGAGAGTGGGAAATATAAGGGTTTGGTCTTCACTTGAAGAAGATTAGCAGTAGATACTAGTGGACCTCGAGGAAGAGGACTCGGGAAGTGGACATAGGCCAAGTTGTGGTTGAACCAATATAAATTGTGTCTCTTATCTTTTCTTTTGGATTTGCATATTCTTACTTGAACGTTCTTTAAGTAAGAAACTTAGCATCATTCTATAATATTAAATTACTCACTTACTCTACTTGAACGAAATGCTTCTGATATCGATTTTACTTTGAGTGAAAGTTTTCCTTAAACTGAAGTTTTCAACACTTGCACTAATTCACCCCACCCCCCTTCTCTTAGTGTGAATTAATCCTAAAAATTAGTATCATAGCCACATTGTACTCATTGGATTAACACCCAAGTGAGTTAGCTTATCATGATATTAACGAGGGTCAATGCATCATAAGTCCTCCTATGTTCAATGGGATGGACTATACATCTTGAAAAGTTTGAATGCATATCTTTTTTATTTCGATAGATTTAGATTTATACTATAATGTTGGAAAAGATCTTTAGAAGTCATCCAATCCAATAAATGATTGGAATGATTATGAAAAATAAATATTTTCTTTAAATGTCAAAGCTATGAATGCTTTATTTTGTGCTTTAAATAAAAATGATTTTGGTTGGGTTTCTTCTTGTGATATGGCTTTTGATATATGGGATATATTAAAAATCACATTTGAAATCATAACTAAATTAAATAAATAAATAAATAAAATGATCCGTAAAAATGAACTTGAAGAATACATTCCAAAGAACATGAAGGATTGTGAACTGAGAACAGAATAACTATACCTTCTAAAGAACAGGAAGAAAATAGAACTGAGAACAACATATAACTCCGTAAGTGATGAGAACTTTAAACCTTTGACAAATGAATCAGATAAACTAATGAACAAAAATCATAAAAATAAACTTAAATTGGATAAAAATCTCTTGCTATGAACACAAGAAGCCAAGATGCTCCAAAGATGAAAAGCACAATCAAGAAGAAGCGGAGAATCTCACGCTTATGGCTATCAATAATGAGGTAAGTGATTCCTTCAATGTCTAATTTATTTTTGATGAATTATCAAATATTTTTCATGAGCTTTATGATGAATTTAGAAAAATTAGCAAGTCCTATAAACTTCTTAAGACAGAGCATGATTCATTAGTTAGTAGATTTGATCAAATTCATAAAGCATCACCATCACTTAGTTCATACACCAAATGTGAATCTTCAGTGGAACTTAGAAAGGAAAATATTGTGTTAAAACAAACATTAAAAAATTTTAAAATAAGAAATAAATCCCTAAACATGATTCTTACAAATAAATGTCATATTCATAGGGCAATACTCAACAAAAGCCAACTATCTTCTTTAAAGGACCCACTCTAAACTTGCCACCAAAAATTAAATGTAACTTTTGTTGTAGATTAGGACATATAGTTTACAAGTGTTCATTTAGAAAGTATAGTATACATAAATTAATTTAAGTTCCTAAAAGAATTATAAATAATCAAATACCTTTAGTAACAATGGGTAGAGCTTTTTATGAGGGACCCAAAGTTAAATGAGTACCTAAACCAAAACCCCCCCTTATCTTGTAGAGTTGTCTTCTAACAAGGTTAGAAGCACTAAAAAATATTTTGAAAGTTGATGCTTAAGGCACATGACTTGAGATCTAGCACTCTTTCAAGCTCACTTGTCTAAGTAATAAAAATTATTGGAAATAAAACTATTAGTAACGAATCTTTAGATGATTCATTGTTATAATTAATCTTGATTGCTCTCAATGGTGCATGACTTTTATGTAGATAAAGTATGAAAAAATTAGAACAAAGAAAGTTAAGTTATTTTTAATGTAAAATTATCTAAGTTTAAATTTATAGAAAAAGGGATTTTGATGATAGATTAAAAATTATTGGTGTGAATGATTGAAATGTTGGATGGATTATATGTTGACATAAAAAAGGTTGTATAATTGAATGATAGATTATTTTTGAATTTAAATAATAAATAAATAAAAATTTAAAAATGAGTTTGTCAACTCGTTGCACCATGTGTAAAGAGTAAGACTTATTTAAATGTTGGCTTGAGATAAGTTAAATATTTTTTTGAAAATATTTTATTATTTTAATGTGTTATAGTAATGACCTTGATGATTTCTTCTAGAATGAAATTTGGTTTTCAATCTTAAATGATAAGTCATTGATTTGAAAATTATTCTTGAAAAAAATCACATAAAACAACAAAAAAGGAGGATAATTCTTCTTGAAAATATTTTTATCCTATCAATCTTTCAACAAAAGATAAAATGATACTATTATTATTGAATCTCTTAAATACAAAAATAAACTAATGATTTAAATTTAAAAAGATTATTGTCAAAATTGATGACCTTGAAATCTTGAAAATTATAATTTGAGATCTTTATATAAACCAAGATCGTTTACTAAGATTCCTTCGCATTATTAAAGAGAATTTTATAAATGAATCATAAGTTCATCTTTTGAGAATTATAATATGAATCTTTTTATAAACAATGATCTTGATGATTTAAAATCACTTATACATAAATTGAGATTCTGTATTTTCATATCTCATTTTGTAAAATTATGATCTTAATTTCTCAATATTTATAGCTTGATAATTCTTATGAACTAAGATTTTGCTTACAGAATTGATCTCTTAAGAATTCTTTTTATTATCTAAGAAGAGATTTATCAAAATAAGTCATGTCATTTAGCATTCATGATTTGATACTAATATCCTTCATGAGATAATTATTTATGACTTCCTTCTTAGTATAACTTATCACCAAAATTCATATTTCTTAAATTTATGATAAGTTAAAAATCATATAAATTTTGTTTTATTATGAATATTCCTTTGATTTCTTGACTTGACTTATGCTTTATAGGTATTATATTTAATCTCTATAATTTTATCTTTTTAATAAAAATTAGATTTATGATCATAACAATTATAATTGAGATTTTTATTAAGATCATTCTTCTAATTTATTAAAAGGATTTATCTAAATGAATTGGGTGTCTTAAGATTTATCTTGGATGAATTAAAATTATTTAAACCTCTAAGACTTATTATTTATAAAGAAAAAAGGGAAGATAATTCTTAAAAGAAATCATATCTTTTGGTACTTCTAATTTAATTTTTCATCCTTATTGACATGATCTCTTTGTACTTATGACCGTAATTAGGATAGTATAAAAAGAAAAATTATACTATCATATTTTTTTACAATAACCAAAGGGGGAGATATAATTATCAATATGATTAGAAGAAATGAGGAATAATTTGCTTAGAAGAAAATTTTAAATTTTAAATTTTCTAAATTATGCGAAATGTATGATTTATAATTTAAGCTTGATTTACTATCATATTTTCTTTTAGATTTCTTGACTTTTACAAATTGAACTTTTAATCAAAATTTACATGAGATTATCTTCAAAATACATGATTTGCTATTTGTGTTTGAAGATTACATAAGATGAATGCATGAGTAGCTCTTGGATTTCTCAGATTTTTTATTTCACCTTCAAAATGATTCTTGTTAAAATTGACATTTATAAGAAGGGGATTCAAGATTTTTTTTATGACAAAGGGGGAGAAATGATATATTAATGACAAATGTAGAATAAAAAATGGTAAAATAGGCATTTCTCCTTTTTGCTGATAATAAAAGGGAAGAAATGATTAGTGATTTAATTGAAAGAATTAATTATTCATGAGTTAAGGGGGTGAATTTGAAATTAATGTATGAATTTAAAATTGATTTAAAATTAATTTTGTTTCACAATGTATTATTGTATACTTGAAAATCTTTGATGTTTTGGTGATTGATGATTTAAGGCAAAAATGCTTGATATTGGTGATATATTATTTTTTAATTTGATAAATAAATATTATGATACATGAATTCAAGAGTATTTGATTCTCTTGAATTTAAGGTTACTTTATTTGGATTATGGCATGGACATAAAGGGAGTTAAGGTTAACTCCCATAATCAATTGGTTGTTATCATCAAAAAGGGGGAGATTGTTGAATCTCATATTTTAATGATGAAATCAATTGATGATTTTGTTGATCTAATATGTATGTTAGAGATAAATAATATAAGATTAATTATGATAAAGTAATACAATCAGATATTGTGCTTGAGTCAAGTTCGGGCATTGGATCGAGGTTCGGACGATGTAGTGGAAACTCGCCGAAAGCTTACCGAAGGTATCGGGGCTTGTTGGGAGTTCACCGATAGCTCGCCGAAGATATCGGTGGCTTGTTAGGAGTTCATCAGGAGCTCACCGAAGATGATCAAGAGCTTGCCAGGGATGCGCTGGGGGTTCGCCAAAGGATGGCCAAGACTCGTCAAGAGTTTGTCGGAGGTTATCAAGAAGATCACTGAGAGTTGGGAAGGTCACTTGACACATTGGTCAAATTGATTGTATTTGTATGTCTTAGTATGTTGTAGTTAGCATCAATTTAGTTTAGAGTCCTAATTGAGTTAAGTTTAGAAGGAATTTAAATTAACTCAAGTGAGACAAACCGAGTCCACGTTTGGGTTTAAATTGAGCTTATGTTGAGCTCATTTGGTTGACTTAGAAAGGGGTCAATTGAATGTATAAGTCGGGAATAGAAAACTAGAGGAACCACTTTTTGGGATTCCCGATGGTTGTACCGCTAGTAGACGATGGTTGTACCACCTAATCGGTGGTTGTACCACTATTATCCTGTTTTCCGGGCAGCTTTCAATGACAGCACCATCGGTACCAATGGTTGTACCACCCAATACCCAGATTTTTTGGATACGTTTAAATTTTGGTTCCATTTTCTGAACCCAATTGGGGCCTATAAATACCTCAAGTCTTCTTAAATTGAGCACATAAAATTCGGTAAGAAAACTGAGAAAAAAGTGTGCAAGAAAAAGAAAGGGGGCAAGGGAGTGAGTAAAAGTATTGTAATCTTTGTAGAGGTCTCCCTTGTGAGTTGTAAGTGTAATACTTGTAAAGTTCCTCTCCTGAGCCTACGTAAAGTAGAGTGGGAAGTGTAAGAGTTTGGTGCACCCAAAGAAGATTGATTGTGGATACTAGTGGAGCCGAAGAAGTTTATCAAGGTTTTGGGAGTCGTACCGAGCAGCATAGAGCTGATTCCCATATACAATGACACAATAGGGCGAAAGCTCTAGCAAGAGAATGAAGGGCTCATTAGAATTACTCTAAGGAGGTTCCAACTGATTAGAAAGATCATGACCTATAGAGAGGTAGCAAAGTAAAGAGTTTGTTTTGAAGATAATATTGTAGATCTACTGACATAGTCGCTGGCTTATATTGTCTTTGAGTGTCACAGGGGTTTGATGGGGATCAAACACATAGGTGATTGACATTAGGTCAAGTGAGAGTTTGTTGGTTATAGGTGCCTTGCAAGCCATTCACGTGAGTGATAGCATATGTGACATGCTCGATCTTTTTACTTATGATTATTATTGGCATATTCTTATATTATATATTGAATATATATTATGATGACCTTAGTTCTATGTAATAGGAATTGGATCGTGCTGAGATCATGATAATGAGACTGATTTAATTTTAAATATAGATCCTAAATAATCTCGATCATAGGTTGCTCGAGAGGGACATCAAAACAACCGACAGACTGGTGTACTATATACCTATCCATATGATGGAGGTAATTGGTCTTATAGCTACTTGTGTGGAGAAACTAAGGATACAATAGAGATGCTCATTGGAAATTAAGTTTGTTGATTAATCTGCCAATAAAATATTATACGATTAATGATACTTATCGTTAGATAGCAATTCTGTAGTCTCAGTTATGTATCTGGTCCTTAGACTTGAGACACCAAAGATGCATGTATGAGTACTCCTTTCTTTGACATCGAACTTACATGTTTTAAAAGCTTCAGATTTAGTATAATCGATTATCGGGATTGGTAGCCAAGCTTACGAAGATAATTGAGTGTTAATATGAGATCATCCACTCGTGATATCAAGAGAGGAATATCCCGTATGGTCTTGCTTAGACAAATCCCTGGCCAAGGTCTTTCAGATTGAGAGGGAGTTTTTTAGGAGAATCCAATTAGAGCAAGACTAGTACATATTCCATATATGGCCTGACAGTATACACCCAATATATGGTCTCTGGGATATCAAATTGATGAGGGACTATAAATACATAGTAACTGTGGATAAATAGGTCTAATTGATTTGATTTCCCTGTACTGTTTGGGAAATATGACGTAATGGTCTAGTACATCCATAGTCGATGAGTCAAGTAAATTATTATGAGGATAATAAATTATTATATTAAAAGGGCTTTTGATGGGAGTGACTCATGACCAGCTCGGTATTAGGCCTAGAGGACACACATATGGTGGATGTTTCAACAAGTGAAGAATTTAATATGAGTTATTCAATTAGCCCATGTTATCATTAGCTAGGACCCAACATTGATGGATTATTGTATGAAGCCTAATTAGAGGTGAGATTATTGGATAAAGATCCAATAATTCAAGATTAGTGGGTAATTGGATGGAGATCGAATACCCACTAAGGCAAGATCAACTATGGTTTCTTGGTGGCTCTCTATAAATAGGAGGCAGGGGTGGCACATTAGTGATAGGCTGCACTTTTGCTGCCCCCTCTGATTTTCCTCCCTTCCTCATCATCTACGCAGGAGTTATAAGATTTTAACTATAATTGGAGGAGTATTACTACAACAATCTAGAGTATGAATATCGCTCGAGAGGAGCACATTTGACCTCCTTCATCCTCTCCATCTAGATCTTGATTTTCAGGGATATATAATCTCCCTAGGTAATCAATCTCTCTCGTATTGTGGTTTTTGGTTTTGTGGATTTTTCACGCACCAATCTTTGCATGACAATTTGATATATGTGGGAAACCATTTTTGTTTTGTTCTTTCACTACATATGTGATGCTCCTACTTAGTTTCCCAACATACTTATGGTTTCAAGTCTAGCCATAGGAGCAAATATTTCTTCATAATCTATACCTTCTACTTTGTTGAAATCTTTGGCCACTTATCTAGCATTGTTTCAAACATTGATGTTTTGTTCATCTTGCTTATTCCTAAAAATCCATTTAGTTTGAATCACGAGATGATCATTAGATCTAGGAATAAGCTTTCAAACTTTATTTCTTTCAAATTATTTTAATTCTTAATGCATTGTCGAGACCCATGAGTCATTTTTGAGAGCATCATCAATGTATTTAGGTTCAATTTTAGATAAAAAGGTAGCATTTGCATAAATATTTTTCAACAAAGAATGAGTTTGAATATTTGATGTATCTAAAATAATTAGCTTCTTAAGATGTGCATCTACATACTTCCATTTTTTTGATAAGGTTTCTTTAGAAATCGATGTATTCAAGTTGTTTTAAAGAGAAGAATTCTCTTTTAAATTCAAAATCATCATCAAAATCATTTTTCTTAATTTTGGGAGAATCATTAAAAACAACATGGATAGATTCCTCAATAACTAAAGTTATTTTATTGAAAACTCGATAAGCTTTAAAAACAAAGGAATAACTAAGAAAAATGTCTTCATTAGATTTTACATCAAATTTTTCTAAGATATGTTTGTTATTTAAAATAAAATATTTATAATAAAAAACTTTAACATATGCCATGATGGGTCTTTTATTATTCCATAATTTATAAAAAATTTAGATAGTAGAAGTCTGTGACGACATATGTGAAACAAGTGTACATGTCTCGAATAGACTCACTTGGTTTCATTCTAAACAACTCATAATTATAAACTAAAATATTAATATTAGATTCTTTTACTCTACTAATCCCTTCGTGTGTAATTTCTTAGTGTCGATTTCAGTCATAACACTTGCTTTTTGGATAGCGATTACTTTTGGATCTTAGCTTTTTGGAAGAAATCTTAAAATCTTATTTACCATTTCAAGATTAGTATAACTTTTAGCAAGAACTTTTAAACCATTGATAACATACGTAAAAATGGTGTACATACCACTATGGTTTCGCTTTGTCTCTTTTTAAATAATTCATAACTATATACTAAAAGATTAATTTTATATTCTTTAACTCTACTTGTGCCTTCATAAATAATTTCAAGTATATGTCAAATATCATGTATAGTGTCACAATAAAAAACACGATTAAACTTATTTTTGTCTAAAGCATAAAATAAAGCATTAATAGATTTAGCATTTAAAGAAAATATTTTCTTTACAAAATTATTTTATTTATTCATCTACATCCCATAGATCAAAATCCATAGAAAGCAAGAAAATTTGTATTTATATTTTTCGATACATATAGTTTGTCTCATTGAATATAAGAGAAGTAATGGAGTGACCCTCTTGGTTGCTCGAAAAAAACATTAGATTTTTCTCTTGAGTGTTAATCTTGTTGAATCTTGAATTTTAATGATAAAATCAATTGATGAGTATTTTAATCTAACATGTGTGTGTTAGAGGAAGTATTGCAGGTCTAACTATGATAGAAAAATAGAGTTACAGTCATATGTTGGTCCAGGATCAAGCTTGGGCATCGGGCTAAGGTTTGGACGATGTAGTGGGACCTCACCGGGAGTTCGCTAGGAGTTCACCGAAGGGATTGGGTAGCTCGCTAGGAACACACCAGGAGATCCCCAGAAAAAGCCCATAAGACATATCGTAAGAATGTCAGAGGCTACTGGATTGGCGAGAGTTGGGTTATTGTTCAGCTTGATGGTCATTATAGTTATAATTATTAAGTCGTAGTTCGGGATTAAGTCTTAATTGAGTTTGATTTGAAAAAAATCCAAATCAACTCAATAAGGTAACCAGATCCATTAAAGGGGATTGACTGAGCTCAGGTTGAGCTCAATTGAATATTCCTATCTAAAAATAAAAATTTGAATAATTAGACATGAAGAGGACTACTTTGTCAGTACAAAGTAGACTAGTTCTAATACCTACAATTATTCATTATTATTAGTATAAATAATAATGAATAATATTTAACTTTTTAACTATAACTCGTAATAATCGAAAGTCATTATAATAGTAGTTACAGAGGATTAGTCAACATAAGGTTCAATTTAGAATTCGAAAAGGGGAGAGAATTACTTTTCTGAAAATTTCGACGGCTGAACTGCTAGTGAGCAGTAGTTGTACTATAACCACCTAGGTTTCCGAGAAGCTAACGGTGGTTGAACCAACCAGGCGGGTGGTTAAATCACCCGTACCATATAATCAGGGTAATTTCGGTAGTTTGACCATCGACACTGACGGGTAAACCGCCTATACCTAAATTTTCCAAATACATTTAAATTTAGGCTCTAAATTTAAAGTCATTTGGGGCATATAAATTCTCCAAGTTTTCTTGATTTCATACAATAATTTTGGGGATTATATTCGATGAAAAATTATGTGTGAATTGTAAGAAAAAAAAGGAAAATAGAGTGAGCTTAGAGTTAGAAAAATTCTTAAAGTCTCCCTTATAAGCTCAAGTTGCAAGGGTTTGGTCTTCACCCAAAGAAGATCAGTAGTGGACACCGATGTGCCTCAAGGAGGAGGACTCGGGAGTGGATGTAGGAGATTGGTGCTGAAGCACTATAAATATGAGTGTTATTACTTGTTTCATTTACTACTTACAATTATCGGGTTCTCAATTATTTTCAACAAAATACCAATAGACGCTTCTGATTTTATTTACTCTTTGAAAGCAAGGTTTCAAGTCAAGCACTTTACTTATGATGTTGCTTATCTTTTTATTCAGATTTTTGTTCATTCTTGAGTCATTTTTAAGTAAGAAACTTAGCATTTTCTTTGAATCATTCACCTGCTTTACTTGAACGAAAAGCTTCAAATTTTTCTATCTTGCTTCATGTGAAAAGTTTTTTATTAAAATAAGAATTTACTCTTATACTAATTCACCCCCACCCCACTCTTAGTGCCAATTAATCCTAATAATTAGTATCAGAGCAAGTATCACTAATTGGATTAACACCCACTTGAGTAAATAGCTTATTTTGGTCTGAATAAGGGACATTATATTTCACATTCTCCCATGTTCAATGGGACGGATTATATATATTGGAAGACAAGGATATATATTTTTCTCATTTCTTCAGACCTTGATTTATAGAACATTATAAAAAACAAATTTGAAAAATCTTCCAATCCAATGAGTGAGTGGAATGATTTAGAAAGGAAGAGTTTTTCCATGAATGCAAAGGTTTTGATTGTCTTATTTTGTGCTCTTGATAAGAATGAATTTAATCATGTTTCTATTTGTGAATCGACTTTTGATATGTGGCACATACTAGAAATTACACACAAGGGGACTAGTAGAGTAAAAGAATATAAGATTAACATTTTAGTTCATAAATATGAGTTATTTTGAATGAAACCAAGTGAGTCCATTAGAGACATGGATACCCATTTCACGGATGTCATCAATGGCCTTGAAGCACTTTTTCGAATTTTGAACTTATTAGTAAAATTTTAAGATCTTTACCTAAAAATTGAGATGCTAAATTGGGATCCTAAAGTAACCGCTATTTAAGAGGCCAAAGATTTAAATAACTTACCTCTTGAAGAACTTATTGGCTCACTCATAGCATATGAACTGAACTGTAAAGCTCATGATAAGCTTGATGAACCCCCTCTAAAGAACAGGAAGAATGTAGCACTTTAAACAACAAATGACCCCTCGAGTGAGACCTCGAGTAATGAGGACCATGACATTGCACTTTTATCAAACAAATTTAAAAAAATTATGAAAAAGAATAAAAACCATAAAAATAAAAAAAATCGAAGAAAGACAATATCATATGTTATGAATGCAAAAAATTAGGATATTTCAAAAAATGAATGTCCTCATTTGAAGAAGAAAGCGCTTCTCGATCTGTCATTATACCTCGAGAAGTAGAAAGAATTACAATCCCTATTCCACCTAAAATCTTAGGAATTTGTTGATAGTTGGAATAAATTCGTAAATCGGGTCGGTTGATACGCTTTAAAATAGTTCTGTGTATTCTTTTCCTAGTCTTTCTATGTCACAGAGTTGAAACCAAGAAATATTTGTTACCTTCCTGATGTTTTCTCGAGGCATTTCCTCTACCCCTTCTTACCCTGAAAAAGCAAGGTCACCTTGCGTCCTTGAACCGATAACCATCCTTCGGCTAACCTAGCCTCCCAGCATTTACCGTGGGCACGATAACTGGTACACCAGAGGTGCATCCTTCCCAGTCCTCTCGTACTAGGGAAAGGTCCTCTCAAATAGAACCAAGGTCTATCCTTTTGATCAGAGGTTGAATCGATCAACAGAAGAAGAATTAGGCCAAAAATTAGGATACATTCTGGGAAAATGAAACTTCCATGGGACCACTCCAAAGAAAAAGTTGCTAACTATACTCTAATGGTGATCCAAGATGAGGTTAGTGAGTCTTTAAGCATTTATTTTCAGAGTTATTAAATATGTTCCATGATTTATTTGATGAGTTTAGAAAACTTAGTAAATCTTTTAAGTTGCTTAAGAATTATCATGATTTGTTAGTTAGTAGACTAGATAAAATGCATGATTCATTAGTATCACATAACCCATATTTTAAATGTGATATACTAGATAATGTTGAAGAAGATAATATCATGCTTAAGACAATATTAGAAAATTTTGAAATTGGGAACAAATCCCTAAATATAATACTTACCAATAAGGGTCATATTAATAGAAGAAATGGTATAGGCTTTGTTGGTAACTTTCAACAAAATACAACCATGTTTGTTAAAGGATCAACCTTAAATGTGCCACAAAAAATAAAGTATCATTTTTTTGAAAAATTAGAACATAAGGCAAACAAATGCTTATTTAGAAAATGTAGTCCACACCAACTAGTTTGGATTCCCAAGGGAACTTCATACAACAAAAAAAGAAAGATGAAGTTCTTTATGAAGGATCCAATATAAAATAGGTACCTAAATCAAAAATATATTTCTTATCGGTTTATCTCCAAACTAAAGCTAGAGCACCAAATGGTATCTTGATAGTGGATGCTCAAGGCATATGACTGGAAATCCAACTTATTTTTCTAAGTTCACTAGCTTAAGTGAAAGAGTTATCACATTTGGAGACAACAAAAAAGGTAAAATCATTGGAAAAGGAACTATAGGTAACACATTAAACCTCTTGATTGAAGATGTGTTGTTACTTGATGGCTTGATATAATTTGCTTAACATTAGTCAATTATATGATAAAGGATATGTAGTTAAATTTTAACCTAATATTTGTATAATTGAATTGCCACATAAAAATAAATCTTTGATTGCCTTGAGAAACAACAATGTATACACCATAGATATTGAAAAATTTTTTGATGAAACTTATTTTTCAGCTTTGAATGAATATGGTTGGATTTGGCATAAGAGACTAGGTCAAGCTAGTATAAAACTTTTAAACCAAATTTCTACCAAAGATCTAGTAAGAGGCTTAACCTAATCTTAAGTTTATCAAAGACAAAGTATGTGATACTTGTCAATTAGGAAAACAAATAAAGAGTAGCTTTAATTTGAAAAATCAAATAAGCACCACTTCAATTGATTCATATTGATCTATTTGGACCAATTGACATTACAAGTTTAGGTGGTAGCCAATATGCATTTGTTATAGTGGATGACTTTAGTAGATATACTTGAACCAATTTCTTGGCACATAAAAGTGAAATATTTAAATATTTTATAAAATTTTATATTCAAAATAAAAAAGGATGTATGATTTCTTCAATACGTAGTGATCATTGGAGAGAATTCTAAAACAGCAATTTTTAAAAATTTTATGAATCAAATAGATATATTCATCATTTTTCTACTCCATGAAATCCACAAAAAAATGAAGTTGTAGAAAGTAAAAATAGGATCTTACAAGAAATGGCTAGAACAATATTGAACGAACATAGTCTAACCAAATATTTTTAGGACGAAACCGTTAATATGGCATACTACGATTTAAATAGGACCCTTGTATGACCATTACTCACTAAAACTCCTTATGAATTATGGAATGGTAAAAAACATAATATTTCTTATTTTAAAATATTTGGTTGTAAATATTTTATTTTAAATGAGAAAGATGCTTTAGGAAAACTTGATGTAAAATCTGATAAAGGTATTTTTCTTAGTTATTTCTTGATTTCAAAAGCCTATCGTGTTTTTAATAAAAAACTTTAGTAATTAAAAAATTTATTCATGTTATTTTTAATTAGTTTTCAAATTTAAGAAAATTAATTTTGATAATAAATTTGATCTTGGTACTTTGAATTTAAATGATAATACTCCTAAAAGTAACTTGGATGAATCTACTTCCAAACCCTTACCCAAGGAATGGAAGTATGTGAATGATCATCCTAAGGAGCTTACAATAGGAGAAACATCGAAGGGAGTTCAAACTCGTTCTTCTTTTAGGAATTTTTGTGCAAATGCCATATTTTTTTCTCAAATCGAGCCAGAGTGCATTGATGAGGCCCTAAAAGATGATTCTTGGGTTAATACAATACATAAAGACCTTAATCAATTTGAGAGAAATGACGTATGGAAGCTTTTTCCTAGACCTAATGACTACTTAGTGATTGGTACTAAATGGGTATTTAAAAACAAGTAAGATAAAAATGGTATTGTGGTTAGAAATAAGCTAGATTAGTAGCCAAAGGTTTCAACCAAGAAGAAGAAATCGATTATGATGACACCTTTGCTCCCATGGCTATACTTGAAGCTATAAGGATGCTCCTTGCCTTTGCATCTTTTAAAAATTTGAAGTTGTTTCAAATGGATGTTAAAAGTTATTTTCAAAATGTTTTCAATTCTGAAGAAGTGTATGTTGAACAACCCCCCAGTTTTAAAAAGAATCTTCTTCCTAATCATGTTTTCAAACTTACAAAAGCTCTTTATGGATTAAAACAAGCCCCTCGAGCTTGGTATGAAAGACTTAGTTCTTATCTTATTTCAAAGAAATTTTCTAAAGGCAAGGTTGATACCATATTATTTTTTAAGAAGTTCAAAATTAATTTTTTAAGTATTTTAAAATTAATTTTTTGGTTATTCAAATTTATGTTAATGATATTATTTTTGGATCTATAAAAGAATTTTTATGTGAATCTTTTACTAAAGAAATAAGCCAAGAATTTGAAATGGGCCTAATGGATGAGTTAATATTATTCTTAGGATTATAAATAAAATAACTAGATGATAGTATCTTTATTAGTCAAACTAAATACACCTTGAACTTGATAAAACGTGTGAGATAAAAAATACTAAAGCATTAAACACTCCCATGAGCACATCTATAAAGTTGGACCTAGACAACGAAGGAGAAACCTTTGGCCAAAAAACTTATAGAGAAATGATAGGAAGTTTATTATATTTAACTGCTACTAGACCAAATATCATGTTTAGTGTTAGATTATGTGTAATGTTTCAATCTAATACTAAACTCTCTCATTTAAAAATAGTTAAACAAATCTTTAGATACTAGAAAAAAATCTCAAAACTAGGATTATGGTATCCAAAATCAGAGAACTTTGACTTGATTATTTATTCAAATGCTGATTTTTGTAGATGCTGAATAGATAGAAAGAGTACTACTATGACATATCAATTTTTAGGGCATGCACTTGTTTCTTAGACTTCCAAAAAACAAAATTAAGTAGTTTTATCTACTGTAGAAGCAAAATACATTGCAGCTAGTGCATATTGTGCCCAAGTCATTTGCATAAAAAACATACTAGAAGATTACGAAATGAAATTGAAAAATATTCATATAAAATGTGATAACACAAATGCTATATGTTTAACCAAAATTCATATTCAATATTCAAGAATCAAATATATTAACATTAGACGTCATTTTACAAGGGATCATATAAATTGTCAAGATATATCCTTGAAATTTATTGACACTAAGCATCAATTAGCAGATATTTTTACAAAACCTTTAAATGAAGAACAATTTAGTTTTCCTATAAGAGAATTTGGAATGCTAAATCATGAAAATATATGAATTTCTTGAGATTAAGTTTCTTTTTTGTGATAATATCTTGAAAACTCTCTCCATTTTTTTTATCTTATTGTTCACAAGAAGGGGAGAAAATTTATATAAATGATATTTTACTATTTTACAGATTTATTTACTACACTTGAAATTACATGAGATGATTTTAAATACATGAGGAGCTCCTAAATTTTTAATTACCTTAGATTTCTTGGATTTTTGAGATTATCTTCGAAATTTATGTTTCAAAATTTACCTCTACAAAATTGAGAGCTCTTCTTAACGATGTTTTACAACTCCTCCCTTGTTTTTTTTTTCTTAGTTTTCACAAGAGAAAGAAAATTCTTTATGGCTCATATTGTATTTTACAAAGGAGGAGAAATAGATATTGATGACTTATGTAAGAAGGGCATTTCTCTTTGTTTGTTGATAAACAAAAGGGAAAATTGTTAATAACTTAAGGGGAGATTTTTAAAGTTTTGAAATTCATAAAAATCCTTAATCAGTTGATGACTTGATAATTGAAAAGCAAATTTTCGTTGATGCATGAGTGTCTCATTGCAATCCTTGAAATATTATTGCTTGAAATATTAGTTACTTCATGATACTTGAATTCAAGAGTATGTGGTTTTCTTGAATTTAAGTTTTCCTTATTATGGCATGGATTTAGGGGAAGTAAAGTTTAACTCCCATTATCAATTGATTGTCATCATAAAAAAGGGAGAGATTATTGGATCTCAGTTAAAAGAAAATTATAATTACATCAAATCTAATAAATCATTTATTTTTCATTGTTTGAAGAAGATAATATTTTGAGTCTGACTTCAAATAATCATATGTTTATGATGATAGCCTTCCGTTTCTATAGCGATAAATATTTGCAACATCTTAAATTACAATCATGATATGTTTTCTTCTATTATTTCCACATTTGTTTCCTTTTTCCGATCTTTGAGTAGTCTGCAAAACTAGATTAGAATAATGATAGATGTTGCCATGTGATAGTTTATAGTATATGAAATATCCTTTAAATTAATCAAATTTATTCTAAGTGCTAGACGAAATTGATCCTATGTCAGATTTCTTGTGTATGCAATGTATAATATTAGTTGGGAATGTCAGTATTTATCACTTGTTGGTGCTTTGCCTACTCAATTTATACTACCATGAGTTATTATATGATGATATAAGCAATATGTAAACAATAATTTAGTGACTAAAAATGAAATATGATTTCGATAGTCTCATAAGTTTCCGAGAAAATTCTTCTAGATTAATGTAAGAGATATTAATTTAAATTAAATTTGTATAGCTATTGTGATACTAATATAGAGATATTCTTGAATGTTATTAAAGTATATTGTTTTAATTATAATTTTGTTAGAAATACTCATTGTGAGATAAGGAGGGATAGGCTCTGAGGATACACTAACGATTGAAAGAGTCGGGTTACATATATTAGATTTAACTCATAATGTGAAGGCTTAAGTTATTGGGTTAAGTTGGTATCTTATTTGATATATGTCAACCATGACCAGTTTGACTTAGACTTATTAATATTCAAATTTTGATATCAAAGCCAAATGAACAAAATTTGATCTAAATGAGTTAAAAGTTTAAAATTTTTAAAAATATAAATCAATCGATTTAACTTAATGAAGAGGAGTCATACTGTGATGCATAAATGCAAGTGAGTGAATTGTCCTATAACATTAGAAAAGACGTGGACTAAATTTGAACCCTTAAGAATACGGGATATACAATCAATCCATACATGTATAGAAAGAAAATATTGAAAACACATTCACCTGTTTAAGATAAATTGATAGTTCCAAAATAGCAAAGTTATGTATATTAAGTTTAGCCTAAAGCGTATAAAGTTAAGCCATTTTATTGAATTGATATGTGATTTGACATATATTTATGTTGACTGTTTTAACTTGGAATTATTGTTCTTTGACTTCTAACAAGCTGGTTAAGTGTCAATTAGCAACTTCATTGACCAATAAAAATAGACACTAAGGTTTTCTCTTAGTGCTCGCATTAGTAGTTTATTTCCTTGTACTACATTTAATACTTACGCTTTTTGCCACTTGTAGCAAAGATGTGATGATGATGATGATGATGACCACTCTAGTGTTTAATCTCCTGTATTTTAAGCTTGAATTGAGTGTATGATTTCACGTTTGAACTCTAAACAATAGCTTTATCCAATAGATTGGTATTGAAGACAAGCCTATACCAGTCAGTATATGATGGATCTTGAAAAATAGAAGATCTAGGAGTGGACATCAAGGTGCAGTTGGATCGCCTTTCTTTTTTACTTCTTTTTTTCTTTGCCAAGCGTACTAAAGATAACAAAATAAAATGACTAATATATTCAAAAGCATATTTATACTTTTGTTTTGCAATTTGAAATTTAATTAGTATGGGGTTTGATTCAATTAATTTGCCTAATTCACTATTCTCTTGGTCATCGGTTATCTCAATCCTATCATGGGAGAATTTTGACCTTATCTTGTTCCATATATTTTCATCTTTCAAAACATGCTTTATAAATTAAAAGACTCATCTCGGTGATTTTGTAACGATGGCTTAAAAGACTCATCTTGGTGATTTCGTAACGATGGTTGAACTGCCCAGGTCAGTGGCTGAACTGCCTATGCCCTATTTTCAGGGTGCTTTCGACGGTTGCACCGTCGGCGTTGGCGAGTGAACCGTTCGTATCAGATTTTTCGAATACGTTTGAATTTTGGCTCCAAATTCTAAAGTCATTTGAGGCCTATATATATCCCAAGTTTTCTTACATTTGATACAATAATTTTTTAGATTAAAATTATATGAAAAACTTGTGAGAATTGTAAGAAAAAGAAAATAGGTAAGGGAGTCATCCAAGTGTTGTAATCTTGTCTTCCTTGTAAGTTGAAAGGTTAAAAGTTTAGTCTTCACCCAAAGAAGATCGATAGTGGACGCCGATGGGCCTCGGAGAAGAGAGCTCGGGGAGTGGACGTAGGCCGGTTAAGGCCGAACCACTATAACTATGAGTATGCTTTAATTGCCTTCATTTTACTCTTAATTACTCTTAAACACTTATAGTTGGATTCGAAGTTTCAATCTATTAACTTTATTAAATTAGTTTCTAATCAGTTTTATTAAGAAAAGTTTCTATTGTTTACTCTTTAATTTACAAAAGCAAAAGTTTTTAATCAATTACTTTCATTCTCGCACTAATTAATCCCCTCCTCCGCTCGCCCACCCTCCCGGCCTTTTTGTGCCAATTGATCATAACAATTGATATCAGAGTAAGGTCTTACTCTTTAGACTAAACATTCACTTGAGTAAATAATTTTGTTTAGCATAAATGAGGGATATTCTATTTTACATCCTCCCATGTTCAATGGGACATACTATATCTTTTTTACTTCAATAGATTTTGATTTATGGTGTATTATTGGAAAAGGTTTTTAAAATTCATATAATCGAATAAATGATTGAAATGATTTTAAAAAGTAAATATTTTCTATAAATGTCAAAGCTATGAATGCTTTGTTTTATGCTTTAAGCAAAAACGAGTTTAATCGGGTTTCTTCTTGTGATGTAGCTTTTGATATATGACATTAATTAAAAATCATATATGAAAGCACAATTAAATTAAATTATTCATTATAAGTATAAATGCGGACACTTTACTTGTAAGTATTCATTTAGAAATTATAGTCTACATAAATTAATTTGAGTTTCTAAAGGAACCATAAACAACCTTAAGCCATTAGATAAAATAAGAAGAACATATCCTGAAGTACCCAAACTCAAATGGGTACCTAAATCAAAACCTACCATAATATAAAGTAGTATAGAATAATATAGAAAAGGGAGAGAAAAATCATGCTTCATTGTCTAGTATTTTTAAAAAATTAATAATATATTTAATAAGAATGAAATGAGAAGGGTAACTCATTTCACTAAGTTTAGAAATCATTGAAATTAAAATAAATTAAAACTCTTATTTGAAAATATTTTATTGCAATGATCTTGATGAAACTTATTTTTTGATATTAAATGATATTATCTTTTTGAAATAAATTTCATAAGTTAAAACAACTAAAACTGAGAATAATTTTTCTTGAAAATATTTTTATCCTATCAATCTTCGATAAGAGATAAAATGATACTATTATTATTGAATCTCTTATAAAATAAATTAGAGAACTTAACTATTTTCTTTTGAAAAATTATACTGATCATGAAAATTATATATTTTATGATAAAGGAACAAAATGTTAGAGTTAAATCTAATGATTAAGATAAGTCCTATGTATGCTTTTAAGAAGTAATAATATAATTTTCTTAATACTTTTTTATTTTAATTAAAGATGTTTTATGTTCAATGAAACAATGTTTGATGATTTAATGATGTATAGTGATCATATTTAATGAGTTTATATTTTAAAATTACGCATGATGATCTTTGTAATTTTTGGTTTATTGATCTTTGTCTTAATAAAAGTTATTTTTTGATTTTAAATGATGATACATGTTTTTATTTGGCTTAAAAGTCAAAGACATGCTTGTATGAAATAAAAATAGAATAACTTTTCTTGAAAATTTTTCTATCTTATAAATTTTCAAAAAGAGATTAATGAATTGATTATGTTTTTTTATAAATCTCTTGAATTATGAAAGTAATTTTGATAATTTGATGATTTGAATTTGAATAAGTTTTTATCCAAATCATGATATTGATTCCTTGATATTTATAAATTGAGATTTATTATGAGTCAAGATTTTTCATTTTTTGTACTCCTACGATTCCTTTGGCTATTTGCTAAAAGGAAGATATATCATAATAAACCATGATATGCTACTTTACATCTTAATAATTTATGACTTAAAGTTTTGTTATATATTATTCCCCTTTTCTTCTTTCTTATTTACAATGACAAAATGGGAGAAAGGAAATCTTTAACATTTCAAGATATCGATAAGTTTATTTATTTTATCTTGAATCTCTTGAAAGTGATTTTGATTATTTTGATTATTTAAAATTAAATAAGTTTTTACCTATATCGTGATTTTGATTACTCAGAATTATAACTTGAAATCTTTTATGAATCAAAATCTCTTATTTAAAAATAGATTTTTATATAAATCATAATCTTGACAACTTGATATTTATTAAACATGAATCAAGATATTTTATTTGTATCTCATATGATTTGTCTCTTGATATTCGTAATTTGTCTTCATGAATTATATATCTCATCACTATGTTAATTTTTCTTAATATATTTCATATGATGAATTGAAAAATAATGTAATGGGAAAAAAATTTACACTATTGTAACTATCCCTTCTTTTTGGCAATGAAAAAGAGGGAGCAAGACTTGCTAGCTTATTCATCCCAAAATAGAAGCAAGAATTGCTATCTTGCAAATCTCAAGAGAAGCAAAAAGTTTGCTTAACCTCATATTCTCAAAAAAAAAAAAAAAAAAAAAGGAACACGCTAAGAGAAATAACACTTACCAACTTGTTAGCTTGCATGATTTAAAATTACTAACTTGAACATTATAAAAGAAGCAAAAAATTTACTAGCTTGTACTTCTCAAAAGATAAGAAAAACTCATTAGTTTGCATGTTTTAAAGTGATGAAAATTTTGATAAATTGCTAAGCTTTCATATTTCAAAGACTTACTAATGATCATGCATGTAATAATAATTTTAAAAATATACATGATGATTTGAAATAATGCATGCAATACTCGTGATTTTATTATGATGATATGATGTATTGCATTAAAATAGTTTCTAACTTAGACTTTTGAGCTCATCTTAATATTTTTTTTGAAATTTATTAAGAGCTCTTCTTAATAATGTAATGCTTTCACAACTCCTCCCTTGTTTCTCTCCTCATTATTCACAAAGGGGATAAAAATTCTATAATACATATTCTATTTTTCTAAAGGGAAATAATATCATTATGTGCTTTGAAATCATCATCTATATATTTCACCTTTTTGTTAATGACAAAGGGGGAGAAATGGACATTGATGACATATGGATATTGATGCACATACTTAGATATTGATGCATAATTTATTTGCTTGGAATATTGATTGTCTCAAGATACTTGAATTCAAGAGTGGTTGGTTCTCTTGATTTAAGTTTTTCTTATTTAAAATATGGTATGGATGTAGGGGGAGTAAGGGTTAACTCCCATCATTAATTAATTATCATCATCAAAAAGAAGAGGATTATTGAATTTCAAATTTTGATGATGAAATCAATTGATAGATTATTGATCTAACAAGATTACTGGAGTTTATTGATGCAAAATTAACTACGACAGATTACAATCAGAGGATTGACTAAAATCAAGTTCAGACATCGGGCTGGAGTGAGAACGATGTAGTTGGGAACTCATCTGGAGTGCGTCGGAAGCTTGCTAGGATGGCATAAGGGAGTTTATCGGAAGAAGACCAAGACTCATTAGGAGATTATCGAGGGCAATCAAAAAACTTGTCAGGAGTTGAGAAGGTTTTTAAGTGGATTTATTGGTCATAATTTTAATTAATTAAGTCATAGTTAGTATCATTCAGGTTTAACCACGACGGAGAAAAGGAGTTACAGACCAGACACAGACCCAGGATCAAGCTTAAGTATTGAGCTAAGGTTTGCACAATGCGGTGGGAGCTCGCCAAGAGTTCACTAAGACTTCACTGAAGGTATCGAGAAGATTGCTAGGAACATACCAGGAGATCACTAGAGATGGTTGTGAGACTCACCGTAGAGAATGCCAGAGATTGCTGGATTGCAGCAATGAGGTTGTTAATTAAGCTTGGTGGTCATGTATAGTTGTAATCCTTAAGTCATAGGTTAAGTTTGAGTCTAAATTGAGTGTGATTTGGAAGGAATCCAAATCAACTCAAAGAGGCAACCAAGTCCACTAAAGGGGATTAATTGAGCTCAGGTTAAGCTTAATTGATTGACCAGATGATTGATCAACATAAGGGTCAAGTCGAGATTGAAAAAGTGAAGGGAATTACTTTTGGGGAATTCCTGACGATTGAATCGTCAGTGAGTGGTAGTTGTATCATCGTTGCCTAGGTTTTCGGGTGACTGACTATGGCTAAATTACCTAGGTCAATGGCTAAATTGCCCAGGCTGGCAGCTGAACCACCCGTACCCTATTTTTTGGCTACTTTTAGTGGTGCACCGCTAGTGCTGGCGGATGAACCACCCATACCTGGATTTTCTAGATATGTTTAAATTTTGACTTTAAATTCTGAAGCCATTTGAGACCTATAAATACCCTAAGTTTTCTTGCATTTGATATAATAATTTTTAAAATTAAAATTCTATGAAAAACTTGTGTGATTGTAGGAAAAAGAAAAGGGGTAAGGGAGTGATCCAAGTGTTATGGTCTTGTCTCCCTTGTAAGTTAAAAGGTTGTAAGAGTTTTGTCTTTAACCAAAGAAGATCGATAGTGGACGCTGATAGACCTCGAAGAAGGGGACTTGACGTAGGTCGATTAAGGTCGAACCATTATAACTATGAGTGTGCTTTAATTGCTTTCATTTTATTCTTAATTGCTCTTAAAAACTTGATAGTTGGATTCAAAGTTTTAATCTCTCAACTTTCTTAAGTTAACTTCCAATCAGTTTTATTATGAGAAGCTTCTGTTATTCACTCTTCAATTTATGAAAGCAAAGGTTTATAATCAAGCACTTTCATTATTGCGCTAATTCACCCCTCTCCTCTTAGTGTCAATTGATCCTAACACTTGAAACCCAAGTAGGGGTAAAATGGGACGACCAAAACCACCTACTAAATATTATAGCTCACGGAGAACTCGAGATCCAACCGAGTGCCATTATTGATCGACGAATCATAACTCGACGACGATGACCCACTATTGAGGTGCTAATATAGTGGGCAAATCAACATGCAAAATGTTAGACGACTTGATGATCAAATTCCTAGATTTCATTGAGCATCAACCTTGAGAGGCAAGACTGATTTGACAATGACGGGTCCATTAGAACTCCAGCTAATAAAGTCCTATTTTTAAATTTATTAAGGAAGCACACATGTAAAACCCTATCTAGCTATCCCTTTTAATAGATGAAGGGATTGGCTATATTGGGGTCTTGGGCTAGGCATTGGGCTTATGTAAAGCCTAACTAGCTGCCCCCTACTATAATTAAAGGGGTTCGGCTAGGGTTAGGGTTAAGTAGAGGAGGAGTAGGTGTTTAATCTTAGATTTTGATGATGAAATCAATTGATGTATTATTGATCTATTAAGGTTGTTAGAGTCGGTTGATGTATGATTAACTACGATAGAGAAAAAATTACAATCACAAGTTTGACTAAAGTTAAGTCCAAGTATCGGGCCGGAATTAGGACGATAGTGTTGAGAACTCACCTAGAGTGTATTGGGAGCTTGCCGAGGATATCAGGAGCTTACTAGGATGGCGCAAGAGAGTTCATCGAAAGAAGACCGAAACTCATCAAAAGATTGCTCGGGATAGTTGAAAAGCTTACAGGGAGTTAGGAAGGTCTTAAAGTAAATTTGTTGGTCATATTGATAATAATTAATTAAGTTATAGTTAGCATCCTTAAGGTTGAGTCATGTTTGAGTTAGATTTGAAAGTGATCCAAATTAAATCAAGTGAGGCTAACTTGGTCCACTATAGAGAGTGGATTGAGCTCAAGTAAAGCATAATTGGTTGACCTGAGAATTAGTCAACAAGAGATATAAGTTGGGATTGGAAAAGTGAAGAGAATCACTTTTCCATAAATCATGATGATTGTACCCCCGTCGTCTAGGAATTCGAGCAGCAAGTGGCAGTTGGATCGCCTAGGTCTACGGTTTAACCTCTCGTACCTTGTTTTCAAGATAGCTTTTGGTAGTTGTACCATCGACGCAGGCGGTAATACTACCGACACGGGCAGTTGTACCACCGATGCAAGCGGTTGTATAATCAGTGTAGGCGATTGTATCGCCCATACCCGATTTTTCCAAGTGTATTTAAATTTTGGCTCCAAATCCTAAAGCCAATTAGGGCCTATAAATATCCCAAGTTTACTTGTATTTCAAGTAATAATTTTGGGCTAGAAATTCTATAAAAAATTATATGCAAGATTTATAAGAAAAAGAAAAGGGGTAAGGAGAGAGGAAAGTCTTGTAATACTTATAGATCCTTTGTAAGGTTGAAAGGTTCATCTCCTAAGTCGGGCAAAAGGAGAGAGAATATTGTAAGGGTTTGATCTTCACCCAAAGAAGATTGATAGTGGACGTCGGTGGACCTCGGTAAAACGGACTCGAGGAGTGGATGTAGGCCAAGTTGAGGCCGAACCACTATAATTATGAGTATTCTTTAATTACTTTACTTATTATATTTAATTACTCTATTTAGATATGAGCCTCAATCTCTCTACTTTTTTCAAATCGGCTTTAAATCAGTTTTATCGAAATATAAAGAAAAACTTCTGTT
Organism: Ensete glaucum; assembly: GCA_021527575.1. Lineage (NCBI taxonomy): Eukaryota > Viridiplantae > Streptophyta > Magnoliopsida > Zingiberales > Musaceae > Ensete > Ensete glaucum. Next base: position 41,947,640 of record CM038551.1, on the reverse strand, counting down.
ATTCACTCTTTACTTTATAAAAGCAAGGTTTTTAAACGAGCATTATTTCTCTTGCACTAATTCACTCCCTCTCTTCCTCTTAGTGCCAATTGATCCTAACAATTAGTATCAAAGCAAGGTACTTACTCATCGGATTAACATCCACTTGAGTAAATAATTTTGTTTGGCATAAATGAGGTTTAATACATCACAAGTCCTCCTATGTTCAATGGGATGGACTACATATCTTGAAAAGTTCGAATGCATATCTTTTTTATTTCGATTAATTTTGATTTGTGGTGTATTGTTGAAAAAGGTTTTCAGAATTCATCCAATCTAATAAATGATTAGAATGATTATGAAAAATAAATATTTTTTAAATATAAAAAAGTAATGAATGCTTTATTTTATGTACTTATTAAAAATAAATTTGATCAAATTTCTTGTTTTGATTTAGCTTTCGATATATGGTATATATTAGAAATCACACATAAAAGCATAATTAAACTAAATAAATATTAAATGAAATGATCTATAAAAATGAACTTGAAGAACACCTTCCAAAGAACATGAGGGAAAGAATTTTGGGAACATAAGAACAAAATCTTCCAAGAATATGAAGGAATTTGAACTAAAGAGAACATATGACTCCTTGAGTAAAATCTCGAGTGATGAGGGCTTTGAACCTTTGATAAATGAATCGAATAAATTAATAAACATGAACCATAAAAATGATCTTAAGATGGATAAAATCTCTTGCTATAAATGTAAGAAGTCGAGTCGCTCCAGAGATGAAGAGCACAATCAATAAGAAGTGGAGAATCTTATACTTATAGCTATCAACAATGAGGTAAGTGGGTCTTTAGGTATTTCTTTTAGTAAATTATTAAATATGTTTGATGAATTATTTGATGAATTTAGAAAAATTAGTAAATCTTATAGGTTACTTCAGAATGAACATGATTTGTTAGTGAGTAGACTTAATGAAATATATGATTAATTAGTATCTCATAATCCTTGTTCTAAATGTGAAATACTAGATGATGCAAAAGAGGAAAATATCATGTGTAAACAAACATTAGAAAATTTTGAAATAGGAAATAAATCCCTTAATATGATCCTTTCTAATAAGGGTCATATTAATAGAAGGAAGGGTATAGGCTTTATTGGTAACACTCAACAAAAGTCAACCATTTTTGTTAAAGGATCTATCTTAAATTTAATATCAAAAGAAATATATTTTTTATGAAAAATTAGAACATAAAGCTAACAATTGTTTATTTAAAAATTAGAGTTCTCATAAATTAGTTTGGGTTCATAAAATAACTATAAATAACCTAAAACCATTAGAGAAAATGAGAAGAACATTTTACGAGGGATCCAAACTCAAATGGGTACTAAATCAAAACCTCCTACAATATAAAATTGCCTCCTAATAAGGCTAGGAGTACTAAATAATATTTTGAAAGTAGATACTCAAGGCACGTGACTTTAGATCTAATACTTTTTCAAAGCTCACTAGCCTAAGTAATAATAAATAACTATTGAAATAAAATCATTGATAATGAATCTTTGGATAACTCAATCTTATAATTAATCTTGATTGCTCTAACTTTAGCATGCTAGTACAAAAATGAATTAGAGACTTTATTTAAATTCAAATTTATGAAAGACAGATTTTGATGATGATTATGATTGAATGATAGGTTCAAAATCATTGACTTGAATATTTAGTAATTTAAATGCAAAGGCTATTATCGAATGAGTTAAATGTTATGGTTTTTTTTGCTAAGTTAAATATCATTGTTGAATGACTTACCTAAATGTTACGTGATTTAAATGCTATGATATTATATGGGTTGTATGATTAAATGATTATTATTGAATAATAGAATTTGAGCATAGAATAATATAGAAAAAGGAGATAAAAATCATGCTTTATTGTTTAGTATTTTTGAAAAATTAATAATATATTTAATGAGAATAAATGAGCATGGTAACTCATTTCACTAAGTTTAAAAATTATTAGAAATAAATAAATTGAAACTCTTGTTTGAAAATGTTTTATTGCAATGATCTTGATGAGACTTAGTTTTTGACATTGAATGACATTATATTCTTTAAATAAATTACATAAGTTAAAACAACTAAAAAGGAGGATAATTATTCTTAAAAAATATTTTTATCGTATCAATCTTCAACAAGAGATAAAATGATACTATTGTTGTTGAATCTCTTACAAAATGAATTAGAGAATATTAGCTATTTTCTTTTGAAATAAAATCTATGTTATTTTTATTGAAATCTTCTGAAAATCGATATTTTGTTATGATTTTGGATATATTTTTAAATAATTTTTTTTAAAAAAAGGAGTGATGAGTCTACTCAACCTTTTTGACATCTTAATGATTTCATAACTTAAATCATGATTTTGATAACTTAATAAATCAAAACTTGAAACCACTATATAAATCAAGTTTATTCAAACATTCATATATATATATATATATATATATATATATATATATATATATATATATATATATATACTTCTATTTTTCTTTGTTGAAATTAACTCATGATCTTGATATTTATAATTTGATATTTTTATGAATGAAGACTCTTCGATCTCTTAAGATTCCATTCTATCATCTAAGAGAAGATTTATTAAATTAAATCATGTCTTTTAGTATTAATGAATGTCTTTTAATATTAATATCTTTCTTAACATGATTTATTTTATAACTCATAAATGGTATAACTTATCACCAAAACTAATATTTCTTAAATTTGTGATAAGCTGAAAAGAGATTTGTTTTATCATGAATATTTTCTTAATTTCTTGACTTTATCCTTTATGGAATCATGTTTAATCTCTATAATTTTCTCTTTTTAATAAAAGAATGATTTATGAACTTAACAATTATAATTGAGAATTTTATCAAGATCTTTCTTCTATTTCATTAAAATGATTTATTTAAATAAATTGGGTATTTTAAGATTTATCTTGAATGAATCAAAAGTATATAATCTCCTTAGACTCATTTTCATTATTTATAAACAAAAATGGGAGAGATTTATTTTAAAAAATAAATCATACTTTTTGGTATTTAAAGATTTAATTTTATTTTTAATGACATAATCTCTTTATACTTATGAGCTTAATTTGAATTTGGATATTAAGAAGAAATTATGCAATCATATTTCTTTCTTGATAATGTCAAAAATTGGGAGATAAAATTATCAATATGATTAGATGCAAATTGGATATGATAATATTGAATGAGAAATAATTTGCTTAGAAGAAAATTTAGAATTTTAAATTTTCTAAATACATATGAAATTCATAATTCTAAATTTTAGCTTTGATTTACTATCATATTTTTCTTTGGATTTCTTGAACTTTATAAATTACATTTCTTATCAAAATTTGCATGTAAAATGTATGATTTGCTTTATTTGCTATGTCTGCTTAAAATTTATATGAGATGACTTTAAATGCATGGGTAGCTCTTCAATTTTTGAATCTTTTGATTTCTTAGATCTTTGAGCTCAGGTTTAAAATATCGTTCCAAAATTTACATCTATTAGATTGAGATTAAGAGCTAGAAATGCTAAATTATAAGAATGTTTGACTTACTTGATTTACAACTATTGTTTGAAATGAAATGAATTAAATTTAATGGATAGTTATTAACTTTTGGATTTCATAATTTATAAGATCAAGTTATATTTTTTGTGATATGATGTTTTTCACTCTCCTCCCTTGTTTCTTCTTTATTATTCAAAGAAAGGGAAGAAAAACTTGCATAAGAAAATTATAGTTTTATCCTATTTGATTAAGGGGGAGCAATGCAAAATTTATTTTATAAAAAATAAAAACTTTGACATATGATGACCTTATATATCATAAAATTATTTGCTTGTTATTTCATCTCTTTTTGATGATGACAAAGGGGAAGAAATAGCAAATTGATGACACAAAATTTATACATACATATTAAATAAAAAATAATTTTATGAGAAAATTATTGCTCATATCCTATTTTACTAAGGGGGAACAATGGCACATGTGCCTTGAAATCATTTACTCATATTTTACCTTTTTGTTGATGACAAATGGGGAGAAAGAGCGAATTGATAACACAAAAATGATATATACATGTCAAAAGAAAAAAAATTCATAAGAAAATTATTGACACATGTGCTTGAAATTATTTGCATGCTCTAACATTTCACCTTTTTGTTGATGACAAAAGGAGAGATGACATATTGATGACACATGTAGAAAAATAAAAAATAGATATTTTTCCTATTTTTGTTGATAAACAAAGGGGAAGAAATAATTGATGACTTAAGGAAAATAACTTCAACTTAATGTATGATTGAAACATAATTCATGTTATATACCTTAAAAAAAATTTGATTCATGATTGGTTGAGATAAATATCATGTATCATGTATAATTTGATGATTTTGAAATTCTTGATATATCATTTCAAAGTTTGAGAAATGGATGTTATGATACTTGAATTCAAGAGTGGTTGGTTCTTTTGAATTTAAGTTTTTCTCATTTGAATCATGGTATGGATGTAGGGGTAGTAAGGTTTAACTCACGTCATCAATTGATTGTCATAATCAAAAAGAGGGAGATTATTGAATCTAAAATTTTGATGATAAAATCAATTGATGGATTATTGATCTAATAAGATTGTTAGAGTTGATTGATATAGGATTAACTACGATAAAGAGAAAATTATAATTAGAGGTTTGGCCAAAGTCAAGTCCAGGCATCGGGCCGGAGTAAGGACGATGCAGTTGGGAACTCTTCTAGAGTACATCGGGAGCTCACCGAGGGTATTGGGAGCTTACCAGGATAGTGCAAGGAAGTTCATCAAAAAAAGATCAAGACTCGCCGGAAGATTATCGGGGGTAGTCGAAAAGCTTATCGGGAGTTGGGAAGGTCTTGAAGTGGATTTGTTGGCTATGTTGATTGTAATTAATAAGTCATAGTTAACATTATTAAGGTTGAGTCTTGTTTGAATTAGATTTGGAAGGGATCCAAATTAACTCAAGTGAGGCTAATTAGGTCCACTATGGAGAGTGGATTAAGCTCAGGTCGAGCTCAATTGGTTGACCTGAGAATTAGTCAACAGGAGATATACGTCGGGATTGGAAAAGTGAAGGGAATCACTTTTCAAAAAATTTTGACGGTTATATAGCCGGTGAGTGATAGTTGTACCATTATCGTCCAAGAATCTGAACAACAAGCGACGATCGGACCACCTAGGTCGATGGTTGAACTGTCCATACCCTATTTTCAGGGTAGCTTTCAGTGGTTGTATCACCAGCGTCGATGGTTGTATTGCCCATACTCGATTTTTGAATTTTAGCTCCAAATCTAAAGCCAATTGGGGCCTATAAATACCTCAAGTTTTTTTATATTTCATACATTAATTTTTGGCTAGAAATTCTATAAAAATTTTTGTTCAAGATTTGTAAGAAAAAGAAAAAGGGTAAGAGAGAGAGGAAAGTCTTGCAATACTTATAGATCTCCCTTTTAAGGTTGAAAGGTTCATCTCCTAAGCTTGGTAAAAGGAGAGAGAAAGTTATAAGGGTTTGATTTTCACCCAAAGAAGATTGATAGTAGATAATGGTGGACCTCAGAGAAGAGGACTTGAGGAGTGGACGTAGGCCAAGTTGAGGTCGAACAACTATAATTGTGAGTATTCTTTAATTACTTTAATTATTATATTTAATTGCTTTTAATTACTCTCTATTTAGATACGAGCCTCAATCTCTTTACCTTTTTCAAATCGACTTTAAATCAAGTTTATCGAAATACAAAGAAAAGCTTATATTGTTCAATCTTTACTTTATAAAAGTAAAGTCTTTAAACAATCAATATTTCTCTTATACTAATAATTGATCCTAATAGTAGGACCAAAGTAGAGGAGGATTATGAGTCCTTAAACGTAGGCCACCCCTAGTTGGGGCCGGCTATGAGTTGCTTCTTAGAGTTGGAGTTTAAATTGTTAGGAGTAGGAATCTTGAGTAGGAATCCTATTATGAGTTAGGGTTTAGAAGCCCTATAAATAGCCATGTATTTAGTCACTTTTAATCATCAATAGATCAATATTATTTTTAATATTTGTGCAAAAACCTGAGGGAGGAACCCCTATAGAGTTCCAAGGAGGTCGATCCCCTATAGAAAAGTATTTAATGAAAATTTATTAAATATTTCTCTATAGGTCAAAAATATTTAATGAAAATAATTAAGAAAAAATTCATTAGTAACGATAACACATCTAATCTTATATTTGGCATAGATCACTTGAACATGTAAGAACTAACTATACTATATGGTTATTTGCCTCCAAGTACAAGTTCACTAAAAAATAATTGATAGTATATTATTTAAAAGCTTTTTAGTTCATCCTACATAGTTTTGTCAAAGACAACATGAACAATTAAATAAGGACACACATCTTTTAAATGATATGTTTGATCCACTTCTTGTTACATAAGCATGAGAGCATAAAGTGCCTTATCATGTTTAATAAACAAGTGGACTAAAAAGATTTTAAAAATGTTAACATCGAAATTCGTCATGGGGATGAAGTTGATAGTATTACTTTTGATAACTGTTTATAATGAAACATGAATTTACTAGCACAACTTCCTCATTTCAAGGATCCTCAAATATATCATACTTCAAAGTATTTTTTAAAAATAAAAAATAATTACATCAAATGGTATACATGACACACACGTGGACTCAAATTCAGACGTATCACTTATGCAATAATACATTGACAAGCTCGGACGTCTAAATAGAGACTACTTTTAAAGTATTTAAATATAAACATTTTATGCTTAGAAATTTAAATGTTTGGTCTTAAGAAAATTATGATCGTAAAAGATACTATTTATATTTTTGGTATATCTATTTCTCATTGCATAAGCAGCATTTTGATGATGAAATGAGGGACAATCACAATATAGAGAAGTTATTACTCAATGTCAATAATTTAGATGGAGAATCATGTTTTCCATACTATGTGATAATTTTATTCTGTATTCCTGATTCTTCTTCTTTTTTTACAAATAACAAAGGGAAAAATATCTTGATGATGATTTAAATCATTCATGTCTTACTTGAGTTGACTATTTTGATTTCATTAATATCTTGTAATTATTATGTCTTTTGGCCTACTTCATGAGTATTTTAGAAAGTGAACATAACATTTAGAAACTCAATGAAAATGGCTTATCATATGATGAAATAAAAATTAAAAATTTGTGTATACCACAAAAGGGGAGAGATATCCAAAGACTTCTGATTTATATGTTAATGACATATTGGATATTTTAACTTATTTTACTTATAACTTTTGGGTGTTCATGGCTTTGAGTTATGTTTCTATTGACTTATCACTTACGGCTTATATTTTTCTTGAATTCTTAGTGCTTATGGCATGTGATATATAACTTATATTTGTTATGCCACTTATATTCATGAAATAGTTCTTATGACTTGATCACTTGAACTTATCTTTTGTGACTAAGATCTTTCATATACCATGGTGTCAAAGCTATTCTCATTTTCATACAGCTGGATGATGAATGTACTCCTTTATTTTTAGATAATGATAAAGAGGAGAAATATCATTAATTGTAGTGGTGAATAAATGTTATGATGAATAAATGATATGATTTTCAAAATATTAGAATGCTTACAAAATTATGCACAAGTTAAGTATTATTTAACAGTATCCTTTTACTTGATATAATTTGATACGCATGATGCAATCAGATAATATGTATGCATCTTATATTTATGGCATATAGACAACAAATCTTTCAAATCCCTTCATCAACTTATTATCATCATCAAAAAAAAAAAAGGTTGAGCATCATATTTTAATAATAAAATAAATTAATAAATTTAATGAACTAATATTTAATAAATTTCAAAAATAGATTTGAAAAGCTGATGATCTCGAGAGAAGAGGAATCGAGAGTGGACATAAGTCGGAGAGATGGAACCACTATAAATCGATTTACATTTCTTTTATTGATTTTTTTATTATACTTTACTCACTATATTCATATTTCAAGTTTAACATATTTTCAATTTATATTCTCATTCAAATTTTTTTAAATAGGATCTTTTGCACTAGTAATAATTTACACCCCTATTATGAGATATAGTTGGGATAAATTTATGTTATGTCAGGTTAAAATGAACTAAATTTGGATTTGGACTAAATATGGGCTAGAATTGAACCCTTATTTGACAAATTTATAATTTGGGTGGTGAGGTTGCCCAAGAGTGATTCTATCTTTAGCTTACAAAGTATTATAATCCTCTCTTAAGGTCTTGCTTAAATTCATTTCACCCTCTTCAGCTTCTAGTTAAGTTACTAAGTTTAAAATACATGAGATTCTTGAGAATGATGATTCTCTTCAAAGCTTTGAAAAGGATTATTAATATTTACCTATTGAGAGTAAAATTACTAGTAAAATTTGATGGCTTTAAGGGAAAAGAAACTAAGAATAGACATAGGCCAAGATGACTGAACTATAAAAATGATTCGTCTCTTTATATTTACTTACCTATTTCTTGGTTGAACTAGCTTCCAATATTTGTCTCTTTTTTTCTAATTAAAATTTTAAAAAATTTTAAACTTTCAATTTTGAAGTTTCTAATTAAAATGATTTGTCTCTTTAAATTTTTAAAAGCTTTGATGTCTCATGCTACTAAAAAAAGGATATATTAGAAAACATAAATAGTGAGGTATTGGTTGTAGAGGATAGAACTCAATAAGGATAATTAATTGACAAGGGCGCTTATCTCGAGATTAAAAGTCAGATTTTTAATAATATTTAATGCTACAAGTATATAGAGTACATGCATATCAAACAGTTTTTTTAAATAAAAAAAAAAAAGAGATCAGTGAATACTCTTATATTATGGATGGTGTTGGAGATCTCCTCATAGTCTCCAAAGTTAATGATATATCTTTCTATAGCATTTACTAATTAGATTCTACTTATTACTTATATTTACTTGCACAACCATTGTTTTGATTTGCTAAATTACTTTGATTCAACGATCGACGCCGTGGGTGTTGGAAATTTAACGATCAAAAGGTTTGATGAAGATATGCATACTTTATATAATGTGTTTTATATCCTAAAAATGCAAAAAAAAAATTAATTTTTTTTAAATCTTTTAGATTCTTAGGATTATGACTACAAATGATGAAATTCTAAAAGTTAACTGAGGTTACATGATTCTAATGAAACGAAAATTACTTATGAATGTGTGTATTATTTGAAAGGAAGTAAGTAAAGGTCTCAAAGAGCTGGAAACAGGTTGTTGGTACATGGGAGGATAGATATCCTTGATAGTAAGCTTCATTTAATGTATAGAAAATAAAGGATGATATTCATAGTTTTCAACAGGCAAGGCAAACTATTATAAGGAAAAAAAACTTACCTGTGGTAAGATAGATGAAGGAGATCTCTCTAGAACTAAGTAATGTTATTAATTCGATTTCGATGATATATAATAAATTAGTGATTTATTGAAATCAAATCATGCATTAATTCATTTTTATAGTTGTGATGATTCTTCAACCTAATGGTTGATATCTTTTCAACAAGAGGCACAAAGTGAGAATAATGCTAGCTAAGGTGAAATTGTTACGATCTATAAGTATTTTAACAGTTATAATTAGAAGATACAATTAGAATTAGGATCAGAGATTCATATATATATATATATATATATATAAGGTTTTATTGAGAGAGAGGCATAGAGATTACAGTTATATAGAGTTTACGTAAGAGAATGTATAGGTATTGATGTTCCTTATATTTTTTTATATAGTAAAAAAATTAATTTTGAGTGCATATCCAATCAGTGTTGAAATATGTAAATCTTGTATTAATTTTCTGGTATAATCTTTGATTAATTTCAAGCATGTTTGTTTTAATTCTGAACTATTTTCTTCCCTCCCAAATGGTGAAATACCCGTTTCAAACTTTTATGTTTCTGAATAAAAAAATATTGTGAAACAGCATAAAAATGAAAAATGTAAGCATCACATCAAGATGTCTATTTTAATCTTGATATAAGTAGGAGATTATTGACTCAATCTTATATATATATATATATATATATATATATATATATATATATATATATATACTCCTTTTGCATATACATTATTTTGTGTGACATTACCATGTTAATTTGTATGTTCTCGTAGTCTTCAATGTCAACACCTTTTAGATAACCTGAACAATGAAAACAATGTGGCTTTTTCCTATTGTCACCATGACGAGAATATAGGTCAAGTGGCGGTGAAGGCGCAGAGAACAAACATCTCGATGACAGTGATTACTTGATTAAAAATTTTATTAATAATCCACCTCCAAAGCTTCTCGATCCAAGAAGATTTCACTGTTCTCAAATCATCCTGTCTAATAAATATATAAATATATTTTTTTACTTCATTTAGTTAAAATTTAAGAACATTAAATAATACCTCAAATGTTCTATGAAATCAATTATTTTTATTCTTTTACTAATATATGTATCAATAATACTATTACATTATGATTTCTCATTTTATTTTAGCATTTTAATATTACATTATTATATTTTTTTAATTTTCAGATACGATTTTTTAAATTCAACAATACAAAGCAAAGCTCCGTTCCTGGTCAGGCTCGATCCTATCTTCAACAATACAAAGCAAGACGGATCCTAACAGCGTTTAAATAAAATTCGAAATAAACAAAAAAAAAGGTTATATGTTTTATTCGTTTTAAGTTTAGTTTTAGTTTTCAATAAAAAATTAAATCTATCCATATAAATGTTCTACCTACATTTATGTCCATAAAAAGATGTTCATGCGAAAATCAACTTAATATTCAACTGCTACATTTACGATTATTTTTCAATAATTTATTTAGATGCTAAAATAATCAAATAATATTATCTTAATCACAATAATATCAATATCAATGCACTATATGATTTCTTTTTTATTGAAGGATAGATAAGTAATTCTAAAATATTATGATCAACCTTATTAATTTTTTTATCTTTTTAGTACTTTATATTTTTTAATATTTATTAGTATTTTATACTTATTATTTTAATCTTAACACTAGGATGTGTTAAATATTTTTTTGTTCTACACGAAAACATCATGCACAAAGAAGATGCTCGAGTCACATCTAGTTATATCAAATATTTGTTTTTTTATCTTATACAATTATATCGTGTGCAGAAGAATTACTTTCACCAAGTTAGAGGCTTTGAATATAGGTTATATCACTCGCAAAGGAGACATTTAGACTGAATTGAACACTTCATTTTTTTTTTTTGTCTTTTTGTTATAGGCAAATGCAAATATGCGCTAAGGGAATGCTATGATCATGTTGCTACTTCATATGTTTTTTCCATTATGGATAGACACATCGTGGACAAATATGCTTTTTTATATTAAATAAAGGCATCTTTCACTAACAAAATACCTTATATACATCAGGCATTTTGGATTCAGGGTTTAGGATTTAAAAAAGATTGACACATGAGTACATTAGAAGTGGCATGCAAAGACACTCACAAGGCAACCACATGCTTCATAGGGTTAATGCATCTATTAAAAATCTCCAAGCAGGTGAGGTGAATGTTAGAGGAATATATTTTCTTTGTATTTGGTGTGTAACGAGACCTGTTATTAGAGATTTTGTTGGTCAGACTCTTTCCTAAATTTTAATTCTTATATCTTATGTGAATATGCTCATCTATTTCTTGTAGTTGCTCGACTCTCAATACAAATGGTTGAGGCTGAATTGGATTGCTTTACTAAGGCTAAAAATTATGGTGCTTGAGAAAGAAATTGTGCTATTGGATTGATTGACCAACCTCGAATCTTGTTGTTGTCTAATGAGGGGTTATGTAATGTAGTTAACTATGTTGTCGCTATCGGAGAAGGAGATATTTGCATCCTCCTTGTTAAAGCTTTGGACCTATTTGGAGGAGGCCAATAAAAACTGAATCAGTAAATTGAGAAAGGGAAGGGAATCTATTTTTCGTAGAGGCAGTTGAGCTGAATCTAATTGCATTATCGATTAAAAGATTAGGATTATTGAGGAAGTAATTGTGTAATCGATTCAACTGGTAACAAAATCGATCTAGAATATTTTTATTATGGCTAAATAGCAGTTAGGATTTATATGGTGCTATTAGCTAATGCCAACTATGAGATAAAGCGGATAATGATATGCATCGTCAAAATTATATTATTTTTTATAATTGGATAAGATATATTATGGGATTAATTAGATTTTGATAAAAAAAATACTAGTCAATATTAAATAAAGTTCATATTATATTGAGATATTTTAAGAGATGTGCTTGATGAAATAAACTCTCCTAATAACTTACCCCAGACCCTCTGCTCTCGTCTATAAAAGGATAGGACCTCATAAACCTAAAGGTGAACGGTGAATTGTGGTGTGTGCGTGAGCTGCAATACGCTACATAATAGAGAGATTACAGTTATTCTCTCAATCTCTCCAAAAATCATTAATAACAATGGTCTTGTCCTATGAAAGGATAGGAAGATAGGAGAAGGGATCTAGATATAGTTCTCCTTGCAGATCAATATTTCATATTCAGATCTAGAAGATGATATTCTTGAATATCTGATTGGATATTATTAAGATGACATCCAAAGGTATGCATAGTAAATAAATATAGTATTATTTGATTTTAATCCTGACATAATAATTTTTCACATAATATATTACATAATTATAGTTTTTATGCTTACAAAATGATATTACAAAGGAGAAGTTAAATGACTCCAAACTTATGATTAATCGTTATGACATTTTCTCTACCAGTATACTCTTAGGACACCGTCTCATGTGAACCTTCTTCTTATAGCTTCAATTTGATGTGATCAATTTTATTCATCAATCATCTTATAGGCTTTCAAGGCTAATAAAAAAAAAATATATTGCTCCTCTATTAAAAACAAAATTATGCATTAAGAATTCATAAAAATTAGTGATTAAAAATCAGAAAGTTTCTTTCTTAGAAATACTCAAGTAGAGAATAAATTTTGCACTTCACTTAACATCACGGAAGGAAGGAAAATTATTCATTCAAATGTCTAGGTGCCACGATATGCCATTGGAAACCTACTCCGATCACCAGCTTTTGAAACTAAATTTAATTAAATCTAAAACAAATTAGAAATTATTTCATATCTAAGCCACCCCAAGCTGGCGTCTCACTCTTATCAAATTGATTCTATCAACTACTACACATACATATAGTTAGTGTCAACATATATATATATATATATATATATATATATATATATATATATAAAAGACCAAGTCTAAAGGTTTGATATTCATGATCTGTATATCAGATCAGGTTCACATGTAAAACACATCTACTCTTCTATCTTAATGGAGTGCTTGTGGAATAATGTGGCATTAGCTCAATATGAAAGGTTTATCTCCTTGAATCACTGCTTATGGAATAATATGGCATTAGCTAAATATGGAAGGTCATCATCCTCTTGAAATAACTACTTGTGCAAATTTGTGGCATTAGCTAAATATGAAATGTCATCATCCCCTTAGCTAAATATGGAAGGTCATCATCCTCTTGAAATAACTACTTGTGCAAATTTGTGGCATTAGCTAAATATGAAAGGTCATCATCCCCTTAGCTAAATATGGAAGGTCATCATCCTCTTGAAATAACTACTTGTGCAAATTTGTGGCATTAGCTAAATATGAAAGGTCATCATCCCCTTGAAGCGCTACGCAACACAGAAAAAATATAGATGGGTTGGAGAATTATTTACTAAGGCCATGGCTGATTTGGCTAATGGTTTTAATTATATAATCGCGGATCTGGTGATTCTATAAATGTGCTTAGGGATAATTGGCTTTTTAAAATTTTAATTCTTTTTTTAAACCAACCTTGGATTTCTTCTTTTTCAGTAATTTCACTATATCAAATCTTCTTATTGATGGTAAATGGAATATAGATTCGATTGAATACCTTTTCGGCGTGTTACTTCGGAGGAGAAGACTTCTAAGAAAGTGGTATCTCTTTATTCTTGTCATGATAGACTATCGAAGCCATCAACTAAACTGGCTTGAGAAGATACAAGAGAAAGAGGGAAAATAAAAAAGATAGTTACTCTTTTAATAATAGTACTATGTGAAAACAATTGTGTTGTATATATGTTATTCCTGGAGTTATTCTATTTTATTGAAGCATAATAGATCGCAAGACTTGCGACACTTGTTATTTTTGTCATAATGAAAGGGATATCAATAACTCATATTCTTCTCTAATTTTTTCTATAAATTTATGAATCTTTTTTAGCAGTAGGATAAAAGCTTAAAATCGAACACTTTGCTGACCATGAAAATGCTAATCGTCTTAAAGAGGGTGATAATTTATACTAATTATAGATTATTCTCTATAGTTAGATTTTCTTATCATCTCGATCCCTAGATTTAAAAAAATTACATTGAAATCTATAAAAGTGAAACAAACATCTAGATTCATTTACCCTAACGTCATTGATTTTATCAATAAAAATATAAAAATAATAGATAAAATGATAATTTTAGTATTCTGCCTAGTAGTGGTGGTCAACCTTAATGGTTGCAAATGACGACACTGCTAGGTGCCACAGGTAGCTATTATGGATGAGGAGAGTGACAGCAAGATATGAAGATCACGCTACATTTGCGTGTCTCTGGATATGCATCAGCATTGACTCTGATGTAGATACAAAGTGGCCTTTTCATCACTCGATAATTGCATCGATATCGATGTAGTTGTTGAGCGAGAAAGGGTCACTACGTCGACATCGATGTAGTTGCTGAGTGACAAAATGATCGCTCACTACCTCAACATTGACGTAATTATCAACAGACGAAAGGGTCACTCGACATCTTAAATCAATATTGACATAGATATAGAGCAGCGTCGCTCCACAACTACGTTGTCGACGTAGCGAGCGGTCCTTTCGTCACTCAACAACTATGTCAACGCTAATGCAGATGCAAAACGATAAAAGAGTCGCTTAATAACTATATCAGCATCGATGCAAATACAAAGCGTTCCTCATCTCTCGTAGCTACTATTCTCATCTATAACAATCACCTATGGCCCTTGGTGATATCGTTGCCTACCACCACCAAATGGAATGTTGAAATTACTTTTTTGCTTATTGTTTTCATATTTTTATCAGTTAAACTAATGATATTAGGACAAATGGGCCTACTTATTTCACTTTAATAATTATAATGATTTTAATATAAATTTTTTAAATTTAGAGATCATGATTCTAAGATGATCTAACTATAGGAGATAATCTGTAACCTGATACTTTAGTTAAGAATAGTAGTTCTATTTACAAATAATCTTTGGTTGACCTGGATGGTTAGGAACGATATTCTTTATAAGGAGCAAAGGCTTTCCCTTCCTCCTTATCTTATAAATCCATTACTTATGTGATTGACTTAAATCCGCAAGTGCCAAAAGTAAATATCAAGAAAGCTCGCCAAATGGGAATTTAATGGTCTAAACCGCAAACTAGTTGGATAAAATTGAATACCTTAGGATGAGATAAATAAGAGAGAGAGAGTTTTCTAGTAAGAAAGTATATATGGTAGGATGCAGGTTCATTGATGATGGTATTGCTTCCAAAATGAGTTGTTGGCAACTTACGATAGGATCAAACATGCAGCATCAAAGGCACACAATCATTAAATCATGGGTGAAAATGTTGCGTAGAGAAGAACATCCTCCATGGAACCATATCAATAATTTTTTAAATGTATTATTATAGTTGGATAAATTTATGCGTGTGAAAAATTTACATGTGGTTTTGGAAGCTAATAGGTGATAAGCCATTTAGTCGGTATTATTATAGTTGGATAAATTTATGGGTGTGAAAAATTATTCACGCCCATAAATTTATCCGAATATTTACCCGAATATATTTTGAAAGGATAAAATTATTTACCTGAATATTTTTATCCTTTCAAAATATATAAACTCTAAAAAGTACATTTGAGGATAAAAGAGACTTGGTTCAGGACCTTTCTATAAACAATACCAATATAATAATCACTTATTCAGTGGTCATTAGTGCAAGATTAGCTTTAGAAAAATTATCTGTTTTAGACGAATGAGTGTACCTATACAATTTTACCTTTTCGGAGTATGTGGGCTCCACAAGTGCCTCTGAGGATAAGGGAGACCTGGGGGCCTTATGAGGTTTTGGTTTTCCTACTCTTAAACTAATATGAGACTCTAAAGTCCCCTGTAGGGGAACCAAGGGCTTAGGGCCAATCAACTTTATCCTCATAAGTGTTTTTTTGGAGCTCATATACTCTGAAAGGGTAAAACCAATATGTAACATATATTATGCAGACTAGCCCTAAAATATTAAATTATTTAACGTTCAAACAATGGTTAGTGACAAGACAGATAATAGTTGGTCCAATCATCATGAGTCATGTCGGCCCTCGAAGCCATGTCATCTGACCACATCATGAAGGGACACGAGCTAGATGACGCAGCCTTGGCTGATCTGGCATAGTATTGACCAACTTGCTATAGTGTCGATCGACCTGGCATAGTGTTGATCGACCTATCACTAGGACTGGCTCAAGTCTCGGAAGGTGGTGCCACATGATACCACCTATTAATCGAGGTCTTGGGAATCAATAGCATTGTATGCCCGGCTCAGCCAAGGATGCCGTCAACATTAAAGGGCTGAGGTATGACTATTCCTTAAATAAACGAGTATAAAAGCCACTATGGCTATAGCTCAAGGGGTCTCTCTCTCTCTCTCTCTCTCTCTCTCTCTCAATTGAATACTTAGATGTCTTGGATAGGTATTAACTTGATCATCAGAGGGGTCACATCGGACGCACCCCACCTCGACTATGTCTTTGTGTAGGATTCCTCCGCTAGACACTGAGAAGGAGGAATCCAAGGATTATACTCGAATAGATCCGATCGACCTCCTCCGAGCTCCTTACCTCTCGCAACTAATCGACACAAACAAATAAGCACATGTGGGTGAAACCAAGCTATGCTGATTCGTCGGTTATGACATAATGTCCACTAACACTTATGTTTATAGCAGATATGTGGAGGAGGTAATATATTTTTATTTTTTTTGAATAAAGTTCTGATCATCAACACTACTTGATAAGTTGATCCTATTTCCTGTGGGAGTGAGGTAAAGAAGTTCCGTATGTAGAAAACACACATGGAGTATTATGCTTCCTTTGATTCTGAAAAAAAAATTATATTGGGGTGTACTCAATAAAACCTTTACGAGAATCAACTCATTTTTTTCTTACTAATTGTAAATGAAATATGATTATGAACAACCCAAACTGTCACTCAAAAAATTGTTCACTTATTAAGTACTTTAATAATAATTTTGATCAATTAAAGTGTTTTGATCAACACAATAAAAATATTTTGTATGAGCCAAATAAAAACAAAAACACACTAGAAATCATTTGATATATAATACTATGTTTTAAGTAGGTATTTATAATAGTTTATGACAACATCACCCAAATAAAAATAAAAAATTAATTTGTTAATAGTATTTTGACAACCATAACAAAAAGACTATAGTACCTTATCGGAAATATCGTAAATAATATAAATAGGTTCCTAATCTCAATTAAATCAACTATAAACCGAAAAAAAAAGGTCTACTAACAATGAAAACCTAAGCGACAACATGTGTTTATGGTATTTTTCAGTACATCAAATATTATTAAAAATCATTATAAATGAGTCAAATAAAAGTAATTTTAACAAAACAAGTAAAAAATTTAATGAAAATTTTTTTAGAGGTATTTTATATTTTTAAAATAAAAATATTATTAAGGAGAAAGAAAAAGGAATATCGATTGGAAAATATTCAAAATATGAATCCAAAATACTATAATGTATTTTTTACGGAAGGTTTTGAAAACAAAATTCTAGGGTAGAGACTCTTTAAGGCACTAGTTTTTGTTTTGTTTTGTTTGTTTGTTTTTAATTATTCTGCGCATCGTACGGCTTCTTTCCCATGTCGCCGACGTGCCAACGGTACATAATCTTATCTTAAAAACATTAAAATGTACAATTAGATAGTGCCTAACTTTTACATGAAATATAAAATAAGCGACGCTATAACACCCACCTCTTTCCGTCTTGGACCGCACGACGCTATAGCAACCTGGAATCTCTCTGGTCGCTTCCCTTTGGTGCCCGACTTCTTCCCGGTTCCTACTCGAAGATCGAATCATAGTCGAACAAGAGAACAAAGAAGAATCAAGTTTGACTCAATCAGATATTCTACAATAAGTGAAAATCCTCAATCAGATATTCTTCACTTAGGGTTCCGCCGTCTGCTGCAAATGGCCAGCACCACTGGCGATGTGGCGAGAGGGGGCCGCCTCGTGGGCGATTACATTATTGGCCCAATGATTGGGGCGGGAGCGTTCTCTACGGTGTGGTTGGCGCGGCACCGCATTCAGCGAACGGAGGTGGCCGTCAAGGAAATTGCCATGGCTCGTCTCTCCGAGAAGTTGCAGCGCAGCCTTCTCTCCGAAGTCTCCATCCTCGGTCGCATCAACCACCCTAACATCATTTCTCTCTTACGACTTCATCCAGGTCCTCCCCGTTTTCTTGTAGTTTTCTTTTCGCCTTCCCTCCTTGATAGGATGAACTCTTAGGCTTATCGGTTACTTGCTGTGGTCATTGGTCCTTTTTTATAGTTAATAGCTGGAATTAGGTGCCCATTTTGGTTGCTTTTTGAACCACCTCTGTTTTTTCTGCTGATGTCAATTAATATGCTGTTTATATTAACGACTGAGAAGGATGAATTTTGTTAAATAGTTCGTCTTGAGCCAAAATATGCATGGACATGTGTTTTGATTTGATGTCTTCACCTGGTTGTTGGATTTAGCTTACGGATGTCTTGCTGTTGATCTGTGGGGCTGCTTAAATAAAAAAATGACTCGGGACTAGGAAATTAAAACCACACGAATGTACTCCTACTGATGCTTGATGGTACTATGAACAGGGCCATGGAGCACATGGTCTTATTATATAGAACAGGAATTTAAGGATGACTGTGTGGGGTTTGAGAAGATGGTGAAACAAAGATAAAGGTTCCGTGAAAATGCTACTGAAAATTCTTAACAAACTCCTATTGGTGTATGCTGAGTGCAGACTATGGCACATTGGTACATTAGGGGTTGGTGCAGAAACATCTTCATTTACATCCAACCCTCAGGTCTGGTTCAAAATGTAATAATTAAAGCCCAAAATAAGAGTTTTAATGTTATGCAATTAGCAAGTAGATGTAAACTAAGCAAGTAATTGGATTAACAATATCCTAAAATTGGATTGGATGTTTTAATAGTGCAGTTCATTATCGGGAAGGTCATGGTTGCTGAGCAAATAATCAAGTATCAAAATCCTTTGTTTGACCTGATTGAATAGATTGATTAAAAAGGAGCTCCTTGGTTAAGTATGTTAAGATGCTGATCATGCTGTGGTAGAGCTATCATAAATAAATTAACTACTGTTAAACATGGATCAAGGATTGATATATCGGTCCATACCGGTGTGCCGACATTTTGTCGGTACCGGGTGGTACGCATAGTGCATATCGCTCGGTATATTAAATATATTATAATATTTTTATAATATAATATTATATAATATAATATTAAAATATATTAAAAAATAAAAAGGGGCGATGTCACCTCGAACTCTCTCCCGCGTGGGGAGAAAAATCACCACAGGTTAGGACAAGACAAGTGAGCTCATGGCGACCTCGGCGAGTCGCCGCTAGGGCGACGTGAGGTACTTCTCCTCCTCTTCTTCTTCTTTTTCTTCTTCTTCTTCTTCTTTTCCTCTTCTTCTTCTTTCCTTTTTCTTCCTCAATCAAGCGTCGACGGTCGATTTCTCCTTAAATCGATCGCAGACAGCGGAAATCGACCATCGGCGGCGGAAATAGACCATTGATGGTCGAAATCGACCGTCGACGGTCGATCTTAGCGGTACCGCCGGGTAGTGGCCGAACCGTGTACCGGTCAACTGTCGGATCGGTATGTACCAGGCGGTACGAGTCTTACCGCTCGGTAAGGAAAACCTTGACATGGATACTTTAATTGCTTGAGGTATTTGTATTAGAGAGGTTTTGGATAAATATATGTTCTAGATAGCTATCAAAAGATTGGATTCTTCATTCATACTTATCACATGAAATCCTTTTTGCATATGTTGATCTTTTGATTTTAGACATACATGAAATTCTAATAATCTAATGGCACAATTCCAACTGAGGAAGGACATTGATGCCAAGGTTTGCAATTTCAATCTGTACTGATGTACCGACCAATGGTCGGTACGATATGTACCGAGATGTACCGATGGTATGTTAGGGCATGCCAATGGTACGTTCAAAAAATATCAAAAATTGTTTCAAAAATACGAGAAAATAGTAAAAAAGTTAGATTAGGGTTTTTAAGTTAGAAATAAATATAATTTAGTATAATTTTAGTAAAAATAATCTAAATTAGGAAAGAATAATGACATTATCTTTTTCGGACTTTGAGGAGTAGCTTCATGGTACATTTTAGACTATCCCTCCGTTAATATTGAATTATCTACAAAGAAATTATTTGAATTATTAGATTTTTTAATAATTTAAACTTTAAAATTCAAATGAATCAAATAATCGATCGATGAATATACGTAGTTCTATCACCAATAAGAATGATGGAACTCTACGGGCGATGGATCGGGTCCTCGATCCTTTGTATCTGTATATCAATTTGATATGTTCGTTAGACCCAATGCTAAAATTGATCCCATGAGATAGTTTACCGATACATTGTATAACATTGATGCATCAATGTAGTGATGGTTGTAATATGATCATCGTGAATCACATGTGTCTGAGGTGTTCCTGAGGCAAGTATGATTACGACATGTATTGGTGTGGAGCATGGAGAATGTCAAAATTTCTACTTTCTCCACTCATCTACAGTTTTATATCATAAGATCGATCACCGTACTGAGTATGCAGAAGTATGACCAACTATTATCGTATTGTTGTTGGTCATAAGATTTTTCATGACATGATGGTTGTGAATACAATGAACTTCACTTTGTGTCTACGTCATGTAGGCCCTGTCGCATCTGCTCAAAATCATCCACTATCTTCCCCTTCCCCTTTCATTTATAAGCTTGATCAGTACCTCATCAAGTTCCATGATCTTAGGTGACATGTGTAAAATACTGCTCCTCGGTCCATGCACTACACTCAGATTGTGTAAACGGGACCATCGACTCCTCGGTGTTTCCGCCATCATCGGTTGGGGCATTGTTGTCCACATCACTATTATGCCTCTAGATTGAGTGGGTTGTTAAATAAGATTAAGATTTCGTCACCCAACTCGATTCTTTTCAACGGTACGACTGATGCTATTGCTTTCCCCTTTGCCTTTGCACGCTGGGTAGATGACTGTGACGGTTGGATTTTGATAGTTCCTTGAGTAGTCTGACTCAATGTTGTTTGGCTCCTTTAGCCATGTTCTAACCGAGGGATTTTCCTTCTAATCCTCCCAAATTGGATCCAATTGATAAATCATAGCTTTATTGAGTTTAGGAGAGTGAAAATGTGAGAATGAGAGAGAGATGTGAGTGAGAATGAGTTTGAGAGAGTTAAAGAGATTGAGAGAGTGATATGAGTTGAAAGAGAAGGGAGAAAAGGGTTTAAAAACCCTTTTTTGTAGTTTAACGGCCAATTTAATCGTTTGAAATAGGATGATCTCAGATCTTGATCGGTAACGGTTGGATTTTGATCATTATCACCCGGTACAGACTTGCCCAATATGGGGTCAGGTTATGGTATCACCTAGTAGAGGAACAAATTTATTTGGATCTTAACTTGAGAGTTTTAGTTGTTTGTTGGATGTCATTTAGGAACAGATTTTGGGAATATATATGATCCAATAACTCTTTAGTACCCTTCATGGTGGGATGATAGACTCTTATATATAATAGGTGCTTCCTACTTTCTAGGAAGACCAATATTTTTTAATTAAATTAATGATCATATTTATTGACAATTAGTTTGTTTTAATAGTTTTAAAAGCCCATATTTATTTTAAAAAAATAAAACTACCAGACTGTACCATGTAGGATGGTACCTGTACCAGATGCTTGGTCCATCAACAATGTCAAAATGTAGGCAGCAACGCTGTACATATAGTATACCAGTTTTTGCTCAAATTGGTAAATCCTAGGTGGTACACTCTGTATATTATTAAATTGACTAGTGAATTTTATTATTCTTAGGATTCTTCAGGTGGTTTAGACAAAGTAACTAATATGACTAGCTACAGGCCTTCTTTAATCTTTTTTTTATTTTTTTCCTTATCTTTTTTGCCTTTTGTCTGCTAGTATAGTTGGTTTGGTTCTTTGGTTTCTTTTAAACAGTCTAACCTTTTTTTAGTTAATGCTTTGGCATCGATATCCATGATAGTGAGGGTACAACAGCCTCCCTAGACCCAAAAACTTGGAAGCTTTGTGGACTCAATGCTTTTTCTGAAAATGAGACTTTTCGTCTTGATCAAATTTTAAGATAGTACTTGTTACAAGGTTTAATATCCTTCTGTGTAATAAATTTAAATAGAACAAAAAATGTTTCCTAGCATTCATGCCTTTTCTTAATTCTGCATTTTTTGTTTATGCCCATCATTTTATACCAGATTCCTGGGCGAATATATCTTGTATTGGAGTTATGCAGAGGTGGTGATTTATCTTTGTACATACAGAGACATGGTAGAGTTTCCGAAGCAACTGCAAAATATTTTATGAAACAGCTAGGTACTGTTGTTTGTCTTTCAGAAAATTCTTATGTTTTGGACTCCTTAATGGTTTTCTTGTAGCAACAGAAATGCAGTTCATTTAATTTACATTTCTTTTTACAGCTTCTGGTTTGCAGGTTCTCCGTGTTAATAATGTCATTCATCGTAACCCGAAGCCACAGGTTTTATTCTGCTTTTTTGCTCCCATACTTTTGCTTGATCTCTGATATTTGAAGCTTATGGTCCTGTAAGCTGGCTGGACATTCTGAAAGATTATGTTTATATCTTAATTTTGGAATTTATCAGACTCTCAGCTGTGTTTTGTTGTTAGGAGTGATTAAATTTATTTCTTAGCCATTTGAAGGAATATTTGCTAGCTTCTCATCCTAGGCATATCTTTGATTTGAAAATTTTAATGTCTTTAGAACTTAGCTAATTATTGTTTCTGAATTCATGGACTTCCTTTCTTGTGTGACCCAGAAGTGGTTTAGACAAATGTCTGGTATATGTTTCATTGTTTTTCATTAACAATTATGACAAACTCAACTCACAACTTGTTTATTGATAAACCATGATGTTCTCCCCCTAATTTCATGCTGTTGTATATTTCGGCATGCTTTCATGATTCTCTCTTTTAATCCCTATAAACAACCCATATGATTCATTGTTTAAGGCAGCTTATGCATGGTAGTATATATTATGTAGCAAGGTTTGTCTTACCGAGTGGTAAGGCCTCGTACCGAGTGGTATGTACCGGTCTACCAACTGATCGATATGCGGATCACCCACTACCGGGTGGTACCGCCTAAATCAGTCGTCGGCGATCGATTTCGACCGTCGGCGATCGATTTCGATTGTCAACGGTCGATTGAGGGAGAAATAAGAAAAAGGAGAAGAAGAGGGAGAAGAATGAGAAGAAGAGGAGAAAAATACCTCGAGCGCTACTCTTCACCGGTTGCCCCGCGCGGTCCGTCGCTCACGAGTCGCCCGCAAGCGAAGAATCACCAACAGGCGATTCCTTCTCCCTGCGCGGGGAGAAGGATCGAGGCGACATCGCGTTGGTGACGTCGCCAGCTTTTTATTTTTTAATATATATTATATTATATTATAAAATATTATATTATATTTATATTATATCGAGTAGTATGCACTGTGCATACCGCTTGATACTGGGTACCGTACCATACCTAGATAAACTTGATATGCCGGTATGGATCGATACGGCGAACCTTGCTATATAGTATATACTCTATTCAAATGAGTCCTATGGAGAACTGAGGAGTAATTATGAGTGTTCTCTTAAAACTTTTCTTTGGTTATTTACCCTTTCATTTCCTAATATAAGCGTAGGACCTAACCAATGAGTACAGACAAACCACTAGGTCATGTCTACCATTCAAATTGCATCTGTTTTTATATAATCTTATTATCTAGAACCCGACCCTTGTAAGATTGAGGATTGAAGCCTTGTGTAGTGTGATTGAGGAACTTGAGGTCTAGCCTATTAAATTTGAGTAAGTTGTCTTTTTAGGATATTCATGCAGCAGGAAGAGGATCTTGATATTATAGAAAGTGATATTTTACCCTTTCTGCTCTCACCTTTTTGTTTATCCATTTTCATTTTTTCCTTTTCTTCCCTTGGCATTGGTAGAGATAGAATAAAGAAACATTTTTCTGTCCATGAACTTGGTGTTAGAGCAATCTGCCCTACGTCATGTTTGATATTAGTACACTTCTAGAGAATTTTGATTCGAACAACACCAAAACTAGGTTGGATTTGCACTTATCTAGGTACGATCGGAATAGTTCTATGCTTCTAGCTTTGATTTATGCAAGTCTGGTATATGTTGGAGCCATGCAAATCACCTAACCTAGAGATATATGCAAATCTAGTTTGGGTTCATGCATATCGAGCCTTGCCCTAGATTTTTACAAATGTAGGTAGGATCTGTGTGTATGTAGTTTAGATCTACACGTATCAAGTCCACATCTATGACAATCATGATCAGATTCCTGTTGATCTAGCTTAGATCTATGTATCTAGTCTACATCTATGTCGATCTTGGTCGGAGCTGCATGGATCTTGATGGATCCACTTGGACGTCGAATGGATATTGGCCGGATTTGCATTAAACTTCATTGGATGAAAAGATTCAATCAAGAATGAAGTAGTAATATACTAGGTTTGCATAGAATATTTCTCCTTTTGGCAAGAAATTAGGAAAGGGAAAAGCATAGTTATAAATTTAAAGCTTCAGTCAGGTTATTCCTCCACCTTGACAAGTGGATGCATTTTCAATTCTTGATGGGGATTCAAACCAAGGATTGTTGTTTCGCTCTGTACCTCTCGGTACTGGTGGTACATATCGGTTTGATAGGGTGTCGGTACGCGGACCGCCCTGCATCGACGGTACATTACATTACATTATATTATATTATATTATATTATATAAATATAAAAATATATTAAAAAATAAGAAACAAAATGCGAGGATGAGGAAGCACCTCGTCTTCCAGCGTTGGGACGAGGTGCCGCCTCGTTCACCGATGCCTCGTCTTCCTTCGCTGTAACGAGGTAGCGCGCCTCGTCTTCCTTCGCTGGGACGAGGCACTGCCTCGTTCTTCTACTAGAAGGCAAAGCGGGAACGAGGCGGCGTCTCGTCTTCTTGCGCTGTGAAGAGGCGACTCCTTGTTCTCCTGCTGGAAGATGAGGCGTCGCCTCGTCTTCCTTCGTTGGGACAAGGCGTTGCCTTGTTCTTCTACTAGAAGGCGAGGTGACGCCTTATTTTTTAATATATATTATATTATATTATATTATATTATATTATATTATAAAAATATTAAATTATATTATAATGTACCAGGTGGTACACACTATGCTACCATCCAGTATCAGGTGCCATCTCACCTTCCAGCACTAGGACAAGGCACTGCCTCATTTTTTTAATATATATTATATTATATTAATATTATATTATATAATATTATATTATAAAAAATATTAAATTATATTACAATGTTACGGGCAGTATACACTATGCGTACCATTTGATACCATACCATACCGAGAAAATCTCGATATGCCGGTATGGATCGTTACGACGAACCTCGGTTCAAACAATTGTCACGCTGCCATGTTGGATCAATATTTTGCTTTTTCGAAGGTGCCAGCTAGCTGTAGCTAGTAAAGGCCTTGACAGTTTATCACAAGGTCATGGGCTCAAATCCCATTTTCAACACTTACCCTTTACAAAAACTAAAATTTAGTTATTTCTGTGTCATTTTCTACAAAAAATAATAAACTAATTCAAAAGCACAACTATAACATTTAGATTTGGCTAGAAACAAGACAAGCGTCCAGATCAGATCTATGTAAACCTAGATTAGATTTTAATGTATGTAGGCTGGGTTTGCATGGACATAGGTTGGATTTACATGATTCTAGCTTTGATTTATGCAAATCTAGATCAGTTCCAAGTGGATATATGTTTACTCCATGTGGATCTAGGTGAAATCTGCATCGAACTAGTCTAGATATGCAAAGTCTAGGTTATAACCGTACATGTCTATCTTTGGCCTATATTTACGCAAACATATGTTGGATCCTTATGGATTTAGCTTAGTTCTACACAAATCTAATCTATATCTATGTAGATGTAGGTCGAGTCCACATGGATCTAGTTGAATTTACATGGATGCCAGCCGAACTCAAACAAATCTTGACTAGATTCAAATGGATTTTGTTTGGATTTATTTAAAATCATCATTGAATGTGAGTGGATTCAACTTAGAATGAAGTAGTTTCACTAGATTTGCACATATTCGGTCTCAATTTGACAATAAATTAAGAGAGGAAGATGCATAGATACAGAACTAAAGCTATGCCGCATGGAATCATGACAATGAGGCTGTAAAACAATACTGTTATGATCAAACGATCTTAAGAAGTATTTGTATCGTAGAACCAAGGTTGTTTGTAAAATGTATTCACAAAATCCTGACATAAAATGTCTTAGTCACATTACATCAAAAGAAAGTTTGACTCTTCTAGGAATGGTGGGGATTCCTACCTTGGTTTGTGAAGGAAATCATTTGCTGAAATGATCTCACTCAAAGTTACAGCATACATCTTTCTCCAACTAGTCTGTTCTCCTGATGGAAAAATGATATAGTAATCTTTGTACCTTGAGTTATTTTACTGCTTTTTATTGCCTACAGTTCTGTACTTCTGTGCACATATGTTAAAACCAATCTTAAACGATCATGCTGTGGAATGAAATCAAAACTGCTTCGGTTGCTCTTGCTTTGGCATTTACATTACCTTTTTTTATCAAATAATTTTTTAGTTTAACTTCTTGTATATACACTATTTTGATGTTTGCAGCTTTACTGCCAAGAATATGTTTCATCTGTAGTTTTTTGCAACTTATCTTGCTTTGATAGTTTGATTTGTCTTATTCACTTGCTAACATTCTGATATATTCAATGAGCTTATTGATTATTGGTGTTTAAATATATTCAAACAATGTTTAATTGGATTATGCTTCTTGGCTGGTCACTAGTTAATAATCTTTTTCGTGTCACTAAGCTTAGTTTTAAATTCTAGAACTTCCATCTAAAGCTTAATTCTTTGTTTGACAGAATCTTCTTCTATCAACATATGATAATAATGCAATCTTGAAAATTGCAGATTTTGGCTTTGCTAGGTGTGTTATTTTGTTTCTTATTCTTTTACTATTTAATGAATACCATTTATTTATTTATTTTGGTAACCATAAATATTGCATTAACTGGGTGAATGCCACTTTTTATGGTGTTGACTATTATTTTTCTTACAAGGCTTTAATTTTTCATAACTTATAAAATCAGATATGTGTGGATTAACCAATCTAATGTGGAATGTTATATATGTAAATCTTATTCTTCATTAATCATCACTTACTAGGAATGTTTACTGTGAATTCCCTTT
The DNA here is from genome assembly GCA_021527575.1 of Ensete glaucum. Lineage (NCBI taxonomy): Eukaryota > Viridiplantae > Streptophyta > Magnoliopsida > Zingiberales > Musaceae > Ensete > Ensete glaucum. The sequence continues at coordinate 41,919,715 of CM038551.1, read as the reverse complement.
GACTTGACAAGTTAGCAAATTTTCGTGAAGATATCTAATACCAGTTGACAAAGTTTTCTTGTGATGTTGTATCAGTTTTACAAGGTTTCAATGATATATTATCTATTCATTGGCAAATACAATGAATTTTTGGATCACTAATCATATTATGTTTTTGGAATAAGACTAGCCAACATCAAATAGGTTAATTTCTCTGGCCTAGAATGCCATTAAGCAAAGGAATTTCTCGTACTTTCGTTTTTAATGGTTGTTGCATTTAGGGAGAACTATGTGAGATATTATATATCATCAATAGCACCATAAAATTAGAGATGTTAAATTGTTGTAGTTTATTTTAATCAGTTGAATGTGAAATTGACCATTGCAAACACTTGAATATGAGCCATCAATCGAAATCCAACTGTTAGAACCAGTTCAAGTCAGTAAAAAGTTGAGTTTCGGCCATGTCATCTAGTATATACCCTCATACCACCCGTACGCCCCTCTTAACAGAAACCACTCGGTACATAGTGGTCCATGTATCGGTTGCCAGTCGGGTCAGTATGTACCATACCTTTTCAAGCGCTATGTCAAACCTTGCTTGATACTGATTGTTCTTCTGCATTTATATTCAAAATCTTGGCATCACTTGAAGTGGAAAAATACTGTTGAAATGTTCTATTTCTTCTGCTTCTTCTCTATTAAGATTATGTTTGTTCTGAGCACTTTATCCATCAACTCTGTTTTTTTTCTTTTTCACAATATGGTTCTTTTGCTGTGTTTCTTGTTAAACTCATCTGGCAGATCTCTGTCGCCTTCTACCCTAGCTGACACTCTTTGTGGTACACCTCTTTACATGGCTCCAGAAGTAATGGAATTGAAGAAGTATGATGGAAAGGTGAGAAATGAATCCAATCTTATCTAATTACTACTGTGCAGCCAATTTTGTTTATCATGTTTTACTAAAATTACAGGCAGATCTCTGGAGTGTTGGAGTTACATTTTATCAACTTGTAACAGGAAAGACACCTTTTACTGCAAATAATCAAATAGAGGTTTGCTCATTTAGTTTGTTACTGCTGTTCTACATATTCTAGTATGTTCTTTCAGTAACAAAGGACCTTTCTCAAGCAGTTGCTGCAGAATATAGTTAATGCAAAACAACTATGTTTCCCATCACTTCACAATTTGAGCTCTGACTGTATGGATTTGTGCCAGAACTTATTGCGTCCTAATGCTGGTATGTACAGTTGGTTTTCACATGAAAAGATAAACCATCAACCTGCATAAGCCTTCTTCCTGTGATGGACTATAGCAATATATAGAAATCTCAGTGAATTTTTTTTACCATATTTCAATTTTCAACTACTGGCTATTAACTTGATGCCAACCCACTAAATATGTTTCAAAACCCAAACAAAGATGAGCTTAAGCAAGAGAAGGATTTTCTTTGATACCTATGAACAATCGGAAAAAAAAAAGAGGGATTTTCTTTGATGAATAGCAAGAGTCCACTGTGCTGATTGTTGTTTAAGATCCTGAAATCAAGGGGCAAATCTCCTAAATCATCCTAGACATGGTGCACAAAGAAGTGACATTTTTTAACAAGAAAATGTTAATTGCAAAGAAACATCAAAAGGCATATTTAACATTCATTACAAGAGAATGAAAGAGTCACAGGGTGCTTTATTCATGACCCCTTTCATCTCTGTTTCAATGCTCAACTTCTTTCTTTCTCCCTTGGGCTGGTTGGGTACGTCTGCATGTCCTTTTTATACTCATATCCTAGTAAATGATAGAGCTTTGCCATTCCTCACCTAATGCAATAATTTTGATGATTTCTTTTTTGATGCAGCAACGTCATGATAAAGAACATTTGAGACAGGCCCCATTTGACCTAAATACTATAGGCTCATCATAGTTTTCTTTCAAACCAGCAACAAGAGATAATCAAATGTAGACAATCTAGATAAAATTTTGGTGCTTCCTATAAAACCCTAGGGACATAAATGTATAAATAATTGGATGCTGATAGGTTGCACTGATGAGTTGAATAATGAATTCACATATCTACGAGTTTCATTTATAGGAGATAATTGTGCTTTATCACTATGTAGATTGATTTACTAATATTCTTTTAAAACTGAAAAGGTAAACTAAATCTTTGTTGCTTTTACTTTTTCTTGTGTAACTTGTGCTATTCTGATAATCATGTAAGTCCTTTATGCTTTTTTGTCAGACAAGTCTATTTAAAAAAATCTTCTTTATGTTCTTTTATTACACTTTGGGGATGGGATTGAACCATTGCTATGTTATGGAGGGTTTCAACCTGAAGTTTATTTTAGGATGTGGAACCTTCTAGAAGTAAATGTTTTTAACCTACCATTTTTTTGGTGCCTATTCTTTTCATCCCTTTTTAACCTCACTTGCTCGGAGGTATATGAGGTGGACAACACACCATAGTCTCTTCAAATTGTCAGGAAAAAAACAGCTATCTTTTTTTTAAAAAAATTTAGATACACCGTGTTACCTTCTTGGTCAGAATCCCACATATGGTTTAAAACTTAAATTTTCGTCACGTTCTGGATGATTCTAAATAATCAACTTCTTCCAGTGGAACGTTTGACATTTGAGGAGTTCTTCAATCATCAATTTCTTTCCAAACTGCCTCCCGTTGACATAGCAAGGTCAGAACTGTTTTTCATATACTTGAATGATTGCTACACACAATTCTTTATGAAGGCTTGATAATTTTGACTTAAGCTGTGCATTTTGCAGGATGATATATAGAGAGTAAGAGAGCATTTCGCTGGTTGAAAGCAGTCACACAAGGTCCATCAGAGAAAATTCACATGATGACTGTTTGCCTTTCCCTTTAGATGAGGTGTCTATTAGGAAGGAAAGAAATCTTTCTCATTCCATGCTCAAGGACACAGTGAGACCAGATTCTGGATTCTCTGTTGATATTGGACATAAAAATTGGATTTGTAGTCCATCAGAAGTTGTAGCCATTTTTTCGGGATATGTTGACCATAAGCATGATTCTAGGGAATCTCCTGGTGTAAATGCCAAAGATATATTTTTCATAGTACAAAAGCCTCCTAGTTCCTCTTCGAAAGGTCTGGTTTTTCATATCCAGGCTATTACTGTTGCCGAGTATATTACAACTTCTAGATTTTACCAGCTACTTCTGTCATCTGTAGATTCTGCAGTTGTGGACTCATTGGAACTTGTTGATCGGGATTATGTCCTTGTTCCTGGACCGCCCATGCTTATGTCTTTGTCTTCAGTAAGTCCCTCCAGGTCAAGCAATTCACCATACAAATCAGAAGGTTCACCAATTACATCTCCAAATGTTAGAGCATCAAGTGGACCAATGCCAATAAGTGGTGCAGCAGTCAGTAATGCTCCTGCCATAAGAAGCCTGAGAAGTTGTGGCTCTCCTGCATCAGAAACTTCCCATGGATCCATCAACATGTCTGATGCTGTGGAGCAGCCATCAGGTCACTTCATGACGAGGATTAGATCGTTGCAGCAGTTTGCATCTGTCATAACAGATGTGGTCAAAGAAAAGGTGAAGATTGTGATTCTCATTTTCTCTTCCTTCTCTAGAAATATCTTTTGTTTGACTTTTTCTGAAACAATTAGTCATTCTGAAGCCATTCTGCATTTATTCCAGGGATAACCCAAGATTAAGGGTTGAACAATGTTTATTTCATCAAATGTGGTTTTTATTTACTGCACTTGTCTTGGTTTATGTTGCTTGATCAATTTTTCTCTGATTAGTATTAACCTTGATTTACTATTCCAAGAAAGGTAACTAACTTGTTTTATTTGTTTCTCCTGGTTTTCATTAATGTTCAATTACGTCAAGAATTTGAAATTGCCCACCACAGAATCACTATTAGTGGTTAGAAATAGTGATGCTGGGTAATCCTATGCAGTACAAAATACAGCCATTGTCATTAGTACCTTCATTGTCCATCTTAAATATGTAGTTGGAACTAATATAGAGATTTTTATAGTAATCTAAAATCATTGCATGCCTCTACTCTTATGTTTGTTCCTGTGCTTAACTGATTTTTCAGTACTTGTCCTGTTTAATTTTCAGCACAATTTGCTTGGCTGCTTCCTATTTTTGGAATATGTAACATTCAATTAAATCATTTAGTTGAAACTTTTGTTTTATTTGTTTTAAGGATGTGATCTGACTTGATATCGTTCTGTATTGAACATTATACTTAACCGAATGAAAGATCGAAAATGGCCAACAACTGGAAGCATTCTCAGTTCAGCTAGTGGTTCTTGCTATCTGGAAGCAAGCACTGGACATTTGCCATGCACATGATGCATTGGGTATGGAAGCAAGTCCATCTCATGAAGCAAAGACCCATAAAAATTGCATTTCCAAAACAGTGGAGTATATCAGCTGCACAAGCTCTCAAGCATCAGATGCTATTTCCTCAGAGATTCAGAGAAACTTTCTTCTTGGAGTTGAGTATGGCGAGGAGCTTTCTTGGGAAATTAGGCAAATGGCAGGTACGATTATAAGTTTTAATTTCAAACTTTTTTTAAAATTAGAATAATTTTTTTCTTTGTTTCTGATGCTTAAATTAATAATCATGCAGTAGCTAGCAAGCTGCCAGATGCCATTGAAATAATATTCCAATCTGCCCTTACATTGGGCAGACAGGGTGGTGTAAGTAAAATCTTAGCTTTATTTAACATGTCATTATCTAATTATTCATTCTGGCCAGTAATATTAGTATCATTTTGATTTTGACTGAATTAAATTTCAACAAAAATGGAATTTTGTGGGTTAGTATTTTTATCAAGAGCTTCTGAATAAAACATCAAATGATTGTAGTTTCATACCGATATGTGCTGTCACTAATGCGCCTTTTTTTTTCCACGCAAAATAAACAGGTTGATGAGACGATGGGAAACACAGAGTGCATCATCTCAGTATTTGAAAGCAGTATGCTTGTTGTGTTTTCTTCTGGTGGAGGCACCATTTCTCATTCTCAGCCCTCCATTTTCCCTTACGAATTCAGATCGTTGCCGGCTCCGCTTGTACATTGAGGTTATCAACAATAGACGAGGCCAGTCTCAGTTGCAGAGAACAGTCATCAAGCACGAGCATCATTGAAAGCTCCCTTTTAACATTTTTTTCGAAGCTGCTGATGACTGCTGTTCGATGAGGTGCAGTATTAGTTGTTTGTATAGTTATTCTTTGGTTCAATGGGTCGGTAAGGATGGTGGCATTGGGGTACTCTAACATAAAGGTGAAATGATTGTAGTCACTAGCAATCTAGTAAATAATAATTCAAATCATGGTTTCTGAAATGCTGTTGTTGTAGTAGTGTTGTTGAGCTATTACCTCCATTCATTTTTGGCATTATAAACTCAAAATTGGACTGTTGGGGGAGTGAATTCTTGGAAAAATATATATCATATTTTGTGATTTTCTTTGTTGGTACCTCTTTTTATATTTTTCTACTTTAGATTGTCTCATCTCCAAGATACTTTTCATAGGATACATAAAAAACTCGTCTTGGATCAATTTATAGAATGAAGAGTTTCATTATTAAGTAGGTGTTGTATTTTTGGATTGGGTCATAATGTTTTGATACCTTCGTAAGAATACTGTAATTGAGATATCAAAAACGTCACAATGATATTTTTATGAAGATACCAAAATTGCTCTAATTTTTTAAAAATTATTAATTATAATTGATATACCAATGTATCGGTTCATTGTATGGATCAATTCAATGTAAATGATCGAAGTTTTTCTTTATCTCCCCAAATTAGAGGCATTTTGGGAATATAAAAAAGTGGGACATTTGTAGTGAAAAACAAAAGGGGAGAGGAATGGGGGAATTGACCAAAATGAGAGGTTTTCCCTAAAAAATTTCCCAAAATTATATATTGCTTCCAAGCCGTGTATTAACACTTCCTGACATCTGAGCGCCATAAAAACAATAGATGGGCGGAATGATCCCCTGATTTAAAGAAAAAAGTCTTAATTGATCAAAAGCTCTAATTGCTAGATGTTAGAATTAATATGGCACATAGGACTTTTAGGTTTTCGTGATATTTAATGGCTGGCTATTTAATAATCAGAACCTAGTTCAATCTATACCCAATCATATGATACTACATATATCAAATAAAAAAGTAAGGGAGAAAAACATCCTTACAGAATCTATTGATGGATCAGTTTTTTTATTTTTTTTATGAAAGTTTATTTAATGAATATCCTGTATCTAAAAATAAATATATTTTAATTGTGCACGAATTTAATGATCAACAAAGATGCCTACCAAAAGTTTATAATATCCACCACTCCGAGAGTTTCTCATCATCAAAACCCACAAAAATTGGATGACATAGATTAAATCCTCTCAAAACTTAAGGTGAAACGAGTAAAAGTACTAAAGCCATCTTCATCGTTTCAGCCACATTGCTTCACCATGTCATAGGGACGTACTACTTTCACCTTCGACTGAACACTCAAGATTTTCTCCTTACCATGTGAAGCTCAATTTTAAGATAAATTTGTCACATCTCAGATTAAAATATAATAAATTTATTATTTTATTTTTCAATATATACTCTTTTCCTTTTTTTTTCTTTATCCTTGAATTAAAATCATTATCTTTATGATAGTAAATATTTTATTAATTAAAAAATAATCACATCTTTCTGATAGGGTCCTCAATCTCTCCCAACAAAATAGTATATTATTCTAAAATTAAATAAAGATAAAAATATATCAAGATAAAAACTTTTGAAAAATTATAAAAATAATATGTATTCATTAAACATATACAGATGTAAATAGTTTAATAGAATATGATAATATATCGATTCATCATAAAACTTATACATCAAAATAATAATAATAATTTTTTATATAATAAATAAAATCATGCATCAAGCACATCCAACACATACACAATAATTAGATAATGAAAGCTTTTTATCACAACTGATGATACACTCTCCTAATAACCAATAGATAGCCATACTCCATAGGATGGATCTTCACAATAATAGACGGGATAACTCATATCACACTCCCAATAGTGGATGAAGTGGTATTCCTCACTCTCCTAAGTGGGGACATGTTCCTCTCAGCAACAAATAGGGGAACCGTCTAGTCGTTGTCTGATTACCTGCTAATCCTCAAAAGGAATCGCCATACTTATCTTTGGCAAAGACACATAAACATCCATGATCATTCATTTACGCATGCATCCAAAAAATAGTACGCTCAAATATTATAAAAGATCATGTTTGATCTATGATCTACTAAACTATGTCCATTGGTAGCTCTGCACTATGATGGATCCGCTTACTTTCATATGTTATACTTGCAATATAGACCATATATACTACTAACAATCATATCAATATCATAAACTTAATAAAATTAAAAAGTCAATAATCATTTTCAAATGATATCTTTAGATGAAACCTTTAAGTTCATAAAATCATAAAGGCATGATTTTTTATCTATAGTACATAAACATAGAAAGTTAATGATAAAGTAATGTATTATTTATAGCAATTAATTTATGTTAAAATATAAACTATTGATGATTACAAAACTTCTATTAAGGCCAATGATCTTTCTCTTCGAGATCAACAGGATAAGCAGGGAGCGAATCGAACTGAAGAGCTCAAGGAGAAAGAGACAAGCGAGTAGATATCATGTTAGTGCAGTAATTATGTTCCCTTTCTCCCCATAGCTCCAGTTGAAATAGTTCACCGGTTCCATGGGGGAGAAGATGGAGTCATCGGCCTCAGCTCCAAAAGATATTAAAGGCGAATACTATGTACATACGTACAGCTATAGCTGCTTTGCACATGCTGTAACATTAAATTCAGGCAGTACGGGCAATTGGCGTACATGCAAATTCATACAATCACACGAATTAATTCGGACATTTATTACTCGTTTCGCAAGCGACATACGTTCCGAAGATGAGACTCGCATGCCGTCGTTTATTACTTGTGGTTACACGTGGCCTAAAAATTCATGGTCATGGAAGGCATCGGCTGTGAAGGCGTCGGCTGTGGAGACATCGGCTGTGAAGGCATCGGCTGTGGGTAGATCGGCTGAGACTTTGGCGAAGAAGCGATTCGAGTGATATCGGCGTCGTCTGCGTCAGCAGCCCAGAACATAGGCCCGTAGACGGCAGCTTGTCCGTTGTATTGGAGGATAAGCACGTACTCGCCCTCACCCTGTGACGAGGGCGCCGTCGACCACAGGGTCTTATACTTGTCGTCCTTGATGGTGAGCTGCCCCAAGCGGTTGAGCCTAAGGAAGCAGTGAGCACCCAGGCCTGCCGTTCCAGAAACCCAGAGGTATTGCTCACTTCCTCTATGCAGGTTCAGACTGCAAGAATCGTCCATGGCGAGGGTGTAATCCCTGGTTGTCAGCTTGTCGTTCTCTTCGAGGATCTCGGTCGAGAACAAGGTGTTCTTCAGCGGCGCTTTCACTGAATTCACCTCTCCCACGGGGGTATCTTCGCCCTCTGTGATGACTGGAAGCGTGGACCAGATGGGCGGGCCGTAGATGCCCAGGTTTCCGTCGGGCTTGAGGACGGCGGCGTACTTGCCTTGGGGACCGGGATCCCCAGAGACCCAAAGGACGCGGCCGGTGAGGGGGTCGGAGATGATGATTTGGCCGTATTGGTTGAGGACGGCGCTGCAGTTAAAGGCACCCTCGTCGTACGTGGAGGAGCTGAAGACGGGGTTCGATTGTGCATACAACACGAGGTCGCAGTCGCTCCGCATGGTGAAGGACGCGTCCAGGTAGGAGAGCTGGCAGTCGGGTCGGAGGACGTCGCCAGTGAGCAAGATGTTGTTGTCGTTAGCAGTGGAAGGGGTCGGGAGGAGCAGGAGGAGGACCAAGGAGAGGAAGGAGAGAAGAAGAGAGCTCGCCCTGGGGATGCCCATTTTCTCTCTGATCAACCTTCGCTAGGGTCCGTACGTGGGCAGCCCGATCGATCGTCCGCTGCTCTCTACCGGGTCTCTTTCCCTCTCCCTCTCTCTCCCCCCCCCCCCCCCTCTCTCTCGCTCTCACTCCATCTATATGAAGACGGAGCTTACGTGCGATGGAGCGTCTACGCAAGCTCTACAAGTCATCACCTATGTGTGATCAGGTTGGCTAGTCTTCCTCTTCAAACAACAACGAAGAAGGTGTGCTCGGGGGAGCAATCGATGGTGATCCAAGAAGGTTACTCGCCGTTAGAGTTTAACATATATGAGGTGATTGTTGGCGGAAAAAAAAAATTACTGAAGCGGAATAACTTTTTTACTCTTTTTGTGTATTAAAATGGTTTATTATCAAACTACGATATTGTTATCAAAAAAAATATTAACTACAGCAACATAAATAATAAAATAATAAATCAATCACAAAGTGAGATTCCAAATTTTTATGTGAAAAACCTAATACGTAAAAAATCACGGACTTTAGTCCACTCAAATATCCAATGTCACCAATAATGATAAAAGATTTATAATAAGTATTTTCTAGAATAACTAAAGAATCATAATAATATAAAAAACACAAATCGTGACTCAATAATAATATATCATCATCAAAATAGATAGATTTAACCAAATAAAAAATTTAGATTGCACCAAGGGATATATCAAAAAAATATTTTAGAGAAAATAAATAGTAATTAGATTGTAGAGCTTGTTTTAGTCATTTAATCTTCTCATACAAATTTTTAAACTTAATTTTCTCTCTCTTCTCCTTCTCTTTGTTATTTTTCTATATCGTCACTACTCACCTTCTTATGCTTTGCACTTCTCTCTCACACGCACATCTTAGGTTTTGTCATTTTTAATTAATAATTAGGTTATATCTAAATATCTAATCGAAGCTCATTTATGGGCTGGACTCAACAAATTTTCCCCTCTAGCTCATATGATGGGCTATACTAGGCTCGCTCTTTGCCTACATACTTCAAATTTCTCCTTGGACAAAGACTTTAACATATTTGATCTATTATTATTAGTATGCACCTTTTCTAAGTGTAATTCTTTCATCTCAAGCACATCACAAATCCAGTGATATCTTATATCAATATGCTTGGATCTAGAATGGTATATTGAATTCTTGAAGAGATGAATAGTACTTTGACTATCACAGTAACTAGTACATCCTTCCTGTTTCAAGCCCAATTCCTGTAAAAAAAAATTTATCTATAAAGCTTACAAGCTTTAGTAATTGCTATGTATTTACTTTTATGGTTAATAAAGCAACATAATTTTGTAACTATAGACTACCAAGAAACTACTCCTCCTGTAAACGTCATCAAGAACACCAAAGTGGACTTCTTGGAGTCAGTATCACGTACCATATTTATATCTGTGTAACCCTCTAAAATATAAACTCAACCTAGAAGTACCTCTCAAATATCTTAATATTCATTTTACTACTACTTAATGTTCCTTATTAGGATTAGAGAGAAATCGATTGACAACTCAAACTACATGAGTTATATATGGCTTAGTACAAACCATAACATACATTAAACTATCTACCTCATATGAGTAAGACACTTTGGATATTTATTCTTTTTCTTTCTCACTAATAGGACATTCTTTCAAACTAAGTTTGAAATGACTTAAGTGGAGAACAAACTTCTTTAGCTTTACTCATATTAAATCTTTCAGAACTTTTTCAATGTAGGTCTCCTGAGACAATCAAATCTTCCTATTCTTTCTATCACGAAGAATCTTTATGCCAAGTATTTGTTTCGTCGATCCCAAATCTTTCATGGCAAAAGATTTACTTAGCTCTTCCTTAAGTTTCTCAATTTCACTAGCATCATAGCTAACAATCAGCATATCATCAATATATAATAGGAGAGTAATAAAATCATCATATGAAAACTTCTTTATAAATACACAATAATCAGATGTTGTTTTATTGTACCCTTGACTCATCATAAATGAATCAAACTTCTTGTATCATTGTTTAGGTGCTTGTATTTAAGTCCGTATAAGCTTTTCTTAACTATCCATACTAGATTTTCTTTTTCCTTGACTTTGAAACCTTTTTATTGCTCCATATAAATTTCTTCTTCTAAGTTATCATGTATAAATATAGTTTTCACATCAAGTTACTCAATTTCTAAATTAAAGCGGGTAGCCAAACCAAGAACAACTTAGATAGAGGACATTTTCACCATACGAGAAAAAATTTCTTCAAAGTCAAAACCTTTTTTTTTTACTAAATCCTTTCGCAACTAATCGTGTCTTATATCTTTGTTGTGACCTATTATTTTCTAAAGCTTGATACCATAGAACTTGTAATAATTTTTAAAAAGACCCCTGTATTCACCATAATTATCTGCTCGAACACACTTTAGCTTTCTTCCAATTTCCTTTTCAACAATGGCATGAAACTCTTTGAAAACTATTAAATTTTAAATTTTGATGATAAAATCAATTGATAGATTATTGATTTAACATAGGTTGTTAGAAGTTGATTAATGCATGATTAACTATGATAGAGATAATATGACAATCATGATTGGCCAAAGTCAAGTCCAAGCATCGGGCCGAGGTTCGAACAATATGGTTGGGAACTCGCCAGGAGTGCGTCAGGAGCTCACCGAGGGTATCGGGAGCTTACCAAGATGGCGCAAGAGAGTTCGTCAGAAGAAGATCGGGGACTCATTGGAAGATTATCAAGGGTAGCCGAAAAATTTATCGGGAGTTGAGAAGGTCTTGAAGTGGATATGTTTAGAAATTATGATTATAATTATTTAAGTCATAGTTAGCATCATACAGGTTAATCACGATAGTGAAAAGGAATTACAGATCAAACATAGACCCAGGATCAAGCTTAGGCATCGGGCCAAGGATTGGACGATGCGGAGGGAGCTCGGTGGGAGTTCACTAGGAGATTCATTGAAGGGATCATGAAGCTCGCTAAGAACACATCGGGAGATCGTCAGAGGAAGATCGTGAGACTCATTGTTATAGAATCTGAATGTTGTCAGATTGCGGGAATAAGGTCGTAAGTTTGGTGGTTATGTTTGATTGTAATATTTAAGTCGTAGGTTAAGAGAGTCTGATTTGAATGTGATTTAGAAATCAACTCAAAGAGACAATCAGGTCCACTATTTAGGTTTGATTAAGCTGAAGTTGAGCTAAGTTAGTTGACCAAAAGATTAGTCAACTGATGGTTTAAATCAAAATTCGAAAAGTAAAGGGAACCACTTTTCTGGAGATTCTGGCGGGTAAACCACAGGTAAGCTGTGGGTAAATCGCCACCACCCAGGTTTTCAAGCAGTTGACGATGGTTGAATAGCCCAGGGTCGGTGGGTAAACTACCCATACCTAAGGTTTTGGGCGGTTGAGTCGCCCAGATACGCGGGTGAACCGCCCATAGCTGGATTTTTTGGGTATGTTTTAATTTTGGCTCTGAAATTGTGAAATCATTTGGGGCTATAAATACCTTAAACTTTCTTCTACCAAGTTTTCTTGTATTCTACATAATAATTTTGAGTAAAATATTAATTTACTCTTATACTAACTCACCCTTCTCCCCCTCTTAGTATCAATTGATCCTAACAAAAATATCGAGCACATGGTCTTTAGATTTCAAAATAAAAGCCCAAACTTTTCTAGAATGATTATCAATAAAAGTAATAAAATAAAGAGCACATCCAAGAGTTCTAGTTTACATAGTGATATTAATGTGAATCAAATTAATAACATTTGATCTTCTAGATAATGGATAAGTATAAAAGGTGACTTGGTATGTTTTTCCAACTAAGCAATGATCACAAGATTTAAGAGTTATACCTTATAATTTTGGTAAGAACTACTTTCTAGTAAGATTTTGAAGTCCCTTCTCATTGATATGACCAAGCCTCTTATGCTAAATATCTATGATTTTATCCTTTTGAATTACATTAATCTCTTATTTGTGTAGCTTAGCTTCTATGATATAAAAATAGTTCAGCTTCTTTTCTCTCGTCATAACTAGAGAACCTTTGGTGAGCTTCCATTTACCTTCACTAAAATAGTGTATAAATCTCTCATCATCAAGTCTGCCTATAGATACCAAGTTAAGATAAATATCCAGAATATGTCTAATATCTTTTAGTATCAATTTGCTCCCAATACTAGTCTCCAAGTAAATATCTCCAATACCCATAATCTTATATGTAACACTGTTTCCCATTTTAACATTGTCAAAATCACCAGCAGTATAAGATCTGAAGAAATCACCATGAGAAGTAACATAAAATGAAGCATTATAGTAAATTACTCAATTACTGTCTTGAGCTATAAGATTGACACATCCATCATCACAAACAATAATGATATCACCTTCAGCATCAATTGTATTAGTCTCTTTCTTATTTTTATTTCTTTCATTTTTTTCTCGCTTTCAAACTACACTCTTTATTCATGTGACTTGGCCTATTGCAATGGAAACATTTGATATCTCTTATAGACTTAGATCTTCCTCTATAATCATGTAGATTTCTACTATGATTTCTTCCACGTCTTTCTTGTTTTTCAATAGCAAGTGCATTAGAAGAATATTCTTCTTATTTTTTCCTTCTAGTATCTTCATTTATCAAATTATCTTTAACCATGTCTATGGCTAGAGTCTCCTATAGCGTGGAGTTAGAAATTGTCACCATATATGTTTCCCAACTTTTAAGTAAAGAGCTGAGAAGTAACAATCATTCATTCTCATTATCTATATTCATTTTCATTGCAACTGACTTATTTGCAAGACTCTGAAATAGACTTATGTGCTCAATAATATTACCACCATTTTTATACTTTAGATTGACAAGCCTTCTGAGGAGAGAAATTTTACTTTCTATTATCTTTTCGCAAAGAGATTTTCTAACCTCTGTCAAACAACATTAACTCTAGTTTCATCAAATTTATGCTCATGTAAATGCACATACATCCATCTTGTAATATAGGCAATAGCTTTTCTATGGTGAATCTCTCATTCCTCATCTTTCATAGTAGAAAGTTTGTTCTTTAACTTGATGGACTAATACAAATGTTTGCAATGGAGGAAATCTTCATTCATACGTCTCCAAGTGTAATAATTTCATGAGTTCAATTTAATCATACCATTTGATTCTTTCATTTCAATCATATAAGAAACATTTGTGTTAAACAACCTTGCTTGATACCACTTATTACGAAAAAACTATTGAAGCAGAATAATTCTTTTCGCTCTGTGTATCAAAATGAGTTTCTCATCAAAATATCAACTTATTACCAAATAAAAATATTAATCAGAGTAGCATAAATAGTAGACTAATAAATCAATCACAAATTAAAATTTTAAATTTTTATGTGCAAAACTCAATACGAAAAAATCACAAGATTATAGTCTATTAACTACCACTATAACCAATAATGATGATAAATTACAATAAATCTTCTCTAGGATAACTAGAATATCATAATAACATCAATAATACATATATTGACTTAATAATAATATATCATGATGAACGTAGATGTATTTCACCATATAACAGATTTAAGGCTCCATATAAAATTTGGGCGAAAAGAGTTTTAGCAGCTCGATCTTCTCATCAAAGACTCTAAACTTAATTTTATCTCTCCTCTCTCTGTTCTTTATATGCATCGTCACAGTTCACGACCGTGCGCTGTATACTTCTCTCTCGTCTTAGATTCCTTTTTTTTAATTAATAATAAAATATAGGCTCTGCTCAAATGTTCGATCCAAGCCACCTATGGATTGAACCCAACGGTGATAAATGACCATCGAATCAAAATTTATTATGAGTTGAAAACCATGCAAAGGGTTCGGTAGAGGAATGCAACTTAGTATTAGTTTAATCAGTAATATTGTAGGCGAAATTAAATGAGTTTAATTCCTCGCATATCTAAATTATTATTATTTTTAATAAAATAACTTATACGAGAATTTTAATGGTGGTGATCGGAATTACCAAGTTCTTGATATATCTAAAAAAATAAAGGATGATTATTTTTATCACTTAGCCTTCAGTTCATGTTTAAATATTTTGAAAATGCCTATAACATATGTATTCATTTATTAGGAAGATGGACAATAGTGTTCTTGACTATTAGACTAAAACATTTTTAAAATCCACTTCAAAAATATTGATCGGTTTTATTATAACTAAGTTTAGGTGAGAAAAAAAATCTTTTTTTTGTGTGTATATAAAAAAGATTGGTATTTGTGATAAAGTAAGAACTTCTATTTTTGTTTCTGTTCCCTTCACATTCCATACCCAAATCGATCTAAATTCGAATGAAGAAGATATTTTCATCCTAATTATATTTTTTATAAAATTATCTTTTATCTCGATATAAAAAAAATAATATTATTTTATAGTGTCACGTTCCGATTTAATCGTTATTAATTAAGTTTAAGTCCAAACAAATCATTAAATAAAAATGACTGGACGACGATCCTGGGCATTGATAGAGATTAGGGGCCCACGAACACAAAGGCATATCTTCACATTCTTATAGATCTGCAGAAAAGTCGGATTCTTTGTACAGACTTGTCTTTTCGTGCGTAGTTTTAGCTTGTTATACAGATTCTTATTTTGGGAAATTAACTTATGTCCGTAAACCTTCTCGATGTAAGGATTTGTTCTCATTTTTCAGGATGGGCTAAGAATATTTTATTACGATGCTGCCCATAGACCTTCTCAATTGCTGGCCGTTGTCTCATGAGGATGAAAACGATTGCTTTATATAAAATATAGATTCGACTTATTTATTTTATATTAAGAAATTAAAGCTTCATCCGATACATAACTCACCAACAATTTACATCTAGATTATTAGTCTAACATTGATATATCTTGGTTGAAATCTAAGGTTTATAATTTTTTAATGTTGAAAGATGCTGACTGATATTAATAACAAATAAATAAAATAAATAAATAAATAATGACCACTTCTGTCGAGACCTCTTCTAAAAAATACTTTTTGACAGCCGTCGCAGCTCTCGAAGTGTTGGCATGACAAGGTAAGTCAGTCTCTCTTTCTTAGAAATTTATCAATTATGAGTGTATGACTCAATCAAACTACTCAGGTTTTTGCATATCAATTCAATCTAAAACTTTAGGTCTTTAAATTTTGAGTCAAATCTGTAATTCAACTCTTCTAATTCTCATGAATATATATTATTATAACATCTTCATTTATTCATGGGTCCCTATTATTTATAAGGGAGAGTTAAATTATGACGTAACAATGATCAATATTCAGTTATATATATATATATATATATATATATATATATATATATATATATATATATATATATATATATATATATATATATATATATTCACGAGCCATAACTTTGATAGCATGATAAAATTCTAACTCTTATAATTTGTAATCAAATATGAGATTATTCTGTTAATCATCTCTCCTTCTTAAGTGCAAAATCTCTCTTCATATATAAATAAATAAATATATTTATATATCCTAAGACGGTTCAGTTGTCGTGGAGCATGCAAATTCCCAATCCGTTCTCGCATTCAGCCATGGAAATGATGATGTCGCAGGCTGGTGTCATGTCGATCTTGAGATACTGTACTCGAAAGGGCAATATTAAGCCGCCGCAGCGCCTTCAGAACGCAGTCTTATTTTCGTTGCTATCCTCAAACTCGCAGGGTGCTTCGACGCATCCTCGACAATTGTTGGGAAAAGATACGACAAAAGAAGAGGATAAAAAATACTATGGAAACAAAAAACAAACACAAGATCAAGAATACTTTAGGAAAGATATTTAGGCTTGAAACATGTATAAACACTTTCCTAAAAACAATATTTGCACCATCTTCTCAATAAGATTGCTATGGGTTTGATGCAAATAGTTTTAGTGGATATGACAAGCCTTTAGAAGATCTGTATTGAGCAAACAATAAAGAATCTTCAGATAGGAATTAGAGAATGTCTAACTTAATCACTCGGAGAGTAAAGAAGAAGAGCATAAAAGAGTTTTTTTTTTTTGTAATTTACCCTCAAATATCTATTTATAGATATTTTCTCAAAATACACAACCTTTGAAAATTAATTATTTTCTCAAAAGACACAACCTTTGAAAAATAACTATTTTATCAAAAGACACAACCTTTGAAAAATAACTACCAAAATAAAAAAAAACACCTTTTCAAAGATTTATTTGAAAAGAGATTCTTTTTCTTTTTAATTTGAACAATTTATAACAATCCCGCACTTGTTCAAATTTAAAATTTTCTCCAAGTGATTAAATAGTATTTATGAATAAAGTAATATATCTTTCGATTTGAATATTACCTTAGTGTAAGCATCACAAAGTGAAGTCGAAATCTCAAATAGCATAAAAGCTTTGAATTTGTTATTCCTCATGACAACACCAGTGATACCACACACATAAATACAACATTCTTGTATTCCTCATAAAATCTCGCTTAGCCCTAATATGGCCTTGGGCTCATCCAAGTTCATGAACTTTTATGAGAGAAACCCAACTCTCAATCGAAGCGGCACCATTTCTAAGTTCATATAGGTGAAGTTTTTATAGTATTTTTGTCACTCTTTGAGATACTTGTCCTAACTTGACTGAACTTCATTAAGAGTATAATTAACTCAACCCTCATTCGGTGACAACCAGCACTTTAACATCTTTAGATGGGACTCGTAAAATATTTCAAAGTGCTGAACCACTCCATATGTCAATGACTTGTTCTTACCCTTTGAACTCTTCATTACTCATTTCATAATGTTGAGTATGGTTGCTATCATTGGTGGATCTTTTATTCAAGGAGTTTTAGTCCCATCCATTTTGATGTTGATCTTACAACTTCTCTTGTAAGAGGTTTGGTGAATGGATCAGCCAAATTCTCACTTGTTTTAACAAATGTGAGTGAAATAATCCCACTCTTGATTAATTTCCTCACATAATCATGTCTAAGACTTATATGTCTTGACTTTCCATTATATATTTCACTATATGCACGAGCTAAAGTGACTTGACTATCACAAAGTATAGAAATTGAATTCATACTCTTAGAAGTCAATGGAATTTCTAATAGAAAGTCCCTCAACCATTCAGCCTCCTTTCCTGCATCTGCTAGAGCAACAAATTCTGATTCCATAGTTGAGTGAGTTATACACATTTGTTTCTTGCTCTTCCAAGAAACAACGCCACCTCCTAAGGTGAACACCCAACCAGTAGTGGATTTGTTATCTCCAAAACTCGATATCCAACTTGCGTCAGTATATCCTTTTAAAATAGCAGGAAATTTTGAGTATTGTAGGCCATAATCTTTGGTTCGTTTAAGGTACCCAAGAACTCTTTCAATAGCCTTCCAATGCTCTACATTTGGATTGCTAGTAAATCTACTCAATTTACTAACTGCAAATGCTATATCAGGTCTTGTGCACTGCGTTGCATATATAAGACTTCCTATAGCACTTGAATATTCTAACTGAGTCACTGTTCTTCCAACATTCTTGACTAATTTGATACTTGGGTCAAATGGGGTATTTGCTTCTTTGATTTTGAAGTGACTGAATTTCTCTAGTACTTTCTCTATGTAATGAGTTTGACTCAAAACATATCCCCCACTATTTCTTTTTACCTTGATACCTAGTATAGTATCAACTTGCCCAAGATCTTTCATCTTAAATGTTGAAGATAGAAACCTCTTTGTTTCTACAATACCTTTCATGTTATTGCTCACTATTAGCATATCATCAACATAAAGGCAAACTATCACCATATAGCCATCACAAGTTTTGAGATAAACACATTTATCTGTAATATTATGAACAAATCCATTAGAAAGAATTATTGCATCAAATTTCTCATGCCATTGTTTTGGAGCCTGCTTTAAACCATACAATGACTTAATAAGTTTACACACTTTATGTTCATTTCTCGGTAGAACAAAACCTTCGGGTTGTTCCATATATACCTCCTCATCGAGGTCTCCATTTAGAAATGCCGTTTTGACATCCATTTGATGAACATAAAGATCAAAAATTGATGCTAAAGCAAAAATAATTCTAATAGATGTGATCCTAGCCACAGGAGCATATGTGTCAAAATAATCTATTCCTTCCTTTTGTCGAAATCCTTTAGCAACTAACCTTGTTTTGAATGTTTGGAGAGTACCATTTGTTTGATACTTCCTACAAAATATCCATCTACAACTAATAGGTTTTGAGGCAAAAGGTAAATCGACAAGTTCCCAAGTATGGTTTGACATAATAGAATCCATCTCATCATTAATAGCATCTTTTCAAAAAGCAACATCACGAGAAGCCATAGCTTCTTTAAATGTTTTAGGATCATCTTCCACTTGTAAAACAAGAGGAATTATTTTTAATACTCTCTCATTAGTTCCTTCTACAAGGTAAAAAGAAATACTTTGAGAATCAATCTCATCCGATCTTAATGTTTTTGCTTTTCGTACACGAGTGCTTCTCCTTAATTCATAAGATTGCTCTCCAACCTCTTGTGAACTTGATTGATGTCCAATCAAAGGAATTTTAGGTTGCTTACCAACCTTTTGAGATTTCTCCATTAGTGACTCTTCACTAGTTGGAGGATGAACATTATTACTAGAAGTCAATAAATGTTCAAAGAACTCCACATCTCGAGATTCTATTATGATATTAGACTCCAAATTAAGAAGTCTATATGCTTTGCTATTTGAGGCATAGCCTATAAATGCACATTTGATTCCTCTAGGTCCCAATTTTGTCCTTTGAGGATCATTATTCTTACAATATGCAAGACACCCCCACACTTTAAAATAACCAATGTTAGGTTGTCTTCCTTTCCATAACTCATATGGAGAGATCTTATTCTTTTTAGAGAGAATTCTATTTAAGATATGACATGCAGCCAATAAAGCTTCTCCCCACAAATTATAAGATAATTTAGCATGCAACAACATAGCATTAATCATCTCTAGATAAGTTCTATTTTTTCTTTCTGCTAATCCATTTTGCTCAGGTGTTCTAGGTGCTGAACATTCATGAATTATGCCATGTTTTTCACAAAATAAGTTAAATTCATTAGGAAAGTATTCTCCTCCTCTATCACTTCTTAAAGCTTTAATTTTCTTCCCCAATTGATTTTCAACTTCTGCTTTATATGCCTTAAAAGCATTAAAAGCATCATTTTTATGTTTCAATAAATACACATATGTGAATCTAGACATATCATCTGTAAAAGTAATAAAATATCTATTACCTCCTCTCGTTAATATGCCATTTAATTCACATATATCAGAATGTATTAAATCTAACAAAGTAGTATATCTTTCAACACTTTTGAAAGGTTTCTTCGTCATCTTTGATTTAACACAAATTTCATATTTATTAAGATCATCAAAATGACAATTTATTAAGCCACACTTAACCATTCTTCTAATCATGCTGATTCCAATATGTGCTAATCTATCATGCCATAATGAATAAGAATCAACAATATAAATAGAATCAACATCTTTATTAACTTTAGAATCATTGTCAACAATAGATAATTTGACCATTCCCTCAGCGGAATAGCCTTTTCCAACAAAAGTTTCATTACGGGATAGAATTAACTTCCCGGATTCAAATACAGATTTAATTCTAGGTTTGCCAAGGAGATTCCCACTCACTAAATTTCTACTCATATCCGGTACATGAAGAACATTAGTAAGAGTGACTTTCTTACCTGAAGTGAAAGTGAGTTCCACATTTCCCTTTCCAATCACCTTAGAATGAACTTCATTTCCCATTTGAATCTCTTGCCCTTCTGTGACTTCTTTGTAAGTCTTGAAGAGGCCTTTATCATAGCAAACATGGATGGTAGCACAAGTATCGTACCACCAACCAGAAACCTTGCCAAATATGGCATTCACTTCGCTCACCGTAGCGATTATATTATCATCTCCCTCAACGGAGTTGACTTTTGGTTTCTGGCCCTTTTTAAATCTGCAATCCCTAGCAAAATGACCAAGTTTTCCACAAACAAAACAGCCTCCACTCTTTGGCTTCTTAAATTTTCTTTGATTCCTTTTGGGGCCAAAATGATTCTCCTTGTTTTGTTTGCTTTTGTTGAAATTCTTAGGCTGATTCATAACATTTGCTTTTATATTACAAAAAGAGTTCTCACTCTTGTCTCTCATCCTCGATTCCTCCTCGATTCGAAGATGTTTTTGAATTTGCTCCAAAGTGATATCCTTGGAGTCATGCAAAATCTTCTTCCTATACCCTTTCCAAGATGAAGGCAACTTGGCTATTACAGCCCCTACTTGAAAAGGTTTAGGAAGTTCAATTTTTTCAGCCTTCAATTGATTAACAATGACTTGTAACTCATGCACGTGTGCCAAGATTGGCTTGTCATCCACAAACTTGTAATCAAAATATTTAGAAATTAAAAATTTCTTCGTACCTTCTTCCTCGGCATGATATTTGAATTCCAAAGCATTCCTTTATTGCTTTTGCAGATGGTTCCACCGTATAAAGATCATAAAGCCGGTCTGAAAGAGCATTAAGAATGTGTCCTCTACACATGACTTCATCTTCATTTCTTTTCTTTTGTTCAGCCTTGACTTCATTGGTGTCATCGTCGGTTGGATCAGGAATTGGTTAAAGATTTGGATCAAGCACATAGAAGATCTTCAAAGCGATCAACATGAACTTCATCTTGTCTTGCCAACGGGTAAAATTCGTTCCATCAAAACGATCCAAACGAACAAAATCTTGATTCAATAATTTGATGGTATTTGTAGCCTCCATAGTGAATTTGTATAAACTCACAAAATATCGTTTTTAGATTGTTGGGAAAAGATATGACAAAAGAAGAGGATAAAAAACACTATGGAAACAAAAAACAAACACAAGATTAAGAATACTTTAGGAAAGATATTTAGGCTTGAAACATGTATAAACACTTTCCTAAAAACGATATTTGCACCCTCTTCTCAATAAGATTGCTATGGGTTTGATGCAAATAGTTTTAGTGGATATGACAAGCCTTTAGAAGATCTGTATTGAGCAAACAATAAAGAATCTTCAGAGATGAATTAGAGAATGTCTAACTCAATCACTTGGAGAGTAAAGAAGAAGAGCATGAAATAGTTTTTTCTATTTTTTAATTTACCCTCAAATATCTATTTATAGATATTTTCTCAAAAGACACAACCTTTGAAAATTAACTATTTTCTCAAAAGATACAACCTTTAAAAAATAACTACCAAAATAAAAGAAAACAAATTTTCAAAGATTTATTTGAAAAGAGATTCTTTTTCTTTTTAATTTGAACAATTTATAACATTGATTGTATACCAAAGATGATTATCGTCGATAGTTAAAAAAAATTTAGAATTGTATCATACAAGAAGGCTTATCTTCCATAGAAGATTCAACTTAATGAGATTTATGATGAGTTTTACTAATCATATACTAATATAATTTTATTTCTAAGGAAGTTAAAACTAGCCTATGAGACTCGTGCAGTGCTCAACTGACATTGTAATCTAAAAATTATTTCAAAGAATATTTTGGGCTTTCCGAGCTAGTTTTAGAAGTTTTAAATTATACATATGATTTGTTTTTGGTATTCATGCCACACATCCATCAGATGAATATCTTGGTGGTTTGATGATAGATATAGCTATTGATGATCATAATAAATTATTTCTAATTATATCTACTATGACAAAAATTAAGTATGGGGATTCATGGGAGATTCTTTCGTCATTTAATAATATGTATCATCGAATATTAAAATTTAACATTTATCAGGAATCAAATTCCATAAATTCTTTCAGCCATGAAGGAGACCTTCCCAAGAGCACATCATGGTTTTTGCATGATTTATCTATCGAAAAATCTTATGATCTATATACGACTACAAATGAACCCCTACTATGTACAAGTTTAATGAATGCATGCAGAAGTACGAGAGAAAACCATAGAAGAAGTTTCATATGAATATTTGAAATTAAGAAGGAGAAATAGGCTACTCTATTTTTGCCTAGCAGTTGGTATACAATGCTCATAACAAATGGCTCGAAAAATATGAATTCATTGCTCTCAAGGATTTTCGTGACTTACCTATTACCTTCATAATTAAAATAACGAGAAAGATAATTAAATGGTTCTATGAAATATCATTGAGAATATGTTCTACCATAATCAACAGTAGCACAATGATGAATTTTGGTTCTATTTTTTTTAAGCCAATTGGGATCTATAAATACCCCAAGAATTTTTACACTAAATAACAAAAATATGAAGAAAAAGAGGTAAAACTCTTTGAAAAAATTATATAAAATTTGATAGCTTCCTTTGTATGTTTCAAGTATAAAGTGAGTTGAAGGGAAGAGTGAAAAATTATAAAGGTTCTTCTGCTGAGCCTGAGAAAAGAAGAAATATGTAAAGAGTTTTGATCTTCATTTATAGAAGAAGATCATTAGTGGACACCAATGGGCCTCGACAAAGAAGGACTTGAGAAGTGGACAAATGTCAAGTTATTGACCAAATCACTATAAATTCTGTGAGCATTCCTTGTTCTTTTTAAAACTTACTTTTTATTTTTACATTCCTTAATTAAATTAAGATTCTTCATTCAATCTTAAGTTTAATCACTCACTTACTTGCTTTCAACAAATTCTAAGAAACACTTTCGACTTTTTTTTTACTTCAAGTAATTTTTTTTAAATGAGTACTCTTTTTTAACTTGCACTAATTCACCCCTCCCCCCTCTTAGTGCCAACTCGTTCATAACAATTAGTATCATAGCAGGTTATACTCAATTGGATTAACACACAAGCGAGTAAATGATTTCTTTTGGCATTAAGCAGGGTTAATGCTGTTGGTTATATGTGCCTTACAAGCTAATCACGTGAGTGATGACACGTGTGATATGCTACGTAATCTTTTTACTTATGATTATCATTGACATATTCTCACATTATATTTATGTTGCATATATATATTGTGATGTCCTTGGTTCTATGCAATGAGAATCGAATTGTGATGAGATCATGATAATGAGATTGATTAACCTTTAAACATAAATCTTAAATAATCTCAGTCATAGGTTACTCGAGAGGGATATCGAGATAACCAGATAAATTGATGTATTATATACTAGTCCATATGATGGAGGTGGTTGGTCTTATAGCCACCTGTGTGGAGAATGAGTTCACTAATTGATTCGCTTATGAAATATTGTATGGTTAATGATACCTAATGTCAGACATCAATTCTATAGTCCCAATTGTGTATCTGGTCTTTGGACTTGAAATATGAAGGATGCCTTGTTTGAGTACTCCCTTCTTTGATGCCGGACTTACTAGTTTGAAAAGTTTCAGATCTGATATAACTGGTTATCGGGATTGGTAACCAACCTTACGAAGGTAATTAAGTATTAATAAAGGATCATCTACTCTCGGTATCGCGAGAGGAATATCCCGTGTGTGCTCGCTCGAACGAATCCCTGTTTATGGTCATTCAGATTGAGAAAGAAGGAGTTCTCCGAGAGAATTCGGTTAGAGCAAGTCTAAGACGGATTTCATTTGTGACATGACAGCCATGTCCAATATACGATCTTTGGGATATTAGTTGGATGAGGTATTATAGATACACGATAGCTATAGATAGATAGATTCGATGGGTTTGATCCCCCTATACCATTTGGGGACTATGACATAGTAGTCTAGTACATTCATAGTCGATTAGTTGAGTGAATTATTATGGAGATAATAATTCACTATATTAGAAGGAGTTCTAATGTGAGCGACTCATGGCTAGCTCGATATCAGGTCTAGAGGGTCACACACATATGGTGGATGCTTTAGTGAATGAAGGATTAGATAAAGATTTGATTAGCCTCTATTCTGATTAAATAAGACCATACACTGATGGACTCATTGTATGATACTCAATTAAAGGCCAAAGGAGATTATTATCCACTAAGGCAGGACTCATAGGGTTTTTGGTGGCTTTTTATAAATAAGAGGGGAGGCACATGGTTGATAGGCTGTAACTTTGGCCAACCTCTCATATTCTCATCCCTTCCTCTGCGTAGAAGTTATGAGATCTGATTGGAGGAGTTTCATTGCAGAGATCTATCATGTGGATACCACTAGAGAGAAGGACGCTTGATCATCTTCATCATCTTCATCTGAATCTGAAAAAATAAGGATATACGATCTCCCTAGGTAATCAATATCTTACAATGCAATTTTTTAGTTTTACGCTTTTCTCGTAACCCAATCTTTTGCATGATGATTTGATTTGCGTGGAAAAACTATTTTATTTTGATCTTCCACTATGCATATGATGCTCTTGCTGAGGTTTCCTAACAAATGCATTATATGCCCTCTCATATTTAATAGGATGGAGTATATATTTTGGAAAATGAGAATACAATTTTTTTTATTTCGTTGGATTTTGATTTATGGAATATCATCAAAAATGAATTTCAAAAGTCATCCAATACTATATATGATCGGAATGATCATGAAAGACATGTTTTCCTTAAATGTCAAAGCTGCTTTGTTTTATGCTTTAGATAAAAATAAATTTAATCATGTTCCTATTTGTGATATGGCTTTTGATATATGTCATACTTTAGAAGTCATACATGAAAGTATAACTAAAATAAAGGAATAAAAAATAATTGAAATGACTTGTAAAGATAAACAATAAGAACACCTTCAAAAGAATGGGAAGGATACTAAACTAAGAACATAAGAACAACACATTCTGAAGAACATTAAGGATACAAAAATGAGAACACAAGAACAACATCTTTTAAAGAATATGAAGGAAATTGAACTAAAAATAACAGATGATTCCTCGAGTGAAACCTTGAGTGATGAAAACTATGAATTTGAATTTATGACCAAAAAACCAAAAAAATTAATGAAAATAAATAAAAAATATAAAAATGAACTTAAAATAAACACAACTTCTTGCTATAAACGCAAAAAGCCCAGACACTCTGAAAATGAATAACACAACCAAGAAGAGTTGGATGATGTGCTCATGACCATCCACGATGAGATAAGTAACTCACATGAAACTTATTTTACTTTTGATGAATTGTTAAATATCTTTCATGGACTCACTTAAGAAATAAAAAATTATTAAAATTAAAATAAATCAAACCTTTTATTTGAAAATATTTTATTGTAATGATATTAATGATTTCTTATAGAAATAATACTTAGTTTTCAGTTTTAAAATGGTTGAAAATATTTTATTTGTTTTAAAAAAATATTATAATAATCTTGATGATTTCTTTTATAAATAAAATTTGATTTTTGGTTTTAAATGACTTGGAAATCATTTTTGAATCAAATCAAACAACTAAAAAGAAGAAAGGTATTTTTCTTGAGAATTTCTCAATATCTAGTTTATTAAGTTTTCAATAATAGATTGATGAATCTATTAATGATATTTTTAAATCTTGATTTTGATGATTTGATTATTTAAACTTGAATAAGTTATTATCCAAATCATGATCTTGACATATTGAATATTGCAATTTGAGATCTTCATAAATCAAGATCGTTTACTATGATTCTTATGTTTTATTAAAAAATATCTAAAAGATTCATGATTTATCTTTTTGATCTTTTAAAATTATAATAAGAGATTTTTATTATGAACCATGATCTTAATATTTTATTTGTTCTCCTATGTCTCTTTTTATAACTTATTATAAAATCTTTTTTATTCTAATCATGATCTTGACTTGGGGATGTAAATAACTTGAGTATTTTCAAGGTCCTTATTATTTCATCTCCTAAGATTCTTTTTTATCATCTAAGAGGATATTTATCAAAATTAAATCATATCTTTTAACCTTCATGATTTGATATTAATATCCTTCATGACATGATTTATTTACGACTTCCTTATAATTCATGAATAGTACACCTTATTACTAAATTTATATTTTTTAAATTTGTGATAAGTTAAAAATTGAAAGAGATTTTTTTAATCACGAACTTTCCCATGACTTCTTGACTTCACTTATCTTTTATGGGAATTATTTTTAAACCCTATGATTTCTCCTTTTTAATAAAAGGGAGATTTATGATAATAATAATTATAATTTAAAATTTTTAATTAAGATAACTCTTTTATTTTATTAAGAAAAATTATCTAAAAGAATTATATATCTTAAGATTTATCTTGGATGAATCACGATTTTTACTCTCCTAAGACTCATTTTTGTTATTTATAAAAAAAGATATATTAAAATAAATCATGTCTTTTGGGACTTGTGAATTGATTTTTTATATTATATCCTTAATGATATAATTTTTATTATAACTCCTTTATATGTATTTATCAATGACTTGACCCCTTTATATTTATTTATCAATGACTTGAAAATTAATTTTACGCTATTATATTCTTCCATTCTTTCTGACAATGACCAAGGGGGAGATAAAACTATTTTCTTACAATAACGAAGAGAATTGGATATGATAAATCTTCTAACATTAAATGAGAAATAATTTAATTAGAAGAAAATTAAGAATTTTAAAAATTTTAAATTCATGAGAAATACATGATTTGTAAATTGAGCTTGATTTACTATCATATTTTTTTTAGATTTTTTAATTTTTGTAACTTGAGCTATTTATTAAAATCTACATAAGATGATCTTCTAAATTCAATGAGAAACTCTTATATTTCTCTTGGATTTCATGGTTTTTTCAATACTTTGATTCTTGGGTTCATGAATATTTTTAAATGTATCCCCCTATTAATATTTAATTTGATCTTTAATTTTTAGATCTTTGAATAACAACCCCTCACCCCACCCCACACCACCTGGCACCACCACATAGGGGTAGTTAATGTTCTCTCGTTATCAATTGGTATCATCCTAAAAAAAGGGAGAGATTATTGAATCTTAAAGTTTGATGATGAAATTAATTGATGGGTCTTATGATCTAAGCTATGTGTTAGAGATGGATGATGCATGATTAACTACGATGGTGAAAAGGTAATACAATCTAATATTGGGCCAGAGTCAAGTTTAGGAATCAAGTCGGGGTTCAGATGATGCAGTGGGAACTCATCGAGAGATCACCGGAAGCTAGTGAAGATGATCAAGGGCTTACCGGGAGTTTGCCAAGAGCTCACCGAAGGTGATCGAGACCTTGCAAGGAGTACACCGGGAGTTTACCGAAAGATGATTGACTTACCGGGAGTTCACCAGAGGATGTCGGAAAGTTCATCGGTTGTTCGAAAGAACAATTGACATGCCAGACAATAAGAATGATTGTAATTATATTTTAGTATATCATATTTAGCATCGTATCTTTAGAGTCATAATTGAGCTAAATTTAGAAAAATTCAAATTAACTCAATGAGAGATAATTGGGTCCACTTTGGGTTGGATTTGAGCTCTGATTGAGCTCATTTTATTGACTTGGAAAGAGGTCAACATGAGGTACAAGTCAGGTACAAAATAGTATGAAAAAGTACTATTCAGGGATTCTCTGTAGTAGTACCACCCAGGCGATGGTGGTATCGCCCAAGAGGCGGTGGTACCACTGCGACCCAAGTTTTTGGGCTACTATCAGCAATAATATTACCCGTAGTCGATTTTTCTAGAAAAAGATAAATTTTGACTTTATTTTTTAAAACTAGTTGTGGTCTATAAATGTCCTAAGAATTCTTGCATTGGATCGCAAGAATGTGAAGAAAAAAATATAAAAATCTTTGAAAAAATTCTATAAGATTTGAGAGCTTCTCTTATATGCGTCAAGTGTAAAGTGAGTTGAAGGAAAGAATAAAAAATTATAAAGGTTCTTCTCCTTAGCCTAGGAAAAGGAGAAAGGTGTAAAGAGTTGTGATCTTCCCCCGTGAAAGAAGATCATTAACGGACATCGATGGGCCTCGATAAAGAAGGACTTAGGAAGTGGACATAGTTCAAGTTGTTGACCGAACCATTAGAAATTTTTTGAGCCTTCCTTTCTTGTTCTCTTTTAAACTTATTTTTTATTTTAACATTCCTTAGCTAAATCAAGATTCTCCATTCGGTCTTAAATTTAATCGCTTACTTACTTGATTTTGCTTTCAAAGAATTCTAAGAAATACTTTTGATTTTTTTTTGCTTAATACAAAATTTTCGAAACGAGCACTCTTCTTGCACATGCACTAATTCACCCCTCCTTTCTTTTAGTACGAACTCGATCCATGCTAATGTAAAAATAAAAGGGCCAATGATGTCTTTCTTCTACTCGTGTTGCATTGCAAATGCAAACATTCTTTCATATAGCTATAATAGATTTAGAGAAAAGAAGTTATTCATATCATCATTTTGATATATTGAAAATTTCATGCACTTATGTGATGATTGCTATTGAGCATAAGCGATGCAAATCCGTATTTATTTGATGAAGAATATTATATAGTTGACACAGAATACTTATAATGATAAAATATTTTTTATGAGAAGCAAATAGTATTGGATAATGAGAAGATGATCATATCGTATTACTTTTGATAAGCATAGTATAGGTTGATAGAAGAAAATAAAAATTCAATCAACACATAGTGATAAAAAAATAATAAGTGTTCGAACAATCTCGACACAATTGTCGATCATATAAAATTTTCAACCTATGCCACAATAGTAATGACCAACAACAAAAAGATTAGATTTTTGGCTATCCAGACTAATTTTGAGGCAAATTAGTCATCATGTATTTTCAGCGACTTTCATAAAATTATAATATATGAATACAAACATAGTTTTGGGATGAAGTCATACAAATTCTAATAGTGCAATATGTTGTAATAGTTTGTTTTACAAATTAACTTAAATTAGAAAAGTTTAGGTCATTCGAATTAAAAGTTTCAGTGGATAGATACTTTGTTTTACAACAGTTCTCTGTTTGACATGCTTCATCAGATTTTGACCAGGTCTTGTGTCAATCACACTATTATTAAGTTGACACAAACAACAATATAAGTAATACAAGGGCTTGGGTTTTGTGAATTAAATTTTTAGGATAGGTTTTCTATCTTGGTAGAAATTAAATAAACTTTGAGAAATTAAAAAAAATCTAGACTATTCAGATGATGAAAAACCCAAAAATCACTAAAATAAAAATCTTAAAATATCAATTTGGGTGTCTTTTAAAGGTCTCTTAAAAATTTCATTATATTTTGACCAGTTCATATATCGGTGACACTATTTTTGAAATGACCATAAACAATAGTGTAAGTGATACAAGGGCTTGGATTTTTAAGACCATATTTTTTGTTTAACCTATTTAGTAGCTCAAATATTAAAAGTCATTATGTGAATGCATCATATTTTGGTGAAAGAGAAATAAAGAAATTCTAAACTGTCTAAATGTTAAAAATCTAAAAAATAAAAAATCTTTAAAATAGAAAAATCTAATAAATGTCCATTGAGGTGACATTCTGTCATCAAAATTTCACTATATTTTGAGGCCTGGTATCATTATACTATTAAATGGCCCCCCAAAGCAGCATAAGTGATACAAGGGTTTGGATTTTTTGGACCAAATTTTTAGATTTTTCAGACCAATTTTTAGGATAGCTTTCTCACATATTTATAAGCTTAAATATCAAAAAACATTCCATGGATGCATTATATTATGGTAAAAATTTAAAATATAAGAAATTAAAATTTTCAAAATATTCAGGTGCTGAAAAAACTCAAAAATATCCAGAGAAGTCCCTAAATTACATTTTTTTTATAAATTTTCATCTGGGTGTCAGTCAACGATGTCCTAAAAAATTTATCAGATTTTGATCAGGTCTTACATCATCTGCATTGTTTTTGAAATAGCCACAACAATAATGTATGTGATGTAAGGGTCGTGATTTTTGGACCAAATTTTTAGGATATGTTTCTTATATAGTCAAATGTTACAAAATATCCCATGGACGCATCATATTTTGGTGAAACTAATTGAGAAATTGGATAAATTTTGGATTGTTCATATGCTGAAAAACCTAGAAAAATATCAAATTAAAATTATAAATTAGAAAAAGTCTCATAAATGTCTTTTTGGGTGTCATTCAATTATGTCAAAAATCCTTACTAAATTTTTGACTAGGTCTTGTATCAGTTACATTATTTCTGAAATGACCCTAAAAATGGTGTAAATGATACAGGGGTTTGGGTTTTTGGGATAAAATTTCTAGAAATTTAAATGTTAAAAAACATCTCATAGTTGCATCAAGAAATTAAAAGAAGTCCATACTGTTCAAATGCTAAAAAAATAAAAAAATTAAAAATTATCTAAAATAGAAAAGTCCCATAGATGTCAATCTAGGTGCCATTCAAAGGTGTCTTGATAATTTCACCATATTTTGATTTGTCCTTATATCAGTTATATTATTTTTGTGTTTATCTCATAAAGAAAAAATGATCCAAGGGCTTGGGTGTTGTGAACTAAATTTTTGGGATAAGTTTCCCACCTTTTAAAATCTGAAATGTTAAAAAACATTCTATGGATGCATCATATTTGGATGAAAATTAAAAAAATATTGAGAAATTAGACAACTTCCAAATTGTTTAGATGCTAAAAAACTCAAAAGTATTAAAAAATCTCTAAAATAGGAAAATATTATAAATATCCATTTGGGTCTAATTTAAAGGTATCCTAAAAAATTTACCAGATTTTGACTAGGCCTTGAATCAGTTACAGTATTTTTGAAAAGACCCCAAAAATAATCTAAGTGATATAAGGGCTCAAAATTTTGAGATCAATATTTTTGGATATGTTTTCTACAAGCACAAATGTCAAAACACGGATGCATCATATTTCAATAAAAATAAAAAACTTTGAGAAATTAAAAAATTTTCAAAATACATAGATGTTGAAAAACCTAAAAAAAAATCTCTAAAGCAGAAAATGTCTCATATATGTTTATCTGGGTGTTACTCAAAAGTGTCCTAAAAATTTCATCATATTTTGACTAGGCCTATTATCAATTACACTTCTTTTTTAGTTGACGCAAAAAATGATATAAGTGATACAAGAGCTTGAGTTTTGTGAACCAAAATTTTAAGATTGGTTTCTCACTAAGCTTAAATATTAAAAACAATTCCATAGATGCATCATATTTTGGTGTAAATTAAAAATTTTGGAGAAATTAGATAAACTTTGTACTGTTCAAATGTTGAAAAACCTGAAAGAATATAAAAAAAAGTCTCTAAGTTAAGAAAAAAATTCATATATATCCATCTGAGGGTCATGTGTCTTAAGTATTTCATTTTGATGAGGCTTTATATAATTATACTATTTTTTTAAAATAAGCCAAAAGATAGTGTAAGTAATACAAGGGCTTAGGTTTTCATGACCAAGTTTTTATAATAGCATTTTTCACCTATATAGAAGCTCAAGTGTTAAAAAATATTCCGTAGATGCATTATTTTGATGAAAACTAAATATTTAGATGCTAAAAAATAAAAAGAAATAAAAAATCTTTAAATTAGAAAAAGTCTCATAAATGTTCGTCTAGAGGCCATTCAGAGGTGTCCTACAAATTTCATCAGATTTTGACCCCCTCTTGGATTAGTTACATTATTTTTTTGAAATGTCTCCGAAAACAATAAAAGTGATACGAGGCTTTGGGTTTCTGAGACCAAGTTTTTAGGATATCTTTCCCACCTATTTAAAAGCTCAAATTTTAAAAAGTATTTCATGAATGCATCATTTAGAATCAAAGAAATTTAGAGAAATTAGATAAATTTCAGATTGTTCTGATACTGAAAAACCTAAAGAAGTGTCATCAAAATCATACCCGTCTTTGTATCAGCTACATATTTTTGAGTTGACCCCAAAAATGGTCTAAGTGATACAAGTGATTGGGTTTTAAGAACCAAATTTTTAGGATAAGTTTTTCACTTATTATAGTTCAATGTTAAAAAATATTACATGAATACATCATAGTTTGCTAAAAATCTAAAAAAGTTCGAGAAACTAAAAAATTCTAGACCGTTCAGATGCTAAAAATCCAAATAAGAAAATCTCTAAATTAGATTTTGGAAGACTTTTAGTTTGTTATTAAAACTAAACTTACAATGATCCCAACTAAAGATTTTTTTTTTTGAATAAAGATTCAAATAGGAATTTAAATGAATCTTTATTTATCAATTGTAATGTTTACTAAACTATATTGAATCCTTGATTCTTGATGATTCAACATGAATAAAATTTTCATTAAGGTGTCATTTAGAGGTATATCAGTTATATTATTTTTGAAATGGCCCAAAAACAATATTAGTGGTACAAGGCTTCGATTTGTGGGACCCTTTTTTAGGATAGGTGTCCCACTTATTTACAAGATTAAATGTCCAAAAACAACCCTTGGATGTATCATATCTTAGTGAAAGTTTTAAAAAACTTGGAGAAATTAGAAAAAAATTCAAACTATACAGATGCTGAAAACACCAAAAAATAAAAAAAAATCTCTAAAATAGAAAAAGTCTCATATATGTCTATTTGGGTACTATTCAAAAGTGTCCTGAAAATTTTATCAAATTCTGAGTAGGTCTTTTATCAGTTATACAAATTTTGAGTTGACCGAAAAAAAGTGTATGTGATATAAGGGTTTGGGTTTTATAAAATTTTTAGAATAGATTTTCTTTCTATTTAAAGGATCAAATCTTAAAAAAATTTAATGGATGTCGGTAAAAAAATTTGAGTAATTAGACAAATTATAGAGTACTTAAATGCTAAAAAACTCAGAAAAAACAAAAAAAATATCATAAATGTCCATCTGGGTGCCATTCAAAGGCGTTCTCAAAATTTCATAAAATTTTGACTACTCCTTCTATTAGTTATACTTTTTGAAATAATTCCAAAAATAGTATTAAGTTAAGCAAGGGCTTGGGTTTTCTAGGACAAATTTTTTAGGATAGCTTTCCCATCTATCTAGAAGCTAAAATATTGAAAAATATTTCATGGAAGCATTATATTTTGGTTGAAACAAAAAAAAATAGAGAAATTAGATAAATTTTAAACTGTTCAGATGCTGAAAGACCCAAAAAAAATCAAAAAATCTCTAAATTAGAAAAATCTCATAAGCGTCTATCTGTGTGTCATTTAAAGGTGTCTTGAAAATTTCATCAAATTTTGATTGGGCCTTGATCAGTTACACTATTTTTTAAATAACCCCAAAAAATAGTATAAGTGATACAAAAGATTGGGTTTTTAATCAAATTTTTAGGTTAGCTTTATGACCTATTTAGAAGCTCAATTATTAAAAAATATTCCATGGATACATCATATTTTGGTGACAATAAAAAAATAGATAAATTATAAAATTTTAAGTAAAAGTGTGATACAGATTAGATACATGCTTTGTGACTTACAACAAAAGCTATCTTTTATATGTATACAAACTGTTTTCATTTGTACAACCTTTACGATATATTAACAACTTTTCATTTGCAAAAGTATACTTAACAAAATCTGAAAACAGCATACGTATACGAATTATTTTAACAAAATAATTAAATAATATGTACCAACTAACAATCATATTTTCCATAAAAATGTTAGTCTTCCAAAATTGCTCTTATAATGTCCAATCGATACTGGCTTCATGCCTGATTGGGAGAACGTCAAAAGATGTCTAAAATATGAATACTCAATATACTTCATAATGAATATAACGTAATAATTCTCGGAACACAAAGGTTATTAATTATATAATCGATTGATGATGAAATATGTATGGTATTTCACAGCGTTCGGACAAGAAAACTTATGATGCAATTTGCTTTGGACGGGCTTCATGTTTAAATATCCATCTCTTAGATTTAATGATTTGTGCAATCCTATGATGTAACATATCTAGTAACTTAGGCATTCATTCTCGGTAATGTCTTTTACCTGCAACATTGGGTATTTTATCATAAATTTGTTTATTGAAATAAATAATCTAGAAAGGATTCATTAAAGACTTGCTACTTTATAATGTATGCCTATATATTTTTTGTTATTGGATATTGATTGTAATGTTTCCTAACATTGGTCTACAGATTTACAATCGAAAGGTGCTGATGCATCCTTGTCATCTCATACAATGACATAAAAATGTATTTAATTAGCTCATCATCATGAGTCGTGCTACACTATCTAAATAATTGGAGGACAACACTCTTGAAATATTGTTGAAACAATATAACAAATATTAGTAACCTTAAAATTTCATAGTAAATTTTTTTAAAAAAATCTTTCAATAACAAAACACATGTCCTACAAATATTGAATATTGTAGTGCGCTCCCAAATAGAATAACAAAACACTTGTACTACACACAGGAATTTTTCAGTGATGACATGGCATGTACCCTCCCAAATAGAATATTGTAATATGTATCTATTAAATCATCATCGGACATACTATTTCAACCTAACAACTTAAAGAAGCAATCCATACTAAGATGTCATAGGTCATATTTCCAAACTACTTCGGTTTATAAGCTCCAGCATCAAAGAAATAAAACAATGTAAGTGAGCTTGCTTATAAATAATAAACATATGCTTAACTTATTTCATAAAATCTAACTATACATAAAATTTATCATCTAACTCATGACAACATTTTCAACGTGCACATGATTAATATCACATCTTCTTCTATAGAATCTTCATCTATCTCGATCATTTACAAAATCAAGTAAAATTTACTTCAAATTTCCTCTTTCTAACTATGTTTGTTATCTTAGAAAACTTGTAAAGACCTTACCTTCAAAATGTCACCCACAATAATGTCAAGCTCCACGTCCTTATCCTTCTTTAATTACTTCATTTCCAAGGGTTCACAGCAACTCCCCTCAGTTGTCTTCTTCATCATCTTCTATAAACAATAGCTCTCCTTCTTTCTCTTCTTTCTGTTAGTCCTCATTCATCATCTTCTTTAAACAATAACTCTCCTTCTTTCTGTTAATCATCATTTGACAGGGATTGTGTATAAAAGGTTTCAACACCACATATTTGTATCATTGGCGAACAAGATCTGCGACATCCTTACCAATGATTACACTCAATTTATCACGCCAACCATGTTCCTACATAAAGCCCACCAACTTCTTAATTGTCTCACGACATCTCTCACAAGATTTGCTTTTCGAATGATGGGGTTTACGTAGCCTAGGTTGCTCTTTCGAGATATCATTCGTACATGTATAAAATGTTTGATGAGTTTGTACCTATCTAATGAGAAAATAATTAATTGCTTAGTTATCTCAACGAAAGCTATAATTTATACGACTAATTAGAGAAACATTCCCCAATAGGTTTTCTATCAATAGGTGACACCTCGGTAGTTGGTAACTCAATAGGTGGTAAATTTTCTGAATTTAACCAAGTCTCACATTGTAAAGGATGCAACTATTTAATGATCTACAAATAATGAAAGGCTACAATTATAAATCTATCTTTAGAAAAAGCTTATTTGTTTTGATGATATTTTTAATAATATTTTATTAATTATTTTTTAATACAATATAGGAAATGACCCTTTCCACAATCTTACATATTATATGTTAGTTGCTGGCTTAAATCACACCACGTGTTCACAAAACCACCCCTATCAAAAATCAAATACATGTTAGGATCGGATCAATTCATAATACGGGTAGGTGGCATCTCAAATATCAAATAGAATAA
The DNA here is from genome assembly GCA_021527575.1 of Ensete glaucum. Lineage (NCBI taxonomy): Eukaryota > Viridiplantae > Streptophyta > Magnoliopsida > Zingiberales > Musaceae > Ensete > Ensete glaucum. Next base: position 41,883,009 of record CM038551.1, on the reverse strand, counting down.
ATCTCGTTTTACTTGAATCTTTAAATTCAATCTTTGATCATTGGAATTTTATTAGAAATAAAAGAATGAACTGCTATTGCCCAATTAAACTTATTCAAATTTTTTAGATCGTTAATAATTGATATTAATGACCATGACACCATATAGTTAATTTTGACAAAATAATATGTTAGGATCATAGTGACACTAAGAAGAGGGTGAATTAGTAGTATAGTAAATTTAAATCAATTTTAAAGTTTGATCGATAAAATTTGTATAAAAAATACGATTAATCAAAAATACTAGTATGGGTTACTTGGTATAATAAATGAGTAAGCAACCATAAATAAAAAAATAAGAGAAGGAATATAAACTAATTTACAATGGTTCAATCTTCCCAACTTATATTTACTCCTGGTTCCTCTTCCCTCAAGGTAATTGAATTTCACTCTTGCTCTTCTTTCCAACAAGCAAAGATCAACTACTCTTGTTACAACTTTTCTTCTTTTAACGGGCTTTGGAAAGAACCTCTACATTCACTCTTTTATAAGATCTCTCACCTTCTACAACTTAGAATTATCTCTAAATTCAAGAAAGAGGAAGAGATTAAACAATGATCAAAGAGAGAGTTTATAATACTTTTATGCTTAAGAATAGGTTCTCCTACAAGTAAGCTTAAGTGGGGTGTTTATGGACCAAAAAGGCTTCAAGAATATAGTCAAAAATTTAAATATCTAAAATTTAAAGTATTAGCGATACTACCACATACACCAAGCAATACTACCATTATAATGGGAGGATGTGAAGTGAAGGCAGTCCACAGGGTGGTTGGGTGTATTTATTATTGAATCTCAAATTTTGATAATGATATCAATTAATAAGTTCATAAACTAATATGCCTTTGAGATAAGTGAGGTATGAAATACTTTGATCGTGGACTTAGAACCATCAAAGGGCAAATTATTGAAGTAAGAGAATTGAACGTTGTGTCGGGAAAAGTATTATGTCAGAAATTGTACATCATGTTGAATCTCGAATTTTGATGATGAAATCAATTAATGGGTTATTGATCTAAATAAGTGTGTTAAAGATGATTGATACAGGATTAACTACAACAGAGTGAGAATTACAATCAGATATGGGCTAGTGTTAAGTCCAGGGCATTGGGCCGAGGTTAGGACGATGCAGTAGAAAACTCGTCGGGAGTATGCTAGGAGCTCGCCGAAAGGATCGAAGGCTTGCCGAGAGTTCGTCAGAAGCTGGCCGAGGGTATTATAAACTTGCCGGGAGTTTGCCAATAGCTTGCCAAAGGAGATTGAGAGCTTGCTAAGATGGTATTAGGGAGTTCATCGAAAGAAGATCGAGAGACTCACTGGAAGATCGTTGGGGATAGCTTAAAAGCTTGTCGGGAGTTAAAAAGGTCTAATGGGACTTGTTGTCCATGTTGATTATAATTAAGAAATAATTAGCATTAATTATAGTTTGAGTCCTACTTGGGTTAGATTTGGAAGGAATCCAAATTAACTCAAGTGAGGGCAAACTGAGTCTATTATGGTGAGTGGATTGAGCCTAGGTCGAGTTCAATTGGTTGACTTAAGAAGTGGTCAACAGAAGGTACAAGTCAAGATTGAAAAAGTAGAGGAAATCACTTTTTTAGGTTTTTTGGTGGTTGTACCATTGATGAGTGATGATCATACCACTCAGGCGACGATAAAACCATCGTCACCCTATTTTCTAGGCACCTTCTAGTGGCTGTATTGCCAGCATTGACAATTAAACCGCTTGTACTTGGATTTTTTGGATACTTTTGAATTTTGGCTTCAAATTCTAAAGTCAATTGGGGTCTATGAATACCCCAAGATTTCTTGCATTTAGCACAATAATCTTAAGCTAGAAATTCTGTGAAAAAATTATGTGCTAAACTTGTAAGAAAAAGAAAAGACACACGGGAGTGAGGGAAAATAAGAGAAATTCTAATAAGTCTTCCTTGTAAAGTTGTAAGGTTCATCTCCTAGGCCTATAAAAAAGAGAGAGGAAGTTGTACGGGTTTGATCTTCACCGAAAGAAGATTGACAGTGGATTTGGTGGAACTCGGAGAAGAGGACTCGGGGAGTGGACATAGGCCAGGTTGAGGCCGAACCACTATAATTATGAGTATTTTTTAATTGCTTTATGTATTACATTTGATTACTTTTAGTTACTTTCTACTTAGATATGAGCTTCAATCTCTCTACTTCTCTTAATCAGTTTTAATTGGTTCTAACGTAATATAAAGGGAGTTTTCACTTTTCTATCTTCACTATCTGAAAGCAAAGGATTTTAAATCAAGCATTTTATTATTTATACTAATTCACCCCCCTCTTAGTACCAATTTGCTGGTTACAGGTGCCCCTCAAGTCAATCACGTGAGTGATGGCATGTGTGATATACTACGTGATTTGTTTTCTTATAATTATTATTAGCATATTCTCATATATATATATATATATATTGTAATGTCCTTGGTTCTTTATAATGAGAATCAGATCGTGATGAGATCATGATAATGAGATTGATTCACCTTTAAACACAGATCCTAAATAATCCCGATCATATATTACTCGAGAGGGATATCGAGATAACCGGACGGACTAGTATACTATATACCTGTCAATATGATGGAGGTAATTAGTCTCATAGCCACTTGTCTAGAGATACTAAGGATATAGTATAGGTGCTCATTAGAGATACTAAGGATATAGTATATGTGCTCTTTAGAGAATGAGTTCACTGATTGATCCGCTTATAAAATGTTATATGGTTAATAATACCTAATGTCAGACAACGATTCCATAGTCTCAGTTGTGCATCTGGTTCTTAGACATAAGATATCAAGGATGTCTTGTTTGAGTACTCCTTTTGTTGACGCCAGACTTACAGGTTTGGAAAATTTTTGTTCTAGTATAATTGATTCTTAAGATTGGTAGTCAACCTTACGAAGATAACTGAGTATCAATAAAGGATCATCCACTCTTGGTATCATAAGAGGTATATCCCATATGTGCTTGCTCAAACAAATCCCTAGCAGGGTCATTCGAATTGAGAGAGAAGGAGTTATTTGAGAGAATCTGATTAGAACGAGACTCAAATGAATTTCATATATGACTTAACAATACTATTTTCAATATACGATCTTTGGGATATTAGTTGGATGAGGGATTATAGATACACAGTAACTGTAGACAGACAGGTCCGATGGATTCGATCCCTCTGTACCATTTGGGACTATGGCGTAGTGACATAGTATGCCCATAGTCTATGAGTCGAGTGAATTTTTATGAGGATAATAATTCACTATATCAGAAGGAGTTATAATGAGAGTGACTCATGGCCAGCTCGGTATCGGGCCTAGAGAGTCACACACATATGGTGGATACTACAGCGAATAAAGAATTATATGAAGATCTAATTAGCCCCTATTCTTATTCGATGAGACCCTATATTGATGGGCTCTTTGCATGAGGCCCTGTTAGAGGCCAAAGAGATTATTGGATAGAGATCGAATAATGTAAGGTTAGTGGGTAATTGGATGAAGATCCAATACCCACTAAGGCAGGAACCCTAAGGTTTTTGGTGGCTCTTTATAAATAAGAGGGAGATTCATGGTTCATAGGTTGCAGCTTTGGCAAACCCCTCTTATTCTCCTCCCTCCCTCTACGCAAGAGTTGCTAGATCTAATTGGAGGAGTTTTGCTGCATAGATCCATTATGTGGATACCGTTAGAGAGGAGGATGCTTGACCTCCTTTATCCTCTTCATTCGGATTTGGAAAACATGGATATACGATCTCCCTAGGTAAAACAATCTCTCATATCATACGATTTTTTCTATTTTTTGTGGTTTTTTTGTGAAACAATCTTTTGCATGACAATTTGATATGTGTGGGAAACCTGCTTTGTTTTGATTTTTCACTATCCATGTGATACTCCCGTTGAGGTTTCCCAACACAATTGATCCTAACAATTGGTGTTAGAGCAAGGTCTTACTCATTGGACTAACACCCATTTCAGTAAATGACTTTGTTTGACATGAATAAAGGTCAATGCATTACAAGTCCTCATATATTTAATAGGACAAACTACACATTTTGGAAAATTTGAATATGTATCTTTTTTATTTCGATATATTTTGATTTATGATGTATTGTTGAAAAAGGTTTTTAGAAGTCATCTAATTAAATAAATAATTGGAATGATTATGAAAAATAAATATTTTCTTTAAATGTCAAAGCTATGAATGTTTTATTGTGCTTTAAATAAAAATGATTTTGATCGGGTTTCTATATGTGATTCGGTTTTTGAGATTTGACATACATTAAAAATGACACATAAAAGTACACTTAATCTAAATGAAAAGAATCTCAAAAATAAATTTGAAAAACATCTTCCAAAAGAATATAAAGGATAATAAACTAAAAATAGAAGAAGACTTTCTAAAGAACAAGAAGGAAACAGAACTGAAAATATATGACTCATCGAGTGAAATCTTAAGTGATGAGAATTTTGAATATTTGATAAATGAATCAGATAAATCAATAAATAAAAATCATAAAAATAAACTTAAATTGGATAAAACCTCTTGCTATGAATGGAAGAAGTCGAGATGCTCCAAATATAAAGAGCACAATCAAGAAGAAGTGGAGAATCTCGCGCTTATGGCCATCAACAATAAGGTAAGTGAGTCTTTAAATATTTCATTTATTGAGTTATTAATTTCTTTTCATGAGCTTTATGATGAGTTTAGAAAAAATAGTAAGTCTTATAAATTATTTAAGAAAGATAACAAGTCTTTAGTTAGCAAATTTGAACAAATACATGATGCATCACCATTATACAATTCTTGCTCTAAATGTGATATGTTAGAAGAAGCTAAAAATGAAAATATCATGTTAAAACAAACCTTAGAAAAATTTAAAATAGGGACTAAATCCTTAAACATGATCCTTGTAAATAACGATCATATTAATAGGAAAGAATGTATAGGCTTTGTTGGCAACACTCAACGAAAACCAACCATTTTTGTTAAAGGACTTACTCTTAACTTACCATCTAAAATTAAATATAATTTTTTTAAAAAATTAGGACATAAGACCTATAAATATTCATTTAAAAAGTATGGTCTACATAAATTAATTTGGGTTCATAAAGGAACAATAAACAACCTTAAGCTATTAGAGAAAATGAGAAGAATATTTCATGAGGGACCCAAACTCAAATGGGTACTTAAATCAAAACCTCCAAAATTATAAAATTATCTCCTAACAAGGCTAAGAGCATTAAATGATATCTTGAAAGTAGATGCTCAAGCCACATGACTTGAGATCTAACATTCTTTCAAGCTCACTAGCCTAAGTAATAATAAGAAAAATTATTGGAATTAAGTTTATTGATAAGAAATATCATGATGGTTCATGATTATAAAATTAATCTTAATTATCTTTTATTATGAATGATGATGCATAGCTAGAGCTGGCTAAAACTAGAACCTTGATTATTATTAATAAAAACTATTTATATTGAAATTTATTAAAATAAGATTTTGATGATAATTGAATGATAGGTTTAAATGCAAAGGTTATTGTTGAATGACTTAAATATTATGGTGCTTCTGACAAAGTTAGCTTATAAATATCATTGTTGAATGATTGGTTTAAATGCTATGATAGTTGTATGAGTTGTATGATTAAATGATTATTGTTGAATGATAGAATTTGAGCATAGAATAATATAGAAAATGAAGAGAAAAATAATGCTTTATTTTTAATATTTTAAAAAATTAAAAATATATTAAATGAGAATAAAATGAGCATGATAACTCATTTTACTAAGTCTAAAAATCATTAGAATTAAAATAAATTGAAGCTCTTTTTTAAAAATATTTTATTGTAATGATCTTGATGAAACTTAGTTTTTGACTTTAAATGACATTACATTCTTGAAATAATTTTTATAAGTTAAAATAACTAAAAAGGAGGATAATTATTCTTGAAAATATTTTTATCTTATCAATCTTCAACAAGAGATAAAATGATACCATTATTGTTGAATCTCCTAAAACTACAAAAATAATTTGATGATTCAAATATTATATTGACTAAGTTTGTGGAATGATTAATTTAAATATTACAATGATAGTTGTATGTTAAAATGGGTTATGATTGGATGATGGTTGAAACTTGAATCCTTATATAAATCAAGTTTATACAAAGAGAATTAAGTAAATGAATCATAATTTATCTCTTTAGACTATAATTTGAAAATCTTCTTATGAACTATGTTCTTAACAACTTGAAGTTTCAAATATACAAATCAAGATCTTCCAATTTTTTCTTCTTTACAATCTACTCATGATCTTGATATTTATAATTTGATGAATGAAGACTTTTATTTGATCTCTTAATATTCCATTTTATCATCTAAAAGAATATTTATTAAATTGAATCATATCTTTTGGTATTCATGAATATCTTTTGATATTAATATCTTTCTTGACATGATTTATCTTATAACTCATGAATAATACACCTTATCACCAAAATTAATATTCATTGAACTTGTGATAAGTTGAAAACTTAAAGGGATTTGTTTTATCATGAATATTTTATTAATTTCTTGACTTGACTTATCTTTCATGCGAATCACGTTTAAATCTCTATGATTTTCACTTTTTAGTAAAAAAAAAGGATATATGATCTTAACAATTATAATTGAGATTTTATCAAGATCATTATTCTATTTTATTAAAAAGATTTATCTAAATGAATTGGGTGTGTTAAGATTTATCTTGGATGAATTAAGATTATTTAATATCCTAAGACTTATTTTTATTATTTACATTTGATTTTTAAAAGAAATCATGTTTTTTGGTACTTACATTTGATTTTTTCATTCTTAATGACATGATCCCTTTGTACTCATGGTCATATTTAGAACTTGAATGCAAAAGAAAAATTATACTATCACATTCTTTCTTGACAAAGATCAAAGAGGGAAATAAAATAATCAATATGATAAAAAAAAAAATAGATGTGATGAATCTTATAACATGGAATGAGGAACAATTTGCTTAAAATTTAGAATTTTAAAGTTTCTAAATACTTACAAAATACATGATTTACAATTTAGTGCAATTCTTATCAAAATTTAAATAAGATGAACTTCAAAAGGAATGATTTGATAGGAATTTACATGAGATGAATTTAAATGTATGAGTAACTCTTAATTCTTCTTGAATTTCTTGAATTTTTTAGCTTACTTTCGAAATGATTCTCGTTAAAATAAACGTAATAAGATGATTCAAATATTTGTGATGAGATATTTTTAAAGATTATTCTTGTTTCATGAATCCTAATGAATGTTCATAAAAAATATATGACATAAACTTCTATGATGCTTGATATGAGCTTTTGATATTATAATTTTAATGAATGTACCATTTTTTTAAAATTTTTGGATCTTTGACACCCCCTCCCCTTCATTTCTTTTTCTTTTTTATTCAAAAAGAGTAAGAAAAATTTCTATGAAAAAAATTATGTTTTACTAAGGGGGAGCAATGAACTATTAAATATTCAATCATTATATATTTTATAAAAATATAAAAATTTTGACTTATAATGAGTTTATGTATCAGGAAATTATTTACTTATTATTTCACCTTTTTTTGTTGATAATAAAGAGAGAGAAATAGAATATTGATGACACATATATGAAAAATAATATATGACAAAGGGGAAAAAAAATTTCATGAAGAAAATTATGGCTCATATCCTATTTTACTAAGGGAGAGCAATGACACATGTGCAAATGATCACCTTTTTGTTGATGACATAGGGGGAGAAATGACATATTGATGATACATATAGAAAAATAAAAAATAGATATTTATCTTAGTTTTGTTGATAAACAAAGGGAGTGAAATAATTGATGACTTAAGGAAGAAAATTTCAACTTAATGTATGATTGATACATAATTTTGAAATTCATGTTATATATTTTGAAAATTTGATGATTCATTGTTAGTTGAAATTAATGTTATATCATGGATGATTTAATTTTAAAATTCATGGTATATCATTTCAAAATTTGATAAATAGATGTTATGATACTTTAATTCAAGAGTGGTTGGTTCTCTTGAATTTAAGTTTTTCTTATTTGAAGTATGACATAGATTTAGGGGGAGTAAGGTTTAACTCCTATCATCAATTGATTGTCATTATAGTCAAGTCCAGGGCATCGGGTCATGATCAGGATGATGCGGTAGGGAACTCGTCGGGAGTACGTCGAGAGCTCGCCGAAGGGATCAAAGGCTTGTTGGGAGTTCACCGGAAGCTAGCCAAGGGTATTGGAAGCTTACTAGGAGTTTGCTGGGAGCTTACCGAAGGAGATCAGGAGCTTGACAGGATGACATCAAGGAGTTCATAGGAAGAAGACCAAGCGACTCGTCAGAAGATCGTCAGAGGTAGCCGAAAAGCTTGTCGGGAGTTGGAAATGTCTAATGAGACTTGTTGGCCATATTGATTATAATTAAGTCATAGTTAACGTCAATTGCAGTTTGAGTCCTACTTAAGTTAAATTTGGAAGGAATCCAAACTAATACAAGTGAGACAAACCAGGTCCACTATGGTTTAGTGGATTGAGCTCAAGTCAAGCTCAATTGGTTGACCTGAGAAGTGGTTAACGTAAAGTATAAGTTGAGACTGGAAAAGTGGAGGGAATCACTTTTTCAAATTTTTAGATGGTTGTACCGCTGATGAGTGGTGGTCGTGTCATTCAGGTGGTGGTTGTACCACTTAGGTCGGCGATTGTACTACCATCACCCTATTTTATAGGCACCTTTCAGTGGCTACACCGTCGGCGCTGATGGTTATACCGCCCAAACCCAAATTTTTTAGAGACATTTAAATTTTGATTCTAAATTCTGAAGCCAGTTGGGGTCTATAAATATCCCAAGATTTCTTGCATTTTAGCAACAATCTTGGGCTAAAAATTCTATGAAAAATTTATGTGCTAAACTTGTAAGAAAAAGAAAAGAGGCAAGGGAGTGAGGGAAAAGAAGAGAAATTCTTGTAAGTCTCCTTGTAAAGTTGTAAGGTTCATCTCCTAAGTCTATGGAAAGGAGAGAGAAAGTTATAAGAGTTTGATCTTCACCTAAAGAAGATTGATAGTAGACGCCGGTGGACCTTAGAGAAGAGAACTTGGAGAGTAGATGTAGGCTAGGTGGAGACCGAACTACTATAATTGTGAGTGTTCTTTAATTACTTTACTTATTATATTTAATTGCTCTTAATTACTCTATATTTAGATATAAGCTTCAATCTCTCTACTTAATCAGTTTTATTTGGTTTCACATAATATAAAAATAATTTATTATTTTTCTATCTTCACTATCCATATGCAAAAGATTTTAAATCAAATACTTTATTATTTGCACTAATTCACCCCCCCGCCTAGTGCTAATTGATTCTAACCCATCAAGCCTAAGGATTGGTCAACATGTCAAAGATTGAACTTCATGCTCTAAGTTTAGGTATCGTGCTAGAAGGATCAGGTATTGTGTCAAAAGATCAGATGTCGTGGGAAAGTCAATATCTCGATAGATCGAGCAATATGTTGAAGGAAATAACGATATGTCAAAGGTTCGAACGAAGTATCAGAAGATCGAACAATATGCCATAATGGCATATAATATGCTGAAAGCTTCATAATTATGTCGAATATGTGGTTAGATTGTTAAAGTCTTGATCAAAGTCTTTTTGGGTCAAATTAAGTTAGTATTAAGTTAAAACCAGCCAACTTGATAAGGAAACTATTGGACTTGAACTAGGGCTAAGTTAGGCTTGTTAGAAGGCCAAATGGATGATGTAAATTAGGCCTGGTTATACCAGATAGTAGTACCACCTAAGTTAGTCGTAAAGCGTTATTTATACTTTTTCGATGGCTTTGGTGGTAGTACCACCCATGCTGATGGTAGTACCGCTTAGGGCAGTAGTAGTATAACCTAGCCTAGTGGTAGTACTACCTGAGCCTTTATTTGTGGCTTTGTTACGATCGTAGTATTGCCCGATGCTGGTGGTAGTATCACTAGTACCCTGAAATTTTAAATTTTTAAAATTTTGGCTCTATTCTTGAAGTCTTTTTGAGGTCTATAAATATTTCACTCATGCTTGCTTGATAGAGCATGAATTCTTAGCACAAAAGTGTTTGTAAGCTCTCTTTTTGGGTAGTGTTTGAGTCTCTTCCTTCTTATGTTTAGAGATGATTTTAAGTTGTGAGAGATGAGAGATCTTGTTTTAAAGAGAGAGTGTAAAGATTTTCTCCTAACCATATTAAATGGAGAAAAGTTATAATAAGGGTAGTTGATCTTCATCCATTAGAAAGAAGATTGATAGAAAAAGTCAGTGGCCTCGAGAGAAGAGGATCAAGAGTAAACGTATGTTAGGAAGACCAAACCACTAAAAATCAATGTGTATCCCTTATCTTGCCTTTGTTTTATTATTGCTTACTCATTTACTTTACTCGCTACCCTTACTTGCACTTGGTTAAATAGATTTTTAATATAGATTAATCGATCTAACCTTAAAATAAGATAAAATTGCTATAACACTAATTTACATCCCCTCTTAGTATCATTATGATCCTAACAATTGGTATCAGAGCAAGGTTCTCTTAGTTAAATTAATACCCAAGAGAGATCTAATGACTTTTTTAAGTAAACAAGAGGATCATTTTATTACTTGTCCTCCTATGTTCAATGGGAAAGACTATACTTATCGGAAAACTAAAATAATTTTTTTTTTACTTTTTACCAATTTTGCTTCATAGATATCATTGATTTTAACTTTCAAAAATTTTCTAAATCAATAGATAAATGGAATGATTTTGATAAAAGAATGTTTTCCTCAAATGCTAAAGCTAAGAAATAATTTATTTTATGCTTTAGATAAAAATGAGTTTAATTAAGTTTCTACTTGTGATACCATATATTATATTTGACATACACTTGAAGTTAAGCATGAAGGCACAAATAGAGTAAAAGAATCTAAAATTATTATTTTTGGTTCATAGTTATGAGTTATTTAAATGAAGCTCACCAAATTCATTAGTGACATGTATACCCATTTTACGAATATTGTCAATGGGTTAAAAGTTGATGGTAAAAATTATACTAATCTTGAATTCATGAGTAAAATTTTAAGGTCTCATTCGAAAAGCTGAGATCCAAAATTAATGGCAATTCAAGAAGCTAAGGACTTGAATAACTTTTCCTTTGAAGAACTCATAGGATCTTTAGTGACCTATAAAATAGCCTGTAAAGCACAAGATAAAAAAGAGAAAAATCTTCCAAAGAAAAAGAAGGATATTGACCTTAAATCTAAAGAAGACTACATGAGTGAAAGCTCAAGCGATGATGATGATGATGTCATGGCACATCTTATAAGAAGATTCAAAAAGTTCATAAGGAGAAACAAAACAAATCCTGCAAGATGAGAAAGTAAGAATAAAAATGAACCCAAGAAGGATGCAATCATATGTTTTGAGTGGAAAAAGCCATGACACTTGAAAGATGAGTGTCTATAGCTAAAAAAAGAAAATCATCAATGAGAAAAAGAAAAAAGTATTCCTAGCAACATAGGATGAATCAAGTTAGAGGTTCAAGATCAAATCAATAATGAAGAAGTGGCAAACTATACCTTAATAGCCTTCAACAAAGAGGGTATTTGACTCTCCCAAAATATCTTTCTCATATAATAAATTATTTAAAGTATTTTATGATTTATATGATGAACTTAAAAATATAGATAAAAAATATAATTTATTAAAAAAGGATGATGTCTCTCTGTTAGAACCCTTGCGAGATTGTAAGCTTAGGGTGATCTCTATAGGGGTTCCCTCCTCCAAATTGCTGCTCAAAGGCTGTAAAAAATATTCATCTATTCATGATAAAAAATGGATGATTATAAGGCTATTTATAGGACTTCTAAACCCTAACTCTTGATAGGACTCCCACTCCAAGACTCTTACTCCTAACAACTTCTAATACAACTCTAAGTAGCAACCTCCAACCGGCCTATCTAGGAGTGGCCGGTTGCTTATTTGTTTCTTAATCCTATTCTAACTTAACCCTCCTCAACCAACACCTCTTTAACTAGGATAAGTGGTGGTTAATTAGGGTGACATGTATCTTATTCTTCCCTCAAAGTATCTTCATCCAAACTAATACTAACCTAGCCGGCCTCCTCACCCCTTTAATAGGGGTCGGCTAGATAGGATTTACATGAATGCCCTTATGATTTACATGTATACCCTCTTCAATGAAACTAAATCAGGACTCCCCTAGCTAGAGTCCTAACAAATCCGCCCTCTTTAAATTAGCCTTGTCCTCAAGGCTGATGCTCCATGAATTCTAAGAATTTGACCTTCAAGTTGTTATAGTTCTCCCAAGTGGCATCTTCTGTTAGTATGTTTGCCCACTATATTAGCACTTCAATAGTGGGTCGTCGCCATCGGTCACGATCTATTGATCAATAATGGCACTCGGCTGGGTTTGAAGCTTTCATTGGGTACTCATATTTGGTAGGTGGCTTTGGGCTGTCTCATTTTGTCCAACTTGAGCTTTAAACACGACACGTGGAAGACTAGATGGATTCGAGAACTGGTAGGTAAGTCCAATCTGTATACTACTGCTGTGATGTGCTTCAAAATCTGGTAAGTCCATAGAATGAAGGTGAAAGCTTCATGGATGCTCTGGTTTGGATCGATATTTGCTTGTATAGTTAGAGTCGTAGAAAGACCCAATCTCCCACTGAAAATTCTCTTTCATCTTTATGTTGATCATATTGTTGCTTCATCCTCGCTTGAGCTGCAGTGAGATTATCTTTTAGCAACTTTAGCATTTTGTCTTTGTCCTATAGTTCATTATCTACTTGTTCCACTTTAGAGGTGCCCAATATATATTTTGGAATTATTGGGGGAGGTCAACCATACATAGCCTCATAGGGAGTATATTTTGCGGATAAATGATAAGTTTTATTATACCACCACTCAGCCCAAGGAAGCTACTTTGTCCACTCTTTTGGCTGGTCACTGGTGAAGCATCTTAGGTATATCTCCAAGCACCTATTTACCACTTCAGTCTGACCGTCGATTTGTGGGTGATATGTCATACTCATCTTCAATTTAGCACCCTGCATATGGAATAATTCTGTCTAAAATTTGCTCATAAAGACCCTATCATGATCACTTACAATATATCTCAGCATCCCATAAAATTTTAGAATATTTTTTATAAATATTCGAGCAATGCTAGAAGCAGTATAGAGATTGTGAACAGCACAGAAGTGAGCATACTTTATAAGGCAATCAACTACGATAAGAATTATACATTTTCCTTGTGATGAGGGTAGCCCTTCGATGAAGTCTATTGATAGGTTGTAGCTTTAGCCACCACCTCATATTCTCCTCCCTCCCTTTGTGCAAGAGTTGCAAGATTAGATTGGAGGAGTTTCGCTGTAGAGATCCATCGTGTAGATACCACTAGAGAGGAGGATGCTTGACCTCATACGATCTCCCTAGGTAAAATCAATCTCTCATAAAGAATCCTATTTAAATAAAGAATACTTTAGAAGATTATAGACTTTACCTAAAAAGTATCCTAATAAAATATAATAATATTAGTATAATTTGTTTAACAAAGAATCTTATTCAACACTCTATGACTAAGTACATTGATATTATACATTATTTTATTATGGATCTTATTAGCAATCATGATATATCTTTAGATTTCATTAATATGAAATATCAATTAATAGATATTTTTACTAAATCATTGATTGAGGAACAATTCAAATTTATTAGAAGAGAATTAGACATGTTGAATCTTTCAAATGTATGAATCAAGACATTTTATTATTTGTTCTCATATGATTTTTTTATTTTTACCAAATAAATTTTTTGTCTAAATGAATCATAATTTTTCACTTGACTTTTAGATGTTCATGACTTGAGAATTATTTTGTATGAATTAAGAAATTTTATTATTTATTTTTCTATGATTCATTTTTTTTGCTAATGACTAAAAGGTAGATTTATCCAAACGAATCATAACCATTCACTTGACTTCTCGATATTTAAATCTTCATATTTATTTTGTATGAATCAAGATCTTTTACTATTTATTTTCCTATGATTCTTTCTTTATGCTATTTACTAAAGAGAAGATATATCTAAACGGATCATGATCTTTCATCCTCGATGTTTATAACTTAAGATTTATTTTGTAGGAATCTAAATTTTTTTACTATTTGTTCTCCTATGATTCTTTTATTTTTTATTTAATAAAGAAGAGATTTATCCAAATGAATCATGATCTTTCACTTGACTTCTCGATGTTTACAACTTAGGTTTTATTTTGGATGAATCACTATTTGTTCTCTTATTATTCTTTCTTTTTGCTATTTACTAAAGAGAATATTTATCTAAATGAATCATGATCCACTTTACGATATTTACAAGTTAAGATTTATTTTGTATAAATCAATACCTTTTACTATTTATTCTCCTATGATTCTTTCTTTTTACTATTTACCAAAGAGGAGATTTATATAAATGAATTATGATATTTCACTTGACTTTTTGATATTTATAACTTGAAATTTTGTTTTGTATAAATCAAGATATTTTATTATTTTTTTCTCTTATGATTATTTCTTTTTACTATTTACTAAAGAGGAGACTTATCTAAATGAATCATGGTCTTTCAATTGACTTTTTGATATTTATGACATGAGATTTATTCTATATAGATTAAGATATTTTACTATTTATTCTCTTATGATTATTTCTTTATGCTAATGACTAAAGAGAAAATTTCTCCAAATAAATTATGATCTTTCGGTATTCACAACTTGAGATTTATTTTTATGACTCTTTTGTATTTACGACTTGTATAGTTTATTTTGTTGATGACAAATGAGAAAAAGTAACTCATGATTGTGTTGATGATAAAATAAGAGTAGTAATTCATGCCTAAATTATGCATTGAATGACAAGGCTTATGATGCTTTTATAACTTTTTATTAGAAGTGTCTTATGCCTAACTTTTACTAATTATTTTTTTTTAATTTGGAACTTGATCGAATATTTAGGCTTGCAATGATAATATCAAAACCGAATTTATCTCAACTTGAATTTAAGAGTACCATTAAAAAAATTATATTTTGAATTCAATTTAATCACAATTTTAAGATAGGGGGAGACTTGTTAAAACTCCATCATCAATTGACCTCTTGGTGTCCATAGCTTGAACTTATCTTTAATATTAAGATCTTTCATATTATTCTATCAAAGTAATTTTTACTTTTACACAATTCGGATGTTGATACAAAGAGGGAGAAGTAGTAACTCATGTTTTTTATTAACAAAAGAAGATAAGCATAAGTTTTTATTAACGAAGGGGGAGAAGTGGTGAGTTGAATAGAAAGAATCATGATATCTTATGATCATTTTTACAAATGGTTAACTTATAATTATATTTTGAATGATATTACATATTAGTAATTATTCGAATTTAAAATATGAAATTATTATAATTATTGAAACTCGATTGAATATTGATATTTGGACTTGAATGATTGAGTCATAATATCGACAAAACCAAATTTCTTTGAACTTGAATTCAGTATATGTATTTAAAATGATATATGATCATTTGAATTCAAATTTATCATAACCTTTTAAAATGATAAATAGATAGGGGAGTATTTTTAAAACTTCGTCGTCAGTTGGTTATCATAATAAAAAAAAGGATAGGTTGTTGAATCCTAGAGTTTGATGATGAAATCAATTAATGAGTTTATGGACTAATATGCTATTGAGATAAATGATGTAGAAAATACTCAAACCATCAAAGGGCAAACTGTCAAAGGAGGAGAATTGGACATTGTGCCATGAAAAGTATCATGTTAGAAATTGAATGTCGAGCCAGAGGATTCGTCGACATGCCGAAGATTGGACTTCATGCTATAAGTTCATGCATCATGTCAGAAGGATGGGTATTGTGCCAAAAGATTGAATGTCATATTAAAGTCGATATGCCGATAGATTGGGCAATATGTAGAAGAAAAGGATGATGTGTTGGAGGTTTGGACGAAGTGCTGAAAAATTGGATAAAATGCTAGAATGACATATAACATGTTGAAAGTTTTATAATTATGTCGGATATGTGGTTGGATTATTAAAATCTTAATCAATGTCTTTTTAGGTCAAATTTAGTTGGTTTTGAGCCGAAACCACGCCAACCTAACAAGGAACCTATTATGCTTGAACCAAGATCGAATTAGACCTATTAGAAGGCTAAATAGGTGACCTAATATTGCCTTAGGCGTTGGTACCTCTTGAGTCAGTCAAAAAGAATTATTTATATTTTTTTCGTGATGGTAACGATAGTACCACCCACTCCAATAGTAGTACCGCCTAGGATGGTGGTAGTACCACCTAGGCTAACAGTCCAAAGCCTTGATTCTTGGCCCCGTTATGGTAGTAATATCACCTGGTACAAGCAGTAGTAACACTAATACATCAAAATTTTAAAAATTTAAATTTTTGGCTTCATTCTTGAAGCTTTTTGGGGTCTATAAATACCCCACTTATACTTGCTTGATAGAGCATGAATTCTTAAGCACAAAAGTACTATAAACTCTCTCTTTAAATAGTGTTTGAGTCTCTTCCTCTCCTTGAGTTTAGAGGTGATTCTAAGTTAGATCTTGTAAAAGAGAGAGTATGAATATCTTCTCCTAAGCCTGTTAAAATGAGACAAACTGTAACATGGCTAGTTGATCTTCACTCTTGGAAAGAAGATCGATAGTGAAAGCTTATAATCTCGAGGGAAGAGGAATCGGGAGTAGACGTAGGTCGGGAAGACCGAACCATTGTAAATCGATTTATATCTCTTCTCTTACCTTTGTTTCAGTATTGTTTACTGATTTAATTCACTCGTTACTCTTACTTATGCTTTTAGTTAAATATATTTTTGATACAGATTTATCAATCAAATATTAAAATAGGATAAAATTGTTATAGCACCTATTTAACCCCTTCCCCTTTAGTACCATTATGATCATCCTAACATTAGTGTCTTCATGAACTGAGGCATAGGCTTTGTACCAAATGGTGCTAGGAGAGAAGCTGCAGTTGCAAAAGAGAACTTCAGTTTTGTTCTTTCAAAGTATCCAAAGGGAGGCAAAAATAGTCAGAAGGAGAGTGGAAGTAAAGGACTTGTCGAAATCGGTTCCTTCGTGAAGCCACATACTAGTGTGCCATTCATTGAACTATGAGAAATGAAATCCAGAAGCAGATGGAACACGATTCTAGTTAGTTGAGACCAAAATGGTAACGAGAGAAGAAAACAAGAAAGAATAACTTTGTTCTGCAATTTTCACAGTATGCATCTTTGTTTTGTTAATCATCACATAAAAGGTTCAAGCTCTACTTGTAGCAATTTATTATAGTAAAAGTGTTAATCTGATCGCAGTACAGTAGACTCATTTGATGGTTTAAAATCTCATCTAATATATTATTAAATTACTATATTTATAATCGACTTCATACACACCCTTTAAAAAAAGAATAACTAGTTAGATGTTAAATTGGGCACTAAAGTTTTCAAAAATGGCCTTAAACAATAGCAAATATACATTAAAGTTCTAATCCAATTAGAATTTGGGTGCACACAAGATCCATTAGCCTCCTGGAAATAGAACAGATCCTTGTAAGAGTAAACGTTACTCCTAATATGTTTCAACCGTAGCACAGTTCAATTTAGAACTTGTAGAGCTCGACGTGGATATCGTTTAATCAATTGTAAAAGGTCATATTGAAATCTCCTACTTCAACTAGAAATGGTTTACGTTGGCAGATCAAATGGGATTAACTGTTATAAAATCTATGCATATTTGATGGTAAGATAGTGAAGGTTGTTTTGTCATCTTAAGATGCTGACTAGTTCTTTGGTCCATCGTTAAGACACTCAACGACTAGTTAGCCTATCAAATATAAGGGTTGACACATGTAGGTTCATTAAACTTTTTGTTTTAATTTGACTTTTAATTTAATCTGTTGATTGAGAAAGGGATATTTAACAAGTTCCTTCAATATCTTGTGGAGTTTTTTAGTTCATATTATCATCAGGATAAAGGGAGGACGCTTGAGTATGTACTTCTCTTCTCCTAGGGTATAGTTACTCAAGTTGCCTGTTAATGTAACGAACCATTTTGTTATAATACAGCGTTAATTATGTTCCTATTGTGTTCGAAAAGATGTCATTTTTTTATATTAGGATCCTAATTGAGTTGGGTCCTAGTCGATTGAGTCAAATCCTTAGATTATATTTTTATTGGCCAACCTAAATTTCCCATTAGGTCATTTAGGAGAAGATTTAAGTTCATTGTAATAGATCAACCTAAATTCTGGTAGGGTTAGGATTTAGCTGATTTGGAGTCGGGTTAGGCATCGGAGATGGATATAGGTTAAGGTTAATTGTGTCATGAATGTAATATACTCTAATCTAGTCACCACCCCCTAGTATATAAGTGGTTGACTAGGCTTAGGGAGGAGTCCCTCTGGGATGGGAGTCTTCTAACCCCTCCTCTTAAGAGAGGTCGGCTAGGGGTTGCTTCTTAGAGAAGGGATTGGAGTTGTTGAAAGTAAGAGTTGCTTCTTAGAGTTGGAGTTGAAGTTGTTTCTTAGAGTTTGAGTTAGAGTTGTTGGAAGTAGGTTTTGCTTCTTAGAGTTGGAGTTGTTAGAAGTAGGAGTCTTGAGTAAGAATCATACTAGGAGTTAGGATTTAGAAGCCCTATAAATAATATTATAATCAGCTACTTTTTATTATTAATAAATTAATATTATTTTCAGCCATTGGACAGAAAACTAAGGAGGGAGGAACCCCTATAGAGTTTTAAGGAGGCCGATCCCCTATAGAGATCACCCTAAGCTTAAAATCTGTAAGGATTCTAACACTTGGTGTTAGAGTAGTATTCTTGATATCTCACTGCCCTTTCATAGTCATCCATCATTCCTCCCTAACTACTCAATTAATTCCTATAATTGCTTAAAGATCGTCGTCGAATTCTACAATCATCTTTACTACCGTAGATCATCCTTTGATCTTCTCAAGAATTGCAACATGTTCTAGTTTCGTATCTTATTGCTATTGTAATTTAGTTATCCTTATTCCAAGAACCCAAAAAATTTGTTCCTACCTTGCTGCATAAATTTTTCATCGTAAAGTTTCCATCTTTACGATGAAAATTACGCTGTAGAATTTCAACCGCATAGCACTACCTATTTGATTTTGCTACTGTGATTTTTCTATCCAATATTCCACAAGTTTTGTATGATAGCTTTGATACTCTTTAATAGCAAATTTCATTTTAGTTTCATCAAAAAATTCTCAATATAAACTGATGATCTTTTATGTCTAATCTACTGCACTTTAAATGTAAAAATCTGTCGTAGTACCTTCCCATGATCTTTGATCTTGCCAAAATTTTTATTGCTATTTTCTTTCATGAAATTTTTGAAGGCATTATTCTCCTTACCAGTGGATTCCCTTTGAGTTTTACTCAAATCCTTATTTTGAATTACTGAAAAAACTTTCATCTACACTACTGAAAATTTTTCGACGAAAAATTCTACTATTGTACCTTTGCCTTTCTTCTTCTCTCAACCCACCAAACTCTAACCATCTTGCTGCCACTAACCACATTGTCTTTAGGGCACCCCTTTACCATTAAGACACAGCTATTATAACCTCTTTTCATAATCCATAGCAACCCAAATCATAGTCGAAATAATGCTTTTTCGTAGCCACCGAACCTTCCACCGATCCTTATCTTATGTAGCCACCGAACCTTGCCAAACTTGTTACTGCCCCAAAAGCAACCCTAAATGTTCCTTCCCAACCTAAAACCACTATCATAAAAATCCTTTGTAGCCTCCACAGCACCCTCAAATCACAGCACCAATAGCAACCTAAACCGCAAGCTCTCAACCCTAAACTGTAACCTTGATCCATCACTCTTTTAGCCACCAATCCCTATCAAACCAGTTGCTGTCATCAATAGCAACCCTAAGCTACCCTTCTAACCCTAAACCTCTATCATTGAACCCCCCTTACAACCTATATAAAACCCCAAAGAGTAGCATCACTAGCACCCATTTTGCCTAAAAAGTTTGTTGCACTACCTTTGGTACTACTTGTTGCATCCACACCCGATCCTTACCAAATCCATTGCTATCATCAATACTAACCCTAACCTAATTCTTTAACCTTAAACCTTGGTTGTTATAACCCCTATACAACCTCTACAGAAATCCTAAATCATAGCCCCAACAACAACAAAAAAATAGTAACCTATCAGCCCTAAATCGTAGCCATCTACCCATGATCCACCATCCATTTCGGCCACCAACCCACCCAATCGTTTCACACCAATGACCCAATAGCAGAAGAAGGATATTGACATCTCACATCTGGAGGCACATATAATGGCATCTCAAGGTTCAATCAATGCTAAGTTTAAGACATTTGAATCACACATGAAGAATAGATTGTACGCCTTATTCGTCGAATTCAGATTAAGCTGATCTCTGAGCCCAACAAAATTTCAACAAGGTGCAAGTTTGGAGAGGCCTCCCAGAAAGAAAGAATGAGCCACTGATATGATGCAGTCATACATGAGGGTGGACTTCTCTTGATAGGAAGAAGGAGAACCGACGGGATAGATTTCACATGCTGAACATTACTTCTACTATTACCAAACATCGGAGGATTCTATGGTGGACACTGCTATCATCCATCGTGAAGGAGATGTAATTTTTCAGTGATACAATCAGCTTGAATACACCTATAGGGCTTCGATGTGGATACAATTCAAAAAAGCATTATCGAACCGCTTTGGGCTGACCAAATACGAGAATATCAATGAACAACTTACCAGATCCGAGAAACCTCCACGATTCAAGAATATCATACCAGGTTTGAGGAATTATTTTACTTTGCTCATGATTGGTCTGACAAATAATTATTAGGGATGTTAATCGAAGGATTCAAGCCAAAAATTAAATGAGAGGTTAAAGCGCGACAACCCCGCACCGTAAAGCCCACAATCTCTTCCGCCTGAATCCAAGAGGAACGACTGAACCAAGATGCTTGGAGGATGAGAACCACTCCAACACTAGCAGCATATAAACCTCCATTTGCTCCCAGCCATTCTTCGCTGCCAAAAAAATTGATGAGAGAAGAGCTACGCGACAGATCGGCAAAGGGCCTTTATTGACATTGCAATAAATTTTGGAGCCATAATCATCACTGCAAAAAGGGGGAGCTTTCGATGATAAAATCTATTGAAGAATCTGAAGAAGAGGTCCAAGAACTTGAGGAGGAGAACATAAAGGAAGACCCGCCACCAGCCAATTGCATGACTCATGCTTTAGCCAGCCACAAGTAGCAAAAGTTTAAGAATCTCTTAAGCAACATCCTGTCCCCATCCTCATTAAGACTAGGAGCACCAACAACTTTATAAAAAGGTTGCTGCCCATTTGATGCTCTAAAATGAATATTACAGTAGGTTTGATGTTAAGGTCATTGACGACCAAATTTTAAAGTACGACCAAAGATTCTCGAGGGTAAAATTATTACGGTAGGACCAAGAGATACTTGCTAATTTCTTCCTCCTTCATGTTGATGATTATGAGGATGTGCTCAATATCAAATTATCGACTACACTAGGTGATATTTCCTAGAATTTTTTTAAATTTATCATGAAATTTTTCAGCCATGAGAAACTGGAGTTCCTATATGGGAAATATGGGAGCACGTAAGGATGATTTCTACGTAGCAAACGGAGAAAGTTTTGAACAAAGTGAACAGTACCTTCTTGATGCAACTTTAGTAGCATTATATGGGGGAGCCAACAAAAATTGGAAGCCCAAACCTTCTCCAATCACTTACTGAATTTTCAGACATTTTCACTGAACTGCGCAGCCTACTTTTTACCTACCGGCATGACCATCGAATTTTAATTTTCCCAAGCGAACTAGCAGCAAACACTCAGCCATGTCATTATCCTCACCTCCAGAAAGTTAAAATAGAGAGGATTGAAGAAGAGATGCTAGAAACAAATGTTATCCGGCCAAGTTGTAGCCCCTACTCTTTATCGGTGCTAGCTTTACCGGATATCGATAAAGTGTTTATGATTGATGCATCAAGAGCTAGAATTTGTGTTATCCATATGTAAGATGGTTAACCCCTAGTCTACATCAGTAAAGCCCTCTCCCCATATCACTTGAAGCTATTAATCTATGATTAGGAAATACTAACTAATGCTAAATTTGTGGCTTGGTATGATACATGACAATAGCACGAAGAGGAGATAAAATTAAGTCCTAAACATTATAGCTCTACTCCCTCCAAACTCATATTGGGCTCGTCTTACCATAGACTCTACTAGAGGACAGCCATCATTACAAAGGAAAGCTTGGATACCATTAAAGAACAATCACATATCGGCCCATGCAAGAAAGAAACAATCACCCGACAAATGCCGAAATAGAAGGAAGTTTACTATTAAAGATCGAGTCTTCCTTCATCTTTGTGCCTACTAGTAGGAATTTATGAAGACTTGATCCTCACAGAAGTGATCTCCCAGTTTCATTGGACACTACAAAATTGAAGATCATATTGGAACCATAACTTATGGATCAGATCGGCACACTAATTCAAAATTATAATTGATTCTCCAAGAATCTTACTACAAATGGAAGTTTAGAGAGGATGACTCAACCCAGATATATCCACCCAACACTCAAGTTTATGAGGAGGCCTCGGTTCAACTGATGATTGCATGGGATCGTAAGATCGCGACACATCACCATCCAGTCACTGTTGACGCTGGACCATAGGAGTAGGATGCGCTTACTATAAGGGCCACAAGGGAGCCTCATGAGGAGTTGCAGATCAAGACCTAAAGATATAGAGCTTAGCCTTGAGGACAAGGCCGATTTGAAGAGGGTGTTCTGTTAGGACCCTAATTGAGTCGGGTCGATTGAGTTGAGTCCTTACATTATACCTTGTTGGCCAACCTAGACCTGACATTAGGTTAGCTAGGAGAAGATTTGAGTTCATTGTAATAAATCAGTCCAAATCCTAGTAGGGTTAGGATTCGACTGATCTAGAGTCGGAGATAGATACGGGTTAAAGTCAATTGCGTTATGAATGTAATAGACCCTAATCTAGCTGCCACCCCTTAGTAAATAAGTGGTTGGTTAGGGTTAGGAGGAGTCCTTATGGGATGAAAGTCTTCTAGCCCCTTCTCCTCTTAAGAGAGGCCAACTATGGATTACTTCTTAGAGAAGGGATAGGAGTTATTGGAAGTATGAGTTGCTTCTTAGAGTTGGAGTTGGAGTTGTTGGAAGTAGGAGTTGCTTCTTAGAGTTAGAGTTGGAGTTATTGGAAGTATAGGTTACTTCTTAGAGTTGTAGAGTTGTTGGAAGTAAGAGTTGCTTCTTAGAGTTGCAGTTGAAGTTGTTAAGAGTAGGAGTCTTATGTATGAATCCTATTAGTAGTTAGGGTTTAGAAGTCCTATAAATAGCCTTATATTCAGCTACTTTTTATCATCAATAAATTAATATTATTTTTAGTCATTGGACAGAAAACCAAGGAGGGAAAAACCCCTATAAAGTTCCAAGAAGGTTGATCCATTATAGAGATCATCTCAACCTTAGAATCCATAAGAATTCTAACAATTTACTATTGATGACTTGTATGCTTCTACATTATTCAAATTTTGAGTGGTGTTACCTTAGATTTTAGTTGTGTGATGTGCATGAATTCTAAGCCAACCTTGGTCCTTGTTAAAATTTATAGCAAAGTTGATATACAAAAAATGATCACGGTTTGACAGAGGGTCCTACAAAAAATATCATTGGAGGTATATTTGATAAACACCTCTTCTGATACTTAACTTAGTCTCAGGAAAATAAGGAGAATCTTTCCCTCGGTGAAGTAGCATACCTGGGGATCTTTTATAGTAGGCTTCGGTAACTATCGACAATATGTGGGAGTTGAAAGTTGTTAGGGCTAGGAAATAAAATGATCTAGAGGGTTTGGAAAGTTGGGAATTAAAGAGAATCTCTCTATTGTAAAGTAGCATACTTGATATTTTTTTTTATACTATACTTAGGTAACTACTACAAGTAAGAGGGAGAGTTGATCTGTGCGAGCAATTATACAAAATTATCAACCATTACTCAGTTGTGAGGAGTCGACCAAATCATGTGAGAAGAAATGACTTGTTTGAATTTTATTTAATAGTGAATGTTAATTTATATACATAAAAATATATTATAAAATATAATAATTATATGATTTTCACAATCGATAATAAATATGAAATATCTATTAAATTATTTTATGATTTAGAAGATTCATGATCTTTATTGATAGAATCATGATACTATATTATCATAAATTCTATGATTTATAATCATAATAATATAATATTAAAATATTAAGAGGATCATGATAATTTTATCATGATTTATTTTTTTGAATAATATCTTTCTTAATATGCCCCCACAAGATGGTGCTATCATCGAAGACATCGATCTTGGACCAAAGTAAAAAAAAAATGCTGGCGAGACAAAGGCTTAGTAATAGCATTTGCAAGTTAATTATATTATGAGACATGAGAGATATGTAACTCACTATTTTAAACCTTGTCATAAATAAAGTGAAAGCTGATAACTATATGCTTCGTTCGAGAATGAAATACAAGATTAGCACATAGATATGTTGCTCCAATATTATCACAATATAGATAGAGGATCAAAGATTATGATAAATAGTTCATGTAGCAATGATTGAATCCAACTAAGTTCAGTAGTTGTAGAAGCAACCGCTAGATATCTAGCCTCTGTAGAAGATCTTGCGACAAAATGTTATTTCTTACAACTCCAAGATATTAGATTATGACTACAAAATATGATAGAAGCATTAGTAGATGTCCTGTCATCCTTATTACTTGCCCAATCAATATCTGAAAATGCATGAAGTAATAGAGGAGAGTCCTTTCACAGAAATAAGTCATGATCAATAGTGCCCTTTAAGTAACAAAGAAGACGTTTAACAACTATCTCATAATTGGAAATAGGCTTGTGCATAAATTAAGATAATTTAATCATTGCATATATAATATCCAAATGAGTAAATGTCAAATACTATAGACTACCAACAACTTGATGATACTCAGTGGTGTCGTTGAGATTATCACTATTAAATAAGGTAAGAGAAACACTTGTAAAGATTAACATACTAATAGTATTAGCTTCAAGCATTTTGGTGCAATTAAGAAGGTCATGAATATACTTCGGTTGAAAAATAAATAGATCATTTGTCATGTGGATTATTTGAACACTAAGAAAATAGCTGAGGGACCAAAGATCTTTGATAAAAAACTTGTTTCCAAGGTGCTAAATAAATAAATAAATTATTATTGATTTATTACTAGTAATAAGCAAGTCATCCACATAAGCTAGTAAATTATGAAAATGAATAACAAATTATTAGATTAAAAATTATGAAATCTAATTGAGACTAGATATGTTCGCAGTTCATGATACCAAGCGCGAGGGGCCTCCTTGAGATTATAAAGAGCCTTGTACAACTTACATATATGTTGAGAAAGATTTTGATCAATAACGCCTAGAGGTTGCTTCATAAATATATCCTCAAAAATATGACAATAAAGAATACATTATTCACATTCAACTGTCGAAGTCTCCAATTGATAGACAAAGCAAGATAAAATAATACAAATTATTGTTGGCTTCACAACTGGGCTAATGTCATGGTACTAATACTTGGATGTTGAAGAAATCCCTTTGTAATAAGACTTACTTATACTTAGTGATGGATACATCTAGAATTCGTTTTATATGAAAAACCCATTCGCACCCTACAAAATTTTGACTTAGATGGGATGGGACTAAGTCCCATGTACCATTTTGTAACAAGGCATTATATTCCTTAGCCATTGCTGCTCGCCATTTGAGAATTTTTAAGGCTTAGTTAACAATGGAAGGCTCAAAAATAAATTTTTGGGATTGTTTTATGAAAACAAAGAAACATTTGTTTAATTTAAAGATTTATTTTTTGGATCTATTGGATGAATTGGTGTAGAGTCAATAACATCTCTATGACATATTAAACAAGAAGAATTTGAAGTAGGGGGTATTGAAACCAAACCTTACTGTGAATTCTCTTGTTACGTGAAAATGATAATACAATTTGGCTTATGAATTTGAGGAACTCAATCAACAAAGTTATTAAAAGTTAGTCTAGATAAAAAGGAATCAAATTATTTATAAGGAAAAATAGATTACATAAAATCAACATGATGAGAAATGAAATTTCTTTTGGTTGATGGATCAAAAATTTAAAGACACTTTGATTAGTGGAATATCTAAGAAAGACAGGGTTTTAATCGAGCTTCCAGTTTGTTATAGGTATAAGATTTTAACTATAGATAATATGACACCAAAAAATTCATCTATAAGCCAATCACGTGAATGATGATAGGTATGACATATAGTACGATCTTTTTACTTACTATTATTATTGGCATATTCTCACTTTATGTTGCTTTGTATATATTTTGATGTCTTTGGATCTGTGCAATGTGAATTGGATTGTGATTTGATCATGATAATAAGATCGATTCACCTTTAAACATAAACCCTAAATAATTCTAGTCATAAGTTACTCGAGAGGGACATCGAGATAACCAGACAGTCCGATGTACTGTATGCCCATCAATATGATGGAGGCGGCTGGTCTCATAGCAACTTGTATGGGGACACTAAGGGTATAATACAAGTGCTTATTAGAGAATGAGTTCACTAATTGATCCACTAATGAAATATTATATGGCTAATGATAACTAACGTCAGAGAGCGATTTCGGGATCTTAGTTTTGTGTTTGATCCTTAAACTTGAGACACCAATGATACCTTATTTGAGTACTCTTTTCTTTGATGTTGGATTTATGGGTCAGGAGAGTTTCATATTTGGTACAGTTGGTTATCGAGATTGATAGCCAACCTTATGAAGAAAATTAAGTTCAATAGAGGATCTTCCACTCTTAATATCATAAGAGGAATATCCCATGTTATCATGGGCTTAGTTGATTTGCCTAAGCCGTGCGGCACCCATGCGTGTCCGTCCACACAAGTCAGCCCGCCCCGAGATCTCCTAGAGTCCCTTAGACTTACAAAAGAGAAAATGGGCCAGAAGAAGCAATTCCCACGGATCCACAAGCAACTGCTCAAGCAAACACTTTATAAAACCAAAATACAAATTACACCTATTGACATTACAAACTCAGAGAGATTGCACACAAAGGATAATGATCCATTACAGACCGAAGTCCCCACAAGTGCTTATAAGACACTTATATTTACAAGCCAAACTTGGCCATAAAGCAAATCAAACTAGGGCTGCTAAGCATACTACAAGCCCGCTTCTTGCTATACAAGACGTGTACCTAAACCGAAGGACACGAACTAATATAAGCATTTCATCGAACACCTTGTTTACATTGTTGTCCGTGACAATGTGTTTCCCCTCAGGTAAATTCCTTGTTAGGGTTGTTTAGATTGAGAGAGAAGTTCTTTAGGAGAATCTGATTAGAGTGAGACTCAGATGAATTCCATATGTAGCCTGATAGTACCATGCCCAATATATGATATATTGTATAGAGAGAAGGACATCTCTCTAATTGAATCTGAAAGTTTCAGGCATATATGATCACCGTGTAGATTTGTAATTGCTAGGTAATCAATCTCACACTAGTCACAGTTTTCAGTTTTTATAATTTTTCATACATTAATATGTTAAATCTCAGGTTTTGATAAGAAAATCAATGATGGGTTATTGATATAACAAGTGTGTTAGAGATGATTGATGCAGGATTAACTACGACAGAGAGTGAATTTCAATAAGAGGTTTGGCCAAAGTTAAGTCCAGCCATCAAGCCGAAGTTTAAACGATGCTGTTGGGAACTCACCTGGAGTGCATCGGGAGCTCACCGTGGTTATTGGAAGCTTGCTGGGGATTTGTCGAAAATGTGTCGAAGGAGATCGAGAGCTTGCCAAGGTGATGCAAGGGAGTTCATTGGAAAAAGACCAAGAGATTCGCCGGAAGATTGTCGAGGGTAGCCGAAAAGCTTGTCGAGAGTTAAGAAGGTCTTGAATTGGATTTGTTGGTTATGATAATTGTAACTAATTAAGTCATAGTTAGCATCGGTTAAGGTTAAGTCCAACTTGAGTTAGATTTAGAAGGGATCCAAATCAACTCAATGCGAGGTAAACTGGGTCCACTTTAGGGAGTGCGTTGAGCTTAGGTTGAGCTTAATTAGTTGACTAAGGAAGTGGTCAACTAAAGGTACAAGACGGGATTGAAAAAGTGGAGGGAATCACTTTTTCGGTATTCCCAATGGTTGAGCTACCCAGGTCGATGGTTGTATCACTGCCACCCTATTTTTCGAGCACCTTTCGGCGGGCTGCACCGCTAGCGTCGATGATGGTACCGCACTGTCACGAGCTTAGCTGATTTTCCTAAGCTATGCGGCACCCATACGTGTTCGTCCACACGGGTCAGCCCTCCCCGAGATCTCCTATAGTCCCTTAGACTTACAAAAGAGAAAACGGGCTAGAAGAAGCAATTCCCATGGGATCCACAAGCAACTACTTAAGAAAATACTTTATAAAGCCAACTACAAATTACACCCATGGACATTACAAACTCAGAGAGATTGCACACAAAGGATAATGGTCCATTACAGACCGATGTCGCCATAAGTGCTTATAAGACACATTTATATTTACAAGCCAAACTTGGCCATAAAGCAAATCAAACTAGGGCTGCTAAGCCTACTGCAAGCTCGTTTCTTGCTGTACAAGATATGTACCTAAACCGAAGGACACAGACAAACATGAGCATTTCATCGAATACCTTGTTTACATTGTTGTCTGTGACATTCTCCCCCACTTATTCCTTCGACGTCCTCGTCGAAGCTGTAGATGCTGCATCTTCTCGCATTCTGCTGAATCTTCAATCTTCTGCTTTGGCTGCAACATGCCCCTTTGGCTCCTAGCTGCTCTCCGCTGCTGTTATTGAGTAGTCGAACTCTGATCCGTCATGCTAGTTCAACTCACCAATGGTTGAATCTGGTATGGGGTTGGCTGAGTTGTGCTGATCCTTGTTGGTTCTCGCGGATCCCTCTGATTTAGGAAAAGACCTACCTTATTATGCACCAGTATCGTAGTATACTAATATTGCTTGAACTGGGTAGATGCTTATTGGAGCTTTAACGAGCATCGCCTCACAGACTTTGAAGTTTTTAAAGTCATTCCTCCATAATGTTTGCCTATTAAGCCTTCTTCCACTATTAGTTATCACTTCCAAGTATGTTCGCATCACTCCTGTTTTCGATTAGTCAATTAGGAAATGAAGTGGAAAATCTACTCTCAGTAGTACTGATCACTAATGGTGAGGATTTGACAACTATTGTCTTCCATAAGCTTTCTTTAAAGGGTCACTGAACTTATGCAGAGCCTCTACTAGATAGATAAGAGAATTGGGATACTTGACTTCACCCATTCTCTTCGTAGTTGAGAAGGTAAGGTTACTTGGCTTCGTTCACCTCCTTGAGTTAAGAGAATTGGGGTACTTGGTTTCGCCCATTCTCTCGAGTTGAGAAGGCAAAGGTTACTCGATTTCACCTGCCTCCTCGAGTTTGTACTTCATACATTGAGCTAGTTACTAACATTCGCCCACTCTTTGCTCACACTTCTGAAGCACTTGAAGTGTTTGCACTCCTTGCATTGAGTTAGCTACTGTGATTCGCCTTCTCATTGTCATTGAACTTCTGGAATGCAAGAAGTTTTGCTCGAAAAGAGCAAAAAGTTTACCCCAACTTGGAATCCCCCAACTTGGAGTAAGTCTTTGATAGATCTAGTCGCCTCTGGGATTATACCGTCTTCTCCATCACCTTTGCCGCCTACTCCTCTTGAGTAGAAAGGTATAATACCGTGTACTGCCTACTTCGTTCATTGGTCGAGCACTCCTGCATCAACCCGAAGTCTCTTAATTTCGGCTATCTTGATGAGAAGCCCATCGACATCGGTCTTATGAAGTTTCTTGGCCTCTGCCCTTCTGCCCTGTCTTGGTACTTGGAGTTTGCCTTTGCATTCTCCACCTCCTCGACCCCTTTTACGACCAATGCTCTCCCTCCATGAGAGCAAGGGATCGATGACTCCATAGAAGTCCCGCCTCTGTGGTACCATGGTGTTGCCAAGCCCATAGCACTATTATCCGTTATCTTGCATCTTCATCCCTTCCTTCGCAATCAGTAGATCTGCCTCTGTGGTACTGTGGTGCTCCTCCGAGTCCACATTTCTAACCGACGCTTTGCTTTTGAGTAGCTGAGCCCTACTGGACTCGTCGTCGCTTCCTCGCCCCTTTCGACCACCTGCTTCGACACCACTATGTCCTCCTAGTAGTTCTCCTTGGTCGATGGAAAGACAGATTGCAATTCTCATGCATGACTTCCACAATCTTGTTGCAGGGCTCGTGCCAATTCTGTTCTCCTTAGCTTCCTCGGTAGCAACGTTCGCTTACTCGGCCTTGTCCTCTGACTTGCTAGGCTCCCTTAAGCGAATGTGAGCACTAAAGCAGTCCAACTCTCCAGCTACTCCGATTATACCTTAGTATAATCAAGTCTCCTCCAGACTTACTGGTACTTGCAATCTGACTACTCCCTTGGTGGTACACAGCCCCCATATGCTGACGACCAAGGCTTTCATCTGATGCAAGCTTCGATACATACACACGGAAGACCCGCCTCTGCGGTATTGTGGCATTCACTCCTTGAATCCACAGCCCTTCTTGCCATTGCATTGTTCACCGAAGTGGAGCTCCCAGTAGCTCCTGATCATCCATATGATCACGTCCTCCTCCATGGGACTCTCTGGTACTTGTACTTAGACTTCTTCCTCGGTGGTATACAACTCCCATATGTTGATGACTAAGGCTTCTATCCAATGCAAGCTTCGATGCACACACGAAGACCCACCTCTACGGTACTACAACATTCACTCCTTGAATCCATAGCTCTTCTTCTTGTTGTATTGTACACCAAAGTGGAGCTCCTAGTAACTCCTGATTATACCTCCGCACGATCTTGTCCCTCACGGGACAAGTTGCCTGTATTGCATTGCCACAAACTATTCCACCATGATCCGCTGCACTATATCGCCTCTTGGTGACATCTCCATTGCATACATATTATTGTGTGATGAACTCGGACGATAACTTCTCCACGTGTGGCCTCTACCAACACATCGTAGGGCCTCCGCCATCTCCAACTTTTAGTTCGCTCCCTTGGAAATTCCCCTTTATCCACCCACTCTTGGGTCATACCTGGACGAAGCATAGCTCTAGGAGAGTCCATCGCCTAGTAGCTCCTGAAGTCCCCTGACTTCATTAGAGTTGGTGCACAATTGTCTGGATCTTGGGCCTCTATCCCCTACCAGCACAATCTTGCTATGCACCTCTTATTCTTGACAACTTGAATGGCAACACTGTGGCATATTCTTCAGGAGTACCCGCCTCTACGTCCTTTTGCCCCATACTAAGGTCTCATGATCCCAACTTTGCCTTCGCAAGTTGAATCACCTTAGTTACTCCATCAAATGCATCTCTGAGGTACCTTGCATGTGCCTTGAAGCTCCCTTCATCTGTAGCACTATACAAAATAAGTCTATCCCATCAAAATGAAGAACCCATGGAACGACATGATCCCACTCTTGCCTCTATAAGAGTTCATGCCCTTGACCTTTGTCCAAGGAAAGCTCTGTGCCTCCGCTCCATGTTCCATCTTCTGTGTCGACTCCCTTCATGCGACTTGGATACTTCACCGAGTTCCATCCAAGTCGCTCCATTCCTCGATTTGCATTGAGTTGATAGTGGCCCTCACATCCACCATTCTACGGGTCAGCCCTCTCTTGAGTTTGATTTCTGCATCGACTCTAAGTGTGTCTTCATATGATGTTGCCTTAGATTGCTCCCCCACTTGATCTCGAAATGCATCCACCAATACATTACCTCATTCGAGATCATGCGATGACTCTTCGTCGCTCACTCGGTCCATTGAGCTTCGTGGAGATATAGCCTTGAGGAACTCTTCCTCAATATGTGTAGTCCGTTGCACATGATTCTCCCACTAGAGAACTAGGACTTATCCCTCTTGGATATTTGTCCTACTGGAGCAACTTTTGTCTTTACATACTTCCCACTGGAAGTTTCGGAGACCACCATCCCCTTTAGACTACTTCATCTTGCTGAACAACTTGTGCTTTGTTCTGCGCCCTTCAAAGTCTAACAACATGCTGAACTTATTGCATATTTCAGCCGCCTACAGACATATCCTTTTTATGTCGAAGAGAAAGTTCTGATGCTCTATGGCGTCGAGTACCAATCGCGCCTTGGGATGGCCATGAACACTCCGTTGTCCGTGTACAAGCCCTTACATGAGTTCTGAATCCTTCGAGTTAGTAATTCCCCTCACCTCTGTGAGCTTTGCACAACTCTTTCGGTCGTTACGCAACACCTCCCACCTTGCATGGTCTTATCTTTCACCAAGCGCCCCGCTTTGCCTTGAGCACCGTCAAGTTTTGATTGCCAACATCGAGCTATAACTCGAACTCAACCATCCCAATCTTTGTGTGCTACGCATTCTTCCTCGCTTGCTTGTCCTCGTGGTGCCTCTCATGCAAAGGGGTTGGGCATTCCTTTAATGCCAAACCTGGATGCTCGCTCCTCTAAGTGACTCTTTTCCCTACATCTCTATGTCCGTTTTCCCCGAACGGTTGTGCGTGCTGGCTGTCCTCCACACAGCCCAGCTAGGTCCCCCACATTTGTATGACAAGTGTTTCTGCGTGTGTTTGTCCCGCTGTGATACCATATTGTCACGGGCTTAGCTGATTTGCCTAAGCCGCAACACCCATGCGTGTCCGTCCACACGGGTCAGCCCTCCCCGAGATCTCCTAGAGTCCCTTAGACTTACAAAAGAGAAAACGGGCCAGAAGAATCAATTCCCATAGGATCCACAAGTAAATGCTCAAGAAAACACTTTATAAAGCCAACTACAAATTACACCCATGGACATTACAAACTCAGAGAGGTTGCACATAAAGGATAATGGTTCATTATAGACCGATGTCGCCACAAGTGCTTATAAGACACACTTGTATTTACAAGCCAAACTTGGCCATAAAGCAAATTAAACTAGGGCTGCTAAGCTTACTACAAGCCCGCTTCTTGCTATACAAGATGTGTACATAAACCGAAGGACACGGACAAACACGAGCATTTCATCGAACACCTTGTTTACAATGTTGTTCGTGACAGCACGTACCCAGCTTTTTCGAGTACGTTTAAAATTTTGGCTCCAATTCTAAAACCAATTAGGGCCTATAAGTACCCCAAGTTTTCTTGCATTTTATACAACAATTTTAGGCTAGAAATTCTGAGAAAAAATTATGTGCTAAACTTGTGAGAAAAAGAAAAGGGATAGGGGAGTGAGGAAAGTCTTGTAATACTTGTAAATCTCTCTTGTAAGGTTATAAGGTTCATCTCCTAAGCCTATGAAAGGGAGAGAGAAAGTTGTAAGGGTTTGATCTTCACCCAAAGAAAATTGATAGTGGACGTCGGTGGACCTCAAAGAAGAGAACTCAGGGAGTGGACATAGGCTAGGTTGAGGCTGAACCACTATAATTGTGAGTATTCTTTATTTGTTTTACTTATTATATTTGATTACTCTTAATTGCTCTCTACTTAGATACGAGCTTCAATCTCTCTACTTCTCTTAATCGGTCAGTTGAGTAAATGACTTTTTATGGCATTAACGAGGGTAAATGCATCACAAGTCCTATGTTCATTTTTAATGGGATAAACTAAACCTCTTGAAAAATTAGAATGTATATTTTCTTAATTTCTCTATATTTTGATTTATGGTGTATTATCGAAAATAGTTTTCAGAAGTCATCCAATTAAATAAATGATTAGAATAATCATGAAAAATATTTATTTTCCTTAAATGCCAAAGCCATGAATGTTTTACTTTATGCTTTAAACAAAAACAAGTTTGATTAGGTTTCTTCTTCTGATTCGACTTTTGATATATGACATAAATTAAAAATCACATATAAAAGTACAACTAAATCAAATGAATGATTAAAGTAATTGATCTGTAAAAATGAACTTAAATAATATCTTCCAAAGAATAGGAAGGAAAGAACTTTGGGAACACAAAAATAAAATCTTCCAAGATGAAGGATTATGAACTGAGAATAACTTATGACTCATCGAGTGAAATCTCAAGTGGTGAGAACCTTGAACATTTGACAAATGAATCAAATAAATTAATGAATAAAAACTATAAAAATGAACCTAAATTGGATAAATCCTCTTACTATGAACACAAGAAATCGAGGGGCTCTGAAGATGAAGTGCACGATCAAGAAGTGGAGAATTTTATGCTTGTGGCAAACCATGATGAGGTAAGTAACCTACTTGAAAGCTCTTTTACGTTTACTGAATTATTAATTTATTTTCATGAGCGTTATAATGAGTTAGAAAAATTAGTAAGTCTTATAAATTACTTAAGAAAGAGCATAATTCTTTAGTTAGAAAATTTAAATAAATGCATGATGCATCACTATCATATAATTCTTTCTCTAAATATGATATGTTAGAAAAAGCTAAAAAGGAAAATATCATGGTAAAACAAACTTTAGAAAAATTTGAAATAGGGATAAATCCCTAAACATGATCTTTGCTAATAAGGATCATGTTAATAAAAGAAAGAGTATAGGCTTTATTGGTAACACTCAATAAAAGCCAACCATTTTTGTTAAAGTACCCATTTTAAATCTACCATAAAAAATCAAATATAATTTTATGAAAAATAGAACATAAAGCCAATAAATATTTATTTAAAAAATATAGTCCACACAAATTAATTTGGATTCCTAAAGGAACTATAAATAATCTCAAGCCATTAAAGAAAATGGAAAGAACCTTTCATGAGGGACCTAAACTCAAATATGTACTTAAATCAAAACCTATCATATTATAAAGTTACCTCCTAACAAGGCTAGGAGCACTAAATGGTATATTGAACCTGGATTCTCAAGCCACATGACTTCAGATCTAACATTCCTTTCAAGCTCACTAGCCTAAGCAACAATAATAAAAAAAATATTGGAATTAAGTTTATTAATGAAAATTCTCATGATGGTTCATTAATCTTAATTGTGTTTTGATTATGAATAATAATGCATGGCTAGAGCATGCTAAAACTATAACTAAAGAACTAAGTTATTGTTAATAAAAAATTATTTATATTGAAATTTATAAAAAATGAGATTTTGATAATGATTGAATGATAGGTAAAAAATCAGTAGCTTGGATGATGGTTTAAATGTAAATGCTATTGTTAAATGATCTAAATATTATATTATTATTGACTAAGTTTGTGAAATGATTAATTTAAATGTTACATGATTTAAATGCTATGATAGTTGTATGGGTTGTGTAATTCAATGATTATTTTTGAATGATAGAATTTGAGCATAGAATAATATAGAAAAGAGAGAGAAAAATCATACTTGATTTTCTAATATTTTTAAAAAAATAAAAAGATTTTAGAAATGAAAATGAAATGAGCATGGTAACTCATTTCACTAAGTCTAAAGAATTACACTCACTTAAGAAAGAAAAATCATTAGAATTAAAATAAATCAAAGCTCTTGTTTGAAAATATTTTATTGTAATGATTTTGATGATTTCTTTTGAAAATAATACTTAGTTTTTCAGATTTGAAATGTTTGAAAATATTTTACTTGATTGAATATTTATTTTGATCTTGATGTTTTCTTTTATAAATAAAACTTAATTTTTTTATGACAATGCATAAAGGCATTCTTGAAAGAAATCATACGAAACAACTAAAAAGGAGAATATTTATTCTTGAAAATATCTTTATACTATCAAGGCTTTAATAAAAGATAAAGTGACATCATTATTATGGAATCTCTTAAACTACAAAATTGATTTGATGATTTAAACTTGAAAAAGTTATTGTCCAAATCGTCATCTTAAAATATTAAAAATTATAACTTGAGATCTTCATATAAATCAAGATCATTTACCATGATTCTTTGATTTTAGAAAATTATCAAAATGAACTATGATCTTATGCTTTTATTTGTTCACCTATGTCTCCTTTGCAACTTACTAAATAATCTTGACTTCTCAATATTTATAACTTGATATGAATCATGATCCTTCTTATTATTTGATCTCCTAAAGTTCTATTTTATCGTCTAAGAGAAGATTTATTAAATTAAATTATTTTTTGAATATCTGTTGATGATTAATATCTTTCATGACATAATTATTTATGACTTCCTTCTTAATACACCTTATCACCAAATTAATATGTCTCAAATTTATGATAAATTATAAATTAAAAAGTATATATTCTATCATGAATATTTCCTTGATCTCTTGACATGACTTATGGGAATCACGTTTAAATCTTTATGATCTTCTCTTGTTAAAAGGAGATTTATGATCTTAACAATTATAGTTAAGATTTTTATAAAGCTCATTCTTTGATTTTATTAAAAAGATTTATCTAAATGAATTAGGGTCTTAAGATTTATCTTGGATGAATTAAGATTATCCCCTAAGACTTATTTTTATTATTTACAAAAAAGAAGAAGAAGATAATTCTTAAAAGAAATAATGTCTTTTGGTACTTACTATTTGATATTTCATTTTTAATGACATGATTCTTTTGTACTCATGGGTGTAATTAGAATATTGATGTACTAAGAAAAAAATTATACTATCATATTTTTTACAATGACCAAGGGGGGAGATAAAATTATCAATATGATTAGAACAAAATTGAATATGATGAATCTTATAACATCGAATTGAATAAGGAACAATTTACTAGAAGAAAATTTAAAATTTTCTAAATATATGCAAAATAATTTATTTACAATTTGAGCTTAATTTAATATTATATTTTCTTTTGGAATTCATGACTTTTACAAATTGTGATTCTTATCAAAATTTACATGAGATGATCTTGCAAATGCATGATTTGCTATATTTTAGATTTCTTAATTTAGTACCTTGCTTGAAATTTACATAAGATGAATATAATTACATGGGTAGCTCTTGATTTTTCTTGGACTTCATCTATAAAATTGAGAAATTTTATGATGATGTTTTTAACTCCTCTCCATTGTTTCTACTTTCTTAGTTACAAAAAGAGAAAAATTTTCATGAGAAAATTAGGTTTTTATCCTACTTTACTAAGGGGGAGCAATGTAAAATTTATTTTGTAAAAATATGAAAACTTTGATATATGAAGACTTTATGTATTATAAAATTACTTGCCTTTTATTTTACTTCTTTTCAATGATGACAAAGGGAGCGAAATAATGAATTAATGACATAAAAATGATATATACATGTTAAAGGGGAAGAAGTAACACCTATGACAAAGAATGAGAAATATCACATATAAAATAAAGGATAAGAAATAGCCTTTTCTTAAAGAAAAAAATTAATAATTTTTTAAATTCTTGAAATATTTTGAAAATTTAATGATTCATGATTTGTTAGTTGAAAATAATGTTATATCATGATGATTTTTAAAAGAAGGAAATAAATATCATGATTTTTAAAAATCTTGGAATATTCTTAAAAATTTGATGATTTGGTTGAAATAAATATCATGTATCATGTATGATTTGATGATTTTGAAATTCATGTTATATCATTTTAAGATTTGAATGGATGATATGATACTTAAATTCAAGGGTATGTGGTTCTCTTGAATTTAAGTTATCCTTATTCGTATTATGACATGGATTTAGAGGGAGTAAGGTTTAACTCCCATCATCATTTGATTGTCATCATAAAAAAGGGGGAGATTGTTGAATCTCATATTTTGATGATGAATTCAATTGATGGGTTATTGACATAATAAGTGTGTTAGAGATGATTGATGCAGGATTAACTACAATAGAGAGAGAATTACAATAAGAGGTTTGGCTAAAGTTAAGTCTAAGCATCGGACCGGAGTTAGAACAATACTATTGGGAACTCTTCTGGAGTGCATCGGGAGCTTGTCGAGGGTATCGAAAGCTTGTCAAGGGTTAGTCGAAAGCTTGCTGAAGGAGATCGGGAGCTTGCCAAGATGACACAAGGGAGTTCGCCGGAAGAAGACTAGGAGACTCGTCGGAAGATTATTGAGGGTAGTCATAAAGCTTGTCGATTGTACCACTGTCGTGTTGTTTTTCGGGCACCTTTCAACGTCTGTACCGTCAGCGCCGATGACTTTTCCAAGTGCGTTTGAAATTTTAGCTCTAATTCTGAAGCCAATTGGGGCCTATAAATATCCCAAGTTTTCCTGTATTTCATACAACAATTTTAGGCTAGAAATTCTGAGAAAAAATTGTGTGTTAAACGTGTAAGAAGAAAAAAGGGGTAGGGGAGTCAGGAAAGTCTTTAATACTTGTAAATCTCCCTTGTAAGGTTCATCTCCTAAGTCTATAAAAAAGAGAGAGGAAGTTGTAAGAGTTTGATCTTCACTCAAAAAAGATTGATAGTGGACGCCGGTAAACTTTGGAGGAAAGGACTCGATGAGTGGATGTAGGTCAAGTTGAGGCCAAACCACTATAATTATGAGTGTTCTTTAATTATTTTACTTATTACATTTGGTTGCTTTTAATTATTCTCTATTTAGATACGAGATTCAATCTCTCTACTTCTCTTAATTGGTTTTAATCGGTTCCAACATAATATAAAAAGGAGTTTTCACTTTTCTATCTTTACTATCCGTAAGCAAAAGTCTTTGAATTAAGCACTTTATTTTTTGTACTAATTCACCTCCCCCCCCCCTCTTAGTGTTAATTGATCCTAATATAATCTTTGTACGATGACATGATAAATATAGAAAATCAGTTTTGTTTTATTTTTCTGCTGTGCATGTGATGATCTTTAATGATTTCCTAACAAAAACATATAATTTACTATAGTTAAGAGTGAATCCAAATAGTTTTTCAAATGGTGAAACCATATTTAGAACTAGAGTGGGCATGTGATTAATAAGATAAGTTGATGTGACAAATGCATAAGACCACATTTGAAGAAGTAAGAAAGGTTAAGTAAGAGTATGAAACCAGTTTAGACTATGTGCTCATGATGACATTCTGTGGTCCCATTGTGTTCAGGAGTATGTGAAGAGGTAAGAAAATGAGAGATCCCATTGGTTTCAAAAAAATTACAAAATTTTTATAATTTATCACCATTATCAGAGTAAAATGAAATGATGGATCATTGAAAGAATATTTCAATAAGAAGCTTGAACTTTGAAAAAATGATAAATACTATATATTTTTTGCTTTTTGAGAAATAACCACATATACTTTGTGAAATGGTCAATAAAAATAACATAGTAGTTAAATCTATCATAACAATATATAAATTCAAGAGGTGAATTACTTATGAGAGAGGATATAGAAAATGGAAGGTTATACATTTTATTGCATTTGCATGAGTTACACTAAAAGGGATGGCAAGATGATGATGATAAATGTAAATTGCAAAAATGAACAATATCATTTAGAACCTTAAAAGAAGGATGCTTTAAGTTATTATGTTAGTTTTTAAATGGAGCTTTGATGGTAACTAAAGCAAAGATGGATTTGGATGATGCAATAGTTGACTACTGATGAACTCCATCTCTATTCAGCCCCTCCATGAGATGTTCCTCTGTGTTGAGATCCTTCATAATAAATAAAGAGGGTAAAAATTCAATAGAAACATTATTAGAAGAACAAAATTTAGAGACAGATTTTAAGTTCTTCTTCATATCAAGAAAACAAAAAAACTTAGAAAGTAAAAAGAGATTTTGAGGAAGAGGGATAGTTTATAGAACCAGTATAAGTTATTTTAAGTCCTTTGTCATCACCTATTCTGATATCATTCGAACCATTTGAATCTAAATGAAGAGACAAATTATTCAAGTCAAATGTAACATGATAAGAAGCCCCAAAATTAATAAGCTAGTTTGATGAAAGTTGAAAAGACTAAGCAGCAAAGTGAGCATGCAGTGATGGTATATAAAATTGAGTATGATGTTATATAAAGTTGAAAATACAGATATGTAGAATAAGGTGGATATGAAGGCTAAAATATCCATGGAATAGCAGCTGGCAAGTGACCATATTTTTTAGCAACATGGCTTTGCAAATCATATATTTGACATATGACTTTGTGGTTGAATTGTTGACTAGATTTATTGATACTTTTGTTGTGACGTTGTTGTATATTGCCTCCAGAATAACTATTTAGATAGTTATCTTGTTGGTTGTGGATCTTGCGTTTATTTCTAGAACTAGCTTTTTAGCAAAATTTATAGCGATAAAAGTAGCATTAGAAGGTGGTGATTCTCGCTTAAGATAGGCTTCATAACGTGAGCAAGAATCACAACCAAGATCTCTTTATAATATGAACGAAGACCATTTAATACATGAAAAATGTTTATTCATTAAGAGGTGCATTAGTCATAGCAAGTGCACTTGAGTTTTGACAGCCTGCATATAGTCAAAAACAGATTTTGTGCCTTTAGAAAGTTTAAAGAGAGTTTATTGAAGTTGCATGAGATGACCATGAGATTGGTTGGTATACATTGTTGCAAGGTTGGACTATACTTCATAAGAGGATTTTGTGAAGGCTACATAGGGAATGATTTGAGGAGAGAGAGAGAGGCAATAATAGCACTTGTAAGAAGATCTTGATAAGTCCAAAAATTATATTTAGGATTAACAACTTGATTATTCTCTTTAATCATTTATGGAGGGCAAGTGATTATGTCATCTACATACTCATAAGACAACTGATTAAAAGAGAATAATATTGATTATACCAAGAGGTATAATTTGTGGATGTGAGTTTAAGAGGCGCTTGGACTACAACATTAATAGAGACAAGAGTATTATCAAGATTAAAAGGGGTGATATGAGATGAATGGTAGTTGAAGAGGCATTACCGGCCATGTCTAAAAGTAAAGAAGAAAAAAAAAACTCAAAGCCGCTTACAAAAAAGAGAGGCTTGCTAAAGCATAAAACTCAATAAAAATTATAATGCTACCTTCAACCATCATGAAGGAGGAGGTCGAAAGCAATAGTAGTAAAGAGTTGCAATGCTATCCTGAACCACGGTGAAAGAGGAGATACAAAACAACAATAGTAATGAGAGGATAAAAAAGAACTCCTTAGAGCAACTATGACTCTAGAAGAAATGACTTACTAAATTTTATTGATAGTGAATGTAAATTTGTATACACAAAGAAAGATTATAAAATATAGTAATTATATAATTTTCTAAATTAATAATAAGTATAGAATATTCACTAAATTATTTTATAATTTTTGAAGATGGTATTGATGGAATTATGATAATATGTTATCATATATATGATTTAGAATCATAATAATATAATATTAAAATATTGAGAGGATCATGATAATTTTATCATGATTTATTTTTCTCAATAGTATCCTTCCTGATAAGATGCTCGACTGATGTGCTAGATTGATAGGACATCTACGTTGGTATTAAGCTAGTAGGGACATGGCATTTGAATGTTCATATGTGAGATTCCCTATTATTTGCCCACATTGTGTTTTAACATACAAAGGCTGTCAAGATATAATATCTTCCTGGATGTACAATCTTGGCATGTCACAACATGAGGATTCATCTTAGTGATTCTTTAACTTGAGGGCAATGAGAAATGCTTCATCGTCTAGTTTGACTATGGCATACGATACAATACAAAATACTTCATGATTGGATTTTACCATATCATGGGATAAAAAGATGTTTCATAGTCAAATTTGACTCTATAAGTGATAATGGATGCTATGGCCATATTTGGCAATGTTGCAAGACAAAGAACGATTCATGCAATAAAACATTAAGGATAATTCTGTTAGGATCCTAGCTAAATTGGGTCATAGTCGATTGAGTCAAGTCCTTTGGGTCTTGTTAGCTAACCTAAACCTAACATTAGGTCAGCTAGGAGGAGATTTGAGTCAATTATAATAAATCAGTTTAAATCCTAGTAGGATTAGGATTCGGCTGAAATAGAGTCTGGTTAGGAGTCGGAGTTGGATATAGGTTAGAGTTAACTAAGTCAAGCTTGTAACCAATCCAATTAGCTACTCACTTTGATAAGGAGAAGAGCTTCATTCAGTTAGGACTCTCTTAAGGGTTAATTTGAAGTTAAATTAATAGTTGGAGTCTTAGTTTACATAGAGTAGGAGTTGCTTCTTAGAGTTGGAGTTGGAGTTGTTAGAAGTAGGAGTCTTGAGTAGGAGTCCTATTAGGAGTTAGGATTTAAAAGCCCTATAAATAGCTTGTATTATTCCTTTTTTTCATCATTAATACATCAATTATCTTTTAACTTATATAGCAAAAAAACAAGAAGGCAGTAACCCCTATATAGTTCCAAGGAGGCCGATCCCCTATAGAGATCACCTTAAGCTTAGAATCGGTAAGGGTTCTGACACTTGGTATCAGAGCAGTATTCTTGGTGTCTGACTGCCCTTCCACAATCGCCTATTATCCTTCCACAACCACCCAAAATAACTCCCACAATTGCTTAGATCGTCACTGAATTTCATCATGATCTCTACTACCGCAGATCATCCTTTGATCTCCCCGTGAATTGCAAGAAGTTCTGGTTTCATACCTTATTGCTGTAATTTAGTTACCCTTATTCAAAAAACCTAAAAAAATTATTTCTTTCTTGCTACACAAACTTTTTGTTGTAAAGTTTCTATCTCTACGACGAAAGTTGCACTGTATAATTTCAACCACATAGCATAACTTATTTGATCTTGCTACTATGTTTTTTTTGTCTAATCTCTACAAAATTTTCATGACAGCTTTGGTACTTCCTAATAGCATATTTTTATTTGGTTTCATTAAAAAATTATTAATATAAACCGCTGATATTTTATGTCTAAACTACTGCACTTTGGATGCAAAATTCTGCCACAGTTCATACTCGTGATCTTTGATTTTGCCAAACATTTTGCTGTCATTTTTTTCCATGAATTTT
The DNA here is from genome assembly GCA_021527575.1 of Ensete glaucum. Lineage (NCBI taxonomy): Eukaryota > Viridiplantae > Streptophyta > Magnoliopsida > Zingiberales > Musaceae > Ensete > Ensete glaucum. The sequence goes on along the minus strand of CM038551.1, from coordinate 41,839,659 downwards.
TTGTCGGCATTACCTTTCCTTTATCAGCAGATTCTTCTTGAGGTTTACTCAAATCCTTGTTTCAAACTACTAGAAAGAATTCTCATCTATACTGCTAATTTGATAAAAAAATATGTCGCAGCATATTCTCGTAATCTTTGACCTTACCGAATCTTTTACCGCCATAATTTTCCACAAATTTTTTAATAGCATTATCTCTTCCTTACCAGTGGATTCCCCTTAAATTTTACTCAAATTATTACTTTAAATTAGTAGGAAAAATTGCATCTATACTGATAAAAAAAATTTTGACGAAAAAATATGTTGTTGTGCCTTTGTCTTTCTTCTTCTCTAAACCCACCAAACCCTACCCATCTTGCTGCCACCAACTATGATATCTTTAGGGAACCCCTCTAGCCTTATGATGCTACCATCATAACCTATTTCCAGAACCTAAGCAACACCCAAAATGGTAGCCCAAAACAATGACCTGTCGCAACCTATCGACGCAGAATTCTGTAGTACTACATTTCAGTGTTTTTTGCTTCACCCATATCTGATCCTTATAGAAATTGTTGATGCCACTTACATCATCTTTAAAACACTCTTCTAGCCTTAAGATGTAGCTATTGTAGCCTATTTCCATAATCCATAGCCAACCCTAACAGCCTCTAAAAAATCATAGCCCAAACAGCACCCTAAAACTGCAATCTTGATCCATCATACTTTTAGCCACCAATCCCTACCAAACCATTTGTTGCCATCAAAAGCAACCATAAAACACCCTTATAGTCTTAAGACACAACCATCATAACCTATTGCTAGAATCCACAACCATCCCAAATAGTAGCAGCAACTGCGGTAAATAAGAGCCTATTGTAGCCTTTCGCCTTGAGTCATCTACCCTTTTCGGACATCAATCCACCCAACCAATCCATACTAGTGATCCATGGTGTTTTACATCATGTTATTAGGAGATATATTTGGAACCAAGTTGGAGGTGCTTAAATCACACATGGAGGACATATTGCGTGCCTTGTTTGTCAAATTTGGATTGGGACGAGCTTTGAGCCTAACAAACTAGTAAGAAGAAAGTTTAGAGAGGCCTTCAGAAAAGGAGGGACAACCCTCAGACATGATACAGCCATGTATGAAGGTGGACTTCCCTTAATAGGAAGTAGACCCGATGGGATGGATTTCGCGCTTGAACATTTCTTCCGCTATTACCAAACACCGGAGGATTCTATGGTAGACATCGCTATCATCCACCAAGAATGAGATGTAATTTAATAGTATAATCAGCTTGAATACACCCATAGGGCTACGATGTGGATACAATTCAAGAACACACTGTTGAACCACTTTGGGCCGACCAAGTACGAGAATATCAATGGACAACTTGTCAAGATCCGACAAACCTCCACGATCTAAGAATACTATACTAGGTTTAAGGAAGTATCTTACTTTGCTCGTGATTGGTCTGACAGACAATTATTATAGATGTTCATCGAAGGACTCAAACTAGAAATTAAAGGAGAGGTTAAAGCACGACAGCCCCCCATCATAAAGGCCACAATCTCTTTCACCTAAATCTAAGAGGAACGACTGAACCAAGATACTCGGAGGATGAGAACCACTATTAGACTAGCAACATATAAACCTCCCTCTGTTCCTAGCCATTCTTCGCTCCAAAAAAAATTAACGAGAGAAGAGCTACACGATAGATCAGCCAAGGGCCTTTGTTAGCATTGCAACGAACTTTGGAGCCGCAACCATCGCTACAAAAAAGGGGAGCTTTCTATGATAAAATCTATTAAAATAATTTGAAGAGGAGGTCTAGGAACCTGAGGAGGAGAACATGAAGGAGAACCTGGAGCTGGCCAATTGCATAACTCATGCTTTACCCGACCATACGAACCTGCAAGCAGCTAAGCAGCAACCCATCATCGTCCTCACCAACAATCTTATGAGTGACAAGGGATAACAAGTGACCTTATGCGAGAAATATGGGAGCAAAGTAATGATGATCTCGACACAGCGCTTACAGAAGCTTGCTGAAATTTGAGATGCCTCCGCCGAACCAAGCCAACTATTTCCTACTAGGTTATACGATCTTCATATGCTGATCTTGTTGAAGGAACTACTAGCACATATTCGACCATATTGTTGTCAACATCCTCAGAGGGTCGAAGATAAAAGGATCGTCTAGGAGATGCAGGAGACAGATCATTCGGTCATGACCTTCCCTTGCAACGATACTTTATCTTTAAAAGCTTTGCCTCTTTGTCTGTAGGTATAAACTCTTCCTGAAGTGTCACATCCAACTTAACCAGCTATGGCTTCTAAATTAGGGCTCCCAGATCTTGAGCTACTTCCATGACTTCTCCAAGGAGTGGACCATAATACTCAAAGTCTTCCTTAATGATGACCACCGATCCACGGCCCATGACCGCATGAAGATTGAGTCCCTCTAGTGACAGTACCGACATGGAATCTGTGACACCAAACCTTACTGGATGGAGATCAAAATTTTGAAGGAACAAAAGGAGGAAGGCATCCACATATCCACCATCTATAGGATTCTTACAGTCATGATGCCATCTACATCAGTGCTAGCATTACTCGATCATGACAATGTGTTCGCAATTGGAGTAAACATATAAGGAATTGGGATCGACACTACCCTTATGTAAGATGACCAATTCCTAATATGCATTGAGCCTCTCCCTACATTTCATACGATGTTTTTAATCTATAAAGGGATACTAATTGCTACTGAATTTGAAGTTTGGCATGATATAAGTCAACAGCACAAAGGAGAGATGAAAATAGGCTCGGTAAAATTACAGCTCCTACCCTCCTCGGAATCAGAATGGGCTCACACCACTAGGGATCTTATCAAAGGGGAGCAATTATTCCAAAAGAAGGCTCAGTTACTATTAAAGAACAACCAAATGGCAGCCCATAAAAGAAAGAAACAACCCTCCAACAAATGTTGGAGCAGAAGAAAGTTTATTGTTGAATATCAAGTTTTCCTTCATCTGTAGCCCTATGAGTAGAAAATTTGAGCCTAAACGAAGTGGGCCCCCTACTACTTTGGTCCTTACAAAATTGGGGATCACAATAGAGCCGTGACTTATGGATCAGATCAGTATATTAATTTAAAAATATAATTGATCCTCCAAGTATCTCACTACAAATATAAGTTTTGAAAGGATGATTCAGCCGGAGCTATCTACCTGACATCCCAACTAATGAGGAGGTTCAAGTTCAGTTGATAATCGCATGAGATCATAGGATCGTGATGCACCACCATCTATATACTACTACTCTTGATGGAGAGATATAAGACAATGCTGGACCATCAGACCATAGTGCACCTATTATAGATGCCATAAGGAAGCTTCAAGGAGAATTACAAATCAAAACCCAAAGTTCATGGAGCCACCTCAACCTTGAAGACAAGGCTATCCTGAACAGACCCTAGCTGAGTCGGGTCATAGTCGATTAAGTCGAGTCCTTTGATTAGGCATTATTGGCCAACCTAGACCTGACATTAGGTTGGTTAGGAGGATATTTGAGTCCATTGTAATAAATTAGCCCAAATCCTAGTAGGATTAGGATTGGGCTGAACTGGAGTTTGGTTAGGAGTCGAAGTTGTTTACGGGTTGGAGTTAACTAAGTCAAGCTTGTAACCAACCCAGTTGGCTACCCACTTTGATGAGAGGAAGAGCTCTATGTAGTTATGACTCTCTTAAGGGTTGATTTTGAGTTAAATTAGGAATTGGAGTCTTAGTTTACTTGGAATAGGAGTTGATTCTTAGAGTTGGAGTTGGAATTGCTAGAATTAGGAGTTACTTCTTAGAGTTAGAGTTAGAGTTGTTAAAAGTAGGAGTCTTGAGTAGGAGTCCTATTAGAAGTTAGGGTTTAGAAGCCCTATAAATAGCTTATATTCTCCCCTCTTTTTATCATCAATAGATCAATTATTTTTCAGCTCATGTAGTAGAAAACCAAGGAGGGAGGAACCCCTATAAAATTCTAATAAGGTCGATCTCCTATAGAGATCACCCCAGACTTAGAATCCGCAAGGGTTCTAACAACTTTATGATTAGATTCGATTGTGTCGAGAGATATGAGATATGTCATTATTGGATTTACTGTGTCAAGAGATAAATGACACTTCGTGGTTGGATTCGATCATGTTGGTAAATAGAGAATACTTCGGTAAGATTTTATCATATTAAAAGATATGAGATACTTGATAGTCGAATTTGACCATGTTAAGAGATACAAAATGCTTCATAATTGAATTCGGCCAGGTTGAGAGATACAAGAGAGTTTAGGGCCAAATCCAATTGTATTGAAAGATAGAGGATGCTTCATAGCCTAATTTAATAAAACAGCATAAGACACTTCAACGTGATTTGCTTGTCCCAATTGAAGCATTAATCTAGTCGTGTCACCCAATTGAAGCATTAATCTTAGCGTTAGCCATCATAACTTACTCTTAGTTACTTTGCTTATGGCATCAAATCTGACTTGATTTGATATCTAACATAATGATAGATGGCCTGATGCTAGATTTACTTGGCCAATTAAATGTTTCCCCATCGCCCATCAATCCAATCATCATTACCCTAATGCATGATCTCTTGGACCAATCAACGGACTTCCACTTCACCCATCAATTGAACCATCGAGCAAACAAAGTGTCATGTCATGGTCGTCAAACAAAAGGGGGTCCTGAAGCCTTTGTTTCCTTCTTATGCATACTTAAGAGTTTTGAACTCTCAAACTTATGGACCATGAGCATTTAGTTCCCCAAATCATCTACTTGAAGGTCCCAGATGACTTCGACCACCTTAGCCTCCTCTTCTTCTTCTTCAAGGTCGAACTGACCTTTGCTTCTTTTGCCCATCCCTCGGTCTCCGTTAGTGTCACTTCTCATTCTAATACGTTGGTATCATGTCAGGAATGCTGCTACTTTGAGTGCAACTTCTTCAGTTGGAGGAGTGGTGCAGTCCATATGATGTACTCCTTTGACTTTAATGCTAGAGTCAATGTTGAAAACTTTGATCGCCTTTGATCTTAGTTCATCATCCCACTAAGTTTGTGCTTGTAGCTACTCGACTTGGTGACAACCCTATTTATTGAATAACTATTTGTGTATATACACTGATACACTCGAAGTGGGGGGCTTTGTCAACCCCACTATTCTTTCTACGTTGGTCTTTCTTGAATAAGAGAGCTCACCTGCCCAAGTAGTGTCGAACTTATTGCATTACCTTGTGATGTTCGTTGAAGAGTGGATATCACTCTAACACTAACCACTTTTGATCTTTGATCTAAAGTGAGCACAATATAAAGGGTCCGCGAGCTCTGACAAAGTTAGAAGTAATATTTTATTTTTTTTATTTTTTTAAGAAGTTAGTGACTCCCTCAAAAGTTAACTAATCCCCCTTAAAACTGATTTGGCCTGAGAAAGAATTGATTTTTAAATTACCCAAGCATCCTGTTATATTATGTGGTCTTATTCAATTAAGTAAGATATATTATAGATATGATTGGATTCTGATTATGGTTATTAACCAATATAAAAGAAGTTCAATGAAAGTAGGATTCCTTAGGAGATGCCCTTGATCGGAGAAACTCTCCTAATTACTTATCCTAGACCCTCTGGTCTTGTCTATAAACCTTCTAGGGATATAATATGGGGAACAAAAAGATAATAAATGATTATGAGAATCACAGAACACATGACATAGTTGAGAGATTACAGATCTTCTCTCTATCTCCCTTTGTCATGTGTATCAATCAATTGAGAGATTACAGTTCCTCTCTCATATTCCTTTCTCATATTATTGTTTCCCTAATCCATCAATCATAGTGGTCTTGTGAAAGGATAGGAAGAGAGGAGAAGGTGAGTCTAGTTCTCTTTGCGGATTGATATTGCAGATCTTGGATCCAATGATAATGCGTTGACATATCAGATTAAGTTTTCCTGAATAGTAGCATTAAAAGGTACGCATCGTAATAATCCTTTTAGATCCATTTTTATTTGATTTCATATTCTAACATTAAAGTTTTTCCGTATTACAGATAGTATATTATAGATTTTATGTTAACAATTGGTAACAGAGCCATGGTTTTGAAATCAAATACTTTGGATCTATTTGTTAGCATCTTTTGTTCGATAAAAGATGTTAATCAATTTTTGTTTACGATGCATGAATGATTCATCGGTATTATTGATCTATTTTTCTATTCAATCTATCATATCGTTTCCTTGTAAATGATTTATAATTTTTATATTTGATCGATGAATTTATTATTTGTTGTCAACGTTATATGAGTGCGTTGATCACCTGTTTTATGCTACGAACATTGCATCAACGACATTCATAATGGCGGTGGTAGCGTGGCGGACAGGATATGCGAACGGAAGTGGGCGACACAGATCGTGACCTCGCGCGTCGGATGCGTGCATGCCGGTAGACGATGGCCAGAGAAGAAGAAGAAAAGAGAGTAGGGTTTTTCTTTTCTTCTTCTTAATAAAATTATAGTTTTGCCATTGAATCAAAAATTACAGTTTTACAATTAAATGTAAAATTATGATTTTACCATTTTATTCAAATTACAGTTTTACCATTCATCGAAATTAAAGTTTTACCCTTCGACTGAATAACAGTCTGTAATTCTTTTATATTATTATTATTATTTTTGGAATTATAGTTCTGTCATTATAAAATTAAAAATTTTTGGTTATTTTCTTAATTATAAAATTGATCAATATATAATCTAATAATATTTAATTATGATTATATTTTTGATTATTCAATGATTATATTTTATTTTTGATCAATTTTGATTTTAATCAATTTTGGTTTTAATCAATTTTGGTTGTAATCAATTTTGATTTTAATCAATTTTGATTAATGAGTTAATTGGATTGATGCTTAACTCAATTATGATCTTACCCAATTAAATAAGATTGACTGGTATAATAGTTTATTGATGATTTTCTCATATGATTCATTAATTGCATGTGGTAAAAAAAATCTAATTATTCTTCTTAGATATTTATTTGGTTATTCACATGTGTATGTTTTAGATTATGAAATAATATCTTTATTTCACATAAAGGTCTCTCATGAATTATGTATAATCATGATTACAATTATTATATAAGTTTTCTTTATACTGATCAATATTCAATAATTATTTTATTATTGAAATGCTTCAGTATAAATTAGATAATGAAACTTGTTGAATATTATTTATAATTCAACTCTTTAAGTTTTATCTGACCGATAGCTGCCAAAGTAGCCTGGGATGATAGACTTATGAGATGTGAATTATAATAAAGGTCTTATCATTTATAGGACATTTTAGATGGTATTTTATATTCTTGTATTGATCCAGTAGCCACCAAAGTGACCTGGACCAATAATTTATAAAATACAATATAGAATTGGTCTTAAATGATATAAAGAAAATAATATTCACAATGACACACATAATTAGAAGATTTAGATAATCCTAAATGAGAATCTAATTCAAATAATTATGTGATGGGGTAGGATGATACTATTTTGGATATCCTTGCAGTTTAGGATTGTATACCTAAAGGTAGCAATCCTATTCCATAAGGATGGTATCAGTCTTCCATAAATAATTTTGTGTAAATATTAGATATATCAATATTTCATCCAAAGGTGAAATAGAGATGATATAAATAGTTCAATATTTATTGAAAAACTAAAATCATTACATTATTACAGTGGTACTTCTTTTATTATATTCTTATAATGTCCCTATATCTTATCTAAAATAAATGGCTTGAGCATATGCAATTTGTATTGAGTGAGAAAAGGAACACAGACTTAATTATTGAAAGCTCTGTGGAATAAATATTTAATATAATTAATTAGGAAAGGTCTAAAAGACTCAATATTATGATAATTGCTAATAACATTTAGACCTCAATATAGTTTACAACTAGTGCATAAGAATATTTATAGATCAATTTAAATTTAATGATAAGTCATTAGTTGATACCTTAATAGAAGAATTGACTAAAAATGATAGTATTTAAGGAATTTAAGATTATGTCCTCAATAGCTCATAAAGCTGTAAGCTCAAAAACATTGAGCATGATTGTAATTGAGTCATTTCTCATAATTTATTTTTCTTCTTAGTTTGACTCATTTAAAATTTAATTAAAAATAAATAAAACTTAAATGAGTCAACTAGTATATGTGTACAGAAAGAATAAAAAAAAAAATTAAGATAGAAAAGATTCATAATATTTTGAGTACTTCTTAAGGAGTTTGTAATAATAAAGAAAATTGAGGTATAACCCACCTGAGTTTTTAAATACTATATAAATTCATAAAAGAAAAAAATTCTTCACAATAAAGTGCTACTTATGTAACAAGGAAAGTTATGTGTAGAAGAACTATAAGATTTGATTTGAAAGAAAATATGTAAGTCTAATCTTTGTATGGTTTAAATCAAATATTATAGAAATCATTTTCTAATACTTGGTCAATTGATTTTGATGCCTTAACAAATATTACCAAATAATAAAAATTTATTTTAATATATAAAAAATATATCTAAAAGAAAAAAAAAATATTCTCATTATAGGGAATTATCTTAAAGCGAAAGCGATAATAGTTTGTCTTTATCGCCTATGTCAAGAGATGATTCATTTGATGGATATGGAGGATATACTTACAATTCTGGGAATTTGAGTTCTTTACTTAGAACTGTTAGAATATTATTTATCTTTTGGTGATTGTAAACTAAGTATGATTTAATAAAAGTTAAATTTTGAATTCTGTATGATAGTTTATACATAATTAATATGAATCTTGAGTTTACAATGATTTCATATTAAAATGAAATAGAGTAAACTCCTTGAGATTATGTTTATATTTATGAGTCATTTTATGTTCTATCTTCTTAAAGAGAGATATTTTATCATCTTAAAGATAACATGTCGAGATATGATTATATATATATATCTAATTTATGCAAATTCTAAGACTATTGACACTCTTGAAGTGTACATAAATGAGGTCAAGAGTTGATTAGATAGAAAAGTCAAGATTACAATATCTAACATGTGTCGTAAATTTTAAGATATTTATAATGAACCCAATTATAATTCTAGTTCTTTTACTAGATACTTAGAAAAGTAGAGTATATGTATTAAGTATGATTTACCAGATATATCACAGCAGAATAAGATTGCTGAAAAATACTCGTATTCTTATAGATATGAGTAGGAGCATGATGGATTATTCTTTGTATCCAAATCAATATGAGAAGAAGCTTTAAGGACAATTATGTATATCTCAAATATGGTTCCTAGTAAGTAAATTCCATCAACTTCTTTTGAGTTATGGATTGATAAGAAATCCAACTTAAGATATTTTGGGATTGTCCTGTAGAGATAAGTATCTTCAATTCACATAAAAAAAATTAAAATTAATAACCATTTTGGATTTTTATAGTTTATCCAAAAAGTTCAAATGGGTAGATTTCTTATTATCCTAATCATAGTACAGAGATAATTAAATCTGGTAATGTAACGATTCCTATAAAATAGCGAATCCGTAGGAGTGAAGATCTTGAAATTTAATTTTTAATATAGAGGATATATAATTTGATACTCCTTTATTATTTGAGAAATTATTGTTATTCAAATCATTAAATAATTTGATAATTGAGAACAACAAAATAACATTACTAAACTCTCACATTATATTGATATCACTTTTAATGGTCTTGTAGAATAACCATAATTGACAGTTTTGATAATATCTCAAAGGGAAAGAAATTCTGTCATTTATGATTATCATGTGGTATATTTACAAGAATTATATTATAATATAGGAATCAAATGAATCCTTCATCCCTTATTATTTTCACAAGTTATGAAAGGTAACGATTCTGAAAGGAAAATATAATGCAATGAAAGAAGAGTTAAAATCAATAACTAGAATGGTGTCTGATGAATTCATCGAATTGTCCAGTAACTATAAAAGTTTGTTACATAAATGTAACTTAAGGACAATGTCGAATGATATAATGGTCAGACTTGTGGTTAAAGGTTTTACTCATAAAGAATGCATTGACTATAATGAGACATTTAGTTTTAAATAGACTTATTAAGAATCGTTATGATATTGATGACTCATTATGAGTATGAGTTACACCATAAGGATGTGAAAATAAGTTTTCTGATTAAAGATCTAGCTTTATATGAGTTACTCTGAATGATTCATAGAAGAAATATAAATTTTGGTATGCAAATTTAAGAATCTATTTATGACCTAAAACAAGCTTCTAACAATATAAAGTTTCGTTTGATATCATTAATTTCTTCAAATTTAAGAAAAAATACTATTGATCGGAATTTATATCTGAAAATCAGTGGGAGCAAGTTTATTATTTGCATTACCAATAATATTCTCGATTTATTATACTAAATCATGAAATTTCTCATCAAGAATTTAAGATGGTTGATATGAATGATACATCTTGTGTTATTAGCATTGAGATATTCGGTTATAGATCTTAATGATTGTTAAGACTGTTTCAGAAATGATATATTGACCAAGTCTTGGAAAAATTTAATATACAGCCTTGTTCAGCAAGTTACAGAAAAAAAAAACTTTTAGTCAAAACAGGTGCTTTAAAATGACTTGAAAAGAATCAGATAGAGGAAATATTCTTTATATATGCACGTTCGGAAGTCTATGCTCAACCAATGACAGTACAGATATTAGTTTTGCAATTAATATATTGGGTAGATATTCAAGTTACCCAGAAATAAAAATATTAAAAAACTGTAAAAGAAAGGTAATAAGATATTTGGAAGGGATAATTCTCTGCTCACATGTATGAAATTATATTAGCTTGAAAGTATGGTAATTTTTAAGTGTTGATTTTATAAATTATCTCAATAATAGGAAGTACACCTTACGACTTATACCTATATCAATCAGAGGGATAATTTATTATTATATTATTAGTAATAAAAGTTGATTTTGTGATATGCTTTGAGGTCACTAATCAAATTTATGACTACAAAATTTTATCTTAGAACTTGGTATGGTCAGACTCAATTTATAGGTCGCTGAGGATATTTTATAACATATCGCAGCAATTTTCTTCTCTAAGAATGGCAAGTGCTATAGCATCTCTATACATTATGGTATAAAGTACTTAATGATTAGAGAAAAAGAGTCCAAAAACATCTAATGTCAATTAATTACCAGAGTTTCAATGTATTGATTGCTGATCCATTCACTTTGGACTTTCAACCTGAAGTGTTTTTAAAAGAATATGTTCTTGTAATTGGGTTTGTGAGCAACTCATAAAAGATGTGGTGATGCATGTTTGAGTGGACACTATAATTGGTATTTTGTTTACGTACTTAAAGTTATCTGTTTCTACTATCCTGTTCATAGTTATGTATGTACATATTATGGTTGAATATGATAACAGGATTGTCTTGATAAGACAAATTACATGGGTCATTTTGGACTGCATTAGGAAAGGCTAATTATGTTATGGTATATAGAAGGAAGTATGATATTTCTGTTATACAACCGCTATAACTCACATTGTTAGTCAGACTTAATGTAGTATTATTATATTTATTGGACTTATTGGCCTATTTTAAAATTTACGCGCGTATAAATAATTTTTAAATTTTTAGAATCCAATTATATAAATTTATTTTAAAATAAATATTATTTATTTATTTTGATTTTGAATACTCTTTGTATCTTATAAAATTAATGGGCCAAGTGGGAGACTATTAGATTATGTAGCACTATTTAATTAAGTAAGAAATATTATGGATATGATTGGATTCTGATTATGATTATTAGTCAATAGAAAAGAAGTCCAATTAAAGTAGGATTTCTTAGGAGATGCCCTTGACGGGAGGAACTCTCCTAATTACATATTCTAAACTCTCTGCTCTCGCCTATAAATAGACAAGACCTCCTAGGGATACAATATGGGGGAAAAGAAAAAATAATAAGTGATTTTGAGAATCATAGAACACTTGACATAGTTGAGAGATTACAGATCTTCTCTCTATCTCCCTTTGTCATTTACAAGGAAACGATATGATAGATTGAATAGAAAAATAGATCAATAAAATAAGATTGAATAAAATTACAGTTTTGCCATTGAATCAAAAATTACAGTTTTGCTATTAAATATAAAATTACGATTTTATCATTTTGCTCAAATTACAGGTTTACCATTCATCGAATTACAGTTTTACCCTTCGACTGAATAACAGTTTATAATTCTTTTATATTATTTTTTTTAGAATTACAGTTCTATCATTATAAAATAAAAAATTTTGGTTATTTTCTCAATTGTAAAATTGATCAATATATAATCTAATAAGATTTAATTATGATTATATTTTTTATTATTCAATGATTAGATTTTATTTTTGATCAATTTTGATTTTAATCAATTTTTGATTGATGAGTTAATTGGATTGATGCTTAACTCAATTATGAGCTTACCTAATTAAATAAGATTGACTGGTATAATAGTTCATTGATGGTTTTCTCATATGATTCATTAATTGCATGTGGTAAATAAAATCCAATTATTGTTCTTGGATATTTATTTGGTTATTCACATGTGTATGTTTGAGATGGTAAAGTAATATCTTTCTTTTACATAAAGGTCTTTCATGATTTATATATTACATTGCTTATAGTTATTATATAAGTTTTCTCTATGCTGATCAATGTTCAATAATTATTTTGTTATTATTTTATTATTGAACTGCTTTAGTATATATTAGATAATGAAACTTGTTGAATATTATTTATAATTCAACTCTCTAAGTTTTATCTAACTGATAGCTGCTAAAGTAGCTTGGGATGATAGACGTAGCTTGGGATGATAGACTTAGAGATGTGAATTATAATAAAGGTATTATCATTTATAGGACATTTTAGACACTATTTTATATTCTTGTATTGATCCTATAGCCACCAAAGTGACATGGACCAATAATTTATAAAATACAATATAGAATTGGTCTTAAATGATATAAAGAAAATAATATTCACAATGGCGCACATAATTAGAAGATTTAGATAATTCTAAAGGAGAATCTATTTCAAATAATTATGTGATGGGGTAGGATGATATTGTTTTGGATATTCTTATAGTTTATGATTGTATACCCAAAGGTAGCAACCTTATTCTACAAGGATGATATTAGTCTTCCATAAATAATTTTGTGTGAATACTAGATATATCAATATTTCACCCAAAGGTGAAATAGAGATGATATCAATAGTTCAACAAGTATTGAAAAACTCAAAGCATTACATTATTACAGTGGTACTTCCTTTATTATATTCTTATAATGTCCTTATATCTTATTTGGAATAAATGGCTTGAGCATATGCAGTTTGTATTGAGTAAGTTAGACCTTGATCAAATTAATTGAAAAGGAACACAAACTTAATTATTGAAAGCTTTGTGGAATAAATATTTGATATAATTGATTGGGAAAGGTCTAAAAGACTTAATATTATGATAATTGCTAATAACATTTAGACTTCAATATAGTTTACAACTAGTGCATAAGAATATTTATAGATCAATTTAAATTTAATGATAAGTCATTAGTTGACACCTTTAATAGAAGAATTGACTAAAAATGATAGTATTTTAGGAATTTAAGATTATGTCCTCAATATAGCTGATAAAGCTGTAAGCTCAAGAACATTGAGCATGATTGTAATTGAGTCATTTCTCATAATTTATTTTTCTTCTTAGTTTGACTCATTTAAAATTTAATTAAAAATAAATAAAACTTAAATGAGTCAACTAGTATATGTGTACTAGAAGAATAAAAAAAAAATTAAGATAGAAAAGACTCATAATATTTTGAGTACTTCTTAAGGAGTTGGTAATAATAAAAGAAAATTGAGGCATAACCCACCTGAGTTTATAAATACCATATAAACTCATAAAAGAAAAAAATTCTTCACAATAAAGTGCTACTTGTAACAAGGAAAGTTATGTGAAGAATAACTATAAGATTTGGTTTGAAAGAAAATGTGTAAGTCTAATCTTTGTATGGTTCAAATCAAATATTATAGAAATCATTTTCTAATACTTGATCAATTGATTTTGATGCCTTAACAAATATTACCAAATAATAGAAATTTATTTTAATATATAAAAATATATATCTAAAAGAAAATAAAATATTCATCATTATAGGGAATTATCTTAAAGCGAAAGCAATAATAGTTTGTATTTATCGCTTATGTCAAGAGATGATTCATTTGATGGATATGGAGGATATACTTATAATTCTGGGAATTTGAGTTCTTTACTTAGAACTGTTAGAATATTATTTCTCTTTTGGTGATTGTAAACTTAGTATGATTCAATAAAAGTTAAATTTTGAATTCTGTATGATAGTTTATACAGAATTAATATGAATCTTGAGTTTACGATGATCTCATATTAAAATGAAATAGAGTAAACTCCTTGAGATTATGTTTATATTTATAAGTCATTTTATGTTGTATCTTATTAAAGAGAGATATTTTATCATCTTAAAGATAACATGTCGAGATATGATTATATATATATCTAATTTATGTAAATTCTAAGACTATTGACACTCTTGAAGTGTATATAAATGAGGTCAAGAGTTGATTAGATAAAAAGGTCAAGATTATCATATCTAACATGGGTGATAAATTTTAAGGTATTTATAATGAACCCAATTATAATTCTAGTTTTTTTACTAGATGCTTGGAAAAGTAAGGTATATGTATTTAGTTTTAAATAAACTCATTAAGAATCGTTATAAAAAAATTAAAATTAATAACCATTTTGGATATTTTATAGTTTATCCAAAAAATTCAAATGGGTACATTTTTTATTATCCTAATCATATTACAGAGATAATTAAATCTGGTTATGTAAAGATTCTTATAAAATAGCGAATCAGTGGGAGTGAAAATCTCAAAATTTAATTTTTGATATAGAGGATATATAAATTGATACTCCTTTATTATTCGAGAAATTATTGTTATTCAAATCATTAAATGATTTGATAATTGAGAACAACAAAATAACATTACTAAACTCTCACATTATGTTGATATCACTTTTAATGGTTTTGTAGAATAACCATAATTGGCAGTTTTGAGAATATCTCAAAGGGAAAGGAATTCTGTCATTTATGATTATTATGTGGTATATCTACAAGAATTCTATTATAATATAGGAATCAAATGAATCCCTCATCCCTTATTATTTTCACAATTCATGAAAGGCAACGATTCTGAAAAGGAAAATATAATGCAATGAAAGAAGATTTAAAATCAATAACTAATGGTGTTTGATGAATTCATCGAATTGTCCAATAACTATAAAAGTTTGTTACATAAATATAATTTAAGGATAATGTCGAATGATATAATGGTCAGACTTATGGTTAAAGGTTTTACTCATAAAGAATGCATTGATTATAATGAGACATTTAGTTTTAAATAAACTCATTAAGAATCGTTATGACATTGATGACTCATTATGAGTATGAGTTATACCATAAGGATGTGAAAATAAGTTTTCTGATTAAAGATCTAGTTTTATATGTGTTACTCTGAATGATTCGTAGAAGAAATATAAAATTTGGTATACAAATTTAAGAATCTATTTATGACCTAAAACAAGTTTCTAACAATGATATATAAAGTTTCATTTGATATCATTGATTTCTTCAAATTTAAGAAAAATACCGTTGATCGGTATTTATATCTAAAAATCAGTAGGAGCAAGTTTATTATTTGCATTACCAATAATATTCTTGATTTATTATACTAAATCATGAAATTTATCATCAAGAATTTAAGATGGTTGATATGAATTAGACATCTTATGTTATTAGCATTGAGATATTCAGTTATAGATCTTAATGATTGTTAAGACTATCTCAGAAATGATATATTGACCAAGTCTTGAAAAAATTTAATATACAACCTTGTTCAGCAAATCACAAAAAAAAAACATTTAGTCAAAATATGTGCTTTAAAATGACTTGAAAAGAATCAGATAGAGGAAATATTCTTTATATATGCACGTTTGGAAGTCTATGCTCAATCAATGACAGTATAGATATTAGTTTTGTAGTTAATATATTGAGTAGATATTCAAGTTACCCAAAAATAAAAATATTAAAGAACTGCAAAAGAAAGGTAATAAGATATTTGGAAGGGACAATTCTCTGCTCACATGTATGAAATTATATGAGCTTGAAAGTATGATAATTTTCAAATGCTGATTTTATAAATTACCTCAATAACAAGAAGTACACCTTACGGTTTATACCTATATCAATCAGAGGGATAATTTATTATTATATTATTAACAATAAAAGTTGATTTTGTGGTATGCTTTGAGGCCACTAATCAAATTTATGACTGTGAAATCTTATCTCAGAACTTGATATTGTCAGACTCAATTGTCAGGTCGCTAAGGATATTTTATAACATATCGCAGTAATTTTCTTCTCTAAGAATGGCAAGTGCTATAACATCCCTATACATTATAGTATAAAGTACTTGATGATTAGAGAAAAAGAGTCCAGAAACATCTAATGTCCATTAATTACCAGAGTTCCACTGTATTGATTATCGATCCATTCACTTTGGACTTTCAACCTGAAGTGTTTTTAAAAGAACATGTTCTTGTAATTGGGTTTGTGAGCAACCCATAAAAGATATGGTAATGCATATTTGAGTGGACACTATAATTGACATTTTGTTTCTATACCTAAAGGTATATGTTTCTACTATCCGGTTCACAGTTATGCATGTACATATTATGGTTGAATATGATAACAGGATTGTCTTGACAAGATAAATTACATGAGTCATTTTAAACTGCATTAGGAAAGGCTAATTATGTTGTGGTATGTAGAAGGAAGTATGATATTTATGTTATACAACCGCTATGACTCGCATTGTTAGTCAGACTTAATGTAGTATTATTATATTTATTGGACTTATTGGCCTATTTTAAAATTCACCCACATATAAATAATTTTTAAATTTTCAGAATCCAATTATGTAAATTTATTTTCAAGTAAATATTATTTATTTATTTTGATTTTGAATACTTTTTGTATCTTATAAAATTAATGGGCTAAGTGCGAGACTGCTAGATTATGTGATATTATTTAATTAAGTAAGATATATTATGGATATGATTTGATTCTGATTATGGTTATTAGCCAATAGAAAGGAAGTCCAATTAAAGTAGAATTCCTTAGGAGATGACTTTGATGGGAGGAACTCTCTTAATTACTTATCCTAGATTCTCTGCTCTTGCCTATAAATAGACAAGACCTCCTAGAGATACAATATGGGAAAAAAAAAGATGATAAGTGATTATGAGAATCAAAGAACACCTGACATAGTTGAGAGATTACAAATCTTCTCTCTATCTCCCTTTGTCATATGTAATTTTCAAGAGTGTCTCAATCTTGATATCACTCTAACCCTAACCATGTTGTAGTCTTCCTTTTGATCTAAAGTGAGCATAATATAAAGTGGCCGCCAGCTCTGAGTTAGAAGGAATATTTTATTTTTCTTATTTCTTTAAGAAGTTAATGGGCCCCTCAAAAGTTAACTAAGCCCCCTTAAAGCTGATTTGGCCTGAGAAGGAATTAATTTTTAAATTACCCAAGTGTGTCCAACTCAATTGCTATCACCAAGATGAGCATTAGTTGGCTTGTAGATACTAAGCTAAGTTCCACACCTGGGGTTGGCAATTAGGACTTCAATCATCTTGATTTCATGTTGTTTTGGCTTTTGTTGTATGCAGTCTTTGGTTCTGTAGACATGGACTTCTCTGTAGCCCACCTTCATGTGACCAAAAAGAGAGGAAAGGTCCTAAGGCGAAAGACCCTCCAAGCCTTTCGTAACTAAGGCTGGTCCAAGAATCGCCTATCCATTGCCAAGGATATTCCATGCCCAAGGATATATAATGTGAGGTGGCAATGGTGGGAATATGTCCACCTGGTTGAATCTCATATTTTAAGTAAAATTTATTGATGAACTAATGTGTTATTGAAATGAATGATATATAAAATATTTCGACAAAGAACAAAGAACTCGAATGAACAGCTAGAGAATCAATCATCATATCAGATGATCACTAAGCTAGCAAATTGGATACAGAGTTGAGGTATGTTTGATGTACCAAAGATCAAACATTATACTAGAGGATAAAACAATGTGCTAGAATATTTGATAATATTTTAAAAATGTTGTGATGATGTGCTAAAAGCTTTGATAATGTGTTAGATGAGCAATTGATGAGATAAGATCTTTGACAACATTATCTTGAGTCAGTATTAGGTTAAAAAAGAGCCCAATTGTCATGAAAGCTAGCAATAACCTTGGGCTTGAAGTCAAGCTAGAATTAAGCATGTTAGAAGGCCAAACATGTGACTTAAATTGCTAGAGGCTGGTGAGTGGTGGTACCACCTGAGTAGTAGGTAAGCATTGTTTATGTTTTATTAATACTTTCAATAGTAGTATCATGTATGCTAGTGGTATTATCACCCAAGGCAATAGTAGTATCACTAAACTCTAGTTTTATAGTTCTATGTCAAAGATTATAATGATAGTACTATTCGAATATTAAAATCATAAAATTTTGACTTTATTTTTAAAATCTTTTGGATTTATAAATATCTCATTCAAGCTTGGCTAATGGAGTGTCCAATCCTTAAGTTTGCAATTGTTGTAGCTCTCTTCTTGAGCCTTATTGGAGTCTTCTCTATCCTATTGAGTTAAGCTAGAGTTTTAAGTGGTAGAGGGTGAGAGTTGTCTTATAAAAGATTGAGTTGTAAAAGTTATCTCCTAAGCCTATAAAAAGAAAAAATTATAACAAGAATAGTTGATCTTCACATGTTCAAAGAAAATTATTACTACAAGTCGATGGCGAATGGACATAGGTTGAGAAGGCCTATTTTTCCTTCTATTTTTTGTTTATGATTGATTACTTGCTTATTATCATTCATTATACTTATTCATGTTTAATACTTAGTTAATCATATTTTTAATACATATTTTTCTTAATCAAAATTTAAATTAGGTTAAAATTTGCTATAGCACTAATTACCCTCTCTAATATCATTAAGATCCAAACAATCCAACTATAAAATAAGCAAAAATAGAAGTAGCAAGTTGAAGGAGGAGTGTCAGTCTCTAATAGGGGAAGCATAATGTCCCCTCCTCCATCTACACAAGTCAAATTATTATGGAAAGCCATATCATCATGACATAAGGCCTCATAAGTTTTATGGGACTCTTTTATGTCATGGCTGAGGAATCAGCACGACTTGGTTCTGTTTATATTCGCAAGCTTATCAGAATTGGTCAGGAAGAGGCGAGAAAGCTCGAGAGTGGTTCATCGAGCTCTGGGTATGCATCTTGGGATGCTTCTGCTTAGAGGTGTGCCTCAGGGTGTAGTTGCTCGATGGCTCCCACAGGGTTTGGTACGAAGGCCTAATCGGGGTGGGGTATGCCCGACGTGGCCTCTCCGATGATCAAGTTAACGATGTAGAGTTTTAAGTATATGTTTTCTATGTGAGATATGGAGAGCCCCCTACTATTGTTTACTTGGGTGTCTTTATACTATCTATGGTATGTCACAGACAAAAATATAAATAAGGTACTTGATATAATACTTATTTTTGTCCGTGTCCTTTGGTTTTTGTACATTCTTTGTACAGTAAGTAGTGGACTTGCAGTAGACTTGTCAGCCCTAGTTTGGCTAGCTTTTGTGGTCGATTTCAGCTTTTAAATGAGAGTTATGTCATGCAGGCACTTACAGGGACTTCGGTCTGTAATGGACCATTATCCTTTATGTGTAATCGTTTAGAACTTGTAAAGTTCATAGTTGTAATTTGCATTAGCTATATAAAGTGTTTGCTAAAGCTGTTGCTTATGGATCCCATGGGAAGTGCTTCCTCTAACCCGATTTTTCTTTTGTAAATTCTAAGAACCATAGGAGGTTTCAAGGAGGTTGGCCTTTACGGATGAACTCGCAAGAGTGCTATATGACTTAGGCAAAACCAACTAGGTCCATGATATTTTGGTATCAAAACGGGACAAGCACACGTAGAAACACTTGTCATACAAACATGGGGGACCTAGCTGGGCTATGTAGAGGGTAGCTAGCACGTGCAACAATTTGGGGGGAAACAGATATTGAGATGTAGGGAAAAGAGTCGTTCAAAGAGTAGGTATCTAGGTTTGGCATTCAGAGGAATGGTTAACCCTTTACGCGAGAGGCACCACAAGGACAAACAAGCTAAGAAGAATATGTAGTGCACAAAGGTTGGGATGGCTAAGTTCGAGCTACGGCTCGATATTGGCAACCAAACTTGAAGGTGCTTAAGGCAAACAAGATGCTTAGTAAAAGATGAGACCGTGTAAAGTGGGATATGTTGCTCAACAATCGAAAGAGTTATATGAAGCTTACAGAGGTGAGGAGAATTGCTAACTCGAAGAATTTAGTACTCATACAAGGGCTTGTATGCAGATGATTGAGTATTCGTGGCCATCCCAAGGTGATTGGAACTCGATGACATGGAGTATCAGAACTTTCTCTTCAGCATGGAAAGGATACGTCCATAGGAGGTTGAAATATGCAATAAGTTTAGCACGTTACTAGACCTTAAAGAGTGCAGTGAGAACTGTATTGGTAAAGAGTCATAATCTAGCAAGTATATTTACGGGGGCAAAATAAGGCACAAGTTGTTCAACAATAGTCTAAAGGGGATAGTGGTTTCCGAAACTTCTAGTGGGAAGAATGCAAAGAGAAAAATTACTTTAACAGGACAGATATCCAGGAGGAATAGTTCCTGGTTCTCTAGAGGAAAAATCATGTGTAGTGGACCGCACATATTGAGGAAGAGTACCTCAAGACAATATCTCCACAAAGCTCAACGGATCGAGTGAGCAACGAGGAGTCGTTGCATGATCTCGAATGAAGTAATGTATTGGTGGATGCATTGTGAGATCAAGTGAGGGAGTGACCATGGCAATATCATACGAAGGCACACTTAGAGTTGATGTGGAAATTGAACTCAATGGAGGGCTAACCCGTGGAATGGTGGTCATGAGGGCCACCATCAACTCAATGGAAATCAAGATGCGGAGCAACTTGGGTAGCACTTGGTGAAGTATCCAAGCCGCATGAAAGGAGTCGATATAGAAGATGAAAATATGGAGCGAAAAAATGGAGCTTTCCTTGGACATTGGTCAAGGATATGAGATCTTGTAGAGGCAATAGTGGGATTATGTCATTCCATGGGTTCTTTATGCTGATGGGGCAGACTTATTTTGCATGATGCCAAAGATGAAGGGGGCTTTGAGACACATACACCTTATCTCAAAGAAGCAATTAACAGAGGAACTAAGGTGATTCAAATTGTAGAGGAGAAGTTGGAATCAGAATACCTTAGCATGGGGAAAGAGGACATAGGGGCGGGTACTCTTGAAGAATATGTCATAGTACTACTATTCAAGTTGTCATGAAGGAAGTGGTGCATAATGGAGATTATGCTGGTAGAGGATAGAGGCCCAAGATCCAGACAATGGTACACTAATCTTAGCGAAGTATGGAGACTTCAAAGGCTACTAGGCGATGGACTGTCCTAGAGCGATACTTTATCCAGGAGTAACTCGAGAATGGGTGGGCGAAGGTGAAGTGCCAAATGCAATTGGAGGTGGAGGAGGCCCTATGAACTGTTGGCAGAGGCCATACAGGGAGAGATTGTAGCCCGAGTTCATCATATATTAATTTGAATGCAATGAAGATGTCACCAGGAGGTGATATGGTGCAGCGAATCATAGTGGAATAGTTCGTGGCAATACAACATGCGCGGAAATATCCCGTGAGGGACGCGATCATACAGAGGTATGATCAGGATCTACTGGGAGCTCCACTTCAATGAACAATACAATGGAAAGAAGGGCTATAGATTCAAGAAGTGAATGTCATGGTATATGGGGGTTGTGTATCAAATCTTACATAGGATGAAAGCCTTGGTTATTAGTGTATGAGGGCTGTGTAGCACCGAGGGAGAATTCTGAATGCAACTACCAGAGTGACCTATGGAGGAGACTTGATCATATAGAGATATGATTAGAGCAATCGGAGAGTTGGACTACTCCAGTGCTTATATTTGCTTAAGGGAGCCTGGCAAGTCAGAGGATAAGACTGAGTAAGCGAACGTTGCTACTAAGGAAGCTAAGGAGAACATAATCGGTGCGAGCCCTATAACAAGATAGTGGAGAACATGTATGGGGGTTACAGTTTATCTTTCCAATGACCAAGGGAAGCTGCTTATAGAATATAGAGGGGTTGAAGCAGGTAGTCGAAAGAGGCGAAGAAGCGACAATGAATCCAGAGGAGCTTAGCTACCCAAAGTAAAGCGTCGATTAGAAAGAAAATAGACTCGGAGGAGTGCTATAGTACCGCAGAGACAGATCTAATGTTTGTGAAAAAAGGGACATAGATGCAAGACAAAGGATAGTAGGGCCATGGGCTAGTAGTGCCATTGTACCATAAAGGTGGGACTTATGTGGAGTCACTGATTCCTTATTCTTATGGAAGGAGAGTGTTAGTCTTGAAAGGGGCCGAGGAGGTAGAGAATGTAGAGGTAAACTCTAACTACCAAGATAGGACCGAAGGGCAGAGGCCAAGGAACTTCATAAGACTAATGTCGATAGGCTTCTCATTAAGATAGCCAAAACTGAGGGATTTTAGGTTAATGCAAGAATGCTCGACCAAGAAAGAAGTAGGCAGTATATGTTGCTATACCTTTTCTGCTCAGAGGAGTAGGCGACAAAGATGATGGAGACGACGATACAGTCCCAAAGTCGGCCAGAACTATCAAGGACTTACTCTAAGTTAGGGGACTCCAAGTTGCTGGCAGAGGCCACACAGGGAGAGATCGTAGCTCGAGTTCATCACATATGAATTTGAATTCAATGAAGATGTCACCAGGAGGTGACATGGTGCAGCGGATCGTGATGAAATAGTTCGCGGTAATACAACACATACAGAGATGTCCGATAAGGGATGTGATCATGCAGAGGTATGATCATGAGCTATTGGGAGCTCCACTTTAATAAACAATACAACAGAAAGAAGAGTTATGGATTGAAGGAGTGAATGTCATGGTACCGCAGTGATGGATCTTCCGTATGTATACATCAAACCTTGCATAGGATGAAAGCCTTGATTATCAGCATATTGGGGCCGTGTACCACTGAGGGAGAATTCTGAGTGTAAGTAACAAAGTGTCCCATGGAGGGAACTTGATCATATAGAGGTATAATCGGAGTGACTGGAGAGTTGGGCTACTTCAGTGCTTATATTCACTTAACGGAGCCCGACAAGTCAGAGGACAAGGCCGAGTAAGTGAACGTTGCTATCAAGGAAGCTAAGGAGAACAGAATCAACGTGAGCCCTATAACAAGATAGTAAAGGCAATGCATGAGAGTTACAGTCTATCTTTCCAACGGCCAAGGGAAGCTGCCTAGATAACA
This sequence comes from Ensete glaucum, assembly GCA_021527575.1. Taxonomy (NCBI): domain Eukaryota; kingdom Viridiplantae; phylum Streptophyta; class Magnoliopsida; order Zingiberales; family Musaceae; genus Ensete; species Ensete glaucum. Next base: position 41,816,020 of record CM038551.1, on the reverse strand, counting down.
TAGAGGTGTTGAAGCATGTGGTTGCAAGGGGCAAGGAAGCAATGACGAGTCCATAAGAGCTTAGCTACCCAAAAGCAAAGTGTCATTTAAAAAGGAGATGGACTCGAATGAGTACCACAGCGCCGTAGAGGTAGATTTACCATTCACGAAGAAAGGGACGCAGATACAATGCAATAGATGGTAGAGACATAGACTGGCGATGCCATGGTACCACAGAGGTGAGACTTCCATGGAGTCATCGATCATTTGCTCTCATGAAGAGAAAGCATTGGTCATAAAAGGGATAGAAGAGGTGGAGAATGCAGAGGCAAACTCCAAGTACCAAGACAGGCCTGAAGGGTAGAGGCCAAGGAACTTCATAAGACCAGTGTCGATGGGCTTCTCATCAAGAGAGTTGAAAGTGAGGGACTTCGGATTCATGCAGGAGTACTCGACCAAGAAAGAAGTAGGCAATACGTGTTGTTGTACCTTTTCTACTCAAAGGAGTAGGCAATAAAGATGATGGAGAAGACGATACAATCCCAAAGGCGACCAAAACTATTAAAAACTTACTCCAAGTTAGGGTACTCTAAGTTTTTGCTCTTTTCGGGCAAAACTTTCTGCATTCCGGAAGTTCGATGACAGTGGGAAGGTGAATTATAATAGCTAACTCAATGCAAGGAATGCAAACACTTCAAGTGCTTTAGAAGTGTGAGCAAAGAGGAGGTAAAATGCTAGTAACCAGTTGGATGCATGAAGTATAACCTCGAGGAGGTGGGCAAAATTAAGTAACCTTTGCCTTCTTAACTCAAGAGAGTAGGCGAAACCAAGTACCCCTGTTCTCATACCTCGAGGAGGCAGGCGAAATCAAGTAACCTTTGTCTTCTCAATTCAAAAGAAAACCTTGATTCTCTTATTTATTCAGTAGAGGAGCTCTACACAAGTTCAATGACCCTTTGAGGAAAGCTTATGGAAGATAATAATTATCAAACCATCACCATTGGTGATCAGTACTACTAAGAGTAGACTGGCTATTTTATTTCCCAATAGAATACTAATCGACAGCGGGAGTGATATCAACCTACTTGGAAGTGACAACTAAAGTTGAAGAAGGATCAAAGAGTGAATCTTGTAGAGGAAGAACCTCAAAAACTTTAAAATTTATAAAGTGATATTCGATAAAGCTCCAACAAGCATCCATCCAGTTTATGCAACATAAAACTATTGCAATACTAGCGCATAACAAGGAAGGTCTTTTTCTTCACCAAAAGGATCCATAGAAATCAACAAGGATTAGCACAGCTCAGCCAACCCCACACAAGAGGCAATTATTGATTAGTTGAAGTAGCCTTATAGATCAGAGTTCTACTACTTGACAACAGTAGTAGAGAGCAGCTGGGAGCTAAGGGGCATATTGCAGCCAAAGCATAAGATTGAAAATTTAGCAAAAGGTAAGGAGATGAAGCATCTATAACGACTTCGACGAGAACGTCGAAGGAATAAGTGGGGGAGAATGTCACGGGCAAAAATATAAACAAGGTGTTTGATGTAATGCTCATGTTTGTCCTTATCCTTCAACTTTTGTATATTTTTTGTATAGCAAGTAGTGGACTTGCAGTAGGCTTGACAACCCTAACTTGGTTAGCTTTTATGGTCGGTTTCGGCTTGTAAATGAGAATTGTGTCATATAGGCACTTGTGGGGATTTCAGTCTGTAATGGACTATTATCTTTTGTGTGCATTCATTCAGAACTTGTAAAGTCTATAGTTATAATTTGTATTGGCTATATAAAGTCTTTACTAAAGTTGTTGCTTGTGGATCCCGTTGGAAGTACTTCATCTAACCTGTTTTCTCTTTTGTAGGTCCTAAGGGACTGTAAGATGTTTCAGGGAGGCTGACCTTTGCAGACAAACTCGCAAGGGTGCTACACGACTTAGGCAAAATCAGCTAAGTCTGTGACAGATAAGAAGGATCTATATGAGGTTGTTTAATGTGTGCGAGTGCTAGAATAGTGTCATGTACTACCGTGCTCCTCGGGTGAGGATTAAACTAGCGATCTGTCTATTGATGTCGACTATTACACCCGTTGTCTCAAGATCCGTACGAGGTGGTTTAATATGTGTAGGCACTGGAACAGTGTCGTGTGCCTCCGTGCTTCTTAGGTGAGGGGTGAACCAACGATCTATCTGCTGATGTCAACTATTGCGCCCGTTGCCTCATCATGCTTCTTGAGCGATGGGCCGAAGCAATGCTCGTTCTCGAGACAATGGTCCGGGCTGAGTTGGATGTATCAACTTGACATTATGGAGGTGACATGATAGTCTTGTTAGATGGGCTAGAATATGCCCTATCAATAAGTACCATTAAAACCCTTGAGATAGTCGCACTACCTGTCACAAATCTCAGTCTTTAAGGTTTGACCAATAAGATAAGATAAATTTTCATATGTAAGCATGTGGCTAACTAGCAAGAGCCATGTAATGCCCTTTATAAATGAATTGAAACTTGAGAGTGAACTATTAACCCTATGAGATTTCACTACAAGTGATATAGTGAAATCAAGGGATTATGAAGCCCACCATTACCAAGGAGATGTATTTGGATGGTACATAGTTGCTCGTCATTAATGCCCATAAAAAAAGGAGCTAGTAATGTTGAATCTCAGATTTTGATGATGAAATTATGAACTTATATGTTTTCAAGATAAGTAACATATGAAAGACTTCGATCACGGATATGAACTATCACAGGGCAAATTATCAAAGCAAGAGAATCAAATGTTCGACTAGCGAAGTATCATATTATAGATTGGATGTCGGGCTGGCATTGGTCAACATGCCAAATGATGGGCTTCGTACCATGAGTTCGGGCATTGGGCCTAAAAGATTAAGTATTGTGTCAGAAAATCGAATGTTGTAGGAAGTCAACATACCAATGGGTCGAGTGATACGTCGAAGGAAAGGATGATGTGCCGAAGGTTCGGACGAAGTGCTAAATGATCAGATGATATATCGAAATACTAGATAACATGCTAATTGCTTCATGATTACTAGATATATGATTGAGTGATTAAATCTTGATCATGGTTGTTTAGAGTCGAATTAGGCTGGTATTGGGTTGAAACCATGCCAACTTGATTCGATGCTCATTGGGCTTGAACCAGGGCTGAATTAAGCCTGATAAAAGGCCAATTCAGTGTTCTAGAAATGACTTGGCCAGTGGTACTGCCAATTCTAGGCGGTGGTATTACCCATAGTGCTAAAAAGCATAGTTTGTGCTTTTTCGGGCTTTCCCGCAATGGTACCGTCACCTACCGGTGATGGTACCACCTAGTCCAACGGTAGTACTATCAGAGTTGAGATTCCTAGGCTCTATTCGGTGGTAGTACTATCGAGTGTTGATGGTGATAATGCTAGCACATCGAAAAATCGAAGATTTAAAATTTTAGCTCCAATTTTAAAGCCATTAAGGATTTACAAATACCTCACCCATTCTTGCTTGATTAAGCATGAATAAGGGGTAAAAAAAGGTTGGAAAAAAAAAGAAAGAATCCTTGAGGATAATGCATTGTAAACTCTTGAGTCTCTTCCTCCTTGAATTCATCGGTTATTCTAAGGAGGTGTAAGGTCTTATGTGAAAGAGTTTGTAAAAGTTCTCTCATAAGTGTGTAAAAGGAGAAAGAGTTGTAAGAGTAGTTGATTTTCACCTATTGGAAAGAAGATCGATAATGAAAGCAGGTGGCCTCGAGATAAGAGGAATCGGGAGTAGACGTAGGTCAGGACAACTGAACCACTATAAATCAGTTTATATTTCCTCCTTGTTTTTTCTTATCATTTGCTTACTAATTTACTTTACTTACTCATTCTACTCATACTTTAAAGTTCAATAGATTTATGATTCATATTATTGTTTGAATGATTTAAAATAGGATTTTATTCGAAAAGCAATAATTCACCTCCTCCCCCTCCCCACACCACCACCCCTCCCTCTTAGTGCTATTACAATCCTAACAGTTGTCCCCCACCCAACCTCCCCTCCCCTTCCTTCTCCTCTCTTAGTGCTATTATGATCATAACAGTTGATTTCAGAGAAGTTCTCTTAGTTGAATTAGCACCCAAGTGAGTCTTAATGACTTTTTCTAACAATCACGAGGGTCACTCTATCATTCATCTTCCTATGTTCAATGAGACATATTACACTAACTAGAAACATGAATGATAATTTTCTTAATTTACATAAATTTTGAATTGTGGAACATCATAAAAAATGATTTTAAAAAATCTTCCAATCTAATGAATGATTGAAATAATTTTGAAAAGATTTTTTTTTTAATGCTAAAGCTATGAATATTTTGTTTTATACTTTGGATAAAAATGAGTTTAATTATGTTTCTATGTGTGACACTGCACATGAAATTTGGCACACACTAGAAGTTACTCATGAAGGCATAAGTAGAGTAAAAGAGTCAAAAATTAATCTCTTGGTACACAGTTATGAACTGTTTAAAATGAAACCAAGCAAAACCATTAATGACATGTACACCTATTTTATGGATGTTATTAATGGTTTAAAAGCTCTTAGTAAATACTATACTAACCTTAAATTAGTAAATAAAATTTTAAAATCTCTTCTAAAATATTGGGATCCAAAATTACAACAATTCAAGAGGCAAATGACTCAAACAATTTTACTTTTTAAGAACTCATAAAGTCTTTAATAACCTATTAAATAACTTGTAAATTATATGACTAACAAGAGGTAAACATTCTAAAAAATATGAAGGATATTGCATTGACCAAAGAAGTTTCCTTGAGAAAAAACTCAAATGATGATGATAATGACATTACACTTCTAACGAGAAGACTTAAAAAATTCATGAAAATGAACAAAAAGTATAAGAATAAATTGAATCTAAAAAAGATATTATAATATATTATGAATGCAAGAAGCTAGGGCACTTTAAAAATGAGTATCTAAAATTGAAGAAGAAGTTATCAACTCAAAAGAAAAAGAAGACATTCAAGACAACTTGGGATTGATGACAGATAGAGCTGTTAGCATTATTGTAACAACTAGTACCAGAATAGTTAGATTTTTGAGGAAAATCTTCAACATCTAACCCCTCTATCCCTCTCTTCTTTTGTATAAATATATATCAATGAGTGAATAAAAGAATGCACACTTTATTTCATTCAACTCTTCCTCTCATTTCTATCATGGTATCAGAGCCGCTTGCCTAGAGCAAGCTCTCTTTTCACTGTCAAACGACAGTAAGTTTTCACCATTTCCAGCTACGTGCAGAAGCTGCAATCGACTCCTACCTATCTGCAGTCACGGCACTTTCGCCTCCTCTATTGACGGAACCACTGGACAACTTCTCACAGCGAGCGCTTCATCCACTGCTTACCACTGCCTTTTCTCCATCGCGCCACCATCCACTCCAACCACATCTGTGAAAGCTGGAGACTCATTCCTCTGGCAAACCTTTGACCACAACAAACCCTCCTCGGCCGTTGCCTTTTCTCCACCGCGCCACCTCCCCCCGCTTGCAGCCATCTTCAACCAGATCCATTGCGCTACTCCCCACATCTTTGCTCAATCTCTACAGTCAGCACATCCCTACCAATCGCTGCTACTCCTCTCCGCCGGCTCTTGAACTTTCTCATTTCTATCGCTGCCATCAAACTTCTGCTCCCCTACAGCCAGCCAACCCTCAGCAATCAAAGTAACGGAATGCTCCAGTTCTCTCCTTCCTTCTTTCACAATAGCGTCGACCCCTCGCTTGCTCACTATAGTATTGAACCCACAAGCCTATGTGGGGATCTTCTTCCACCAGTTCTGTAGCAACTGCTGCTCCTCTCTACTAGCCACCTTTGCCTCAGCCGAGCGGTCGCCTGTTGCCACCTACCACTGCCGAACTTGCAACTGCCGCCGCGAGCAAGCCACGCCATCCAATCCCCTCAGCCGCTGGCTCTTCCCTTTCAGAGGCTCCTTCTATAAGAAGTCTCCCATGACAACTACACAACAGAACCCATTAGCACTGTTACTACAGTGAGACACAAGTTGGCAGAACCAGCCAAAAAAAAAAGCAAAAAAAATAAAAAAGAAGAAGAGAACAGGCTTCCCTGGTCCTAATACAGCAAAAGTTATTCCTACTATCTGCTGCAATGATCAGTTCAATAATCCAACCATCCACGCAGTCCGATCCAAAAGTAATCGGTATTCCTTTCCTCTACAATGTCTTCATTGACTACGTCTCCCATTTCTATCAGTGTTATTACAGGAAGCACCAGTACCTCTCAAAGTACGAGACTGATTTCCATCAATGTTGCCATCATCATCCCCTTCAAATTATCCAAAGAGAACTATGCTTCATGGCGTGCTCAGTTCACTAATCTTCTCTTTGGATATGATTTGTTAGGATATGTTGATGGATCCTTCAGTTGTCTACTAGCAATGATTGATATCCCGGGAACAACAAGTCAAGCACCGAATCCAGAGCACAAACTATGGCTATGACAGGATCGTCTTATTCTTCAAGCGATTCAAGCCTCAAGTGCTGGTTCCATAGCACCACTTATATCTTCATGTGCTACTGCTGCCCAAGCTTGGTGCAAGCTACAAACTACCTTAGCAAATCGCTTGCGCACTAGCATGCTTAGCCTTCTCTCCAGACTTATGAACATAAAATAAAAAGAAAGTACCATCGCTGATTACCTCCAAACTATCAAGGTAATCATTGATGACTTAGTCTTAATAGGCCATTATCTCAGTGATGATGAAGTGATGATGAAGTTATCATCCACACCCTCAATGGTCATGGGGCTAAGTACAAAGAATTAGTAGTAGCAATCCGGGCATGTGACTCCCCACTATCATTTGAAGAGCTATACGATAAGTTGACTGATTATGAGACTTATCTAAAGCGCGAAGATAGGGCAACAACATAACCTATCACTGCCCAAGTAAGTCAAAAATTCAAACGGAAAAACAATCAGTACTATAGTATCCAACCATCTTGGCATCCTGCTCCCATGCCAGGCGGTAGCAGCATCCCTCACCATGAGCCCTGGTGTCCTGCTCCCATACCTCAAGGTAGTAACAATAATTATCAATAGCCTTGACGTCCTGATCCTATGCCTCAACACCGAATAGTCTGCCAGTTGTGTGATAAGGTTGGTCACTCCCCCAAGGTCTCTTGATCTCATCCTCGACCTCTGGCTACCATGCCCCAGGCACATCTCACTGCTGCTCCACCTTCTGATCAACACTCTTGGGTTATGGACTCTGGTACCTCTCATCACATCACTTCGGATCTTCAGAACTTGTCCTTTTCCAATAGCTATGGTGGTACTGATGACATCATCATTGGTGATGGTAAGCAACTTCCTATTACTCATACTAGTTCTACAATGTTTAATTTGCATTATCTTAACTTTACACTCGGTGATGTGTTGTGCACTCCTCATATCAAACGGAATCTCATCTCTGTCTCTCAATTCTGTAAATAAAATAATACCTCTATTGAATTTTTTCCTGACTACTTTCTTGTCAAGGATCTGAACACGGGGGCATTATTAGTTCATGGCCAGAGTAAAGATAACATCTACTAGTGGCCATCCACCTCTCAACCTACTGCCTATTCTTCTGTTGCCGCTTTCACGGATGTGTGGCATCATCGTCTCGGTCACCCTTCTTCCTCTACTCTACAAATGTTTCTATCCCGTTATGCTCTTCCATCGTTTAAAGCTAGTCATATTGTTACTCATTGTAATGCATGTCTTAGTAATAAAAGTCATCGACTGCCATTTGCTCATTTTTCTATTTCTTGCACACATCCATTTGAAGTTCTATATACTAATGTTTGGGGCCCTGCACCAAGTATTTCTTTTGACAAATATAGATTTTATGTTATCTTTACTGATTATTTTATCAAATATACTTGGATTTATCCTCTTCAACATAAGTCTGAGTTCTCCATAATCTTCCTTACTTTCAAAAAAATGGTAGAAAATGTCTTTCAGTCCTTTATTAAAATAATTTATTCTGACGGTGGGGGTGAATACCAAACACTAACATCACACTTGTTAGTCTATGGTATTCAGCATCTCAAATCTCCTCTATACACTCCTTAGCTAGTTGGTTTTGCCGAACGCAAATATCGGCATATAGTTGAAACTGGTCTCACACTTCTTCATCATGCTTCCATGCCAACTACCTTCTGGTCTGCAGTTTTTCAGATTGTCATCTATTTGATAAATCGCATGCCTACTCATGTCCTCCATAATCAATCACCATTTGAAAAGTTGTTTCATCGATCCCCAAATCTTCAAAAACTTAGAGTTTTTGGTTGTGTCTGCTATCCTTGGCTATGTCCTTACGCATCAAATAAACTAGTCCCATGGTCAAAGCCTTGTATATTCATTAGTTACTCTCTTGAACATAATGCTTATCAATGCTATGATCCTTCAACTCATAAGGTCTTTGTGTCTCATCATGTTATCTTTATGGAGTCTCTTTCTATTTCACCAACACATCTATTACTGTATCAACCACTCCGATGAATATGCATCAGTGGCATATGCCATGATCCATTGAACCTCCACACAAATCACCCACTCCAACTCATGAGTGGAGTACCTCTCCAATACAACATCTCACTCCCTCTTTTCATTCTCCCTCTTCTGCTACCATAGACATCCAATCGTCGGACACTCAACAAGTAGCATTTCCCTCGCCTCAGCCTACGACCACTACTGTTCCACAGTCCAACTCACCCTGTTCTACTACTTCACCCACACTCATTTCACTATTATCTCCTAAACCACTTGGACATCCAATGACAACACGCTCTAAAAGTAGTATTTTCAAGCCACGTCAGGTTCTTGATCTCAATACGGTTGTGACTCCCTCTGTTGAGACCTGTGAACCTACCACGGTCACTCAAACCCAAAAGTCCCCTCATTAGTGTCAAGCTATACCTGACGAATATGACGCCCTACTTCATAAGTCTACTTGGACACTTGTTCTATTTTATTCCGCATAAAATGTCATCGAGTGTAAGTGGGTTTTTCGAGTTAAGCAGAACCCTGATGGGTCCATTGCCAAGTACAAGGCCCACTTAGTGGCCAAAAGCTTCCATCAACGTCCTGGTGTTAATTTTATAGAGACATTCAGTCATGTTGTTAAGTCCACAATAATCCAACTAATTTAAGTTTAGCTATTTCAAAAGGATGGCAAATGCAATAACTTGATGTGAACAATGCATTCTTATAAGGATCATTAATTGACGAGGTCATTATGGAGCAACCTCCTGGTTTTCTTCATCCTTAGTATCCGAAACATATCTGCAAACTCCATAAGGCTATTTATGGTCTTCAGCAAGCTCCAAGAGCCCGGTACAACGAACTTAGCTCATTTTTTATGTTCGTCGGCTTCTCTAACTCTAAGTTTGATACCTCCTTATTTCTCCGTCAACAACTTAGCAGTACAATATATCTTCTAGTATATGTTGATGATATTATTGTGATAGGTAGTAATTCTATGGAGGTCACAATGTTCATTAATCAGTTGGCTGTCAGATTTTTCCTCGAAGATCTCGGTCCCTTGAATTATTTTTTGGGTGTGGAAGCAACGTCTACATCTTCGAGACTCTTCCTCTCTCAATGGAAGTACACTCAGGACTTATTAGTAAAGACAAACATGAAGGATGCAAATATTGTTTCGACTCCTCTCTCCACTGGTGAATTGCATAATATCGGCAAGTGATTGGCTCCTTACAATATTTAGCTCTCACTTGCCCAGATATCTCATTTGTAGTTAACAAGCTATCAGAATTTATGCATAGACCATCTGCCACATATTGGTCAGCTGTCAAATGAGTATTTTGATATCTTAAAGGTACTCTTGACTATGGCATCGTTCTCTACAAAAACTCTTCACTTCAACTTCATGCTTATACTAACGCTGAATGGGCTGGGAACTTTGAAGATAGAACATCAATATCTTGGTATATTATATTTTTCGGAGCCAATCCAATCAATTGAAGTTCCAAGAAACAAAAGACAGTTGCTCGGTCATCTACTGAAGCTAAGTATCACTCAATTGCAACTGCAGCTACTGAACTTAACTGGGTAACGAATCTGCTCAAAGAGCTTGACATCTGCTCCTCTGCTACTCCTACAATATACTGTGATAATGTCGGGGCTACCTACTTATGTGCCAATCCGGTGTTTCACTCTCGTATTAAACATACAACAATTGACTTCCACTTTGTACGAGATTAAGTGATGAATCATCAACTATGTGTCTCTTATATTCACACAATAGATCAACTAGCGGACTCCCTTACGAAGCTACTCTCCCGCAAGTTATTTTCACTTCATCGGTCCAAGATCAGCATTATTGGCAGGAGCGCGATCTTGCGGGGGCATGATGATAGATAGAGTTGTTAGCATTGTTGTAACAACTAGTACTAGAATAGTTAGATTGTTGAGGGAAATCCTTAACATCTAATCCCTCTATCCCTCTCTTCTTTTATATAAATAGACATCAGTGAGTGAATAAAAGAATGCATACTTCATTTCATTCAACTCTTCCTCTCACTTCTATCAGGGATGAATCAAGCGTCTCATAAGATGAAAAGCAAATCAATAAAGAAGAAGTGGCAAACTACAAACTGATGGTTTTTAATGATAGGGTATGTGATGACTCTTCTGAAATGTTCTTATCTTATGATGCATTTCATGATTTGTTTGATGAAAAAGGTTAATAAGAAATATAAATTACTAAAACAAAAGGATCATATATCTCTCTCTAATAAATTTAATAAATTAAAAAATAAGCATGATAATTGTATTAAATGTGAAGAGTTGTTATTACAACAAGCCTTCAAAAAATTTACAATAGGTAACAAATGGGATCTTATGAGTAAAAATGCTCATTTAGTAGATGATTTGAAACATAACTCATTAAGCATTAGTGAATTGTATGACAAGAGATATAATATTAAATTTGAGTCTAATGATATACCACATAAGAATAAATCTACGATTGCCTTAAGAGGTAATAATATTTATGGTATTGATCTTGATGATTTTTATGATAAAACTTGTTTTTAGATTTTAAATGATGATGCATGACTTTAGCATAAGAGATTAAGATATATAAATACAAAATTAATCTCACAAATTGGAACTAAAGAATTTAAGTTATTCTATATCCATATTGTTTTCGATGAATTTCCGAAGGTAAAAAAAATAATTTTGATTATGATTTTATATTTGATTAAATTTTTTAGAAAGAATCATGATCTTTCACTTGACTTCTTGATATTCCTGACTTAAGATCTATCTCATATGAATCATGATATTTTACTAATTATTCTCCTATAACTCTTTTGGTATTTATTAAGAAAGAGATTTATTCAAATAAATTATGATCTTGACTTCTCGATGTTTAACTTGAGATTTATTTTATATGAATGAAGATCTTTTACTTTTTATTCTCCTACAACTCTTTTTGTTATTTATTAAGAAGGATATTTATTCAAACAAATCTTGACTTCTCGATATTTTACTTGAGATTTATTACTATTTATTCTCCTATAGTTTTTATTTCCTTTAACTAAAGAAGAGATTCATCTTATTAATCATTATCCTGATTTCAAATACATGAATGATATAAGATTGATGTTATATGACATTTTTATAATAATATCCTTCATTGGCGTATTAATATAAATGAAGAAGTAGCATCATGATGAAATAATATCATTCTTTTTCTTTTTGGTAATAACAAAGGAAGAGAGAAAAGTAATGGCTTACTCATTTTTTTCTCTTTTTATTGATGACAAAGGAGAACAAGTAATAATTATTTTTTAACGACGTAGCACTCATATATATATATATATATATATATATATATATATATATATATATATATATATATATATATATATATTCTACCATGATGACATCAACTTATTTGAGATATATGGATGTGATGTGAAATTATGTATATGATTCTTGAAATAATAACTACAAAAATTGATATGATTTTTTTATTAAAGTTGTTTTTACTTGAATTCAAAGAATTGAAATGTTATCGTATTTTGTTGAAAATTTAAAGTTTATTATGATATACAGACAATGAGAGTTTAGTTAAAACTAAATCATCAATTAGTTATTATCATCAAAAAGGGGAAGATTGTTGATTCTTGAATTTTGATGATGAAATAAATTAATAAAATTATGAACTAATATGTTTTTAAGATAAATGACACAGTAAAGACTTCCATCATAAACATGAACTATCATAGGGTAAATTGTCGAAGTAGGAGAATCAGACATTGGGTCAACAAAGTATTATGTCAGAAGTTGGATGTTGGGCCGGAGGATTGGTCGACGTACCAAATGATGGACTTCATGCCATGAGTTTAGGCATTGGGCCTGAAGGATTGGTATTGCACCAAAAGATCGGATGTTACGATAAGTCAACATATCGATAGATCAGACGATATGTCGAAGGAAAGGATGCTGCTACGGAGGTTCAAACGAAATGCTGGATGATTAGATGACATGCCGAAATACTAAAAAACATGCTGATTACTTTATGATTATGTTGGATATGTGATTGAATGATTAATTCTTGATAGGTCGTTTAGAGTCAAATTAAGCTGATATCGGGTGGAAACCATGCTAACTTGATTCGGGGCCCATTGGCCTGAATCTGGACTAAATTGGGCTTGATTATGAAAATAACATGGGTGTTAGGATCAATTGGCACTAAGAGCGGGTGGGGTTGAATTAGTGAATGAAAACTCGGTTTAAAGAAAACTTCGTTCAAAATAAAACCGATATCAGAAGCGTTTCGTTTAAGTAGAGTAAGCGAACAATTTAACTTATAGAACGATGCTAAGATTCTTACTTAATGAAAACTCAAGTATAAACATGCAAATCCAAATAAGATTCAAGATAAGAGACACTCATAGATTTATAGTGGTTCAACCTTAACTTAGCCTACATCCACTTCTAGGTCCTCTTCTCCGAGGTCCATCGGTGTCCACTATCAATCTTCTTTGGGTGAAGATCAAACCCTTACACTTTCCACTCTTATTTTCACAAGCTTAGGAGAGGAACCTTACAAACTCACAAGGGAGGTTTACAAGTTTTACAATTCTTTCTTCTCTCCCTTACCCCTTTTTGTTTCTTACAATTTTCGCGTATAATTTATCATAAAATTTCTAGCCCAAAATTATTGTGTGAAATGTAAGAAAACTTAGAATACTTATAGGCCCCAATTGGCTTCAGGATTTGGAGCTAGAATTAAAACACACTCGAAAAAATCAGGTACGAGCGGTACAATCATTAGCATTAGCAGTGCCACCACCGAAAGCACCTTGAAAACAGGGTACGCATGGTACAATCATTGCTTGCTGCCCAAAAACCTAGGCAGCGATGGTATAACCATCGTTCACCGATGGTACAACCACTGCTCACCGACAATACAACTACCAAAATTTTTGAAAATGTAATTCCCTTCACTTTTTCAATCCCGACTTGTATCTCATATTGACTAATTTTCAAGTCAACCAATTGAGCTCAATCTGAGCTCAATCCACTCTCCATAGTGGACCTGCTTAACCTCACTTGAGTTAATTTGGATTCCTTCCAAATCTAACTCAAACAGGAGTCAACCTTAATGGTACTAACTATGACTTAATTAATTACAATCAACATTACCAAAAAATCCAATTCAAGACCTTCCTAACTCCTAGCAAACTTTTCGGCTACCCCCGACAATCTTCTCACGAGTCCCAGTCTTCTTCTGGCAAACTCTTTTGCGCCATCCTGGCAAGCTCCCGACACATTCCAAGCGAGTTTCCAACCACATCGCCCTCACTCCGGCCTGATACCTGGATTAACTTTGGCCAAACCTCTGATTATAATTTTCTCTCTATCATAATTAATCCTACATCAATCACCTTTATTAATATCGATATAGTCCATGCACATCTACTGTTTTCCTTACCTTCTTCTTACTTCTTACAAGTATGATGTTTATGAGCAAATCTGGTTATTAGACCGAGACCTGATAGAAGTATGATCGTTGATGTGGGTAAAATCCTAATGAATCCATTGATATGTCTAAGTCAACGTTGAGGCGATGCTAATCCATAGTTCGATCAATATCGGGCACATATCACTGAATTATCTAGCAAGACGTTGATGAGTTGAATTTTCTAGTCTTTAAGCAAGGCAAGTCATATATGAAGTGGATGAGTTGGGGACCATGATTTTGTCATTATAGGTGACCGAATGAAGTTTTGTCAGTAGAGGACATTTGGAGCAAGTCTTTATCGGTCAATCTGATCATATAGAAGGTATCGTAATAGAGCACCTTAGCATCTACCAAGAGTCACTTTACCCTTAAAAAGGTTTAGAATCATAACTAAAGACGATTAGGGGGCTGTCGTGATCCTACACGTTTGGCCTCCTCATTAGAAATTAGCTTTGGATCCGCGTTCAGTCTATGCCTCTTGGTCGAGGCTCCTCTCGTTTAGCATAGGACTTTAGGAAGTGCTGCTCTATCTTTTGCCCAAAACCAGTCCATCAACTATAATGTCAACTTGATGCATGAATACCAGTCACTGGTTAGATCATCTTAGTCCTTTATCTGCACAACTAGTAGCTCCGTTGGAAATGCTAGAGTAGGTAAAGGATCTGCTAATAACATCTGTTTGGTTGAAAAAGAAAAATTACTCATCTCTATCCGTCATAATGCATAAGCCAAAACCTTTCGTGTAAGCAAAAGTTCGTCTAAGAAATCGAAAAAAGCATGATTGCTTTAATTTTGTTAGATTCTCAGAAACAAGCATGTTGATTCATTCGCTACAGGTCTTGCCCCTTCTTGGACAAGCCAACAAACTTGATCCAAGTTCATATGCCTTTAGGTCAGTCAATAAAAATAAAATTATCTTTCGAGACCCCATTTCGAGATTTAGAATGTTGACTCGAGCACTAAGCTTGACTTTCTGACCACAAGCGTGGGCAACGCATTCACCTTTCAAAGATTTGGTTGCTTCCAAACACCAAAAGTCAAGAGGTCAAGAATGATGGGAGAGATGCTGCCACTGCTAGGGTTCAATAGACAGACAATCATGCATTTGATGAGCCTGTTGACATCCAAATACGTCAGCATAACCACAAGAACTCGGGAAGCTGAGCTTGTGCTTGACGTGGAGTGTGTCCTCATTTTCTCAAAATGATTTTACCAATCTTGTAGTCTTCTTCAATAGCACAACAAGATTTCAAACTTGATCTATTGCATAACACGGTTGGGTAGAGTCAAGTACATAACCTAGATTTCAAACTTCATCTGTTGAATGACTGGGCTTGTTTCTTCTCACTAGGGGAGTGAAACAATTCGGTTTACCGCGAAGGGTTTGATATGAGAGTGACAGGAAACACAAGCCCACAGAACTCTTGTGATGCTGAGCTTGTATTTGGTATGGTGGTTTTATCTCTTTTTCCTATTGGGCGGAAGCAAAATGATTAAAAATTGTATCCAATGTGGATTGATTGATACTGTATTCTTCAATACCAAGTGCCTCCCTGAGAGATACAGAATTACACAATTAGGAAGGGTAAGCACAAAAGAATAATACTTCATTTAGGAGCCACTGGATACCTGTTGTGCTCTATGTGTCCAAATATGTCAGCAAGAGATGAGCCTTCACCATATGGCAACTGAAAATTTCACATACTGGTTTAGCAGAAAGAAAAGGATGAATTGACCTTCAAAAAAATAACATATAAACATCAAGGCCGCTGGAGATGGCTTGGAACTTCCGTTATCTTAAACATGAGCAATCCTTATTTTATGAACATGATTTGTTGGCTAAAAGCAAATAAAATATACTCAAGAAGGCTTCCAAAGTATGAAAAGATTTTCTAGTTTTTCTGATTCTAGTTCTGGCATTTCTTCAACAAAAGGAACAATATAATTCGTCTTGATGAAACATGAGATGATTACTGTATTTACAGAAACAGTGGAACAATCAAACAAACATTTAGAAACAAGAACCATGATACCAAGAGCGTCATTATTTGCTATTATGGTCCTTTCATCAACTTTTTAAATAGATACCTTACAAACTGATTTGGCCTTCCTTGCTTTTTATGGAATTCATTATTTAATACAGAAACAAGTTTTACCTCATAATATCTTATTTGAACTCCTGATAACGTTCCAAGTAAATTGTAGTGCAGGTTCTTAATTAATGTATTAAAATAGGAATGCAAAGTAGTCACAAACAATTTACCTGGTATCTAATGCTCAAGCCATTGGATCCATGAAATGTAGAACCAGGAAATGAAGAGAGAATAAATGAATCAATTAACAATAGCTTTTGTTTGGCTAGCCACCACTCAGAAAATATTCTCAATGGTATACCACCTGTTCACGAGAGAGAAAAACAACACAACAAAAAGACCACGAACATAATCTTGTTAGTCTTTAAAGCAACAGAAGTCAAAAAATGAAAACACACTAGAAGATTTTACAACAATGTCACTTAGATGTTCAAAGAACAATCATTATTAAATAGTTCAATGGAGTCCAAGCAGCATCTTTATCACAATTGTTACAAGCAGAGCATTTAAATGAATAGCATCAAAATCAACAGAATTGATCCAAGTTTTACATGAAGTTGGAAATCATAAATTTTATATATTAAAAGACCGAGAGGGTTAAAGATGAAAATTTATTATAAGAAAATCAATGATCTCTATTATACTTGAAACCAACATTCAATAGATTCAGTGGGTTTCATGCCGCTTTATCCTGACAACACAAATTATTCTTCAAATTCTAGAGCAGAAGTATGCCAATCAGTTGAAGTTTATACATAGATCACAAAGAGGTTTAAATTAAGGGCAAATATTTGCATATCCAATCAAATAGCTAATTATATCCTTTTTTACTTCTAACTCAATATGCACCTGCAATTTGTATTTGCTTTGTATGTACATGTGAACCCTATGAAAGAAACTAGTTCTGATATCTAGAAATTTCAAATTCTTTTATTATATGTTTGATAGAACAGATTTACAAAGCCCTACCATTAAATTTTTCTAGTAAGAGGAGATAGAGGATTCAACCAGGGTTCACCGTACCGAGCTATACCACCTGTTATGGGTGGTACCTACTGATTCGACAAGGGACCAATACGTAGACCGCCCTATACCGGCGGTATCATTATATGGCCCCGTATCGAGCGATAGATGTTTGTTCCAATCAATAACGATTGGATTTCGACCGTTACCAATCAAGGTCTGAGATTCCCCTATTTCAAATGGTCAATTTGACTGCTTGAACCATAGGAAAGGATTTTTAAACCTTTTTCTCTCCCCTCTATCAACCCATTTTACTCTCTCAATCTCTTAAACTCTTTCTTACTCACATCTCTCTCTCATTCTTATATTTTCACTATTCTAAACTCAAAAAAGCTACAATTTATGGATTGAATCAAATTTGCGAGGCTAATTTGGGAGGATTAAGAGGAAAAAAACTCTTTATTAAGAGATATGTATTCTCTTTCTAGATTTTTATTGATTTACGAGATGATTAAGCCAAATACTGTGGTTAATGACTTAATGTCTAATGTGTTGTTTGATATGCTTTTGATGGTTAAATAGTGTTAATTAGGGAGTAATTAAGGCTTTTAATGTTGTGATTAGTGTGTCTAATACTATTTTTTCAAAATTAATCACTTAATTAATCAAATCTTTATATTTCATGCATATTAATATGATTTATATGGTTGTGATGGTATAATAGGTTTAATTAAGTTTTTTAATGTTGTGGTTAGTGGTTTTAATCATGATTTAATCAAAATTTAATTAATATTGGGTCAATTCAACATCTTTAATACCTATTAGGGTGTTTGACATGTTTATAACAATGAAAGAGGACTAATTAGAGATTAATTAACTATGTCAATGCTATGATTAGTGTATTTAATTAAGATGATATCGAAATTTGACCTTGTTATTTATACTAATTCATTATGTACTTAATTATATAATGATTCATTATTTAATTAAGAATACTATACAATTAAGATATAAGATAATACTATTTACTTTTGATATAAGATGATATCGAAAGCAATGATTCATTATTTAATTAAGAATACTATATAATTAAGGATACATTATGTATAATTGTACCTTATTATTTTAAATTAGGGCAAAAATCGTAATTTGTTTATTTGATTCAATTTTGATAGGTTCATGGCACCAACAGAATAGGCCCATGATAACGCCTGAGATCATGCCCGAAAGATAGATAGGAACCGTCATCATTGGCAACGCATTTATTGTGACTACATCGGCAAGGTGGAGGAATCATCCGAGTGAAGATGCATTTGGCCGACGGGTATCTCGATGTTGCAAAATGCAAGAAGGCTCTAACTGAGGTTTGTAAGTTATTTCAAGACAAGTTGCAACAAGCAAGGGGAGATACAATAAAAAGAAGACAAGAATTAAGGAAGAACACTATAGGGCTATGCAAGAACTGATTTATGACGAATGTGGGTCACGATGATGATATCAACCCAAATCTCAAAGCTAGTATCCGTGCATCACCGATGCATTGGTACATGTATGAGAAAGCAATGGGACATCGACAACCAAACTCAATGGGAGCTTGGTAATGGTAGTGGGTCCACTCCATAAGAAATCCAGAGGTCGGCCAACATGAGGTAGCCAACTGCCCCTCCTTAGTTAATCTAGATTGGTAGCATGAGGCAAGGTGAAATCCGTGGTTCTATGAGAGGACTTGGTAGGAAGTTAGTACCAGTTATTATTGATATTGATCCGCAAGTCTATCCTCTACAAATAGCAAAGAGATATAGATTAACGATACATATACAAAAGAAAAGAAATGGGATATTAGGAAAACAATTACAAAATGGTTCAACTTCCACAGGATAAATGCAAACATAGCCTAAGGTTCATATCATTAAAGCATGGTCTCATCTATTCAAAAGTCTGGCATGGGGATCCAACCTCCAACATCGAAAGAGATCCATTATTTAGATGAGGTGGCAAAATTGAAGGATTAGAAAAAATCTTTCAAGAGGCACTTAGACAAATATGGGGTGACACTTTGACAGTTGGACAAGGCCAATAGGAATGAATATGATAAATTTTCTTGTGTATTGCAACAAACGAGTGATTTTTTATAAACCAATTAATGCTTCCGACAAGATTTAAGATGCATACAATATTAAAAACCTAATGGACACTGTATTAGAGGAGACCAAACCACAGTACATTGTCTAGATAGTCAACGACAATAAAGCCAATTTCAAGAAGGTCGGTTTATAATTGATGGAAAAAAGGATAACATTGTTTTGGACTCCATATGAAGCTCATTGCATGGATCTAATCAAAAGGATATTGGTAAGTTACCATCAATCAGCAAATGTGTAGTTTAAGCATAATTAATCACGAGTTTATATGATATCATCATTTGGGACCACTCTTTGATGCAAAAGTATATAAACGACAAGGTTCTCTGTTTCGATCTATATCGCTCAGTACGGGGGATATGTACCAGTCTGATAGTATATTGATACACGGATCACCCGCTACTGAGCGGTACCATCGAAATTGGCGTCTCCTCGCGCGGGAACGAGCCGACGACTATCTTCTAGTACGGGAATGAGGCAATGAGGCGACGCCTCGTCTCCCCGCACAGGGACGAGGCGATGCCTCGTCTTCTAGCGAGAGAACGAGGCGACACCTCGTCTCCTCACGTGGGAATGAGGTGGCTCCTTGTTCTCCCACAGGGAGACGAGGTGTCTTCTCCCAAAAAGCGAGGCAACGTCTCATCTGTTTTTAGTTTTAATATATATTATATTATATTATATTATATTATATCGTATCGAGCGATATATATTGTATGTACTGCTCGATACCAGGTATTATACCGTACCAAGATAAACTCAATATACCGGTACGGACCGATATGGCGAACCTTGATAAACGGTGAGATACTTAGACCTGGAGTCATTAGGTTTGCTACAAATTTCATTGGCTTAAAGTTAATACAGCAAAGAGTAAGGGCCTCAAGGCAATGGTCAGGAATGGTCTGATTATAGGTATTCCAGACCGAGTGATGAAAAAAAGATGAAAAAGACTTCTCTTTTATAGATTTTGAGATACTATGCATAATAGGGAGTGAAACCACTTTACGTTGTTCTTAGTAGGGTCGATATGGACAAGCATCCTCAAATACCTTATCTTAGACATACATTAATTTAAAGCAAGAGAGGAGATCAAGAAAACATTCAAAAATGATTTTAAGGTTGAGCAATACATATAAATCACTGATCGTAGAATTAAAGTTCATGAGGACCAAGATATCCATACTGTAGGTAAATTCATATTTAATGTAATTTAATTCATAATTTTAATATTTAAAAATTCTTACTAATGAAGTTATTTGTCTTGCAACGTATTATTTAAATCCGAACTTTCAATTTTGGTATAGTCTTAGAATGTGATCAAATCTATGGTTTAATATTTTGTACCGATGGATGGTCCGTATACTGATACGGACCAGTAAGACAAACCTTAGATTCAACTATAGTTTGATATTTTGGATACTTGACCTAAATTAGTTCCTGGCTGGACCAGTATATGTCTGGGCTAGTATAATGATACACAGTAAGCTAGCACCCACTACACTCAATACATAGCCTGTGTATCACCTGCAAGACCTATACCACGATGATATAAGCACTTTAACATATAATTTTTAATATTTTTTCAGTATTCTTTTAGAATTTTTCTGAAATTCAATATGTACTGGTGTATCAACACTGTACAAACCAGAACAGTACAAGTTCTTGTATCAATTCAAGCCATGACCAATACAATACCAATAGAAATGTGAACTTTGATTTATATACGAACAGTGATTCGAAGTCTTGGGTATCAGACCATGACTGGTCCATTACAAGTTCCTTCACATTGGCATATTGGATTGGGCCAACCCGACCCAGCAAATTGTCTTAGGGTTATTTCTGACATTTTTCTCATACATGTAAAATTTATAATTTAAGTCGTTACAGTCTTGTCATGATAAATAATGAATCCAAACATAAGTTAGTTACTGATCACAAGCTATATCGAAAGAATACATATATACACAAACGGGTTTTAAGCATATAAAATTTGATGTAAAATATAATTATATATTTGTTTTCACCACCAAAATGATTGTTGTATATGCAAGTGGGTTAGGCTACTCGATGTGACTCTGCAACTTTGCTATAAATTGCTGCAGTATGTCGATAGTACCTACGAATGGAACTACTCGTGTCACTGATGCAATAATGTGATAGTAATTGTTGCTTTCTTATTGTGGACTCCTTGTGAGGTAGAAGGCACCTTATGCACATACGATTGTGCCAAGTATAACTTTTTAGGATGCAGTGCACTAGAGTTGCAGCTCTCATCATAATAATGCTATTGCATATAGTGTGATGCATCCAACTCTTGAAAAAAAAGATCAAATATTATCATGCAACTATTTACCATGAGATCTAAAATAGTAGGAAGGATGAGTATGAAAAATTGAATCTTCTCCTTGAGAAATTGAACCCCTTTTAAGGATTTGAATAAATATAGGTGAGATTAGAGAGATAATTTAAGAAAGTGAGAAAGGGGAATGAGAGAGTAAGGAGACGGGTGAAAGGGGAATCTTCAGCCCTATTTAAAGATCCAAAGTTGAACCCAAGGGGGCTCTTTTGCCCTATTTAAAGATCCGAAGTCGAACCCCATAGCTGAGAATTCAATTTCACCCAGACTGGTCCATACCAACTAGTATTTACTGGACTGGGCATAAATCCATATAATGATCTTCCCATTTCAAATGTTCTTTTTTTCTAAAAAAATAGATGGTTTTTCTTGTTTCAGGGCTGGTTTTTTTAAAATAGCATTGCATTTTACAGCTCAACTTATGAACCAATCTACTGTCACCTGTCAGCTTATCGCCAACAGCTACACACCATCTTGGATACTTAAGTAGAATTGAGGTAGTAACCTATATCAAGGTATAATCTAACTATTAATTAAGTGTCTCCATGTAATGAAATTACAATTACTTTGCCTAGCTTATGAAGAGCTCTGAACATCCAAGTGCATGATCAATAATATGGACAGACATCTCAGGGTCAAGGAATGCATTTCCAATCTTTTTCCTTACTATATATAGTCCATCTGTGGCCTCTTTTTATGTGATATATTGCATCCTAGAATATTTCAAATAAAAAGTGCTTCTCCGTGGTCTTCTTATAGGATGAGCTAGCAAAATAAGAACTAGTTTAGTTGCACAAAGTAAATTTGGCTTCGAGTTTAATCTTTCTCTGCTTATAAGGAATTCCACTCATGGGAATATTTTCATCAATGCAAGCACCAAGTGTATGCATATAAATAAAATGGCGAGTTGGTATGTCTTGACCATTATCTTTGTCACCGCCGGTGAGATGTTGCCAAAGGTCTTCTATCATTAAGTCTACACAAAGACTAAAAAGTGTCCATAGAAGATGCAAACATGTGACCCTTAGCTGTTGTCGCACACAAGCGTCGCATCACAAAATTTCTTACAGTATCTTAAAGGCCATCCATGTGTGCATCTCCCTGAACTTCTCATCAAGAAATTTCCTGCCAATCTCAAAAGGAGGAGGAGGTTTAATCTAAGAAATCATGCTTTTAAATGATGAACACCATAAATCCATATGGTGTCATTCAGGTTCATCTCTTACATTTGTAACACTGAGTAGCTGAACCTAGATTAAACTTTAGTAATGCTAACTGAAATGAGGATATTGAGAGACTAATGTAGGTAGGAGAAAACGGCGACCTCTAACTCAAATTTACAGATTAGTCAAAATAGGTTTAGTGATGAACATCAAATATATAAAAATGAGGCCCTTATCTACTTGAACAATGTGAAACTGATAAAGGATTTATAGGGTTTGTATCTAGGTTTTCTCCAGCTAGGTAACAATTTTAAATCCAACATTCAAAACTTGTGTGTTTTAATATTGACAAAACAAGAACATGCACTATCTAACAAATATTAATATAAAAGCTTGAACTGACAATTTAAACGGTAACAAGAAAATAATAAAAAGACTAGATATCTTGTAAAGCAATTAACACAAATATGGAAAAAGTTAGTACCATCTCGAAATAGTTGCTCTGAAAATTGTTCACCATACAAACCATCACTAGAAGGCACAGGCAAGACAGCCGTCTGGATGGATTCTTCATTTCCAAGCATGCGACCAATTAAATTTATCATTTCTCTTGACAAACTGATTTCTGATATGTTTTGTATGGATATTGAACCAGTGGCACGAATGCACATCTCAAAGTCCGAAATTATACTTTTTGAATGACTAGGGATGTCAAAGAGATTCTCTTGTATTTTTTTACATAGATTTTCTATCTCCATGGAGCTGACATCAGAAGGCTTTAACTGAAAATTAAAAAGCCAATACACATCAGCTGTGCTTAATCTATTAAACAACAAGAAGTCATGATTAATGAGGCACCTCAAGCTCAAGATGATTTCCGAAACGCGTTTTCAGATGCTGTGGGCTTCCAAGGCATTTCAGTTGGCCACCAACCTTTATTAAGAAGTGAAAATGATGAAGATGCAAAACTTAAATTTCACAACTATTGACCATCATGATATTAAGCCTGCTGGATCTAAGGTTACTTTGAGAACTAGTACCATAACACCAATACGGGTACAGAGGGCTTGAGCTTCATTCATGCTATGTGTAGTTAAGATAACAGCAGTCTTTCCTTGCCTAGTCGACAAGCGAGATATCACATCCCACATGAACCGTTTTGCAATAGGATCCATGCCTAGAATGGACATAAAAAAATGAGACCCGATAGACAAACATTGTTTAGGTAAAGAAGTGATAAATACGAGCAATAATATCAAGATATTTAGTTGAGCAGCTATTTTTGTACATAATATTTGGTATAACAGTCTAGAACATTATCTTAGCCTTTGTGGTTTACCAGTAGATGGTTCATCAAGAATCACAATTGGAGGATCACCAATCATAGCAATAGCAACAGACAACTTCCTCTTGTTTCCTCCACTTAAACAATATGATGGTTTATCAGCATACTTCCACAAATCAAATTCAACCAACTTCTCCTTAACAACCTACCATATTTGGAAAGATGTAGGAATTAATACAAAATAACATGGTTTCTTTTGCATCATAATCTGATTGGTGATTTGCAGATTATGTAAGTTACTCTAGAGTTGAATTATTGTACATCATTAAGATTGATTTCAGGAACACCCTTTAATCTTGCATAGAGCTGAAGATGCTCACGAGCTGTCAGATTCTCGAAAAGTGCATCAAACTGTGGGCAGTAACCAATCTTTGGAAAAGAGAAAGATGGAAGGAATCATAAGATACCATAACAATAAACAAACTACTCAGAATGGAAAACAGTTAAAGATAATAATGATTAAAATTACATGATGACGAGCAGCCTTTGGATACAATCTTATGTCTTTGCCAAAAATATATGCAGTTCCATCTGTTGGTCTCTCTTCCCCTGCACAGAAGCAAACAGAATCAACAATCCTAAAAATAATGCAGTTGGTGCCTGCCTGCTAACTCAGTTTGAAGACATCTAACGTACATGCATTCTCATGGAAATGTTTGCAAGATCACAAACAGATTAGCAAGTATGCATTATTGTCAACATCTTCAGCAAGCAAGAGGGTACAATCAGAATTGCACAGGTGATTTGATTTTCGTGCAAATTAGGATATGTAAAACATCAATTATACTATAAATTAAAAGATTCAAGGCATCACAATAGGAAGGATACGAATAACAGCATATTGAGTTTGTCTCCATATGCTTTCATGAGTCTTGACATACATTGAAATGGCACAGCATATATTCCGAAGCACTATGCTACTAAGTGATAGCTGGGTGGAAAACTAAAATACAAGTCCTATATTCAAGATGTCCTAAATTTAGAACCCAATGAAGCTATTTGCTAAATTAAGGAAATCAAAGAATAAACATGGATGAGAATGATTCAACAGCAATAATGATAAACAAGATTAGTTTAAAGAAAAATATCATAATGATGTTAGTATAAACAAATCACATCAAGGAACAGAAACGATAGAAATCATGTGTTTAAACTAACATTCTAACAACATAAAAAATATTTCTGCATAAATTTTAGCAATTCCTACAGACACTTTTCAAGGAGGTTCAGCAGTTTGATAAGACTGTCATTGCTTGATATACAACATTTTTTTTTCAACTGGAAACTTGCTTGTATTATGGTAGGTATATGTAGAAGGCAAGAATATACTGGAGAAATTATTTAGCCATAGTCTTCAAAATGAATGAACAATTGTACCATTAACTTACAACTTTATGAAAATAAATCTATAAATCTTGGAAGAAAATTACAACTGACATGCAGTATTGCTCATTACAGTCTTTTGCCTCAAATTACCATAATTCTTGACACACCTTTAATTTATGGTAGATTAAACAAACATCACCTCATTTGGTAGATAGACAATGTTACGCCTATCATAATTACTAAAGAGGTGTGACAATGGTCAAGGCATCAACCAAGTTGTGAAGTGATAACTGGGAAACACTCTTCAAAAGAGGCCTCAGTTTCCTCACTTTCCCACAAGTCAAAGGGGGAGAAACTCATGGAATTGTCTAGTGTTGTTGGATAGATTTCGGAGTTCAAGAGCAAGACCTATTTTCTTTAGTCAAAAAAATTGTTCAAATGACCTAATGCATGGGTTTAGGTTAGTCCTAATCATAGTTACCTAGAACATGGAAAGTTTTGGATCATGGTATGGGTAAGAGAACAAAGAACTAAACTTGGTTTGGCATATGTAGGCAGCACTGTGGGTGTGGGATGGTTCATGGTATATAATGAAACACATTTTAGCTACTTGGTATGTTAGTTAAGAAACGATGGGTTTGTTTAATATTATATATAAAAAATCATATCTAAGTCATTTGCAACATAAATAAGAAATTATAACCTAAGTGATTATTAATGTGGTACCAAGTGAACAAAAAGTGATGGTAGAAAATCTCACAACTACCTTGCTTAGTGATTCTAAAGTTTGTAGATCGTTAGCAAAATTTTGAATAGTTATGTCTACAAATTTTGTCATCAGTTTATATCTATACTCTGAATTTCACAGACAACTATCCCCAATTTTATATTCTGTATCCCACACCATGATGATCCTGGAAGAAAAAGCAACAATAATCAGGATATGGAACAAGGAAGGTCAATCCAAGGGTGCTAATTGATCTTGGTAACTGCATTACTAATTCATGCTGGGTTAATAGTGATAATTAATCTTAACAAAAGATTGGAAATGGAAGGCACAAATGGGATTGAAAAATATGGAGCTTATTGACAACCAAGGTTTCAGATCTTAACAACACCAGTCTGCATGAACCAGTTTTTATTGGTAAAACAAATATCAGTAATGAAACCATAGCTCGATATCAGTTCAACACTACTGATTTTTATTATTTTATTATTTTATTATTTTATTCAATGATATTGGACAGTAGGTCAGCATACCACCCAGTATATCGATTCTGTATCAATCTAGTATATCACGACTGAGATTTAAATCCTTGCTAGCATGAATTACTGAAGGACGATAAATTGCTTATCTAGCCTTCCATTATCATTTCACACTGTTCTCTAGTTGCATCCAATAGGATGCAACTATACCGAGTAATACCAATCTTGTACCAGATATACTATACGGTGCCAGGCTATTCACCAATGGTCGCGCTCGCAACACCTTTGTCAACCAACCATTCGTCGTGTCTGTTTTGCTTGTGGGCACTGTGTTTTGCTTTGTTTATTTGTGGAGTTTCTGTAAGTAGAAGCAGTTTGTACAATTGCACAGTGACTGTTCATCAGACTAGGCAAAACTGCTCAATTTTTGTGTGCTACAACCTATTTTTTATAAGCTACGGCATGGTGCAAAACGTCAACCATCTCATACCCTAAGAACCACCCAAGTGGCTCAAGACTGGATGGGGCTTTGAGGTAGTATTGGGCCCTATTTGGATAAACAAGTCTATACGCAAAATGTTTGTGGACTTGCTTTACACCACGACATCCAATTGAGCGGCCATTTGTAGACTTGCGATTCTTCTTTTGCCTTCTAAAGTCCTTGTTTTCCCTTCTCTTTTCTTTCTTTGCACACCAAGTGTTTGCTAAATTACTTATAAGCTGTAGTCTTTTGTGAGACATCAGGACTTGTCCACTGCTCGTTTGCTAAACAAATCAACTTCTCTTTTACAATTCCTTTTGACTCTTGTGTGAGGTTCCTTCTAGGCTAACCTTTTGCAGACGGATATCGCAAGGGTGCCTTATGGCTTAGGCAATTTCAGCTAAGACTGTGACATTTGATATCAGAGCAAGCAAGCAATTCGAGCAAACAACAAAGGTTTGCACTCTCATCATGGCAAAGCATCGAGCTAATCAAGCAAATTTACCTAAGCGGGGTCATTGTCCCTAGCGATCGTAGATGGGTTGCAAGTGCAAACCCGCTCTCAAATTGTTGGAGCCGCTCAAGAGAAGCACAATAGCCAAAATGACGAGTGGGAAGTTGGCAATTCTTCTGTGAACGAAAGGAGCGTAATTCGAAATGCCAACGGGGGGAAAACAAAGGAACCACAAGGAGAGGCTTGCAATAGTAGAAACCCACCTCAATGTCAATGGAGTGAGCATAGAGGAACTCTACCAAGGCCAACAAATGTAGTGAACTCGCCAGAGGAGGTGGAATCTCGAAATAACATGGTGGAGTCCTGAGTGAACCAACTAATAGAAGACACCCAAGAGTTCGTGCAGCATCTATAAGAAGTCATGGCGAATCTAACGACAATGATTGTGGAACAACACTCGCATTGCTACGCCATAAAATTTAAGGGGACCCGAGTAGCACTTCTAACAAGGTGCTAGAGATGCAAAGGAACGAAAAACTTTCTATTCAATATAGAACAATACATTCGGGTAATAAAGCACGATTTTGAAGAAACAAGAGTGTTGATCGTGACCATGTATATGAATAGGGATGCAAAACTCTGGTGGCGCACCCGATGCTGAGTGGATATGTAGGAAGACCTAAAGCGAGAGTTGCAAAACAGTTCCTACTCGAGAATAGTACTTCCTTGATGGCTTGAAGCCATGGACATTACAAGAATTGGACCAATGGAATGCCATTTATCTTTATCGAGGCAATCATAGTTGCAGAATGGCTCATCGACTTTGTTTCCTCGGAGTACTCAAGGAAGAAGAAGCAATCTTCGAGAAATCGACCATCTGAATATTCCCGAGAGAGATTGCTCCTGAACACAAGAGGAAAGTTCCCAAAAGGGGCCAAGTTCGAAAGGAAAAGCCTCGAAGACTGCATATGATTATTGTGCATAGGGCCACACATTTTGAGAGAGTGCCCCCAAAATATCCACTTAACGTGCTAACAATGTTAATCCATCCACCGAAATCAGACAAGGGCAAGGCTATTGCCCTTAGTTCGAGCAACTCAGAATCTAGCAACGATAACAGAAAGTTGCAAGGACCCTAGATGGGAGCAATGCGATCGTTGAATACGTTGCGAGGTCAAGTGGGGTAGGCAGCGAGGCAAAACAACACAAAGTAGGGAGCAATGAGATGATGTACATGGACATCAACCACAATGGCTAAACCACTTGTGCGATGGTGGACACGGGGGCTACCCACCATCACAAACTATGAAGTAACATAACTAGGTCTGAATCTTAAGAAGAGCCCAAGTCGAATAAAGGCTATGAACTCACAAGCTAAGCAAATCTCTAGGTTGGTTAAGGAGGTCACTATCAACATGATGGCGAAAGCACCAACATACTGGCATGTCATTGGATGATTCCAAGTGATTCTCAGGATGAAGTTGATGCATTCGACCAAGATAATATCGATGTCATTCCTCAACTCCTAATGTCCGATGGGAGGTGATGACCTTGCATGGTTTCGGTTTCTTGGGAAACCAAGGACCGACAACAACTTTCACCACTATAACTAAAGAAAATGGTGTGTTAAGGGGAGCTAACTTTTGTGGCTATAGTTTAGTTGGCATCATTTGAGATGAAGATCGCTCAAGAAACTGCTATGATGATGAACATTTTGAAGGAGTTTACGAGCATTATAGCACCCAAGTTGCCAAAGACTACCTTGACATAATTGGTAGAGCTCAGGAAGCAGTTAGATGAACTATTAAACAGAGGCTTTTTTCGTAATTCTAAAGCACCATTAAGAGCTCTGGTTCCCTTTCAGAAGAAATAAGATGGGAGTCTTTGATTCTATATCAACTATCGAGCCCTCAGCTAAGTGACAGTAAAGAACAAGTATCCTATCCGCTCATTCAACTTGTTCAACCAACTAGGCATGGCTACGTACTAACTAAAACTCAATCTTCGGTCTAAATACTGGCAAGTGCCGATAGCTAAAGGCAACAAGGAGAAGACTACCAATATCACTAGGTATGGAGTGTTTCAATCAAGGTTTTATGTATCGGTCCGTCTTGTCTGAAACAATTTATCGATCAGGGTATGCTGCAGTGCATACCGCTTGTATAACAAATATTTTACAATATTTTTATATATAATATAATATTAAAAATATTAAATATATTAAAAAATCAAATAAAGGGGTGACGTCACCTTGATCTCTCTCCCCGTGCGGGGAGAAAAGTCACCCGTAGGCGAGGGATTTCTTCTTCTCCTCTTCATTTTATTTCTTCTTTTCCTCTTCTCCTTCTTCCGCTTTCCTTTTTCTTCCTCAATCGACCGCCGACAGTTGATTTCTCCCTTAATCGACCGCCGACGATCGAAATCGACCGCCGATAGTCGATTTAGCAGTACCACCTGGTAGTGGCCGGTCAGCGTATTGGTCAACTGTCGGACCGGTACGTACCAGGCGGTATAGGCCTTACCGTTCGGTAAGGAAAACCTTGGTTTGAATTCTTGGTAATGCCTTTCAGCATAACTCATGCTCTAGTCACGTTCTGCACTCTTATGAACTAACTGTTCAAGGAGTACCTAGACAAGTTCGTGATTGTTTATTTGAGGGACAATCGTTTATAGTCAAACTCTCGAGGACCATGTCAAAGTGCTCCAGAAGAATACTTTGTTTATTGAAGAGGAAAAGTGCTACTTTGCACTGATGAACATTCTATTTTAAGGCATCATATGAGTGGAGGGTCGATTCAGGCAGACAAGTTGACGGTGCAAGCTATGGTAGAATGACGAACACTAAAGGTGCATAAGCTATGATCCTTTCTAGGTTTCATCAATATTATCGATGCTATATCTTGGGGTGCTCTAAGTGCGCAACTCCACTAACGGAGTTGCTAAAGGAGCGACCTTCGTGAAGGTCCAAATATATGAAGTAGCATTCCAAGACCTAAAGGATATTGTGTTAGAAGAATTAGTTTTCAAATTGCCAGATTATGAAAAGCCTTTCGAAGTCGGCCCGAATGCTTCGGACTTCGCTATTGGAGAAGTTCTTAAGTAGGAGGGTGACCTAGTGGTCTACGAGAGTTGCAAGCTCAATGAGATCGAGTAGTGGAATCTGGTGCATCAAAAGGAGATGACTGCAGTAGTTGATCGATTATCAAAGTATACAATATTCATTGTTGCTTCCCCACATTAATGCAAGAGGCAACCAAGTTGATGAAAAAGAATGTAGTGAAGTATTAGATAGTTCCCCACAACGTTATCAACACTCGAGTTGCTCAAGATGTTGAGATCCAAGCTATACTTCATAATTCTCCACCCCAAAATGGATGCCCAAACTTAAAGAATGAACCAACTCTTAGGCCAGTATCTTCGGGACCACATGAGTGCCAATAGACAACAACGGGTGAAGCTGTTGGATGGCCCAATTCTCCTATAACTTGCAGCAAAGCATTACATCCAACAAAAGTGCTAGTTAGAGGTGCCCTACAAGCCAATCACGTGAGTGATGGCACGAGTGATATGCTACGTAATCTTTTTGCTTACTATTATTATTGAAATATTCTCACTTTATGTTGCCTGTTGCATATATTGTGATGTCCCCGGATCTGTGCAATGGGTAACGGATCGTGATGAGATCACGATAATGAGATCGATTAGCCTTTAAAAGCAGACCTAAATAATCTAGATCATAGGTTACTCGAGAGGGATATTGAGATAACCGGTGTACTGTATTCTTGTCCATGTGATGGAGGTGGTTAGTCTCATAGCTGCTCGTGTGGGGACAATAAGGATAAAATATAGGTGCTCATTGGAGAATAAGTTCACTGATTGATCCGCTTATGGAATGCTGGATGGTTAATGATACCTAGTGTCGGACAACGATTCCGTAGTCTCAGTTGTGTGTCTGATCCTTAGACTTGAGACACCAAGGATGCCTTGTTTGAGTACTTTCTTTGATGTCAGACTTATAGGTCTGGAAAGTTTCAGATCTAGTACAACCGATTATCGAGATTGGTAGCCAACCATACGAAAGCAATTGAGTGTCAAAAGATCATTCACTCTCGGTATCACGAGAGGAATATTGCGTATACTCTCGCTCAAACAAATCCCTGGCCAGGGTCATTCTGATTGAGAGAGTTCTTCGGGAGAATCTGATTAGAGCAGGACTCGGACGGATTTCGTATGTGGTCTGACAGTACCATGCCCAATATACGATCTCTGAGATATTAGATAGATAAGGGACTATAGATACATGATACCTGCGGATAGACAGGTCCAATGGATTTTATCCCCTATACCGTCTTCTCAGGAACTTAGCTGATTTTGCCTAAGTCTGCGGCACCATCGCGTGTCCATCTACAATGGTCAGTCTCCCCGAAACCTCCTATGGTCCCTTAGGACCTATAAAAGAGAAAACGGGTTACAGAAAGCATTTCCCACGAGACCCATAAGAAAACATTTCAACAAACACTTTATATAGCCAATGTAAATTACAACCATGGACTTTACAAACTTTGAACGATCGCACACAAAGAATCAAAGTCCATTACAGACCAAGGTCCCCACAAGTGTCCACAAGTGTCCACATGACACAACTCTCATGTACACGTCGAAACCGACAATGAAAGCTAACCAAACTAGGGCTACCAAGCTTACTGCAAACATTCTCCCCCACTTATTTTTATCTATAATATTCTCCCACACTTATTTCTTCGACGTCCTTGTCGAAGCCGTTGCAGACACTACATCTCCTAGCCATTTACTGAATCTTCAATCTTCTGCTTTGGTTACAACACGCCTCTTGGCTCCCAGCTACTCTCTGTCGCTGTTGTTGAGTAGTCGAACTTTGATCCACCATACTGCTTTAACTCGCCAATGACTGACTCTAGTGTAGGGTCGGCTGAGTTCTGATGATCCTTGTTGATTCTTACGAAATCCTTTTGAGAAAGGAAAAGACCTTTATTTTGCACCAATATCTTAAACGTCTCATACCGCTTAAACTGAGTAGATGTTTGTTGGAGCTTTAACGAAGATCGCCTCATAGACTTTGAATTTTTTATGTCCTTCCCTCACAAAATTTACCTATCGATTCTTCTTCAACTTAGTTGACGCTTCCAAGTAGGTTCGTATCACTTCCACTTTCGATTAACATTCTGTTGGGAAATGAAGCGAACAATCTACTTTTAGTAGCACCAATCACCAATAGTGAGGATTTGACAACTATTGTTTTTCATTAGGTTTTTTCGAAGGGTCTTTGAACTTGTGCAGAGCTCTTCTGCAAAATATATAAGAGAATTGGGGTACTCGATTTCGCCCATTCTCTTAAGAGTTAAGAAGGTAAAGTTCCTTGACTTCACTTGCCTACTTGAGGTTGTATTTCATACATCAAACTGGTTACTAATCTTTTCTCCTGCTCTTTGTTCACACTTCCGAAGCACCCGAAGTGTTTGCATGATTCACTTTCTCTCTGCCATCGAACTTCCGGAGTGCAAGAAGTTCTGCCCGAAAAGAGCAAAATTTCACCCAAACTTAAAAGAAGTCTTTGATAGTTTTAGTCATCTTTGGAATTGTACCATCTTCTCCATCATCTTTGCCGCATACTTATCTGAGCATAAAAGGTACAACACCATATACTGCCTATTTCGTTTCTTGGTCGAGCACTCTTGCATCAACTTGAAATCTCCCACTTTCAGCTATCTTGATGAGAAGCTCGTTGACACCGATCTTATGTTCCTTGGCCTCTACCCTTCAGCCTTGTCCTGGTACTTGGAGTTTGCCTTTGAAATCTCCACCTACTCGGCCCCTTTCGTGACTAACGCTTTCCCTCCATGAGAGCAAGGGATTGATGGCTCCACGGAAGTCCCACCTCTGTGGTACCATGGCGCTGTTAAGCCCATGGAACTACTATCCGTTGCCTAGCATCTACGTCCCTTTCTTCGTAATCAATAGATCCACCTCTGCGGCATTATGACACTCCTCCAAGTCCACCTCCATTCTGACCAACGCTTTGCTATTGGTTAGCTGAGCTCCTCTAGACTCGTAGTCGTTTCCTCGCCTCTTTCGACTACCTGCTTCAACACCCCTATGTTCTCCGAGCAATTCCCCTTGGTCAATCGAAAGACAGGCTACAAGTCTCATACATGGGCTCCGCTATCCTATTGTAGGGCTCGCATCGATTTTATTCTCATTTGCTTCCTTGGTAGCCAACGTTTGCTTACTCGGCCTTATCATCTGACTTGCCAAGGGCTCCTTAGGCGAATATCAGCACTAGAGCAGTCCAACTCTCCAACCGCTCTGATTATAACTCTGTATGATCAAATCCCCCCATGGGACTCACTGCTACTTGTACTCGGAATTCTCCCTCGGTGGTATACAACCCCCATATACTAATAACCAAGGTCTTCATCCAATGCAAGATTCGATGCACACACGGAAGACCGCCTTTGCGATTATATAGCATTCACTCATTGAATCCATAGCCCTTCTTGTCGTTGTGTTTGTACACCAAAGTGGAGCTCCCAGTAGCTCCTGATCATACCTCTGCATGATCACGTCCCTCACGAGACTTCTCTCGCGTGTATTGTATTGCCTCGAACTATTCTACCACGATCCACTGCATTATGTCGCCTCCTGGTGACATCTCAATTGCATTCAGATTCTTATGGGATGAACTTGGACTACGATATCTCCATGTGTGGCCTCTGCTAGCACATTGTAGGGCCTTCGCCACCTCTGATTGTGTTTGCTCCTTTGGCAATTCCCCTTCGCTCACCCATTCTCGAGTCACACCCGGACGAAGCATTATTCTAGGACAGTCCATCACCTAGTAATTCTCAAAGTCCTCAGACTTCGCTAAAATTGGTGTACCATTGTCTTGATCCTGAGCCTCTATCCCCCACTAGCACAATTTCTGCTGCGCACCGCTTTCTTCATGACAACTCGAATGGCAACACTATGACATATTCTTAAAGAGTACCCGCCTTTGTGTCCTCTTGCCCCGTGCTAAGGCCTTTTTATCCCAACTTCGCCTCCACAAGTTGAATCACCTTAGTTCCTCCGTCAAATACATCTCTGAGACAAGGTGCATGTGCCTCAAAGCTCCCTTCGTCTTTGGCATCATACAAGATAGATCCGTCCAATCAGAATGAAGAACCCATGGAACAACTTTATCCCACTCTTACCACTATAATATTTCATGTCCTTGACCTTTGTCCAAGGAAAGCTCCGTGCCTCCGCTTCATTTTCCATCTTCTATAACAACTCCCTTCATGCGGCTTGGTTACTTCATCAAGTTCCACCCAAGTTGCTCCACTCCTCGATTTCCATTGAGTTGGTGGCCCTCACTCCCACATACCCCGAGTCAACCCTCCGTTGAATCTAATTTTCACACCGATTTTAAGTGTGCCTTCGTATGGTGTTACCATGGATTGCTCCCCTACTTGATCTCACAATGCAACCACCAATGCATCATCTCATTCAAGATCCGAGAACTCCTCACCAATCACTTGGTTCATTGAGCTTTGTAGAAATATTATCTCGAGGTACTCTTCCTTAACATGTGCGATCCGTTGTACATGATTCTCCCTCTAGAGAACTTGGACTCCTGGATATCTGTCCGATTAGAGCAACTTTCCTCTTTTCATTCTTCACTCGGGAAGTTTCTGAGACCACTATCCCCTTGGACTATGTCGTCTTGCTGAATAAACTGCATTATTCTGCCCCGGCAAATGCCTTGCTCGATTGTGACTCTTATTGTCTGACCTCATTGCAAGGCCTAACAACATGCTAAACTTGTTGCACACTTCAGCCTCCTACATATGTATCCTTTCCATGCCGAAAAAAAAGTTTTGATACTCCATAGCTTCGAGTTTCGATTGCCTTGGGATGACCACGAACACTCCCTCTTCCTCATACAAGCCCTTGCATGAGTATTAAATTCTTCGAGTTACCAATTCCCCTCACCTTTGTGAGCTTTGCACAAGCCTTTCGGTTGTTACGCAACATATCCTACTTTGTACGGTCACATCTTTTACCAAGCGCCCCGCTTGCCTTAAGCACCGTCAAGTTTGGTTGCCAATATCGAGCCGTAGCTCGAACTCAACCATCCCAAGGGTTGGCCATTCCTCTGAATGCCAATCATGGATGCCCACTCCTTCGAGTGACACCTTTCCCTATATCGGAATGTCTATTTCCCCCAAACTGTCATGGGCTTAGCTGATTTGCCTAAGCCGTGCGGCACCCATGCGTGTCCGTCCGCAAAGGTCAGCCAACCCTAAGATCTCCTAGAGTCTCTTAGACTTACAAAAGAGAAAACGGGCCAGAAGAAGCAATTCCCACGTGATCCACAAGCAACTGCTCAAGAAAACACTTTATAAAGCCAAATACAAATTACACCCATAGACATTACAAACTCGAGAGGTTGCACAAGGATAATGGTCCATTCTGCATCAAGTCCCCAAGTGCTTACAAGACACATTCGTATTTACAAGCCAAACTTGGTTATAAAGCAAATTAAACTAGGACTGCTAAACCTACTGCAAACCTGCTTTGTACAAGATATGTACCTAAACCAAAGAACACGAACAAACACGAGCATTTCATCGAACACCTTGTTTACATTATTGTCCGTGACATTCTCCCCACTTATTCCTTCGACGTCCACGTCGAAGCCACCGTAGTCGTTGTATCTCCTCGCATTCTGCTGAATCTTCAATCTTCTCCTTTGGGCAACACGCTCCTTTGGCTCCTAGCCGCTCTCCCTTGTTGTTGAGTAGTCGAACTCGATCCGTTATCTCAACTCACCAACGATCAATCGGTGTGGGGTTGGTGAGTTGTCTTGATCCTTGTTAGTTCTCGGATCCTTGATGAAGGAAAAGACTTGCCTTATTATGCGCGGATCGCAAAGATACTCATACCGCTGGGTAGATGCTTGTTGGAGCTTTAACGAGCATCGCCTTGCAGACTTTGAAGTTTTTAAGGTCTTTCCTCCACAATGTTTGCCCATTGAACCTTCTTCCACTGTTAATTGTCACTTCCAAGTATGTTCGCATCACTCCCACTTTCGATTAGTCAATTGGGAAATGAAGTATAAAATCTACTCTTAGTAGTACTGATCACCAATGGTGAGGATTTGACAACTATTGTCTTCCATAAGCTTTCTTTGAAGGGTCACTGAACATATGAAGAGCTCCTCTGTTGGATACATAAGAGAACTAGGATACTTGACTTCACCCATTCTCATCGTAGTTGAGAAGGTAAGGTTACTTGGTTTCGCTCACCTCCTCGAGTTAAGAGAATTGGGGTACTCGGGTTTGCCCATTCTCTCGAGTTGAGAAGGCAAAGGTTACTCGATTTCGCTTGCCTCCTCGAGTTTGTACTTCACGTTGGTGGTTACTAACATTCGCTCTTTGCTCACACTCAAGAACTTGAAGTGTTTGCACTCTTTCGTCGAGTTAGCTCATGATTCGCCTTCTCACCGCCATTGAACTCGGAATGCAGGAAGTTTTGCTCGAAGAGCAAAGTTTACCAACTCGAGTACCCCAACTTGGAAGACAGACTACAACTCTCACATGGCCTCCGTCTTGTTGCAGGGCTCATGGACTGCTCTCCTTAGCTTCCTCGGTAGCGTTACACTCGACTTTGTCCTCGACTGGGCTCCCTTAGCGAATGTGAGCAGCGATCAACTCTCCACCGCTCAATTATACTTTTGTATAATCAAGTCTCCTCCATGTGACTCACTGGTACTTGCACTTTGACTACTCCCTCGGTGGTACACAACCCCCATATACTCACGACCAAGGCTTTCATCCGACGCAGACTTGATGCATACACGGAAGACGCCTCTGATCTTGTGGCATTCACTCCTTGAATCCACGACCCTTCTTCGTTGTTGAAGTGGAGCTCCCAACTCCGAACATTCACACGATCACGTCCCCTCCATGAGACTCAGGTACTTGTACTTGGACTTCTTCCTCGGTGGTATCGGCCCCGTATGTTGATGACTAAGGCTTTCATCCAATGACCTCGATGCACACGAAGACCGCCTGCGGTACGACATTCACTCCTTGAATCCATAGCCCTTCTTCTTGTTGTGTCGTACACCAAAGTGGAGCTCCCAGTAACTCTTGATCATACCTCTGCATGATCTTGTCCCTCACGGGACAAGATTACTTGTATTACATTGCCACGAACTATTCCACCACGACCCGCTACACCATCGCCTCCGGTGACATCTCCATTGCATCTGATTCTTGTGTGATGAACTTGGACTACGACTTCTCCACGTGTGGCCTCTGCCAGCACGTCGTAAGGCCTCCACCGTCTCCGATTTTTAGTTCGCTCCCTTGGCAATTCACCTTCATCCATCCACTCTTGGGTCACACCTGGACGGAGCATAGCTCTAGGATAGTCCGTCGCCTAGTAGCTCCTAAAGTCCCCGACTTCGCTAGAGTTGGTGCACCATTATGCGGATCTTGGGCCTTTATCCCCTACCAGCACAATCTTGCTATGCACCACTTGTTCCCGACAACTTGAACGGTAATACCGTTGCATATTCTTTAAGAATACCCGCCTCTACGTTCTCTTGCCCCGTGCTAAGGTCTCCTGACCCTAATTTTTCCTCCATGAGTTGAATCACCTTAGTTACTCAAATCGAATGCATCTATGAGGTAGCTTGCGTGTGCCTCAAGCTCCCTTCATCTTTGGCGCCATGCAAAATAAGTCTCTCGTCGAATGAAGAACCCACGGATGGCGTGATCCCACTCTTGCCTCTACAAGAGTTCATGCCCTTGACCTCTGTCCAAGGAAAGCTCCTTGCCTCCGCTCCATATTCCATCATAATGTCGACTCCTTTATGCGGCTTGGATACTTCACCGAGTTCCACCCAAGTCCCTCAGCTCCTCGATTTGCATTAAGTTGATAGTGGCCCTCGCGTCCACCATTCCACGGGTCGACCCTCTTTTGAGTTCGATTTCTGCATCGACTCTAAGCGTGCCTTCCTATGATGTTGCCTTGGATTGCTCTCCCACTTGATCTCGAAATACATCCACCAATGCATTACCTCATTGGAGATCATGCGACGATTCCACGTCACTCGCTCGGTCCGTTAAGCTTTATGGGGATATAGCCTTGCGGAATTCTTCCTCAATATATGCGGTCTGTTCCACAAGATTCTCCCACTAGAGAACTACGACTTATCCCACTTGGATATCTGTCCTGCTGGAGCAACGTTTCTCTTTACATACTTCCCACTGGAAATTTCGGAGACCACCAACCTCTTTGGACTACTCTGTCTTGCTGAACATGTGCCTTGTTCTGCCCCCGTAAATACACTTGCTAGATTGCGACCCTTTGCCAATACAATCTCCACTGCACCCTTCAAGGTCTAGCAATGTACTGAACTTGTTGCACATTTTAGCCGCCTACGGACATATCCTTTCCATGTCGAAGAGAAAGTTCTGAAGCTCCATGCCGCCGACTTCCGATCGCGCCTTGGGATGGCCACGAACACTCTATCGTCCGTGTACAAGCCCTTGCATGTGTTCCGAATCCTTCGAGTTAGTAATTCTCCTCACCTCTATGAGCCTTGCAGAACTCTTTAGGTCGTTATGCAACACCTCCCACCTTGCACGGTCTCATCTTTCACCAAGCGCCCCGCTTTGCCTTGAGCACCGTCAAATTTTGGTTGCCAACATCGAGCCGTAGCTCGAACTCAACCATCCCAATCTTTGTGTGCTACGGGACTTCATAAGACCGATGTCGACGGGCTTCTCATCAAGATAGCCGAAAGTGAGGGACTTGGGTTGATGCAGGAATGCTCGACTAAGAAAGAAGTAGGCAGTACATATTGCTATACCTTTTCTACTCAGAGGAGTAAGCGACAAAGATGATGAAGAAGACGGTACAATCCCCGAGACGACCAGAACTATCAAAGACTTACTCCAAGTTGAGGAACTCCAAGTTGGGGTAAACTTTTTTAAGCTTTTTTTCGGGCAAAACTTCTTGCAGGCGAAATGCTGGTAACCAACTCGATGCATGAAGCACAACCTCGAGGAGGCGGGCAAAATCAAATAACCTTTGCCTTCTGAACTCAAGAGTGGGCGAAACCTAGTACCCCAGTTCTCACACCTCAAGGAGGCGGGTGAAATCTAGTAACATTTGTCTTATCAACTCAAGAGAGTGAGCGAAACCAAGTACCCCAGTTCTTATACCTCGAGGAGGCGGGCGAAATCAAGTAACATTTGCCTTCTCAATTCAAAAGAGAATGGGCGAAACTTAGTACCCCGATTCTCTTATTTATCCAGTAGAGGAGCTCTGCACAAGTTCAGTGACCCTTCGAGGAGAGCTTATGGAAGACCATAGTTGTCCAATCCTCACCGTTGGTGATCAGTACTACTGAGAGTAGATTGTTCGCTTCATTTCCCAATAGAATGCCAATCGACAGAGAAAGTAACGCGAACCTATTTGGAAGTGACAACTAAAGTTGAAAAAGGATCAATGAGCGAATCTTGTGGAGGAAGGATCTCAAAAACTTCAAAGTCTTTGAAGCGATGCTCGTTAAAGCTCCAACAAGTAACCATCCAGTTTGTGCAACATGAGACTATTGTAATACTGGCGCATAACAAGGACGGTCTTTTTCTACCAGAAGGATCCACCGAAATCAATAAGGATCGGACTCGTAACCCCACACAAGAGTCGTATTAGCGAGTTAGCGGTAGGCGGATCGAGTTCAACTACTCAACAACAACGACGGAGAGCAGGCGTGTTACGAGCACAAGATTGAAGATTCAGCAAAAGGCGAGGAGATGCAGTGTCTACAACAGCTTCAACGAGAACGTCGAAGGAATAAGTGGGGGAGAATGTCACGGACAAAAATATAAACAAGGTGTTCGATGTAATGCTCATGATTGTCCGTGTCCTTAAGTTTTTGTATATGCTTTGTATAGCAAGTAACAAGCTTGTAGTAGGCTTGGCAGCCCTCGTTTGGTTAACTTTTATAGCCGATTTTGGCTTGTAAATAAGAGTGGTGTCATGTGGACACTTGTGGGAACTTCAGTCTATGATGGACCATTATCCTTTGTGTGTAACTGTTTAGAACTTGTAAAGTTCATAGTTGTAATTTGCATTTGCTATATAAAGTGTTTGCTAAATTTGTTGCTTGTGGATTCCATGGAAAGTGCTTGCTCTAACCCATTTTCTCTTTTGTAGGTCCTAAGAGACTCTAGGAGGTTTTGGGGAGGCTAACCTTTGCGGACGGACTCGCAAGGGTGTCATACGACTTAGGCAAAACCAACCAAGTACGTGACACTACACACGTTAAAAAACAATCCCGACAAGTTACGATCAAGGACAAAACATTGCAAATTCATGGGATAGCCCAAGAAAACTTATAGGCATTAATTTTATCATCCCGAGAACCAGAAGGTATTTGTTGCCAAGAGGGTTGTGTTCGTTAAGAAGGAACACGTTCTTGATAGAAACAGTGAGAGTATGATAGAGTTAAGCGAGGTTAGAGAACCTAGCTTAAGCACCTTTCCTAAGGTCGAGTATGTTTCGGAACCTAGCACACAAGTTCCAACTTTCGTAAGTCTAGTTGAGAATCTCACCCTCTTGAAAGATATGTGGGACATATCAATGGAGATGATACTCAGGATGTTGATCCTCAGACCTACGAGGAGGCTATTATGAGTATAGACTCTAGGAAGTGCTAGGTAGCCATGAATTCTGAAATGGAATCCATATACTCCAATAATGTTTGGAACCTTGTAGATGCACTGGAGGGTATCGTACCCATCGATTGCAAGTGGATCTTCTATAAAAAAATTAGAGTAGATGGAAAGGTAGAGATCTATAAGGCAATGCTAATGGCCAAAGGGTATCGTCAAAGGCAAGGAGTTGACTATGATGAAACATTCTCAGTCGTAATCATGCTGAAATCCATCAGAATTCATATGGCTACTGCAGCACAATATGATTATGAGATCTAGCAGATGGATGTGAAAATCACGTTCCTCAACGGGAACCTTAAGGAGGTGTATATAATACAGCCAGAGGGATTCGTATCCAAGGAGAGTCTAGATAAGGTGTGCATGTTGCTCAGGTTCATCTATGGACTGAAGCAAGCTTCCCGAAGTTAGAACATAAGATTTGATGAGGCGATCAAATATTACGAGTTTGTTAAGAACGAAGATGAGTCTTGTGTGTGGGACTAATATCACCTTCTTGTTGCTATATGTGGATAACATCCTGATCATTGAGAATGATGTAGGAATGCTCTCCATAGTTAAAGCTTGGCTATTTAGAAACTTCTCCATGAAGGACTTAAGGGAAGCATCCTGCATTTTGGGGATTCGGATCTATAGAGATAGATCGAAGATGATGCTTGGCTTGTCCTAATCCTGGTACCTAAACTTCATTGTCAAAAGGTTTAGCTTGAAAATTTTCAAGAGTAGTCTCATACCAATGACACATAGAATATCACTTTCTAGGAGTATGTCCCCAGAGACTCCTAAAGAAAGGACAGACATGGATAAGATACCCTATGTCTCAGCGATAGGGTTTATCATGTATGTTATGCTATGTACTAGGCCAGATATAGTGTACACTCAGAGTGTCGAGCAAGTATAAGGTGAATCTAGGTTTGGAATACTAGAAAGCAGTAAAGTGTATCCTTAAGTACTTGAGAAGGACCAAGGATCTTTTACTAACATGCGGAGGAGATAGCCTCCAGGTTAGAGGCTACACGGACCTGAATTTCCAGTCCGATGTCGATGATAGCAAGTCAAAATCAATATATGTCTTCACCCTGAATGGAGGAGCAATAAGCTGAAAGAGTTCCAAGCAAAATGCTACTGCTAATTCGACCACAAAGGCAAAATATATTGTTGCAAAGGATGCAACAAAGAAAGGGGTGTGGATGAAAAAGTTCATCACAGGTTTAGGAATCGTACCAAGCAGCAAGGAACTGATCTCATATAAAACGCCACTAATGGGGCAATAGCTGTAGCAAGGAAACTCAAGTCTCATCAAAATTGTTTTAAGGTTCTAGCAGATTAGAGAGATCGTGGCCTATGGAGATGTAACACTATAGAGTTTCATCTGAAGATAACATTGCAGATACACTAATATAGTCGTCTCAAATTGTCTTTGAGCATCATAGAGGTCTGACAGGGATCAGACACGTAGGTGTTTGACTTTAGGTTAAGTGGAAGATTGTTGATTACAAGTGCCCTGCAAGCCAATCACGTAAGTGATAGCACGTATGACATGTTCCGTGATCTTTTTGCTTACTATTATTATGATATTCGTGAATCTATGCAATGGGAATCAAATTATGATGAGATCATGATAATGAGACCGAGTCGCCTTTAAACACAGACCTTAAATAATCCTGATCATAGGTTACTCGAGAGGGATATCGAGATAACCGGACAGATTGGTGTACCAGTATTCCCGTCCATGTGATGGAGCGACTGGTCTCATAGCCGCTAGTGTAAGGAGACTAAAGATATAGTACAGGTACTCATTGGAGAATGAATTCACTGATTGATCTGCTTACCGAATGCGGGATGGTTAATAATACCTAACGTCAGAGAGCGATTCCGTAGTCCCAGTTGTGTCTCTGATCCTTAGAATTGAGATACCAAGAATGCCTTGTTTAAGTACTCATTTCTTTGACAGCGGACTTACAGGTCTAAAAAGTTTCAAATCTAGTACAACCGGTTATCGGGATCGGTAAGCAATCTTACGAAGGTAATTGAGTGTCAATAGAGGATCATCCACTCTTGGTATCACGAAAGAAATATCACGTGTGCTCTCGTCCAAGCAAATCCCTGGCCAAGGTCGTTCGGATTAAGAGAGAA
Source organism: Ensete glaucum (assembly GCA_021527575.1). NCBI lineage: Eukaryota > Viridiplantae > Streptophyta > Magnoliopsida > Zingiberales > Musaceae > Ensete > Ensete glaucum. Next base: position 41,772,544 of record CM038551.1, on the reverse strand, counting down.
GTTCTCGGGAGAATCCGATTAGCACAAGATTCGGACGGATTCCACATGTGGCCTGATAGTACCATGCTCAATACACGATCTTTGGGATATTAAATGGATGAGGGACTATAGATACATGATAACTGCATACAGACAAGTCCAACGGATTTGATTCCCTGTACCGGCTGGGGACTATTGTCACGAACGGTCGTCGCTCAACCGTAATGCCTTTGCTCCTTGAACCATTCGTCACTTTTTCTTGCTTGTACATATGTTTGGCAGCTTGTTTTGCCTTGAGTTTACGTGCTTTTACCTAAGAAATGTGAGCGAAAGTAGTGTAGAAGGCTGTAGAACGACCGCTGTGCCAAAGCAAAACAGCCACATTTTGGGTCTTTTCATGTCTTGTGGCAACCTTTACGGCGGTCGAAATGTCACCATTTCGGAACCCGGTGCACTGGATGGGGTTCGGGTATATGTCGAGCGTAGGCATTCATGAATTGAACTTGTCTTACGTCCGATACCTTGGGAACCGTCGTTTGTGGACTTGCGGCGTTCCTACAACCCTCCAAAGTCCTATTTCGCTCTCTTTCTCTCTTTTCTTTGCACTCAAGGTGTTCGATAAATTGCTTATACTTTCCGCTGCGAGGCGTCGGACGTGTCCGCCGCTCGAATTAATCAACTTCTTCTTTGTAGGTCCCACGGACCTTAGGAGGTTAAGAGGCGACCCTTTGCGGACGAAAGCGCGTTGGGCGTTTCATGACTTAGGCAATCCCATAAGTCGGAATAGTGAGCAGGTTGCTCTACGACTTAGGCAATTTCTAAGTCTTGAGTCGCGAGGGTGCGTGGCTTAGGCAAACTTTAGCTAAGCGTGACGTGTGTATCGAGCAAGCAAGCAATTCATACGAGCAAGAAGATTCGTAATCTCGCCATGGTGAAACGTCGCGGTGAATCGAGCAAGATGGGCAAGCGGACCCTTGCTCCAAGCGATCGCTGGTGCAGTGCAAACTCGCCGCAAACTATGGGAGTCACTCGAGGAGCTCTGTGAACAAGGCAGGCGTGAAGTTGGGCATTCTCCACGAGGGACGAGGCGCCAACCGGAAAAAGAGTCACAAGGAGAGAATTATAGCGGCGGAGACCCGCCTTGATGTTCTTGAAGCGGCGTGGAGGAACTCTACCAAGGCCGAGGGCTACTTAGGGTGAGAGCTCGCTAGAAGAAGCTGAATCTCGGATCGAGAAAGTTGAATCTATGATGGATCGGTGACGGAGGACACCAAAGATTCCGTCGACACCTACATGAAGTTGTGGCGGAACTCACGGCTAAGGTGATGGTGTTAACAAGGACTCTTGATGCGGAGGGAACAACACCGCGCCACTACAAAACTTGAGGCACCAGCGCGGTGCTACGGAGGTGCTAGAGATGCCAAAGAGCTTGAAAATTTCTTGTTCGACATGGAGCAGTATTACTACAAGGCTTAATTCAAGAAACCAAAATTGCTATAGCAACAATGTATCCGAATGGGGATGCAAAACTTTGGTGGCGAACCCGTTGGGAAGAGATCCAACAAGGCCGATGTCAAGTGGATACATGGGAGACTTGAGCGAGAGTTGAAAACTCGGTTCTTACGGAGAACACGAGTTTGTCGCGAAGGAAAGCGAGACAACTCCGCCAAAGTACAACAATCCGAGACTATGTGAAACAATTTTCAGCGATCTTTGGATATACGGGACATGTCCGAGAAAGACAAACTATTGACTTCCTCGACGGCTTGAAGCCATGGGCACAACAAGAACTACATCGAAGGAATGTCATGTAGTCGGGCAATTGCTGGAAAGGCTAAGCGACTTTGTTTCTTGAGGATTTGAGAAAGAAGAAACAATCTTGAAATCGCCCATCTAAATACTCTCGGCGAAGGAGTGAGCAAAGAAGAAGAATTTCCACAAGGGACGGGCTCAAGAGGTAGAGTCCCAAACCCCACTGGATGCTTCTTGTGTGGAGGACCGCATGGTGAGGAGTGTCCACAAAACAGGCACTCAATGCTTTGACGGCATCGATTCTACCGTAAGTCGATAAGGGCAAAGCAATCACCCTTAGTTCGAGTAGTTCGACTCGGTGGCGGCGGTGAGGTGTCGCAAGGGCCCAGGATGGGAGCAATGCGTTTGTTGAATGCATTGGGGGTCAAGTGGGGAGAATACAAAGGTGAAGCCACCGGCGAGGCGTGAGTTGATGTATGTGGACATCAAGCTCGATGCCACCCATAATTTTATTGTCGATCGCGAAGCTAAACGAGGACTAATCTTAGAAGAGCCCAAGTCGTATGAAGGCGGTGAACTCGAAGGCCAAGCGGATCTGGACAAGCAAAGGGGTCCCCATCAAGATCGGGATATGGAACGGAGACTTGATGGCGGTGCCATCGACGACTTCCAAGTGATTCTCGGAATGGAGTTTATGACGCAGAAAGTTGGTGCCACTGCCTCTGAACTTCTTGTGTCTAATGGAGGCGATGATCCTGCATGGTTCCAGCTCGGTAGGAACCAAGGACCTACAACAAATATCGGCTTCTGATTGAAGAAAGGAAAAGGTGAATTAACCTTTTCGCATGGCTAGAGACACTTGACGGGAGGCCATTCAGAACCCGCCATTGTGGCGAACATCCCGAAGGAGTTCTCGGATGTGATGCCAACGAGTTGCCGAGAACTCTACCACCACGCAGAGGCGTGGATCATCGATCGAGGAGCCGGAGTTAAGCCACCGGCGAGACCACCATACCGCATGGCCCCTCCGAGTTGGCAATCGAGGAATTAGATGAACCGGTGGTCTCATCCGCAGCCCAGCACCTTCGAGCTCCCTCTTCGGAAGAAACAAGATAGAGCCTCGATTATGCATTGATTATCGAGCCCTCAAAAGATGACGGTGAAGAACAAGTACTATATCCCACTCATCACGGACTTGTTCGATCAATCAAGGGCAAAGTACTTCTCCAAACTCGACCTTCTGGGTGGTATCGGCGCATCGCAGAAGGTGATGAGGCGAAGACTACTTGACGGTATGGAGCATTCGAGTTCTTGGTGATGCCTTCGCTTAACCAACGCCCCACATTTTGCACTCTCGAATCATGCTCAAAGAATATCTCGATAAGTTTGTGGTCGTCACTTAGGCGACATCGCCTCATAGCCAAACACTTGAGGAGCATGTTAGACACCTCCAAACAATTTTCAAAGTTCTCGTGGAGAACACCTTATTCGTGAAGAGGAAAAGTGCTACTCCCAAATAGATTTTATTCTTGGGGCATCGAATTGGGAATGGGTCCATTTGAATGGACAAGGCTAAGGTGCAAGTGGATGGCGAACACCAAAGAAGGTGCCGAGTTGAGATCCTTCCTTGGGTTTGTTAACTATTATCGACGCTCATAGCCGGATATTGAGCCGCACACGACGGAGTTGCTAAAAAGGAGCGATCCCCGAGATGGTCGGACAAATGTGAGGCATTTCAAGACCAAGATTAGAAGAACTCAGATCAGGACTATGGAAAGTCTTTTGAAGTCCATACCGATGCTTGACTTTGCTATTGGAGGAGTTCTTATGCGGAGGGTCATCCGGTGGCTTACGAGAGTCGCAAGCTCAACGAGACCGAGCGATATCCCGTACATGAGAAGGAGATGGCGGTGGTCCACCGCTCACGAGTGTGGCGACACTACCTTCCGGGAGCACCATTTGTGCTAAGGACCGACAATGTCGCATTGAGTTACTTTCAAACTCAAAAGAAACTCTCCCAAAGCAAGCACGATGGCGGGACTTCTGAGTTCGACATGGTGATGGAGTACAAACCCGAAAAGCAAATGTCATGGCCGATGCATTGAGTCGGAAAGTGGAGCTAGTGAGTGCTATACGAGGGCGAGGCCAAGCAAGTCAATCGACTCCAACTTTCTTTCCGGGATCGTGGATGGACTGCATCGAGATCCTCAAGCGGGGCTCGATTCAACTCATTAAAGAGGGCAAGCCACGATTTTGGATCCGGAGGGACTCATCTACACCAAGGGGAACAAAGTTTATGTCCCACGAGCGGATAACGAGGCGTGAACTCTTGAAAGAGTGTCACGATTCCCTTTGCGACATCCGGTATCCACCGAACAAATGCTCTCGTGGAGAGGGCCTTCTATTGGCAAGATGGGGATGGATGTGGAGGAATATGTTCGAACATGCCTTACTTGTCAACAGGACAAGATAGAGCAGCTAGTGGGACTTTGGAACCGCCTGCAAAAGGCCATGGAGAGCATTTCTTTGGACTTCATATCAAGCTTGCCCAGTAGGGGACTTGGATCGATACTGTGGTGGTTGATTTTCAAGTATGCAACATTCATTCTTGCACCCTACATTGCTCATGAAGAGGCTAAGTTGATGATGAAGAATGTGGTTAAGTATTGGGGAGTCCCACACAACATCATTAGTGATCGGGATTCTTGGTTCTTGGGACGATTCGACCGAGTTGTTCGAGTTGTTGGGGTCTAAATTATACTTCTCCACAAGCCTCCACCCTCAAACGGATGGCCAAACAGAGAATTAACTCGCTCTTGAGCAATATCTTGACTACGTGAGTGCCAACCAACGAGATTGGGTGAATTGGACATAGCCTTCTCCTATAACTGCGTAGCTGCATCCAACAAGAGCCCATTTGAGATTATTACGGACAACGACCATCAACTCCTCATACCACAGTTATTGGTTATAGGAGTAGCCCATCACCTATCATTTCGAGGAATGGCATCGTAATGCGAGATATTGCGGGCTTACTTGGAGAAGGCGGCGAAGATGAAGAAGTGGGCGACTTGGGAAGGCGACCACAAGAATTTAAAGTTGGTGACATGGTGTTGGTGAAGCTCCAAAGATCACTCCAATTCTTTAGACACAAAGTGCACAAAGGATTGATGCGAGTATGAAGGGCCTTTCCCAATCATCGAGTAGGCAATGTCTCATGAGTTGCAAGCCGGCGTGGTTCGAATTCACAATGTCTTCCATGCGAGCAACTTGAAAGCCTACCACTCGATCCGCGAGATGATTCGAAATGTTCCAACTCGACTACCCCCATCGAGCCTCTTACGAAGCGAGTTGAAACTATTCTAGCGGATCGTAGAATAAACCTACCCAATGGAGCGCAACAAATAGAGTACTTGGTGAAGTGGCAAAGCTTCCTCAGAAGCGGTTGGGAGCGAACGCCCTACGACATGAAGCTCGCATCAAAGCTCAACAAGCGTCGGCGAGGCGTCGGCGGTTTGATGGGAGAATGCCACGAGCGATCGTCGCTCAACCGTAATGTCTTTGCTCCTTGAACCGTTCGTCACTTTTTCTTGTACATATGTTTGGCGCTTGTTTTGCCTTGAGTTTACGTGCTTTTACCTAAGAAATATGAGTAGTGTAGAAGGCTGCACAGCTCATCGCTGGGCCAACGACCAACATGTTTTGGGTCTTTTCATGTCGGCAACCCGGCGGTGCGAAATGTCACCATTTCGAGACCTTGGAACCCCGGTGCACGTGGATGGGGTTCCGGGTATATGTCGAGCGTAGGCATTCATGAATTGAACTTGCTTGCGTCGATACCTTGGGTCGTTTGTGGACTCGCGGTTCCTACAACCCTCCAAAGTCCTATTTCTCTCTTTTCTTTCTTTCTCAAGGTGTTCGATAAATTGCTTGACTTTCCGCTGCGAGGCGTGGACGTGTCCGCCGCTCAATTAATCAACTTCTTCTTTGTAGGTCCCACGGGACCTTAGGAGGTTGTAAGAGGGTCGACCCTTTGCGGACGAAACGCGTTGGGCGTTTCATGACTTAGGCAATCCCACTAAGTCCGAATAGTGAGCAGGTTGCTCTACGACTTAGGCAATTTCATAAGTCTTGAGTGTCATGAGGGTCTTGCAGGCAAACTTTAGCTAAGCCCGTGACACTATGGCGTAGTAACCTAGTACACCCATAGTCGATGAGTAGAATGAATTGTTACGAGATAACAATTCACTAAGTCAAAAGGAGTTCCGATAAGAGGAACTCACGGCCAGCTCGGTATCGGACCTAGAGGGTCATACACATATGGTGTATGTTTCAGCAAGTAGAGGATTGGATATGAGTTATCTAAATAGCTCTTATTCTCATTGGATGAGACTCAACATTGATAAGCTCCTTGCATGAGGCCCAATCAGAGGTCACTTAAGATTATTGGATAGAGATCCAATAATCCAAAAGAAATGGGTAACTAGATGGAGATCCAATCAATGATTTAAATAGGCGCTCGGGTGCTCGCCTAAGCGCTCTGGCAAGGCAAGGCGAGGCGAGGCCCGAGCACCTCGCTCGATCTCCAAGCGACGCGCTTCAAAGAGGGGCCGCCTGGGCGCTCGCTCGATCCTAGGCACTAGGTGCTCGCTCAAGCCCAAGCACTGAGTGCTTCGAGCGAGCGCCCAGGTAAAACAAAGCGACCACCGAACTAGGATTTTAGCCTAGTTCGTTCGTTCTTGTTAGTTAGTTCAATCGAATCAACTAATGCATCAACATATACTTTAACCCTAACCTTCTCGTCTGGAATTACGAAGCCGACATCTTGCCGCTGGCGTTGTCTTTGCTGCAGCCGTCGCTGCTCTTCGCCACCTTGCTAATTTTGCTTCTCTTGCCGCCATGTCACTTGGTCTTCAGTCGGTCTTCACCGTCGTTGCTGCCACTCGCGCCGCTCTCGCTCTCGATCAGCGCCTCGCCTCGTCTATACTCATCTCTACTGTTAACTTAGTGTTAACAGTGTACTGTTAATTTAGTGTTAACAGTGTACTATTAACTTAGTGTTAACAGTACATTGTTTACACTAAGTTAATAGTAGAAAACACTAAAAAATCTAGTGTAACCCTATTATCTTTCCAAGCAGACATCTCAGGTAGTGAACACTCAAAAATATATAATACACTGTTAACTTATTGTTAATAGTGTACTAAATATTTTTGAGTGTTCACTACCTGAGATGTCTGCTTGGGAAGATAATAGGGTTACACTAGATTTTTTATATTTTTATATATTTATTTATATATATTTTTTATTTTAGCACCTCGCTTCGCTCGGGCGAGCGTCTGGGCGCCTTAAGCGTTTTGGAACCTTGGTGCCTTTTGGCGCTTAGCGCTTTTTAAATCACTTGATCCAATACCCACTAAAGTAGGATCCATTAGGGTTTTTGGTGGCTCTCCATAAATAGGAGGCAGGGGTGGCACAATAGTGATAAGCTGCACCTTTGGCTGCCACCTCCTATTCTCCTACCTCCCTCATCTTCTCAGCCGACCAGCCCTTCCCTGTTGCGAAGAAGATAGCATATCTTCTTCCACGAATGTTGCGAGAAGGTGTGCAAGAGTTGTGGGTTTTTGGGCTACGATTGGAGGAGCATCACTGTAACCATCCATTGTGTGGATACTACTAGAGAGGAGGACATTTGACCTCCTTCATCCTCTCCATCAAGATCTAGAATTTTAAGGATATACGATCTACCTAGGTAATCAATCTCTTATATTTCGCTTCGGTTTTTATGGTTTTTAGCGCACCAATCCTTGCATGACGACATGATAACTGTGGAAAACTGATTTTGTTTTGTTCTTCTGCTGTGCATGTGATGCTCCTTCGTGGTTTCCTATTAAAAAGCTCTTTCGAGATAATTACTAGACAACAACCATCAATGCCTCACACTTTAGTGAATGGGTATACTAGGAGTAGTCCATCAACATATCACTTTTCAAATGAATGCAACCGAAATACAGATATTGCATGGGCATACATGGAAAAAACAGGCAAAAAGACAAAGTGGGGAGATTGGGAAGGCAACCAAAGGAATTCAAGGTCGGTGACTTGGTGTTGGTAAAGCTGCAACCAGCATCTCTCTAGTTTTTAGGCAAAAAATGGAAAAGGGACTATTGCGCAAATACAAAGGGCCCCTCCCAATCATCAATTGAGCAAACAATGTCTCTTATAAGTCGCAACTTTTAGTGTGACTCAAAATTCACAATGTTTTCCATGTAAACAACTTGAAAGCCTACCACTCATATCCGTAAGACACTTCCAAGGATGTTTCAACTTACCCACCCCCCACCCAAGCATCTTATAAAAAACGAGTTGATATTTTTGTGGACTGCAAGATAAAGCTACCCAACGATGCAGAGTAGATCAAGTACTTTGTGAAATGGTGAAAGCTTCCTAGAACATAAGCCTATAAGGAGCCCGAAGACACCCTAGGACATAAAGAATTAAGTCATTAAAGCCTACCAGCAAGCATCGACACAGGCATCAACAGATTAAGTGAGTGAGAATATCACGAATGTCCCACATCACCTTCGTCAACGAACCGTTTGTTGCTTATGTTTTGTTTGTGAAATTGTCTGGAATTATGTTTTGCCTAGTTTTTGTATGTTTTTGCTGGGATTCTATAAGCAAAAGCATTTTGCCTAAAATGGCCAAGTTTTCACATGCTATGATCGATTTTCACAAGCTGTGGTGCGATGCAAAACGTCAACCATATCAAACCCCGGGAACCACCCGGGTGTTACAGGGATGGATAGGGCTTTGGGGTAGTATTCGGCCTTGTTTGGATAAACAAGTTTGCACGCAAAGTGCGTGTGGACTTGCCTTAACTCGACACCCAATTGAGTCGTCATTTGTAGACATGCTATTATTCTTTTGCTTTCTAAAGTCTTTGTTTCTCTTTCTCTCGTTTCTCTCTTTGCCTACCAAGTGTTTACTGAATTGCTTGTAGTTGCACTCCTTTGCAAGACATCAGGATTTGTCCATCACTCATTTTTTGAATTGATCAACTTTGTCTTTTATAGGTCCTTTGAGACCTATTCAAGATTGCTTCTAGGGAAACCCTTTGTGGATGGATATCACAAGGATTGCTTACAACTTAGACAATTCCAGCTATGTCCATGATAGGGCGTACCTCCCGATTTGCCATGGTATCAGATTGATAAATACTGCCTATGCTGAATCGTACCAAGCAGTATTGCAAACCATTTAAATCCTCTAACTGTATCCTATCTAATCCCAGAAAAATAGCCTCCTAAAGTTTAGCCAAGTCTAAAATATTACAATAGTTAATGATTTATAAATGTCTAATAAAATTTTGGAGGCCTTGTTAGGCTATTATCTCAGATTCCAAGATACAATAATTTTCATAGTAAATGATGCCCAGAATCTGCTCAAATGGATTATTGTCCTTCCTTGTCCTACTCCAACCATACATCGTCTGATGGTACTTACTGTGCTGACTTCATATGAGAGTCCATGATTCCTATTTCTCAGATGTCAGGCGACTATATTTCACAGCAAGTGGGATGACCAACTTTACAAGGAAATGGTTGGGAGTCGCAAAATCTTTGCCCACCTAGGCCCTGAGTATGGCAAGTCTTTATGGATGGCTCTGTTGGGCTTGGTCCAACTAGGCCCACATTGTAACATCCAATCCAGTCTTGGGGTTGGTTCTAGAAAGGAATCCAAGTAAAAAATAATGAGACTCAAAGCAACCTAAGGATCAATGCATATATATTGCTTATTAATGACAATAACTGACTTGTTTTTGCTTGGGTTCACAATTGATTTAAGAATAATAACGAGAAAGCTCAATAAAAGAAATCGAAAGACATCCACAATAACTTAGATTACAGAACTATGAAGTATATACCAGTTAACATTGATAATGTTGTTGTCTTCCCTGCACCATTTGTCCCAAGAAAACCAAAGCATTCTCCTTCCTGAACTGAGAATGTCAATGAATAGACAGCAACTTTTCTAGCATGGTCTTTCCTGGCATGATAGACCTGATAACTAGAATTGATTAGCTACAAGCGCATACATATGATGACCGAAATCTATTTATATCAAAATGGAAATCTATTTCCAACTAATGTTTTATTGTCACTCGCAGCATGCATGATAGTGAATCAAAATACAATGACCATCGGCTATTTAGTTAAGACCATATGTTTCAAAATAGATTTTAAGGAAAATAAGCACCTTCCGTAGATTATGCAGGTAGATTATGGCATTATCAACAAGGCCACTGTCTATCCTTTGCCTTTCTGCTTTAACATCAATGTCCTCATTAGCTATGGAAGATGATGAATCTTCATATGATCCCAGAAGATGCTGAAAATGGTCATTGGATCCATCATGCTGGAGGGTGAGAACATTTTGCCACCACTCTTTGATTGTCATCAAATTTAGCTTTTGAAAGGGAAGAATTTCAAGTGCAATCGTAAAGAGGAAGTACATAATGCTCTGCGATTAAGAAGGAAAAACATTCTTACAATGCCATAATAAACATAAGACATGTTGCAACAACGAAACACATCTTCTATGTGGTCATTCATAAATGATATGTATGTAGCCCTTGTTTGTGAACAGATAGAATGATTCACAGACCAAAATACTGTGCTAATATTCTTAGAAAATTATAACATGCCATGATCATTAAGAAAAAAATATTGAAGTTAAAGACAAGGTTTGCAATACCGTATCGTATCGCTCAATACGCTCGGTATGCACCGGTCCAATAAAAGACCAGTACGCTCGATACAGCTTGGTATCTAAGTGTACGATGTGTCGGTATGCTCGGTACAGCTCGGTACATACCAAAGATTGCAATTTCGATCTATACTGCCTGCATCGGGCGATACATACCAGCCCGCCAAGTTACCAGTACGCAGACCGCCCGCTACTAGGCAGTACCACCAAAATCAACCGTCACGATCGTTGGCGATCGATTGAGGGAGAAAATGGGAAGAAGAAGAAGAAGAAGAAGAGGAAAGCAAGAAAGAAAAAGAAGAGGGGAAGAAGAAAGAAGTACCTCGCGTCGTGCTCCCCTCGCACCGTCGCCGCTTGGGGGTCCCCCGCGCATCGTCGCCACCCTTGCCCGCGAGCGATTTTTCTCCCGTACGAGGAAATGGAATGTCTCCCCACGTAGGGAGAAAGATCGAGGCGATGTCGCTCCTTTTTTTACTCTTTTTAATATATTAATATTTAATATTATATTATATTATATTATATTATATTATACTATATTTTAATATACCAGGCGATATACATGTACGTTACCATACAGGTACCGAGAAAATGTCGGTACACCAATACGGACCGGTAGGTAAAACCCTACATACTATACTAACAGCTGATTGGTACGCTGGTATGGTACGAGATTGTGAACCTTGGTTGGAGAAACAAATGGACATGAATTGATTACAACAACAATGACCATTGAGATAATATAACCATGTTAGCAATGGTAGGGAGTCCAAACTGGGCGGCTTGGATTTCAGATAATCAAAGAACTTCATAAAAGACATAAGGAACATCAAACAGTATAATGGAAGTTACAGCATATCTAATTATGTTTCAGCATATGATCTAAAGAATTTAATTTTAGGTTTGAATCTCCATTCCTAAGCTTTTTCCAAGTTGTGACTATATAGGCTTGTTATTATTGTGAAATTTCCAATTCTAGTCAATCATCTTGCATGGAAAAACTTCTAATACTCTATGATTGTCGAGCAAGTACCAATAAACATTCAACTGATCCTCTTCTATGAAAGATTTGAATAGATACTTAAATGTCAGTTTGTTTACAACTTTTGTTAAAAGAGTATATGAGAGGACTCCAGTAGGTTGAGTCTTAATCACCCTAGAAGTAATTAAGAAGAACCCTGTAGATTGTAATACAACCCCACTTACTCACTTTTATCCTATAAAGAAATGTGGCTAGGGTTTATTTTGGGGCCTTAGGGCTTCCTAACCGCCACCCCCTTACTGGGATGGTCGGCTAGGATTTTCTAGCAAAGGGGCGTGGCTTGTGCAGCCACTTAGGCCGTCGCCCCCTTTATCTATGCAATGGTAGCTATAGGAGGGGCAAAAGGAGAAATTCACTTAGGAAGCACCTCCTAGGACTAAGGTTTGGAGCCCTATATAAGCATGTAGCCTCCACCTCTTTTCAAAAAGCAAGATCAATCTATAATTCAACCATATGGCCGACTACTAGGAGGGAGAAACCCCTATAGCGTTCCAAGGGTTGATCCACCTCAAAGATCAAATCTATAGATCTCCTTCTGGGGTTCTATCATATGGTATCAGAGCCGCGTTCCTACTGCCCTGTAGCCATCTTTGCCGCCTCCATCTTCTAAGCAATTCTCACAATTGCTTTTGATGTCGCCTTCATCCACCGTTGCTCACCAAGCTACAGATCCATCAATTTGCTATCGTCCTTTACGTCAACATCATAATCTGGACAACACATTGCAGCACCTTTCTTCATCGAATTCCATCGATTTTGAGTGTTGTCTTTTGTGGAATTTCGGATTCTCTTTCTCTCATTTACAACCCTAACATCCTCACCAAAAACCCTTCCAAACCGCACCCTAAACTGATCCCAAACAGTCACCCAAATCAGCCTTAAACCGCAGCCAACCTTCCTTACCGATCCATCTACCTTTTCATCCAACCTTCCTCATCGATCCACCTACCTTTACTACCATCTATCCCAGATCCAAAACCCTTTTTCCTAACCTTCATCTACTGCTATCACAGCCCTAGATCCACACCAATTCGCAGCCAAAACTCCACAAAACCGCAGCCCCAAATCGCACCCAAAACAGCCACAAACCACACCCAAAACAGCCTTCGGTCCACCAACCTTTCAGCAACCCAATCTCCTTTATCCCTTCAACCACAACACGCATCTTTCGCTGCCCAACGATGCCAACAGCGACCTCTCGCTGCCATCCTCCTTGATCGCAGCCAGCAGTGATCCTTGCAGCAAAAAGCTACCAGCAGCGATCTTTCGCTGCAATCTATTTACATCGCAGCCCGCAACAATCGTCCACTACCAACTATTTTGATCGCGGCCAGCAACAAATTGAACACGACAGCAGCCATCTCTCACTCTATACCACTGCTGCCCTCCTCCGCAACAGCCGTGCACACCGCTGCCCATCTTCCTCCTATTGCAGCCACACCCTTGCTGCAACCGACGCCACTTGCAACCACGAAGTCGCAGCGCAGTCGCAGCCGACATTGCTGCTGCCCTCTTCTTCCTCCATTGTCGCTGCTGCCTTCCGACTCAGATCTCTTGACTGCTATCTTCCGACAAATATCAGCTGCCCAAAAAATCACAGCCTCGACGACATTACAGCATCAACATTGCAGAATCACCGAAGGATCACCGCTGACATTGCTGTTGCCATCTTCTTCCTCCACCGTCGCTGCTACCCTTGGCTGCCATCCTCCACTTGGAGACTTCACCACTGCAGCCCCGACATTGCTGCCATTTGCTGCCTTCAACCTGAAAATTGCAGCCACACTCTTCAGTCGGTTTATTTGACAGGTTAGAGATCCTTACGTCATGACATCGGTAGGCTTATTCGAAGCCAAATTGGAGGCTTTCGAGACGCGTATGGATGCTAAATTACGATCTCTCTTCGAGGAGTTTAGATTGGACCGATCGTCGATCCCAAGATCACAACGTGATGCAAATTCAGATTACAAAAAGAACCCACCGGAGATGAGAAACAAAGTTAAGACACGACAGCCCTACACCTCGACGACATCAACCTCCTTTGCATAACTTCAAGAAGGGTACCTCAATCAAGATGCTCAGAGCATGAGACCCACATCCCAACCAACAGCATATAAACTTTCAACACCAATTGATTGCAAGAACCATGATGAAGAACTAACGATGATCCGTTAAACCTTTACCATCCAAGAGTACCAAACCAGGTTTGAAAGGTTATCTAATCAAACTTATGATTGGTCTGAAAAGCAGATATTGAGGACTTGAAGCCAGAGATTCGTGAAGAAGTTAAAGCGCGACAGCCATACACACTTAAGGCAACCATCTCCTTCGCACGACATCAAGAGGAGCGGTTGAACTATGAAGCCCAAAGGACAAGGGTCACTCCCCGACTAGCGGCACCAAAGCTTTCACTCCCCCTACTATTAGCCGATCCCCTCAACCAAAGAAACTAATAAGAGAAGACTTTCATGATGGATCAGTAAAGGAACCCAAACTTGAAGATACGATTCTCGAGCCCAAGGAGAAGGATACACCATAACCGGCCACCCGCACGGTCCCTATCTTAGCCGGCTACACCAACCTGCAAAAATTGAAGATCGAAGGGTTTCTCGAGTAGCAGTCCGTCATCGTCCTCGTCAACACCGGGAGCACACACAACTTCATGAGCAGTAAGGTTGATGCCCACTTAATGCTCTAAAAAGAAGATTACAGTGGGTTTAAAGTCAAGGTAGCTAACGACCAAATTCTGAAGTGCAACCAGATGTGCCCGCGGGTAAAATTGATCCTATAGGAGCAAGACGTAGTTGCTGATTTTTTCCTCCTCTCTCTTGATGGCTTTGATATAGTACTTGGCATTGATTGGTTGTCCACGATTGGAAATGTTTTCTGAAAATTTTGAAAGCTAACCATGAAATTTTTCAGAAAAGGAAAGCAGGTGATTCTACGAGGGAGCCCAGCGACTACAACCACAACACAACACTTGGAGGGGGTACCAAAAGAAAAATCCGGTGGTTTCCCAATTCAAATTCAAGGGTTTCATGAGATTAAAGATAAGAACCCTCTCTCGCAGCTTGTTGAAATTTTGGACGTCTCCACCAAACCGAGCCAATTACCTCCTTTGAAGCTGTCCGACCCCCATGCTGAACAGGCCAAAACTTCTACCAGTTGTTGCTCGGCCAGATTGCTTTCGACAACCTCGGAAGAGCAAAGATAAAAGGGTCGTCCAAGAGATGACAGAGACACGGATTGTTCGGCCATGCTTATTTCCCGCTACGACACATCTCTACATCCTTTTCCCCGAAGATAAGCTACTTCTAAAGTGTTACATCCTACCGAACTCACCATGGTTGCTGATGCAGCACTTCTAGATCTCAAGTGACTTCCACGACTTTTTCCAGGATTGGATCATGATGCTTAAAGACTTCCTTGATGATGACCTTCGATCTATGAACCGAGACCGCGAGAAAATTGAGCCCCTACAGTGGTGAAATCAAAAGAGGGGAAGGATCATTCGCAGGACTCAATGAAGCATGAACATCATCCCTCTCATTATAAAGAAAGATGCAACACCTTAGCTGAGTGGAACTATAGCCCTCACGACCATAATCGTCCACACCAAATCGTGGTCAGATGTTTATTATTGGAGTAGACACATCCAGAGTAGGGGTCAGCACCATCCTCATGCAAGATGGTCAACAGCACAAAGAAGTGGAAATGGGCCCCGAAAAATCACCACTCCTACCCACCTCAGACTCAGATCAGGCTCACACCACTAGAGATTTTATCAGAGGACAACCCTCACTCCAAAAGAAGGCACGACTACTCTTACAGAGAAACCACGTGGCAGCCCATGTAAGGAAGAAACTTCCCCCTGACAAACGTCGGAGCATAAGAAAGTTTTCAGAGAAAGATCAAGTCTCCTTTCATCTCAAGCTCCACCAACACGAAATTCAAGCCTCAAGAAAGTGGTCTCCTTATTTCTTTGGACCTTACAAAATTGGGGATCACATTGGGGCCCTAACATGGAGATCAGATTCATGCACCATATCAAGATTACATTTGATCCTCTAGGTGTCCCACCTCAGATGAAAATTTAAAGATGACTCCTCAGCCAAATTCTTCCAATTGACACCCAAGCTGATAAGGAGCTGAAGACCCGGTTCCCAGAGTTTATGGACCCTCAGCCTTAAGGACAAGGCTGATTTTAAGAGGGCGAGTTTGATAGGACTCCAGTAGGGTTGAGTCTTAATCACCCTAAAAGTAATTAATAAGAACCCTGTGAGATTGTAATACAACCCACCTAGTTACTTCTATCCTATAAAGAAATGTAGCTAGAGTTTATTTTGAGGCCTTAGGTCTTCCTAGCTGCCACCCCCCTTACTGGGCTAGCCGGCTAGGGTTTCTAGCAGAGGAGCGACTATATAAGCATGTATACGGCCCTAGGGCTAGGGTTTGGAGTCCTATATAAGCACGTAGCCTCCACCTCTTTTCAAAAAGCAAGATCAATCTACAATTCAGCAATATGGCCGACTACTAGGAGGGAGGAACCCCTATAGCGTTCCAAGGGTTGATCCCCCTCAAAGATCAAATCTATCGAGCTCCTTCTAGGGTTCTATCAATATAAAAGACTGAAGCATATCTAACTTTGTTAAGCATATGATCTGAAGAATTTACTTTTAGGTCTGCATCGCCATTCCTAAGCTTTTTCCAAGATAGTTATGACTATATAGGTTTGTCGTTATTGTTAAATCTCCATTTCTAGTCAATCAATTTGCCTTCTAATACCCTATGATTGTCGAGAAATGACAAATAAACAGCATGATCATATATATATATTATATGTAGTCATATAAAGAACACATACAAACTTCATATAAGTAAAAAAAGTATATGATGTATATCTTTCATCCAAAGACTTATTTAAAAAGATTAATAGCTACCATAAAAGCAATGTAGTTTAAGAGAAAGAATCTGGCTTAAATTTGAAACTAGATATAAAGAAGCAACTTCACCATACACCAAGGCCAACCCTCAAACTTGAATTTGAATATCCACATAAGAGATATTTTAATTTGTGCATAACAAAATTATATGGAAAGAAAAGCATTTTATGTACTTGTTCTTTTATACATAACTACAGAATCAGAAATTGGCTTCTATATAAAAGAAGATTGAACCATAAAGTGACAAAATTATGGTCAACACTATCATTTCTGCACCCATCGCATAAGAATCGGTAATTACATGGGCTTTCAAAAAAAAAGTAAATTTGTAAATGAATAATGTGGTCCTAGTATCTAGCAAGGTTTTGAACAATAGGAATAATTCCTATGGACATGTACACATTGAATGACACATTACAATGTACCAAGATACACAATCAACTAAAATAAATACCTGTCTGGTTAAGAGCATTAACATACAGGTCCACTAAGCACAGTACAGATACCACAGCATCTGAAACCATTGTATCTAGGACGACCAAAAAGGTAACATCATAGATGAGGTCTTAGTACGAAGGATGTTGAAGTTGAAGGAAATGTGAGGCACACTAACAAGAGTTCTTTAAGGTGTTTGCTCGGTTCACCAATGTTTCTAATTGTTCATGGTAGTCATGAAGAATTCTTCATGCACGTCATCAAAAAAACAGGCAGTAATAGATGATGTCCAAATAGCTGTCACTATGATAATATATGTGTGTGGCAGACAAAGCTATCTTGCAATTGTCATCCTAAAGAATGTCATCAGATAACTCTCGAACTATATTTTAAAGAAGACCGACAAACATGTAAAAGACCATATGTAAATTAAATAACCTCAAATGCTAAATAGCAGATAGAAGCCCCAGTCACATTCCAGTCAAGGGTACTACTTCTAGATCCCCGCTTCATTCCTTGGCGTCTAAGAGCAAGTGATGCAAGGCCATCAGCAAAGCAAAACCCAGGTGATAACCTAAAGAAATTCTGCATGAATTGCTTAATGTCAAATAATGAACATCAATTCATGAAACTAACAAACTGAAATCTTCACAGAAGATGATAGTACATGGTTTATAGCATGGATTGTCATTTCGCTCTGTACCACCCAGTATGGGCGGTATGTACTGGTCCGGCAAGGTGCCGGTACATAGACCGCCCTGTACCAGGTGGTGCATTATATTATATTATATAAAACAATATTATATAATATAAATATAAAAATATATTAGAAAAATAAGAAAAAAATGCGAGCACGAGGTGCTATCTCATTCTTGCGCTGTGATGAGGTGGCGCTTCATTTGCCCGCTGGTGTCGCCTCATCGTCCTATGCTGGGACAAGGTGATAGCCTCGTCTTCCTACGTTGTGATGAGGTGGCGCCTCATTTACCCATTGGAAGATGAGGCGTCGCCTAGTCTTCCTTCGCTGGGACGAGGCATTGCCTTGTTCTTCTGTTGGAAGGCAAGGCAGGGACTAGGCGATGCCTCGTCAAGGTTTGCAATTTCGATATATCAGGCGGTACATACAGTCCGCCAGTTGCTAATGCATCGCTACCGTGTTTCGCCAAAAATCGACCATCGATCGATTGAGCGAGAAAAAGGGAGGAAGAAGAAGAAGAGGAAAAGAAGGAAAAAAAGAGGAGAAAAGAATACCTATTGCCGTGTCCTCGCCATGCTCACCGCCATCGCCACTTCGGTCATGCCCTTTCTCCATGAGGAGAAAGATCGAGGCGACATTGCCCATTTTCTCTTTTTAATATTTTAATTATATAATATTATATTATAAAATATTTATATTATATTTTAATATACCGAGCAATATGCACTGTGCATACCGCCCGATACCACTACCCTACCGGTACCGAGATGAACTTGGTATGCCGGTACGGTAAGTCAAACCTTGTGCCTCGTCTTCTTGGGTGACAAGACCGTTCTCTCGTTGGAAGGCAGGCCGCTCTTCATCGGAAGGTAAGGCGACACCTCGTCTTCCAGCGTTGGGACGAGGCACTGCCTCGTTCTTCCTAGGCCGGGACGAGGCGCTGCCTCGTTCTTCTAGCACTGTGCATACCATCCGATACGGAATATCGTACCATACCAAGAAAATTTCGATACCCTGGTACGGACCAATATGGCGAACCTTGGTTCATAGTATAATTCATATTAAGAAGGTACAGCTTAATTTTCTTTCATAATAAGCCTTAAAATTGCATAATTAACCTCAAAATAGCTTTAAAAAAATCAGAGTCCAGCAGCATTTTTATGAGCCATTAATCAGCATAAACCACTAAAGATTCACACGAGACAGAAATTTGATTTTCCAAAATAGAAATATGCTACTTGAAACCTGCTGCAGATGTAAAATTTCAATTTTTGCAGGAAAGCAGAAAGGCCTAAATGAAAATACAAACGAAGGAACAGCAACACCAAAATTTGACCTTTTTTGTGCAGCTGAATAACAAAAGTTAAATTATCAAGAGTAAAGATGGAAGGTATTCTCTAATACAGTGTACCAGGCAGAAAGCAGCCAATAACACTGTACTAAAATATATTTAAAAAAACTACTGTAGTATTGTAACTTCAGTATGATCAGAATGTCAAATACTAATATTGAGTCAATCTGATGAATGCTGGTCTCAAAAATCACTAGGTTTCAGAAGTTAGACAACTCCTTGGAATGGTCACAAGAGGCAATTTTATTGCTACAACAAGTCCTTGATGATGAGAACAATTTCAATAATCATTTTAGTGCACAGAATCACTTGGTCTCGCAAGTTAGACAACTCCTTGGAATGGAGACAATTCTTGTTTTGGTCTTCCACTTTAATCATAGTAAAAGAGATTGTGGATTGACAAAGTATGTGATATGAGTATTGTGCAGAGCAGGACAACATTCTTATTATGCAGCATGATGAGGTAGTCTGACTTAATGTCACAGACAATTTGTAGGGAAGGGATTCAATGTAATATCCGTGGTTTTTGGTTTGTTTATACCTTGGGCGGCATGTAAGAGGCTTGCAATAGGCTTAGCAGCTCCATTTTGGTTGGGTTTGTAGCCATTTCTAACTAGTAAAGGCAGCCTGTGTGTGGTCATTGCATAAAGGCAAAAATACCAAAAAACGAGTGTTTACGATAGGCGAAGGGTGGCCAAAAATGTGAACCATCTCAGCACCCTAGAGTTGCATGGGTGTTTTTCGTAAGCGAAGGACACCCAAAAATGTCAACCACCTCAACACCCTAAAGTTGCATGAGTGGCACATGGATGAGCCTCTATGATAGTGTCTTGATTAGTCTGTCAAAAATTCCGCAATGGTGTCACATGGGCACTCATCCATGAGTAACCTTTGATTATGGCGAATTGCATTGAACCCTTTGTCACACGACCATTCAAAGCTTGCAAAGTCCATCATTATGTATAGAGTGTTTGCTGAAACGCTTGCCTGCGGGATCCCTAATTCACACTTCCACTAATCCATTTTCGATATTGTTGATCCTCAGGGGACCTATTGAGGTTATAGAGGTCGTTCCTTAATGAATGGACACGCAAGGGTACTCCAAGAATTTGACATAACCAATGAAATTTGTGACATTAGAGTAGTTTCTAAGTTATAATTCATTTTATTTGTTGTACAGAGATAAATTAACTCACACATATATATACATTTATGTGAGTTTTACCAAATTTCAATATATTAAAAACCAAGGTTTTAAATTTTAGGTATCAGACCCCTATTGGTCCAAGCCATTTTGGGTACCAAAGCCATACTATTACAAGCTGAAGGACACTGTTCTCATTATGTAGTATGACGAGGTAGTTTGATTTATGGCACTTTTCTAAATCATCAATCATTTCATTTATTTATTGAACAAAGATAAATACACACACATTATATTTATTTGTAAATGACTTCTACCAAATTTTCTAGTGGGACAAGCCCTCTATATTAGGCATATTGGAAGGTACAAGCCTTGTCTTAGGTGGTACAATCCCTTATCGAGCATATCACGCAATTTACCCTATTTCGCCTAGTAGGCTATTGGAACCAATAAATATCAATCGTACCCAACCATACCATGCAGAAAGGTTTGTAATTTTGTGTTGGGTAGTGCATAGGCTTGGACCTATAGTAAAAAGTTCACCGTGCCAACCTATACCGGGTGATATGTACTGGTCTGATAGGGTATCAGCATATGGACCATCCTATACTAGGTGGTCCATGACAAGGGACCCTGTATTGCCCAATACGAGGATTGTACCAGTCAGAACAATCAAAATCCAAAAGTTACTGACCTGTATCGGTTAGTGGTTGGGGTTTCTTGAATTCAAACAATCCATTTAACCATTTGAACCAGATCTAAGAGTTTTAAAACCCTTTCTATCCCCTAATTCTCTCCCCTTTTACTCTCTAACTCATCTACTCTCTCAATCACTTTCTCACTTATAAATTTCTATAATTCTCTCATTTGCACTCTTTTGAACTCTACAAAGCTGTAATTTATGAATTGAATCAAGCTTGAGAGGCTAATTAGGGAGCATTAACACTTAGGTTAAAGGAAGAACTCTATAAGCAAAGGTATGTAGACAACTTCTCAATCGTATTCAATAACCCGCATGGTTCGAAGACATGGCAACGACAAGGACAACAATGCCTCAATCGACGATGGTGGCAACACTGGGGAGTCAATGGTCCGATCTACACAACTTGAGGATGGTGCATGGACCAAGAGATAGTATTTTATACATGTCGACCAAGATTCAGATCATGAAGCTCAACATGATTCTTCGAGCAATAGTACAGTGATCGATCTTATGATACGAAGCAACAAATCAGAAGTGAACGTAGAAGTTCTAACATTCTCCATGCTTTGCACCAATATATGCCATAATCATACTTGCCTCAAGAGCCACCGTAGACACACGTGGTTCATGATGATCAGGCGATGACCATCATCTCATTGATGCACCAATAACATACAATGTATCTATATACGATGTTGCAGGATCAATTTCAGGATTGGGTCCGACAAACATATCAAGCTGATATATAGATACATAAGATCGAGGACCTCGATCTATCGTCTATGGAGTTCTGTCGTTCTTTTTGGTGGTAGAACTAGCCAACCAAGTATATCCATCGATCGATTACTTGATTCATATGAATCTTAAAGTTTAAGTTGTTTAACATATAATTTAACAATTCAAATCATTTCTTTGAAGATAATTCAATATCAATGGAAGGACGATCTAGAGCATACCATAAAGTTACGGCTCAAAGCCTGAAAAGATATGTGCCAATATTCTTTCCGAAGTTAGATTAATTTTGCTAAAAATTATACTAAATTTATAATTATTTTTAACTTAAAAGCCCTACTACAAATTTTTTCTATTTTTCAAAAACTTTTAGAACTATTTTCGGCCATTTTTCTATGTCCTCAGTACACCCCTTCATACATATCGAACTGACACATGGTACATTGGTATAGAGTGGTACGTGCCACCGATCGATCAGTACATTGATACGTAGCGGTAAGGCGAATCTTGCTATAATGTACCACCATGTCTGAGTGTCGATATGCTACTACATATTGAGTTTTAAACAAATCCAAACAAATAAAAAACATTGCCCAGCATATAGCCTATATGGTCCTGTACTGGATGATACCAGCCCTATACTGAGTATACCAAGCAATACAGGTCCTATACCAGGTATACTGCCTAGTTTACCCTAGTCTGTATAGTAGTAGGTGGTTGGATTCGTAACTGATGCCTTGTCGAGCGATGTTCAAACCTTGTAAAAGTCTATTTCAAGAAGAGTGGAGAAGGGAGAAGTACGAAACATCAAGGTTGGTGGGCAACACAAAAGCAAGTGGGCAGAAGTGGATGATGCACCAAATTATGCAATCATGACTAGTCTGAGTTCCATCGAAAATACCACCCATTTCAACCAATATAATCAAATATAAAGTCCGTGCTCTATATGCTGTTAGTCTGGCTGCAACCCCACCAGTGGACCTAACAAAAGCTGCACCAAGCCAAATTTTTCTTGGATTTCATGTTCTGTTTAGATTTTGTGTCAGATATATGAAAGATTATAAAAAGACTTCTAAATTAATGATCGAGTCGTTCAAAAGCTTATCTTGAGATATCTTGTGAGAAGAAAAAGAGTCTTTCACCTGAAAATTTTTGAGAGAAGTGCTACAACCAACAAATCTTTTGAGAGTAAAAATAGGAGAGCTTGACCTACATTAGCAAAATTTAGGAGAATCTCATCCCTTGTGCTAGAATCATTCTAAGTGATAATTGTGTACTCCAGATTAAGTACTCAACACTCCTTGTGAGTTTGATTACAAAAGGTGAGTGTAACCTTTCTCCTAAGAAAATCTTATACATGGTTATCTCTCAGCTTGTAATAAGAAAAAAAGGTTTCCCTTCTTCAAAAGTGATGGTTTAGCTTTGAGCTGGAAAAAAAGAGTGCAGGTTTTAGGTCTTAAGCCTGCGAAAAGGAACCAACGGGGCTTTGTTCTTGAACCTAGGAAGAAGAACGGTTTTAGGTCTTAAGCCAATAAAAAGGAACCAACTGGTTTTGGCTCTTAAGCCCACGAAAAGGAACCAACGGGGTTTTGTTCTTGAACCTCGGAAGAAGAACAAGTTCTGGGTTCCCTCTCATTCTTGTGAAAAAGGTCATTTGTTTGATCTCCGACAGTAGAAAATGATCATAGATTGACATGCCTCAAGCAATTATGGAGCAATTAGGAGTGGACATAAACCATTGTGCCAAACCACAATAAACTTGTATCTTGATTGTTTCTTGTTTTCTTCTTTTTTTTGTTGCACTTCCCTTTCTTATACTTGCTATTAAGCTTTTGATATGACTTGCTTTAAACAGTTTTGAAATTTTCAGAGTCAGTACATACTACACACAATCTGAGACTCAGTTGTGCATATACCAGAATGTACAAAATTTCATTTGTTACTTGTGGACTCGGGGACGGTGTAAGGAGTATATTAAGCATGTCACACGAAGGGACCAGATTACAAGAAAGAAATTAAGAAAAAAAAAGCATATTAAGCATGTAAGGCCAATAGGGATGAGCTGACAGAAAAGGAAAGAAGCACAAATGGTTCCAGCACTTTCATTTCTGCACTACATCATAATTGCATATAGTCCAAAATTTTGACTATTGAATGACAAAACCTAGAGAATTGATCGGTTAGTTTCTTGAGCAAAAACTAAAATTAGAATGAAACCTAAGGATTAAATTTGAAATACACAAAAGGGAGGGTATCACTTTCATAAAAAGTGAATGAAAAGAAGTGCCAAAGCCACTATGCAAGAACCTAATTGATCTTGTTCTCTACACAAGAAAACTACAATCTTTTAAATTCCTACAAACAAGATGAACTAGTTAAAATTATGCTGTACGAAATGGTAGATACCAGAAAAGCTCAAAATATATAACTTTAGCCAAGATAATGCCAATTATTTTTTAAAAACCAGATAGGACTTACATACCTTTAGCAGAGAGTTTGCACTTTTAGTTGCCTCCATAAGCCCCAAAACAAATGAAATGACCATGAGAATAAGCCCACTAAAAAAGTGAATCAGCAAAACCACATTCTGCATCAACAAGCAAATCAAAATATCTGATGCCCAAACTAGCATATAAAAAGTCTAGATGAATCACAAAAATAACAGAAATATACCTGGGCAATTGTGTGCTCAGAAAAGAAAAATGTAAGGCAGTATGTTGATGAACCAATTGCTAATCCATATTCCAAAAAAAGGACTATAGTTGGTAAGAAGCAGCCAGTTCCAACAAACTGATTCAGATCTAGTAGTAAGATGGTTTGTTAAATGCTAGCATTTCTCTATAAAACAAAAGAAAAGCTATAGAATGAAAAACATAATAAGATTGAAGCAGCAGAAATTTGGCCAGAACAAGAACTAGAAGAATAAACAATAGACAGGAAATTACTCTCATGAAGTTCAGGAAGAGATTCATTACATACCGAACATAAAAAACAGTATCACTGCAAGCGATGTCGGGAACAAGAAGCTGACGAAGTCCCATATGTATGTTGAAACCCAATACGATAATACAGAGACCTGGGTAGAGGCTAATGAAAGTCAACTTGAGGAAATAGCAAATCAAGAAAATAACTATGATGTTTATTGATACCCCGCTAATTAACTGCTGATGCTTTGCTTTGACTTCACGCTCCTACAACAATTTAAATAAGCACTCCCATCAGCCATCACAGTCAAATATTGCAAAAAAGGAAAAGTAAGTGGATTGTTTACAGATTAAGATGCTAAAAAAACACCAAACAATTTGTCAGACCTCATTTTTTAACCAACCAGGTAGCCTTACTTTGAACAGTTTCAATGTAGCAAACTGCAGGATTCCTGAAGTCTTTTAGCCACAAAACTGACCCACATTAAACAATAAGAACGAAGAAT
Organism: Ensete glaucum; assembly: GCA_021527575.1. Classification (NCBI taxonomy): domain Eukaryota; kingdom Viridiplantae; phylum Streptophyta; class Magnoliopsida; order Zingiberales; family Musaceae; genus Ensete; species Ensete glaucum. Next base: position 41,747,570 of record CM038551.1, on the reverse strand, counting down.
TATGATGGACAAGACCCATATTATGTATACATTCAATAAACAGATATATCGAATATCAAACGGTCAATTTGACCGTTGGAGGCATCCTAAAGCGTTTGACAAACCTTTTTTTCCACCCTCTTTCAACTCATTTCACTCTTACACTCTCTTAAACTCGCAAACTTATTTTCACTCACAATCTCTCTCTTATTCTCATATTTTCACTCTCTTAAACTCAATAAAATAATGATTTGCAGATTAAATCAAATTTAGGAGGTTAATTTGGAAGGATTACATGGAAGAACTTTTTAATCAAGAGGTATGTATTCTTTTTTTAGATTTTTATTGATTTATGAGACGATTAAACCTATTCTATGTGATTTATGACTATAATACATTGTTTGATATGCTTTTCATGGTACAATAATAGTATTAATTAGAGAGTAATTAAGGTCTTTAATATTATGATTACTGTGTTTAATATTGATTTATTCAAAAAAAGGCACTTAATAGGTCAAATGTTTATATTTCATGCATATTAAGTATTGGATCATATGTTTGTGATAGTATAAAAGGTTTAACTAGGTCTTAATAAAGTTTTTTAATACTACAATTAGTGATTTTAATGATGATTTAATTGAAATTTGAAAGATATAAGATCAATTCAATGTCTTTAATACCTATGATTGTTTGACATGTTTATAGTATTGAAAGATAAATAATTAGTGGCTAATTAACTATGTTAATATGTGATTAGTGTATCTAATGATGATTTCATCGTAATTTGACCTATATTTAATCAAAATTACATATTTATGATGATAAAATAAGATTAATTAGATCTTAATTTTTTTTAATAATGCGATTAGTGGGTTTAATGATAATTTAATCAAAATTTAATCGATATTAGGTCATAGTGTTTGACATGTTTATAGTGTTGAAAGAGAAATAATTAATGGATAATAACTATATTATTGGTGTCATTAATGTATCTAATGATGATTTCAATGTAATTTGACCTATATTGGATCAAAATTATATATTTAATTATGTGTTTAACATGTTTGTGATGATAAAATAAAGTAAATTAGGTTTTAATATGTTTTTAATTTTGTAATTAGTGATTTTAATGATGATTTAATTTAAATTTGATTGATATTGGGTCAATTCAAGGTCTTTAATATATATTTGGGTGCTTGACATGTTTATAGCTAATTTGATTTAAATTTGGCAACATGACACAAAAGGAACAGGAGTATAATGACGCTTGGACTCATGTCCGAAAGATGGATGGGAATATGTTGATTATTTTAATCTGTTGATTACCACAAGAGAGGAGGTCAAGAAAGCATTCAAAGATGATTTTAAGATCGACCAATACTTACAGATCATTGATCGTAGGACTGAAGTTCATATGGACTAAGATATCCATAATGTAGGTAAATTCAAATTCAATATAATTTAATTCATAATTTTTTATTGTATAAAAATTTGCACCAATAAAATTATGTCTTACAGTATTATCTAAACCCGGCAATTCAATTTCTATATACTCTTGGAACGCGAAATGATTTACCATCGGCACCAAGAAATATTATATATTGACTCTTGTCAAAAACTATTGATACAACAAATGCTATTACGGAGGACGATTATTCCAGGACATAATTGGTTCGACGTTGTAGTTATATCGTGTCATTACACAATGGTTCCTGATTAAGACAAGTTACACATTGATTATCAACTATATTTGATATTATTATTTGTTATACGACTAAAGTCTTATTTATATATTTTTGAAGTCAAGTGGTAGCTACAATTTCGAGGGGACGCACAAAATTTAAGAAAGGTTATCGTTCGTGTACTTTCACAAATGACATCTAATGGCTGCGAACGCATTTGGTCAACATTCGCATTGATTCACACGAAGGCACAACAGACTATTATATAGACGGTGGGAGAAACTAGTATATATCCATTATAACATGCGGCTAAAGTTGCAATGTGCCAAGCTGGACAAGGAACCAGAGGAACCAAACATTAATCCCATTGACCTCCATTTCTACAACGAAAATTTAGAGTCGATATTAAGTGGGTCGAAGCAACGGAGAACCAAGAGGATCCTCTATTTGATGAGGTGGGAGATCCTCTACGTCCTTCGTATTTTATCTCCAAGGCAATAAAAGAAGAAAAAGCACATCCCTAACAAGAGGAAAATCCACCTTGGTCAGAATGTGGCAAAAGGAGCTAGCTAAGCTAAAATTGAGTCAAACTATTTTAAGAACTAGAGACACCTAACTGTCATAGTGTCCACCAAGCATACAAAGGCAAAGGGGAAAGCAATAGCATCAGTTGCACCGTTGGAAATAATCGAGTCGAGCGACGAGACACCTTTGCAATCGGATTCAACAGCTCACTCAGTCCAGAGACATGGCAGCGACTTGGACAGTGATGCCTCGACCGATGATGGCAACTGCACCATTAGTGAGTTGTTGGTCCCATCTACACAATCCAGGGGTGGTGCATGGACCGAGAAGTAATATTTTACACATGCCACCCAAGATTCAGATCTTGGAGCTTGACGAGGTACTCGTCAAGTTTATGCACAGAAGGGGAAGGGAAAGCTAGTGGATGATTTTTAGTAGATGCGATAGAGCCTACATGACGTAGACATGGAATGAAACTCATCGTATTCACGGTCGTCGCAGTACAAAGAATCATACGCCAACAGCAGTACGGAGATAGTTGGTCATACTTCTCCGAGCAACAGTATGATACGGAGCGGATTGGTAGTTCGACATTCACCAGTACATGCCTTAGGAGCTGCCACGAACACATTAATCACGACGATCAACCTATGACCATCACCACATTGATGCATCAATGACATATGGTGTATCAATACACTATGTCGTGGGATCCATTTCAGGATTGAGTTCGATAAACATATCATATTGATATATAGATACATAGGATCGAGGACCCCAATCCACCACCCGCAGATGCCACTATTTGTTTTGGTGGTAGAATCAGATATATCTACATATGTGATTACTTAATTCATGAATCTTAAACTTAAAGTTATATACAAAATAATCTAACAATTCAAATAATTTTTTTATAGATAATTCAATATTAACGGAAGACGATCCGGAATGGACCGAAATTGCGAACCTTGCATAACAGTAATCCTCAAAACCCGAAAAAGATATGTGACAATATTCTTACCAAATTTACATTAGTTTAGCTAAAACTATACTATATGTATATTTATCTAACTTAAAACCCTTATCCTAACTTTTTTTTCTATTTTTCAGGTACTTTTTGATGGTTTTATGTCTATTTTAGGCGTACCGCTCATTATGCCCTAGCGTACTGTCAGTGCGCATCGATATGTACCATACCGAGCAAGGCTCGATACACCAATACGGATCGAAATTACAAACCTTGCTTTAAGAAGTTAAATATAACAAATTTTTAAACAACAAAGTTATCGAACATGGTTCAAGAATTTCGCATGATTTACATCATTTACAAGTAACTTTTGAAGGTTTTAAGGATGAATACTAAAAAAAAAAAAAACTCAAAACAAAAAACTTTTCCATGTTGGCTTCTCAAGAAGCACCAAACATCAAGAGATCAGCAATTGTTAATTATCGCGACTTGCTAAAGCAATCAGTAGTTTGAAGGGCATGAAGCATAACAAAAATAAGCAAATGACATCAATGGAATGACCTAATATTCATGTATTCGAAGTTCTAAATTATGGCTTGAAATAGTAAATTTTCATTCATTTCCCCTTCCCAATCATAAAAGACAATTTAGATTGACAAGATATTAACTAAAACGAAAAAAAGTCAGTCTATGTTTACAAATGGCAAACAATCTAGGAGCTCAAAAATAATCCAGCAATAGGTCCTAGTGTCCTACTAAGTTGTGGATACAGAAAATATTGGCTAACAAAAATGTTAAGATTTGCGACAAGGTTATAAAGCATATCCTAAGTGTAGTTATAACGTTTACAACCAAATAGTGGCGCCTAAACTATGAATACAAACTAACAGAAGACTGGTAACTAATAAGCACATTGGCTAAATAAAGGATGACTCATGCCATAAGATAGTAAAGAATGTTAGCAAAGATAGTAAAGAATGTTAACAACAAAGAGTAACTCCTACGATAGTAATGTAACTGAGTGAAAATTCGACATGATTTATGAACATCAGCTAAATAATGGAAGAGACATGCCTTAGCAAGCAACAATGCATATTCAACAGTGAAAAAGTAAACAGATTGTTGATTGGCATAATCCATATAGAATCCATCTAAAGTGCTAGTTGCAAATTGATCTACAAATGACAACACAATCAAGGATTAAATACTACTCCGATACTGATTTCAGTAATCTATCCAACAGGTATGGTACCGATATATCTAGAAGTAGTAGTATACCAACCTGCACCATCCATAATAAAAAATCAAAATGAACAGGCATTGTATCAGGTATTGACCTATACATTTTGATACCGATACTTGGTCAGAATGATAAACTCCGAAAGGTACATATCAAATCAAGTATGTGCCAACCCGAGTAGTATTTTAAATTCTCGGACAAAAACTATGATTTGACAAAGTAGCCTTAAGTATTAGAATCATACAAAGTAATTGTGCTGCATCTGCTTCAAAACTCCTAACATTGAAAGCACCAGTTGAATGCTAGATAAGACAATGTGGAAACACAATTTGGTTTCCAAAACTGTATGGAGATATGCATAGACATTGAAAAACATATGGAGAGTACACATATATTTTTAACATACATGCATGAGGCAAAATATGGAACCTAACAGAATCATGTTAAATGTTAAAGAGTATAAGCTAAAAGAGATCTCACCTTAACTATTGTAACAGCAAATGATGCTGGGATGAAAGAAAAGGCAATATTGACAATGATCGAAGCAGAGAATGCATCCAAATCCTAGAGATAGTATCGAACAACATCAATTCTCTCTTGATAAAAATCTAGAACCAATTTAAGTGGGAACATAATCGCATCTTAAATGCAATTAGTACATGACCCATTAATCAAGTAAACAAATTAAATGCAAAAAATAAATGCAGTCATTTATCACATCCAAGAAAACAAAGATGAAACAGAAAAATAATGAGTAAAGTTGGTTGTCTTGACATATGCTCAATATTACTCAACAGAACTTGTGTGTCATGCTGCTGTTCTTTTTGTGGAGGGCATGGCCAAGATGTTTAGATATATATTCATTTTTTCCTTGGCCATCCGCAAAGATGAACAAAGGAGCTAATATTATGCTGCTGAATGAAAAATAGACAGAAAACCTAGAGATAATCTTACATTGCTGAGATTAAAAGAAAAGAACAAAATCATGATAAGTTCTTCCGCATGACCTATGCATTCTTCCCTTCTTTCATTAATGAATTCCTCTATCATAATATGTTCCCTTCTATTGCAACGATCATTTACTTAGTTGATATACTCAGGTGACTGGAAAAAAGTTCTCTTCTTTTGTTATAACTTTGTATTTATGTAACAACTTGCATATAAAAATTGAACTGAGATGAACATTGAAATAGTAGGCGTTTAATCTGCTCAGATAAAAGTAGCAGTCAAAAAATTACTGCCCTAATAATCGTGTCAATTTAATCTTGAGACTGGCAAATTATTATCCAAAAGATATCAAAGAGCTTATTTCTATTAGATCACCTGAACTAAAAATTCACGGATATTTTCACTTATCGGGAATACTATGTAGCTCACTCTTTCACTGGCACTGATAATAGAAAGCAGGTGTTCACACACACCTAGGACAATAATAGGAAAAAACAAGGAATCCAATTTCAGCTGTTCCACTCAGTGGGGTCTGTTATTTACCCATCCACCTAAAGAACGGTCCCAGACAACATATGTTGGTAGTGGTATATACTTACATCTATATTTTTTGATACAACACATCACGGTATCAAAGACTGCTCAGTATTTACCATTTTGACCAATAACCAACACTTGGACTGGGTAATTTGGTCCAATTCTGTATGAAATTTCTCTTTCTCACAGATATAATTGTGTTTTCTTTATATTACTTAACCTGCAAAACCATGTCCCATGTTCTTCTATCCCTCTGGACCCTCTCTTGCTTCGCTACTATGTCCTGTACAGCAGTAACAAGTCTGCGATGCAGCACCTTCAGTAGTAAATAGTTAGGCCAATGGTAACCCAACAACCTCATTTTGCATTATCATGTTCAGTTTTTGCTGTACATGCACAAGGAATGTCATATCAAAAAATCAGACCTGTAACGTTCCCTAGCTGAATCGATTCATACCGATCAAGGAGGTGGTCAACAAAGAGGAGGAAAATGAAGGAGAGGACTATTGAATCTAGGATTTTGATGATGAAATCAATTGATGGATTATTGATCTAACATGTGTGTCAGAGATGATTTACGCAGGATTAACTACGATGGAGAGAAAATTACAATCAGAGGTTTCGCCAAAGTTAAGTCCAGGCATGGTTGGAGTTCGGACAATGCTGTTGGGAACTCGCCTGGAGTGCATCGAGAGCTGGCCGAGGGTATCGGAAGCTTGCCGGGGGTTCGCCAGAAGCTTCTCAAAGGAGATCGGGAGTAGCCGAAAAGTTTGCCGGGAATTAGGCAGGTCTTGAATTGGATTTGTTGGCCACGGTGATTGTAAGTAACTCAAGTGATTCAAATTAGATATGGAAGGGATCCAAATTAACTCAAGTGAGGCAAACCGGGACCACTTTAGGGAGTGGATTGAGCTCAGGTCAAGCTCAATTAGTTGACCAGGAAAGTGGTCAACTGAAGGTACAAGACGGGATTAGAAAAGTGGAGGGTATCATTTTCCAGGATTCCCGACGATTATACTGTCGATGCCCTGTTTACCGGGCTGCTTTCGGCGGCGGCACCGCTAGAGCTAGCGGTGGGGTACCACCCATACCCGGCTTTTCCGGATGCATTTAAAATTTTGGCCCCAAATTCTAAAACCAATTGGGGCCTATAAATGCCCCACGTTTTCTTGCATTTCACACAACAATTTTGGGCAAGAAATTCTAAGAAAAAAATTATGTGCTAAACTTGTAAGAAAAAGAAAAGGAGTAGGGGAGTGAGGAAAGTCTTGTAATACTTGTAAATCTCCCTTGTAAAGTTTTAAGGTTCATCTCCTAAGCCTGGTAAAAAGAGAGAGGAAGCTGTAAGGGTTTCGTCTTCACCCAAACAAGATTGATAATGGACGCTGGTGAGCCTCGGAGAAGAGGACTCGGGAGTGGACGTAGGCCAGGTTAAGATCGAACCACTATAACTGTGAATGTCTTTATTTGATTTGCTTTTTACTCTTTATTGCTCTCAATTTGCTTATAGTTAAAACCGAGCTTTAGTCTCTCTACTTCTTTCAAATCGGCTTTAAATCGGTTTTGTCGAAATATAAAAAGAAGCTTCCGCTTTTCCTTCTTCACTTCGAAAGCAAAGGTTTATAAACGAGCACGATTAATCTTACACTAATTCACCCTTTCCTCCCATCCCCCCATCCCACAACCGCAACCCACAAAACCCCAACCCCACCAAACCAACCCCCCCCCCCCCCCCCCCCATCTCTCTTTGTGCCAATTGATCCTAACAAGGACATGGTGGAGGAAGAGAAAGGAGGAAAAGGTAGGAGGAAGTGTACTTGTGAATGGTAGGTACCAGGCGATGATGGACCTATCGACGATAGGCTATTGAAGAGAAACATGAAGGGTTCATGTTTGAGGCGAAGAGGGCTCGCGAATGTGCGTCCTAATGTTTGTTTCTAGATTTTTCTTCAATGGTCCAGAATAAACCGCCCAAGACAAGGGCAGTCTGCGTCATGAACTGGTACATACTGCTTGTTTCATACCGATCCGGATAAAACGTCAATGTACGTGCAGTTTGCATAGGTCGTTCTATTCTCTATCAATAGTCCCAGGCCAAAATTAACCCTGCAGCCCATGGCATAGAAAGGATTTTTGTGTGTTGTGGCAGCATAAAATTTCAGCCATCTCAGCACCCTGGAAAGCTTGAATGGCACCAAGCTAGATGGGAGCTCCAAAATAGTAGTTGTAGGACTTCTGACAATCTATGAGCCCAGTAGTTGTATGTTCTTGCAAGCACAAGACTATGTTGAGCTCTCCGACACTTGGGACTCTATTGAGCTCTCAAACTACTATCATTCGGAACTACAGTTACCTTACTTTGGCTAACAAAGTTTCCCTTATGTTCAATTGTTAGTGTGCTTTGCTGGACAACAATAGCACTTTGCACATCATTCGCCTCTTCGACTAACCATTTTCTATTTCGTAGATCGTTAGTTATATGTATAGGGTCAAAACTAGGCGAATTCTTTGCAAGCAAGCATCTCTAGGATGCCTCACGATTTAGGTAAATCCAACTAAGCATGTGATAGCCTGTTGTCTAGCTAAACAAGTGCTGATGCCAGATGCCTTAAAACAGTTCCTTGCATCGCCGCTGTGGCTTCTTTTCTCCATCTCCAATACTCCACCTCCTCCACTGCATTCTCTTCCTCCTCACTCTCTTTCTCCTCCTCCTCCTCCTCCTCCTCCTCCCTTCTTTCCCTGTTTCTCTTTGGTCAGTTTTTAATGTCTGTACATACCCTATGGGTCTCAGACCAAAACTTGAATCCTTACAACATGGTATGTGTGACCAGTTACTAAAACCAATATTAGTCTGAAATTAAATTTGTCAAAAGAGTATCAAAATATTTCTTTGATTAAAATTAAAATACTTTACCCGAACCATGAAATATTCTCACATTTGTTTAACTTTATTCAGGAACCAATACATTGGTGCTGAGTGACTTGAGTTTGTTTCACAAAGAAAAAGGAATTGAAATGGATAGACAACTTCATTCTTCAAAATTTGATACAAAAGCCAGCTCAATGCTATGAGGAAGTGGCAGTTAAAACACAAAAAGATAAACAATAATTAATACAAGAATGTAAGTAGATTGTAGCATACAGTAGTTGTAGACAACTTTCTAGGTGAAGATAAATTAAAAATGAAGGCGGCCATGTCATGAACATATCCATTGCTGTCCACTGGATTAACGACATTCTTAAATATTATTGTCTTTCATAAAAACTTAGAGATCATAAATTTCTGATTTAATTTCTAAAGAGTACAGTCTGTATATTAGTTTGATTTCAAGGCTCGCATGAAAACTACTTCATTTCACAGAAAGCAATCTACATAACCAACATAACATCAGACCAATATTGATAGATAAAAAGAAAGATGCGTACATGCCGCTGTGACCGCTGTGATATTGTCATTGGCAAAGGGTGATTACGTGTTTGAATCATTAAATGTTCATTACCAGTTGCCATTCTTAAAATTGCAGCATTCATCAAATTGATATATGTTGGAGCTGCATGTTGACAAGAACTGTTGTGAAGCACTGTATATCCGACACTACCATCATTTTGCTGATTGTCCATTACGACAGCACCATACCTTGAAGGAATTAAGATAATATCAATGTAAATAAGACAGCAAAACAGTGTTCCTAGATCATGGACATAAAAATCTGAACATGACGCCACAGCATACAAAGAACCATGTAGTCTCAGTCTGAGATAATATTTTATAAGAGAATTCAGAACTAATATAGCCTAGCCAATCACTAAAGAACTAAAAGTATTGAAGAGGATAACATAACTCATACAATTAATACATATAAATAGCATTTAGAAAATATCAGGTTACTTAATTCTTCCAAGTCCACGAGTGAAGAATTTAACTCAGCTTTTGCAAATAAAGATCGTCACAAATTGTCACAACCTATATACTCTAATACCTCATATCTCGAGTTTATTTGTCACCACCACCGGCCCCAAACTAACTTTTAACATATTTAATCTTCACATCAAGACTAGTCAATGCACAGGAGCATTGAGGTATTTCAAAGTTCAAATCATAACTGACATAGAATTTATTGGCCCTTGGATGACAAATTTGCAGACAAGACATTGATCCTTCGTCTAATTCCACTTTAGGGTTTCCAAAGACTGCTTGAAATTTATAGCATACAGTAACTGGTGTAGATCTCATGTGAACTAACCAACTTTTCAAAGGATATTATATATGAATATTATCATCTTCCTGGTCTAGTATTTAGGTTCTCCTTTTATGTTACTAGACCATACTATCGACCAAGGATTGACATCGGTCGATCTGTGTCGACATTTTATCAATCAGATGCAGTAGAGTGGTATGCAGTGTATCGTATATCAAATATATTATAATATTTTTATAATATAATATTATATAATATAATATTAAAATATATTAAAAAATAAAAAGGGGTGATGTCACCTCGAACTCTCCCCACATGGGATCTCCGCGTGAGGAGAAAAATCCGTGATGGCTCTCGGGCGGCGGCGGCGGCGACTCGTGGCGACCCAGGCGGTGCGAGGTACTTCTCCTCCTCCTCTTCTTCTTTTCCTCTCCATCTTCTTTCCTTTTCTTCCTCAATCTCAACGATCGATTTCTCCTTAAATTGACCGAATCGATCCCAGACCGATCGGATCTTAGCGCTGACCCGATCCGCGTACCGGTCAACTGTTGGACCGATATGTACCTGGCGGTATGGGTCTTACCGCTCGGTAAGGAAAACCTTGCTATCGACCTACATGCACAAATAAAGAACCAGGAACACATTCATAAACAATACTTGTGTGCACTCACATAAGCACACACACAACAGAAAAACATACAATAACAAAGAAGTTATTTACCAAAGAACATTTCCGTCCATAGTTATCTTAAGACAATCTAGAGTTTCTATATTGCAACACCTGAAATATCCATAGGGATTTATCAGGATAAATTGAAAAGTCATACTCCAATTTGTTCTGCAATCTGATCCAAGAGTTTTAGAATATCCATGTGGTATGATCCCGATGGATTCCGGCACACAAGCATTGCATCAACTTGGATCTTACAAATTGTACCAGAGCCCTTTTTGTCTTCATAAGTTTTTATAATATTTTCCTTAATCAGAAAAAAAAAGGTACATGTTCACAGGAAGTTTTGCAAAGAATATTCTCTTACTACATCTCAAACAAAGAATTCCTTGGTACTCCAATTTGAATGTTTTATGGGGCAATTTTTTTTCTGTTTTCAATCTGAAATTCAAGAGAAAAAAAAGAACAGAACTAAACAGAAATAGGCTTGGAGCAAGGACAGTCATGTAGGAGGATATTACCTTCTTTAGAAATTCTAATTATATGCTGACAATTATAGAGTAAATTTGTATACAAGATTGTGTCAATACCAATATATTTAAAACGTTGAATTATGGTCAAAGTTCACAATCACATACCGTACCAATGTATCGATCAGCTATTGATACGATACGTACCGAGTTGTATCAAGAGTACCAACACATGGTACACTAAAGTACCGAGCATACCAGTCCTCTATCGGACCGATACGTACCGAATAGTACGATACGGCAAGGTTTTCCTTACCGAGCAATAAGGCCCTTACCACCCGATACGCAGACCGGTCACTATCGGGCAGTACCACTAAAATCGACCGTCAACAATCGATTTCGGCCACCGGCAGTCGATTTCGGCCGTCGGCGGTCGATTAAGGGAGAAATTGACGGTCGGCGATTGATTAAGGAAGAAAAAGGGAAGAGGAGAAATACCTGCGGCGCCCTAGCCATGGTAGCCGCACACCCTCGTTGCGTGGGTTGCGCGAGCCCTCGCCGCCCGCAGGCGACTTTTCTCACCGCGCGTGGAGAGAGATCGAGGCGACGTCGCCCCTTTATTTGATTTTTTAATATATTTAATATTTTTAATATTATATTATATTATATTATATATATATATTACAAAATATTTATTATATCGGGTGGTATGCACTGTGCATACCGCCTGGTACTAGTACCATACCGGTATCGACAAAATGTCGGTACATCGGTATGGACCGGTACGTAAAACCTTGCGATACGGTATTACAATCTTTGATTATGATAACATAGAAGATCACAACCTGATGACTTTTCAGGGCTTTATGAAGGCACTATCATTAAAACTGCTCAAAAAAGGAACTATGGTGTCCTTTCGCTGCCCTTGAAATTAATATACACATACATGTAAACACACCTTACACAATACTCACATAAGCATGTTCAAGTAGATATTTTAAAAAGTTCGAACCATACCTATAGTGAACATAGAATTGCAGTAACAATATAACTACAAAAAATATGGAATTGAAAAAAATATATCCAAAATACACTAGAGAGTATAGACTAAATAAAATAACATACATATCTTTCCTACAGGGATTCAATGCTCAGATCCTTTCAATGGAAACAAAAATTAGAAGAGAGAACCAAAGTAGTTCTTTTTTATTTAGCAACGAAGAGACCATGAACCTATATGTAATAAAAGCACAGGAGAGAAAGCAAGAAGCACCTCGCCCAACTAAGGGAGAATTCCTGTCCCTAATCATTTCACACTTACATGGTCTAAGACTCTACAATATTACACTTTATGTGCCAGTAAGCCTGCAATGTACCAATCTGATCAAGGTCTGATATGCCGGCATAGTGCAGCAGAAGTCCAGTTTTGACCAAGGTTTACTGTTTTACTAATTTTTAATTGGTCTCAATGGTACCAAAATCCAATAACATATCGATTGGCATGTATCAGTCCGAGTGAGGTCTAATACCTATTTTTTTAAAATGGCATATAAATGCTTGATAATGCAATATGAATGATGTATGAAGGAAATATAACATGGCATATAAATGCTTGACAAGAAAAAGTTCAGGCCAACATAGTCATGCTTGTATGAAGGAAATAAAAGATGTGAATGTTGTATTCTGATTCAGTGCAACATATAAAATACTTGGTAGAATAACCTTTTAATCCAAAATGAGAAACATTACCAAGAATCCAGTTCAACTGATATATTTCAGACAAAATGAAACTACTTTTACTGATTGCAAATCATGAATAATTATTTTATTATTCCAGCAGTAAGAACAACAAAAAAGATACTATGAGCAGAAATATTTCAATCATTAATAAATCAGGTATGGTGCTATAACTAAATGCAAAAAGTGCAATGGACTCTGCATATGACAAGCAGGGAAGTCAAACAGGTGTGGTGCTATATCTAAATGCAAAAAGTTCAATGGACTCTGCATATGACTCAGAAACTCGAACAGAAGCCTGTACTTATGATGATTGATCTGATTGACTTAAATTAATCTGATTCTTAAAATGATATTCATTAGGCTAGATAAAACCTACTTTAGCAGAAAAAAAGTCCTCTGTACCTCGACTGATATGATTCATTAAAACTAGTAATTAGGTACTCGCTCATGAAAAGAAGAGCAGGGCCCAATTGTGGCCCTGCTGCTTCAATAGCATCAGCTAATATCTTTTCAGAATCCGGAAACCTGTAGGACCTTGGCTCCTGTTTTTGTATCCAACCACCACGAACATTAGATGCGACCTACAAGATTATAATATATTGGACTAAGCAGAATTCCCTGAAAAAAAGTCCATAAATTACAGAAAAATATTTTTTAATTGCTGTATTATACAGAGGAAAGGTTACTTTCCCCAACATAAAATAAACCTTCTCAGCAATGGATAGAGAGAGATTGAATGGGATAGGTCCTCCACCACCACCACCATTTAGTAAGGGATTGAAATATGATGTTGTTAAGGTGATAGAGTACTGATCAGGATGTGGCTTAATTTTTAGAAAAAGCAAACCAAATAGTAAAAACAGAGCCGGAATGAACAGCTGGAAGATAATTGATCTTCTATCTCGACGAGCATATATTGCCCTTTTTATGAGGAGAGCTTTGGAATGTTGCCAAAATATAGACCTCGGAATCAAGCCACAACTACAAAACTTGAGAGTAAATAATGTGACAAAACCACATGCTGCACCAAATATTGAAGTGCATATTCTTCCCACAGTGGCACATATCCATCGGACAAACTTGAGATGAACTCCAAATAGAAATTTAGAATTTGATGATTTTGAAAGTGTATAGGTAGATGCTTCAATAATTGTATTCATAGATCCATCATGAGATATTGAATAACCATTCTCATCATCTTCATGAAAGTTATCTCCTGATACTCTCAAGAAAACCTCCTCCAAAGTTGTAACAGAGATACCATAACTCTCAATGCCCTGACAAAAACTAGAGCAGCTTTCCTGATACATGCTTGGTCCTCTAATGTAGTTTTCAATCTCATGAAACATATTCTCAAACGACGTAGATGATACAAGAGGTAGTCTGAAAGATATTTCTGTACCTACCTGAGAAATAAAATGAAACAATGCTCATACATCATGTACAGCTTAATGCTTCTCAGAGAATAATATAGAATATGACAAAGTGAAAATAATACAAATTGGCTTCTGAAATATAATTTTATCCATAAAAGCAAGCTAAAAGACTGTCATAAATTGCAGTCTGAAAATTTGTGTGTGGAAATGCTTCAAGGACAGTTCACCAAAGTATGAAAAGCTCAATTCACAACCAAACATATAGGCCAAAGACATCCATGAACTCTGGCCTCGGATAAGTACCAAAGGCAAAATAATAGTTTTGACAAGTTAGATTTAGAGCACTTAAACTAAGATTACAAAATGCTCGATTTTCTAATACCAGTGAAAATCACCAAATCATTCTGATTATACTAACTATATATAATATGAGAGTATTATTTGCCCATAAACAATCACAGGCACAAACAGTGCGCTAAAACATGAATGTGCAAAGTACTACTTCAAGCAAGGTTTGCCAAATCATACCATACCGACGTACCAAGCTCAGCTAGGTATGGTACGGTTTAGGGGTACCGAGCAGTATGCCTAAGCATACCGCTTGATATATATATATATATAGTCGACTATGTTGCCTCGTACCTTCTCCCCATGCGGGGAGACGTTTCTTCTCCCCACAATCGCCGAAGCTTACTTTCCTCGTGAAGCCTCGTCGAGAAGCCCGCGGGAGACAAATCGGGATCGTCGACAGAGAGCGGCATCGGGTCACCAAGTTCTCCCTCTTCTTCCTTCTCCCTCGATTAATACCTCCCGATAACGGGTGAAGACGATCGAAATCAACCATTACCAATCGATTTCAGGCGGTAACAAGGCGAAAGCAACCCGAATCAATGGTACCGCCTAGTAGCAGGCATTCCGCGTACTGGTCAACAGGCGGACTGATACGTACCACCCGTACCAATCGTTACGATTCGAAATGTCAAACCTTGACTTCAAGTCTAGCAAACAAGCAAACCTTTGAAATATGGTAAAGTAGAGATGTATCCAGGGATTCTAATTTCGTGTCGTACTACCCAGCCTAACAACAAACCAACACATGGATCGCTCGCTACCAAGTGGTATTAGGTTTTTGGCCCCGTATCAGGCGATACGGGGTTATACCAGGTGGTAACGATCAAAATTTCAATCGTTACTGACCTGTACCAAGCGGTAACGGTCGAAACCGACTGTTATCAATTGATAACGGTTTCCAATGGTCAATTTGACCATAATCAATTGATTGATAACGATTAAGAGGAAGGGGAAGTTAGTGGATGAGCTTTTAGCAGATGTGATAGAGCCTACACGACGTAAACACAAAACAGAGATCATCATATTCATAGTCGTCGTATATTAGAGAATCTTACGAACAACAATAGTAAGGTGATAGTTGGTTTCGAGCAAAAGTATGATAGGGAGCAGCAGATTAGTAGCGAAAGTATAAGTTATGACATTCACCAATATGTCTCAGGAACAACCTCGAACACATGTAATACACAACGATCAACCAACGACCATCACCACATTGGTGCACCAATGGCATATGGTATATCAATACACTATGTCGTGGGATCAATTTCAGGATTGGGTCCCACAAACATATCATATTGATTTACAGACTCATAGGATTGAGGATCCCGATCCACCACCCATGGAGGCCCATCATTCGTTTTGGTGCTAGAATCAGATATATCTACATATATGATTACTTAATTCATTTGAATCTTAAAGATTAAGTTATATACAAAATAATCCAACAATTCAAATAATTTTTTTGTAGATAATTCAATATTGACGGAAGAACGATTCAAAATGGATCGGAATTGCGAACCTTGCACGACACTACTCCTCAAAGTTAAAAAAAGATACGTGGCACTATTCTTACCTAATTTACATTGGTTTTGCTAAAAGTATACTAACTGTATATTTATTTCTAACTTAAAAACCCTATCCTAATTTTTTTTATCTTTTTCAAATATTTTCAGAGGGTTTTATGCCTATTTTAGGCATACCGCTCGATATGCCAGCACTGTACCATACTGAGCAAAGCTCGATACACTGGTAAGGTACAAGATTAAAAACCTGGTTTGTATCAATATGATTTGTGCTTGGATCTTGTAACTAAAACATAAAATGCCCAAGAAATATAATTCATTATTGAGAAAACAGTATACTCTTTGAGAAAATAATGTTTAACCATATTCCATATGTTATTCCAACATATACAAATGGTAATCTGCCAATGCTGGTTACCAGTCAAGTGCATACAAGCAGGTCCGAAGTATATTTATGTTTATACAAGCTTCAGGCTTGATTACTAATATGTGAGCTGTCAACACTGGATAGTTTATTAACATGAGCTGATCTATCAAACATTTTCTGATTCCATATGTTAACCACCCAATGTATGTCTCCAAATACAGATATCAAGAAAAATTTGGCTTGACTGAGGTAGTGTTAACATGGTATGACAAAATAGGATAACACCATAAGCTGAGAAATGCTAAGAAAGAAAAGAATTTATGTAATATCTTAGTTATACCCCAATACATGGTTGAGAAACCCTAAGAAAGAAATAGACATGTAAATGGATGACCGAACACTAATTAGTGATTTATATATTGATTCTTTAATCTTTGAACATAAATCACTTCACAGCATAATTTAGAACATTTTCAACATCTTCCACAGTAAAAGCAAGGAAATTAGTTCAGGTTGATTAACCATATTGAACAAAATGCATAAATCTTTTCCACTAACAACATGAGGCACAAACAGAAAGTGATCTGTCAGATGACAAAACCATGAAAGTTTTAGAGTAAGAAAAATTTACATTTGACAAGCATGTAGCAGTTGGAACATGACGATGGACAATATCAGTAGCTACAGAGACACCAGGAGAAGTCTGCATTATAAGGAAGAATAATTTTGTCAGACAAAAAGGGCAGGACTAAAATGATGGAGAAAACAAAGAATCTCAAACCTGCACTATTGTGAGTGTATAACCAACCCCATATCTGTGCTTTAAGAAAAGGGAACTGCCAAAAACATAAATTATGTTAATAAGACTCAAAGCTAAAACTGACAAAAGCAGTCACACAGTGTAAAAATTTAAAAAGGATAACTAGAACAAAGAAATAGAAACTGTTAGCCCTTGTCTTAAAGTTTGTTAAAAGAACCAATAGAAATGACATCAGAAGATCTGAGTCCTTTTAGCGGAAACCAAAGTTAATTGACACAAGGACTTTGTAGAACAAAGTTCTTTGAACTTGTGCCGACAAACAAAACTAAAATATAATGCAAATTACCAAGGCAAATGCATAAAGAATTAAGTTTATTTTAGTTATTATAATTGACTTATCAATTTGTTTACAGAATTTAAATGCAAGTTTTCCATTATTTAATGACTATCACTAAGAAAAAGGAAATCATACCTATTCAAAGCACCTGAATATTAGATTTAAACTCCACGTGTGCATGCTTTTTATCCAGGAGTTGTTTCATTGCCTAAAACTAGGCTGTCCATTTGGTGGTGCCAATTGCATATATTTTATCTGTCATAGGTGTTAGAATATAAATAATGTTTAATTTTGTAGCAATTTCTATATTTGATATGACAAGGAATAATCTAACCCCAACAATTTGCAGAATTACCATAATAAGCTGCACTGACTGCAGCTAGTGAAATAGTTACTGTATTTGTGGGTGCAGGTGACCAGAAAGCTGATTGGACTATTACCTACAGACATTTATAATTGCCTGGAATTATATTTATATACATATATAGATTCAGGCAACAAAATATCCCTTAAATCTTTTCATTAGATAAAGGAGATTGCAGTAGTAGCTGTCAGTCAATTTAATAGTCAAATTTATGAGCATATCAAAACCTTGTCATTACCCAAAAGAGATGTGAAGCATCTTCACAAATCATCATCACATCAATGATTGGCATGATGCAAAATCTATATTGGACTGATGCTAACAAAAGGGCCAGTATAGGAGTATATGATTATAGATTATCAGATTAGACTATAGGAACAATTTGGGGAAACAGTTACGAGTTGGCTTATAGAATGATTATGAAGAGACTACTCATTTGTTTACAAGTAAATGGATGGATGACATAATCTAGGGAGATTGACAAAAGCAGATATAAACCTTGGAATACATGAAAAGAAAAATAAAATAAAATTATGCAGCTGTAGACAAAAATGAAATCGAAGTGTTATAGATGTAGAAAATGATATCTAGTCTTCTAGAATAATCAAAAATCAAATATACTGAATTTTGGAAATGGGGCTTAAAAATAAGCCAAAATTTCAAAATAAAACTCTAGTTCAGGGTTTTTTGACCCCTGAAGTCACAATTCACAAGTAGTCGAAAAGTTGCAACTTTATGATAAGTTATCATTAATAACCATTTGAACCTAGTACTCAGTTTATAAAAGCAGTCTATGCAGTTGCTTATATGGCATCATATGTGTATGTTGCAATATAAATTCATTGCACAAGGCTTATGCAAGTCAAATATGGAGTCTAACTACATTTGTGACATATGCAGTTATATAACGATGTATATTTTTGCAGGCGCTTATTGCAATCCAAATAACTTGAAAATCTGACCAAACACCGATGGCAAACTATAAAACTTGGTACCACTTGCTATTCAGCTCAAGTTATTGTTTCTGTTCATTTTTAGTGATCTCAGGTGGTACAAGTTGGTATATTAGTTGGTATCTTAGTTTCATACTCATCAACATTGAAAACATTATCCAAACCAAGGATTGTTCTACTGCTTCACAAGGACTGTTATACCACCCGATATGGCATGAAATGGGCAGTATGCACCAGTCCCGGTTTGCCAACCGACCAATATATGGAGCAGCCCGTCTTGAGAGGCATGCAGCTAGGGAAGGCGTACAAATCGGTATGCCTCATGCATCGGCTGATAAGATTGAAATTCAAATGTTACCTATCGATATGGGTTTATAACAAGCGGATTTCAACCACATTGCTCACCTCTCCCATCAAACCAAATTCCAATGGTCAATTGACCGTTGGACCCTGTTTTGGCCCTTTAGATCCTCCACCCTCCCCTCTTTCACTAGCTCACTCACACTCATTCTCGCTCTCTCTCTCACACTCAATTGTTTATTCTGCCTAATCAGTGATTAGTGGAAATCAGCCTCTTCATTTGGATAAATGAGAGGTTGGAAATCGGGATCCAGTGGAATTTCTCTCCAATTAAGGTATTTAGCTTTTTCCTATGTTTACCATTACGTTTAATTAGAGACTTATTAATTTAATATCTAGGCAGGTTAAAAGCATGATTAAAGTCATTCCTTATGTATAGGCCCAATCAGAGCCACTCTCTTATGTTTATGCTCAATTAGGGGCATTTAGGACTTATTATAGCTTGTTCTATTTTTTTTATTATTAACTTATTGATCAATTAATGATTTTACTTTGTATTTAATGTAATTAAAGTAGTATTAGGGCTAATTACACCTTACTCCTATTTAAATATAATTTTTATATCAATAACTTACGAAAAAAATCCTAAAATAGGACTTTCTTAATTTCGAGCAATTTTCAATCCTGGTCCGTAATACTGTTACGTATTGATATACCAAACAATATGACTAATCTATCATGGTCAAGCTTCAAACCATATGACAAAGGAGCCAAGGTGGTCTGTCACGACAAAAGGTCCCCACAAGTACCCACATGACGCTGCTACCGAATAAGGCAGCGAACCAACCCTAGACAATACCCCAAAGAGCCATCCAGCTATATGCCACTCGTGTAGCTCTAGGTTGTTGCACTAGCTGACACTCCGCACCACTCTACAGAGCTAGGAAACCCCCAAATGGCTACATGGATAGCCTATTTTTAGGTAGTTTTGCCTTTACATGATAACTGCACACAATCTGCATTTATAGGACTAAAACGATCACAAAACCAACCAAAATGGGGCTATCAAGCCTACTGCAAGCCCTTTTACATTCCATGTAAAGTATGAACAAAATTCAAAGACACGATCATACATAATCATTACATCGAACACCTTGTATACGGATTTATCCATGATATTTCTATCTCACTTATTCCTTCAATATCCTCGTCGAAGCCTTTGCAAACACTACATCTACTCGCCTTTGTTGAATCTTCAATCTTCTACTCAAGCAACTGCAATGCGCCTCTTGGTTCTCAACTGCACTATATCGCTATTGTTGAGTAGTCGAACTTTGATCCGTCATGCTGCTTCAGCAGATCTTTGTTGGTTCCAGCAAATCCTTCAGATGACGGAAAAGACTTTCCTTGTCATGCGTCAATCTCTCAAACGTCTCATGCGGCTTGAACTGGGTGGATGTCTGTTGGAGCTTTAACGAACATCGCCTCACAGACCTTGAAAGTTTTGGGGTCTTTTCTCCACAAAATTTGCCCATCGATTCCTCTTCCACTTAGTTGTCGCCTCTAAGTAGGTTGTCATCAATTTCACTTATGATATAAAGCGAACAATATACTCTTAGTAGCACTAATCACCATTGGTGACGATCTGACAATTATTATCTTCCACTAAGTTTCCTTGAAGGGATTTGAACTTGTCAAAGCGCCTCTGTTGGATAAATAAGAGAATTGAGGGACTCAATTTCTCTCATTCTCTTAGGAGTTAAGAAGGCAAAGGTTACTCGACTTCGCCCGCCTCCTCGAGGGTTGTACTCTATGCAATGAGCTGGTTACTAGCCTTCGCCTGCTCTTTTCTCACACTTCTGAAGCACTTGAAGTGTTTACACTTTTATGCATTGAGTTAGCTACTATGATTCACCTTCTTATTGTAATCGAACTTCTGAAATGCAAGAAGTTTTGCTCGAAAAGAGAAAATTTTAACCCCGACTCAGAGCAAATCTCTGATAGTTTAGGTCACCATTGGGATTATACCATCTTCTCCATCATCTCTGCTGCCTACTCTGAGTAAAAAAGATAAGGCACCGCGTCCTGCCTACATCGTTCCTTGGTCGAGCACTCTTGCATCGATCCGAAGTCCTTCACTTTTGGCTATCTTGATAAAAAGCCCGTTGACACCGGTCTTACGAAGTTTCCTGGCCTCTTGATAGAACTCCACAGAATTCAACCGCCAGATTGATCACTGAAGGGGATCGACCTCCTTGGAATTCTATAGGGGTTCCTCCCTCCTTGGCAGTCGGCCACAAAAGCTGAGAAAAAGATATCTATTGCTTGATGAAAAATAGTGGTGGCTGTATGATTTATATATGACTCCAAACCCTAACCCTAGAGAGACTCCTCCCAAGTACAATTCCTAAACATCCCCTAACCCTTGCCGACTTGCCCAATAAGGTGGGCGACGGCTAGGAGACTCCAACTCCTCCAAGGCTCCTCTCTCAAACCATAGCCGACCTACCCAATAAGGTGGGCGACGGCTAGGAGACTCCAATGCCTCCAAGACTCCTTCCCTAAACCCTAGCCATCCTTCCTAATAAGGTGGGAAGCGGCTAGGTGGGTTTTTTTATTATATCCCTCAAGGTTTTATTAATCATTGAGACTTGGTTGAATAGGACCCGACCCTACTAGGGTCCTATTAGACTCACCCTCTTTAGATCAACCTTGTCCTCAAGGCTAGCGCTCCATAAACTCCGGGAATCTGGTTTTCAAGTCTTCATAGGATTCACACGTGGCATCTTCGACAAGAAGATTACTCCGGTGCACCAGCATTTCAATAGAAGGGCATCAGCGACGCATCACGATCCTGCGGTCGAGCATCGCTTGTGGTTGGACTTGGATATCTCCATCAGTAGTAGTGTTAGGTAGTTGGCTTTGGGTTGATTCATTCTCTCCCAGCTTGAGTTTTAGGTAGGACACATAGAAGACAGGATGGATTTTAGCATCAACAGGCAAGTCCAATCTATATGCCACAGCCCCAATTTGCTTCGTAATCCAATAAGGCTCGTAAAAGCAAGGAGATAACTTCATGGATGCGCGTGTGTTGATTGACGTCTATTTATATGGCTAGAGTCGAAGAAGAACCCAATCTCCCACAAAGAACTCCCTTTTGCTTTGGTGTGTGTCAGCCTGCTACATCATTCTGGCTTGGGCGGCTAAGAGGTTATTCTTCAGTAGTTGTAAGATCTTGTCCCTGTCAATTAACTCTCGATCGACCTGATCTACTTTGGCTTAGCTGATTACTTATTTTGGGATTACAGGGGGCGGTCGGCCATACACCACTTCATAAATAGTACATTCAGTGGAAGAACGATAGGTTGTATTATACCACCACTCGGCCCAAGGGAATTATTTCGTTCATTCTTTTGGCCGGTCACTGGTAAAGCATCTGAGGTATGTCTCCAGGCATCTGTTCACCACTTCAGTTTGGCCATTGGTCTGTAGATGATATGATGAGCTCGGTTTTAATTTGGTGTCTGCAATTGAAAGAGCTCTCTCCAAAATTTACTGGTGAAGACCTTGTCACGGTCGCTCACAATAGATCTAGGCATCCCATGTAATTTTACAATATTGTCCAGAAAAATCCGAACGATGTTAGCGATAGTATAAGGGTTACGGATAGCGCAAAAGTGGGCATATTTAGTGAGACGATCGACCACAGCGAGGATGGTACCTTTTCCTCGGGATAGGGGCAACCCTTCGATGAAGTCCATCAATATATCGGTCCATACTGAGTCCGGTATGGTCAGAGGTTGAAGCTTCCCTGGGCTTGCCATCGTTTTGCATTTATGTCATTGGCATGTGTCGCATTGCGCTACAAATTGCGCTATAAGTTCGAAGGAATCCAGAGCGCCCGCCGCTGGTGTGGAATGCATCTCTTGTAGGCTGATCTTTTATATAAGAAGAATTTGACACCAGTAATATGCGTCCCTTATAGTGCAAGTCCTTCGAAACCCAATTGAAGTACGCCACGGAGTCGGGTTCTTCTAATTTTTTGATGGTTTCCTTTATTTCGGGATCCTCTCGCCATTCTTTACTGATGTCTTCGAGGAAGTCATTGATCGGAAGGGAGAGCGCATCTACAACCACATTCTCTTTCTCTTTTTTTGAGTGATTTCAAAATCGTATCCGAGAAGTTTTAGTACCCATCCTCGAGGGAGGATATCTTTTGCTCCAAAAAGTATTTAAGGCTCTTGTGGTTAGTCTTTATATGAAAGCGTCGACCAATCAAGTAAGGTCTCTATTTTGTGCACAATCGAGAGCATCTCGTCGATGGACATTTTTAGGTGTGAAGGAGGTAGGGTCTTGCTGGTGTAGGCGAGGGGTCAGCCTTCTTGCATGAGGATGGCACCGATCACAACTCTCGATGCATCCGCTTCGATGATAAACATTTTGTCGAACTCGGGTAGGCTAGCATAGGTGTAGATGCCATAGCTGTCTTAAGAGCATCGAAGGCAGCGGAGTTGTCTGACTACTGGAATGCATCCTTTTTCATCAAGGATGTGAGGGGAGCACTGATCTTTCCATAATCCTAGACAAACTTACGATAGTAGCCCGTCAATCCGAGATTACCGTGCAACGCCTTTATGTTCTTAGGCGTCGAGCAGCTTCGTATTGCCTCAATCTTTGAAGGGTCCATCGCTACGCCTTCCTCCGAGATTTTGTGCCCAAGATATTCCACCTTTCGCTGAAAAAAGCTGCATTTTGATTGTTTAACAAAAAGAATATGCTCTTGAAGAATCGTCAAAATATGTTGTAAGTGGCGGAGGTGACTTTCAAGTGAAGGGTTGTAAATAAGGATGTCATCGAAGAAAACCAATATGAACTTACGAAGATAACTCAATAAAATATCGTTCATAAGGCTTTGAAAGATGGAGGGAGCATTAGTAAGACCGAAGGGCATTACAAAAAATTCATAGTGGCCATTATGCGTCCGGAAGGAGGTCTTTGGTATGTCTTCTTCGTGCACACGAATTTGGTGATATTCGAACTGCAAATCCTTCTTTGTGAAGACTTATGCCCCCTTTAATTCATCAAGTAATTCATCCACCATAGGAATAGGGTACTTATCCTTCACCATTATGCCATTGAGGGCTCGATAGTCTACACCATTCGGCACGTTCCATCTTTCTTGCGTACATGGAGCACCGGCGAAGAACAGGGGTTGCAACCCGATTGACCGATCCCTGTTTCAAGCATCTCCTATACAATCTTCTTTATTTCAGTCTTCTAACGGTGAGGGTAGCGAATGGCCAAGTATTTGCTGGTGGTTTGCCAGGTAGGATGGGAATCCGGTGGTCGTGCAGTCAGTTAGGAGGTAGACTGCGCGGTACGGCGAAGACGTCTGAAAATTCAACAAGTATTTGGAGAAAATTTGGATCTTCAATCTTTATTGGCTCCTTCATTTGTAGTTGATGTAGTTGTATTAGGAAACCGCTGTGTATTTTTTGTAGGACCTTTTCGATACACTGCATCGAAACTGTTGTTACTTCGCTTCCACATTTCCCACGTAAAGCCACATGTTTCCCTTTGCTGCAAAATTTCATAATTAATTTTAAAAAATTTCAGGAAACATACCTAGCGTGGACAACCATGCTGAGCACTACCTCATAATCGTTGAGTGGGAGGTAAAACTCGGCAACAATTTCTTGGTCATGCAAAGTCAATTTCACCCGGGGCATTTTTGGTCGCACTTCACGATTCGACCATCGGCCACCTTGACATCAAACCTGCTGCATTCTTCGATTTAGAGCATCATCCGGGCAGCAACCTTATTGTTCATAAAGTTGGTGCCCCCAATGTTGACGAGGACGGTGATGGGCTGTTGCTTGAGGCAACCTCCAATTTTCATCGTATGCGGATTCGCATAGCCAACTAGAGCATGGACCATGCAATCGATTAGTTATGGTTCCAATTTTCATCTTCTTTGTACTTAGATTCTTCAATGGGTTCGATCATGAGAAGCCTTCCTTTCTTGCAACGATGATAGTGACTCCAGGGCTCGTCGCAATCCCAACACAAACCTTTCGCAGGTCTATCGCGATGTTCTTCTCTCGTTAATTTCTTGGGCTAAGAGGGTCAACTGGCAATAGGAGGGGCCGAAGGCCTAGGTGCTGCTGGTCGGATAATGACCCTAGTCCTTCGGACGTCTTGGTTCAATCGCTCCTGTTGGAGTCACGCGAATAAGATAGCTGCCATTAGTGTGTACGATTGTTGCGCCTTGACTTCTCCCTGAATCTCCGGTTTCAATCCTTCAATGAAAGTTTCTAACAATTGTTTTTCAGACTAATCTCATGTTTGGTTAGATAATCTTTCAAACCTGGTCTAGTATTCTTGAACTATGGAAGTCTGACGGATCTTTACAAGTTGGTCGTCGATGTTCTCGCACTCAATTGATCTGAAGCGGATTAGCAACTCGCTTTTAAATTACCTCCATGTAGGGACTCTGTGGGTGTGTTCGAACCAATCATACCATTGGATTGTATCTCCTTCAAGGTGTATAGCAACAATATCCACCATGGATGCATCCGGGGTCTTGTGGTAACGAAAATAACGTTCCCCGCGCAAAATCCACCTGGTCGGATCTCCTTCCTCCTATTTAGGGAAGTCCACCATCATACGTGGGATACGGAGGGTCCGTTGTAGGTTCTCCTCTCTCCTTGGAGTTCTATCTACAATATGAACTTTCACCTTGTTGAGATCTCCTTGGGCTCGGTGGTCGACCCAAACTGAATTCAGTAAGAAGAGCGCATAGTTTGTCCTTCATACGCGTCTCAAAGGCCTCCAACTTGGCATCAATTAATTCTTCTAATGTCATGGCATACATCTCCAGATCTGTAATGTTGAGGTTCTTCTTTTGCCGCCGGGTTAAGGGCATGTATTGGTTGGAAGGATTGGCGGTCGAAAGGGTTGAAGGACTGAAGTGTCACGAATGGTCGTTGCTCAACCGCAATGTCTTCGCTCAATGGACCGTTCATCGCTTTTGCTTGCATATACAGATGTTTGGCAGCCTGTTTTGCTTGATTTTATATGTTTTTGCCTAATAAATACGAGTGAAAACACTGTAGCCTTCTGAGCGACCGCCAGCGAGCCAAAGACTATGTTTTGTGTCCAAACATCAGCCATCTCATCCCCATGGAACCCACCGGGTAGCACAGGGCTGGATGGGGCTTCGGTTATGTGTCGGGCGTGAGCAATCATGAAAAGTTAAACCCATCTTGCGTCCGACAACTTGGGAACCGTCGTTTGTGGACTTGCGAGTATTCATATAGCCCTCTAAAGTCCTATTTTGCTGTCTTGCTCTCCTTTCTCTGTTGCACTCAAGGTGTTCGACGAATTGCTTGTAAAGCTTCCCTAGGCGTCAGGACTTGTCCGTCGCTTGTTTTCAAGCTAATCAACTTCTCTATTGCAGGTCCTTCGAGACCAGCACGAGGTTGTACATGGGCTGACCCTTTGCGAATAAATAACACTTCAACGTTTCATTACCGACGCTTTTCTTTTGGGTCGAGCCCCACGACTGCTGTCGCTTCCTCGCCTTTCGACCACCGCCGACACCACCGTGTCCTCCTAGCGATTCTCCTTGGTCGATGGAAAGACAGATCGCAACTCTCGCATGGCCTCCGCCATCTTGCAGGCTCACCGATTCTGCTCTCCTTAGCTAGCAATGTTCGCCACTCGGCCTTGTCCTTTGACTTGTGCTCCCTTAAGCAAATGAGCAGCAAGCCCAACTCTCCACCGCCCGATCATACCTTTGTATAATCAAATCCTCCATGGGACTCACTAGTACCAGAATCGACTTCTCTCTTGGTGGTACATGCATCTGATGACCAAGGTTTTCATCCGATGCAGTTTCGCGACAAACGGAAGACCCGCCTATGTGGTACCATGACATTCACTCCAAGTTTACCCTTTGAATCAACAGCCCTTCTTGTCGTTGCATTGTTCACCGAAGTGCAGCTCCCAACAGCTCCTAATCATTCACATGATCACGTCCCCCTCCGTGGGACACACTGGTACTTGCACTTAGACTTCTTCCTCGGTGGTATACAGCCCCCATATACTGATGACTAAGACTTTCATCCAATGCAACCTCCGATATACATACGAAGACTTGCCTCTGCGGTACCATGACATTCACTCCTTAAATCCATAGCCCTTCTTCCTGTTGTGTCG
Organism: Ensete glaucum; assembly: GCA_021527575.1. Lineage (NCBI taxonomy): Eukaryota > Viridiplantae > Streptophyta > Magnoliopsida > Zingiberales > Musaceae > Ensete > Ensete glaucum. Next base: position 41,720,062 of record CM038551.1, on the reverse strand, counting down.
TACACCAAACTGGAGCTCCCAGTTTACCCCTTATCATACCTCCGCATGATCCTATCCCTCACGGGACACGACTGCATGTGTTGCATTACCACGAACTATTCCACCACGATCCGCTGCACCATGTCGCCTCCTGGTGACATCTCCATTGCATACAGATTCTCATGTGATGAACTCGGACTACGACATCTCCATGTGTGGCCTCTGCCAACACATCGTAGGGCCTTCGCCATCTCCGATTTTTGGTTCGCTCCTTTGGCAATTCACCTTCGTCCACCCACTCTTGAATCACACCCGGACGAAGCATAGCTCTAGGACAGTCCGTCGCCTAGTAGCTCATGAAGTCCCCCTAACTTCGCTAGAATTGGTGCACCATTGTCTGGATCTTGGGCCTCCGCTCCATGCTTCGTCTTTTATGTCGACTCCCTTTAAGCGACTTGGATACTTCACCGAGTTCCACCCAAGTCGCTCCGCTCCTCGATTTGCATTGAGTTGATAGTGGCCCTCGCATCCACCATTCCACGGGCTGCTAAGTCTACTACAAGCCCGCTACTTGCTGTATAAGGTATGTACACAAACCGAAGGACAGGGACAAACACGAGCATTTCATCGAACACCTTGTTTACATTGTTGTCCGTGACACTGCGACGAATAGATGCTGATATATAGTGGGAGAGTTTTCGTCGAAGAGATAGTAGTTTCTCGACGAAAGTTCCAACAGTAAACAAAAAATTTGAGGAGAATTGACAACAAGAAATAGGTGTTGATGGCAGCAAAGTTGATGAAAATATAGATAGAAATTCGACAGCAATGCAGCAAGAAACACCAACGAATGTTTTGACAACAAAATTCTCGTCAAAAAAAATCAGCAGTTTTGTGACGAAAAATTGCAGCAGTATATGGATGTTTTAGAGATAATTTCAACAAGGAACTGATGTAGATGAAAGCCAAGTCGATGTAAAATACATAGAAGTTTTCATCAAAAAAAGATGGCAGCAAGATCGGTAATTGGCAGCAAGTATGCAGCTGAAAACTTTGCAGCATAACTTTCGCTCGTAAAGATAGTAACTTTATAACGATAAGTTTTTTGCAACGAGGGAATGTTTGCAGCAAGGAATAGATGAAAATAGTTTTGGGTCTTTGGATATAAAATTGCAATAGCAATAAGGTTCTTACGATAGAAGCAATACTAGATCCTGTTGCAATTTGGAGTAACGGCAACAGATCATGGATCCACAGTTCCACCAATCCCCGCGTCTTTACCCAATCTCACTCACTCTCATCCTTACTCTCCCACACTTTCTCTCTCATTCTCACACTCATTAAACTTGATTAATCACTCTAATCAGCAGTAGTAGAAATCAACTTCTTGATAGAGAGAAAATAGAGATTGGAATTCAAGGTCGAGTGGGATTTGTCTCCAATTATTGGTATTTAGCTTCTCTCGATGTTTTCTTTAACATATCAAGTAATTAACGCACGTGTTGTTAATGACGATAAGGCAACAACTATCATCATGTTAATGCATCAATAACATATTTTAACAATAAAATATGTCATGGTAGAACTTCCAAGATTGGATCCGAGAAACCTACCATACTCACATACAACTTCATAGGATTGAGGATCTAGATCCACTGACTCGTCGAGTCCCATAATTCAATTTGGTGATAGAAATAAGTATAATAGTTCATTTTTCCCATAATTTATTTTGCTCAAATAATAAAAGTTTCGACACCTAATCCAATATCTCAACTCTTTACTTTCTAAGTGATTCAAGAATGGTTCACCTTATCGATCCATACTCGATATGGTACATACCAAACCATATCGATGTACTGACAAATGGTATGATGGGGTGTACCAACAAACTGGTATATACAACTCATATCGGTCCCTATTAGATTAGTATATATCGCCCGTACTAGGCAGTATGCTATGATATGTGATACGGCGAACCTTGGATTCAAGAACAACATTCTTCGACAAAGAATCGTGTGACATACTTGTTCCTCGATGAATCCAAAGAGATAAGAATTTTTCAATCCTTGTAGCCTAGAATTTTTATTCATCTATGACCAAGATAAACTTTATTATTATTTAAATAGTTATATAAATTTCAAGAAATTAGGAGAAAATTTCAATAATAGGGTTTACATATCAAGAAATTCTATTATCTAGTGGTACACTAGTATTTCCAAACCATTGAACCACTAGTACTGATCGGTACATATTGATTCAACTAGCGATATGCTTGGCCGACATGTTGCAACATTGCCTAATTGGCATGACACAACGTTCCATCATCCCAAAAATATTTAAAACCTTCCTTAAATTTAATTACATTATTTTACTACTCTAAAAAATGCTCAACAACATACCCTTGTTAGGAATACACTTTAGATGTTTCTCTACATAATTGTTAGAAAGAAAGGTTTAATATCTCGATAGACTAAAAAGACCCCAGAAGGAGCTCTATAGTTTTTGACCCATGAGGGGGATCAACCCTTGGAACGTTGTAGGGGGTTCCTCCCTCCTAGACTCGGCACAAGGCTGAAATAAACTAGATGATTGCTTAATAAAAAGAGGTGGAGGCTACATGCTTATATAAGGCTCCAAACCCTAGCCGTAGAGGGTGCTTACCTAACTAAAATTAACCTTTTGCCCCTTCTATAGCCTACCTGCCTTAGAGGGAACAGGTGGCGGCTAGGTTGGCTCTATAGCCGACCTAAGCAGGGGAAAACCCTAGCCTACCAACCCAGTAAAGGGGGCGGCGGCCACTAAGCCCTAAGGGCTAATCTAAACCCTAGTCATACTCCTTTATAAGATAGAAGTGGCTTTATTACAATCTAGTAGGGTTTTATTGACTACTTCTAAGGAGATTAGGACTCAACTCTGCAAGATTCCTATCAAACCAACCCTCTTAAAATCAACCTTAACCTTAAGGCTGAAGTTCCATGAACTCAGGAAACCGGGTCTTCAGCTCCTCATCAGCTTTGGTGTCAGTTAGAAGAACTTGAGCTGAGTCATCATCTTTAAATTTCCATTTGAGGTGGGATACTTGGAGGATCAACTATAATTTTAATCTGGTGCACGGATCTGATCTCTTGGTTAGGGCCCCAATGCGATCCCCAATTTTTCAAGGCCCAAAGAAATAAGGAGACCACTTTCTTGAGGCTTGAATTTCGTGCTGGTGGAGCTGGAGATGAAGGGGGACTTGATATTTCTCAGGAAACTTTCTTCTGCTCCAACATTTGTCAAGGGGAAGTCTCCAAGTGGAGGATGGCAGCCAAGGGTAGCAGCAATGGTAGAGGAAGAAAATGGCAGCAGTAACGTCGGTTGCGGTCCTTCGGTGATGCTATAATGTTGACGCTGTAATGTCGTCGAGCCTACGATTTTTTAGATGGCTGATATTTGTCGGAAGATGGCATCCAAGAGATTTGAGTTGGAAGGCAGCAGCGATGGCCGAGGAAGAAGAGTGCAACAGCAACATCGGCTACGGATGTGGTGCGACTTCGTGGTTGCGGTGGCGTCAGTTGCAGCAAGGGTACGGCTGCAAAAGGAGGAAGACGGGCAGCGATGTACATGGCTGTTGAGGAGGGCAACAGTGGTATAGAGCGAGAGCGACCATCGTGTGTTTAATTTGTTGCTAGCAATCAAGATAGTTGGCGAGAACGATTGTGGCGGGCTACGATGTAAGCAGATTGCGAAAGATCGCCGGTAGCTTTTGCCGCAAGGATCGCTTGCGATCAAGGAGGATGGCGAAGAGGTCGTTGTTGGCGGCGTTAGAAAGATGCATGTTGCGGTTGAAGGGACAAGGGAGATTGGGTGGGTGAAAGGTTGGTGGATCAAGGCTTCGGTTTTAGGTGCGGTTTGTGGCTTGATTTGGGTGCGATTTGGGGGGGTTTTGGGATTTAGGGGTAATTTTAGAAGGGTTTTGGTGAGGAAGGTAGGGTTTGGAGATGAGGAAAAGAGAGTCCAAAATCTCACAAAAATAGCACTCAAATCTGAGAGAATTCGGCGAAAAGAAGTGTTGCGATGTGCTGTCCTGCTGAACCGATTTTTATGTCGAAGAAACAATGACTTCTCAACGTAAATTCCAGAGGAAAGTTTAAAGAAATTATGCAGAAACCCTTGGTTTAGATGTTGTCAATACCAGTAGAAACTTTGACGAAATTTTGGTAACATAACAGTAGGGAAATAGGGGAAAAGATGCAAGGCAGATTCCTTCGTCGTAAAATTCCAGAACTGCGTGATGGTGAAAGATCGTACAAGAAAACCAGTTTCAGAAGGAGTTTTTTCGTGAAATCAAATCCAGATGAAAGCCAACTTGTTCTTGAGAATTGTGTAAAAATTTCGGCCAGAAAGGATGAACAAAAGTTCGGTTTCAAGTAGCAACAATCGGCTGAAAATTTCTGCAGCGTTTCGCCTTCGTAATGATGATAATGTTTACGACGGTAAAAATTTGCAACAAGGAAACTTTGGAAAACTTCTCCCACATATAATATGAAGGATCTTGCAGTATTGAAGAGGCGTGGGTAATAAAAATATACCAGAATTCCAGATCAAATGCAGGGGGCAATGGCAAACTGATTTGATCTGCCGCTTGGGTGGAAGGTGGAGGCGCGTGTCACAGCAATTATGGGAATTGCTTGGGACGGTGGAGGCATGGATGATGGCTACAGGGGCAACAAGATCGCTGCTATGATACCAGATGATAAGACCCCAGAAGGAGTTCTATAGTTTTTGACCCTTGAGGGGGATCAACCCTTGGAACGCTGTAGAGATTCCTCCCCCCAGACTCGGCACAAGGTTGAAATAAAATAGATGATTGCTTAATAAAAATAGGTGGAGGCTACATGCTTATATAGGACTCCAAACCTTAGCCCTAGGGGGTGCTTGCCTAACTAAAATTATCCTTTTGCCCATTCTATAGTCTACCTGTCTTAGAGGGAACAGGTGGCGGCTAGGTTGGCTCTATAGTCGACCTAAGCAGGGGGAAACCCTAGCCTACAAACCCAGTAAGGGCGGCGACGGCCACTAAGCCCTAAGGGCTAATCTAAACCCTAGTCATACTCTTTTGTAAGATAGGAGTGGCTTTATTACAATCTAGCAAGGTTTTATTGACTACTTCTAAGGAGATTAGGACTCAACCCCGTTGGATTCCTATCATAGGCCTATAATGCTATTTATTTTTTTATTATTCGATTCAATGATATGAAGTGGTACATGTCAGTATAATATACTACCTAATATACCAATATCATGTTGTTCCAATAGAGTCTTGAAAGAGGTGTTAAATCGAGAATTAAATCCTCGTTAAAAGGTATGAAAACTTGTGTTTATCCATTCACTTTTTTTAAATTACTCCTTGTTTTATCTCAAATATATTTTGGTGGATCTTCCAATATGAACAGCACTTGTGCCTGCATATGCACAAATCTTCCTTGAATATATATATTCATGAAAAATGTAGGCCAACAACCACAACTCACCAGCACTTCTTTTCAATTAAGCATGCTAGGTAACTTTTATTCAACAAACCACAGTACTCAACTGTCACATGAACTTTAAGAATTATGCATATGACTTCACATAGTCATCAAGTCCTACCAGAATGTACTTTCCCATAAAATTTTTAAGTTGTTTTAATAATAAATGCAATTTTCTTAAATTAAAGAAATTAAAAAAAAAACAGAGAGGCAACTCTAGAACACTGAGCACTGCTTTGCAAATTTGATGAATGATATACAGGCTATTGTCAATTATAAGAAAGGATAACAAACAAATGTAGCAAAAACGGAAAATTTAATCATTAAAGAACTAGAAAAAGATCACTCATGATACAATAGAAATGAATGATTTTGACAAGATACCGACCAGTCAACTCACTAAGAAAATCTATTGAATAACTTGAAGAGTTCATGACAAGCATGCTTATCACAGATAACATCATAATGATTAAGAACTATGAGGCATAATAGATGTTACCTTCCACAGCATCGAAGACAACCATTAGCCATGATAGCTATCCGATCACCCAGAACATCAGCTTCATCCATGGAATGTGTGGTCAATAATACTATTCTCCCTTTCTTGATCTTCTTTATTAGCTGCCATGTTGATCGCATTGAATATGGATCCATACCACTAGTTGGTTCATCAAGGATAATAACCTACAAAAAGCAAACCTTATTCATATTCACGTACAAGAAGATTTGTAAAGAAGAATGAGTTTAAATCTGTAATACCTTGCTATTTCCAATAAGAGCTATTCCAAGAGACAACTTTCTTTTCATACCACCAGAAAGTGCACCAACGATTGTATTAACTTTATCCATCAAACCAACCTGATCTCAGTCACATTAGTGAAGAAGATATTCCACATCTTTATCTCATGATATAACAAAAATAGCAGCACAGTCAACAGACTCCCACTAATATGGGACCTAGGAGTCAGATATATTATGATATCATAATTAGATAAGATAAAGCAATAGAAAAGTGCTGTGACCTATGATCATATAATGAAGCAATCGATTTAATCATGAGAAAAAATGGAGTTATTGGAGATATCAAAGGTGGATATATCAAGACCGTGATTCTATTAATTCATTCTATAACTCATGCATCAATTATAAAAATTTCATAAATTAACTTAAATGGAATCTTTTGGCATCTTATAAATTAAAGAATAAACTCACTTCATCAATCATCTGAAGCACTTTCTGTTCCAAGCAATCATCACCGACACCTTTCAAAATTCCAAATATTTCCATGTGTTCCTTCACCTAGAAGGTTCAATATAAAAGCTTAGGAAGAAGAATGCAAACCATCAACTACTTTGTTGATATGAGGTAAAATAATTTGAAAAGCAACAAAATCCACACCATAGGTATCAAGATATTAAAATATGCATGACCAAAATATGTCTATAATATATAAAACCAGTAAGAATTTTGAATATATAACGAAATATATTAGATATTGGTAAGACAGGTTCAAGATATTACGTATATACAAAGGTAAGTCGGACCAGTATAAACCAATCTGATTTGAATTGTAACCAACCTAATTTTGTGCAGATCCAACTTAGATCCCTATAGATCTCAACTAGATTAATGTGGATCCATCTAATTTCGATAGATCTTGGGTACAACAGCATAGACCTATATTTGGATATGTGCAAATCCAACCTAGGTACAAATAGATTTAGGCTATACCAGCATAGTTGTAAACCAAAGCTATACATGAATAAGAACTGATGATAGACCAGCTTCTTATGCCTGAGAATGAAAACAGCCCATTGTTTGATGAGGTGGGAGATTCACTATGGTAATGAACTTCATTTTGAACAGATTGAAAATGATGAGGATGATCATTGTTACCAACCTCCAGGCTCCAACTATGGCTACATGATGTAGTGAAAAATTGACTACTCAATAATCATGATGTAGTAATCCTTGGTCAATTTAAAATTACATACCCTAAGATGTGATTAGCATTTGATAAGGTAGCCAGCCTAAATGTAAAGATGATAATTAGCTACCATAAATATAGATACACATATATATATATATGCTCATTCCCATTATATGATATATTAAAGCTGCCATTATACCAAGTGAAGTGTATGATTGCTGTGGTTTCAAAGTATATACCGGTCCTAATGGCTACAGGAATGTGGACCAAGCCTAACTGGGAAGTCCATAGTAACCTTAGCCAAAGAGACCTGTTATGGCTATTTGCTCAAGAGGAAGATTCAACTCCAAGATCCAGTCTGATTTCTCTCAAATCGAGGGAAACTTAAGCTAGTTACTAATCTAATTAAGGACCCAATGCACCATCATAGACTCATGTTGATTATTTTGATGATAGAAGCAAGTATATACTTTACTCTTGCATCCATCTTATGATGCTTATATGTTGCAATTCCTTTCGACATATATGTTAGTATATAGTTTTTCAACTTTTGATACCATTTGTGATCCTTGTCAGATATATGTTTTGATTTAGTATTTATTGTTTTCTAGATTGAAATTATTTTATTGTTATCAATATTGATTGGATTTGCCAATAAAAAGCTGAAAAATCCTAAATTAGATTTCTATTTTTTGACTGATTTTTCAGTTTTTTTTTGTCTTTTGGCATGTACTGGCATGTCGTCTATTAATATATACCAACTAGTCTGAACCTGGACCAGTATAAATCCAGTACACGAAATTGAATTACTGGATAGTTGCATTTATTATTATAATTGAGAACATTAATGTAAATTAAAAAGATTTAATGCCATTATATACTAGATAAGAATGAATATTAAAAGGATGAAGACCCATCAACTAAACTTCAAATTGTAAGTTGTGATCATTCTTACCCATCACTTCCATGAGGATGAAGTACTAGAGCTCATGATCCCATGGATCTTCATATCAAGCTTAAATTCTCCTCTTTAACAACATAATTAAGGGTGTCAAAAATATGGCATGGTTATCTATCATATGCAACTTGTATCCTTAACCACTTCTGCCTTCTAATTTGTCAAATCATCAATCTTTTCATAGAGGGTGCAAACACAACTATAAGCCCTATAATAGAACCTACAGCATCCTAGATTAGCTCATCACACTCAAAGACCACTGCCTATAAATTAAGCAATTCAGGAGTAACAATAATATAATTTTGATTCCTGGAATATATATATTCCCTTTAGCAAATCTATATACCAATGAACCCATATCCTCTTTCTCGTAGGACCTAAACCTCATACATTTTAGGCAATAATCCTGATGAAAGGACAGAAACACGCATGGAATTTAACACTTTTTTTTAAGAAAACCAAGGTTTGCAACCGTATTGTATCGCTTGGTACGTTCGGTACATACCGATCCGATAGAGGACCGGTGCGATCAATACAGCTCGGTACCATGTGTTGGTATACTTACATACCATACCAACAGCTGATCGATACGTTGGTACAGTACGAGAATGCAAACCTTGAAGAAAACAACACATGAATGATTTCAGAACAAGAAATTCACCAATGGTCAATCAGAACTTGGACAAATGGCCAATAAGAGAGACTACAAAATATGCCACCACCAAATTTCTCAAAATAGACTGTTTGAGAAAACATCATTTTCTGCGGTACTATGAGAAGAACACAATTGGAGCAGAAAGCATAACATTCAAATGCAGAAAATGAACCAAATTTTTCTTACTGTTAGTTCTGGAAAGAGTATATCATTTTGAGGGCATACACCCAGCATTTTCCGTATCTCATCCTACAAGTAAAATAATAGAAAAAACACCAAAAATAAATAAATTACCTGCAACAATAAAAGGATAAAATCGTAGAAGTTAACAAAAATAAGGAACAAGAAAATGATAAAAAGCTTCAAACCATGATTGGAATAACTTCAGAACATGATGAAAATAAGTTCAATCTTAATGAAATTTTAAGAAAACAAGTAGTTAGCTTGTTGCTGAGTAACTGATTTGAATTATGTTCAGCCAGTAAGACTTGTATGAAAATGCCAATAAAAATTCATGCATGCATCAGTCAATTTATGAGACATGCACTAGAATACCCACACAGATTAGAATAAATCCTGTGGCCACCTACAGAAAGAAGAAGAAACCCCAGCATTTTTTTTATCTAAAAAACCAGTTTACTTAGATGCTGAATATCAGCTTCACAAAATAATGAATCCATTGACAAAAATTAATTGTGAATAGAGAATCAAATCAGAAGGCTTATGGACCTAAAATCTTTCATTTACACAACTGACTCAATCTAATCTATTAGCAAAATGAAAAGTAGTAAAGATTTTGTAAACATAAGCAACCTTAAAGAATTAGAGAAAACAACAGCTGCCATTGTCGACATGCCACAAAAAGCAAAGTCTTTTGAACCATAGTTTTAAATTATGGACATCACAATGTCACGGACAACAATGTAAACAAGGTGTTCGATGAAATGCTCGTGTTTGTCCGTGTCCTTCGGTTTAGGTACATATCTTGTACAGCAAGAAGCGGGCTTGCAGTAGGCTTAGCAGCCCTAGTTTGATTTGCTTTATGGCCAAGTTTGGCTTGTAAATATAAGTGTGTCTTATAAGCACTTGTGGGGACTTCGGTCTGTAATGGATCATTATCCTTTGTGTGCAACCTCTCTAAGTTTGTAATGTCCATGGGTGTAATTTGTATTTGGCTTTATAAAGTGTTTTCTTGAGCAGTTGCTTGTGGATCCCATGGGAATTGCTTCTTCTGGCCCGTTTTCTCTTTTACAAGTCTAAGGGACTCTAGGAGATCTCGGGGAGGGCTGACCTTTGCGGACGGACACGCATGGGTGCCGCACGGCTTAGGCAAAATCAGCTAAGCCCGTGACAATGTGGTATCAGAGCAGGACAAGCACATGCAGAAACACTTGTCATACAAACGTGGGGGACCTAGCTGGGCTATATGGAGGACAGCTAGCACGCGCAACCGTTTGGGGTAAAACGGACATTGAGATGTAAGGAAAGGAACCACATAGAGGAGCGAGCATCCAAGTTTGGCATTCAGAGGAATGGCCAACACCTTTGTGCGAGAGGCACCACGAGGACAAGCAAACGAAGAAGAATGCGTAGCACACAAAGATTGGGACGGTTGAGTTCGAGCTATAGCTCGACGTTGGCAACCAAACTTGACGGTGCTCAAGGGAAAGCGGGGCACTTGGTGAAAGATGAGACCATGCAAGGTGAGAGATGTCGTGTAACGATCGAAAGAGTTGTGCAAAGTTCATAGAGGTGAGGGGAATTGCTAACTCGAAGGATTCGGAACTCATGCAAGGGCTTGTACACGGACGACGGAGTGTTCGTGACCATCCCAAGGCACGATCGAAACTCGACGCCATGGCGTCAGAACTTTTTCTTCAACATGGAAAGGATATGTCCGTAGGCGGCTGAAATGTGCAACAAGTTCAGCACGTTGCTAGACCTTGAAGGGTGTAGTGGAGACTGTATTAGCAAAGGGTCGCAATCTAGCAAGTGCATTTACGGGGGCAGAACAAGGCACATGTTCAGCAAGACGGAGTAGTCCAAAGAGGCTGGTGGTCTCCGAAACTTCCAGTGGGAAGTATGTAAAGAGAAAAGTTGTTCCAGCAAGACAGATATCCAGGAGAGATAAGTCCTAGTTCTCTAGTGGGAGAATCTTGTGCAACGGACTGCACATATTAAGGAAGAGTTCCTCAAGGCTATATCTCCATAAAGCTCAACGGACCGAGCGAGTGACGTGGAATCGTCGCATGATCTCCAATGAGGTAATGCATTTCGAGATCAAGTGGGAGAGCAATCCAAGATAACATCATATGAAGGCACACTTAGAGTCGATGCAGAAATCGAACTCAACAGAGGGCTGACCTGTGGAATGGTGGACGCGAGGGCCACTATCAACTCAATGCAAATCGAGGAGCGGAGCGACTTGGGTGGAACTCGGTGAAGTATCCAAGCCGCATGAAGGGAGTCGACATTATGATGGAACATGGAGCGGAGGCAAGGAGCTTTCCTTGGACAGAGGTTAAGGGCATGAACTCTTGTAGAGGCAAGAGTGGGATCACGTCGTTCCGTGGGTTCTTCATTCTGATGGGACAGACTTATTTTGCATGGTGCCAAAGATAAAGGGACCTTCGAGGCACAAGCAAGCTACCTCAGAGATGCATTTGACGGAGTAACTAAGGTGATTCAACTTGCGGAGGCAAAGTTGGGATCAGGAGACCATAGCAGAGGGTAAGAGGATGCAGAGGAAAGTACTCTTGAAGAATATGTCACAGTGTTGTCGTTCAAGTTGTCAGGAACAAGAGGTGCATAGCAAGATTGTGCTGGTAGGGGATAGAAGCCCAAGATCCAGACAATGGTGCACCAACTCTAGCGAAGTCAGGGGACTTCAGGAGCTACTAGGCGACGGACTATCCTAGAGATATGCTTCATCCAAGTGTGACCCAAGAGGAGGTGGACGAAGGTGAATTGCCAAGGTAACGAACTCAAAATCGGAGATGGCGGAGGCCTTATGATGTGTTAGCAAAGGCCACACGTGGAGAAGTCGTAGTTCGAGTTCATCACACAAGAATCTGTATGCAATGGAGATGTCACCCGGAGGCGACATGGTGCAGCGGATCGTGATGGAATAATTCGTGGCAATGCAATACAGGTAATCTTGTCCCATGAGGGGCAAGATCATGCGGAGGTATGATCAGGAGTTACTGGGAGCTCCACTTTGGTGTACGACACAACAAGAAGAAGGGCTATGGATTCAAGGAGTGAATGTCGTACCGCGAGGGTCTTCGTGTGCATCAAGTCAGATGAAAGCCTTAGTCATCGATATGGATACCACCGAGGAAGAAGTTTAAGTGCAAGTACTAGTGAGTCCCATGGAGGGGACGTGATCGTGGATGATCGAGCTCGAGAGCTCCACCTGAACAATGCAACGGAAGAAGGGCTGGATTCAAGGAGTGAATGCCACAGATCGCAGAGGCGGTCTTCCGTGTGTGCATCAAGCTTGCATCAAATGAAAGCCTTGGTCGAAGATATGGGGTTGTGTACCACCGAGGGAGTAGTCGATCAAGTACCGGTGAATCCCATGGAGGGACTTGATTATACTAAGGTATAATTGGGCTAGAGAATTGATCGCTGCTCACATTCGCTTAAGGGAGCCCAGTCGAGGACAAGGCCGAGTGAACGTTACTACCAAGGAAGCTAAGAATCGACGCGAGCCCTGCAACAAGATGGCGGAGGCCATACGAGAGTTGCAGTCTGTCTTTCCATCGACCAAGGAGAACTGCTAGGAGGACAAAGTGGTGTCAAAGCAAGTGGTCGAAAGGGGCGAGGAAGCGACGACGAGTCCAGCGGGGCTCAGCTACCCAAAAAAAAAAACGTCGGTTAGAAAGGAGGTGGACTCAGAGGAGCTCCACAGTGCCGCAGAGACAGATCTACCGATCGCGAAGGGATGAAGATGCAAGATAACGGATAGGAGTGCAATGGACTTGGCGCCATGGTACTGCAGATGGGACTTCCGTGGAGTCATCGATCCTTGCTCTCGTAGGGAGAGCATTGGTCGTAAAAGGGCCGAGGAGGTGGAGAATGCAAAGGCAAACTCAAGTACCAAGACAAGGCAGAAGGCGAGGCCAAGAAACTTCATAAGACCGATGTCGATGGCCTTCTCATCAAGATAGCCGAAATTGAGAGACATAGAAGATGCAGAAGTGCTCGACCAAGGAACGAAGTAGGAATTATATGGTACTGTACCTTTCTACTCAAAGGAGTAGGTGGCAAAGGTGATGAAGAAGACGGTACAATCCCAGAGTAGACCAGATCTATCAAAGACTTACTTTAAGTTGGGGGACTCCAAGTTGGGGTAAACTTTTTGCTCTTTTCGAGCAAAACTTCTTGAATTCCAAAAGTTCAATGTGAGTGAGAAGGCAAATCACAGTAGCTAACTCAACGCAAGGAGTGCAAACACTTCAAGTGCTTCAGAAGTGTGAGCAAAGAGCGGGCGAATATTAGTAACCAACTCAATGCATGAAGTACAAACTCGAGGAGGCAGGCGAAATTGAGTAACCTTTGCCTTCTCAACTCGAGAGAATGGGCGAAACCGAGTACACCAATTCTCTTAACTCGAGGAGGTGAGCGAAGCCAAGCAACCTTACCTTCTCAACTACGAAGAGAATGGGTGAAGTCAAGTATCCCAGTTCTCTTACTTATCCAGAATGAGCTCAAGTTCGATGACCCTTTAAAGAAAGCTTATGAAAGACACCAGTTGTCAAATCCTCACCATTGGTGATCAGTATTATTGAGAGTAGGTTTTCCACTTCATTTCCCAATTGACTAATCGAAAGCGGGAGTGATGCGAACATACTTAAGTGACAACTAACGTGGAAGAAGGTTGGGCAAACATTGTGGAGGAAGGACCTTAAAACTTGAAAGTCTGCGGCGATGCTCGTTAAAGCTCCAACAAGCATCTACCCGCAAGCAATGAGTATACGCAATACTAACGCATAATAAGGCGTCTTTTCCTTCATCGAGGGATCCGCGAGAACCAACAAGGATCAAGACAACTCACAACCCCACAGTGATCATTGGTGAGTTAAAGTAACATGGCGGATCGAGTTCGACTACTCAACAACAACTGAGGATGTAAATACAAGTGTATCTTATAAGCACTTGTGGGGACTTCGATCTGTAATGTATCATTATCCTTTGTGTGCAACCTCTCTGAGTTTGTAATGTCCATGGGTGTAATTTGTATTTGGCTTTATAAAGTGTTTTCTTGAGCAGTTGTTTGTGGATCCCGTGGGAATTGCTTCTTTTGGCCCGTTTTCTCTTTTGTAAGTCTAAGGGACTCTAGGAAATCTCGGGGAGGGCTGACCTTTGCGGACGGACACGCATGGGCGCCGCACGGCTTAGGCAAAATCAGCTAAGCCCGTGACAACAAGCTGCCAAGATTTTTACTTTTCAGTCATACACATGCAATGGCCCAGACCACTTGGTAATACAAAGTACTATTACCTAGTATACTAATCATTTTCTTTTCAATAATCATTTACAATGGTACTGGCCCAATAAGTTGTCAAAATCCTGGAACTGTTTCAGGCTGCATAGTTGAACTTCAAGAGCATTTGTCTCTGGATAACAACCCTCTCATATTTTTCCTATATAAACAACATATAATGCTACCCTAATTACCATCACATGTAACAGCATGCTCCAATTTCATAGATACACAACATACTACATATAGAGAGTCTTCTAATAGGCCCACAAAATATGTCAATATCATCCATATAGTCACGTCATGAAATCCAAAGAAACCAGAGAGGAAAGCACCTTAGAATGTAAGATAGTACTCACCATGTCTGTTGTAATATTCTTGCCAAATACCAATGCATCACCAGATGTAGGAGGAAGAAGACCAGCCAGCATAGATATGGTTGTGCTTTTACCAGCACCATTATGCCCTACAGTGTAAATTGAGCCATTCAGTAACAAAACAAAATACTTTAATTAGTGTGATTTTAGAACATATATTGTACTTCATAAAGTTGAAAACCTTGAGTATATTTGGCCGATTTTTCACAAAAACTTTTTAGAATATTTTCTTAATGAAATGTTGAAGCATAAGCAAAGGCTAAAATAAACATTGGTTAGAAGCTACATTATATAATGTCATCGTATTCACCATCCAGTGCCCAACAAATAAAGCTATCACTTTTTTCATACTTCTATAGGCACATGGACTTTTATTTCTTACAGAGTTGTTGACCCAAGATGATGGATTACATAATCATTTGGCATATGGATCTTTTATTGCATTGTCATCTTATGGAGCACTAAACAATGGACAAATAAATTTTGATCTTATTGCTTGCTTATGAATTTGTGATATTTTTCAATTTAATGAGAAAACTCTTTTTCTGTAAACAAATAACTCATTTTTTGTTAGATAAACTAGGAACAGATACAATGCTTCTTTCTGCAAAGCATCATTGGGTCATACCTACAGATTTCAAAGGTACTCTAGGAAATTTATGATGTTTGAATTTAAGAAAATTCATGTCTAAAATATTTATATATTGCCATTCTGAAAATGGAAAGAAAATACGTATGAACAACATCTCAGACAGACAAGCATACCTAAAAGAGCAAGTATCTGATTTTCGTAAAGAGTGAGTTCAAGTGAATTAACTGCACAATGTTTTCCCTCCCTTGTCATATAGACCTTATGCAGATTTCTCACCTGGATACAACTGGAGAAGAAAATACAAATTTAACTGTGTCAACTATCCTATTCACCTCGACTACATCTTTTATGTCAAAAACATACCGGCCATCAAGTTCTTGTTGCTTCATATCCAAGCTTATTGCTTCTATAGCAGGTTCACAAACAATTTCACCAGTCCAGCTTTTCTTTCTTCCTGGTACTTCATTATGCTGTTTGTCGTCCAAGCTTCCAGTATTAGTGGCAGAAGTTTTACCCCTTATCCAAAGTATCCTAGTAATCAAAAAGTTCCAAGTATGCCAAACTCCATCCTCTCTAGAAAGAATCTAACCAATCAAAAAAAGAGAGAATGATCATGACATCAAAATACAAACCTGACATATCTTCAAGTTAAAGCCCAGATATCTCTTCATATGATAAGTTATGTGACAACCAAGTAGAGATATAATTAAAACATTAAGGTAGCAGGAATATGAAACCCAAAGAAAAGAATGGTTCAAAAAACCTGACAACAGCATGTTAGCATAATACATAAGAAATAGAACTAACAATTAAGGTCTCAAATCATGGGAATACCCGACACTACACCAGAATAGCACACTTGTACAAACCGAGTTTTGAAAAAAAAAATCAAATAAAAAGGCTGAAAAAATAAAGAAGACAAACTGGTCCAAGGCCTATATCAGGTGGTACTGACCCTGTACCAGGTGATACCATCGAGTATAGGTCTGATGCAGGTGTATATGTGGTTTAGGCCAAGGTTCGCTATTTCGTACTACACCTAGGCATACCGCTCGGCATATATATATAATAAAGTGAAAAAAAAAGGCGACGTTGCCTTGTTCCTTCTCCCTACGAGGGGAGAAGAAACGTCTTCTCCTCGAGAAGCCCATGGGGGGAGAAGAAATCTCCCTGCGAAGCCTCGGCGAGAAGCCCGCGCGTCGTTTTCTTCTCCCCACGATCGCCGAAGATTCTCCCCACGAAGCGTCGAGAAGCCAACGAGCAATGGATCGGGATCGGGAGAGCAGCGTCGTATCTCCAGGTTCTCCATTTTC
Source organism: Ensete glaucum (assembly GCA_021527575.1). NCBI lineage: Eukaryota > Viridiplantae > Streptophyta > Magnoliopsida > Zingiberales > Musaceae > Ensete > Ensete glaucum. The sequence continues at coordinate 41,703,260 of CM038551.1, read as the reverse complement.
TTCTCCCTCTTCTTCTTCTCCCTCTTATTCTTTCTCCCTCAACTGATACCACCTGAAATCGGCCGTCGACATCATAGTGGGGCGGAAACAACCCTAATCGATAGTACCGCTCGGTAGCAGGCAATCCGCATACCAGTCAACGGGCGAACCGGAAACCACCCATATTCGAAAACGCCGACCTTGGTTTTGGACCTTTAGGGTACCAATAACATGTCAGACCAGCAAACACTACCAATACTGAACCATATTGGTGACGAAGAGAACCTTGCTCACAAAAACTTCACTTTATCTTTAATTAATATGAACATCTTCAATTAATTTTCTTTGTTTCCAAAAAAATGTTAGCACATAGATAATCAAGCATCAGGAGGTGAACACACAAAATAGAAAACTCCGGTTTACATTAAAAAAATCAATATGAAATATTTTGCAGGCAGAATATGAGTCAAACAGTTCCAAATAACAGACAAATACCTTATCAAAGTATAGCCCGAGGGAACAATACAGAATCATATCAAGCACCATCATCAGGAGGCACACCAAAAAATTAACTCCAGATGATGCCTATAAATCACAATATTAGGATATGGATCTGGATCCTTGAACCCTTAATTGCAGTTTCAAACTGAAACAATAATTACCTGCCAAACATTGGTCCAGCGAATACCAACATGAGCACGCTCATAATCAGCAAAATTCACTGTCCCAAGAGCAAAAGCAGTAGGGGAGAGCAAAGAAGCCATCATCTTCCATACCCTAACATCCACATTAACATATTCACATCAGCTTGAAGGTCTCCATGAAGAAATTCAGTAATGCAATAAAATACTAACAAAGGGACAGCAGGGTCATTGACAGTGTAATAAGGAACGTAGGCACCCAGAAAAGAAAGAGTTCCAACTGCTACAGCTGTCTTTGCACGTGAAAAGAATGCAGAGATAAAAAAAGAAAGCATGACTGCACTTAAACCAAACAGAAAGAAGTATGCAAACACCACTGATTTGTCACTGTATCTGAAAATGCTTCCCAATGTACATGCCGTTATAATTGCTGATGAAACTGCAAACTGCAGGTAAAAAATTATAAATTCAAATATTCAACATAATGGAAAGAATAAATAAAACAAGAAACAAATCAAAAGTAGCATTTTTGTCAACATGTTCCTTATAAATTTACAACAACATATCTTTGTCAGGAAATAATAGAAAAGGAAACACACTGAAAATATAGTGAAAAGCAAAACAAGAAACAAACCAAAAGTAGCATTTTTGTCAACATGTTCCTTATAAATTTACAACATCATATCTTTGTCAGGACATAATTGAAAAGGAAACACACACTAAAAATATGGTGAAAAGCAAAAAGAGAGATTCAAAGCTTCTGTCCTGTGCCCTAAATTAAACAAAAGAAAAGGAAAAACTGATAATATCTATCAAGAAAGAATCAAAAATAAAGCAACAGATACAGCCAAGTGTATATGAGTGGACTAACAAAAGATGGAGGAACTTCGGAGAGAATCTATGAGTTTTTATCTGAGCTTCCAATGTAGTCAACTACCACATGTTATCTTCTTTGATATATTATATGGTTGTAACTCTTCATTGTGTCAACATGAAGAAATTACAAGTATCTACTAAAAAGGTACCATGCAGGTAACAGAACTAACATGCAAACTTTAGCTATGTTCACAGAAAATGATATGATAGTAATGACCATGGTTCGAAATTTAAAATACCAGTCTGACCAAGCGTGGTATGTCATTTTTCTATTTTTTTCCAGTAATATCGGACAATTTTGATGTGTAACATATACCATGCATATGCTAAATTTGACACATCTATAATATTAACAATAGACTTATTGGTGATTTCCAGTAGACAAATACTATCCAAACTCAAATTTCAAACTTTTAATACAACTTGTGTTATTAGCAATTTCAGTGATGGTTTTCTGATTACAGTTGTACTTAGGTTACTTTTCTTAATAGTCTATTATTTTAACAAGAGCAATCACCCTATTAACCTAATAGTCTATTATTTTAACAAGAACAATCACCTTCTTTTTTGTTAGATATAAGTTACTAAGAGCAAAATAGAATTAAAGTGTCTCCTAAAATTTCTATCCGCATCTCTATTTACAGCCCTTGAATCTCAAAATGATTCATAAAGGACTCTGATTCCAAAAGAAGACTTAATCTGACAGGGAAAACACAAGTATTGTTCAACTATTTGAGAAACCAAAATAGTCTTTAGAAAAAAGAACCCTAATCAGAGCCCTAATTGATATTATCTCATTATATACCAAATCAGCACTTAGTTGTGTCATTTCCATATGTACATGGACATTTTTATATAAACTAATACCCTTTTCACTAGTTACAACTTACAAGACCTTCTATGTGTTTTTCTATAATACAAGTTTTTAACTTATCTTTCTTTCTCATATGCTATTTTTTTTCCAGCTGTCCAAATTTGCAGCAATGGTACACTCTTATCTTTCCAGCATGGATCAATCCAATCAATCATGTTTGCCAATATTAAGTGGTGAGATCTATAAACAACCAGATCCCAACAGTGTCATGTGTTGATCATGACATCATCACCGTAATTTAAGCCATTTCCCATCAATATTGTTCCAGGAAATAGCAAGGCTCAGAAGAAAACATGAAATTTTAAAATTCAATCACAGTATCAATACAAGGTTGAAAGTTTCCCAATTGTCATACCATTTTAAAAGAGAACATCTTTCTGTCAGAAGAAGGCAGCGCAAAATACCCTATTTTATGATGAATGAAATAGTTGTTCCTAAGTGAAGAAACCAGATGGCTAAACAACTTTATTGTAGGACTGGACCAGTATAAATATTACTTAAGTTACAATTGTTTCCCAAATTTTGCAACTTGACAGAAGAACAAAGGGGAAGGCATCCGCTGCTCCAGCCCCTGCTCATCTCAACAGAGCTCAGGATTTTGAGGAAGAAAAGAACGCACTGCCTACACGATATGAGAACATTACATCATACGTATGCTTTTTCTAACACATGCTTTGTTTCTCTTCTTTTTTTTTTAATTTCCTTTGCTGCCAGATCCCATACACTTGCACATTTTTTACCATGCATGTTGTGCCAACTATCAACCAGCATGGTGGGAATATACTTAGATCAACAAGCTTAAGTTGGCGCCCAATCTCAAGCCAAGGTAATTTCATTAGACAAGAGAAAGGCTTGAAGATTGGTCTCCTCCTTATGGGCACTTCTCTTCAAGGGAGAGATGCTTCCAAGAGAACAAGAGATGGAGAGGAATATAACAACAATTATCAAGAAAAAGAAAGTTAACAATCAACATTACAGATCCATGATCCCACTTCTAAGTCCAGTTACAGGCACTATTAAGCTGCAAGTACCCTCAAAAGCACTATGTATATTTGTCCTGGCCATCCTTGCCAGGACACCCTTTCTCTGTGACACATCCTTCCATGAATTAGAACTCAAATGAAACACCAATCTCATTCATGGTCAGATGGTGTTGACCCAAAACTGGCATGCCACACAATCAGGGCAATTTGGCAGGGAGAAGCCTCTAGCAAGGTCAGACCTAACTTTTAGTATCAAGCCTGATTTACCATCCAAGACTGATCCGATTTTGGCTGATTTGTCAGCCTTATCGCCAGATCAGTTAAAATTGGCCAGATTTGCCAAAACTCGACTAAACATTGTCGATTTTGTCCAACTCTGGCCCATTTGATGCCACAAAAGAGAAAGGAGGAGAGTGGAAGACGGTAAGAAAGGGGGAAACCAAGATGTTGAAAAGAGAAAAGAACTGTAACTATGATTATGAAACAAAGGAGGATACAAAACCACTAGAATGTTTGATATTCACTATAAGCATCAGAATTGTTGTCTGCCATCATTACTGCAGTGTTTCCCATTCACTGCTAGGAAGTACAAAGGAAATAATATTAAAGGACATGCAAGGAGGACAAAGAGTAGTTTTTAATCTCTTACAGAAATAGGATATCAACACAGAGACAAAATATGAAAGGGACTTGTCCCATTCTCATATCCTACAAGTACCATCTATAAATGATTTTTTTTCTTTCCATTGTCTTCTCTTTGCCTATACTTCACTTGCATGGTGATTAAAGAAGCATCAGGGCCACCCATTGTCAATCACTAAAGCTCCAGGTGAATAAGTTTTTACCTTTTTGTAAGATATAGATACATAAGTTATTTACTATAGCAACATCTTTCTATGATATGTTACAATTTATTTTGTATTATTATGTCTATATTATAATGAATTATTCTCCATAACTTGTATCATCCTCATTGCAATATAGTCAATTTTTAGATTGTTACATATGCAAGATGCTTTCCACCATTATCAACAAAAACAGTAATTAAACCAGTTCATATCTAAATTCCAAATCAAAAAAAATTCAAAAATCTATCAAACCTAAAGGTCTAATGATCATCAAGATTCACTGCCTCATCATCGTCATCCATTCCATTGATTTATATCTCTCAATCTCTTTTATCTATTTTCCTTCAAACAATTTCCTCCTCTCTGACAGCTACTACCCTTAAACATGATGGTATTCATGTCAATTGTACAAGGCTCTTTTATGAATAGTATCTTAACATGAATGGTTGCTTTGCCATTGGTACATTTCAAGATCTCTGACAGCATTAAAGACAGAACAAGAGTTCATTCATATTTGATAGTTTGAATGTTAAGAACTTAAAACAATAGAATAAATGTCAAACATATAACGATCACCTGTATTGAATATGTAATGAACCAAGAAAGGTAAAATATTTGATCTTCAAGTCCCATCATGTACAGACCTTCTTTAATTTTCTGTTCCTGGAAAATAATACAACCAAAAGAATCAATTCCAAACAAACAGCAAAAATAATTTATCATCCACAGAAAAATGATACCAAACACATGTTGTTCAGCATACCTTCTCAAAAACAAAGTAGCTGATTAAACAAGAAATTGGATACAGAAATCCCAAAAGATACCTATTTCACCCAACAAAAACACTCAATGTAAGAAAAAGGAAGCATGAGAAAATGATTTCCTTTTAGTATATCAAGTGATCCATAGTCCTTGCGAGACTACAAAATTATAAGCCCATGTTGAACAATATTGACTAGCTAAAAGTCAAAGAACAAGGAATAAAACTTCCAGAAAACAATTTGACCACAGAAAGATCTTGGGAGACAACAAAAATGTAAGGGCATGTTATACAATATTGACTAGTCAGATTACAATAAACAAGTAATGAAACATTAACCAGAATCCAATTGGCCAATAGCAACATCTTGGAACAAATCATTGCACCAGTGTCCTTTAGATCACGGAATAAGCTAATCACAAAATAAAAGCAGAATTAAGACAAGAAATGGTACTTACCTATTTAATATTATTCGGTGACTTCCCTATAGTCCTAGCCACATTATTAATATGAAATTTATTCAATTATTAAACTAGTCATTGAAAAGGCTGAGTCCTAGCAAATTATAGTGGTCGTAAAAAGAGATAATTGCACACCATAAGTCAGCTGTAGGCTCATTAATCAAAATATTGGCACCAAATTCTCATTGCAAACTATTTGGAAGACTGTGTTACAAGGGTAGTAAATGTAGCATAGCTCTATCTTCACTCTTAGTCATAGTGCAGGTCTAGATTTGGATTCCAATTTTCTAGTTCTGAAACTAAACATGTGGAAAAGTGGTCATTTAAACTTCAGCCATAACAAATTTCTTTCGTGCTCAGGATTCAGTCTCTACTCTGCTCATCGACCAAATAATTAACTTATTCTTAAGGTGACATGTGAAAAAGAGATCCTTAGTGTGAGGATGACATGAAGGTGGTGTCGACATGATTTCCACCATAGACAGATTAATTTCAGTGACACCAAATGCTTAAGGTACTTCGATTAGGAATTACTCCTAATGAGTGTTATTCCCGTTCAAGAGAAGTAGAAACCTCCAAAGAGAGGTTAGATTATGAAAGCGAGGAAAAACTAAGAAAATAGAGCATTTAGCTGCTGGAATTAACTGAAATACCACGTAAATGTATGCCAGGAGACTCACAAAGTTAGCAAAACAAGACTTTCAAAAAGAAACCGTTTCATTTTTTCTAAACATTGTTGCCTAAGCGTTTCGTTGCTGGCCAAACAACCCAGTTGCATCTTTGTTGCTGTCTGAAGATAAAAGACCTCAGTCAAGTTAAAAGGAGTGTCGGCTGCTTTCCTCTTGTCAATAAGAGATGCTGACTCAATTTTATCAGGACAAGATCTGAACCCTGTTAAATTGGTTCAGTTTCCCAAAAGAGGGCATGAATTAGAACCAACTGTGGATTCAGACCAAAATAGGTGCAGAAAGCAGCCCAAGAGGGAAGTGGGACGAGCAGATAACAGCAGTTGTAGCATCGGAAATTTTGTCTTAGGTTATAGCACATGATAACTGCTTTATAAAAATTTTTGGCCATAATGACAAACACAAAATAGATAAACAGAGTTCACAAGAAAGTGGAGAGTAGAGTAGGGATTTATATAAAGTAAAGGTACATATGAAGATGAGACTTATGTTTTTTTTTAATCTTAATAAGTAGCATTAACAAATCAAGTTTATATCTCTACATGAACACAAAACACCTTATTTTTATTATTTATTAATTCAATCTCTTTTAGCACCTAAAGAGTTTGCAAACCAATTAATTGAAACGGATAGCTGTACTTGCTGAACTAATTAAATAATGCAACTAATCCTTCCAAGAGCTTGTGCCATATTGGGCAAAGTTTCTCAAACCAATATTTTCTCAACACCATCCAAACTCAGTCTGAATAAAAGATAGGTTCACTTTTAACTTAAACGAGCATTAGGGCATCAATCGATATCCACCTTCCAATTTAGAACAGCATGCTCTTTGAGCTTGGCCACAAGCCACAGCTCCTGCTGTCAGACGAAGCAGAGGAGAGCAAGCCACTAGTTCTTTTGTTTTAATTTTTGCCCATGATTTGATATTCCAGAGGCATTCTTTTTTCTTTGTCATTTTGCTATTCAGCTCAGGCAGCACCCTCACCATGCCAAGTGACACAGCATTCCAAACATGCTATTCCGAGTTCCAACAACCTGACCACACCAGGATGCCACCAAAATTCAGAACCCTAAATGCAACTGCTACAGTATGAAAACTATTATATATGTTTTTGTCTTTTACAAAAAAATTTGTTGTACATGACTAATTTTCTAAAATATCCCAATTAAAACAAATAAAAAATTTTAGAAAATTAATAATTATTATACAGTGAAATTTATACTCACAATAATCCCATGACAATCTTCACAATTGACTGGAACTCATCATCTGTGTATTCTCGAGTTGGAAATGGTACAATTCTGATATTTTCTGGAATAAACTCTGTCCATCTGAAGTCCACATGAGAGCGAGGTCCAATAAAAGGCGACAATGTTTCTGTTACATTTTTACTCTCAGACATAACATTAGTTCCATTTAGTTGTGCAAGAAGAATTATCAATGAATCCATCACCTGCTGCAACTGCAAGAACACATATCAAATTAAATCCCAAAATTGAGACAATTGAAACTAATGCACTCAGGCACAACTAAATCTACAAATGTATCTAAATAATTTAGGCATTAGGCAATTCCAAGAAAATTCCAGGAATTGATATTATTCATGCATTGCACTTTATAATAAAATGAAGAAGTTAAGTCTTCATTATGAGTATGAGAATTTATGAATCATGATGCAGTTCAATCGTGACACATGGAGAATTGACCAAGATAACCAATAAACCATGGGGTTTCTGAAACATGAATATGTTAAAAAAGAGGTTCAAACAAAGACCTAATTAGCATTTACTCTACAGTCTACAGATTATCTTTTTGACATGATAATATCATTACTCCAAGTACATATTTCAATCTGCAAGTTACAATACACTAGAGGGCCACATTTTCAAAGAGTTGTTAACATGAAAAGAAAACAGCAATACCATTTCACTTGCAAATAAAATAAATCAAGAATATAACATTAATAAAAGGTCAATCTAACATGCACAAGTTGGTACTGCCTATAGAAAGAAAGGAAGAGGAACTCATACAGTCAGAAATCCACTGAATCCATATTGAAGAATTGGCACAAAGTTAACACCAAGCTCAAGGTCGTTGAGATATGGTCCGTTTACATCCATGATGGTTTTAACATTAGGAAAACCTGAGAAAGCCCATGTGTGATTAAGACGTATGCTATAGTCAAATGTTTCAGGACCTTGTCCGTGAAAAACTATTGCTCCTTTGATCTTGGGATTTGATAGGTTCCTGCAAGAAGGATGTTAATCTTTCTGAAACAGATGTAGAACTCAAGTCATCTTCCATAAATATTTAAAAATAATAATATGCATTAAGAAGTAATAACATGTTGATTCTCAAGCAAAGGAACATTAAGAACCGTAGTTCACACTGAATTAAAATAAGTAATGAGTTACAGCCTTACAGGATTTGATTTATAGAAAGAATCATGACTTACCTCACTTGATCATTGACGCCGTACAGTTCTGACCTTATGTAATTTTCCAAGTCCACTTCATTTTTGTAAACTCTTGCAACCATCTATAAATAAAAAGCAAAAAATGTCTGTTATACTTAATTTAAAGCTAACATTGTAGATAATGATTAAAAAAAGTGATAGACAGCCAAAAAAATTTATTTTTGTATTATTATTTTTTCCATTTAACTCAAGAACGAAAAGAAATGGCATGAAGAACACTAGACCAAATGTCTATTACACCAAGAATTGCATAAAAATTGCACGAAAAATTAAGTATAAATATACTGAAAATAGAGAAAATTAACTTTGGGTTCAATAATTATTTCTAAGAAATAATACATTCCTCCAAGAATCAACCTTCCCATCCTTGTTCAACATTTTGTGCAAAACAACCTTTTCTGGAAGTTTAACCAAAGAAAAGGGCTTTGAGTCAACGTTATTCCCTAAACATCAAGACCTTAAGATCTTGCAAAGAGAAGAACTAATCTGGAGAAAGCACAGAGCTCTCAATGTTGAAAATACCCCAAGAATATTTCAAAGGGGAAAGCCTGCATTTTCTGGATGTTGATGCGATTAGGCGAATCCATCAAGCATTGAAGTTTCTGTTGAGCGGAAAACCACTACACGCAATCTTGATTCTAGGATAACTTGTTGTGGGCTCAGAAAGTCAGAGATATAGGATCAATGGCAAATTTTACGCCTGACTTGTAGCAAAATTTTCCAGAAAGTTGAGAAAGTGGATTGTGAGGAGATTTACTCATAAAGAAATTTATCATAGAGTTACTTTAAATTGGATTAGTTCTCTCAAATGATGACTCTAATAAGGATATCTACATTCAACAAGACTATAGCTTCAATGTTATTGGAATTCTTTGCAAGCTCAACGATGCATTTGTTGTTCATAATAAGATTAGACATCTTCTCCTTTATTGGAAGCTGCAATATCTTTTGATTTTTAAAAATTACTAAAGATCTCAAAGTGTAAGAGAGAACTATTCTTGTGTCTTGTGATCTCTATGGACGAGAATTACACGTTATAAGCTCAAAATTCCTTCCTGGCTTACTCTCTCAAGTTGCTTGATTTTTAGCTTAAAAAGGAATTGCCGCTGTGGATGGCTTTAGAAGTTCGATGCCACAACAGATACACTCAGTTTTCTTGTATTTGAAGAGACAAGGAGCAAGTTATAGTTCTCGGGTTGTGAATCTACAGCTACAATAACTATTTCTTGCTCATCTGCCTTATCCTATATATTTTGCGGGGCCTCAGTCCTTGGCAGTTCCATGCCCATTATGGAGGCACATTCAAATCCAAAAGAAGACATCGAGTTTCTAATGCCAATAGTGCGTAGATACCATGCTACTCCCGTCCATCATGAATTGCCAGAGTTCACGCGGAACATGTTTCCAGTGCCGTGTGAAACGGACATGAGAAAAGAGTAGGGAAAGAAGCAAATAATCGCAGCATGGTACCTTTAGGAGCGGAAACTTCGAAGAGAGCACGTCCAGCATCAACCTTGTTTTGTCGGTGTCAGGTGCAAAAGCGAGATGTTCACCGTTCACGAACAACAACTTCAAAATACTGTCAAAACTTGGAGAGATCTCACTTTTGCCCACCTCAACAAGCATGCCCTTTCTAATATACCTGGAACGAAAGAAATCAAGTGCATGCAAAATCAAAACCACAAGCAGCAACCGAAGATGAGTAATTCACGTAAACACAGAAGCAAGGATAGTAAATGGTGGAAATCAGAACGGAAAGAGGCGCATAGCCTACGCTTGCACGGGGTGAATTTGCGTGTCAGCTCTAGACCTTATTCCGATGAGCATCAGCATCACAATCGTTGGCAGCAGAATCTGAAATATCAAACGACACAAAGACAAAACAAATTGCACCTTAAATGGAGAGAGAAAGAGAAATCACCCCGAACCAAATGAAATAGTCCTCTTGAGAGCGGGTTTTGATTAGGGAATTGGTATGATGGTTTTGGGACGACTCAGAGGTGGTGCTCTGCGACCGAGTACCTCAGCACATGTAGCGAAAGGGTGGCGGATTTTGAGAAGCCAGTTCTTGCGGAGCATGGCCCTCAGCTGCCGCTGAGACCTCCCCATCTCTCTTTTTGTGTACCACTCCCCTCGACCCTGCCCTCTTTCTGGCCGAAGACTTGAGGTGATATATATCAACGGAGCTCAAGCCAACAGCAAGGACAGACGAAAAGGGATCGCCGGCCGATCATCGAAGACAGAGTAGGTCTCGAAGGGAACGGATCTTTCGAGACGAGAGAGCTCCGGTTTTGTGGATTCAGGGGACAGACGAGGAGAGAGAGAGAGGTGGGAAGGGGGCCGCCGCTCCTTTTTGTGGTGCAGGGGATGTGGTGGGCCGCTGTGATGGGGACCGGCTGGAAAACGGGGTCGGATGCTGCCGTGATCCGTACGCTACAAGCTAATGTTCTCCGATGAGCACTTGAATTAAAACATAAACAATAAAAGACCATTTCACCTTGAAAAAGAATCACGGCTTGCATCTACCACAGTGAGCTTCAAGTTTTTTAAATATCAATTATGACCTTTGACGGCAACCCATTTCGCACAGAGAAAAGCCATCGACGCATGTCAAGTGGATCGTCTCTTCGGCTTCCCTACACAAATTGTTAAAGAGGTTTTTGATGAGTCAGTCAGTCACCGTCACTTGTTATTTTCGAATGTGGAGGTACCCGATGAGCTGAGGTTAACCATCGGAGTACCATGCAAGACTTGCTTGTGCGCTTGACGATTATGCTCCTCTCGCTCTTCCAATTCTCCGTGCCTCAATTAATTATTTCAGCTAATACCACTACCTAATTCATCTCTTTTTCATCATCAAGCATAGGTCCCTAATAAGTCTTACTGGAAATGGCACTACTTTTCCTATAAATAATTTGTACAATCAGAATTATTATATCTCAGGCTATTGCCTCTGTGGGATGCTCATTAAATAATTTTTTCTACTTTTTATTTCGTTGTTATACTTATAATATTACATAAATCTCTACATTTTTATCTCATTTATTATAAAAATTATCATAAACTTTGTATCCTAGCATACTGACTTTTTTAGGCATTTTTTATTAGAATCATTATATTTTATTTTTTTAGTTTTATAATTTGTGTACTATTCAGATGTTTTATCATGATCTTTTAGTAACACTATATATATTTTTAACCAACTAATGGTCTTTAATTTTCTAAATTTGATAAATTATTAATGATGTGCCAATTCAGATAGAATTATATAAATTTGTATCTCAAATATGATCACTAGTCAATTATATCATTTAACATTCATTTATAGAAAAAAAAATACTATTGAAATTTGTTCCATCTGCACTATCTTGTAACTGTTCTTTTAGACAAATTTAAATAATTGAAGCTTATATAAGTAAAAAAAAAAAAAAATCTCTGGAGTTTTTTAGTGAAGCACTAAGCATGTTAGCAATCATTTCACTTTCATTAACCATAATTTGGCATATTACAACATACAATTAGGCAAATTGGAGTCCAAGAGGCATTTAATTATAATCTTTTTTAATAAAGAACATATGGGCTATAATTTTAATGTTATTCAGTTAATTTTGGTTCTTGATAATAGTGCAGCTGGTCTTTCTATCATAAACTGTTGCACCGAAAGGTCCTGTAACGGCTCATGGCCTCCCTGGCGACTTCAGTCTGACAATTGAAGATGAGCAAATCAAATCCTAAAACAGAATGCATCATCCTAAAACGCATCGAACCAAATCATCACAAAAAACAGGAATTTGAGACATAAGGAACATTGGAGCCATCTTAGCATTCATAGAAGAGCTACCGGAGATGCCACATCATGTCAGCCCACAGACATACCTACCCTCCAAAAGAGCCTGGCACTCGACATTACAAGACTTCGAACAATTTGCGGCATCCCCTCAGTGGATTGAGTGAAAATCTTAAACGACAAAGCATAGGTATAACTATGCCAATAAAGTTGAACTAAAAGAAGGTTTATCAATCGCAATGACATCAAACGTGAGGCCAGATCCTTCCAACAAAAAAAATAAACGTACATGGGTTTCCCACATCTCAAATAAGAAAAACACATGCTAGCTAAGTTTCAAAGATGGAAGGATTGAAAATACAAGACCCATCATCATTATCCTCAAAACACCATTGACCAATAATAAGTAAAATTAGTTCCCACGAGATGAAAGAAAGATCGAACCCAATTGCAGTTGCTGCCACTACCACCACCATCGCCGCCACCACCAAGTAATCATTCCCTCAGGAACCACAGCATGAGGATGTTGGTCCAGCAGTACCATCTGCAGCTGTCTGGTCTGGTTTGTTTATCTTGATGGTCCGATCCTGCAGCCAGATGACCGGTTAAATCTTCAAAATTAGGAAGTCATGTTGTTTTGACATAGAAAAAGGTTGCTTCTACCTCTGGTTTTGAATCAGTTTCTGCAAGTCTCTGCTTGATATCTCTTGCAATTGAAAAGAAGACTTGTTCAACATTAAGATTTGTCTTTGCACTCTGCAGCATATCAAAGACATTGTTAAAAACTATGAAAGTAGAGACAGGATAGAATCCAACAAAGCCACATACAGTCTCGAAAAACTTGATCCCATATTCATCAGCAAGAGCTTGCCCCTTTGATGTCGGCACAGCCTGAAAAGAACCCAGTTATAGAAAATGGTTTATAAACTTGGAGCAGAAAAAAGAACACCAGAGGCAGCAAGGTTTTATGAACTACTGGTCAAACAAATCAACTATTGGACGTTGAACACACAGAAACATACCCTTTTACTTTCATCCATGTCAGCCTTGTTACCAACCAAAACTTTGTTTACGCTATCAGAAGCATGCTGTTCAATGTTGCGAATCCAGTTCCTTATGTCTGTATGTTACCATGAATATTGAGAATCTGAATAAGAAAACCAGAAAGTGAAAAGGCAAAACTACAGTGAGAACATAAAGAATATTATTACTATTGAAAGAAGATTCATCAGTGACATCATAAACGAGCAAAATGCCCATAGCACCTCGGTAGTAAGCTGAAAGAATAAAAGAAAATAAGTTATTCATTCAAAGATTTAAATAGAAAAGATGGCATGCAATAGATAAACCCAGGGCAAAGGTCAACATCAAAAGAAACAAGAAGTCTACCAGTTGTGATAGTTCGAAAGCGTTCCTGTCCAGCAGTGTCCCAAATCTGTAGTTTAATCCTCTTGCCATCCAGCTCAATTGTTCTTATCTTAAAATCAATGCTGCACAGAGATCAGGCAGTTGCCATTGGAACTAGAACAAGCTCCTGAGATTGGATTGCAAATCCAATTACAAATAAGCAAATGTAAACTATTGCTCCTTGAAACTAACTCACCCGATTGTGGTAATAAAACTGGTAGTAAAGGAACCATCTGAGAAACGCAAAAGGAGGCAACTCTTTCCAACACCTAAGAGAACACAGCATATCATCTCATGTTGCACATAATCAACTAAGAAAAAAAATTACATAATTAGGGCATCTAAAATAGATGGATTTTATTTGCGAAAAGGTTCTCAAAACAAATAATATGTTAACGGCCAAGATCTACTTTGCTAGTTTGCTACATGTGGTAGTGATATCCATTCTCTATATCAATGTTTTACTTATCAATCCGTACCAGTATACCAACATTTTGTTGGTACTGGTATGGTACCAGTACCGAGGTGGTATGCACAGTGCGTACCACCCCGGTATATTAAATATAATATAATATAATATAATATTAAAATATTAAAAATATATTAAAAAAGAAATAAAGGGGCAACGTCACCTCTCTCTCCCAGTGCGGGGAGACAAAAGGTCTCTCTCCCAGCGCGGGGAGACGTTTCGTCTCCCCACACGAGGACAAAAGTCGCCCACGGGCAGTGCACAGGCGAGGACGACGCGAGGTACTTCTTTTCCTCTTCTTCTTCTTTCTTCTTTTCCTCTTTTTCTTCTTCTTCTCTTTTTCTTCTTCAATCGACCACCGATGGTCGATTTCTCTCTCAATCGACGGCCGAAATCGACCGCCAACTGCCGGAATCAACCGCCGACGACCAAAATCAATCGCCGACGACCTATTTTAGCGGTACCGCCTAGTAGCGGCCGGTCCGCATACCGATCAACTGCCGGACCAGTATGTACCAGGCGGTACGAGCCCTTACCTCTCAGTAAGGAGAACCTTGCTCTATATACAATATGCTTTATCACACTTGCATCAGGTTATAAAAAAATGAAGTAAATGTTATTGTATGTTCATTCACATCACTTATTGAATGACATCTGTAAGGGAAATGAGAAATTTCACAAAAAAAAAAAGGAAGAGAGATTAGGGGGAAGAAGATACATGTTTGTCACACCAACCAATATACTGTGTATTCACAATGACCCTTATTTATAGGCTACTAATTACCCACTCCAAATTGGAGTTACATTACATAAAATTATGGGCCTACATACCCTGTAAAAACTTATTCTACTCTCTTTAAGCTGCTGGCCAAACTCTTCTCTTGAGAGACAGTGATTGGCAGTCCCCTATTGCTGTGGACCCAGGTCTTTATGTTGTCACCTCCTAGTCTTGCCAAGATAAGATTTGTCTATGGCACATATAAGACTGACACTGCACCCTTTGCTATTTGGAATGGGGCCACCATTTCCTTTGTATTAGCCAAATCACTTACCTGATCAAGAGGAAATAGGAGTTCAGAAAAGGCCCACTATAGTTCCATTCAGCTGAAACCTTGACCGAAATGAGAAATTGACCGAACTATTACTTGATGCAGAACTTCACATAGGTCACCAAGACCTTTCCAGCAGCCAACAGGCCCCATCATTTCTCAGGAAAAATAGACATCCAAACATACCATCAGATAACTCTTGATGTGTCTCCAATAAGTGGAACAGCTGGTTTAGTTTTGCTTTAGGTCAAGAGCCCCATAAAAGGGCTAGCAAAGTCCAGTCATGTTGCCTCAATATGGCTGATACCCAATCTCATTTGCTCAGAACTAATGAAATTACTAATAAATCCTATATCTACTATACAATGTGATGATTCTTCATAGGAGTTTTCAGTAAGATTATCATGTATCAGTGTGAGATTCTATCAAGGCATTCATATTTTTATTTTATAACTTCGGTAGTTTTTTCAAGATTCATTACAATGATGGAGCAACCTCATCATCATCAAAATCCATAAGCAACTTAGCAAACCCTTGGCATATCTATTTTAACCTCCATTTCCAACAAAAAAGAGGCAAAAATTCTTTCCTAGCAGGTTACAAAATCTTCTACTTGTTACAGATCATCATGGTCTTTAAATTTTCAAGTTTTTAGATAATTCCAGTAGGACATGATAAGTCTGAAGCTTTTGTATTTATGACTAACCCAAACTCAAAGATGGGCCTAGGAGTATTTATTAGCTAGTGGGATATAATTGTTTAAACACTTCTTCAACTACCTATGCATCCAATAAAGACTTCAAAGGGATTGCAAATGGTTAGTGGTTCTGTATGCCTATGAGGGACCCCAGGCCACCTGCTAATGATTCCTACGAGACTTTTAAGAGCATGTTATTTTTCTAAATTCGGCTTTATCTTCCACTAGCATGCCTACCAAGTGAGAAGCCTTAACAACATAATTTGTCATTCTAGTTAGGATTGAATATTTCACTAGGAACAACATGGTGGTGTCCGAATTAGTTTTGGAAGATTGTTGACCCTGTGTCTGTCAAGGGCTATGACCACATGCAAGGAACTATCCTTCTCCTCGAGTTCATCCGCCTATGTTAATCCCTCAATAGTTTTGCCTTTATCTGAATAAGAGACAGGGCAACAATGAGTTTGCCTTATCAAGGCCTAGATAGTAGCTTGGACCACAGTTTCAAGCATTTGGAAAAGCCTTAGGCATTATCATCGAATCATGGTTCTCATCTTCAACTAGCCCTGTAATATCTCTCATTTTTGAAATATTTATAATGATATATTTTAAATTGTTTATCAGGACCCATTTGTAAATTTGAGGGTTTGTTTATTAATTCTTTTGATTAAATAATTTTATATTGAAAGTTGATTGCTAGGAACCTAAATGTGAATCTTAAAAAAATATGAAATGAATTGTAAAATATTCACATTAAGTTAAAAAAATTAAGAAAACATGGTGAGGACATGTGTCACTGCCTTGTTTAAAGTGGTGCCACTTATACATGTGCATAGGTGACACATAAACACATTGCATGCATGTTTGCCACCTATCAACCCATATGTTAGCTTAAACAATTAACAATTAGAGAAGAATGGGTTTTGGCTGCAATGTAAACTTGAGGAGAAGAAGAAGAAGAAAGAAGAAGAAGAAGAAGAGAAGAAGAGAAGAAAAGAAGAAAAAAAATTTTTTGAGGGTTTTGAGATTGTGATCTAATCCACACCTTTGGGATCAAAATATTCAAAGGCAAGTGTTCTATCTTCCTCCTATTGAAATTTATCTTTGTTTTTACCTTAATTTATGAAGAAAATTCCGAACAAATCCGAAATCTTTTTGTTGGCTGCCTAAGTGTGAATCTGTAACAATTTCAAGATTATGACCTGTCTGCCTTGTTCTTGCTGTAACTTTTAGTACAGACCTCTGATTTAGACAAAACCATTGATTTAAATAGGCGCTCGGGCACTCGCCTAAGCGCCTCGCTCGATCTTCAAGCGGCGCGCTTCAAAGAGGCGCTCGCTCGAAGCGCCTCTTTGAGCGACAATAGCGTTGTCCCTGTCGTGGAATGACGGGTTCAGGCAAGGAGGAGGAATAGGAGGAAGAGGAGGGGGAAATGGACCTTCGTCCGAGGGCGGTGAGACAAGTGGCTCGATGAGCAGGAGCAGCACTGCTGCAGCGACCATGAGACACGACAACGATGACTTCTTTCTCTCCATAGCTCAAACATTTTGGAAACTAGCCAAGCGAGGAACCAAGAGAGGCCTGGTACATTCCTCAACTATGAACGAGTGAATGAAGAGTGAGATTGAGAGGTGGTGTGTGTATTTGGACGGATGAAGCAGGCACACCCTCTCTCTCCCTGCATACCTACTCCTACTGCTGCAGCATACTACTGCTCTCCTACTCCCGCTACTGCGAATTGTGAGAGCAGAGTCGCACTACTCTTCTTGCGATACCACGCTCTCCTACTCCCGTTGCTACAACAATTATAGAGAGTAGCAGTAGGTGCACGCTTACTCCTGCTGCAGCATACCGTTGCTCTCCTACTCACGCTGCTACAGCAATTGTAGAGAGCAGCAATAGCTGCACACCTACTCATGCTACTGCAGCAGCTCTCCAACTCCCGTCTGATAGCGTGCACACCTACTCTGCTCTGACATCTGTTGCTCTCTCGCAGCAATTGTAGAAAGCGCAGATGGCGCACCGACTCTGCTGCGACATACTCGCTCTCCTACTCTTGTTATTGCAACAATAATATCGCCCTATAGAGAGCATAATATCGCCCTATAGCACACCAAGTCCTACTGATGCAGCAATAATATCGCTGATGAAAGGGGAGGAGTAATGCAATGCAACAGCAAGAGACAAACAAAAATAAAGAAGAAGAAGATATAGCCAAATAGAGGCTCGATAATTACATCAAACTATTAACGCCTCTGCTCATGCATATAATAATAATAATAGCACGAAAAAATAATAATAATAATAAAATCACCCGTTAGCGCTGAGAAGAGGGATGGATTGGATGGCTCCTCTCTCTCCATAGCTCGAGCAGCAATAATTTTATTTTTTTATATTTTTTATATATTTACTTTTTTTTTTAGTGCCTCACTTCACTCGGGCGAGCGCCTGGCGCCTTAGGCGTTTTGGGACCCTGGCGCCTTTTAGCGCCTAGCGCTTTTTAAATCACTAGACAAAACTTAGTTTCTTCAAAAACAGTTTCACACATCTTTCTTTTGAACCTGAGTTTGAAGAATTTGAAAATCAATTGCTAGCCCCAACATTTATTTCAATTGAGTGTATGAAATCTGTAAAACAGAGTCCATAGCTCCTGACCTTTCATCACTATATTGTTTATATCTTCCTGTAGGAGTTCCTGATTTATGTAAAACTTGATTTATTAGTAGATAGGCTCATAGATCTTCCATTTCATACTAGGATTGAAAATTTTGAAGTCCAAATGACTGTCGAAATTTCTGTTTTGTTAGACCTTATGGATTCTGTAAAACAGGGATCATAATTCCTGAACTTTGGTTGCGAAATCATCAATAACTCTTTGTAGACACCTTCAATTTGTATGGAACTTATTTCATTTGAAACTAAATTGATTTAGCTTTTCATCAACACCTTTTTGAGTAATTTGGAGCATGTTTGACCATCTAAATAACTTTATAATTTGCCTTCTGAATTCTGTCGGAATAGGGATCGTATTGATTTTGCCTCTATTTGCTTATTTCATTTCAAACCAGAATTCTATGCTCTTGTCCTTGATTCCTTTACACATCGATATATGTTAAGTATTAATCGATTTCTATCTCATATTATTTCATATGGTGCATGCATGATTCATTGTACTGCATGTGCTTCCATTATATGCCAAATTCATTACTCATGTCCTATTGTACCATGGTGTTTGTGAGATAATGTGAACCTTCGCCAGAAATGGTAAACGAAGTTATGTTTAGAGCCCGCGATACTCTATCGGCCCCCAATAACTTCACTCAGACGTGGGTGGATGAAGCTCCCAGATGTTGGAGAACTATGTTTGGTGGTACCCAGAGTACCCCCTTGTTTGGGACTCGAATGTTAAACTTACTGTATAACATATAAAGTGGTGGTATATGGTTGTTTTTCAAAGTCATATAGATTCTATCGTACTGGTAGACTTTATAAATATAAATTATATATAGTTGCGTTGGTTTTGGATCAGTTTTGTGATTCATTACGAGAATGGGAAGAGATTACAATCTGCACAGGTTTTTGTGAATATGATCCAATGACTCTGCATGTTTTTCTTAGTATCCTCAAATGTTTGTTTGGATCCTGGATGGATTATGTTGTTGATAATATCATTGATTTTTAGATTAGAGTCACACCTCTCGAATGTGATATTAGTGGGGCGTAACAGAGATGGTATCAGAGCATGATTTGAGGATCACTAAGACATACTGATAAATGTATCATATTTGAAATATACATCGAG
Source organism: Ensete glaucum (assembly GCA_021527575.1). Lineage (NCBI taxonomy): Eukaryota > Viridiplantae > Streptophyta > Magnoliopsida > Zingiberales > Musaceae > Ensete > Ensete glaucum. Next base: position 41,683,464 of record CM038551.1, on the reverse strand, counting down.
GTTTAGTGATTTTATAGAGTGATTGACAAACAAAAATTTTCTTTTGATGATTTTAGGAAACAAGAATGACGAGGTCATCAAGTCCTCCTGTGGCTGATCAGTTAAGCGGAATTATGAAAACCCTTGAGGCTATGACACGTGATGGAACAACAAGTCCAACAAGGAGGAAATGATAAAGCTGGGACATCAACTCAGGCTGGATTGGGAATAGAACAATTCAAAAAGCTTAGTCCTCCAAGTTTTAACGGTGAACCTAATTCAATGGTGGCTAAACAATGGATGATGCGAATAGAGAAGATATTTGACGTCTTAAATTGTCCTAAAGATCAGAAAGTTCCTTTTGCCACTTTCATGTTGGAAGGGAAAGCTGAGCATTGGTGGAGAACAACGAAGAGAATCAGTGAAATCAGGCATGAGCTCATTACTTAGAAAGAATTCACAAAAAAGTTTAATGATAAATATTTTCCAAATTGCATCAGGGAGCAGAAAGAATTGGAGTTCTTAAATCTCATACAGGGAAACTTGACTGTAGCAAAATATGAAGCAAAATTCACCAAGCTCTCCAGATTTGCCACTCACATGACCGATGATGAAATTAGGAAGGCAAAAAGATTTGAGAGACGTCTAAGACCGGCGATAAGGAGTCGGATATTAGCCTTCATATGCTGATGTTGTAGAAAGGGCCTTAATTCTTGAAAGAGACTTGGAGGTGATACAGGAAATTGTGGGTAAGAACTACAAGGACAAGTTTACAAGCAAGAGTAAGAGAATGAATGAATATGAAAATAGTAATAAAAGGGTCAAGATGTCTGGATTAGGGAAAGGAAAGCTACCTCAAAGGACTGAGCCATGTGCAAAATATGAATATAATCATGAAACAAGTGTTTTCGAGTGACTGAAGCATGTTTTGCTTGTGGGAAACTATATCACAAAGTAAAAGATTGCCCACTGAATAAGAAGAAGGAGCCACTGCCACCCAAAATGATAGCCCATACTAGAGTTTATATCATCACTGAACAGGATTCCCGAGCTTCTAAATTAGTAGTCGAAGGTATTATACATGTTTCTAATAAGAATGCAAAGGTTTTATTTGATCTCGGGTCCAATCTATCTTTTGTTTCACAAACCTTTGCTTGTCATTGGATTATGAGTTGTATGTAACTACTGCAGTTGAGAATACTTTGACAACACGTCTTGTTTGATTTTTATCGGGGAACATGAACTCCTTGCTGATTTAATTCTCCTAGAGATTCAGGGCTTTGATATTATACTTGGCATGGATTGACTATCTTCCTATCATGCTAGCATTGATTGCTATGCAAAAATAATCACTTTTTGCATACCAGATCAGCCCATCTTTTATTTTGTGGGCTTTAGGCATGACTCACTTCCTTGCCTGATATCGGCATTTCAATCTCATCGATTTATGCAGAAGGGTTGTTCTTGCTATATTATATGTGTAAAGGAGAATTTAAATCAAGCAACTCATCTAAATGAAATTTCGGTAGTCAGAGAGTTCCCAGATGTTTTTTCATATGACTTGCCTTGATTACCTCCAGATAGAGAGAGTGAATTTGCTATTGAGATTGTCCTTGGAACAACACCAATATCCAAGCCTCCCTATAGAATGAGACGAGCTAGAAGAATTGAGAAAGCAACTACAAGAACTATTAGATATAGGTTTTATTCAACCCAGCGTTTCACCATGAGGTGCTCCAGCACTATTAGTTAAGAAGAAGGATGGGACATGGAGGCTTTGTATTAATTATAGACAATTGAACCAAGTGACATTAAAAAAATAAGTATCCTCTACCCAAAATTGATGATTGTTTGATCAATTACAGGATGCACAAGTATTTTCCAAGATTGACTTGAGGTCATGTTATTATCAATTGAATATCAAGAAAGAAGATATCCCTTAAACTGCTTTCAAAATTCGGTATGGTCACTATAAATTCGTACCAATGTCGTTTGGTTTAACTAATGCTCCTACAGCTTTCATGGAATTAATGAATAGGATATTTCATCCACTCTTGGATAACTGTGTTATTGTATTCATTGATGATATATTAGTATGTTCAAGGAATGACCTGGAGCATGAGGAGCACTTCAGAAATGTATTGTCCATACTGAGAGAAAAGAAGTTGTATGCAAAGTTTAGTAAATATGAGTTTTGGTTAAATGAAGTTGTCTTCTTAGGCCATGTGATATCAAGCAAGGGCATCTCGGTTGATCCAAAGAAAGTTGAAGCAGTAGGTAAGTGGGAAGTACCAACAAATGTAACTAAAGTTAGACATTTTTTGGGCATAGCATGTTATTATAGGAGATATGTAGAGGGATTTTCTCGAATTGCTAACCCCCTCACCAAGCTAACTCAAAAGAACGTGAGATTTGAATGAGTTGATGAATGTAAACAAAGCTTTCAGGAGTTAAAAAGAAGGTTGACTAGTGCTCCTATTCTCACAATTCCTAGTGGTAACGAAGGATTTGTATTTACACCGATGCTTCAAGGAAGGGCCTTGGATGTGTTTTAATGCAAGAAGGGAAAGTAATTGCTTATGCTTCTAGGCACCAGAAGAGTTATGAACTAAATTATCCAACCCATGATTTAGAGTTAACAATAATTATTTTTGCATTGAAGATTTCGAGACATATTTATATGGGTGAACATTTAAAATAGTTACTGATCATAAGAGTCTAAAGTATATATTTACTCAAAAGGAGTTAAATATGAGGCAACGAAGATGGATAGAACTTTTAAATGATTATTATTGTACCATCCGATATCATACGAGTAAGGCCAATGTTGTAGCCGATGCACTTAGTAGAAAATCTATAAATTTTATGGCTAGTTTGGTTGTGAAGCAATGGGGATTATTGGAAGAAAATGGTGATGAGAATTCTATCAAAAATGAGCAAAACTCAATGATATTGATGGCCTCTATCCAAGTTCAATCTGATTTCATTCAACAAATTAAAGAGAGACAACTACGAGATCCACTTTTAATCCACTTGAGGAAAGAAGTAGAAAAAGGATCAAAGCCTGGTTTTCGCGTTTCAGAGGATGGCCTACTGCGAATGGGGAATAGAGTATATGTTCCAGACGACCCAGATATCAAGGATCAAATCCTGAAGGAATGTCATAGTTCCAAATTCACCTTACATCCGGGTAGCACGAAAATGTATAAAGATCTTAAAAGTCATTATTGGTGGGAAGGCATGAAAAAGGAGATTGCAATATATGTATCAAAATCTTTAACTTGCCAGCAAATCAAAGTTGAACACCAAAGACCTGGAGGGTTGTTACAACCTTTAGATATTCCTGAATGGAAATGGGAAAGTATCACAATAGATTTTGTTTCAGGTCTACCCAGAACCTCTAGAAAGCATGATGCTATATGGGTGATTATTGATAGGTTAACCAAATCGGCATATTTCCTATCGATCAATATGACATATTCTATGGATAGGCTTGTTGAATTATATATTGGTGAAATAGTAAGACTTCATGGTGTTCCAAAGGAGATCATCTTTTATCACCCTCAAACCGATGGTCAATCAGAAAGAACAATTCAAACACTTGAGGATTTGCTTAGAGCATATATCATGGATTGGAAAGGTGAGTCGGATAAAGATATTTCTCTTGTTGTGTTCACCTACAATAATAGTTACCATTCTAGTATTCAAATGGCTCCTTATGAAGCTTTGTATGGGCGGAAGTGCAGAACGCCTATATGTTGGGAGAAAGTTAGCGATAGGAAATTGTTAGCACCCAATAAAGTGCAGGAAACTACCAAAAGATTGAAATTATAAGAGAAAGACTAAAGACTGCTCAAAGTCGTCAAAAGAGCTATGCTGACAATAGAAGCGAGAAATTGAGTTTCAAGTAGGGGATTTTGTATTCTTGAAGGTCTCTCCTTCCAAGGAAGTGGTAAACTTTGGGAAGAAAGGAAAGTGAAGCCCTAGATTTATTGGACCATTTGAGGTCCTTGAGAGGATTGGTTCTGTCGCTTACAAGATTGCCTTGCCACCATCCTTGGGTCGTATCCATGACATATTTCATATTTCTATACTCAAAAAGTATATTCACGACCCTTCTCACATCATTCAGTATGAGCCGATTATAATCGATCACAACTTATCTTATATGGAAGAACCTATACAAATTATTGATAAAAAAAAAGATACTAAGAAATCGGATCATTCCTCTAGTTAAAGTGATATGGAGGCATCATTATATAGATGAAACAACTTGGGAGCTAAAGGAAGAATTGAAGAAAATCTATCCTCATCTTTTTGTCGATGGAGGCATAATAAATTTAGAGGACTAAATTTTTATTTTAAGGGGGAAAGAGTGTAATATCCCTCATTTCTGAAATATCTATAATGATATATTTTAAATTATTTATGAGGAACCATTTGTGAATTTGAGGATTTGTTTATTAATTCTTTTGATTAAATAATTTTATATTCAAAGTTGATTGTTAGGGACCTAAACGTGAATCTTAAAAAAATATCAAATGAATTATAAAAGATTTACATTAAGTCAAGATTTGCAATTTCGACTGTCTGAACAACCCGCTAAGGTTCGGCCAAAAATCGACCGTCATCGATTTCAGTCGACCAATTGAAGAAGAAGAAATCGACCATCGATGGTCGATTGAGAGAGAAATCGACCATCGATGGTCGATTGAGAGAGAAATCGACCATCGACGGTCGATTGAGAGAGAAATCGACCGTCGACAGTCAATTGAGAGAGAAATCGACCGTCAGCGGTCAATTGAGAGAGAAATCGACCGTTAGCGATCGATTGAGGAAGAAAAAGGGAGAAGAGGGGAAGAAAGAATACCTCGCCCGCGCACCGTCCTCGCCCGCCTGTCGTCGCCGCCCGCAGGTCACCTGCGCACCATCACCACTCGCGGGTCACCCGCGACCGCGGCCACTTTTTCTCCCACATGAGGAGACGGAGCGTCTCCCCGCACGGGGAGAAAGATCGAGGCGACGTCGCCTTTTCATTATAATATTTTAATATTATATTATAAAAAATATTATATTATATTTTAATACCGAGCGATATGTATAAAATATTATAATAAAAATATTATATTATATTTTAATATTGGGTGATATGCACTATGCATATTGCCCAGTATGGGTCCCTACCGGTACTGACAATATGTCAATACACCGATACAGACCGGTAAGTCAAACCTTGCATTAAGTTAAAAAAATAAAGAAAACATGGTGAGGACATGTGTCACTACCTTGTTTAAAGTGCTGCCACTTATGCATGTGCATAGGTGACACATAAACACATTGCATGTATGTTTGCCACCTATCAACCCATATGTTAGCTTAAACAATTAACAATTATAGAAGAAAGGGTTTTAGCTACAATGTAAACCTGAGTAGAAGAAGAAGAAGAAGAAGAAGAAGAAGAAAAACATTTGAGGGTTTTGAGATTGTGATCTAATCTACACCTTTGAGGATCAAAATATTCAAAGGCAAGTGTTCCATCTTCCTCCTACTGAAATTTATCTTTATTTTTGCCTTGATTTATGAAGAAAACTCTGAACAAATCCGAAATCCTTTTGTTTGTTGCCTAAGTGTGAATCTGTAATAATTTCAAGATTATGACCTGTTTGGCTTGTTCTTGCTGTAACTTTTAGTATAGACCTCTGATTTAGACAAAACTTAGTATCTTCAAAAATAGATTCACATATCTTTCTTTTGAACTTGAGTTTGAAGAATTTGGAGTTCATTTGCTAGCCCAAATGTTTATTTCCATTGAGCATATGAAATCTATAAAACAGAGTCTGTAGCTCCTGACCTTTTATCACTATATTGCTTATATCTTCCTGTACGAGTTCCTGATCTATATAAAACTTGATTTCATAGAAAATAGGCTCATAGATCTTTCATTTGATACCAGCATTGAAAAATTTGGAGTCCAAATGACTGTCTAAATTTCTATTTTGTTAGACATTACGGATTCTGTAAAATATGGATCATAACTCCTGACATTTGGTTGCAAAATCATCAATAACTCTTTGTAGACACCTTCAATTTGTGTGAAACTTATTTCATTTAAAACTAGATTGATTTAGCTTTTCATCAACACCTTTTTGAGTAATTTGAAGTATGTTTGACCATCTAAATAACTTTGTAATTTGCCTTCTGAATTCTGTCGGAATAGGGATCGTATTGATTTTGCCTCTATTTGCTTATTTTATTTCAAACCAGAATTCTATGCTCTTGTCCTTGATTCCTTTACACATCGATATATGTTAAGTATTAATCGATTTCTACCTCATATTATTTCATATGGTGCATGCATGATTCATTGTTCCGCATGTGCTTTCGTTATATGCCAAATTCATTGCTCATGTCCCTTTGTACTATGGTGTTTGTGAGATGATGTAAATAATTGCTAGAACTGGTAAAAGGAGTTATATTTAGATCCAACGATGCTCTGCAGGCCGCCTATGGCTTCACTCAGTCGTGGGTGGACGGAGCTCCCAGACGTAGGAGACTTATGTTTGGTGGTCATTGCGATGGATGATCCACATTATGTTTATGGTCTCACTTCACCCTCTATGTCTTTGATATGATATCCAAAGTATTGCTTATAAGTTTGTTTGTGCGCTTTGGATAAGAATGAAATGAATGTTAAGTCTGATGTGATACTCGAGCGTCTGTTCCTTACTTGTTCATTTGATAAGCTTTGAGATTATTCATACACCATTGATATACTTCGAAAATATGTCCTGTGCACCTTTGATATGTTCCGAAATGTTTCATTTGTCATTGGTATGTTTCAAAAAAATTTATATATATTTGACATGCTCCTAAATGTTTCGAATGTCATTGTTATGTTCTGAAATGTTTCATTTGCTATTGATATATTCTGAAACATTTCACACATCATTGCTATGTTCCAAAATGTCCTATACCTCTTTGATATGCTCCGAAATATTTCGTATTCTCATTGATACGTTTCGAAAGATTTCGTTTGCCATTGATATGCTACTTGACATTCTTACCCCTATAATATACATCCAACTTCAAATGTGACATACGAGCTTAAGCTAGATATTTATACACTTGACATGTTCAGGTATTTGATGTGTTATTAATATACACCTAAAACTTCATGTCATTGATATATACCAAAATGCTTCTGATTTGCCATATATGCTCTAATTACCTTCCCAAATTGTTATGAACTTAAGTATGATTCGAAAGAGATGAACCTTGAGGTTTCAAAACTGATTTAATGCCATATGTGAAACTTTTGTACTCCCTACCTTGCATTCTTATATCAGGTTCAATTTGTAAACACCTTTCCCTATCTTGAACCTATTTGATACTTGTTGGGCTTTTTAGCTCACTCTGTTGCTATCTAATCTTCTCCAAGTTAACTTGGCATCTATTGAAATACTTGATATGGGGCTAAAGCAGTGGAAAAGCAAGAAGTTCTTGGGCTAAATCTTTGTTAGAAAATATGTTATCTTTGTATGTGTATACCTGGTGTCCAAAGTAAAGCCGTAGACATATTTTGAAGTGGGGTAACTATGTAACGGTCTTAAGAGTACCCCCTTGTTTGGGATCTCAAATGTTAAACTTGCTGTATAACATATGAAGTGGTGGTATATGGTTGTTTTTCAAAGTCATATGGATTCTATCGTATTGGTAGACTTTATGAATGTAAATTATATATAGTTGCGTTGGTTTTGGATCGATTTTACGATTCATTAAGAGAATGCGAAAAGATTATAATCTGCACAGGTTTATGTGAAAGTGATCGAATGACTCTACATGTTTTTCTTAGTATCCTCAAATATTTGTTTGGATCCTGGATAGATTATGTTGTTGATAATATCATCGATTTTTAGATTAGAGTCACACCTCTCGAATGTGATGTAATTCATGGGGCGTCACAGTGCCTATGTCAATGTTGACTTGTTAGTTGAGCCTGTTGTTGAAATGAAGCATCAAAAGATTAAAGTGCATCGCCCAATTAACAAATCCTTGAGATTTTGATCTTGAATATGAATGTCGATAAAGGATAAAGTAGAAGTTTTAAGTTAATATAGATTAATATGATGTAGCAAAAACATCCAATATAAGAGAAACAAGTATATATACTAAAACAACAAGAAAAACGAAGATGAATACAAAAGCATAAATTCTAAGACAATAAATGCAGAGAAAGAAGTTAATACTGACGAAACAGAAGAAGATATCGAGGGTTCTAAATCAAGTAATGAAGAAGATGAGCACATGATGATGTTGATGATAACATGGACATTAATGATTATTAGAGATTTTAGAGACTCGGACTAAAAAATGTTTATAATTTCTTTTATTTAATTATTTATACATGGTCTAATTTAATTATGTTTTTTAAATTTAATGAAGTAAAGATTTTAATGGTGATCATTTATATATGTAATGGCACAAGACTCATTTTCAATTGAAATTCACTTTTCTAATGATTATTTTTATCCTTAACAATATATCCATAATTTTTATGAGATAAATGCATTGTCTTGCAGGTGCAGGCTCCTATTCAAGTGACTAGCATCACAAACAATTTAGAACCTTGGTTCCTTTCAGCACCTAGCACTTTTAATGACATTAATTCTAATGAAAAGCATTGGAGTTCAAGAAAAGTAAGACAATTACTTTAAAATTATATTCTAGCGAAGGATTACCGGTACGTACCGGCATACCGAGATCAGCTCGGTATGATACGGTACGCCGATACCGAGTGGTATACATAGGGTGTACCACTCGGTATATATATAATATAATATAATATAATACAAAAATAAGTTAAAAAAATAAAAAAGGGGACCACGTCGCCTCATTCCTTCTCTCCACACAGGGAGACGTTTCTTCTCCCCGCACGGGGAGAAGAAATCATCCACCGACGAAGAAATCGCATGCAGGCGACGGATAGCGCTTGGAAGAGCAGCGCGACTCTAAGTTTTTCTTCTCTCTCTTCTTCTTTCTCCCTCCCTCGATTGATACCACCCGAAATCGGCCGCCGACAGTCGAAATCAACCATTACCAATCGATTTTCAGGTGGTAATGGTAACCCAATCGATACCACCCAGGCGGTCGGCGTCTGGTAATTGGTGGTGGTATATACATACGTACTAGGCAGTACACGTCGAAATGCAATCCTTGATTTTAGCAAACATAGACTACATCATGAGCTGTTTATATATCTTCTATAAATCAAATGAAGCATGTTCGACAATTGTACCAAATATTTAGAGGTTCACCCTAGGTTCCGATAACCGGATAAAATCAATTCCCATATATCAAGTGATGAACTGTCCTGTGACACGTGGTAACATTGAAAAAGTAATAACAAAATAAATATTGAAGGTGAAAACTTATATAGTCTAGTGCCCATCCTTGGTTAAATTGGTGAACAACAGTTTACACGATCGGAAAAACTAAAATTTGATTCCGTGAATGGTACTATAAATAAACAATGAATAATAAATAAAATTACAAATAAATCAGATTTAAATAATAAAATAAGTGTAGAATTAACAAAGACATTATACAATAATTACTAGATAGAATTAATCAACGTTTTACTTATCGGTTCGTACCAACGTACCGACATTTTGTCGATACCGATACAATACCAATACCGTAACGGTATGCACAGTGCATACCACCCGATATTATTAACTTATTATAGTATTATATAATATAATATTATATTATATGATATTAAAAATATTAAAAATATTAAAAAAAGAAATAAATGGGCGACGTCGACCACTGACAGTCGATTTCTTCTTTTTCCTTTTTCTTCTTCAATCGACCACTGACAATCGATTTCTCCGTCAATCGACTGCCAACGACCGATTTTAGCGGTACCGCCCGGTAGTGGCCAGTCCGCGTATCGGTCAACTGCCGGACCAGTATGTACCGAGTGGTACAGGGCCTTATCGCTTGGTAAGGAAAACCTTGGAATTAATAATAAATTATTTGTTAATTTGTACCTAAAAATAGTTAATCAGAATACACCTATTAGGATGAACTTATTTAGTTTTTGGATAATGTTAAACCAACTGAGCCTTTTTTTGTTTTCTTGTTCTTTTAGACTAACCTATTGCATTTTGTTACAATTCTAAGTTTTTTTTTTTTTTTACTTCCTCATAAGTGATTTCAGTGGTCCCCGAGCAAAGTATCACTCCAAGTTCAGGAAGTGAGGATTCTCATGCATGCATATCACAATTTCTCATGCTTTTCAAGTAATTCATAAGAGCATCAAATTGTACCAAAATGCATAGATCTAGAAGATAAATACCAGAAAGGTCAGGAAAACTAAAAAAGTATAATGTCAAACAAAACTATAGTGATTACCATATATATTTAATGTTTATTCATGAGGCCACCAAAATATTGCAGTAAACATTGTATCTCCAAATGTTCAGATTGACTAGAGAATGCGCCTTTCAATGCTACTTGAATGTAAATCATTATATTGCATATTCTGATATTAAAACAGAGAGTCTCAGATACAGCCTTTGAAGCATGAATGGCAGATTATTGTTGGTTGATAAAAGTTTCAACATCCTGCCTCGATCTAGAACATTAGTGTACAAGAAACATTTATGAAGAGAAGTAGATGAGCTTCAGTCATGTTACATTATGAATCACTAGAAGAAAATAATAGCATTTCAACAGAGAGCCACCGTATTCAAATACTATCATGATACCATCAGATGCAAACCGAAATCCATGGTCATTATCTAATGCCAAATATCCATCTTCCTTATTGCAACACCGAGGCGAATAAAAATCCTAACAACGGAAACAAAACCTCAGTCATGAATAAACACCCGAGTCCCAGTTGACAACAAATGAGTGATTATGTTGCCCCTAACGCATATGTGAAACCCTCGAATTAAAACTGCAACAATAACGCCTCACAACCCATACGAACCGAATCAAACGAATACACAATAGTGATCAGATCCTTACCGCTGTCACCGATCAGGAGAAGCTTGATGAGGTAATCGTAGTCCGCCCGAGCCCTAGCAGGAGGAGCCGCCATGGCAAATCACAAGGAGCTGCAAGAAACTGGGCGGCCAAAAATCCCAAATCGGATGACCTGATCAATAACCGGCCTCTTCAGATCCAAGTGAAAATCCAAGAGTACAACCATTTAATACGTAGATCGCAAAGGGTATACAAACAAAATTAACATAAGAAACATAAGATTAAGAAAGACATACCGGGTTCGGACAGGAACAAGGAGCACAATAAGATCTATGGAAAATGGATGGAGAGGCGTGGGTCAGGGTCGAAGGGGTTTGGAGAGAGAGAGAGAGAGGGTAAGAGATAATTTCGCGATCCACACGAGTTCGTTCGCAGCGGGAGCGGTGCAGACACCGCAGTGTGAAAAGTCTCTTTTCTTTTTTTCTTTCTCTCTCGCAAAGAGCCTTATTTTAGCTCCGGAAACCGTGCAGTTACCGTGAAATGGGGAAGAAATGATTGCTGGCACGCTTTGAACTTCTTATCAATCCTTACGTGATTTGAATCTTTAATATCCTATCATATTAATTAAAACTGAGAATATTGATAATAATTTCTATATAATATGTGTATTGTTTATTTTTTATTTTTAATAATATATTAGGTATTATTTCGATAAAATAAAATTATTCTTTTAAGACTATAGTGCTCACGAGACCTATGATAATTAGAAGAAGTATTAGTAATATAATGTGATACGAGAGAAGGATCCAAAAGATTTAATAAAAATTACGTTTTTTATTTACTAACTAATATAATTACCGTCAAAGATTTATATAGTCAACGACTTTAATATATATATATATATATATATATATATATATATATATATTCTTGATTGAACGGCGTGAAGTGTGGTTACATGGGAATCAAAGCTAGTCCGCAATAAATAATTCAAAATATATAAAGAAATCGTAATAGAGTTAAATTTGGAACCTTTTCAAACTAATTTCTTTAATAGTAACTAAAAACCCTAGAATCAAAATAATATTATATATAAACCCTAGCCAAAGATTTAATTGTTTTCATTAATTATAAAATTTAAATAATTGATTTATAAGACCATTTTTCATGATTTATGGTTTGACTACGATTATTGATTTTTTGTCACGGTAAACATTGGGATTTCTGATAGCAGGTCGGTGTGTTTTGGGAAGCCAGCTTAATGGAGCCGGCGTGGGCCCAGTTACAGATTGGGGTACGGTGGGCCCCAGCCGTTGAAGCAGACCTTGGATCAGCAGTTCAACCCGCCGACCACTGGGCGTGAAGCCCAGAAAGGTAGGACCACCAACCGCGATGGTGGGTCCAATTAGGCATAGTGGTGTCGTGGATGAGCAACTAATTGAAGTGTCAAATGAAGCAGTTGCAGGTATCGAGTTTATTTGGGTCTGGATTTTTTAATTTAGGCTCACGTTTTGATATAAATTGTGTCAGGTGAAACCCTTTTTTTTGTTTTTTTGATAGTTTGCTTTGTGATCAATTTAACATTTATACGATGATATCATCAAGTTGGAATTATTTAAAATTATCAAAAGATTAATAAGTTTAGGCTACAACCTACACCTTATTTGCTTGTAATCTAGTAAGAAGTTTGGAAGTAATCGATCTTCATCAATTATATTATTTTTTAAATTATATATTTAAATATATTAAAGTATTATTTAAAAGTATAAATATCTGAATATATATGTTGATATGTGTTCTAAAATGTTTATAGATTCCATATATTTTATATTAAAATTTGAGTTTTGTTCTCAAATTTGCCTTTTTGAAGTTATCTAATTCTGAAATTCTAAATCAAGTTTAATTCAAACCTACAAATAAAATTTAAAAAGATAAAAAGTAAGAAAAACGTGGGAACAAAGCCAAGGAGGCAAAATTGAAAGATTAGATAACTTACTCGCTAACTAAATCATTAATCTAAAATATTTAAGCTCAGATTTATATATGAGTAAATCTAAAACTTCATCTATTTTTTAATATGAGATTAAATCAAAATATTATTATTATTTTCACTTAAAAGGTTTGACGCCCTTATGTGTATATGAGATATAGTCCAATTGTTTCTCCATAAACATTCTGACTTTATCTATTAGTAATTCTTTACTACTTAAATCTCTCATCACGCTTCAATATTATGATTGAAACACAAATGACTTAAATTTAACTTAACAATAATACACTAATCAAATTAAATTAAGTGAATACAAGTTTTAGTTCACTTTTAACAAGGAATCGAGTGTTATAAATTCATGAAAATTTTAGGGTATTACAAATTTCATCCGTGGATCACAACGGTATTCCTTGAAATCCTTTTACAAAAGAATATTCCTCCTAATGTCCAAACAAACTTTTATTTAGATGATGCACACTGTTGACCTCATCATCTAGAACTTTGTACTTATATTCTAACAGTTCCAAAACATGGCTTGCCATAATTGATCGCTGTTTTTTCTATTCATTGGTGAATTTCCACTGTACACTACAAGAATTTATCATAAGAACATCTCCTAAGAGTACTAAAGTTAATCGTTAATTGTCATCATATCTTGTGTATTTTGATTGCGTAGTAATTGAAAGAAAACATAAGTATCAGAAATGAAGTTATTATGGCAGGAGCTATTGCCAGTAATAGCTAGAAAACTTCTTTTCATGTAAGTAGCAAAATTTAATGAAAGTTAATAGCTTAAAATGCGGAATAAAATAGTTTTAAGAGTGGACCTGACTTAGCTTTTTTTTTTTTTTTTTTTTGAAACTTGACTTAGCTGTTACAACTTAATTTTCCAAAAAAATATATCATTAACCTTTTTCAGGTAATAAAAAGACCTGATACAGCTGCTCTGTGTAGATGCTTGAACACCTTTTGTAAGTGAAAAAAAAACTGAGATCCGAAGTTATAAACTGAATAAATGATGTATTTAGCTTGTTAAATGTGTTCGTTGATCTATTTAGTTTTCTTACAAACTAAAGGGGAAACTATTTACCTCTAATTGGAGTTCGACATATGACATTCTAGTGGCAGGAAAAAAAAAAAAGGCTTTAGATCTTGCCACATCAGCAAAAGTCAAACAAAAAATATTTAAAAATATTTTTTATTATGTGAAATATTTCTTTGCTCATCATTGTATTGGGGCACTGATTATAAAAGATAAATTAGAATATGATCATCAGAGTTTATCACTTTTCACTTCGGATCAAATCAAGAAATCCCTTCGATATTGGTCTGAGTGCAAATCGACACCATATTCAACATTCGAAAGCACATTACCCAAGTTGAATGACAACTAACTAACACAAGTCAAATTTGTTGGGTGGTCTCACCCATAACTTAAATGGTGGGATTGATTAATTAAAAAATCTTAACCTCAATCTTGTATGAGCTAGATGAGAATAACCTAAAAGGTGATTATTACATGTAAGAAAAAAATTTTCATATAGGGAGAAGCAAGATTCAACTATTGGTTATTGAAATTGGTTTTGATTATTATGATCTTTTAGTATGCTGATTTAGACACCATGCTATCTAGAAAAAGTGACTTGTAATCTTATTATTTTATAGTGAAAGATTGATCTAGTTTACTCATGATTTTTTTCGTTCACATTGAAATTTTTTTCATGTAAATCTTATCTCGTGAATGTCTTAATATTATATCTCTAATCCTATTGGACTACACTGTTGAATTATTTACAATATATTTAGTGTTAAATTATATTTTTTTATTCACATAAAGAAGAAACAAAGATTATGTTATTTATCACTTTCGTAGATTCAGGAATTCATATTTAATCTTTTCTTAGCAAAGTGACATGAGAATAAGATTCTTTAGATTATGCTTGTATGAATGAAATAGAGGATTCATGTAGCACCATGTAGCACCAAGGATATCTTATTTTGTAAATATTTCTATGTTCCCATTAAAAGACAGGAGGTCAAACTAAGTGACAAAACAAACAAAAAAAAGGGAAATAGATAAATGGAAACTATGGAATCCTTAGTATCTCAAGTCTAAGGACCAGATACACAATTAAAACTATGGAATCGCTATCGGGTATTAGATATCATTAACTATATAATATTCTACAAGCAGATCAATCGGTGAACTCATTCTCCAATGAGCACCTGTACTATATCCTTAATGTCTTCACACAAGTGGCTATGACACCGACTACCTCTATCATATGGACAGATATATAGTACACTAGTTTACCCAGTTATCTCGATGTCCCTCTCGAGTAACCAATGACCAGGATTATTTATGATCTGTGTTTAAGGGTGAATCGATCTCATTATCGTTATCTTATCACAATCCGATTTCCATTGTACAGAACCAAGGACATCACAATATATATGCTACAGATAATATAATGCGAGAATATGTCAATATTAATCATAAGCAAAAAGATCACACAGCATGTCACACGTGTCATCACTTACGTAATTAGCTTGCAGGGCACTTGTAACTAGCACTTCCCACCTCAAGATGATTATTTATGACAAAGAGATGCTCATGATTATGTACTTAATCGAGCGATGCTTCCAAATCAAGACCGATCATAAGAGTCTGAAATATTTCTTGGAGCAGAAGATATCTTCCCCCGAGCAACAAAAATAGTTGACAAAGCATCTTAGATATGATTATAAAATAATTTATTAAAAAGGGAAATAGAATATTGTTACAAATGTACTTTCATGAATACCTAAGCAAGTTGAATTTTCGACTGTTTCACTTCCAACCAGCAACTTCCTTGAGGATATTAAGAAAGAATGATAATATGATTTAAGAACCAACAAGATCATAAAGAAATTGGAGGAAGAACCAGGTTCTGTAATTTATTACAATTGGGACTCAAAAGACCTACGCTATAAGGGATGCATTGTGCTTACGTCGAATTCTAGTTACATAAGGATCATCCTTCAAGAGATGCATTCCACACCTGCAATCGGGCATTCTAGGTTCCTTAGAACCTATAAGAGAATTAAGTAGAATTTTTATTGGAATGGATGAAAAATATTATTGCTAAATTTGTAGCATGTGATGTGTGCCAACGACATAAAGCTGAAATAGTGGAAAGCCCTAGAAAGCTACAACCTTTACCCATACCGGACTCAATATGGATCGATATATCAATGGACTTCATCGAAGGCTGTCCTCATCATAAAAAAAAGGTATGATTATTATTGTTGTTGATCGCCTTACAAAGTATGCTCATTTCTGTGCAGTTCGCAATCCCTATATTGCTTCCAGCATTGCCTGAATCTTTATGAAAAATATTATAAAATTACATGAGACATCGAGATCAATTATAAGTGATTGTGATAGGGTATTCATGAGCAAATTCTAGATAAAATTATTTTAGATACAGAGCACTAAATTGAAGATGAGCACAGGATATCACCCACAAATCGATGGCTAGATTGAAGTGGTGAACAGGTGTTTAGAGATATACATCAGATGCTTCGCTAGTGACCGACCAAAGGAGTGGACAAAGTGGTTCTCTTAGGTTGAGTGGTGGTATAACATAACTTATCATTCATCCACGAAAATTACACCCTATGAGGCTTTATATGACCAACCTCCTCTTGTAATCCCAAAATATGTATTATGTACCTCTAAAGTAGAACAAGTAGTCAGATAACTATAGGATAAAGATAAAATGCTGAAGTTATTAAAAGACAATACCACTATAGCTCAAGCAAGGATGAAACAACAATATGATCAACATAGAGGTGAAAAATAATTTTCCATGGGAGATTGGATATTTGTATGGTTCCAGCCACATAAGCAAACATCGATCCATACCAGAGCATCCATGAAGCTTTCACCTCGGTTCTATGGACTTTATCAGATTGTGGAGCGCATTGGGGCAGTTGCATATAGATTGGACATACCCGCCGACTCCTAAATCCATCCAGTCTTCCATGTGTCATGCTTGAAACTCAAATTAGGTCAAAATGAAATAGTTCAAATATATCTACCTAATATGATTAGCCAAGGAGAGCTCTAGACTCAACTGAGTGTCATTATTGATCATAGGATTGTGACACGATTACGACGACCTATTACTAAAGTACTAATACTGTGGGCAAACCTTCTAGAAGAAAAGGCCACGTGGGATAACTATGATAACTTAAAAATTAATTTTCTAGAATTTATGGAGAGTCAGCCTCGAGGACAAGGCTAATTTGAAGAGGGCGGGTCTATTAAAACTCTAGCTAGGGGAGTCTTAATTTAGTTTCGTGGAAGAGAACAATCATATAAAATCTAAAGGGTATTCATGTAAATCCTACCTAGCCGACCCCTATTAAGGAAAGTAAGGAGGTAGACTAGGTTAGGATTAGTTGAAGAAGATATTTGAAGGGAGACTAAGATGCATGTTTTCCTAATTAACCACCTCATATCCTAGTTAAAGAGGGGGTTGGTTTAGGAAAAGATTAAGTTAGAGCAGGATTAGGAAATAAGTAAGCAACCAACCACTCCTAGATGGGTCGCTTGGATGTGAGACTTAGAGTTACATTAGGAGTTGCTTTTAGAGTTATTTAGGGGTATAAGTCTTGAAGTAGGAGTCATCTTAGTAATTAGGGTTAAAAGGCCTATAAATAACCTTGTAATCCTCCACTTTTTATTATCAATAGAAGATTATTTTATGCAGCCTTTAAATAATACTTTGGAGGAGAAAACCTTTGTAGAGTTATAAGGAGACCAATCTCCTATAGTAATCATAGAAAGATAATAAGGATGGAGGATCATGGTTGTGAAGGGGATATTTGTTGATGATCTCACCCATGACTTAAGTGGTGGGACCCTTAAGATTAATTCAAAAATATAATCATAATCATATATAATCGTGATAGGAAATAAAAGAAATTTCATGTAAAAAGAATAAAGATTCCAACAATTGATTAGTGAAATTAATTTTGATTGTTATGATTTTTTGATATACTAATTTAGATATCATGCTCTCTAAATTAATCGGTATAGATTTTTAATATTTTTAATTTAATTTTTTTCTTATTGTTTTTGAAACTCGATGTCTGGTTTTCATATGAGATTGATATGCTCTAGGTAATGTAGAGAGAGTGACATTATAATCCTAATAAAAGGTTAATTTGGTTTACTCTGACTTTTTTTCTTCAAGGATTTTTCACATAATTTTTTGTTTCATGATTTAATAAATATTTTATAACTAATCCAATTAATTTGTACTATTATATTATTTATAATATATTTAGTATTATATTATATTTTATTTAATTTATAAAAAATTATTACTTTCACATATTCAAAACTCTCTCTCTCTCTCTCTCTCTCTCTATATATATATATATATATATATATATATATATATATATATATATATATATATATATATATATATATATGAATAAGATGGGAACCCAATCGAGCTATTCAATCGTTCCAAGTCTACCATCGATATCATCCCCCACAATAAATGTGGTTTTTATTATATTATTTGTTGATGTTCTTTTGTCGAGCGACGGCATCAGGCTTTTTGACATAAAAAAGAAGCTTCCAATACATTAGACTCCAGAAGAAGGATGCCACCTTGCAGCGGCGACAAGGACGAGACTCGGGAAGCTCGAAGGAATGGGGATATAAAAATTCTGCACTACGTTCTATCCAGAAGCACGGCCACACACTGGTATGCGGAAACAGGCGACATAGAAAGAAACACGTCATCCATCACGCAACCATTACAATGAGAAGGCGTGGACTAAAAATAGTCTGCTAACTATGCATTCGTCTCCCCGATGAGGTCATCATACGCACGCCGTGGTTGTTCTAGAATGGAGACGCCGAACGAGAATCGTGGCCAGATTTGTCCTTCTCCCAATACCGGAGGGTTCGGGTTAGGTAATCGCATCAGGTACCCACGGTAAGCAGAGGAAAAGGTTGAAATCCCAGTATCTATAAGTGTTTGTTTCAGGCTGCAGCCTCCGCAGAAAAAGAGCTAGGAGAAGGGAGCAAAAGAAGTTTCCATGGGTGTAGAAAGGTTTCGGTTTGTGGTCGTGCTCATGTTCTTGGTTTCGTTCCATGTCCATGTCTCCAGAAGCACAGAGGCCAGACCACTTCTCATCGCCAAGGAGAACAGTAAGAGCGATAGATAATACGAGAACCCTCACTTTCTGCCCAAGGCTTCTTCTTCTTCTGAGTGTGTTTATTTGATTGGAATGGTTCAGGGTATGTCCAGGTGTTGCAGTCACTCGGAATCACATGCCGCTGCTGCGATGGCGTGGGAGGTGAATGCCGGAGGAGTTGGGCGTCCCCCTGTGCCAAGCTGGAGTGCCATCCTTCCAAGTTCTTGTGAGTTTTGCCTGGGAGCTAGTTCCATTGTGTAGGGGCTCGCAGTCCTCCTGTAAATTGTTTCGAGGACTCAAAAATATAGCATGTAAATGATTCTTTTATGTCCAGTGATCGGAAAAGGATGCTCTGATAATCTTCCATTGTTGTGGTTTGCGATATTGTTGTTATAAATTGTTCAAATTAAAAAGAAAAAGAATTTATTTTTAAATAAATCTTTGAAAATGTGTTTTCTTTTATTTTGGTAGTTATTTTTTAAAGATCGTGTCTTTTGAGAAAATAGTTATTTTTAAAAGGTTGTGTCTTGAGAAAATAATTTTTTTTGAAAGATTGTGTCTTTTGATAAAATATCTATAAATAGATATTTGAGGATAAATTACAAAAAAAAAACTCTTTTATGCTCTTCTTCTTTACTCTCCGAGTGATTGAGTTAGACATTCTCTAATTCCTCTCTGAAGATTCTTTATTGTTTGCTCAATACAGATCTTTTAAAGGCTTGTTATATCCACTAAAACTATTTGCATCAAACCCATAGCAATCTTATTGAGAAGAGGGTGCAAATATCGTTTTTAGGAAAGTGTTTATACATGTTTCAAGCCTAAATATCTTTCCTAAAGTATTCTTGATCTTGTGTTTGTTTTTTATTTCCATAGTGTTTTTTATCCTATTCTTTTGTCGTATCTTTTCGCAACAATCTAAAAACGATATTTTGTGAGTTTATACAAATTCACTATGGATGCTACAAAAATCATCAAATTATTGAATCAAGATTTTGTTCGTTTTGATCGTTTTGATGGAACGAATTTTACCCATTGGCAAGACAAGATAAAGTTCATGTTGACTGCTTTGAAGATCTTCTGTGTGCTTGATCCAAATCTTCAACCAATTCCTGATCCAACCGACGATGACACCAATGAAGTCAAGGCTGAACAAAAGAAAAGAAATGAAGATGAAGTCATGTGTAGATGACACATTCTCAATGCTCTTTCGGACCGGCTTTATGATCTTTATACGGTGGAACCATCTACAAAAGCAATTTGGAATGCTTTGGAATTCAAATATCATGCCGAGGAAGAAGGTACAAAGAAATTTTTAATTTCTAAATATTTTGATTACAAGTTTATGGATGACAAGCCAATCTTGGCACAAGTGCATGAGTTACAAGTCATTGTTAATCAATTAAAGGCTGAAAAAATTGAACTTCCTGAACCTTTTCAAGTAGGGGCTGTAATAGCCAAGTTGACTTCATCTTGGAAAGGGTATAGGAAGAAGATTTTGCATGACTCCAAGGATATCACTTTGGAGCAAATTCAAAAATATCTTCGAATCGAGGAGGAATCGAGGATGAGAGACAAGAGTGAGAACTCTTTTTGCAATATAAAAGCAAATGTTATGAATCAGCCTAAGAATTCCAACAAAAGCAAACAAAACAAGGAGAATCATTTTGGCCCCAAAAGGGATCAAAGAAAATTTAAGAAGCCGAAGAGTGGAGGCTGTTTTGTTTATGGAAAACCTGATCATTTTGCTAGGGATTGCAGATTTAAAAAGGGCCAGAAACCAAAAGTCAACTCCGTTGAGGGAGATGATAATATAATCGCTACGGTGAGCGAAGTGAATGTCATATTTGGCAAGGTTTCTAGTTGGTGGTACGATACTTGTGCTACCGTCCATGTTTGCTATGATAAAGGCCTCTTCAAGACTTAGAAAGAAGTCACAGAAAGGCAAGAGATTCAAATGGGAAATGAAGTTCGTTCTAAGGTGATTGGAAAGGGAAATGTGGAACTCACTTTCACTTCAGGTAAGAAAGTCACTCTTACTAATGTTTTTCATGTACCGGATATGAGTAGAAATTTAGTGAGTGGGAATCTCCTTGGCAAACCTGGAATTAAATCAGATTTAAATCCGGGAAGTTAATTCTATCCCGTAATGGAACTTTTGTTGGAAAAGGCTATTCCGCTGAGGGAATGGTCAAATTATCTATTGTTGACAATGATTCTAAAGTTAATAAGATGTTGATTCTATTTATATTGTTGATTCTTATTCATTATGGCATGATAGATTAGCACATATTGGAATCAGCATGATTAGAAGAATGGTTAAGTGTGGCTTAATAAATTGTCATTTTGATGATCTTAATAAATGTGAAATTTATGTTAAATCAAAGATGACGAAGAAACCTTTCAAAAGTGTTGAAAGATATACTACTTTGTTAGATTTAATACATTCTGATATATGTGAATTAAATAGCATATTAACAAGAGGAGGTAATAGATATTTTATTACTTTTATAGATGATATGTCTAGATTCACATATGTGTACTTATTGAAACATAAAAATGATGCTTTTAATACTTTTAAGGCATATAAATCAGAAGTTGAAAATCAATTGGGGAACAAAATTAAAGCTTTAAGAAGTGATAGAGGAGGAGAATACTTTCCTAATGAATTTAACTTGTTTTGTGAACAACATGGCATAATTCATGAATGTTCAGCACCTAGAACACCTGAGCAAAATGGATTAGCAGAAAGAAAAAATAGAACTTATCTAGAGATGATTAATGCTATGTTGTTGCATGCTAAATTATCTTATAATTTGTGAGGAGAAGCTTTATTGGCTGCATGTCATATCTTAAATAGAATTCCCTCTAAAAAGAATAAGATCTCTCCATATGAGTTATGGAAAGGAAGACAACCTAACATTGGTTATTTTAAAGTGTGGGGGTGTCTTGCATATTGTAAGAATAATGATCCTAAAAGGATAAAATTGGGACCTAGAGGAATCAAATGTGCATTTATAGGCTATGCCTCAAATAGCAAAGCATATAGACTTCTTAATTTGGAGTCTAATATCATAATAGAATCTCGAGATGTGGAGTTCTTTGAACATTTATTGACTTCTAGTAATAATGTTCATCCTCCAACTAGTGAAGAGTCACTAATGGAGAAATCTCAAAAGGTTGGTGAGCAACCTAAAATTCCTTTGATTGGACATCAATCAAGTTCACAAGAGGTTGGAGAGCAATCTTATGAATTAAGGAGAAGCACTGTACAAAAGCAAAAACATTAAGATCGGATGAGATTGATTCTCAAAGTATTTCTTTTTACCTTGTAG
The DNA here is from genome assembly GCA_021527575.1 of Ensete glaucum. NCBI lineage: Eukaryota > Viridiplantae > Streptophyta > Magnoliopsida > Zingiberales > Musaceae > Ensete > Ensete glaucum. Next base: position 41,660,961 of record CM038551.1, on the reverse strand, counting down.
AAGGAACTAATGAGAGAGTATTAAAAACAATTCCTCTTGTTTTACAAGTGGAAGATGATCCTAAAACATTTAAAGAAGCTATAGCTTCTCGTGATGCTGCTTTTTGGAAAGATGCTATTAATGATGAGATGGATTCTATTATGTCAAACCATACTTGGGAACTTGTTGATTTACCTTTTGCCTCAAAACCTATTAGTTGTAGATGGATATTTTGTAGGAAGTATCAAACAAATGGTACTCTCCAAACGTTCAAAGCAAGGTTAGTTGCTAAAGGATTTCGACAAAAGGAAGGAATGGATTATTTTGACACATATGCTCCTGTGGCTAGGGTCACATCTATTAGAATTATTTTTGCTTTAGCATCAATTTTTGATCTTTATGTTCATCAAATGGATGTCAAAACAGCATTTCTAAACGGAGACCTCGATGAGGAGGTATATATGGAACAACCCGAAGGTTTTGTTCTACCGGGAAATGAACATAAAGTGTGTAAACTTATTAAGTCATTGTATGGTTTAAAGCAGGCTCCAAAACAATGGCATGAGAAATTTGATGCAATAATTCTTTCTAATGGATTTGTTCATAATATTACAGATAAATATGTTTATCTCAAAACTTGTGATGGCTATATGGTGATAGTTTGCCTTTATGTTGATGATATGTTAATAGTGAGCAACAACATGAAAGGTATTGTAGAAACAAAGAGGTTTCTATCTTCAACATTTAAGATGAAAAATCTTGGGCAAGTTGATACTATACTAGGTATCAAGGTAAAAAGAAATAGTGGGGGATATGTTTTGAGTCAAACTCATTACATAGAGAAAGTACTAGAGAAATTCAGTCACTTAAAAATCAAAGAAGCAAATACCCCATTTGACCCAAGTATCAAATTAGTCAAGAATGTTGTAAGAACAGTGGCTCAGTTAGAATATTCAAGTGCTATAGGAAGTCTTATGTATGTAACGCAGTGCACAAGACCTGATATAGCATTTGCAGTTAGTAAATTGAGTAGATTTACTAGCAATCCAAATGTAGAGCATTGGAAGGCTATTGAAAGAGTTCTTGGGTACCTTAAACGAACCAAAGATTATGGCCTATAATACTCAAAATTTCTTGCTATTTTAGAAGGATATACTGACGCAAGTTGGATATCGAGTTTTGGAGATAACAAATCCACTACTGGTTGGGTGTTCACCTTAGGAGGTGGCGCTGTTTCTTGGAAGAGCAAGAAACAAATGTGTATAACTCACTCAACTATAAAATCAGAATTTGTTGCTCTAGCAGATGCAGGAAAGGAGGCTGAATGGTTGAGGGACTTTCTATTAGAAATTCCATTGACTTCTAAGAGTATGAATTCAATTTTTATACTTTGTGATAGTCATGCCACTTTAGCTCGTGCGTATAGTGAAATATATAATGGAAAGTCAAGACATATAAGTCTTAGACATGATTATGTGAGGAAATTAATCAAGAGTGAGATTATTTCACTCACATTTATAAAAACAAGTGAGAATTTGGCTGATCCATTCACCAAACCTCTTACAAGAGAAGTTGTAAGATCAACATCAAAATGGATGGGACTAAAACTCCTTGAATAAAAGATCCACCAATGATAGCAACCCTACTCAACATTATGAAATGAGTAATGAAGAGTTCAAAGGGTAAAAACAAGTCATTGACATGTGGAGTGGTTCAACACTTTGAAATATTTTACGAGTCCCATCTAATGTTAAAGTGCTGGTTGTCACCAAATGAGGGTTGAGTTAATTATACTCTTAATGAAGTTCAGTCAAGTTAGGACAAGTATCTCAAAGAGTGACAAAGATATTATAAGAACTTCACCTATATGAACTTAGAAGTGGTGCCGCTTCGATTGAGAGTTGGAGTTTCTCTCATAAAAGTTCATGAACTTGGATGAGCCCAAGGCCATATTAGGGCTAAGCGAGATTTTATGAGGAATACAAGAATGTTGTATTTATGTGTGTGGTATCACTGGTGTTGTCATGAGGAATAACAAATTCAAAGCTTTTATGCTATTTGGGATTTCGACTTCACTTTGTGATGCTTACACTAAGGTAATATTCAAATCGAAAGATATATTACTTTATTCATAAATACTATTTAATCACTTGGAGAAAATTTTAAATTTGAACAAGTGGGGGATTGTTATAAATTATTCAAATTAAAAAGAAAAAGAATCTATTTTCAAATAAATCTTTGAAAAGGTGTTTTCTTTTATTTTGGTAGTTATTTTTTAAAGGTTGTGTCTTTTGAGAAAATATCTATAAATAGATATTTGAGGGTAAATTAAAAAATAGAAAAAACTCTTTCATGCTCTTTTTCTTTACTCTCCAAGTGATTGAGTTAGACATTCTCTAATTCCTCTCTGAAGATTCTTTATTGTTTGCTCAATACAGATCTTTTAAAGGCTTGTTATATCTACTAAAACTATTTGCATCAAACCCATAGCAATCTTATTGAGAAGAGGGTGAAAATATCGTTTTTAGGAAAGTGTTTATACATGTTTCAAGCCTAAATATCTTTCCTAAAGTATTCTTGATCTTGTGTTTGTTTTTTGTTTCCATAGTGTTTTTTATCCTCTTCTTTTGTCGTATCTTTTCCCAACAATCAATATTTGTTACAATTTGATTTTTAATTTGATCTGCAATGAAAGAACTATTGTGTTTGTTATGATCTCTATTTAATCTTAGCAAATTACATTCATGCTTTTTATAAAACTTGATAATTTTAAAATTATCAATTCTACTATGAGCTACTATTGGCAATCGGAAACTATGCATTTTGTCTTATAACTTGTAGTTGCTTTAATCTCAAGGTTTCTTCCAATCACATACTTTTTTAAAATGTTTTTTAAAATTCATCATTATCTTGAAATACCTACCTAAATAAATATATTTATTGGGTTACAAAATAGTATATATCAAAAATATCTATCAAAATAATTTTAATGTTATTCAACTATTATTCTTGACCAACAGAAAGATCAATATAGGAACAATCATCATCATCATCAGGAACTAGTATATTTAATAACAAACTATCATAGCAGGCATTTGTTTACTATTGCTATTCATATTTTTCTTAAAATAACCCAATGACTGACAATATCCAATGCACCATAAATATTAGGAAAAATATCAGCTTCAACCTCTTCTCAAATTATTTTCCTTAGCCAATTTATTTTCAATGATATCATTATTATCACCATTTTTATTATAATAAAATGGATCATTCAAACCTATAGTACATGTAGCAAAATCTAAGTCATTTGACACTTGACTTTCACATATCTTACTTACTATCTCATTATCAATATCATCACAAACCACCTACCATAGACTATACACCCATGTATATATATATATATAAATCTATAGTACATGTAAACTAGATCGAACCAAACTAATATGGAAACCTTATTGAACCGTCTCCAAAAGCTATTGATCTGGACGAGAAAATAAACCCTGAGCCGTCCAGTGGTAATATGATAAAGTTGCTTAGATCCTCTACAAAAGTTTTAAAAATAAGAGTGTTCCAAGAATATTTTTTTTTAATAGAGATTTTTTTAAAAGAATTTATCCTTTGTTTTTTTTTTTTATGCTCAATTCCGATGAAGAATAAGTCGGATGCATTAATTTAATCCTGCGTATTAAGTTACCATAGGAAGCCTCTTCATCAACTACAGTCTTCTTTGATGCACCAAACAGGGCAGAGTCAACCATTGTTTCTAAAGATTATAAGCTCATTTGACAAAATCCAAGTCTTGACCTCGTGCCATCGTTTTGGAGGTTCACACGTGACGCAAAATCACGTCTGACCTCTGCTGAAACTGTGAAGGGAGGAATGATCAACTCGGAAAGAACAATAAACTTCGATTTTGCTACATAAAATAGGAATTGATTTGAAGGAGTAAGAAAATCTATATCTCGTCCATTGGGTCGTCCTGCTAGCTTTGGAGATGACAAAAAGTTTTAAAAATCCTATACCAAAAAATATTTCTCATTAAATGGATAATTATAAAACTGATAATATATAAAGTAGGCTCTTTCGTTATGTGTTCATTCTAAGGCCACTAAACGAATACTGAACTTGCTCATAATAAATAAATTGATTTGCTTTTGTGTAGGGGTTTTGCCGAACACACCCCCTAGTATAGTAGTTTGGAAGAATGAACTAAAGTTGTTTTATAAAAAAAAAAAAGGTAATTTTCTGCCCCCGAGATAAATGGATCCCTCATCCAGTTATGATTCTCGAGTCGCATCTTCGGAAGAACATTTTTTCCACGTTAATGTCAAGTCAATTTCTCCATGTTTTGTTGAGATCAAATTTGACTGTTTCAATATACAAATCTGAGAAACCAACCCAGAGATTTATAATGTTTGACCCTATTTTGTGTATTCGTACAGAAAATTAAAAAAAAAAAAGAATTATAAACCACACATTTTCTTGAGTTAATCTCAATTTAATCACAAATCCCTTGCTATACCCTCTCAGCTAAACTTAAAAAATTTTCTTAGATTTCTCTTGCCCTGTTTACATCGACAAGAAAGAAACACTATAAGAACTTGTACCCTCACCAAGACATAATAATTTATAGAATAATTCGATATTAATTTTTAAAAATATTTTCTTTATATAAAAATCTTTTTATACTTGAATTTGTTATCCTAAAACAATATTGATTCCACGAATCACATAATATGCTTTAAAACAACAATGGGTGAAAAAAAATAAGACCACGATTGAGCTTCTGAGACTGCTAGCTAAGCCTCTCGTTGCCAACACTTGGGTTTTCTTGTGATGATAAAGATCATCCAGTGATCACGAATGAGCATTGAGTATTGTCCACCAGTATACATGCAACCAATAGTAAATTTCGTTATAGATCTATCTACCACAGTTGAGACATTTATTCCCTAAAGAATGATTGAATTATTATGGTCTAAAGTGAACTTTATTTGATTTTTTATTCTAATGAAACAAAGAAAAAGAATACTTTTCATCAAATCATATTCCTTACATAAAAGAAATTTCGCACACATTGAGTTTTTCTTTTGAAACATCCGATCCTATCCGGGAGAAGAGAAACCAGCCAAGGAAGGAACAAACAAACAAGACATCTACCACCAGGCCATCTAATGGTTTGTCAACTCTTAAATCTTTTGACCATTCAAAGAGCCGGGTTGCTCATCATTGACATTTTCCCTCGTCAACGCAGGGGACGGTAAGCTCGACTCCCAACTCTTCACATTATTTTATTCTCGGTAGAGCAAACAATTTTAAGAGCAATACACATTGCAAGAGTGGTTGGGTGGGGAGTCATGAATGGATCAAAGAAGTGACCGCGAAGAATAGCTTATCAGGGCCCTCACAGCAACTCCACCACTGACCTCACAAATTATATAGCAACTCCTCTTGAGCAATTCAAAGAACCTGAATTGTTTTTATTAGCTACTACGATGACCAAAGAGATGGTGAGGAGTCCAATTCCAATATTTATTGGGAATGTATTTACCAACAAGAGATTCTTGCATGGTGGTAAGAGACTTAAATGGGCCACAAGATAGTTTGGCGTTCAAGATAACTCCAAGATCTCGACAGGCTACTTGACATTGCTAACTTCCATCTTCGTGATTGATTCTTCAATCTTCGACTCCCAAGTTCTGGATCAGAACCAGCTCCTCTCTGGGTTGACTCTGCTGGCCTTCTGATATGGAGATTGGGCTCTCGGCGTTGCTGGTGATCCTTACAGCTCTCCTTCATCTTGGTTCCGGCGACACAGATCCAAACGACGGTGACTTTTTTAACCTGCTGCAGCGTCTGCTGTCGTATGATCTGAAATGACTTTCTGGTTGTTGATGGACATGGACAAAGAACTAGAGGTTTTGCTTGATGGCAAGAATTATTCATTGTCTTAACGTGCAGCTGCTGTTCTGCGATCTATGCTGAATCAATGGGAAAATGCTCCGCCAACCTGGGGGCAGTCAGATGATCCCTGTGGCACGCCATGGGAAGGAGTTTCTTGCGACAGCACCAGGGTGACCGCGCTGTGAGTCTGCCACAAATCTCTCCTCGTTCTTTTATTTCTTTTCGATCTGCTCAACTTTGATGATTCTTTGCAGGAGACTGTCGACTATGGGCATCAAAGGTACATTAAACGGCGACGTAGGCCAGCTCACCGAATTGCAGTCTGTGTAAGCTGTCTTCTCCTTCAGCACCCGCAAATCTTTCTAGTCTTTGGATGCCATTAATCTCCGCGACTTTAAGACCAGACCAAACTCAAAACTCGACACACACTAATCTGAAGAAAACTGTGTGCAGGGACTTGTCATACAACGGAGGTCTCAGCGGTCCACTCTCCGCAAATATCGGAAATCTGAAAAAGCTCACCACTTTGTGAGTACAACTCTTGATTGCATACTTGCAGGAAGCCAAGTTTCTATGGACTCGTTCATCCAATTGGCTGAAAGTTTTATGTTCTTCTTATCATCAGCATCTTGGCTGGCTGTAGCTTCAGCGGCAGCATCCCACAGGAGTTAGGCAATCTGAAGCTGCTCTCCTTCTTGTAAGCGCTTTTGTCGATTGATTGGTTGTACGATGTTTGTTCTTCAGATCATAAGCTGAGAGTCGATCGAAATTTCCAGGGCTCTGAATTCTAACAAGTTTAGCGGTCGGATTCCCGCTTCGTTGGGTCTCCTATCGAACCTGTATTGGGTAGACCTAGCAGACAACCAGTTGACCGGATCTCTCCCTGTATCGACGAACTCCACTCCGGGTCTCGACCTTCTTGTCGGCACGAAGCACTTGTAAGAAACTCGATTTAAGCGAACCAAAAGAGAGTCATCAAATCACACCTCTTGCTGTACTTCACGCAAGTTACTTTCTTCATGGTTACAGCCATTTCAACAAGAACCAGTTATCAGGAGAAATTCCAGAACAACTCTTCGGCTCCCAGATGACACCGATACACGTGTGAGTAGGTTTACCCAGTCTCTGCACTTCCCTTCATATGATTGAAATCACGTTATCTGTCAGACTCTTCGACTCGAATCAATTTACTGGTTCAATCCCAACCTCGCTGGGACTGGTGAAATCACTCGAGGTTCTGTAAGTAACATTTCGATTGGATGATTTATCTGTCTTTTAAAGGGTTTGAAATTTTGCTGTAACTTGCAAGTTTCTTCTTGTGACAGTCGGCTTGACAATAACAATTTGGGAGGTGTGGTTCCGTCCAACATCAACAATCTCACGAAGATCAACGAACTGTAAGTTGAAGAAGATATGTTCATAGTCAGAAGGTGATCGCTGAAGAACTGATACCACCGTTTCGCTTTCTTACAGGAACTTGGCCAACAATGAGCTAACAGGCTCGCTGCCGGATCTGACAGGAATGAACAGCCTTAATTACGTGTAAGTTACCATTTCTTAGCTCCACTTCTGACCGACGAAGCTTTCTCATCTGATTCCTTGCATGATGTGTGGCAATATGCTGAAACGGAATGCAGGGATCTGAGCAATAACTCCTTCAGTCCTTCAGAAGCTCCAGGGTGGTTTACGACAATGGAATCGCTCACCGCCTTGTGAGTCTCCTTCGCACGTTCTTGATTTGCTGATGTGCTCTCGCTCAGTAGCAAGTCAACTGAACTAAAACGATGTTGGTTCATTTCCAGAGTCATTCAGTCTGGGGGTCTTTTAGGCCAAATTCCAGAGGGGTTGTTCAGCTTGCCTCAATTGCAACAAGTGTGGGTATTCTAACTAGTCCTGGTGAGGATGACTCTTGCATCCACCTTTTGTATTATATATCTGATCACCTTGTACGTACGTTTAACAGGTTACTAGATAATAATCAATTCAATGGTACACTGAACATGAGCAGCATCGTTGGCTCCCAACTACAGCTCGTAAGTTTCAGGAACAACTCCATCACTGGTATCGTGCCAGCATCCAGTTACAGTAACACTCTGATGTGAGTTCATTTCAACATGCAACCTTTCTTCATGGATTCATCTGCATTCCTTACGTCTTCCTTCTGCTGCTTGGCGACGGCAGGCTTTATGGAAATCCGGCGTGCAATTCGTCACCTACAAACACAGCAGCCTACTGCCTCCTCCAGCAACAGCAGCAAAAGCCATATACCACCAGTTTAGCCACATGCGGTTCTCGTTCGTGCCCCCAAGACCAGAAGCTTGACCCTCGGAGTTGTTCTTGTGCCCATCCATATCAAGGGTCGATGGTCTTTAGAGCACCGTACTTCCGAGATCTCACGAACGCCACATTGTTCCAACAATTAGAGAAGAGTCTGTGGACTAATCTGAGCCTTGCTCCAAGTTCAGTATACATATCCGATCTCCACTTCAACAGTGATAATTATCTTGAGTTCAACTTGGCTCTGTTCCCGTCGAATGGAATGTACTTCAAGAGATCAGAAGTTCTGAGAATTGGGTTTGATCTAAGCAACCAAACCTATAAACCTCCTACCATATTTGGACCGTTTTATTTCCTGGCACTCCCATACACCTTCTCAGGTATGGATCCATTTGTTTCAGGGTAGAGTTGAACAGGCCTTTTTCCGCAGATAAATGAACTGACGAAACTTCCTGATGAACATAGGTGGGACTAGTGGAAAGACAACCATAAGCACAGGCGTTATTGCTGGAATAGCTGCTGGTTGCATTGTTCTTGTAATTGGACTTGTTTGTGTTGGGATCTATGCTTTACTTCAAAAGAAAAAGGCTAAAAGAGCTTCGATAAAAAGCACACCTTTTGGTACGTTTCCCTGCACGAGATACGTTATCCTTCAAGAAACAGTACAAGTATTTGAGGTTTTTTTTCTTGTCTTGAACACGATGATGGTATGCGCTACAACCCGTAATCCAACTCTGATGATTTCTGGACTTTGCAGCTACATGGGGATCCGGTGGCAAAGATGATGGCAGCGCACCACAACTCAAGGGAACGAGATGGTTTCCCTTCGACGAGATCAAGAAGTGCACCAACAATTTCTCGGACGCTAATGAAATCGGCTCCGGAGGTTATGGAAAGGTACATCAGCTTGTAGTAATCTATACCAGGATTCACTCCAGACCTACTGAAATGAAGAAGGGAGATGGAAAGAAGAACACACTGAAGCAAAGGAGAAGAAATCTAGCTTGTTGATGAACTTTGTGAATTCTCTATCTTCAGGTTTACAGAGGAATCCTTTCAAGTGGGCAGATGGTTGCAATCAAGAGAGCGCAGCAAGGATCCATGCAAGGAGCACTGGAGTTCAAGACAGAGATTGAGCTGCTTTCTAGGGTTCATCACAAAAATCTAGTTGACCTCGTAGGCTTTTGCTTTGAACAAGGAGAACAGATGCTGGTGTATGAATACATCCCTAATGGAACATTGAGGGAGAACTTGATAGGTATATGTGCAGTGGCCACATTTCATAGGAACCCTTCCTCACCAACACGTCTTTGTGTCTCTAACATGCATGCTTTGTTGTTGTTATGATGTGCAGGGAGAGGTGGGAGACGGTTGGACTGGAAGAAGAGACTCAAAATTGCTCTGGGCTCAGCTAGAGGGTTAGCTTATCTTCATGAATTGGCCAATCCCCCCATAATTCACAGAGATGTCAAGTCCGCCAATATCCTTCTGGATGAAAGCCTCAATGCAAAGGTTGCAGATTTTGGCCTCTCAAAACTAGTATCAGACAGCCAAAAGGGACATGTTTCCACCCAAGTCAAGGGAACACTGGTGTGTTTCCATCTCTGTGACCACTTCCCACTCTTCCAACAAACCGACTCTCAGCTAATGGTGTTCAACGTTGCAGGGTTACCTGGATCCTGAGTATTACATGACTCAACAGCTCTCGGAGAAGAGTGATGCGTACAGCTTTGGTGTAGTCATGCTGGAGCTGATATCTGCGAGGCAACCAATAGAGAAAGGCAAGTACATAGTTCGCGAAGTTAGGATGGTGATCAACGACTACGACGAAGAGTGGTATGGCCTCAAGGAGATTGTGGATCCGACGATACAGAACACAGGAAATCTCAAAGGGTTTCGGAGGTTCGTGGAGTTAGCAATGAGATGCGTGGAAGAGTCAGCTGCCAACCGGCCGACGATGAACGAGGCTGTGAAGGAGATTGAGACGATTTTGCAGAGTAATGGATTTAACACACAAGCAAGCTCAGCATCCTCGTCCACCACAGATTTTGGTAACACACACGGCGCTCCTCGTCATCCTTATTCTGATCACACGCAAAGAACCGAGGAAAGCAGCGGCGCTTTCGAATATAGTGGTGGGTATGCAGCATAAATTTAGCCCAAGTAGTGTCGAGATTTGACATTTGTTCATTTTGGTTCCTCATTCCTTTTCTATCTCAAGGTCTATGCAGATTAAGGCAATGCTCTGTGTAACATCAATTTGTAGAGAATATTTCACTCACTATTTTGTTCTTGACTGATGTTTTCTTGGTTGGGTGTCTGAATTAGGTAGGCAGTTCCAAAGTAACGATGTTGGAGTTACATTGATAACAACTTCACTAACTCTTATGTTTTCAGTCAGCCAGACAGGAAAAACGAAAGAATTCAGTGGAGAGACTCTGGAAGATGCAGTAGACAACAATATGGGGTGAACTCGATCGGCTTGTAATATGTAAGACGCAGATGGAAGAAAAGAAAAATATCACCTCTGTTTCCATGGTTTATTGCTCCGAAAAAGATCGGAGATTGAATCAATCTTATGAACCATGGTCAGCTTCTGAGCTCAAGAATTCAGGTGAACTTCCAGGGAGATCTGAGCCATAGATGTGGCCCATCTTCGTTCTCTTTGTCTCCAAGTATCTCTTGTTTTCCTCGGTTATAGGGGATATCACGGGGACTCTGCCAACAACAGCCAGACCGTAACCTTTGAGTCCCATGAACTTTGCTGGGTTGTTCGTCATCAATCTCATTGTGCGCACACCAATGTCTCTCAGAATCTGCTCGGTCCAAGACAAACATACTTGGAAACGTAAGGAGAGAACACACAGAACACAGCAAAGAAGAGAAGCTTCACCTGAGCACCTATTCCGTATTCACGAGCATCCACAGCCAACCCGAGTTCCAGATTAGCCTCAACCGTGTCGTGTCCTTGATCCTGCAGATTGTACGCTCGCAGCTTGTGTCCTAGACCGATCCCTCTTCCTTCGTGGCCGCGGAGATAGACAACGACTCCTCTTCCCTCCTGCTCTATTAGCTGTAGTGCGAGGTCGAGCTGGTCGCCACAGTCGCAGCGAGCAGATCCTAGAATGTCTCCGGTTAAGCACTCGGAGTGCACTCTCACAAGCACATTTTGTCCATCTCCCATATCACCCTGGGGACAAAAGGTAGGATCACTTGGTGCAGATTGAGCAAGCTATAGGCGATGATGGAGTTTGGAATGCTTTGTACCTTCACAACAGCAATGTGCTCGGTTCCATCTAATTTGGACTGGTAACAGTAAGCCTGGAAAAGCCCCCATTTAGTGGGCAACCGGGAGACAGCAGTCTTTTCCACCAGTTTCTCCCGCTTTCTTCTGTACCTGAGAATTGCAGGAGTTAAAGATCAGTGCTAACAAGACAGGCTTAGCATAGCCTCGATGGAGGAATACCTTATCAAATCACTGATTGAGATTATTGGCAAGTCGTACTGCTTGGCCATCGTGCGTAACGTAGGCAGACCTGCCACGGAACCATCCTCTGGATCAATGATGGTGGAGAGAATCGATGCAGGCCGTAATCCGGCCAAAGTCACCAGATCCACTGATGCCTCAGTATGTCCTGCTCTCTTCAGAACACCACCCTTCCTATACTTGAGAAGAAACACATGACCAGGCCTTCTGAAGTCGACTGGCTCCGAATCAGGAGAAGCAAGAGCAAGAATTGTTTCTGCTCTATCAGCAGCTGACACACCACTAGATGTTGTCCTGGCGTCCTAAGACCATTCCAAGTGCAGGGTGTCAAATGCTATCAGTATTAGCTTAGTATCTACTCAGAGCGTACCACTGTTATTGTGGCTGCTGCAGCAGACAGCTCCTTGATCTCGGCGATGGGAGACATCATAGGAATCATGAGTCGCTCCAGGTCCTCTTCCTTCATGCCGACAGATACTATTCCGGAGCCATGCTTCATCATAAAAGCAATTGCCTTGGTGTTCGCTAGAGTTGCTGCCATGATGAGATCTCCTTCGTTCTCGCCATCGTCATCGTCGTCATCTACAGCAATCACAAACTAGGGAATAATGGTTGGGTTAACTTCATGTCCTCTGTTCTTGAACTTTGTATATATTGATGGTCAATCTGCGATCAAAACTGTGCCTTGCATAGACTATGAGCTAATAATGTTCGTCAGAATAGCGGGAGACTGAGAGGCAATGGAATAGATCATACGACATATATGATATGTGTGATCCTCTAACCTTTCCTTCTCGCAAAGCATTGACAGCCTGATCAATGGAGCAGAAGCCTTCCGAAGGTTGGTCGGGATCGCCCTCCGCATCGCTGACAAAGAAATCGACTGTTTCCTGAGTTATCTCCGGGTTCAGAGTGCTGAACGCACTTCTTGATCCATCCGATCCTCCAACGACGGATCCATTGTCCTTTCCTTTCAGAGAACCTCCATCTAGCCATTCTGCGCCTGCTGTTCCACTTCCACCGATGGAGCGACATCCTAACCTCGACCAGCCTTTCTTGATTGGTCCGTAGCTCAGATTGTGGATACCGATGAAGGAGCGGTGGCAGCTGTGACCAACTCCAAATTGGTAAATACCGGATCGAAAAAAACAACTATACTCGGGCGTAGTCCACAGAGAGAAGCCTACCTGGAGCTGATGATGGTTTGAGGTGAGAAGGGGGAGCTAAGCAGAAGGCAATCCATTTAGAGAAAGTTCCAAGCTGAAAGATGGATGCTTGCTTATATACAAATGTTGCGCTCGGCCTCAGTTCGGTAAAATTCCAGTTCATGTATTGACTTATCTGTTCATCTGGATATGGAAGTACATCCAAGAGGCCGTGGAACAATGGCGACCCCATATTCTTGATGGTGCAAGACAAATAACATAACCACAAATGTATACCAGTGGTAGATAAGCAAGTTCGAACAACTTGCAAAAAGGACACATTAAACCAATTAAATAATTCACCTGAGAACAGCAGGACCAAAGTGAATAGGATACTTGATTCTGAAAAAAGGATCCCAAGGGGGGAGTTGGAGGGATGCGATTGGTTAAAATTAACATTCAGCATGCTTTTTAGTTTGGAATGATGTTATGTGATGAATTCTAGGACAAAAATTGTGTACTGATAACTGGGGAAGAGATTAGAGAGAGAGAAAGAAGTTATGCATACACGTACCTATTCGCTACTTGAGTTCTATCTTACGATATAATTATGAAAATTAATACATGGTTTCTTGTAGCGGGTTGCCAGCCAAGCGCAGGACTCTTTTGGAAGCTTTGTAGAGGGCCCAAAGGAGATGGGCCCAACCAGTCAAATTTGTTGGAACGGAACCATCTTGTATGTGATCACAGATAAGTGACTTGGCACGTCTGACACCTACACCAAGATATTACCAATTTGACTCATAGGTTAACGAATTGAGATGAGATGACTAACCATGCAACTTCTTGGGAAGGCGGTTTTGATAGACAGCCACTGACTTTAATTTTGTTTTCACAACAGTTTGATATCTAATGATATTATTTTTCTTTTTCTTTAAAAAAAATAATACATGGTTTCAGAAGAAAAGATAGAAAACAAAAGGAAAACAAAAGACAATAATAATAATAATAATAATAATAATAATAATAATAATAATAACAATAACAATGTATAATAATAACAATAACAATAACAATAATAATAATAATAATAATAATAAATAATAATAATAATAATACTGGATCAATTTATCACATCAAATTGATAAACAAAATTGACCGTAGAAGCTGCGATAAGAAAAATTAACCACACGATACAACAAAGAGATAAACCAGAAATACCCAAATCTAAATAGAAAATTAACTAGCTTAATAAATGTGGTGTTAGATTTTCAGATGCTAGTTTGCCATCAATCACTAAGATTTTAACAATGTAAAATAGGTGAATTACGTATCAATAAGAATCAAAAGTGCATCTAGATGAAAATACATAATCATAAATCTAAAACTAATCCAACAAAAGAGTTGTGAATCCAAAATCCTAATGATGTACTCACCACAATAATTGTGTAGCCCCGTATACCCAAGAACCACCCAGCAGTCACTCATGTGATTATTCATGGAAAATTACGTAGTTACAAGGAATATCCTGAGAAAGGAAGGCGTGAATCAAATAGAAACAAGGGATTATCCTCAATAAAAACTGCTCCCTAATGAGAAAAATCCTTTTTCTCAACAGTTACAAGCACCAAGTAACAGAAGAGAAGCCCTAAGATTGCTGGGTTTCTGCCTTGTTAGAATGGAAATTATGATGGAGGCCTTCACATTCACAAAATAGTAAGCCACAACGTACATATTCTTGTTATTCGGAATATGTTTCATGAACTTCAGAGGACTGCATATGACAAGGTCTTACACAATTTGTGACATGATAACTAAAAATAAGTAAGATCTTAATAGTCGAAGGGCCAGGCAGAATAATGCATCTGATTGATATCTTCCTGAACAGCAGTAGAACTACTCCCACCTGTCCCATTTGTGTTAGAGTCCGTGGTGCTTGCAGTGCCATATGGCCAAAGAAAGGAGAACAGATTTCTCCTGGCTTGGCTTTCTCCACCATTTTCCCTAGTAGTATAACTGTTGATGCTTGCACCATCACCAAAATACCGGTTTCTACTTCGTACATGATTACCATGACCGGAGGCTTGGGATGGCAGCCCATGGCGACAAACTGGGCAAGAATTGTGTCGGACTAACCAAGGGATAATGCAGTCTGAGTGATATAAATGCTTACATGGCATTTCACGTGCTTCAGATCCCAACTCAAATTTGTCTTTGCAAACTGGACAGTGTGAATCACCTCGAAGATGCCTCTGGTTGATCTTCACAACGGGCATGGCATCAATTGCTGATTGTAAAGCAGGTGGTGGGCCATGGCGGTTGTTCCTGCTAAGCTGTTCAATGAAGTCTTCAAATCCAGAACCAAAAAAGTAGTGCCCCAAGTTAGCACGACTCATCCCAACTCCAATGCCACCATTAAATAGAAGTTCAGTCTCTCCATTAGATATATGCGAAGGAAGCTGGCCACGAAACAGCAGCCAAGGCTCGAGTCCAGATCTTGTCCCATTTCCCATGGGAGCACTGGGTCTACCATGGACATCAAACTCCCTGCTGCCTCCTTCCATTCTTTGCCTTATCAATGCAGAGAAGGCATCAATAATTCCAAACTGATTGTCGCGGCGATCATTAGAGCGCGCTGCAAAATAATCAAATGGGTTCAGTCTGTCATCTAGCTCGTTCAGTTCTTGCACAAAGCCTCCACTACAGTTGGGGCAGGTCATGTCCCTTCCGAGTGGCTGAACTGCTCGACTGCAAACATAACACCAATGTGTATTTGCTCTTGACATTTTCCTAGCACTTCAGATCACTATGAACTTGGAAAACTGAACACTTTTTTGAGTCAGGCTGTATAGACTCCTGCACCTTCCAAGATCAAAGTCATAATAGTACAATCACATAAAACTTACATAAAAAATCCAGTGTTTTCAGCCTCTTAAATCAAGCACTCGAGCAATTGAAGGAAAATACAATGATGGTTTACATGGGCGCATTACCTTCAGTTTGTTGGTTATATAACAAAATATATTAGAGCACCAAGGATGAACCATAAACTAGTCTCAGAGAGAGAAAGAGAAAGCACATATCATCTGTTTGAACAACATGCACCCATGATAAACTCAGAGATGTCAATGCACTGTCAAAATTTACAGCATAACATGTTAAAATAAGACAAACAAGAAAATGAAAGAGACATAGCACTATGTATGACATCCAATCGAGTGTAAGGAAATTACAGATGCATATCCATAGACAACTATATCCGTGCTAAATCAGGCTACACCATGATCAGTTTCAATAAGTAAAAAATTTACAGAAATACTTACTGTTATTCTTTTATCAACATTGCAAGTTATCGAACGTGAGCATCTTAGTAACAAACACAGAAGCTTCAGATCCTCCTTGATAGGAACCCAAAGGTTTCTATCGAAGATAAACAATCGTTGTAGGGGCGGCAGTTGAGTGGATGAACAGCGAGACGCCAAGAACGCTGCTCTGATACTAATTGATAGGAACCTATACGGTTCTATCGTGGATGGAGACGGAAAAGAGAGGATAAATGATCACTGTAGGGGAACGAGACTCCTTGATCTCTATAGGGGATCGACCGTCCTAGGGTTTTGGTCTATTGGCTAAAACATAGTTTCTTCATTGATTATTAAAACAAAATAGTTACACCCTTATTTATAGAGACTCTTAACCAACTCCTTATTGAACTTGGACTCCTAAAATAGACTCTTACTTGGACTCCTAATCAAATAGACTCCAACTCCTACTATGAGTCCTAATTGACTTGACCGGACCGACCAACATGACTTAAACATGACTTAATAGATGAGGACCCAACCCTGTTAGGGGCCTATTACTCCAACTCCAAAGTAAACAGAGTAACCTGATCTAACACTCAGATACAGGAGAGATCTCAAAATTCCTATTGCAACTGCTTCTTTATCATGAGAAAAACACAAGGCAGACCTAACATGCACCACCGTTAGCATTATGTTTGAGCTTCGAGGTTCTCATAAGCATTGGAGTATTAGCTACCACGTTGTTGTTGTCCTTGTACAATTTCCGGTGAATTTTGATTCTCGTCCAAAATTAGTAAAAATCTTTTTTTTTTTCATAACAGTGTGGAATTACTATGTTAATAACAGCAAAAAAAATCATAACGATGACGTTATAGATTAACCATCAGTTTTGTGGTTTTTTCTTATAAAATTAAAGAGGAATATAACACAAACACCGATTTATCCCCAAACATGGAATGTTATCCTCCATCAGAGTGCATCATCCGAAAGGGGAAAGCAAGAAAGATCGAGAGTATATAGAGTGGCGACTAGCATCCACCATCAAAACGTTCAGAGGAGTGAAGATCGAAGGGTTACAGTACCTTGAGGAGGAGGCGTTGAAGAGACGGCGGGAGAGAGTGCGCAAGGGGCCAGCTTTCCCACGACAGCCAGCCTAGCAAAAGGGTGAAGCGAGGAAGGGTTTCGCAAAGGGATGATGCTCGGGAATAGAGAAGGATTTGCGATAAGACATGAGATGCAGGTGATGAGAACTGGCTGGTGATGGAGACTTCTGGACTGCCGCAGTAACTCGCCCAACTTTGTCACTAACCTTCCCACGAGTAACAACGTCTCCCCGTTACAGAAGAATATCTATATCATATGCCCATTATATGGGCCAGAGGATTGCCCGTTTAATGCCCCTCCATCTCCTTGTGCCGGAGACCGGTACCTAAAAAATTAAAGGTCTTTTATCAAAAAAAAAAAAAAAACCGAAAGATAGGGTTTTATCATATGTTGCTTATATACTTTTTTTCATCGACGGCATCTCTTTTATTTAAAATTTTTAAAATATGTCTTTTAATCCATTCGACCTTTTATATTAATCAAGTAATCTTTTATATTAATTTATCGACCTAATCTAAAATAATATTATTTTTTCATATCACATAATTATTAAAAGTTATTTCTTCTTTTAAATTATCTAAATCTCTTAATTATATATTATTATAAATATTATTTTTCAATTTTTAGATATTAATTTATTAATATAATTTTATAAATTTATTAATCTAGGACTATGATGATTACAAAATCCATACATGAATATAAATTATATTATAAAATACCCTATAAATAATTAAATATTTATTATACTTTATATCACATAAACATATCTAGGCTACGTAACAGTTACTAGTCAGATAAAAATTTAAAATATTAATTATCAATAATATTTACTATTTTTTAATCTAATTATATAGAAATTGGTTTAATAATAAAAATAACTGTAATAATTATTGAATATAAAAACTTTAATCAACACAAAAATTTATATGATGGTAATAATCATGATAAAATAAAAATTATGCTTTTATGCGAAAATAAATACTATTTTTAAAATTTTCTCTCTTGCTTGTGTATTTAATAATCACATAATTTTTCTAAAATAATAATTGAAAGCTTAAATACCACAAGCAATTAAATTTGAAATACCAAATGTCAATCCAATTAAATTTTATAAAGAATTATGCATGTCAAATGGAAAAACTAAAATATCCATAATTTATTTTTTCTCATAACTTTGATAACATAATCATAATATTTTTTTAAATTCTATGAATGATCAATAATGGTCAATCAATCCTATTTTTTAAATTCGGCCCAACAACCAACCTAATCAACTAAACCATTGAGTGAGGGTTGGTTAAAATAAGGTTAAGTTAAAATTAGAATTGACTAAGGTCAAAATTGATCAAACTAGATTTTAGCACGATCAAAATCTGAAAATTGTTCAAAATCTAAAGCCCCAAATACAAAAGAACCTAAATCTAGTCTAAAAGTCAAAATTAGATCAAAAGTAACATTTAGTCAAAATTAATTTTGAGCTAATTTAATTTAAAATTAAGGGATTGTCTCTGTTAGGATTAAATTGGCACTAAGAGGGGGAAGGGGGTGAATCAGTGCTAAGTGCAAAAAAGACTCGTTTTAAAAAGTTTGTTTGAAGTAAAAAAAAATCAAAAATATTTCTTAGAATTCGTTCAAAGTAAGTAATAATTTAAAACAAATTCAAAAGAAGAATCCAAATTTAGTTAAAAACTACTAAAACGAAAAAATTAAAAAAATAGGTAAAGGAAGACTCACAAATTTATAATGGTTGGACCAAAAGCTTGATCTATATCCACTTTTCGAGTCCTCCTTCATCGAGGTCTGTCGGTGTCCATTAATGATCTTCTTCCATGGGTGAAGATCAAAACCCCTTACACTTTTTTCCTTTTCACAGGCTTAGGAGATAAACTTTTACATTTTTTTTTCTCTTCATTTAGACTCATTTTAAACTTTGAAGCACTCAAGAAAAGCTCTTAAATTTTATAAAATTTTAATCAAGATTATGACCAATTTTCTTATAATTTCTTATCACTTTCTTGGCCTATAATACAAGAATACTTGAGGTATTTATAGATCCTAATTGACTTCAAGAAATGAAGTCAAATTTTACTTTTTTCTGAAAAAATTAGGTACATATAATACTACCACTGATACTAATGGTACTATCATCAAAAGTACCCAAAAAATAGGGGCGGTGGTGGTACTACTACCGCTTGGGTGGTACCATCGCCACCCACCTGTGGTACTACCATTGGAAATCCTGAAAATTATACTTTTAAATAGTTTTATATCTGACTTGTACCTCTTGTTGACTCCTTTCCAAGTCAATGAGATGACATCAACCTGAGTTCAAATCCTAACCGAAAGTGGACCTTATTGCCTCTCATTGAGTTAATTTAGATTTCTTCAAATCTATCTAAATTAGAACTAAAAATATTTATGCTAATTACCTTTTTATCATCGTAGTTAATCCTATGTTACTTTATCTAACATACACGTTAGATCATAAGACCCATCAATTGATTAAATTATCAAAATATGAGATTCAACAATCTCTCCTTTTTTTTGATGATGACAACTAATTGATGACGAGAGTTAACCTTAACTCCCATATGTATATGCCATAGGATAAATAGAGCAAACTTGAATTCAAAAGAACCCATCACTTTTGAATTCAAGTATAACATTCTGACAATATTAAAATTTTCACAATTTAACCATTCATGATACCATACATGATAAAATTATCAAACCATTCATCTTCTTGGTATCACATGATAAATAATTTTAATAAGAAACATGTTTCACATGATAAACATATCATCAATCATGATACAACATCAATCTTCTTGGTATCACATAAAAATTTTAAACATTTCAAGGATCTTAAAATATTTCTTATGTCATCAATTATGTTATTTCTCTCCCTTTGTCAACAACCAAAAGGAAAAATGCTCAATTTATATTTGAACATCCTTAAACATTTATCACAACAATTAGTACATAAAGAAAGAATTTAGTTCATTTCTTGTTAGGATCAATTGGCAATAAGAGGGGGGTGAATTAGTGTAAGTGTAAAATTATATTTTAAATTTTTTTTTCATTTAGCGTAAAATCGAAAATCGAAAGCATTTCATGAGTAATAAGCTTATTGAACGAAGTGATATGATCATGCTAAATGAAAGCTTTATATAAGAATATGTATAATCAAAACCTTTGCTTTCATGCAAGATTAATCATGCTCGTTTAAAAAACCTTTGTTTTCGAAAAGTGAAGGAATAATAGAAGCTTCTTTTGAAAAATCGATTAAGAGCTGATTTGAAAAGGTTGAGAGATTGAAACTTCATATCTAACTATCAACTATTTAAGAGCAATCAAAAGTAAAATTAAAGCAATTAAAGCACAATCACAGTTATAGTGGTTTGGCCTCAACCTGACTTACGTCCACTCTCGAGTCCTCTTCCCCGAGGCCCACTGGCATCCACTATCAACTTTCTTTGGGTGAAGATCAAACCCTTACAACTTCCTTTATCCTTTTACCAAGCTTAGGAGATGAACCTTATAACCTTACGAGGGAGATTTATAAGTATTACAAGACTTTCTTCTCTCCCTTACCTTTTTTTTTTCTTACAAATCATGCATAAAATTTTTCATAGAACTTCTAACTCAAAAATTATTATCTTAAATACAAAAAAACTTAGGGTATTTATAGGCCCTAATTGGCTTCATGATTTGAAGCCAAAATTTAAACATATTCGAAAAATTCGAGTATGGGCGGTACAATTGTTGGTGCAGACGATACAACCGCTGAAAGCCACCCTGAAAATAGGGTACGGGCGATTCAACTACTAGCCTAGGCAGTCCAACCGCCACCACTCCTAGCCTAGGTGGTCCAACCACCACCTATTGCCCATATTCCTAGATGGTGATGGTACAATCGTCGGCCTGAGCAGTACAATTGCCACTTGCTACTTGGATTCCTGAACAGTGATGGTACAACTACCTCTCACCGGTGGTACAATAGCCAAGATTTTTGAAAAATTGATTCTCTTTACTTTTCTAATCCTGACTTATATCTCACGTTACCAATTCCCAAGTCAACCAATTGAGCTCAACTTAAGCTCAATCCACTCTCTAAAGTGGACCCGATTTGCCTCACTTAAGTTAATTTAGATTTCTTCCAAACTTACTCAAGTTGGACTCAAATGTAATGATGCTAACTATGACTAATTAATAAAAATTAATGCGACCATCAAGTCCAACAAGACCCTCCTGACTCCCGACAAGCGTTTTGGTAGTCCCTGACGATCTTCATGCGAATCTCTTGATCTTCTTCCAGTGAACTCCCGACGCTATCCTGGTAAACTCCCAATCACCTTCGATAAGCTCCCAGCAAACTCTCAGTAAGCTTCTGATACCTTTAGCAAGCTTCCGACGAACTCCCAGCAAACCTCCGATCCCTTTGGTAAGCTCTTGGCAAACTCCAGGAAAGCTTCCAATACCTTCAGCAAGCTTCCGACGAGTCTCTCGGTAAGATTCCACTGCATTATTCGAACCCTGGCCCAATACCCTAGACTTGAGTCTGGCTCAATATCTGATTGTAACTTTCTTTCTTTGCTATAGTTAATCATACTTCATCATCTCTAATACATATGTTAGATCAATAACTCATTAATTGCTTTTATTATCAAAATTTGAGATTCAACAATCTCCCTCTTTCTGATGATGACAATCAATTGATGACGGGAGTTAAACCTTACTCCCCCTATATCCATGCCATGATTCACATAAAGATAGCTTAAATTCAAGAGAACCACATACCCTTGAATTCAAGTAACAAATCATTTACTTATCAAATGATATAACATGAATTTCAAAATCATCAAATCATACATAAAACATGATAGTTATTTCAACCAATCATGAATTATCAAATATTCAAGAATATTCCAAGAATTTCATGCAAAATTTTCTTCTTTCAAAGCATTATATATCAAACATATATTAAGTTGAAATTCTCTTCCTTAAGTCATCAATTATTTCTCCCCCTTTGTTTATCAACAAAAATAGGAGAAATATCTATTTTTAATTTTCTACATGTGTCATCGATATATCATTTTTCCTCCTTTGTCATCAACAAAAGGTGAAATGTTAAAGCAAATGATTTTAAGGCACATGTTTCAATAATTTTCTCATGAATTTTTTTTCCTTTTGACATACATGTATCAATTATGTGTTATCAATTCACTATTTTTCTCCTCCTTTGTCATTATAAAAAAGAGGTGAAATAATAAGCAAGTAATTTTATGATACATAAGGTCATCATGTGTCAAAGTTTTCATATTTTTTCAAAATAAATTTTGCATTACTCCCCCTTAGTAAAATAGGATAAAAACTTAATTTTCTCATTAAAAAACTTTTCTCCCTTTTGTAAATAAGAAAGTAGAAACAATGGAGGAGAGTTAAAAACATCATCACAAAAATAAAACTTATATCAAGCATCATAAAACTTATATCAAGCATCATAAAAGTTCATGTCAGATATTTTTCTTTGTTAGATATTCATCATGAATTAAAATGATATTTGAGAAAGGATAAAAATATTGTCACAAAAGAAAGTTTGAATGTCAATATCAAGGTAAATCCTTTATGAAAGGTGAGCTAAAAAATTTAAGAAATCCAAGAAGAGCTAAGAGTTACTTATGCATTTAAATTCATCTTATATAAATTTCAAGCAAAAGTAGTAAATCAAGTAAACCATGTATTTTGAAGATCATCTCATGTAAATTTTGATAAGAAGCTCAATTTATAAAGGTCAAAAATTTTAAAAAAAAATATAATAGTAAATCAAGCTTAAATTATAAATCATGCATTTTGCATGCATTTAGAAAATTCTAATTTTCTTCTAAGCAATCATTCCTCAGTAAATGTTATAAGAACCATCATATCTAATTTTCTTCTAAACATATTGAAATTTTTGTTTTCCTTTTTTGGTCATTGTCAAGAAAAAAAATGAGGATATAATTTCTTCTTACCATCTATATTTAAATTACACCCAAAAGTACAAGAAGATCATATCATAAAATAAAATCTTTAAGTATCAAAAGATATGATTTAAATTAATAAATTTGCCCCTCCTTATTGTTTATGAATTTTAACATAAGTAATCAAGAAATCTTATGTATTCAAAATTCTAAGTAAAATAGAAATCCATGCAAATCTCATGTATTTAAAATTCATAAATTTTCCTTTATCAAATTGCTCATCATCCAATCAAAGTATTTAATTTCGTTATTGCAAAATATCACTTTTGTTTCTCTCTTAGTCATTGTCAAAGTAACAGTCAAAATACAATAGTACCAAATTTGAAGATCATAACTTTACAAAATGAGATATGGAAATACAGGATCTTAATTTATATATGTGATTTTAAATCATCTAGATTATTATTTATAAAATTCATGTTATAGTTCTAAAAAGATAAACTTCTCTTTAATAAATAGAAGGAATCTTAGTAAATGGTCTTAGTTTATATAGAGACCTCAAATTATAATTTTTAAGATTTCAAAGTCATGATTTAAGTTATCAAATCATCAAAATCGAAATAAAACATATCCAAAATCATAATTAAAAACTGCTTTTCGAAAAGTTTTAATGAAGCCAACGTAGATTATTTTTCAAAAGAAAATAGTTAAAGTTTTATAATTCATTTTGTAAGAGATTAAAAAATAATAGTACCATTTTATTTCTTGTTGAAGATTGATAGGATAAAAATATTTTCAATAATAATTATCCTCCTTTTTAGTTGTTTTAACTTATGAAATTTATTTCATGCAATGTCATTTAAAATCAAAAACTAAGTTTCATCAAGATCATTGCAATAAAACATTTTCAAGAGCTTCGATTTATTTTCATTCTAATGATTTTTCTTTTTTAAGTGAGTCTAATTCTTTAGACTTAGTGAAATGAGTTACCATCATTTTATTCTCATTTCAAAAATATTTTTAATTTTTTAAAAATACTAAAAAATAAATTTTATTTTATTTTTATGTATTGTTCTATGCTCAAATTCTATCATTCAACAATAATCATTTAATCATACAACCGAAACAACTATCATAACATTTAAATTATTTCATTCGATTTTATCTCAAGACAATGTACACTCATTTAACCATTACAATTCTAAATTCAAGAATGATCTAATACTTAATCATGCAACATATTTCAAGTCCATCTAATATAACATTCAAATCAATAATTAAATGTACTTTAAAAGATCATGATTTATTTAGAAAGATCTTTAGTCATAACCATGATTAAAAAGAATTAGACTCATATCAAAAGGATTTTGTTTGGATAAATATCTTTGGGAGTCAAGAGGGTTTTTTATATAATACCTTTCAAATCATGAAAACTAATATATCACAAACAAAGTCCTATTTTCATAAATTTCAACATAAATATTTTTCATTAATAATAACTAAGCTATTTAGTTCTAGTTCATTTTCATACTAGTATGCTCTAGCTATGCTTTATCAAGATTAATTATATAGTCATAAACTATTTTTAATAAAAAAATTATTATAATAGAAACAAAGATCATTAAGTTTAAAACATCTTAATTCAAATAATTTTCCTTATTTTTGATATTTTGGCTAGAGAGCTTGATAAGTAAGTTAGATCTTAAGTCAAATGGCTTGAACATCCACTATCAAGATATCATTCCATTTTGCTCCTAGCCTTAGTTTGGTGACAAACCTATAAGAAAGATTTAGGTCCCAATTTTACATTAGGACCTATATAAAGAAATTTGTGTTTCTTATCTAATGGTTTTTGTTGTTTGTTATTTCCTTACGAACCTAAACTAATTTGTGAGGACTATAATTTTTAAATGAACATTTGTAGGCTTTATGTCCTAATTTTTCATAAAAATTATATTTAACTTTTGATGGTAAATTTAAGGTAGGTCCTTTAATAAAAATGGTTGGCTTTTGTTGAGTGTTACCAATAAAGCTTATATCATTTTTTCTATTAACATGAGTCTTATTAGAAAGGATCATATTAAGAGTTTTATTTCCTATTTCAATATTTTCTAATGTTTGTTTAAGCATGATATTTTCCTCTTTAATATTATCTAGCATTTCACATTTAAAGCAAAAATTATGTGATGATAATGCATCATGCATTTGATCAAATCTACTAACTAACGAATCATGTTTATTTTTAATTAACTTATAAGATTTACTATTTTATAAATTCATTAAAAATTCATAAAAAATATTTAATAATTTGGTAGAAAAATACTTAATGAATCACTAACCTCTTCTTGGATAGTCATAAGTGTGAGATTCTCCACTTCTTGGTTGTGCACTTCATTTTCGAGCGCCTCTACTTCTTGCGTTCATAGCAAGAGATTTTTTCCATCTTAAGATCATTTTTATGGTTTATGTTCATTAATTTTTTTGGTTCTTTTATCAAGAGTTCAAGGTTTTCATCACTCGAGGAGTCATATATCATTCTCAGTTCACAATCCTTCCTGTTCTTTGGAAGGTTTTGTTCTTGTATTCCCAAAGTTCTTTCCTTCATGTTATTTGGAAGGTATTTTTTAAGTTTATTTTTATAGATCATTTTATTTAATGATTCATTTCATTTAGTTGTGCTTTCATATGTGATTTTTAATATATGCCAAATATTAAAAGCAGTTTCACAAACAG
This sequence comes from Ensete glaucum, assembly GCA_021527575.1. Taxonomy (NCBI): domain Eukaryota; kingdom Viridiplantae; phylum Streptophyta; class Magnoliopsida; order Zingiberales; family Musaceae; genus Ensete; species Ensete glaucum. The sequence continues at coordinate 41,635,055 of CM038551.1, read as the reverse complement.
AAACTCGATTAAATTTGTTTTTGTCGAGAGCACAAAATAAGACATTTATAGACTTTGCATTCAAAGAAAAATTCTTCCTTTCCAAATCATTCCATTCATTCATTGGTTTGGAAGATTTCTCATAACCATTCTCTAAAATGTGCCATAAATCAAAATCCATGGAAATGAGAAAAATATTGCATCCTTGTTTTCCAATACATCTAATCCGTCCCATTGAACATGAGAAGATGTGAAATGGAATGCCCCTTATTCATGTCAAACAAAGCTATTTACTCAAGTGGGTGTTAGTCCAATGAGTAATAACCTTGCTCTGATACCAATTGTTAGGATCAATTAGCACTAAGAAAGGGGGGTGGGGGGGGTGTGGTGAATTAGTGCAAGTGTAGAATCACATTTTAAAGAAAACTTTTCATTTAGGGCAAAATAAAAAATCAGAAGCATTTTGTGAGTAATAAGCTTATTGAACGAAGCTAAGTTATAATCATGCTAAAGGAAAGCTTCGTATAAGAACATGCATAATCAAAACCTTTGCTTTTGTACAAGATTAATCGTGCTCATTTAAAAAACCTTTACTTTTGGAAAGTGAAGAAGGAATAATCGAAGCTTCTCTTGAAAAATCGATTAAGAGTCGATTTGAAAAGGTTGATAGTTTAAAACTTTGTATCTAACTATCAATTGTTTAAGAGCAATCAAAAGTAAAACAAAAGCAATTAAAGTACACTCATAATTATAGTAGTTTGGCCTTAACCTAGCCTACGTCTACTCCCAAGTCCTTTTCCCCGAGACCCATCGATATCCATTATCAACTTTCTTTGGGTGAAGATTAAACCCTTAGAACTTTCTCTCTCCTTTTACTAGGCTTAGGAGATGAACCTTACAACCTTATAAGGAGACCTACAAGTATTACAAGACTTTTCTCTCTCCCTTATCCCTTTTCTTTTTCTTACAAATCTTACATATAATTTTCATAGAATTTCTAGCTCAAAATTATTGTCTGTAATGCAAGAAAACTTGAGGTATTTATAGGCTCTAATTGGCTTCAGGATTTGGAGTCAAAATTTAAACGTATCTAAAAAATCTGAGTACGGACGGTACAATCGTCGACCTAGGTAGTCTAACCGTCGCCTATTGCTCAGATTCCTGGGCAGTGGTGGTACAACATATTAGGATAAACAAAAGCTTTTTGCTTAAAGCAAGATAGAAAATCTGAAACTTTTTATTCAAATAAAATAAGTGAGAAAATTGTTAAGTTAATAAGTAAACCTGAAAGATTAGTAATGTTGAAGGGAAGTGATTAATGTAAAAACTTTACTTTCAAAGAGTAAATTCAATCAGAAGCATCAATCCAAAATTAATAAGCAATAAAAGCAAGGAAAGAACTCACAGGTTTTATAGTAGTTCGACACCGATGTTCACTACCAATCTTCTTTGGGTGAAGACCAAACCCTTATACTTGAGCTTACAAGGGAGACTTGAGAATTTTCTAACTCTAAGCTCTCTCTCTTCCCCTTTTCCTTTTCTTACAAATCATATATAATTTTATCACAAAATGTAATCCCTAAAATTGTTATGTATGGAGTGTAAGAAAACTTAGGGTATTTATAGGCCCTAAGCGGCTTTAGATTTTTAGAACAAAAAATCAAACTTATTTAAAAAAATCGAGTACGGGCAGTTTACCCATTGACTTGGGTGGTTTACCTACCGTCAACCGCCCGGAAACCAGGTACGGGCGGTTTACCCACCTGTCTTGGGTGGTTCAACCACCCAGTTTCTAGGGTATGAGTAGTTTGTCCACTGACCCTGGGCAGTTTACTTGTCGATAACTGTTAGTTGCTGCCCTATTTTCAGGGTACAAGCGATCTAACCGTTGCTCACCGGCGGTTTCCCGCTGGAATCTTCAGAAAAGTGGTTACCTCCACTTTTCTAATTCTGGCTTGAACCTGATACTGACCAACTCTTCAGTCAACTGATTGGGCTCCACCTGAGCTTAATCAAACCCTATAATGGACCCGGTTGCCTCATTGAGTTGATTTGGATTCCTTCTAACTCTAACTCGATTAGGACTAAAACCCTAACTATGACTCAATGATTACAACACTTATGACCAATAACCTTAAATAAGACCTAACTCCCGTCTAATATGGCAGCCTCTGATATTCTTGCGATGAGTCTTATGGTCTTCTTTCGGTGATCTCCTGGCATGTTCCCAACAAGCTTCCCGATCCCTTCAGCGAATCTCCTAGCGAACTGCCGATGAGGTTCCACCGCGTCGTCCAAACCTGGCCCGATGCCCAAGCTACTAGTTACAAGTACCTTGCAAGCCAATCACGTGAGTGATGGCACATGTGATACGCTGTGTGAACTTTTTTATGCTTATGATTAATATTGGTATATTCTCATATTATATTATTTGTTACATATATATCCTTAGTTCTGTGCAATGGGAATCAAATCGCGATAAGATCATGATAATGAGATCGATTCACCTTTAAACATAGATCCTAAATAATTTCGGTCATAGGTTACTCAAGAGGGACATTAAGATAATCGGATAGATCGATGTACTATATCTCCGTCCATATGATGGAGGCAATTGGTCTCATAGCCACTTATGTGGAGACACTAAAGATATAGTACAGGTGCTCATTAGAGAATGAGTTCACTGATTGATCCGCTTATGGAATGTTATATGGTTAATGATACCTAATGTTAGACAACAATTTCATAGTCCCAGTTATATATTTGGTCCTTAGACTTGAGACACCAAGGATGCCTTGTATGAGTACTCCTTTCTTTGACGCCAGACTTACAGGTTTAGAAAGTTCCATATCTGGTACAACTAGTTATCAGGATCGGTAGCCAACGTTATGAAGGCAATTGAGTGTCAATAGAGGATCATCCACTCTTGCTATAATGAGAGGAATATCCCATATGTGCTTGCTTAGACAAAACCCTAGCCAGGGTCATTTGGATTGAGAGAAAAGAAGTTCTCCGGTAGAATTCGAATAGAGGAAGATAAACTAATTTCGTATGTGACCTGATAGTACCATGTCTAATATACGGTCTCTAGGATAGTATTTGGATGAGGGATTATAGATATATGGTAATTGTGGACAGACATGTCCGATAGATTTGATCCTCTCTGTACCATCTGGAGACTGTGGCATAGTGGCCTAGTATGTCCATAGTCGATGAGTTGAGTTAATTATTATGAGGATAATAATTCACTATATCAGAAGGAGTTCTGATATGAGTGACTCACGACCAGCTCGGTATCGGGCCTAGAGGGTCACACACATATGGTGGATGCTTCAGTGAATAGAGGATTGGATAAAAATCTAATTAGCCCATATTCTTATTAGATGAGATCCTATATTGATGGGCTCCTTGATTAAATCCCAATTATAGGCCTAAGGAGATTATTGGATAGAGATCCAATAATGCAAGGTTAGTGGGTTATTGGATGGAGATCCAATACCCACTAAGGAAGGAGCCTTAGCATTTTTGTGGCTCTCTATAAATAGGAGGGGAGACTCATTGTTGATAAGCTGCAGCTTTAGCCACCACCTCCTATTCTTGTCCCTCCCTCTGAGCAAGAGTTGCAAGATCATATTGGAGGAGTTTCGCTGTAGAGATCCATCGTGTCGATACCGCTAAAGAGGAGGACGCTTAACTTCCTTCATCTTCTCCATCCAGATCTGGAATACAAGGATATACGATCTCCCTAGATAAAATCAATCACTCACACATCACAGTTTTTTTATTTTTATGATTTTTCTCATGACTCCAATCTTTTGCATGATGATTGGATCTGTGTGGGAAACTGGTTTTTGTTTTGATTTCCGCTGCGCATGTGATGCACCAACTGAGGTTTCCCAACAGTGGTATCAGAGCCAAGGTTTTCATGCGAAAATTCATTTTAAACTGTGTGTGATGAGATTAAATCGCGTAGAACTGTTTTACGCATTTGTTGCAGCGATTGGTAGCGAAAGTAGGCACTGTCTACGGGGGAGGGGCGACCACATGCATACTGTCTGCATGCAAAGGTAGCTGGCCATAGCCAGGTCCCCTGCAGGGGTGGCCAACCATGACCGGCTACCAAGGCACCAGGCACGGTGCATTGCCGGCCCAACGACTGCGGCCAGCCCTACGCCAGGCGGCTAGTCGCGGTGGCGACCCCTTGGTGGCCACGAGGTAGCCACCACTGTAGGGGACGGTGGTGCAATGAGGGTGAAGGAGGGCTTGGGCATCTTTTTGAGAAAAAAGATGGTTATGCCCCTCAGAATTTAAGAAATTTTAGCTCTATCCCCTTTATACAGAATTCCTTAAATGCCCTCAATATTTTTAAAAATTTCGAGGATTGTCCTCTCATCCAGAATACCGAAAACACCCTCAAAAATTATAAAAATTTTGAGGACTATCCTCATGTATAGAATTTCAAAAATACCCTTGATAATTCTAAAAATTCTGAGGACTATTCTCTCATCTAAAATTATAAAAATGCCCTTGATAATTTTAAAAATTTCGAGCATGTCTTGATTTCTAAAAAATAATTAATTAAATAGTTTAATTAATTATTATATATATCTAGTAATCTTATATATGATATGATGTACATGTGATATATGATATAGATGGATTATCATGAGCCATGTCTTGTAATGTGTGTAATTATAATTTTTATTATTATTGGGGCATGTAAGCCTACGTTTTTCTCGTTTATTGTTGGTCCTGCGTGCTTGTGATTATTTGTAATTACATGGAGAGGCGCAGCGGGAGCGTGGAGGTTACAGCGAGACCCATGATACCGTGACGGGAGATCATGATGGATGGTGATGCAATGATCCAACGGAACTGATGATGACGAAATCAACAATCACAGGACATGGAGATGCGCCAATGCACACATAGACCATATTGTGAGTGATTAGGCCCATTGGCTCGGGCTTAATCATATTAGGTGACGACTCATGATCATCAAGTGTGGCTTGCATATGCGATGTGTTATGCACCTACTAGATATATGTATATATATATATATATATATATATATTTACATGTGATATAGATATATATTAAATATATATATGTGTGACACGACATATTAGGAGACCGATACGAAACAAAAACCCCTCCTACAATAATATAAAGTCGGTAAGCGTGAGGCAATAAGATTGACCCACGTGGCCCTTCATCGTTATAGGAAGACATTGAATCATGACATAGGTTGAGTTGGTCGAGTCCCTCGAGGCTCACCTATCTCTGCGATCGAGTTCTTGCCTACGATATAGAGATGTCACCAGTGACCTGAGGATATAATATGATTAGTCGAGTCCCTCAAGGGCATATCATCAAATTAGACTCATCTTATAATGATGGTGATAACTTAAATAAATATCATGGTTGGTCGAGTCCCTCGACACCATGATAATTCGAAGGCTGAACATGACGGGAATCACAAAGAGCTGTGATTGGCAAGAGTTGCCTACCTTTTGGGCTTAGTGTAAATGGTCGAGTCCCTCGAGGTTGCACTAAGATGCCAATTGGATCCCGATCCCCACTAGGAGTCTGTCGGAGATTTCCATCTCATATGTCGAGAGTGTCACATGATTCGCTAAGAAAATAATGGGAGTACATTAAGATAGAAGTCTATATCTTAATTGGTATTTTCTGTAAAATCTGCATGTTATTTATTTTTGCTATATCTTGTTTTGTCAGAAACATGTCGCTCACAAATCCCTTATGTGGCATACTTGATGCCAACTACCTCACTGGTCCAAACTATATATATTGGCTCCGTAATTTGAGAATTATTCTCACGACAGAGAAAATCGTATATGTCCTTGATACAATTCTGCCCATGCCGGAAGAAGGGGCAAGCGAGGATGAGATCGCTCGCTTTGTGAAGTATATAGATGATTTTATATTGGCAACATATTACATGTTGGCCTCCATGACTCCTGAGTTACAAAGGTAACATGAGAGCATGCATGCAGATTCTATCCTTCTTTATCTCCGTCAGCTATTTGAAAAATAGGGAAGAACTCAAAGATATGAGATATCTAAGAAAATCTTCCAAGCCAGGATGATAGAAGGGACATCGGTTGAGAACTATGTCCTAAAGATGATAGAGTGGATCGAGAAACTCACCGGTCTAGGAATAGTCCTAGAGGATAACCTATGCATTGATCTTATACTTCAGTCCCTACCAGATTTCTTCTCTCACTTCATCATGAATTTTAACATGAGCACGTTTGAGGTGACTCTCCCTGAGCTCCTCAATATGTTGAGAGAAGCTGAGAGTGCCATCAAGAAGGAGAAGTTAGTTTTCTATATTGGTGAGACCAAAAAGAAAAGGAAGGCCAGCAAGACCCTTAAGAAGGGCAAGGGCAAAGAAAGACAAGGTAAGACAAAGGTTGCTAAGAAATACCCAGGAAAGGACAAAGGATAATGCTTCTACTATAGCCAAGATGGACATTGGAAGAGGAATTGCAAGGACTACCTTGCAGAGAAGGCGAGACAGAAGCTTGGAGAAGCTTCAGGTATATTCATGATCAGTCTCTACTTGTCAGATTTTCATGATAACACATGAGTATTGGATACCGAGAGTGTTTATTATATCTGCAATTCATTGCAGGATCTGGCAAGACCTAGGAGATTGGCTAGAGGCGAGATAGACCTCAAGATGGGCAATGGAGCAAGAGTTGTTGCAGTTGCTATTGGAGAGGTCACCTTATATCTACCTGGTGGAGCTATTATTGCATTAGATGTATGCTATTTTGTTCCCTCTATTATCAATAATATTATTTCTATCTCTTGTTTGATAATTAGTAGATATAAATTAGTTTTTGAGAATAATAGATGTTCAATAAGTATGAATGATGAGATCATCACTAGATGGACCCTTATAAATGACTTATATATGTTAGACACTTCTCCACATATCATGAATATAAATATGTCCAAGAAAAAAAGAGATAAGGTGAATAATGCATACATATGACATTATAGACTAGGTCATATACACGAGAGAAGAATTCAAAAGTTACCGAAAGATGGATACTTAGATCCATTTGACTATGAGTCATATACAACTTGTCAACCTTGCCTTTGTGGGAAAATGACCAACTCTCCTTTTAGTAGAACTGGAGAGAGAGCCACTGAGTTATTGAAACTCATACATAGTGATGTATGTGGTCTCATGTCGACTCAAGCTATAGGTGGTTACTCATACTTTATTACATTCACTAATGATTTCTCTAGGTATGGATTGTATACTTAATGAAGTACAAATATGAGGCCTTTGAAAAATTTAGGGAATATAAGAATGAGGTAGAGAACCAAATTGGAAAGAGTATTGAGACTCTTCGATCAGATCAAGAAGGAGAGTACTTAGAGTACAGAGTTCACCCATTTCCTCAGGGACAATGGGATTTATCATAGTAGACACCTCCTTATACACCTCAGCTCAATGGTATATCAGAAAGGAGGAATCACACGCTGTTAAATATGGTGCGGTCCATAATGAGTTTCGCTGACCTACCCATTTCATTTTGGGGGTACGCCATAGAGATTGTAACTTATCTTTTGAACAGAGTTCCTTCAGAGTTGGTAGTATCTACACCATATGAGATATGAAAAGGAAAGAAGCCCGATCTTAAGATTGTTAAGATTTGAGGCTATCTTGCCTACGTTAGAAGACACAATCCTGATAAGTTGGAATAAAGGACAGAATGGTGCACATTTGTGGGATACCCAAAGGAAACTTGTGAGTATTATTTATATCATCCCGAGGACTGAAAGGACTTTGTTGCCAAGAGAGCTGTGTTCTTTGAGAAGGAACACATTCTTGGTAGAAACAGTGGGAGTGAGATAGAATTAAGTAAGGTTGGAGAACTTAGCTCAAGCACCATTCCAGAGCCCGAGTTTGTTCAAGTACCTAACACATAAATTCTAATTTTACGTAGGTCTAGTAGAGTATCTCACCCTTTTAAAAGATATATGGGACATATCAATGGAGATGACTCTCAGGATGTTAATCCTCAAATTTACGAGGAGGCTATTATGAGTATCGACTCCAGGAAGTGGCAAGAAGCTATGAATATTGAGATGAATTCCATGTACTCTAACAAGATTTAGAACCTTGTGTATGCACCTGAGAGTATTGTACCCATCGGCTGCAAATGGATCTTCAAGAAGAAGATTAGAGTAGATGAAAAGGTAGAGACCTATAAAGCAAGGCTGATAACTAAAGGATATCGTTAAAGATAAGGAGTTGACTATGACGAAACCTTTTCACCTGTAGCCATATTTAAGTCCATTAGAATTATTTTGGCTATTGCAACACACTATGACTATGAGATCTAGCAGATGGATGTCAAAACGACATTCCTCAATGACAACCTCGAGGAGGAGGTGTATATAATACAGCTATAGTGATTCGTATATAAAGATAGTCTAGATAAATGACATTTATTGATTGAAGTAAGCTTCCCAAAGTTGGAATATAAGATTTAATGAGGTGATCAAATCTTATGACTTTGTTAAGAACAAGATGAGCCTTGTGTGTACAGGAAGGTAAGTGAAAGTGCTATTATCTTCTTAGTGCTATATGTGGATAACATCCTAATAATTGGGAATGATGTAGGAATGCTCTCCACAGTAAAGCTTGGCTATATAGAAACTTCTCCATGAAAGACTTAGGGGAAGCATCCTATATTTTGGGGATCCGAATTTATAGAGATAGATCAAAAAAGGATGCTTAGCTTGTCCCAGTCTAGGTACATAGACTCCATTATTAAACGGTTTGGCATGAAAAATTTCAAGAGAGGTCTCATACCGATGAGACATGGAATTCTAGGAGTATGTTCCCAAAGACTCCTGAAGAAAGGGCATATATGAATAAGATACCTTATGTCTCAGCGATATGGTCTATCATGTATGCGATGCTATATACTAGGCCTGATATAGCATATGCTCTGAGTGTCACGAGCAGGTATCAGGCAATAAAGTGTATCCTTAAGTATTTGAGAATGACTAAGGATCTTTTATTGATTTATGGAGAAGGTAGCCTCTAAGTTAAGGACTACACAGACTCGAGTTTTCAGTCCAACATTGATAATAGTAAGTTAAATTCAGGGTATGTTTTCACCCTGAATGGAGGAGTAGTAAGCTGGAAGTTCCAAACGAGATACTACTGCTGACTCGACCACATAGGTGAAATACATTGTTGTAGTAGAAGCAGCAAGATGAAGGGGTGTGGATGAAGAAGTTCATTAAGGATTTGGGAGTCATACCAAGCAGCGTGGTGATGACTCCCATATATTGTGACAATGACAGGGTGATAACTCTAGTAAGGGAACCCAGGTCTCATCGAAATTATTCTGAGGTTCCATCTGATTGGAGCGATCATGACCTGAAAGGATATAGCAATGAAAATAGTTCCATCCGAAGATAACATTGTAGATCGAAAGACGAAGCCGCTGGCTCAGATTGTATTTGAGCATCACAGGGGTCTGATGTGGATCAGACATATATGTGATTGGCTTTTGGTCAAGTGGGAGATTGCTAGTTACAAGTGTCCTGCAAGCCAATCATGTGAGTGATGGCACATGTGACACGCTGTGTGATTTTTTTTTGCTTATGATTAATATTGGCATATTATCATATTATATTATTTGTTACATATATATTGTGATGTCCTTGGTTCTGTGCAATGCGAATTGGATCATGATGAGATCATGATAATGAGATCAATTCACCTTTAAACACAGATCCTAAATAATCTTGATCGTATGTTACTCAAGAGGGACAATGAGATAATCAGATAAATCAGTGTACTATATACCCGTCCATATGATAGAGGCGGCTGGTTTTATAGCCACTTGTGTGGAGACACTAAGAATATAGTACAAGTACTCATTAGAGAATGAGTTCACTGATTGATCCACTTATAGAATATTGTATAGTTAATAATACCTAAAGTCAGACAGCAATTTCATAGTCCCAATTATGTATCTGGTCTTTAGACTTGAGACACTAAGGATGTCTTGTACGAGCACTCCTTTCTTTGATACCAGACTTATATGTTTGGAAAGTTTCAGATCTGGTACAATTGGTTATCGAGATTAGTAGCCTACCTTACGAAGTCAATTGAGTATCAATAGAGGATCATCTACTCTGGGTATCACGAGAGGAATATCCCATATATGCTTACTTAGATAAATTCCTAGCCAAGGTCATTCGGATTGATAGAGGAGTTCTCCGCTTGAATCTAAATAGAGCAAGATAAACTGATTTCGTATGTAACTTGACAGTACCATGTCCAATATACGGTCTCTAGGATATTATTTGGATGAGGGATTATAGATACATGGTAACTGTGGATAGATAGGCCCGATGGATTTGATCCCCCCGTACTATCTGGGGACTATGGCGTAGTAGCCTAGTACGTCCATAGTCGATGAGTCGAGTGAATTATTATGAGGATAATAATTCACTATATCAGAAGGAGTTCTAAGGGGAGTGACTCACAACCAGCTTGGTATCGGGCCTAAAGGGTCACATACATATGGTGGATGCTTCAGTGAATAGAGGATGAGATGAAGATCTAATTAGCTCCTATTCTTATTAGATGAGATCCTATGTTGATGGGCTCCTTGATTAAGGCCCAATTATAGGCCTAAAGAGAATATTGGATAGAGATCAAATAATACAAGGTTAGTGGGTTATTGGATGAAGATCCAATATCCACTAAGGAAGGAGCCCTAGGGTTTTGGTAGCTCTCTATAAATAGGAGGGGAGACTCATGGTTGATAGGCTGCAGCTTTAGCCACCACCTCCTATTCTCCTCCTTCCCTTTGAGCAAGAATTGTAAGATCAGATTGGACGAGTTTCGTTACAGAGATCCATCGTGTGGATACCGCTAGAGAGGAGGACGCTTGACCTCCTTCATCTTCTCAATCCGGATCTAGAATATAGGGATATACGATCTCCCAAAGTAAAATTAATCTCTCACACATCGTAATTTTTTCGGTTTTTGAAGTTTTTCTCGTGACCCCAATCTTTTGGTAAACCAGTTTTTGTTTTGATTTCCACTACGCATATGATGCACCCGTTGAGGTTTTCCAATATAAGCTTGATCTTGGCCCATCATCTAGTTGTAACTTCATTGCTCCTGTTATAGTTAGACCTGTAATTGTTACTCTAACATACATGTTAGATAAACACTCATCAATTGATCTCATTATCAAAATTCGAGATTCAACAATCTCTCTTTTTTTGATGATGATAATTAATTGATGACCGAAGTTAATCCTAACTCTCTCTAAATTCATGACATAGTAAATAGGACTTAAATCCAAGAGAATCACTCACTCTTGAATTCAAATGAATCAAGACAATCAATATTTTAAGCAAATCATATTTCAAGGATTATAATTAGACATGTATATGTCAATAATAATTTGCTTTTAAAGTATCAACACATCTAGGATTTCCATGAATTTCAAACATCTAAAATTTTTTTCTTAATTCATTACATAAGTCATCAACATCCATTTAATTACATAAGTCATCAACATCCATTTCTCCCCCTTTGTCATCAATAAAATGATGAAATATGAGGCTAAATATTTTATGGTATATAATTTTTGTTCCTCTTTTTTAAAGTACGATATGAGTCATAAAGAATTTTATTCCTCTTGTGAAAAAGAAGGAAAAAAAATAAGGGAGGAGAGTAGTAAATTATCTTAAATATACCTCTAAATTTTATAGAGGTAAAATTTCAAAAATAAGTTCAAAAATCTAAGATATTCAAGGAAATTCAAAGATAGGTACTCATCCATTTAAAATTATCTCATGTAATTTCAAGTAAATGTAGCAAATAAATCCATAATATAACAAAATCATCATCATGCAAATTTTCTCTCCTTTTTTGAATAATAAGATAAACATCTCATAGGAACATTAAAACATTATTATATAAAAAAGCTCATTTTCATGAAATCAAGCAATTCATATATTTTTATGATTTAGCATTCCAATTCTCTTCTAAGAAAATTAAATTATTCTTCATTTAATGATTTTATAAAAATATCTACTAATTGATGCTTCAAGTTAATAAATTTCAAAGAGATATCTTGACAATTTATATGATCCCTTACATAATGATGTCTGATATCAATATGTTTGGTTCTTGAATGTTGAATAGGAATTTTAGTCAAACATATAGCACTTGTATTATCACACTTTTTGGGAATATTTTTTATCTTTATTTCATAATCTTCTAATGTGTTTTTCATCCAAATAACTTGGGCACAGCATGCACTAGCTGCAATGTATTCTGCTCTCACAGTAGATAAAGCTACTGAACTTTGTTTCTTAAAAGTCCAAGAATGCCCGAAGAATTGACATGCTCCGATAGTACTTTTTCTATCCATTCTACATCTACCAAAATCAACATCAAAATAGGCAATCAAGTCAAAATTCTTTGATTTTGGATACTATCATCTTAGTTTAGATATTCCTTTCAATTATCTAAATATTCGTTTAACTGCTTTCAAATGAGAGAGTTTCGGGTTAGATTGATACCTTACATACAATCCAACACTAAACATGATATCCGGTCTAGTAGTAGTTAAGCATAATAAACTTCCTATCATACCTCTATAAGTTTTTTGATCAAAGTTTTCTCCTTCATTATCTAAGTCTAACTTTGTAGAAATGCTTATGGGAGTGTTTAATGTATTTATAATCTGAAGAAGAATGTTAACTCACCCATTAGACTCATTTCAAACTCTTGGCTCATTTCTTTAGCAAATGACTTATATAAATATTTATTTGTAGATCCAAATATGATATCATTAACATAAATTAAGAATATCATTTTTAAAATACTTAAAAAATAATGTGGTATCAATCTCGCCTTTAGAAAAATTATTTGAAATAAGAAAATAACTAAGTCTTTCATACCAAGCCCGAGGGACTTATTTTAATCCATAAAAAGCTTTTGTAAGTTTGAAAACATGATTAGGAAGAAGATTATTTTTAAAACTGGGGGGTTGTTCAATATACACTTCTTCGGATATGAAACTATTTAGAAAAATACTTTTAACATCAATTTGAAATGACTTAAAATTTTTAAAAGTTTAAAAGTCAAGGAGCATCCTTATGTCTTTAAGTCTAGCCACAAGAGTGAAGGTTTCATCATAATCGATTCCTTCTTCTTAGTTAAAACCTTTAGCCACTAATCTAACCTTGTTTCTAACCACGATACTATTTTTATTTTATTTATTTCTAAATACCCATTTAGTATCAATCACTAAATGGTCATTAGGTCTAGGAATAAGCTCCCATATATCATTTCTCTCAAATTGATTAAGCTCTTTATGTATTAACCTAAGAATCATATCTTAGGGCCTCATTAATACATTTTGGCTCGATTTGAGAAAAAATATGACATTCACATAAAAATATCTAAAATAAAATCAAGTTTGAATTTCCTTTAATGTTTCTCCTATTATAAGTTCCTTTGGATGATCATTCACATTTGGAAGTAGATACATCCAAGTTACTTTTAGGAGTGTTATCATTTACATTCATAATATCAGGATCAATTTCATCATCAAAATCAATATTTTTAAGTTTAAAAAACTCATTAAAAATAACATGAATGGATTCTTCTATTACTAATGTTCTTCTATTAAAAATATGATAAGCTTTTGAAATAGAAGAGTAACTTAGAAAAATGCCTTTATCCGATTTTGTATCAAATTTTCCTAAAGTATCTTTCTCATTTAAAATAAATATTTCTAACTAAATATTTTAAAATAAGAAATATTAGGTTTTTTACCATTCCATAATTCATAAGGAGTTTATTTGATTAATGATCTTACAAGAACTCTATTTAAAACATAGCATGTCATATTAACGGCTTTGTCCCAAAAATATTTGGGTAGTCTATGTTCATTTAATATTATTCTAGCCATTTCTTGTAAGCTCCTATTTTTTCTTTCTACTACTTCATTTTGTTGTGGATATCGTGGAGTAGAGAAATTATAGATATACTTATTCGAATCATAAAAATTTTGAAAATTATTATTTTGAAATTTTCCATCATTATCACTTTATATTGAAGAAATCATGCATTCTTTTTTCATTTTGAATAATTTTATAAAACTTCATAAAATATTTAAATATATCACTTTTATGTGCTAAGAAATAGGTCTAAATATCTACTAAAGTCATCCACTAAAAAAAAATATATTTGCTACCACCTAAGCTTGTAATGTCGATTGGTCCAAATAGATCCATATGGATCAATTGAAGTGGTCTAGAGATACTTATTTGATTTTTCAACTTAAAACTACTCTTTATTTGTTTTCCTAATTGACAAGTATCTCATACTTTGTCTTTAATAAACATAAGATTAGGTAAGCCTCTTACTAGTTTCTTAGTAAAAATTTGATTTAAAAGTTTCATGATAGCATGATATGGTTTTTTATTCTAAATCAAAGCATTATCTTTCAAAGCCGAAAAATAAGTTTCATTACAAAATTTTTCAATATCTATGGTGTATATATTGTTGTTTCTTAAAGCAATTAAGGATTTATTTTTGTGTGACAATTTAATTATTCAAGCATTAGGTTAAAATTTAACCACATATCCTTTATTACATAATTGGCTAATGCTAAGCAAGTTATATTTCAAGCTATCAACTAACAACACATATTCAATCAAGAGGTTGGATGTGTTACATATTGTTCATTTTCCAATGATTTTACTCTTGTTGTTATCTCCGAAGGTAACAACTCATTCAATTAAACTAGTGAGCTTAGAAAAATAAGATGGATCTCCGTCATATGTCTTGAGCATATACTATCAAGATATCATTTGGTGCTCCTAGCTTTAGTTTGGAGACAAACCTATAAGAAAGATATTTTTGGTTTAGGTACTCATTTTACATTGGATCTTTCACAAAGAGCTTTATCTTTCTTTTCTAATTATTTGTTATTGTATAAAGTTCTCTTGGGAACCCATACAAGTTGATGTGGACTACATCTTCTAAATAGGTATTTGTTTACCTTATATCCTAATTTACCAAAAAAATTACACTTGATTTTTTGTGACACATTTAATGTAAGTCATTTTACAAAGAGGGTTAGCTTTTGTTGAAAATTGCTAATAAAGCCTATGTCATTTCTATTATTAATATGACCGTCATTGGCAAGGATCATATTTAGAGATTTATTCTCCATTTTAAATTTCTCTAGTATTATTTTAAGCATACAATTCTCTTCTTGAATATTATCTAGCATATTACATTTAGAATATGGTTTCTGTGATACTAATGAATCATGCATTCTGTCAAGTCTTTTAACTAAAAAATCATGATCAATTTTAACCAATTTAAAAGACTTACTAAGTTTTCTAAACACATTGAGCAAATCATGAAACATATTTAATAATTCTAAAAATAAAATATTTAAAGGCTCACTAACCTCATCTTCGATCGCCATGAAAGTATAGTTAGCCACTTTTTCTTTGGGGTTGTCTTCCTCAATCCGAAGAGCTCGAATCATCCTAAGTAGCCAAAAGTGCTTTCTTTTTTATGTGCTGGTGTCACACCCCCCGAATTATATCACATTCGAGAGGGGTGATCCTGTCTTAATTAGAAATATAATATAATTCATCCACAAACCGAACCCAGGATCCAACTAAATTTGAGGATATTGATTAAATATTTTTAAAGATCATTCACATATATTCAGAAAATCTGTGTAGTTTATAAATCTTACATCACATCACTCGATTATCCACAAAACTCTAAGATTAACTTAACCAATAATATTAACCACACTTATAAAACCATCAGCCTTAGAAATCTATACAAATGCAAAACTAATCATTTTTCACCACTTGATATGTTTGTAAAACTTAACATTCAAAGATTCAACATTGAGAGGTATTCTAACATTTTTTACAAGATACATCAGTTCATATTTATCTATAATATCTTATTATATATAAAATATGCTTATACAACATCTCCCAACAAGACTTGCCTAAAATCTATATATCTTTCCACTATCTTAGCTCAGTTCTATCTTTTTCTGTAAGCGACAAGTTAACATATAAAATTTATATAGCAACAGGGTGAGCATATAGAGCTCAGCAAGTGACTAACTTATCCAAGACGAAGAAGGATAGCTTTCAAATCAAACTTGATATTGAATGACAAGGCAAGGGTGTAAGAATCTATAGATAGTATCTTGTCAATATATAATCACAAATTATTTCATTCGAAACATACTTTGATCATAATAGTAGAGAAAGAATAGTTGGAGCATATCATTAGGAATATGAAACAATTCAGAGTGTATCAAAGATGTATAATGTGTTTCGGAACATATCAAAGGCATATGTAAAATTTCAGAGCACATCACAGATGCTTATGACATTTCAGAACATGTCAATGGCATGTGAAATGTTTCGAAATATATCAATATTAAATGAAATATTTTGAAAATATAACAATGACATTCGAAATAGTTAGGAGCATGTTAAATATATATAAAATGTTTCAGAATATATCAATGACAAATGAAATATTTCAGAGCATATCAAGAATGCATAAAGAGTTTCAGAATATATCAACGGAATGTGAAATGATTCGGAGCATATCAAAGGTGTATAAGACATATTTCGAAGTATATCAATGGTGTAAGAATAATCTCAAAGCTTATCAAATGAACAATTAAGAAATAAAAGCTCAATATCATATCAGACATAATATTCATTCATTCTTATTTAAAGCGCAGAAACAAACTTATAAGCAATGCTCTGGATATCATATCAAAGACATAGATGGTAAAGTGAAACTATAAAAAGAATATGGATCATCCATCGCTGAATAACCACTAAACATAAGTCTCCCACGTTTGGGAGCTCTATCCACCCACGTCCGAGTGAAGTTAGTGGGGTTAGCAAGAGCTTAACTAGCTCTAAACATAATACCCTTTACTATTTCTAACAAAGGTCCAGAAAATCCCATAAACACTAGAGTACAAAAGAACACGACTAATAAAAGTGACATATATCAAAAGCATATGCAGAACAATGAAATATACATGTGCTAATATGAAGCAATACTATGCGAACATAAATATTCATAATTTATATTCAGATAATCAAAGAATAAAAAGTAAGAGTACATAAGAATTTAAGCAGTACTGTAAGACTCAATTGAAGGATGGGCTTTAATTGTATCATAGATAAAACATAGATAATAAAGTGGGATCACAAATATAATATGGTCCATCTGACTACCAAACATAGTAGAGCATCATAGGCTCCAAGTATAACATACCATTTACCATTTCTAGCAAAGGTCCAAAATATCCTACAAACACCAGGGTACAAAAGGACATGAGTAATGAATTTGGCTTATATCGGAGGCACATACGAAACAATAAATTATACATATACCTAAATACAATAATATAGTGTAATATTAATTAGTATATAATATATTCAGATATATAAGAAAATCAAAGGCAAGAGCATTAGAGAATTCAATTTTGAAATAAATGAAGCAAGAATGGGCAAAACTGATACAATCACTATTCTGAACAGAATTTATAAGGTACATCTCAAAGTTATTCTGAATAATTAAATATACTCTAAATTACCTATAAAGGGTATATTTGGAAAGCTAAATCAATCTAATTTTAAATAAAATACATTTCATACAAATTGAAAGTATCTACAAAAAGTTATAGATGATTTAGTAGCCAAAGGTCCGAAATGATAGTCCCTGTTTTATATAATCCATATGGTCTAACAAAATAAAATTTTGATAGTCAGTTAGATTCTAAATCTTTCAATCCTAGTATCAAATGAAAGATCTATGAGTCTATTTTCTAATAAATCTAGTGTTGTATAAATCAGAAACCCCAACAGAAAGATATAAGCAATATAGTATGAAAGGTCAAGAGGTATAGAGTCTATTTTATAGATTTCATATGCTCAATTGAAACAAACGTTTGAGCTAGCAAATGAACTCGAAATTCTTCAAACTCAGTTTTAAAAGAATGTGAATCTATTTTTGAAGAAGCTAAATTTTGTCTAAATCAGAGGTCTATACTAAAAGTTATGGTAAGAACAATGTAGATAGGTAATAATCTTGATAATATTATAGATTCATACTTAGGCCTAAAAAAAAAGAGATTTCGGCTTTATCCCAAAATTTTCTTATAATCAAAGTAAGAATAATGATAAATTTTAGTATAAAAAGGATAGAAGATATTATATAGGATGGGATTAGAATACTTGCCTTTACAAATTTTGATCCCAAAGGTATGAATTAGATCATAATATCAAAATCTCCAAATTTCTTCTTCTTCTTTTTCTTCTTCTTTCTTCTCCTAAAGTTCACATTGCAGCCAAAACCCATTTTATTTTTTCTATAATTATTAATTATTTAAGCTAACATATGGGTTGATAGGTGGCAACTATGCATGCATTGTGTTTATGTGTCACCTATGCACATGCACAAGTGATACTACTTTAGACAAGATAGTGACACATGTTCTCACCATGTTTTTTTATTTTTTATTAACTTAATATGAATCTTTCATAATTTATTTTATATTTTTAAGATTACATTTAGGTCCTTAGCAATTAAATTTTTTAATATAAAATTATTTAATCAAAATAATAATAAATAAATCTTAAATTTATAAATGGGTCCTCATAAATAATTTAAAATATATCATTATAATTATTTCAGAAATGAAGGATATTATACTTGCCCCCCCTTCAAAAAAAATTTAGTCCTCTAAATTTATCAAACCTCCATCCATCACCATATAATTAATAAAGCCTCAATCTACTTAGCACATCCAATATATCGAATATCATTAATTCTCAATTTATTTTTTGATACCATCTTTGTCATGCCCCCCGAATTATATCGCATTCAAGAGGGGTGACACTGTCTTAATTAGAAATACAATATAATTCGTCCACAAACCGAACCCAAGATCTAAACTAAATTTGAGGATACTAATTAAACATTTTTCAAAGATCATTCATCTATTCAGAAAACCTGTGCAGTTTATAAATCTTACACCACATCACTTGATTATCCACAAAAATTAAAGATTAACTTAATCAAAAATATTAATCACGCTTATAAAACCATCAGTCTCAGAAATCTATACAAATGAAAAACCAATCATTTCCCACCACTTCATATGATTGTAAAACTTAACATTCAAAGATTCAATACTAAGAGGTATTTTAACCTTTTTTACAAGATACATCAGTTCATATTTATCTACAATATCTCATTATATACAAAATATTCTTATACAACATCTCCCAACAACACTTGCCCAAAATCTATATATCTTTTCACTATCTCAACTCAGTTCTAACTTTTTCTATAAGCGACAAGTTAACTTGTAAAATTTATATAGCAACAGGGTGAGCATATAGAGCTCAGCAAGTGACTAACATATCCAAGATAAAGAATGATAGATTTCAAATTAAACTTGATATCGAATGTCAAGGCAAGAGTGTAAGAATCCATAGAGAGTATCTTGTAGATACATAATCACAAATCATTTCATTCGAAACATACTTTGATTATAACAATAGAGAAAGAGCAGTTGGAGCATATCATTTAGAATATAAAACAATTCAAAGCGTATCAAATATATATAAAGTGTTTCAGAATATATCAAAGATATATGTAACATTTCAAAGCATATCATAGATGCTTAGGACATTTCAGAACATGTTAATGGCATGTGAAATATTTCAAAATATATCAATAGCAAATTAAACATTTTGAAAACATAACAATGACATTTGAAATAGTTAGGAGCATATCAAGGATGCATAAAGAGTTTCAGAATATATCAATGGAATGTGAAATGATTCAGAGCATATCAAAGGTGCATAGGACATATTTCAAAGCATATCAATAGTGTAGGAATAATCTCAAAGCTTATCAAATGAATAATTAAGAAATAGAAGCTTAATATCATATCAGATATAGCATTCATTCATTCTTATTTAAAGTGCAGAAACAAACTCATATCAAAGACATAGATGGTAAAGTGGGACCAAAAACAGAATGTGGATCATCCATCGTTGAATGACCACCAAACATAAGTCTCCCACATCTAGGAGCTCTATCTACCCATGTCTGAGTGAAGTCAGTGGGGCCAGCAAGAGCATAGCTAGCTTTGAACATAATACCATTTAGAATTTATGGCAAAGGTCCAAAAAATCCTACAAACATCAAAGTACAAAAGGATATGAGCAATAAAAGTGGCATATATCATAAGCATATACGGAACAATGAAATATACATGTGCTAATATGAAGCAATATGATATCAACATAAATATTCATAATTTTTATTTAGATAGTTAAAAAATAAAAAAATAAGAGTATATAAGAATTTAACCAATATTGTAAGGCTCAATTGAAGGATGAGCATTAATTAGATCATAGACAGAATATGATCCGATAACATATAAAAAACATAGATGGTGAAGTGAGATCATAAACATAATATGGTCCGTCTGACCACCAAATATAGTAGAGCATCACAGGCTCCAAGCATAACATACTATTTACTTGTTGAATCTCGGATTTTGATGATGAAATCAATTGATGAATTATTGATCTAACAGGATTGTTAGAGTTGATTGATGTCAGATTAATTACGATAGAAGGATTATTACAATCAAGATTGATCAAGGTTAAGTCTATGCATCGAGTTGATGCGTTTGGGAACTCGTTAGGAGTGTGTTGGAAGCTCGCTAAGGGTATCAGGTGTTTGCCAGGATGACACAAGAGAGTTCTCTAAAAGAAGATCGAAACTCACTAGAAGATTGTCGGGGTTAGCCGAAAAGCTTGTCGGGAGTCGGGATGGTCTTGTGATGGATATTTTGGTAATTATAATTATATTTAATTAAGTCATAATTAGCATTGTACAGGTCTAACTATGACAGGATCAATGAAGCTACAACTAGATGATGGGCGAAGATACAGCCTAGGCATCGGGCCGAGTTCGGACGATGCGGTGGGATCTCGTCGGAAGGTCACTAGGAGATTCACCGAAGGAATCAGGAAGCTCGATGGGAATGCAAAGGGAGATTGCCAGAAAGAAGACCAGAGAACTTGCCGCAAGATTGCCGGAGGTTGCCTGAGTATATAGGAGTTAGGTCTTAATTAGGCTTAATTAGTAATTAAGTATTATAATCATTGAGTCGTAGCTAGAAGTTAGAGTCCTAATTGAGTTGGATTTGGAAGGAATCCAAATCAACTCAATAAAGAAACCAGATCTATTACTGGGTTTGGTTGAGCTTAGATTGAGCTCAATCAGTTGACTAAAAAGTTAGTTAACGTAAAAGTCAAGCTAGAATTCGAAAAGTGGAGGGAACCATTTTTACAAAAATTTCGGTAGATAAACCGTCAGTGAACAATGGTTGGACCGCCCATACCACAGAATCCGGGTGGCGGGCAGTAGCTTTCGATGGGTAAACTGCCCATGTGACGAGTGAACCGCCCGTACCACAAAATCTGGGCAGTAGCCAACTGCTGACGGCGGGTAAACCACCCAGGTTGATGGGTAAACCGCTCGTACTCAGATTTTTCTAATACAATTGGATTTTGGCTCTGATTTTGAAGCCAATTTGGGGCCTATAAATATCCCAAGTTTTCTTACATTTAGAACAATACTTTTGGGGGATTATATTTTTAGAAAATATTATGTGAGAATTGTAATAAAAAGAAAAGAGGTAAGGGAGAGAGCTTAGAGTTGTAAATCTAGTCTCCCTTGTAAGCTCAAGTGTAAAGGTTTGATCTTCACTCAAATAATATTAGTAGTGAATGCCAGTATGCCTCAAAAAGGAGGACTCGAAAGTGGACGTAGGCCATTGGCGCCGAACCACTATAAAATTGTAAGTGTTTCATACTCGCATTACTTGAATATTGGTAAATTGATGCTTTTAACTTAACTTAACTAAATTATTGAAAGTAATACGATAAGTTTTTTTCCTCAAACATGATTATCTTTTCGGCTTCTTACTTTTAATCACTCACTTGTTTTATTAAACAGGAAAAACTTCAGATTTCCTATTCTATCTTATTCGAAAAGCTTTTGCCTTAGAAAGAAAAATCTTAGCTTGTACTAATTCATCCCCCCACCACCCCCTTGCCCCCCGTTCTCTTAGTGCCAATTGATCTTAGCATTACTATTTCTGGTGAAGGTCCAGAATATCCCACAAACACCAGAATACAAAAGGACATAAGCAATGAATTTGGCTTATATCGGAAGCACATGCGGAACAATAAATTATGCATGTGCCTAAATAAAATAATCTGGTGTAACATCAATTAATATATAACATATTCAGATATATAAGGAAATCAAAGGTAAGAGTATCAGAGAATTCAATTTTGAAATGGATGAAGCAAGAATGGTTAACACTGATACAATTACTATTCTAGTAGAATTCACAAGGTACATTTCAAAGTTATTTTGAAAAATCAAATATGATCTAAATTACTTAAAAATATATTTTTAGAAAGTTAAATCAATCTACTTTTAAATGAAATAAGTTTAATACAAATTAGAAGCCTCTAAAATAAGTTATAGATGATTTGGCAACCAAAGGTATGAAATCATAGTCCCTATTTTACAAAATCTATATGGTCTAATAGAATAAAAATTTTGATAGTCATTTGGACTCCAAATCTTTCAATCCTAGTATCAAATGAAAGATCTATGAGTCTATTTTCTAATGAATCTAGTGTTGTATAAATTAGAGACTCTAATAGAAAGATATAAGTAATATAATAATAAAAAGTTAGGAGGCACATAGTCTATTTTATAGATTTCATATGCTCAATTGAAATAAACGTTTGGGCTAGCAAATGAACTCTAAATTTTTCAAACTCAATTTTAAAAAAAGATATGTCTAAAAAAGCTAAGTTTTGTCTAAATCAGAGGTCTATACTAAATGTTACAACAAGAACAGCAAACATGTCATAATCTTGATAATATTATAGATTCATACTTAGGCATCCAAAAAAAGAGATTTTAATTTTATCCCAAATTTTTCTCATAATCAAAGTAAGAACAAGGATAAATTTCAGTAGAAAAAGGATATAAGATATTATATAGGATGAGGTTAGAACACTTGACTTTATAAATTTTGATCTCAATGGTGTGAATTAAATCACAATCTCAAAATCCCCAAATTTCTTCTTCTTCTTCTTCTCCTAAAGTTCATGTTACAGCCAAAGCCCTTTTTTTATAATCTAATTGTTAATTATTTAAGCTAACATATAGGTTGATAGGTGGCAAATATGCATGCAATGTGCTTATGTGTCACCTATGCCCATGCACAAGTGGCACTAATTTAAATAAGGTGGTGACACATGTCCTCACCATATTTTCTTTATTTTTAATTAACTTAATGTGAATTTTTCATAATTTATTTCATATTTTTAAGATTCACATTTAGGTCTCTAGTAATCAATTTTAATATAAAATTATTTAATTAAAAAAATAATAAATAAATCCTTAAATTTACAAATGGGTCCTCATAAACAATTTAAAATACACCATTATAATTATTTCAGAAATGGAGGATATTACAGTTGGTTTCTTCTTCAGATGAGGATATTCATTTTTGAAATGTCTCAGTTTTTTATATTCATGGCATATGACATTATCCTTCTTTGGTTATTTTTTATTTTTATAGTTTTTATTTCTTTTTATAAATTTTTCAAATGTTCTTGATAACAAAGCAATATCATGGTCCTCATTACTTAAGTTTTTACTCAAGGAGTCATTTGTTATCTGAAGTGCTACATCCTTCCTATTCTTTAGAAGAGGTTCATCAAGCTCTTCATGAGCTTTACAACTCAGTTTATATGTCATAAGCGAGTCAATCGGTTCTTCAAGAGGCAAATTATTTATGTTTTTGGTCTCTTGAATAGCGGTTACTTTAGAATCCAAATTTTTAGGTAAAGATTTCAAAATTTTACTAACTAATTCAAAAATCAAAAAATATTTTTCAAGTGCTTTTAGGCCATTGATGACATCCGTGAAACAGATGTACATGTCTCCAATGGACTCACTTAATTTCATTCAAAATAACTCATAGTTATGAACTAAAATATTTATCTTAGATTCTTTTACTCTACTAGTCCCCTTATGTGTGTTTTTTAGATTGTGCCAAATATTAAAGGTCGATTCACAAACGGATACATGATTAAACTTATTCTTATCAAGAGCACAAAATAAGACATTTATAGCCTTTGTATTTAAAGAAAAATTCTTCCTTTCCAAATCATTTGGCTCATTCATTGGCTTGAAAGATTTTTCAAATCCATTCTCAATAATACTCTATAGATCAAGGTCCAAAGAGATAAGAAAAATACGCGTCCTTATCTTCCAATACATGTAATACATCACATTGAACATGGGAGGATATGAGATGGAATGTCCCTCATTCATGCCAAAACAAGTCATTTACTCAAATGAGTATTAATCCAAAGAGCGAGTACCTTGCTTTGATACTAATTGTTAGGATTAATTAGCACCGAGAGAGAGAGAGAGAGAGAGCGGGGGGGGGCTGGAATTATTACAAGTGTAAGTTTTTCATTTTAAATAAAAGCTTTTCACTTAAAGCATGATAATAAATCCGAAGCTTTTCATTTAAGTAAAACAAGTGAGAAAATTGCTAAGTTAATAAGCAAACCTAGAAGATTAGCAACGTTGAAGGGAAGTGCTTGATGTGAAAACTTTACTTTTAAAGAGTGAATTTAATCGGAAGCATCAATACAAAATTTGTAAGCAATGAAACAAGGAAGAACTCATAAGTTCTATAGTGGTTTGGCACCAACGACCTAAGTCCACTCCCGAGTCCTCGTTGAGGCACACTGACGTTCACTACCAATCTTGTTTGGGTGAAGACCAAACCCTTACACTTAAGCTTACAAGGGAGACTTGAGAATTTTCTAACTCTAAGCTCTCTCCCTTTCCCTTTTCTTTTTCTTACAAATCACACATAATTTTATTACAGAATGTAATCATCAAAATTATTGTTTATGGAGTGCAAGAAACTTGGGGTATTTATAGGCCCCAAGTGACTTTAGATTTTTGAAGCCAAAATCAAACTTACCCGAAAAAATCGAGTATGGGTGATTTACCTGTTAACCTTGACAGTTTACCCATTGTTAACCACTCGAAAACCAAGTATGAGCGGTTTACCCGTCTATCCTGGGTAGTTCAGCCGCCTAATTTCTAGGGTATGGGCGGTTTACCCACTAGCAACTGTTGGCCGCTGTCTTATTTCCAGGGTACGGGCAGTCCAACCACCTCTCATTGGCGGTTTGCTAGCCAAAATCTCTGAAAAATTAATTCCCTTCACTTTTCTAATTCCAGCTTGAACCTAATATTGACCAACTCTTTGGTCAACTGATTGGGCTCAACCTGAGCTCAATTAAACCCTATAGTGGATCAAATTGCCTCATTGAGTTGATTTGGATTCCTTCCAAATCCAACTCAATTAGGACTCAAACCCTAACTATGATCCAATGATTACAACACTTAATGACCAATAAACTTAAATAAAACCTAACTCCCACCTAATTCGATAGCCTTCGAGATTCTTGCGGCGAGTCCTATGGTCTTCTTATAGCGATCTCCTAGCGTGTTCCCAGATTGCTTCCCGATCTCTTTGGCGAATCTCTTAGTGAACTCTCGATGAGGTTCCACCGCATCATCCGAACCTAGCCCAATGCCCAAGCTTGATCTTGGCCCATCATCTGGTTGTAACTCCATTGCTCCTGCCATAGTTAGACCTGCAATTTTTTCTCTAACACACATGTTAGATAAACACTCATTAACTGATCTCATCATTAAAATCTGAGATTCAACACAACTGTCGGCTTGGGTGGTACAACCGTCACCTATTGCCCGGATTCCTAGGCGTACTATCGGTCACCAGCAGTACAATTGCTAGGATTTCTAAAAAAGTGATTCCCTTCACTTTTCTAATCCCAACTTGTACCTCCTCTTGACTAATTCCCATGTCAACCAATTGAGCTCGACCTAAGCTTAATCCACTCTCCAAAGTAGACCTAGTTTACGTCACTTGAGTTAATTTGGATTCCTTTAAAACTTAACTCATGACTAACGACTCTAACTATGACTAACTAATTATAATCAATGTGACCATCAAGTCTAACAAGACTCTCTTGACTCCCGATAAGCTTTTCGGTAACCCTCGACGATCTTCCGATGAGTCTCTTGGTCTTCTTCGGGTGAACTCCCGACACCATCCTGGCAAGCTCTCGATCACCTTCAGCAAGCTTCCAATGAACTCCCAGCAAGCTTTCGATGCCTTCAGCAAGCTTCTAGGGAACTCCTGACAATCTCCGATCCCTTCAGCGAGCTCTCGGTGAACTCTCGACAAGCTTTCGATACCTTCGGCAAGCTTCCGACGAGTCTCTCGATGAGTTCCCACTGCATTGTCCGAACCTTGGCCCAATACCCCGGACTTGACTTTGGCCCAATATTTGATTGTAGCTTTCTTTCTCTGTTATAGTTAATCCTACATCATCATCTCTAATACACATATTAGATCAATAACCCATCAATTGATTTCATCAATCAAAATCAGAGATTCAACATTTCTCTCCCTTTGTAAAATAAGAAGGATAAGAATAGAATTTTATGCATCACAAATGTCACATCAAATCAGATATCAAGAGGAGTGATATATTTGAAAATATTCCATCGAGGATTTAAAAGATTCATGACTCGAAATAATTTTTGAGAGGGAGGATAAAACTGAATCTCATCATAAATTTTTTTTTGAATTCATATTTTACTTTTTATAAATATCAAATTCACAAAGAAAAGAATCATTTCGAAAGTGAGCATAAAAAGTCGAGAAATCCGAGAGGAATATAAAAGCTACTCATTGCATTTTAAAAGATCATCTCATGTAAATATCAATCAGAAGCTTAACAAATCCAAAAAATAATATATTACCAAAAATCATGCATTTGGACTTAATAAGAAGCTCAATTTACAAAAATTAAAAATCCAAAAGAAATGATAACAAATCAAGCTCAATTTACAAATCATGTATTTCTCATTCATTTAAAATATTTAAAATTCCTAATTTTCTTCTAAGCAAATTGTTCCTCATTTAATGATTTTGTTACAAGATATCAAGTTTATCATATCTAACTCTCTTTTTTGTATATTATGTCTAATTTAATTATTCCTCATTCAATGTTGGAAGCTTTATCATATCCAATTATTTTCTTATAAAATCAAACTATTTTTCATTTAAAGACTTTATTGTTAAGATAACAATTTAATCTCCCCCTTGGTCATTGTCAAAAATATACAAAGAGGTTATATAATGAAAATCATGTCATTAATGATATAATATGAAAGATCAATTCACAGGTACCAAAAAATATGATTTATTTTAATAATTTTATTTTTTGCAATAATGAAAATGAGTCTTAGTATAGTAAATAATCTTAATTCATTCAAGATAAATATTAAGACATATAATTTATTTAGATAATTTTTCTTAATAAAACTGAATAATGATCTTGATTAAAATCTTAAATTATAATTGTTAAGATAATAAATCTCTTTTTTATTAAAAAGAAGAAATTATAAAGATTAAAATGATTCCCATAAAGGATAAGTCAAGTGAAGAAGTCAACGGAAAGTTCATGAAAAAAATCTTATTCAATTTTCAACTCATCACAAATTTAAGAAATATTAACTTGGTGACAAGGTATACCATTCATGAATATAAGGATGTCATAAGATGTTAATATCAATTCATGAATACCAAAAGACATGATTTAATTTTGACAAATCTCCTCTTAGATGATAAAAAAAATGAAATCTTAGTATATCAATTAATAAGAAAGATCTTGATTTATATAGAAATAATCAAGTTATCAACATCGAGAAGTCAAGATCATGATTAGAATAAAAAAAAAGAATTTTCTTTATAGTAAGTTACAAAAAGGGACATAGGAGAATAATAAAAGATCAAGATCATGGTTCATAATAAAAATATTAAGTTATACGATCATAAATCTCCTCTTTGGTAAAAAGAAAATTATAGAAGTAAAAAATTAATTCCCATAAAAAGTACCTTAAGAAAAAAATCAAGGGAAAGTTTATGATTTGGTTGGGAAAAAATCTCATTTAAATTTCAATCATCAAGATCATCTTTGTAGTTTAAGAGATTCAACAATAATGATATAATTTTATCTCTTTTTAAAAGCTTGATAGGATAGAGGTATTTTCAAGAAATTTTTTCTCTTTTTTTGTCTTAATTTATGTGATTTGTTTTATACAAAAATTTCTCTATCTTTTATGCCAAATTTAAGCATTCTCATTTAAAACCAAAAATTGAGTTTAAGAAAAATCATCAAGATCATTACATTAAAATATTTCCAACCAAGTAAAACATTTTTAAATATTTAAAACTAAAAACTTAGTAACATTGTCAAAGGAAATAATTAAGATTATTAAAATAAAATATTTTCAAACAAAAATTTTGATTTAGTTTAATCCAATAATTTTTCTTTCTTAAGTGAGTCTAACTTTTTAGACTTAGTGAAATGAGTTACCATGCTCATTTCAAAGTATTTTTTTCATTTTATTTCATGCCCTAATTCAAGAATGATCTAACATTCAATCATACAATATTCAATCATATTTCAAGTCAATCATTCAACATTAGTATTTACATTTAAATCAACCAATATAATATAATCAAATCCCTTTTTCAAAAAATTTTAATGTAAATAATTTTTCATTAATAATAACTAAGGTTCTTCAGTGTAGTTCATTTTTACTAGTATGCTCTAGCTATACATAAGCCATACATCATCGAAAAACAATCATGAATTATCAAAATATTTATTGTCAAAAATTTTAATTTTAATAATTTTTCATATTGTTATTGTTTAGGTTAATGAGCTTAAAAAGTATTTTAGATCTCAAGTCATGTGCCTTGAGCATCCACTATCAAGTTACAATTTTTACTCCTAGCTTTTGTTTAGAGACAAATCTATAATATATGAGATTTTGAATTGGGTATCCATTTGATTGTAGATCCCACATGAAAAGTACTACCTAATTTAACTAAAGGTATTTGATTGTTTTTTGTTCCTTTAAGAACCCAAATCAACTTATGTGGACTATATTTTCTAAATAGGCATCTATAGGCAAAGTGTCAACATCCACCACAAAAATTATATTTGTTTTCAGGTGAAGAAGCAACGTGAGGCTTCTAACAAAAATAATTGGTTTTTAATTAGTATTACCCAAAAAGCCAATACCTTCCTTATGAATATGACCATTATTAGCAAGGATCATGTTTAGAGATTTATTCCCTATTTTAAATTTTTTAAAGTTTGTTGAAGTCAAGATTTGCTATATCAATTTGTATTGGTGTATCAAGATTATCTCCATATAGTACGATACATGACACTAAGCAGTATGCATAGTATATACCATTCGGTATATTAAAATATATTAAAATATATTAAAATATTTTATAATATAGTATTAAATATACTATTAAATATTAATATATTAAAAAAATACTCGTCGACGTCGCCTCGATCTTTTTCCCCGCGCGGGGAGACATTCCGTCTCCTTACTCGAGAGAAGAATTGCCAGGGGGCGACGACAACGTAGGGGCGATCCGCGGGCGAGGACGATGCGTGGGCGATGACGACGCACGGGTGAGGATGGCATGGGGAAAGGAGGTATGCATCCTCTTCTTCTTTCTTCTCTTCTTTTTTCTTCTTCTCCTCTTCTTCTTTTTCTTCCCTTTTTCTCCCTTAATCAACCGTCTATGTTCGATTTCTCCCTCAATTGACCATCGACAATCGATTTCTCTCTCAATCGACTATCAACGATCGATTTTAGAGGTACCGTCGAGTAGCAGGCGATCCGTGTATCGATCTGCCATCGGACCGGTATGTATCGGGCGGTACAGGGTCTTACCGATTAGTAAGGCAAACCTTGGTTGAAGTATGACATTTTTCTTTCTAATTTCCTCAGTGTTTCACCTTTAGTGAAAGAATTGTATGATGTTAATGCTTCATACATATTTCCAAATTTACTAGCAAGTAATGTATGTTCCTTCTTATGTAATTTATAAGTTTTGCTAAGCCTCTTAAATTTATCAAATAGTTCATGAAATGCATTTAACAATTCATCAAAAGTAAATAAGTCTTCGGAAGATTTACTTACCTCGTTATGGATGGCCATGAGTGCATAGTTAGCTACTTCTCTATTGTTGTTATCTTCTTCATCTAACGAGCTTGAATCATCCCATGTTGTTGAGAAGGCCTTCTTCTAATTTGACATCTTTTTTTTCAACTATAGCATTTAATTTTGAAATACCTTAGCTTCTTGCATTCAAAATATATTATATTATTCCTTTTTTGGTATATTTTTATTTTTATAATTTTTGTTCTTTTTCATAAATTTTTTAAGTTTTCTTATTAGTAGTGCAAGATCATTATTCTCATCACTTGAGATTTAACTCGAGGAGTCATCTACTATTCTTAGTACCAAGTATTTTTTGTTCTATGGAAGGTGTTCTTCAAGTTCATCATGAGCTTTGTAGCTTGATTCATAAGTCATTAAAGACCCAATTAGTTCTTCAAGATGCAAGTTGTAAGTCTTTGGCCTTTTGTATAATAGTTACTTTTGGGTCCCAACTTTTAGATAAATATCTCAAAATTTTATTAACAAGTTTAAGATTATAATAAACTTTACTAAGAGATTTTAAACTATTGATGAAATCCATAAAGTGGGTATACATATCACCAATAGTCTCATTTGGTCTCATTTTAAATAATTCATAGTTATGTACAACAAGATTTATTTTTAAGTCATTTACCCTACTTGTGCCTTCGTGTGTGACTTCTAAGGCGTGCTAAATATCATAAACTGAATCACAAGTAGAAACCCGATTAAACTCGTTTTTATCTAAAGTGTAAAACAAAGCATTCATAGCTTTGACATTTAATGAAAACATCTTTTTTTCATAATCATTCCAATCATTCATCGGATTGGATGACTTCTAAAAATCATTTTCAAAAATATTTCATAGTTCAAAATCCATCAAAATAAAAAAGATACACATTCTAATTTTTCAATATATAT
The DNA here is from genome assembly GCA_021527575.1 of Ensete glaucum. NCBI lineage: Eukaryota > Viridiplantae > Streptophyta > Magnoliopsida > Zingiberales > Musaceae > Ensete > Ensete glaucum. Next base: position 41,603,788 of record CM038551.1, on the reverse strand, counting down.
AATCCATCTCATTGAACATGGGAGGACGTGTGATAAAGTGTCCCTTGTTAATGCCAAACAAAGTTATTTATTCACTTGGATGTTAATCTAATTGAGTATATCCTGCTCTGATACCAACTGTTATGATCAAGTAAGCACTAAGAGGGGAGTGGAGGGTGAATTAGTGCAAGTGGAAAAAGGACTCATTTCGAAAATTTGCTTGAAGTAAAGAAGAAATCTAAGTGAATTTGTTGAAAGCAAGTGAGCGATTTAAACCAAATTTGAAAAAAGAACCTAAATTTAGTTAAGGACTACTAAAATAAGAAAATAAGTTTAAAAAGAATAAGTAAAGGAAGACTCATAAATTTATAGTGGTTCGGCCAAAAGCTTGACCTATGTTTACTTTCCGAGTCTTCCTTCATTGAGGCCCGCCGGTGTCCACTAATGATCTTCTTCCACGGGTGAAATCAAAACTATTTATAAATTTCTCTTTTTCACAGGTGCAAGGGAGGAATCTTTACAATTTTTTTTTCCTCTTCCCTTAGACTCACTTTACACTTTGAGACACTCAAGGGAAGCTCTCAAATTTTACATAATTTTAACTACGATGACGACCATTGTTTTTACACTTTTTTATCACTTTCTTGCTCTCCAATGCAAGAATTCAACCTTTTTAAAGATCCCGATTGATTTAAAAAAATAGAGCCAAAACTCAACCCTTTTTTGAAAAAAACTAGGTATGAGCTATCACGGGCTTAGCTGATTTTGCCTAAGCCATGCGGCACCCATGCGTGTCCGTCCGTAAAGGTCAGCCTTCCCCGAGATCTACTAGGGTCCCTTAGGACTTACAAAAGACAAAATGGGCCAGAAGTATCAATCCCAATAGGATCCACAAATAACTGCTCAAGCAAACACTTTATAAAGCCAATTCAAATTACACTTATGGACATTACAAACTTAGAAAGGTTGTACACAAAGGATAATGGTCTATTACAGACCGTAGTCCCCATAAGTGCTTACAAGATACACTCGTATTTATAAGCCAAAATCGATCACAAAGTAAATCAAACTAGGGCTGCCAAGCCTACTACAAGCCCGCTACTTACTTTATAAGGTATGTACACAAACAGAAGGATACAGACAAACATGAGCATTTCATCAAACACCTTATTTATATTTTTATCCGTGACACTCTCCTCTACTTATTCCTTCGATGTCCTCATCGAAGCCACTATAGACGCTGCATCTCCTCACATTTTGCTGAATCTTCAATCTTCTACTTTGGCTGCAACATGCCCCTTTGGCTCCTAGCCACTCTCCATCGTTGTTGTTGAGTAGTTAAACTCTGACTACTCGTGGATCTTTCTGATGAAGGAAAAGACCTATCTTATTATATGCCAGTGTCGTAGTATACTCATGTTGTTTTAACTTGATGGATGCTTATTGAAACTTTAACGAGCATCGCCTCGTAGACTTTGAAGTTTTTGAGGTCCTTCCTCTATAATGTTTACGCATTGATCCTTCTTCTATGTTTAGTTGTCACTTCCAAGTAGGTTCGCATCACTCCCATTTTCGATTGACATTCAATTGAAAAATGAAGCGAACAATCTACTCTCAGTAATACTGATCACCAATGGCGAGGATTTGACAACTATTGTCTTCCATAAGCTTTCTTTAAAGGGTCATTGAGCTTATGTAGAGTTCCTCTGCTGGATAAGTAAGAGAACTGGGATACTCGACTTCACCTATTCTTTTAGTAGTTGAGAAGGCAAGGTTACTTGGCTTCGCTCACCTCCTTAAGTTAAGAGAATTGGGATACTCAGTTTCGCCCATTCTCTTGAGTTGAGAAGATAAAAGTTACTCGATTTTGCCTACCTCCTCGAGTTTGTACTTCATGCATTGAGTTGGTTACTAACATTTGCCCACTCTTTGCTCACACTTCTGAAGCACTTGAAGTATATGCACTCCTTGTGTTGAGTTAGCTACCGTGATTCCCCTTCCTACTATCGTTGAACTTCTAGAATGTAATAAGTTTTGCTTGAAAAGAGAAAAAAGTTTACCTCAACATAGAGTCCCCCAACTTAGAGTAAGTCTTTTGATAGTTCTAGTCACCTCTGGGATTATACTGTCTTCTCCATCATCTTTGTCGCCTACTCATTTAAGTGGAAAAGGTACAACACCACATACTGCCTACTTTGTTCCTTGGTCGAGCACTCTTGCGTCAACCCGAAGTCCTACAGTTTTGACTATCTTGATGAGAAGCCTGTTGACATCAATCTTATGAGGTTCCTTGGCCTTTGCCCTTCCACCCTGTCTTGGTACTTATAGTTTGTCTTTGTATTCTCTACCTCCTCGGCCCCTTTTATGACTAATGCTCTCGCACCATGAGAGCAATGGATCGATGACTCTACGGAAGTCCTGCCTCTATGGTACCATAGCGCTGCCAAGCCCATGACCTTACTATCCGTTGCCTCGCATCTGCGTCACTTTCTTTCCATCGATAGATCCGCTTTTGTGGTACTATGACACTCCTATGAGTCTATCTCCTTTCTAACCGACGCTTTGCTTTTGGATAGATAAGCCCCATTGGACTCGTCGTTGCTTCTTGACCCCTTTAGACCACTTACTTCAACATCACTGTGTCCTCCTAACAATTCTCCTTAGTCGATGGAAAGACAGACTACAACTCTTATGCATGGCCTCTGCCATCTTGTTACAGGGCTCGCACCGATTTTGTTCTCCTTAGCTTCCTTGGTAGCAATATTTGCTTAATCAGCCTTGTCCTCTAACTTACGAAGCTTCCTTAAACGAATATAAGTATTAAATCAGTCCAACTCTCCAATCTCTCTGATCATACCTTTGTATGATCAAGTCCCCTCCATGGGACTTACTAGTACTTACAATTTGACTTCTCTCGGTGGTACACAACTCCTATATGCTGATAACCAAAGCTTTCATATGATGTAAGCTTTACACGGAAGACCCACCTCTACGGTACCATAACATTCACTTCCTGAATCCATAGCCCTTCTTGCCGTTGCATTGTTCACCAAAGCGGAGCTCTCAACAGCTCCTTGATCATGTCCCCCTCTATGAGTCTTACTGGTACTTGCATTTGGACTTCTTCCTTGATGGTATACAACACCCGTATACTGATAATTAAGGCTTTTATCTAATGTAAGCTCTGATGCACACACGAAGACCTGCCTCTATGGTACCACGACATTCACTCCTTGAATCCATAGCCCTTCTTCTTGTTGTGTCGTACACTAAAGTGGAGCTCCCAGTAGCTCATGATTATACCTCCGCATGATCATATCCCCCATGGGATATGTCCATATGTATTGCATTGCCACGAACTATTCCACCACGATCAGTTGCACCATGTCGCCTTCTGGTGACATCTCCATTGCATACAAATTCTTATGTAATGAACTCGGACTATGACCATGTGTGGCTTCTGCTAACACATCGTAGGGCCTCCGCCATCTCTAATTTTTTTTTTCGCTCCCTTGGTAATTCACCTTCATCCACCTACTCTTGGGTCACACCCGAACGAAGTATAGCTCTAGAACAATTCATCGTCTAGTAGCTCCTAAAGTCCCCTAACTTCACTAGAATTGATGCATCATTGTCTATATCTTGGGCCTCTATCCCCTACTAGCACAATCTCCGCTATGCACAACTTGTTTTTGACAACTTGAATGGCAACACTATAGCATATTCTTCAAGAGTACCGGCCTCTGCATCCTCTTTCCCCATGCTAAGGTCTCATGATCTCAACTTCGCCTTCACAAGTTGAATCACCTTAGTTACTCTGTCAAATGCATCTCTGAGGTAAGGTGTATGTGCCTCGAAGCTCCCTTCGTCTTTGGCACTATGCAAGAGAAGTCCGCCCCATCAGAATGAAGAACACATAAAACGACATGATCCTACTCTTGCCTCTATAAGAGTTCATCCCCTTGACCTCTGTCTGAGGAAAGCTCTATGCATACGCTCCATGTTCCAACTTCTATGTCGACTCCCTTCATGTGGCTTGGATACTTTACCAAGTTCCACGCAAGTCGCTCTGCTCCTCAATTTGCATTAAGTTGATAGTGGCTCTCGCGTCCACCATTCCATGGGTCAGCCCTCCGTTGAGTTCAATTTCCATATCGACTCTAAGTGTGCCTTTATATAATATTACCTTGGATTGCTCCCCCAATGTATTACCTCATTCAAGATCATGCGACAACTCCTCGTCACTTGCTCGGTCCATTGAGCTTGTGGAGATATTGCCTTGAGGAACTCTTCATCAATATGTGTGGTCCATTGTACATGATTCTTCCTCTGGAGAACTAGGACTTATCCCTCTTGGATATCTATCTTGTTGGAGCAACTTTCCTTTTTGCATCCTGCTCATTAGAAGTTTCGGAGACCACCATCCCCTTTGAATTACTCCGTCTTATTGAATAACTTGTGCCTTGTTTTGCCCCCGTAAATGCACTTGCTAGATTGTGACTCTTCGCCAATACAGTCCCCACTGCACCCTTCAAGGTCTAGCAACGTGCTGAACGTTTTGCATACTTCAGCCACCTACGGACGTATCCTTTCCATGCCAAAGAGAAAGTTCTAATGTTCGATGGCATTAAGTTTCAATCGCACCTTGAGATGGCTACAATCATTTTATCATCCATGTACAAGCCCTTGCATGAGTACCAAATCCTTCGAGTTAGCAATTTACCTCACCTCTGTGAGCTTTGCATAACTCTTTTGGTCGTTACGTAACACCTCCCACTTTACACGGTCTCATCTTTCACCAAGCACCCTGCTTGCCTTGAGCACCATCAAGTTTGGTTGCCAACGTCGAGCCGTAGCTCGAACTCAGCTATCCTAATCTTTATGCGCTACACCTCCCACGTAACACCTCGCTTGTTTTTCCTCGTGGTGCCTCTTGCACAAAGGATTGGTCATTCCTCTAAATGCCAAACCTGGATGCTCACTCCTTTGAGTGACTCCTTTCTCTATATCTCAATGTCCATTTCACCTAAACGGTTACACATGCTAGTTGTTCTCCACACAAGCCAGCTAGGTCCCCCACGCTTGTATGGAGAGTGTTTCTACGTATGCTTGTCCTACTCTAATACCACAATGTCATAGGCTTAGCTGATTTTGACTAAGTCGTGCGGCACCCATGCGTATCCATTCGTAAACATCAACCTTCTTTAAGATCTCCTAGGGCCACTTAGGATTTACAAAAGAGAAACCTGGCCAGAAGAGGTAATTCCAATGGGATCCACAAGCAACTGCTCAAGCAAACACTTTATAAAGCTAATTCAAATTACACTCATAGATATTATAAACTCAAAAAGGTTGCATATAAAGGATAATAGTCCATTACAGACCGAAGTTTCCATAAGTACTTACAAGACACACTCGTATTTATAAGCCAAAATCGACCACAAAGCAAACCAAATTAGGATTGCCAAGCCTACTGCAAGCCTGCTATTTGCTGTACAAGGTATATACACAAATTAAAGGATACATACAAACATGAGTATTTCATCGAACACCTTGTTTATATTTTTGTCCATGAGAGGGCGGTACTACCATCGAAAGTGCCATTAAAATAGGGGCAAAGGTGGTACTACCGTCGCTCACCGGTGGCACTACCACTAGGAATCTCGAAAATTATACTTTTTGTATAGTTTCATACTTGACTTGTATCTCTTATTGACCCCTTTCCAGGTCAATGAAATGAGCTCAACCTGAGCTCAAATCTTAACTCAAAGTAAATCTGGTTACCTTTCATTGAGTTAATTTAGATTTTTTTAAATTTAACTCAATTATGACTCAAAATACATAATGCTAACTATGATATACTAAGACACAATTACAATCATTTTTGTTGTCTGACACATCAATTGATTTTCTGAACTCCCGATGAGCCTCTCGTGATCATCTCCCGACGAACTCTCGGTGTGTTCCCAATGAGCTTCCGATCAACTTTGACAAACTCCCGACGAGCTCCTGCTACATCGTCCTAACCCGGCGCAATGCTCAAACTTGACTTCGGCCCAACATTAGATCGTATTACCTTTTCATCATCATAATTAATCTTATATCACTTTATCTAACACATATGTTAGATCATAAAACCTATCAATTGATTTCATCATTAAAATTTGAGATTCAATAGCATTAATCACATATACTAGTATTCTCCAACAATTATTGACTAAATAGCCGATCCATACCACTCACGTGATCTCCACACGGCGATGAGGACACCAAGAGCTTTTTGGTTGTCTTGCACTATAGATGTCCATCTCCTACATTACCATCCGCCATTTGCACTTTGGACCATCTCCTTTGATCAGCAGAGCCTATAGCTGTAGTGTCCAAACGATCGCTCTCTAACTAGTGCCTAACTGCATTGTGCATCACAATGACGAGCCATCCTCCATTGTTGTCTGTACCCGAATGACTACCTAATGACACCTGTAGCCTGCCGCCCCTAATCAGGTACCATCGTGACACCTCAAATGATTGTCACCCTTAAAAGGGCTATGGCACCACCGACGTTGTCCATGGGAGGACGGATGATGAAGGAAGGCCGTTGCCTTCCACAACCCACTACTACATCACTGCTAATAGCAGCAGCAAACCGTGGTAGCGCCACTGCTTATACTGTAGCTGCCCACGACAGGCTAGACAACCACAATAGGTAGCTGCCCTTTACAATGTTATCATTAGCTTGCGACATTCTAAAATAGAATTATGGTTTCGTGGGCGAAGGAAGATAACAAGAGCATAAGCAAATCTCATGCAGAATTAAATCTAATACTTTTACCATCTAAATTTTTTTGATTTTAAAAATATTAATTTTATGCATAAAATAATCAACTATCATGTGGAATCACGTAATGTCAAAATAAATACCAAATAACATAAATCAAAGATCAATTTATGTAACTTTCAATATTTTAATCTGAAAAACATGATTCTGATAGTAATTATAAGCATAGCATAAAATAATTAACTATCATGCAGAATAACGTAATGCTAAAAGAATACCTTTAATTGATCTGACAATGCAATATCATAATTGAATAACTTAATCCATAGATAGTAATACCAATAATTTTTTAAGGAATAACTAGAATAAATCTTCACCCTATATGTATCTATTTATATATATAGATTGTTTAATATCATATTTTGATTATAAAATCAATTGATATGTTTATTATCTAACCCATGTATTAGAGAGAAGTGATACGGGATTAACTACGATTTGAAAAAGGTAAATCAATTAAGAAAGAATCTATCATTGGGCGAGAATCAAGATCGGGTATCGGGTGAGGGTTCGGAGGTTGTCGGGAGCTCACTAGGAGTTCACTAGAAGAACGTCAGGAGTTCACCAGAAGGAGATTGGGAGCTCACTAGGAGTTCGCCAAAAGGATGTCAAGAGTTCGTAAAAAGATCAATTAATGTGTCGGATAATAAGGATTAGTGTACTTGTATTTGTATTTAAAGTGGTGTCGTTAGCATCTTAATTAGAGTTAGTTTTACTAACTCAATAGGGGTCAATCGGGTCCACTTTAGGTTTGATTTGAGCTCATGATAAAATTCATTTCGTTGACCTAGAAGGAGTTCAACAAAAGGTATAACTTAGGTATGAAATAATACTTTTCAGTACTATTTCTAGGATTTGGGTAGTGGTACCACAGGTGGGCGATGGTAGTACCACTGGTGTCGATGGTAGTACCACCCAACTCGGATTTTTCAAAAATATTTAAATTTTAGCTCCAAAATTTGAAGCCAAATTGGGGTCTATAAATACCCCAAGTTTTCTTGTTTAGAAAAAAAAGAAAGTGCAAGAAAAAGAAAAGAAAAGAGAAAGAAAGAAAGGAAAAATTATGGTAAATTTGTGAGAGTTCCCTCCCTATTGTGTAAAGTGAATTGTGGTTAAGGGAAGGGTTGAAATTGAGTTATAAAAGTTGATCTCCTGAGCTTGAGAAAAAGAGAGTGTAAAGGTTGATCTCATGAACCTGAGAAAAGGAGAGTGTAAAGGTTGTTCTCCTGAGTCTTTAAAAAGAAGAAAAGTGTCTAAAGGTAAGTTGATTTTTGCCCTTGAAAGAAAATCGTTAGTAGACACTGATGAGCCTCGATGAAGGAGGATTAGGGAGTGGACGTAGGTCAGTTTGACTGATCCACTATTAAAAACTATGAGCATCTCTATCTTGTCTCACTTTAATTTTACTCTTGAACTTGCTATTAACTAGTTCTAAGAAAAGCTTGAGCTTCTTCTTTCAGTTTCGTCTTTAAAATTGCTCTTTGACTTATTTGCTCTTAACAAGTTCCAACAAAAGCACTTTTGATTTTGGTTTTACTTCAGGCAAAATTTTTCAAACTAAGATTTTATCACTTGCACTAATTCACCCCCCTCTTAGTGCTAACTCGATCATAATAGCTAGTATCAGAGCCACGTTCACTCAATTGGATTAATACCCAAGTGAGTTAAATAGATTTTTTCGGGCATTAACATGGGTTATTCTATCATACGTCTTCCTATATTTAATGAGACAAACTACACCTATTAAAAAACTAGGATGAGAACCTTTTTGATTTCTATGGATTTTGAGTTATGGAATTTAGTTGAAAATGACTTTAAGAAGTCTTCCAATCCTATAAATGACTGAAATAATATGAAAGAAAGATATATTTTTTAAATACCAAAGCTATAAATATTTTATTTTGTGCTTTGGACAAAAACAAATTTAATCGGGTTTCTGCTTGTGATTCTAATTTTGATATATGGCACACATTATAAGTCACACATGAAAACACAAGTAAAGTAAATGAAAACACACATTATGAAAGAAAGATATTTTTTACTTGTGATTCTGCTTTTGATATATGCCACACATTATAAGTCACACATGAAAGTACAAGTAAAGTAAATGAATCAAAAATGAATCTCTTAGTACATAATCATAAAAAGACTTGCAAAGACGAACATGAATACAACATTCTAAAAAAAGGAAGGATTTGACACTAAGAACAAAAGAACACATTCTAAAGAATAGGAAGGATATTGAACTGAAAACAAAAGAAGAACACCTTCTAAAGAATAAGAAGGACATTGAACTAAGAACAAAATAAGACTTCTCGAGTGAAACCTTGAGTGATGAGGATTATGACATTGAACTTATGATAAAAAACTTTAAAAAATTATAAAAAGTAATAAAACAAAACAAAATATTAAGAACAAAAATAAAATCAAAGAAGACACAACCTCTTGCTATAAATGCAAGAAGCTGGGGCACTCTGAAGATCAAGAGGACAACCAAGAAGAATTGGCGAACCACGTACTCATGGCCATCCATGATGAAGTAAGTAACTCACCCGATGCTTCTTTTACATTTGATGAGTTGCTACATATTTTTTATGAATTATTTAATAAATTTAGAAAGATTACTAGAAATTATAAATACTCAAAAAGGATCATGCATTACTTGTTAGTAAACTTGAAACCTTGAATGAAGCATCAGCACTATGCATTTCTTACTCTAAATGTGATTAGATATAATTAAAAAGTAAAATATCATACTACAATAAACCTTAGAAAGTTTTAAAATAGACAACAAATCTCTAAATATGATCATTGCCAATAAGGGTCATGTTCATAGAAAAGAAGGTATTGGCTTTATGGGTAATACTCAACAAAACTACTTATCTTTGTAAAAGGACCCACATTATATTCTTCACTCAAAGACAAATGTAATTTTTGTGGTAGACTTGGACATTTTGCCTATAAATGCTCATTTAGAAGGTACAGTCCACACAAGTTGGTTTGAGTTCCTAAAATAACTATAAATAATCAAATGCCAGCCTAACAAAAATAGGAAAATATTATTTGAATCAAGATAACTGAAACTTGATGATCTTTATTTTGATTATAATAAATCTTTTTAAGATGGTTCATGGTTATATAATTAATCTTGATTATTTTTTAATGATGCATAACTAGAACATACTAGTATCAAAATAAATTAGAAATAAAGATTCTTAATTATTATTAATGAGAAACTATCTATGTTACCTTTACTGAAATTTTTTGAAAAGCGATTTTGATGATGATCATGGATGTGTTTTCATATGATGAGATGATATATTGGAGCCTACGATTTGATATATGGAACAACCTTCGTGACTCAAAAAATTTTCTAAATAAAACCTCTTTTTATATGTCTAAGTTTCTTATTCTATAATTCTTCGTGGTTTTGGCTAAAGGAAATATCTATCTATATAAACTATGATCTTTTGAATATTATTGGCTTTATAAATATTATTTTGGTTTATTCAAATTGAAAATGTTATTGTTTAATGATATGACTAAGTTTTATTTATTGGCTTATAAAATTTAATGATGATTGATTTAAATGTTATGATGGTTTTACATGGGTTGAAATAGGTTAAATGTTGTATGTTGAATATTAGATTATTCTTGAATTGAGGCTTAAAATAAAGTAAAATAAATAACTTTTTTTTAATGATTATGGTAAACCATTGCACTAAGTCTAAAAAGTTAGACTAACTTAAAAGGAAAAAATAGTTGGAATTAAAATAAATCAAAGCTTTTGTTTGAAAATATTTTATTGTAATGATCATGATGATTTCTTTTGAAATAAAACTTAATTTTTGTTTTAAACAATAATACATGGATTTGACATAAAAAATAAATGAATTTTTATATGAAACACATCACATAAATTAAAATACAAAAAATGAAATGCATTCTTCTTAAAAATGTCTCTATCAATCTTTTAGTTAGAGATAAAGTGATGAATCTATGTATACTATTATCTCTTAAACTACAAAAGTGATTTTGATGAATTAAATTTGAATGATTTTTTTTAAACTGAATCATGAACATTCTCTTGATTTCTTGACATAAGTTATCCTTTATGGGAATTAATTTTAACCTCTATGATTTCCTTTTTGCTAAAAAAGAAATTTATGTTTTTGACAATTATAATTTGAGATTTTTAATCAAGATTGTTCTTTCATTTTATTAAGAAGAATTATCTAAATTAATTATATATCTTAAGATTTATTTTGTATAAATCAAGATTATTTACTAAAAAGGAGAGATTTATTAAAATAAATCTTATCTTTTAGTACTTATGAATTGATCTTTCATATTATACCTTTGATGACTTAATTTTCATTATATAATCCCTTTGTACTTATGGTTGTAATTAGAATATTGATTTAAAAGAAAAGATTTTGTATCCTTCTTTTTGACAATAGATAATAACAAGAGGAGATAAAATTGCTATCTTGCAACAAAGACATTAAATGTGGAATAATTTGAAGAAAATTAGATATGAAAAATCTTTCAAATGCGTAAGTTACTCTTATACTTTTTGGATTTCTCGTTTCGAGCCTCTTCTTGAAATCTACATAAAATGATTTTAATCTTCTAAATGCATGAGTAGCTTTTGTACTTTTCTTAGATTTCTCGACCTTTGAAAATTGAGCTCTCTTTCGAAATGATTTCACATCATTTTTTCCTCTTAAAATTTACAAAAGAAAAAAAATGTGATTCAAGAACTTTTTGTATTGCTTGATATGTGATTCATGAGCTCTCTTTCAAATCCTCCCTCTTAAGAAAAAAAATTTTGATTCTTGGATTCATGAACCTTTGATGCAATGGTTTTAAATGTATCATCTCCTCTTGATTGATTCTTGGACTCTTTGATATATCTGACACCCCCTCTACCTTCTTCTTCTTTTATTTTATTTACAAAGGAGGAGAAAAAAAATTTGATATGGCATTTGTGATGAATAAAATCCTCTCTTTATTCTTCTTCTTATTTTACAAAGGGGGAGAAATAAAATAAATTCTTCTCTTTATGTGATGAAATATGTGTTGAATATTTAGCGTTCAAATATGTGGTGAATATATTTCCTTTCTGTTGATAACAAAGAGGGAGATATGATTGATGATATAAGCAAATTGTTATTTTGAAATCTTTAAAATATTTAAAATATATTATTGTTTGAAATTATAATCTTTGAAATGTTTGAAACGTATTCTTGTTTGAAATTATGATCTTTGAAATGTTCAAAATATATTCTTATTTGAAATTATAATCTTTGAAATGTTAGAAACATATTCCTATTTGAAATTTTTATCATGTGATGAATATTTATTTTTAACATTTTTTTAGAAATGATATGTTGAACATTTCTCTTTTTATTGATGAAAAAAGAGGATAAATGATATATTGATGACAAATCATATATTTGAATATTTGTGATAAATGTTCAAATATGATAAATATTCAAATATAATGAATATTTGTGATAACTATTCAAATATGAGTTAAATATTTTTACTTTTTATTGATGACAAAGGGGAAGAAATGGTATATTGATTACACTTATTTTAAAATGTTTATCGTGTGAAACGTTTATTGTTTGAAATTTTTATCATGTGATACCAAAAAGAAAAATTATTTGTTATTAAAAATTTTATCATGTATGGTATAACAGTTAAATAAATAAAAATTTTAATATTTTAGTTTTATACATGCAATGCTCAAAGCAATATTGACTTGTTGTTGGTATCATGCATGAAGTAAAGCTAAAATGTTTTAAAATTGTGCATATTATGATTTGAAACTATGATGATAAACAATGTATAAATTGACATGTTGAAAATGAACAAATTGCTACCTTGAATTCAAAGGTAATTATTTCTTTTGAATTTAAGATTATTCAATTTCATATATGGCATATGGATAGGGGGAGTTAAGGTTAACTCCATCATCAATTGGTTGTCATCATCAAAAAGGGAAAGATTATTGAATCTCAGATTTTGATGATGAAACCAATTGGTGTTTATAATCTAACCCATGTGTTGTAGAGAAGTGATGTAAGATTACCTACGATTGGAAAACGGCAAAGCAATTAAGGAAAAATATGTCGTTGAACTGGAGTTAAGATCGGACATCGGATCGGGGTTCGAACGATGCCATGGGAGCTAATCGGGGGTTTGCCAACAGGTTGTTGGGAGTTTGTCGGAAGTTCACCGAAAGAATGTCGGGAGTTCCCTGAAAAATTGATTGACATGTCGGATAATGAGGACTAGTGTATTTGTGTTTGTCTTTAAAATATCGTAGTTAGTATTTTGATTATAGTTAGTTTTACTAACTCGATTCATGGTCAACTGGGTCCACTTTGGGTTTTATTTGAGGTTATGATAGAGCTTATTTCGTTGACTTGGAAGGAGATTAATAAAAGGTACAACTCTGGTATGAAATAATATTTTTTAGTACTATTTCCAGGATTTGTGCGGTGGTACTACCAGTGGGCGATGGTAGTACTGCCCAAGCTATGGTCGTACCATCGTCGCCCATAAATCTGAGGCACTTTTGGTGGTAATATCGTTTGTGCCGGTGGTAGTACAACTCACCTAGATTTTTTGAGAAGGTTTGAATTTTGGCTCCAAATTTTGAAGCCAAATTGGGGTCTATAAATACTCCAAGTTTTCTTGTTTGAGAAAAAAAAGACTACAAGAAAAAAGAAATCAAAGAGAAAGAAATAAAGAGAAAATTATGGTGAATTTATGAGAGTTTTCTCCCTATTGTGTAAGAGTGAATTGTGGTTAAGGGAAGGACTGAAATTGAGTTGTAAAGGATAATCTTTTGAGCCTGAAAAAAGGAGAGTGTAAAAGTTATTCTCCTAAGTTTATGAAAAGGAGAGAAGGTCTGTAAGGGGTAGTTGATCTTCACCCTTGAAAGAAGATCATTAGTGGATATCGGTGGACCTTGACAAAGGAGAACTAGGAAGTGGACGTAGGTCAATTTGACAGAACCACTATAAAAACACTATGAGCATCTTTAACTTGTTTCATTTTAATTTTGCGCTTGATCTTAGTTGCTATTAACTAGTTCTAAGAAAAGCTTGAGCTTCTCTTTTCGGTTTTATCTTTAAAATTGATCTCTAACTTATTTGCTCTTAACGAGCTCCAACGAATGCTTTCGATTTCAATTCTACTTTAAGTGAAATTTTTTGAGCCGAGTTTCTATCACTTGCACTAATGCATCCCTCCTCCTTCTTAATGCCAAGTCCAACCTAACATAAACAAGAATAAAGGATCTAGAAAAGATAATTAAGAGAGTTCCTCCTATCAAGATCATGTCCTAGGGAACTTACTTTTGATTGATTGATAATCTTAATTAGAATTATATTAATTCTTAACTAGAATTAAATAGGATCACCTAATCTAACATATGACTCAATCTACATCAGTTTGTTTAATATTTTTGTTATTAGCTATGACATATAAAAATTTAATAAAATGTATCAATATAAGTATCATAAAGGTGAAAAATAGGTCATTAAAGTTTCTATAACAAGAGCCTCATATAAGGTGGAATGGATTAGTGATTCTTCGTTAAAGAAATAATGCAATTCTTTAAAAAAATAATGAAATTGGACCAGAAATGAGAGAAATATCACACCATCAAATCTAAGTCATTCCTAAACAATATGTACGAGATACATTAGGATATTAACTTTTATAGCATTAGCTTTTTACAATTTGATTTACTTTTGGGAAAGAAAAAATTACATTATTCTGAGGGCTAAGTACATATTGCCCTCTATCGATAGTTATTTTTAGTGTCTTTATTCATATACTTTAAAAAGTTATACAAAAGTAAAATAATTAGGTATATTTATCCTAATGGCATCAATTTTATCGATGAAAACATAAAAATCGAGGGTAAACAAATATTTTTAACGTTTGGTAGTGGATGACATCGATGGCAGATAGTGACACTGTTGGCGTTGGTAGTGGTTGTTAGAGAATCTTATATTAGCATGTCATGCACACGAAAAACAAAAATAAAATCAGAATTTTCAAAGTCATGTACTTGGTCATTATGCGATGATTGGTCTACGAGAATACCGTAAAACCAAAAACCGCACATATTATGTGAGTTGTGTTACTTAGGGAGATCATATATCCCTGAAAATTCTAGATCTGATTGAGAGGATTAAGAAGAACTTGTATTTTACTCACTAGCGGTGATCCACATGGTAGATACGGTGATGATTTTCCTCAAATTGTTATGGAATCTCCATCTCCATGCGTAGTACATAAGAGTTGTCAGCCAAGGAGGAGAAGAGGTTGAAGATAATAGGAGGGGCGGCCACTAGAAGATCTAGCCTATGAACTCTAAGGTTCCTCCTATTTATTGAGGTGTATATAGCTTAACCTAATAGATCGTACATATTTGGTATTGAATCTCTATCCAATTATCTAAGTCTCTTAGATTAGTGGATATCTATCTAATAATCTCTTATCGTCTCTTATTAAATCTCATCCATATGATCTAATAATATTGGGGCTTATTAGATATCTAATGAAAAAGGGGTTTTACGGATACCTCATATTCACACCTATACTCGTCACAACATCTACCATATGTGTGTGACTCTCTAGGTCTGATACTAAGCTAGAGAGTCACATACATATGGTTCGTAGTCGATGAGTCGCTCCTTTCAAAATTCCTTCTAACTCAAAACTTTTTTAATATAGTTAATTATTATCTTCATAATAATTACTCGACTCATCAACTACGAACGTACTAGGCCACTACGCCATAATTCTCAAATGGTATAAGGGATCTAATCTACTAGACTAGTTTGTCCATAGTTATTATATATTTATAGTCTCTTATCCATCTAATATCTTATAGATTATATATTGGGCATGGTAATGTCTAGCCCATATGAAATCCTATCAGAGGCTCACTCTATTCAGATTTTTTAAAAGAACTCTTTTCTTAATCCGAATAACACTGACCAGGGATTTACCTAAGTGAGAAAATATGAGATATTCCTCTTATGATACCAAGAGTGGATGATCTTCTATTGACACTTAATTGCCTTTGTAATATTGGCTGTCATTCTCAATAACCAACTGTGCTAGATCTAAAACTTCAAAACCCATAAGTCCAATATCAAAGAATGGAGTACTCATACAAAAAATTCTTGATGTCTCAAGTCTAATGATTAAACACACAACTGAGACTATGGAATCACTGTCTTATGTCAGGTATCATTAACCATCTAACATTTGGTAAGCAGATCAATTAGTGAATTCATTTTCCAATGATCACCAACATTGTACCTCTAGTGCCCCCACACGAGCAGCTATGAGACTAACCGCTTCCATTATATAAATGAGTATACATTACACTAGTCTATCTAGTTATCTTAATATCCCCACCTCCATTATATAAATGAGTATACATTACACTAGTCTATCTAGTTATCTTAATGTCCCTCTTGAGTAACCTATGATCAGGATGATTTAGGATCTATGTTTAAAGGTGAATCAATCTTATTATTGTGATCTCATCATGATCATATTCTCATTGCACAGATCCAATAATATCATAAAATATATCTAAATAATATATAATATGAGAAAATACTAGTAATAATAAGTAAAAAGTTTATCGCAGCGTGTCACAGGAGCTAGGAACATAATGATACTATGAGATGGGGTGAATTAGTGCTATTACAAAAAGATCATATTTGGAAAAAGTTTGAACAAAAATATGAATCAAAGATGTGTTTAACTTGAAAGTGTTAATAGAAGTAGTGAGTAAAGTAAATCAGTTAGCAATAACAATGAAAGCAAGAAAGAAAATGTAAACCAATTTATAATGGTTCGATCATCCCGACCTATGTCCACTCCCGATTCCTCTTATCTTGAGGCCACTGACTTTCGTTACCGATCTTCTTTCCAAAGGGCAAAGATCAACCACCCTTATTATAACCCTTCTCCTTTTATTGGACTCAGGAAAGAACTTTTACATACTCTTTCATACAAGACCTTACATCTCCTTAGAATAACCGCTAAACTCAAATAGGAAGAGACTCAAATACTTTTAAGAGTTTACAGCACTTTAATCTCAAGAATTCTTTCTCTTTTCACTCTCTTTTTCATACTTATTTGTTCTTCATCAAGTAAAAATGAGTGGGGTTTTTATAGATCCCAATGACTTCAAAATTTGAGCCAAAATTTTAAATTCTTGAATTTTCGAGATATTGGTGGTATCATTGCTAGCATCGGGTAGTACTACCATTGAACATAGCCCGAGAATTTGGGCTTTGGTAGTGCTACCATCAATCTAAATAGTATCATCGTCATTGGGTGGTACCACCACTAGTAGGTGGCAGTACCACTGCCGAAATGACTGGAAAAGCACCAGTGGTGCTTTCCGACAGTTTGGGTGATACCACCTCCTGGACCTAGTGGTACCACCACCTAGGTCAACTCTAGGTCACCCAAGTGGCCTTTCATTAGGCCTAACGTAGCTCTAGTTCAGGCCCAATGGGCTCCAAATTAAATTGGCATGGTTTCGACCTAATATTAGCTTAATTTGACTCTAAATGATTATGACTAAGATCTAACTACTTTAATTATAATCATGAAGCATGTTATCCAGCATTCTAACATATCATCTGATCATTCAACAATTCGTTCGAATCTCTAGCACATCTTTAGACCTGATGCCCAAACTCATAGCACAAAATCCATATGCATATTGACCAAAGCTCTAGCCCAACATCCAATCTTTGACATGATGCTTTTCAGCAAACATCTACCTCAATAAATTATCATCCTTCGTTCAAGTCCATTATCGAAGCTATTCTTGCATTTCTTATTTTAAAAGCATATTAGTTCATAAATTTAGTAATTGATTTTATCATCAAAATTTAAAATTTAATAATCTCTCCTTTTTTTCATATTGATGATGGAGTTTTAACTAAACTCACCCTATCTATATGCCATAATGAACCTGAATTTTTAAAGAACATGGTAACATTTCAACTCTTTGAATTCAAGTCAAAACAACTTTAATCATAAATCATAGCAACTTTCAATAGTGATTATTGCAAGAATCATATAAATAATTTTACAACATATCCATATATCTTAAACAAATATTATAAGTTAATGTCATCAAATAACATGCATATGGGTGCTGCATCATCAAAAAATTACCATTACTTTTCACCCTTTGTCATCAACAAAAAAAAAAAAAGAAATGAGTAAGCCACTACTTTTCTCTCCCCCTTTGTCATTATCAAAAGGAAGAGAATGATATTATTTTATCATGATGCTACTTTTCTTTATTTATATCATTATACCAATGATGGATATTAAAATGAGAAGAATCATGTATTTGAAATCAAGATAATGATTGAATGAGGAAAAAATGAGAAGAATCATAAGTTATATATTTGAAAGATTTAATATACCTAATTATCTTCTAATAAAATTGAAATGTCCCTTAGTTAGTGGTTTAGTAAAAATATCTGGCAATTGATATTTTGTGTCAATGAAATTTAAAGATATATCATGATTACTAACATAATTCCTAATAAAATGATGTCTAATATTAATGTGTTTAGTCTTAGAGTATTGAATATGATTCTTTGTTAAACAAATTACACTTGTATTATCATATTTTATAGGAATATTTTTCAGGTTAGGTCTATAATCTTTCAAAGTACTCTTCATCTAAATTACTTGTGCACAACAAGTACCTACCGTTGAACAAGTACCTACCGCTACATATTCAGCCTCAACTGTGGATAATATAATAGAGTTTTACTTCTTGGAAGCTCAAGAAATAAGTGCATGACCTAGGATTTGACATGTTCCAAAGGTACTTTTTCTATTTATTTTATATCCTGCAAAATCAGTATCAGCATATACAATCAAATCAAAATTTTTAAATTTTGGATATTATTCTCCTAGTTTTAGAGTTCCTTTTAATTATCTTAAACTTCTTTTAACTTCTTTATAATCAGATTATTTGAGATTTGACTGAAACCTTATACAAAGTTTAACACTAAGCATTATATTAGGTTTAGGTGCAGTAAGATATTATAAGCTCCCTATCATACCTCAACCAATCTTTTGATCAAAGCATTCTTCTTTATTTTTTATATCTAATTTTGTAAAAATACTCATTTGTGTATTAATGGCCTTTACACTATCTATGTGAAATTTTTTTAATATATTCAAATTATATTTAGTTTGACTAATAAAAGTTTCATCATTTAATTGATTAATTTGTAATCCTAAGAAAATATTAATTCACCCATCAAACTTATTTTAAATTCTTGGCTCATATTTTTAGCAAATAATTCATATAAAGACTCATTAATAGAACCAAAAATAATATCATAAATATAAATTTGAATAATAATAAAATTATTTTTAAAATATTTAATAAATAATATAATATCAATCTAATCTTTCAAAAATTATTTTGAATAAGAAAAGAGTTAAATCTCTCAAACCAAGCACTAGGGGCTTTCTTCAACCTATAGAGAGCCTTAGATAATTTACAAAAAATGATTTGAAAAAATATCATTTTTAAATCCGGGTGGTTGCTCAACATAAACTTCTTTAGAAATAAAACTACTAAGAAATACACTTTAGACATCCATTTGAAATAATTTAAAAATTTTAAAATAAACATAGATAAGGAGTATCTTTATGGCTTCAAGTCTTACCACAATAGCGACAATCTATATATTTTTCTTAGTTGAAACCGTTAGCCACTAATCTAGTCTTGTTTTGAACCATCATACCTTGTTTATCATGTTTATTCCTAAATACCCATTTAGTGCTAATCACAATATGATCACTATGTATAGGAATAAGTATTCAAATTTTATTTCTTTCAAATTGATTTAATTCTTTATGCATTGCCAAGACCCATCAATCATCTTTAAAAGCATCGTCAATGTATTTAGGTTTGATTTGAGATAAAAATATAGCATTTGTATAAATATTTTTAAGTGAAAAATGAGTTTGAATACCTTTTGATGTATCTCCAATGATAAGCTCCTTAGGATGAGCTACATGCTTCCATTCCTTAGGTAAGGTATCTTTAGAAGTAGATGTATCCAAGTTACTTTAGAGAGAAGAATTTTTATTTAAATTCAAAATATCAAACTCAAAATCATTATCAAAATTATTTTTCTTAATTTTGAGAAATTATTAAAAATAACATGGATATATTCTTCAATAACTAAAGTTCTTTTATTAAAAACTCAAAAAGCTTTAGAAATAGAGGAATATAAAAAAATACCTTCATCAAATTTTGCATCAAATTTTCCTAAGGCATCATTTTTACTTAAAATAAAACATTTACAATCAAAAACTTTAAAATACAAAATGTTGGGTCTTTTATTGTTCCATAATTCATTAGGAGTTTTGATTAGTAGAGATCTTATGAGAACTTTGTTCATGACATAGCATGTCGTGTTAACAACTTCGGCCTAAAAGTATTTAGGTAGACTATGTTCATTAAACAGAGTTATTATCATCTCTTGTCAACTCATATTTTTTCTCTCAATAACTCCATTTTGTTGTGGATTTCTTAGAGTAGAGAAATTGTGGTAATACCCATTAGAATCACAGAATTCTTAAAAATTATTATTTTTAAATTCACCACAATGATTACTATGAATATAAGAAATCACAAAACCTTTTATATTTTGAGCTTGTTTACAAACCTTTGTAAACCATTTAATATAATCATTTTTATGTGCCAAGAAATATGTGCAAGTAAATATACTATAATTATCAAAAACCATAGAAGTATATTTAGGACCTCCTAGATTTATGATATCAATTGGTCCAAATAAATCTATATGAATCAATTATAATAGTTTTGAGGTGCTCATTTGATTTTTTAGGTTCAAAGCTACCCTTTATTTAGTTTCCTAGTTGACATGTATTACAAATCTTATCTTTGACAAATTTAATTCTAGGCATTCCTCTTATAAGTTCTTTAGTTCCTATATATAAGATTAATTTCATACTTGCATTACCTAATCTTCTATGCCAAAGCCATGCATCATCGTATAAAATCAAAAATAAGTTTCATCTTGAAAATAATCAAGATCAGTAGTATAAATGTTATTGTTCCTTCAGACAATCATAGATTTATTTTTATGTGGTATGTCTCTAATGCAAGCATTAGATTCAAATTTGATATTATATCCCTTATCACATAATTGACTAATACTTAGTAAGTTATGTTTTAAACCATCTACTAACAAAACATCTTCAATTAATATATTTAATTTATTATCAATATTTTTAATACCGATAATCTTTTCTTTATTAATGTATCTGAGGGTGATATATCTTCTGTCTAAGCTAATGAGCTTTAAAAATTATGTTTGATCTTTGATGCCTTGAGTATCTACTATCAAAATACCATCTTTAGCTTCTAGTTCTTATTTGGAGATATATATACAAAAAAGAGGGATCTACTTTAGGTACCCATTTAACTTTTGGTACTCCATAATTAGATCTACCTCTTTTGATTTTTGGCATCAAGTCATTGATTGTTCCTTTAGGAACCTAAACTAATTTATGAGTGATATTTTATTTTTTAAAATTGTAAGTATAAGCATAATGGCCAAATCTTTGAAAAAAAATATATTTATTTGAGTGTTATTATTTCCTTTCTATAGACGCATAATGTTTAATGATTTATTTCTAATTTTTAAGTTTTTTGAAGTTTGTTGTAATAATATATTTTCTTTTTTAAGTGAATCTAACTCTTCACATTTAGTGCAATATGTTAACATACAATTATCATGCTTATTTTTCAATTTATCAAATTCATTAGAGAGATACATGATCTTTTTTTAGTAATTTATATTTCTTATTAACTTTTTTAAGCTCATCAAATAAATCATGAAATGCATTAAGTAAATCATCATAAGAAAAAGATGTTTCGGGTGAGTCACATACATCATCGTTAAAAGCCATCAATATGTAGTTTGCCACTTTATCTTTATTGATTTATTCTTCGTTTTTTGATGCACTTGATTCATCCCAAGTTGCGTTGAATGTTTTCTTCTTCTTTTAGGTTGTCAACTTCTTCTTCAGTTGTAGATACTCATTTTTGAAATATAATGACTTCTTGTATTTATAATATATTATTATATCCTGTTTAGCTTTATTTTTATTTTTATGAGTTTTATTCCTTTTCATGAATTTTTTAAGTCTTATCATAAGAAGTGCAATGTCATTATCATCATCACTTGAACTTTCGCTCGAGGAATCTTCTTTGATTCTTAGTGCAATATCCTTCTTATTCTTTGAAAGTTTTTTTCTTATTCATCATATGCTTTACAAGTCATTTCATAGGTCATTAATCATCATTTGAGTTTTTCAAGAGTAAAAATGTTCAAGTCCGTTACTTCTTAGATAGTTGTTATTTTTGGATCTCAACATTTTAGAAAAGATCTTAAAATTTTATTTACTAATTCAAGGTTAGTATAACATTTACTAGGCACTTTTAAATCATTGACAACATTCATAAAACGAGTATATATATCACCAACGGTTTCATTTGGCTTCATTTTAAACAGTTCATAACTATATATCAAGAGATTAATTTTTTATTCTTTTATTCTACTAGTTCCTTCATGAGTAACTTCTGGTATGTGCCAAATATCATGTGTAATGTTACAAGTAGAAATATAATTAAACTCATTTTTATCCAAAGCACAAAATAAAGCGTTTATAGTTTTAGCGTTCAAGGAAAATATTTTCTTTTCAAAATCATTTCATCATTCATTGGATTCGAAGATTTTTGAAAATCACTTTCAATGACATTCTACAAATCAAAATACATAGAAATCAAGAAAATTCTTATTCATATTTTTTAGTTGGGTGTTAATCCAACTGAAAGAACTTGGCTCCAATACCAAGTGCTAGGATCACAATGGCACTAAAGGGGGGGGGGGGGGGTGTGAATTACTACTATAGTAAAAAGATTTGATTCGAAAAAGTTCGAATGTAAATATGAATTAGAAATGCATTTAACTTAAAAGTGTGAATAGAAGTAGTGAGTAAAGTAAATCAGTTAGCAATAACAAGGAAAAGCAAGAAAGCAAATGCAAACTGATTTATATTGGTCTAATTGTCTCGACCTATGTCTACTCTCGATTTCTCTTCTTTCGAGGCCACCGACTTTCATTACTGATCTTCATTCCAACAAGCGAAGATCAACTACCATTGTTACAACCGTTCTTCTTTTAGCAGGCTCAAGAGAGAACCTTTACAAACTCTTTAACACAAGATCTCACACCTCCTTAGAATAACCACTAAACTCAAAGATGAAGAGACTCGTACACTTTTAAGAGTTTATAATACTTTACCTTAAGAATTATTTCTTTTTTCACCCTTTTTTTTACACTTATTCATGCTTTACCAAGCAAAATGAGTGGGATATATATAGAGCCCCAATGGCTTTAAAATTGGAGTTAAAATTTTAAATCTTTGATTTTTCGAGATACTAACGGTACCACCTTCAGCACCAGGCAGTACTATCGTTGAACAGAACCCGAGAATCTGGGCTCTGGCAGTACCACCACCAGTCTAGGTAGTACCAATGCCGTTAGGTGGACCACTGTCGGTAGGTGGCAGTACCATTACCGGAATGCTCGGAAAAGCACAAATAGTACTTTCCGATAGCTTGGGCGGTACCATCACTTAGACATGGTGGTACCACCACCCGGGTCAACTTCAAGTCACCCAATTGGCCTTTTATTAGGCCCAATTCAGCCATGGTTCAGGCCTGATGGACTTCAAATGAAGTTGGCATTATTTCAGTCGAATACCATCTTAATTTGAATCGAAACGGCCACGAGCAAGGCCTAACCACTTTAATTACAATCAAAAAGCATGTTGTCTAGCATTTTGATATATCATCTAATTATCCGACACTACCTCCGAAACTCTTTGCATGATGTCCATCAGCAAGTCGACCAATCCTCTAGCTCGACATCCAATCTTTGATATGACACTTTTTGGCCCAATGTCTATTTTGATAAATCATCATTTGATGGTTTAAATCCATGATCGAAGCTATTCCTGCATTGCTTATCTTGAAAGCATATTAGTTCATAAATTTATTAATTGATTTGATCATCAAAATCTGAGATTCAATAATAGGTGTCAACACTCATATTATTGGTTTGTAGGGCACTTATAACTAGTAATCTCCCACTTGACCTAAAGCTCATTACCTATGTGTCTAATCCCCATTAGACCCTTGCGATGGTTAAATATAATATGATATAATGGTTTCATTAATGGATTTGTAATCTTATCTTTGGATAAAACACTTTCCACTATTGCATCTCCTTGGGTTACGATCTCTCCGATAAGGTGGAACCTCCTTAGAATGTTTTTGATGAGACCTATGATCCCTTGCATGAGCAATCGCTCTATTATTATCATAATATATAAGAATTGATTCTACACTACTCAATATGACTCCTAGATCTATAATGATCTTCTTCATATAGACTCCCTTTTTTGCTGTATTTACCACAATATTATGTTGGGAAACCTTAGCGGGTGCATCACATGCGCAGCGGAAATCAAAACAAAAATCGATTTCCCAGGCAAATTAAATCATCGTGCAAAAGATTGGGGTCATGAGAAAAATATAAAAATTGATAAAACTGCGATGTGTGAGACATTGATTTTACCTAGGGAGATCGTATATCCCTATATTCCAGATCTGGATGGAGAAGATGAAGGAGGTAAAGCGTCCTCCTCTCTAGTGGTATCCACACGATGGATCTTTACAGCGAAACTCCTCCAATCTAATCTTGCAACTCTTGCTCAGAGGGAGGGAGGAGAATAGGAGGTGGTGGCTAAAGCTGCAGTCTATCAACCATGAGTCTCCCCTCCTATTTATAGAGAGCCACCAAAACCCTATGGCTCCTTCCTTAGTGGGTATTAGATCTCCATCCAATAACCCACTAACATTGCATTATTGGATCTCTATCCAATAATCTCCTTAGGCCTATAATTGGGCCTTAATCAAGGAGCCCATTAACATAGGGTCTCATCTAAGGAGAATAGGGGCTAATTGGATCTTCATCCAATCCTCTATTCGCTGAATCATCCACCAGATGTGTGTGACCCTCTAGGCCCAATACCGAGCTGGCCGTGAGTCACTCCCATCAAAACTCCTTTTGATATAGTGAATTATTATCCCCATAATAATTCACTCGACTCATCGACTATAGACGTACTAGGCCACTATGCCATAGTCACCAAACAATACAGGGGGATCAAAGCCATCAGACCTGTCTATCCACAATTATCATGTATCTATAGTCCCTAACCCAAATAATATCCTAGAGACCATATATTGGACATAGTACTGTCAGGTCACATATGAAATCAGTTTATCTTGCTCTATTCGGATTCTACCGAAGAACTCCTTCTCTCTCAATCCGAATGACTTTGGCTAGGGATTTATCTGAGCAAACACATATGTGATATTCCTATCATGATACTGAGAGTGGATGATCCTTTACTGATACTCAATTACCTTCGTAAGATTGGCTACCAATCTCGATAACCAATCATACCAGATCTGGAACTCTCCAAACCTATAAGTCTGGCATCAAAGAAATGAGTACTTATACAAGACATCATTGGTGTCTCAAGTCTAAAGACCAGATACACAACTAAGACTATGAAATCACTATCTGACATTAGGTATAATTAACCATACAGCATTCCAAAAGCAGATCAATCAGTGAACTCATTCTCTAATGAGCACATGTACTATATCCTTAGTGTCTCCGCACAAGTGGCTATGAGACCACCCGCCTTCATCATATGGACGGGTATATAGTACATCGATCTATCCAATTATTTTAATGTCCCTCTTGAGTAACCTATGATCGAGATTATTTAGGATCTGTGTTTAAAGATGAATCGATCTTATTATCGAGATCTCATCACGATCTGATTCCCATTGCACAAAACCAAGGACATCACAATATATATGTAATAAATAATATAATATAAGAATACTCTATATTAATCATAAGCAAAAAGATCACATAACATGTCATATGTGCCATCACACACGTGATTGGCTTGCAGGGCACCTATTACCAGCAATCTACCACTTGACCAAAAGCCAATCACCTATGTGTCTGATCCCCATCAAACCCTTGTAATGCTCAAATATAATCTGAGCTAGTGGATCTGCAATGTTATCTTTGGATGAAACTATTTCTATTGTTATATCTTTTTGGGTCATGATGGCTCTAATCATATGGAACCTCCTCAGAACAATTCTGTTGAGACCTGAGTTCCTTTCTTAGAATTATTGCCCTATCGTTGTCACAATATATGGGAGTCAGCTCCACGCTGCTTAGTATGACTCCCAAATCCTTGATTAACTTCTTCATCCACACCCTTTCGTCTTGTTGCTTCTACTACAATAATGTATTCCGCCTCTGTGGTCGAGTCAGCAGTAGTATCTTGCTTGAAACTCTTCCAGCTTACTAGTCCTCCATTCAAGGTGAAAACATATCCTAAATTTGACTTGCTATCATCAAAGTTGGACTGAAAACTCGAGTCTGTATAGCCCTCAACCTAGAGGCTATCTCCTCCATATACCAGTAAAAGATCCTTAGTCATTCTCAAGTACTTAAGGATACACTTTACCGCCTTCTAGTGTTCTAAACTTGGATCTGTCTGATAACTGCTCGTGACACTCAGAGCATGTGCTATATCAGGCCTAGTATATAGCATCGCATACATGATAGACCCTATCACTAAGGCATAAGGTATCTTATTCATGTATGCCCTTTTTTTAGGAGTCTTTGGGGACATACTCCTAGAAAGTGATATTCCATGTCTCACTAGTATGAGATCTCTTTTGGAATTTTTCATGTCAAACCTTTTGACAATGGAGTCTGTGTACCTAGATTGGGACAAGCCAAATATTTTTTTGGATCTATCTCTATAGATCCGGATCCCCAAAATATAAGATTCTTCCCCTAAGTCTTTCATGGAGAAGTTTCTAGATAGACAAGCCTTTATTGTGGAGAACATTCCTACATCATTCCCAATGATTAGGATATTATCCACATATAGCACTAAGAAGGTGATAACGCTTCTAATTATCTTCCTGTACACACAAGGCTCATCTTCGTTCTTAAGGAAGTCATAAGATCTGATCACCTCATCAAATCTTATGTTCCAACTTCGGAAAGCTTGCTTCAATCCATAAATAGATCTAAGCAACCTACACACTTTATCTAGACTCTCTTTAGATGTGAATCCCTCTGGTTGTATCATATACACCTCTTACTCGAGGTTGCTATTGAGGAATGCCATTTTGATATCCATCTGCCAGATCTCATAATCATAGTATGCTGCAATGGCCAAAATAATTCTAATGGACTTAAGTATAGCTATAGGTGAAAAGGTTTCGTCATAGTCAACTCCTTGTCTTTAATGATATCCTTTAGCTACCAGCCTTGCTTTATAGGTCTCTACCTTTCCATCCACTTTGATCTCTTTCTTGAAGATCCATTTGCAGCCGATGGGTACAATACCCTCAAGTGTATCCACAAGGTTCTAAACCTTGTTAGAGTACATGGAATCTATCTCAGAATTCATGGCTTCTTGCCACTTCCTGGAGTCTATACTCATAATAGCCTCTTCATAGGTCTGAGGATCAACATCCTGAGAGTCATCTCCACTGATATGTCCGACATATCTTTTAGGAGGGTGAGATACTCTATTAGACCAACGTAAAGTTGGAACTTGTGTATTAGGTACCTGAACAGACTTAGGCTCTAGAATGGTGCTTGAGCTAGGTTCTCCAACCTTGCTCAATTCTATCTCACTCCCACTGTTTCCACCAAGAATGTGTTCCTTCTAAAGGAACATATCTCTCTTAGCAATAAAGACCTTTCGGTCCTTGGGATGATAGAAATAATACTCATAAATTTCCTTTGGGTATCCCATGAATATGTATCATTCTGTCCTTGATTCCAAC
Source organism: Ensete glaucum (assembly GCA_021527575.1). NCBI lineage: Eukaryota > Viridiplantae > Streptophyta > Magnoliopsida > Zingiberales > Musaceae > Ensete > Ensete glaucum. Next base: position 41,575,862 of record CM038551.1, on the reverse strand, counting down.
TTATTGGGGTTGTGTCTTCTAGCATGGGGAGGACAACCCCAAATCTTAACAATCTTAAGATCGGGCTTCTTTCTTTTCCATATCTTATATGGTGTAGACACTACCAATTTTGATGTAACTCTGTTCAGAAGGTAAGCTACAGTCTCCAGGGCGTACCCCAGAATGAAACGGGTAGGTCAATGAAGCTCATCATGGACCGCCCTATGTCTAACAGCGTGCGATTCCTCCTTTCTGATACACCATTGAGGTGAGGTGTATAAGGAGGTGTCCACTGGGATAGAATCCCATTGTCCCTTAGGAAATGGGTGAACTCTGTACTTAAGTACTCTCCTCCTCGATCTGATCGAAGAGTCCTAATATTCTTTCCAATTTAGTTCTCTACCTCATTCTTATATTCCCTAAATTTCTCAAAGACCTCAGATTTATACTTCATTAAGTACATGTGTCCATACCTAGAGAAATCATTAGTGAATATAATGAAGTATGAGTAACCACCTATAGCTTGAGTTGACATGGGACCACTTACATCACTATGTATAAGTTTTAATAACCCAGTGGCTCTCTCTCTAGTTCCACTAAAAGGAGAGTTGGACATTTTCATAAAGGCAAGGTTCACAAGTTGAATATGACTCCTAGTCAAATGGATCTAAGTATCCTTCTTTCAGCAACTTTTGAATCCTTCCCTCATGTATATGACCTAGGCTATAATGTCATAGGTATGCATTGTCCACCTCATCTCTTTTCCTCTTAGACATATTTATATTCATGATATATGGAGAAGTGTCTGACACATATAAGCCATTTATAAGGGTCTCTCTAGTGATGATCTCATAATCCATATTATTGAATAACTATTATTCTCAAAAACTAATTTATATCCACTAATTATAAAACAAGAGATAGAAGTAATATTTTTGATAATAGAGGAAACAAAATAGCATGCATCTAATGCAATAATAGCTCTAACAGGCAGATGTAGGTGACCTCTCCAACAGCAACTATAACAACTCTTGCTCCATTACCCATCTTGAGGTTTATCTTGCCTCTAGCCAATCTCCTAGGTCTTGCGAGAACCTACAATGAATTGCAGATATGATAAACACTCCCGGTATCTAATACCCATATATTATCATGAAAATCAGATAAGTGAAGACTGATCATGAATATACTTGAAGCTTTTCCAAGCTTCTGTCTCGCCTTCTCTGCAAGGTAGTCCTTGAAGTTCCTCTTTTAATGTCCGTCTTGGCCACAATGGAAGCATTATCCTTTGTCCTTTCTTGAGTATTTCTTGGCAACCTTTGTCTTACCTGGTCTTTCTTTGCCCTTTCCCTTCTTAAGGGTCTTGCTGGCCTTCCTTTTCTTTTTGGTCTCACCAATGTAGAGAACTGACTTCTCCTTCTTGATGACACTGTCAGCTTCCCTCAATATATTAAGGAGCTCAGGGAGAGTCACCTCAAACTTGCTCATGTTAAAATTCATGATGAAGTGAGAAAAGGAATCAGGTAGGGACTGAAGTATAAGATCAATGCACAAGTTATCCTCTAGGACTATTCCTAGACCTGTGAGTTTCTTGATCCATTCTATCATCTTTAGGACATGGTTCTCCACCGATGTCCCTTTTGTCATCCTAGCTTGGAAGAGTTTTTTAGATATCTCATATCTTTGAGTTCTTTCCTATTTCTCAAATAGCTAGCGGAGATGAAGAAGGATAGAATCTACATCCATGCTCTCATGTGCCTTTGTAACTCAGGAGTCATGGAGGCCAACATGTAATATTTTGCCAACGTGGAATCATCTATATACTTCACATAGCGAGTGATCTCATCCTCACTTGCCCCTTCTTCCGGCATAGGTAGAATTGTATCAATGGCATATGCAATTATCTCCGCCATGAGAATAATTCTCAAATTAGGAGCCAATTTGTATAGTTTGGACTAGTGAGGTGGTTGACATCAAGTATGCCACGTAGGGGGTTTGTGAGCGATATATTTCTGACAAAATAAGATATAGCACAAATAAATAACATACAAATTTTACAGAAAATACTGATTAAGATAGGGACTTCTATCTTAATGTAGTCCCACTATTTTCTTAGCGAATTACGCGACACCCTCGATACGTGAGACGAAATTCTCCAACAGACTCCTAGAGGGGATCAAGATCCAATTGGCATCTTAGTATGACCTCGAGGGACTCGACCAATTACACTAAGCCCAAAAGGTAGGCAACTCTTGTCAATCACAACTCCTTGTGATTCCCGTCACGTTCCTTTGAATCATCATGGTCTCTAGGGACTCGACCAACCATGATATTCAGTTAAGTCATCATCATTATTATAACATGAGTCTGATTTGATGATATACCCTCAAGGGACTCGACCAAGCATTCCATATCCTCAGGTCACCGGTGACATCTCTATATCATAGGCAAACACTTGATCACATAAATAGGTGAGCCTTGAGGGACTCGACCAACTTAACCTATGTCGTGATTCAATTTCTTCCTATAACAATATAAGGCCACGTGGGTCAATCTTATTGTCTCATGCTTACTAACTTAATATTATCATAGGAGATGTTTTTGTTTCGTATCAATCTCCTAATATGTTGTGTCACACACATATATATTTAATATATATCTACATCGCATGTAAATATATATATACATATATCTAGTAGGTGTATAACATATCACATATGTAAGTCATACTAGATGATCATGAGCCATCACCTAATATAATTAAGCCCGAGCTAATGGGACTAATCACTCACAATAGGATCTATGTGTGCATTGGCGCATCTCCATGCCTTGTGATTGTTGATCTCGTCATCATCAGTTTTGTCGGATCATTGCATCACCATGCATCGTAATCTCCTGCCACGACATCATGGGTCCCACTGTAATCAAAGGTATTTTTGAACAATCTAATGTAGGCAGGGGAGCCCCAAATCTTAACAATCATAAGATCATGCTTTTTTCCTTTCTATATCTCATATGGTGTAGATATTACTAACTTACATAGAACTCTATTCAGAAGGTAATCTGCGACATCTAGGATGAAACTCATCATGGACAGCACCATGCCTAACAGCATGTGATTCCTCTATTAGGACCCTAGCTAAGTCAGGTCAATCTTTTCATGATTAATTCAAGTTGAGTCATGTTAGTCTATCAGTCAGAGTCAGTTATAGGTCAGGTGAGCCCAATCGAGTTAGTTATGAGTTAGTTTTTATCTTCAGTTGGGATGAAGTTAGTTATTATTTTTAAGTTAGTTAAGAGTCCAAGTTTAATGGACTCTTTAGTCAAAGTCTAGAGGGACTCTTGGCTGAGCCCTATATATAATGCTGAAAACTCTCTTATAAAAAATTAATGAAAAAATTTTAGTTTTAGTCAAAAGGCAAAACCCTATGAGGCAAATCCCCTCGAAGTGATCCAGGAGGCCTGATCCCCTTGAAGAGATTAATTATCCCCCATTTTCCACCTTATTACTCTATGATAGAAACATAGGGTTCTATCAATTGGTATTAGAGTAGTGTTCCTGCACACTTTATTGCTGCCGTTGATCATCCACACTATCCCGCAGCCCTTGCCATCTTCTCTTACTACTACCACCCCCTTCATCCTTTGTTGTTGCTACCATCTGCAAACCACAGATTACTGCTGCCATCTTCTCTTGTTGCAGTTGCCACCTTCACCCTTTGCTGTTGTTGCCATCTACAAACCACATATTGTTATTACCATCTTGTCTTATTGTAGGTGCCACCGTCTTCCCTCGCTGCCCACTGCCCAACCGAGTTGACAAACCCCATCTCTTCGCTACTGCCTTCTCCAACTGCCCCTTCTTCCTCACCTACCACCGCCCAGCTGCATCTTCTTCTCCTACCACCGCCATCTTCTGCGCCTTCACCAAAGACGCTCCTGCTTCCTTCATTGTTGCTAGCCCCACAGTTGTTGTCCCTCACCCACTACTACCATAGCCGCTTCCAGCCCCAGCACTCTGCCTCCTCTCCTTTCTCCCCTACCACAGCCGCTTCCAACTGGCCTTCTTCACCACTGCTGCCAAATGCTACCATCACCTCTTCAATCACAACCTCAGCCGCTTCTACCATCGACGCTACTCCCTCTCTAACTTTTCCCCGCTTATCGCCACTATTGTTGCCCCTTCTGTAGCCCATTCATCATCGACATCGCCTCATCTAGCACCACCTATTGCATCTCCCCGCTGGTCATTGCTGTCCTTCTTTGGCAGCGCACAGCCACTACTACCATAGCCCACATTGCCATTGTCCTTCCCTCCTGCAGCCATCGCTACTATCACCCGCTTCTATATACTCCTCGACGGTCACTCCAATCGCACCTTGCTTTCTTGGCCATCGAAGGGCCCCTTGTCGGACCCTCTTGCTCCCTTACCACTGATATCCTCTTCTCCTCCCTGCCACTACCGCTAGCCACCTCTGTTCCACTGCTCCTCTTCATTACCAAGCCTTCATTATCCTCCCACTATTTCCACTACCCTCTTACAACACCGCCATGTCTAAACCTCTGTAGCCCATCTACCATCTTCCTCTCCTCCTTTGTTGGTAGTGTCACCATTGCTGCCGCCTGCCACACCCAGTGCCTCACGCCGCTGCTACCTTCCTCCTACCCCATCCTCTACCAAGCACTATCCTCGCTTGCCTGACCATCGTCATTGCCACTGCCACCCACACAAAGCCACCCCGTTACTCCCCTATTTCCTCTTCCTCACTGGACACCACATGACTAAAGGTTGCAGCTCATCCTTCTCCCTTCATCTCCAGCGTAGCCTAGGTGCCTCCTCCATTATCTTGCAGCTACATCCTATTGCTACCACTTAGCCAAGTTGAAGTAGTCGCACCCATCTTCCTCTCCTCCCCACCACTTATCGATGTCGACAATCTCGTTGTGGTCAAGTCCCACTATATCTACGACACATGCCCTTGACTTGACAACAGAAAAAAGAACTGAACATCACCGGTCTATAATCCTACATGATGATTACAGATGATATACTAGACACAAGGTTTAAAGTCTTCGAGGCTCGCATAGAAGATAGATTATAAGAACTCTTCCGTGAATTTAGAAGAAGTCGGTCAGAGAGCCCCAATAAAACTTAACATGGTGAAAGTTCCAAAAGGAGTCAATCTGAAAAGTATAATCATGGGTAGGACATAGGATACACATGCATGAGGGTGGAGTTTCCCAAATGGGAAGATGAAGACCCGATCGGTTGGATCTCACGTGCTAAATTTTTCTTTTGTTTTTATAGGACTTCGAATGAATCCAAGGTGGAGATAGCCTCCATTTAACTTGAAGGAGACATGACCAATAGTACGATTAGTATAAACACACTCATAGAGAACCCTCATGGGAGAAATTCAAAAGGAGTCTTTTGATTCGCTTCGAACCATCGGAGTACCAAAACATGGATGGACAACTCGCCAAATTCCACCAGACTTCTACTGTATAGGAATACCAGAGCAAATTGAGCGCCTCTCAAATCAAACCCAAGATTGGTCCCAAAAATAACTACTAGGAACATTTATTAAAGGCCTTAATCTAAAGATTCGGTGTGAAATTAAGGCTCAATAACCCTGTACCATGATGGATGTCATATTATTCTCTCACATACATGAAGAAAAGTTCAATAGGGACAATCGCAGAAATAAAAGCATAAAATAACCAACAGTAAGTAAGCCGATAGCCCCACCTCCCTCCACTCAAAATCTATGAAGACTTACCAGAGAAGAGCTCCATGAAAGATAAGCAAAAGGGTTGTGCTGACATTATGATGAAAAGTAGAGTAAAGGACATCGATGCAAACAGGATCATCTTCTAATGATTGAACCAATTAAGAAGGAACTAGAGAATAATGATGTGGACTATAATCAAGAAAGTATAGTTCTGATAAAGGTATTGGACCTTTTATACATACAGTGTATGCATTAGCAGGCTACTCCAACCCGTAAATCATGAGAATTGAAGGAATTTTAAAACAACAATATATTATTATTTTAATTGATACTGGTTGCACTAATAATTTTATGGGCAAAAAGCTTGCTGACTGATTGGACTATCAAATTAAAGATTGACAAATTTGAAGTTAAGGTTGCTGATGGATGAATTCTAACTTTTAATAATAAGTGGTCAAAAATTAAACTGATGGTACAGGGTTAAGAACTATGGGTGGACTTCTTCCTAATACCCTAGAGGACTTCAAAATAGTGCTTTGAATTAAATGACTGTCAACCTTGGGTGATGTCACCTGGAATCTTTCTAAACTGATTATGAAGTTTTTTATTAACAGGAAGCAGATAATCCTCAAAGGAAGACATGGAAGCAAGATCACAATTGCCAGTAATTATCGAATGGAGAGGGTTCCTCACAAGACTACTACACTAGAATGTTGAACCATTGCTTACACTAAGTGGAGACCTTATTTAATTGATCAAGAAATTATGATGCATGGTAAATATCCTGGATCGAAGTACCCATAAGTTCAATGTTGCTTAGTCTTGAGGACAAAGCTGAGCCCAATCAAGTCAGTTATGAGTTGGTTATAGTTGGTTTATATCCTCGGTTAAGATAGAGTCAGTTATTATTTTCAGTTAGGAGTTTCTATTAGTTAGTTAAGAGTCCAAATTTAGTGGACTCTTAGTCAAAGCCTAGAGAGACTCTTGGTTGAGCTCTATAAATAATATTGTAAACTCTCTTATGAAAAATCAATAAAGAATTTTTAATTTTAGCCAAAAGGTAAAACCCTAGGAGGCAAATCCCCTCGAAGTGATTTAGGAGGATAGATCCCCTTGAAGAGATTGATTATCCCCTCGTTTCCACCTTTTTTCTCGATGATAGAATCCTCCTCCTTCTGATACACCATTGAGCTGAGGTGTATAATGAGGTGTCCATTGGGATAGAATCCTACAGTCCATGAGGAAATGAGTGAACTCTGTATTCAAGTGCTCTTCTCCTCAATCTAATCAAAGAGTCTTAGTACTCTTTCTTGTCTAGTTCTCTACTTCATTTACATTCTCTGAATTTCTTAAAGGCTTCGGACTTATACTACATCAAGAACATATGCCCATACCTAGAGAAATTATCGATGAGAGTAATGAAGTAGGAGTAACCACCTATGGCCTGAGTTAACATGTGATAAATCATATCACTATTTACAAGTTTCAACAACTCAGTGGCTCTCTCTCCAGTTCCACTAAATGGAGACTTGATCAACTTTTCATGAAGGCAAGGTTCGTAATTTGTATATGACTTATAGTTGAATGGATCTAAATATCCATCCTTTAGCAATTTTTGAATCATTCCTTTGTAGATGTGACCTAGCCTATGGTGCCATAGGTATCACTTTTTACCTCATCTCATTTACTTTTAGACACACTTATATTTATGATGTGTGAAGTTATATCTAGCACAGATAATCCGCGAATGCTAAACCTCCATTTGATTTGATGAAGTTGCCATTTGTCACGCTGCCATTGCCGCCCCATGATTACAACCCCCATGACAGCTGCAGCAACAACAACAGACCAAAATGTATTGGATTCCTTTGCATGGCAATACAAAGATGTTGCATGCCTCTTCCACCATACTTGGCAAGGAAGATTAGGTAGATCAACTTCATCTTCGCATAGTTTTGTATGCCCCCGAGGAGAATCCATAATCACATCCAAAGATCCTTCTGCCTCAAATTCAGTGTCACTTTTATGTGTTTCAGAGTGAACAGCAACAGACTCAGAATCATCCAGCATACCCTGCTCCAATCCAGCCAAGTTTAGCTTTTGAAATCCAGTTCCCTCTTCTAATACCATTTCACATGTAGTTGTTTGACTCTCTTTATCATAAAACTCAAAACTGTGAAGGTCATCATTGGATTCAGTCTGCTGCCTTTCTTTACCCAGACTATCAAATCCATCATCAACACTAACCGCTCCAGGAGTATGCTCCTCCGTTTCACTATAATTTGTGCTCGAGTCTGGTACTACTGGGAGATTCTCATGCTCACTCGGTGGAAAAACAAAATGACCTGACATTAATAATGCAGAAGAAGACTCAAGTTTAGTTATGTCCTCCTGTTCTTCACTTCCATCATTATGGTTAAACTCATTCGGTCCAGGTGCAGCAGCATAGGCAGATGCTGTGAGAGACACGACTTCCCAGTCAGCTCCACGAGAAGAAGTTCCCTCCACCCTTGCTACATTGTCCGTCATATTGACTACAAATTTAAAGAGACTAACTAGTTCAGAGAGGGCTACCTCACCAGATGAACATAAACACAGAAGCTGAAAACAACAAGGAGAAAAGAAAAAGATACATTTCTAATAAGGTTAAATTGGACCAGGTCCTTCATTGTTAATGTTAACATGACAATTTAAAGTCAATAGAAAATTACAATATAATAGATCGAATCGATACGTGCAGCTGCAAAATTCATGCTCTCGATATTGAATAATAAATATAATGCCAAGTTTCAGTTAAATCATCAAGCACCAAAAGATTAAAGAAAATAGAACTTCTCCTCTCAAAACAAAAAGATGCCAAGCGTAATAATTAATGTGTGCAACTGAAAAAATTGAGAGAGACAGAGGAGAGGAGATTTAACCGGTAGATGACTCAATCCAGTTTGTAGAAATTAAACCAAGCTGTCATGATCAACGAAAAGAAGACACATGACATCGAATTATTCTCGATCAAGGTAGTCTAATGATTAATGAAATGGATAAAGCTCGATTCGTTCTTTATACAAGGAACCATTCCGGTAGCAATTACAGCTACGAGGAACCAATAGAAGGCCCCTAATTCCTTACAGGCTCCAACATCCAAACAGAAAATATATTATTGCCTGGTGGACAGAAACCCGCCAAAATTATGCTACAATCGAGGACCGAATCATCTGATCCAGGAAAGGAACGAGGAGTCGGATCCAGATAACAACAAACAATCAGCAGAAACCTCAAACATTAAAGAAGCACGAATACATCAAGATCGAGAACAAGGACGAGCTTTTTAACCTCGGAGAGTTCTTCGGGCGTGAATATGTGATGAGGAGACCGACGACGACGAGGAGACGGAAGAGAGGGGTAGAGATTGGGACCGAGGAATCCGCAAGAAGCCCTCCGGGCGAAGAAACTCGTTGGGGGAAGAACGGCAATCGCCAGCCTCGACTCTTCCATTCCAAATATATTTAATTATTCTGAAATTTCGGAACCGATTCAGCCGGTGATCTCCGTCCGAAAACCGGCTGTACCAGGTCAGCCCTGACGATGGAGAAAATCTACCAGTACTTTTTACACTCACATCGTACGCACCCGCGTTCATCACCATGCAAATTACGACACGTGGAGAAATGATTGAGAAGTGTGTGTAAAATTGACGGTTAGGATCATCCGAGTACTTTTCCGGGTTCGTTTCGAGTGTGGAAACAATTTCGATAGCTTGCTCGGATCGAATACTATATATATACGCAAGAGGTTGCGTAAGGGGCAAAAAAGAGACCGAATGCGGAACGAGTTATGCATGTATGAATTGAGGAAAAAGACGAATCAATTGCCAAAATGCTCCTCCAAGAAAGCATCTCTGCCTCGTCAACTATATATATTAATTATCTTCTGCATCATAAAAATTTATGTTATTTATTTGGTAAATAAATAAATAAACTGAACTCATCGTCTGAGGAAAGAAAAAGGTGTATTTGGTACCTCACGGATCGAATTTGGTAAGCAAAAGAGACAAAGATCAATTAATTCCCATGCAAATGTGAGTTGGACACTGTACAAATATAGACTGGAAAACCACTCGCGTTCGACTCTGCTACTGACAGCCACCGAAAGCTCTTTCAAGACTAGTCTTCGAGTCCTGTTGATGGTCATGAAGCAGAGGCACAGGTGCTCCTCCGGTTCATCCAGCTGTTGGTGGAAGCTCGCGAGGTTCTTGGTTATCTGCCGCGCCACCTCCTGCGTCAACCGCCGCCGGTGGCCGTCCTGCCGCTCGCAGAGCCTTAGCAGGGTGAGCGTGTGCTCGGCCTCGTCGTGCAACCGTGCCACGAGGCGGCTAATGGTGTCCAGGTCCCGGTTCAAGATGTACGTCCCTTTGGCCGCTGCATCTAGCTGAGCGACCACCCTATCCAGCCTCCTAGCCGAGGCCAGCCGAGACGAAGACGACAGGAACTGCGGTAGTGTCATCAAGGTTACCAAAGCGTGCATCGCTACACAAGCACCGATGATGAACGTCGAAGGCGCGAGGACGATCGCTGATACGGCCAAGGCTCGCTTGAGGCGATTGATGAACTGAAGCTTTGCCCTCATCTTCTTGCCGCCTGACTCGAGCCTTTTGAGTAGGTCTGCAGAGCCCTCTTGAACCGCCCGGAATTTGCGTTGAGACGAAGCTACTGAATCGAAGGAGTCGGCGGTCTTGGAGACATCGGCGAGGAAGTCGCCTATGGCCTGGAGGCCGTAACGTGACCGACTATCGGAGAGCGGGCGGCATCGACGTCGAATCTGATCGATGTCCTTCAGGAGAAGGCCGCAGACGAGGGAGGCGTTGGCGGTCTCGGCGTAGTAGTCGGAGAGGAGGACATGGATCTCAGGGTGACAACGGTTTTCGAGGTGGGTAAGGATTTTGGTGACGGTGGGTTGAGGAGGTGCTCCGCCAGGAGGCGATAAGAAGGGAGACGGGGAACCATGGTCTAAGAAGGGAGCGCTACTTCCTCTGGGCTTGAGGGTGGCACCATGGTCTAAGGCGAGATCCAAAACCTGAGCCCAGAATTCATGGAATGACTCGGTGCGGAAGGCGTTGTTGGTGTACTCCTCGCACAGGTTGAAGCTTGAAGACGAGATCGGTGACACCGCTTCAGGTTTTCCTGTGATATATCTCATCGATCATCCTATTTCACGTAAGGTTACATGCATGCATGAAATCTGCTCACAGGAAACAAGAAATAACAAGACAATTTGCGCTCATCATGCAATGGGACTGCATGCAAACAAAACGTTACCTATTTGAACTTGGCGATTGCAGTCTCGAAAGAGGTTTAACCTTATGTGCATCTCTTCTTTCTGCCCAAGTCTGTCAGCTGATTAAGATCGATGAAGGACGAGCTGTGAGGCTGTGGCTGCATAAAGAGAATTAAAGAAGAGGGAGAGATGCAAACGGATCCGAGTTCTTTTATAAGCTCAAACATAATTTAGGAGCCTTCTTCCGATCTGACGGTGCAAGCTTGAAGCGTCTCTTTCTCCGGCAGCCTTGGAGACGAAGGATAAGGTTCTCGGGAATGCTTAGACTTATAAATCCATGAGTTCGTGGAAGCTTGGAAGCGAGGACAAGGAGCGGGAGGTACTCGAGGGAAACCCGTTGGTGATGTCGTGTTCTCGATATCAGCCGTCAATTCCTTCATCAACGGCCACAATGGAACGAGGAGCTCCTTCTCTCGTCGGCGCCCGTCTCTTACGGCGCTGATGGAGTTGTCGATACGTGTCAACTGAACGAGTCGACATGTGGCACTCGATTCATGTATAAGATTTTATAGTTGATTCATTGCTTGTCTATATTATGAGATGCCGGAGGAAACAGCATAAACATTGATAAGTCACTTAGTCTATTGGATGAACGTACCCATATAATTTCTCAATTGCAGCTTATAAGTTTCAAAAAAAAATATCGACCTTCCTTCGAACATCAATTTGATAAATCACTCGTAGTTACGATAAACTATTCGCTTTCGATAAAAAAGCATACGTGTGAAATTTCAGGATAAAAAAGATTCGGGGATAAGTTACGAAAAACTTCAAAAAATAAATTTCAGGATAAAAGAGATTCGGAGACTTATGAGTTATTGGTTCCCCTTACTCCTCAACCAATATGAGACTAAAGTGATCTTTTTTCAATACTCCCATCATTGGGGAGGCAAGAGTTTATGAACTCTTATTCTAGCGTCAAAATGTTAACACACTGAGACTGCCAACTAGTGAGTCGATCTGATTGGTTTACTACCGAAAGTTCAGGTCCTTCCTGATGACTCCTCATTGTCGATGCAAAGAATTAGCGTAACAAGTCGATGTAAAGAGCCTGCTATGGGAGATGGTTCACCGAGTGCGATATGGACCTCGTATGATGAAGTTGATTCAAAATGTCAGATTATTCTTGTTGTTAAGCCGCCTCCTAGATACATTTTTGGATACACCGAGGATCATGCATGATTGGTCTATGCGTAGGGGCATCTTGGCTCGATCCCTATGATGCTTAAGTCAGCAAGACGGAGAGGGAGGTTAATGCTGCAAATGTGAGATTGAAGGGTTTCTTGCTCTAGGTTGACTTGGGGCTTAGCTTTTATATCTGAGCGTTAGGTGAAGCAGACAAGTGTCCATCAAGGCCTACCTTACCCGGTGTAGCAGAGACATTCAATGTGGGGCGACTTACCAGTGTGTGTCCCTAGGGTCGATGTTTAGCAATTGTCGAGGTGATACCTTCTGTCTAGCTTACTTGTTTCTTTGGGTCATGCAAAGCGTGGTCTTCCTTGTTGTCTGTCTATAAGGGAAGGATGTTGAAATCGGGTCATACTATCGATCATTAATACGGAGTAAGGTTTATTTTTTTTTACTACGAGATCGGTGAGAAATGAGTATGGTGAGTCCATTTTGTGGGGCTTTGTTTATATATCGAAGGAAATGAAAAATGATCAGAATTATCCCTATTATCCAATTAAATTTTCCGCCTCCCTCCTATATAAAAGGAAACATTAGATTGTACATTTCTAAGAAGAAAAATGTAAGGTGGGGGCTCCCGGCATCCTCTTGTTATGATGCAATTGAAACTTTCGAGGCCCAAATGAGGTACAAACTATTTCCGTCCCAAAACTATGATCCAATTCGATCGAAAACATGACAAATATGGACATCATTACATGTAAGGAAAGGATGCTATATCGGTGTTCCAGCGCCGGCCTATGCCAGTGTGGGGCCCCATGGATGAACTGGCATTTGATCCCAAAACAAATCATCCAAGTCATCATTATCTTGAAGAAAACTATATTATGATTTTTTTTTCTCAAAATTCTTTGCCGACGAAATAATAATGTCACATGCCGTATAATACAAAACCGCAATGTCACATCCTCAAAGTTCCACAATATGATACATTTGACTCATTAAAAAATATATTATTATTATTATTATTATTGAATAATACTTGATATTTAATACTTCTTTATGCTATACTCTTTTTTTTTATTAGCTCATCTACTTTAGGATTAAGATTCATTTTCAATTAAACTCTAATGATTTATTTGTATCTATAAGTTTCTCTCATCAAATTTGAGTTTATATATATTAGAGTCTGTTTACTGGACATGTTGACTCGCAATAAATTTTTAGTATAATGATAAGTTTCTCCTGTTAAGTTTGAGCTGACAAACATTGTAATCTGCTTATATGATATATTGACTAATAATAAATTATTAATATAATGATATGTATAATTTAAATTTTAGAAAAAAATTATTTTATCGAGAAAGAGGAAGCAATGGACGAAGGAATGAGGCAAAGGCGAAAGAGGTTGGAGTCGGAGGTAAATGAGAGTTTGACCATCGCGTCGTAGGCACGATATGTGGTGGTGTAAGAGAGGACGAAGTTTGAAGTTGTGGGAACGAAGATACTTAGGAGGAGAAAGAGGGATTAGGAGATCATTGCATGTATAACGTTAGATTGCTCGACATACATCTACCTAAGACAGGATCAAAGGATCCTGAGCTCGTCAACAGCACAATAGAGGTTGCGTGCGTATAATGCCCTACCGGACAGTAGTGGCTCGGTGCCACCATTGGTGGTCGCTTCAACGACACCTCCTCTCGCCATTGATGGTAGTCATAATTTTTAAATTAAAATTATACTTATTATTACATTAATAGTTTATTATGAGTTAGCATGACAAGTAAATAAACTCTAACGTCTATTATCTTATATTTAATGTGAGGAGCTTATATATTTTATTTTTAAAAATATAAGAGTTATTTTAAATAAAAATAAAATCATAAGGGTTTAAGTGGCACATGAGTAAAATCATAAGGATTAAAATGATTTTTTTAATTTAAATTATATATTATCATATTAATTATTTATTATGAGTTAATATATCATATAAATAGATTCTAATATTTGTTTACTTACACTTGATTTATATATATATATTATATTTTTTAAAATATAAAAAATTTAAAAATATAAAAAATCATAAATATTTAAGTAATCAACCCTCTCTCTCTCTCTCTCTCTCTCTCTCTCTCTCTCTCTCTCTCTTTGTGATGGTTGAAGTTGATTCTGAGCTTAGCTGAGTTGCAGTGGACCAGCAGCTGTATTAGATAAGCCTCAACCCTCCATAAATAGATTTTAGCTATAAATACGACTCATAATCTACTAATTAATCCCATCTCCCCTCGGACCGGAGGTTATCCGCAATCAATTCCAATTCCCACGGCGAGCGTATTTGGTGGATATTGACGGGATCAGATCAATCCCCAACCGACGGTCCTAATCGCGGCATCACTAGATGACAATAGTACACGGACGGCCCCCTATCGAGTAGCCGAGTCTCTTTAGACTTGGTCCGCAGGCAAGCTGTTTGATGTTATGCCATGTCCTCCCCTCTTTGAATGGTGCGTGGGCGCACTGTGGTGGACGCCACAGTAAATGCCATGCATGTGCCCTCCCCCCTCTTCCTTCCCCAGTTTTCCTTTCCTTTCCACTTCCTTCCCTCGTCTCTGAGATCCAAAACCAGCAACCGGAACGGGAAGAAGCGGTCGGACGGAGGGCGGGGCCCGTCTCTGCCCATGTAGTGAGTGCTCGCCAGCTGCCGGATTCGATTTCTCCTATAATGAAGGAATGCCACATAGGTCAATTTAATTGTCTCACACTTACCGACTTAATATTATTGTAGAAGGAGATTTTGATTCGATCTTCTAATATGATATCTCATACACATATATATTTAATATATATATCTACATTGCATGAAAAAATATATATACATATCTAGTAGATGTATAATCAATCATCTATTATATATATACAATCACACTGGATGATCATGGACCATAACCTAATGTGATCAAGCCCAAGCCAATGGGCCCAATCACTTACTTCATGATCTATGTGTGCATCGACACATCTCCAAGCCCTGTGATTGTCCATGTCATTATTATTGGATCTACCAACATCGACGCATCATGATCATCCAAATCAGCCTCGAAGATCATTTTGCCACCTCCACGCTTCCACTACATCTCTTCGTGCAATTACAATATAATTACATACACATAGGCCCAAGAATAAACAAGAAAAATAGAGGCTTGTAGGCCCCAATGATGATAATCACATATCAAACCATCCATATCATCCTCTTACATCGTACATCACATATACACCACATCATCATGTAAGAGTACCAGATAATAATAATAATAGTTCATTAAACCTTTTAACTATCTAATAATTTTTTGAATTTTGGGACATATGAGAAGTTTTCTAATTTATGAAGGGAATTTATAGAATATGGATAAAAAAGATAGATCTCAAAATTCTATAATTTAGAAGGGCAAAATTGTCATCTTTTACCAAAAAGCCCTAATTCCTAATTGACTGGTTGTTGTCTTCTCGTGGGCGACAACTGCCTTTGTGATAGGCACTACCCTTGCGCAAGTGGCCCACTACCTCCCGCAAGTGGCCGCTAGGGCAGTGCCACCTCTACCACAGGTAGCACTACCTTGCGCTCGGATGGCCACTAGTGTGGTGTCATCCTCGCTTGTGCACAGGTGTGACCGCCGCCATTATTGGGTGGTGTCGCCTTGCGCAAGTGCCTCACTTGTAGGTGGCCTACCTGTAGGCGTTGTCTTCTCTATGGGGGGCACCTCCTCTGCCTATAGGTGGCTTTTCTATAGGCACCACCTCTATGGGCAAGTGGCTCCTTCGTAGCCTGGCACTCGCTTGCCTCTTTACGGGCGACCGCCACAGGCTTCTCCTTTGCAGCCCTCGGCCAACTTGCCAAGTAGCAATAGTTGCAACCCCTTTTGTCTTCTTTTGCATTAACAACTTTAACATCAAAAAACTACTATAAAGCACCTTTCAACAGCAAGATAAGGTGCTTCCCAGATCTAAAAACCATATAAAATATGTAGCAAGAATGCATAAAATAATTCTACGTGATCAAACATATCACATGCAGTTTATAAGCTAATCACCGTATTATAAATTTGGCTCTGATATCACTATTGAGAATCCTTATAGGAGCATTACATGCATAGTAGAAAATAAAAACAAAACTAGTTTTTCATGTTTATCAAACCATCATGTGATCATTGGTGCATGAGAAAATTGTAAAACCAAAAATTGCACATATCATGTGAGATGTGTTACCTAAGAAGCTTAAATATCCCTAAAATTTTCAGATCTGATTAAAAGGATGAAGGAGAACTTGCATGATCCTCACTAGTGGTGATCCATACTATTAGAATCGAGTTGGCACCACGAGGGGGAGGAGGGTGAATTAATGCAAGAGCTAAAAAATTTGGTTTGAACAATATTGCTTGAAGTAAATCCAAAATCGGAAGAGGTTTTGTTGAAATTCGTTAAGAGCAAATTAGAGAGTGATTTAAAACAAAGCTGAAAAGAGATGTCTGATCTTTTCTTAGAATTAGATAATAGCAACTAAGGTTAAGATCAAATTTAAAAGAGAGACAAAAGAGAAGTACTCATAGAATTTATAATGGTTCAATAAAAAACTTGACTTATGTCCACTTCCTGAGTCCTCCTTTGTCGAGGCCCACTAGTGTCCACAAATGATCTTCTTTCATGGGCAAAGATCAAATACCTCTTTACACTTCTCTCCTTTTCACAGGTTCAAGAGAGGAACCTTTACAACTTTTCACTCTTTTCTTAAACTCACTTTACACTTGAAGCACACAAGGGAAGTTTTCAATTTTTATAGAATTTTACCCAAGATTTCGATCATTTTTCTTGCACTTTTTTACTTTTTCATACATGAATACGTATTTATAGACCCCAATTTAGCTTCAAAAATTGGAGCCAAAATTCAACCCTTGTCGAAAAACTCAAGTACGAGTGGTATTATCACTGGCACCGATGGTGCTACCGTCAAAAGTACTCAAAAACCTAGGCAACGATGGTACTACTATCGGTAGCCGATCACTATCAAGATACCCAGAATGGTATCTTTCAAGTACCATTTCGTACATGAGTGTACCTTATGTTGACCCCTTTTCAGGTCAACGAAATGAGCTCTATCATGAGCTCAAATCAAGCCCAATTTAGACCCGGTTGGCTCCTAATTGAGTTAGTTGGATTTCACTGATCCCAATTCGAATTAGGACTCAAAACATGATGCTAACTATGACATAGTAAGATAAATAATTACAATCATTCTTATTGTCTAGCAAGTCAATCAATCTTCTGAACTCTCATCGAACTTCCAGGTATTCCTCTAGCGAACTCCCAACAATCTCTCGAGTATCTTCTGGCGAGCTCCCATTGCATCGTCCAAACCTAACCAATGCCCGATCTTAACTCCGACCCAATATCAAATTATATTACATTTTCACAATCATAGTTAATCTTGCATCACTTATCTCTAACACATATGTTAGATCATAAATCCATCAGTTGATTTCATCATCAAAATCTGAGATTCAACAATCTCCTCCTTTTTGATGATGACAACCAATTGATAACGGAGTTAACCTTAACTCCCTTTATTGCCATAAGAGAAATAGAGCAAACTTGAATTCAAAATAAATCATCACCTTTGAATTCAAGTATGGCATTTTGACCATTTTGACTAATCATTAAAATTTTAATAATTTAACTATTTGTTATTATGATACCATATATGATAAAATTTTTAAAACAACATTCATCTTCTTGGTATCACATGATAAAAATGTCAATCAAAAATATGGTTCACATGATAATTATCATTTTAAACATTTGACTTATGTCATCAATTATGTCATTTCTCCCACTTTATCATGAACAAAAAGGAGAAATATTCAACTCATATTTGAATATTTTTAAACATATGTCACAATATTTAACACATAAAGAGAGGAATTTAGTTTATTTCTCCTATTTTATAAAATAATAAGAAGAATAAAGAGAGGGTTTTGTTAATCATAAATGCCACATCAAATTTCATTCTCTCCCTTTGTAAATAAAATAGATAAGAAAAAGATGAAGGGGCAAGAGAAGGGGATACATTTAAAAATATTGCATCAAAGATTCATGAATCCAAGAATCAAAATATTTTTTTTAAGAGGGAGGATTTGAAAGAGAGCTCATGAATCATATATCAAGCATCATAGAAGTTCTTGAATCATTTTTTTTCTTTTGTAAATTTTAAGAGGAAAGAATAATGTGAAATCATTTCGAAAGAGAGCTCAATTTATAAAAGCCGAGAAATCCGAGAAAAATATAAGAGCTACTCATGCATTTAGAAGATTAAAATAATTTCATGTAAATTTCAAGAAGAGGCTCAAAATGAGAAATTTGAAAAAAAAATAATATGCTAGCAAATCATGCATTTAGAAGGTTTAACATTCCTAGTTTTCTTCTAAGTAATTTTCTCTCCCTTTGTTATTGTCAAAAGAAGGGTATAATTTTTCTTTTACATCGATATTCTAATTACAACCATAAGTACAAAGGGATTATATGATGAAAATCATGTCATTAAGAATATAATATGAAAGATTAATTCACAAGTATCAAAAGACATGATTTATTTTAATAAATCTCTTCTTTTTATTAAATAATAAAAATGAGTCTTAGGAGATCAAACAATAAATAATCTTGATTCATACAAGAGAGATCTAAAAAAAATTCATTTAGATAATTCTTTCTTTTTTAAATAAAATATAAGAATCATAGTGTACGATCTTCATTTATATAAAAATCTCAAGTTATACTTTTCAAGATCATAAATCTCCTTTTTAGTAATGGTAAAAAGAAGAAATCATAGAGGTTGAAAATTTTATTTCTATAAGAGATACCTCAATTGGAAGAAAATCTCATTCAAATTTTAAATCATCAAAATCATTTTTTAGTTTAAGATATTCAACAATAATGGTATACATAGATTAATCACTTTTATCTCTTATTGAAAACTTGATATGATAGAGATATTAAAAAAAAAGTATTTCACTTTTGTATTTCAATTTATGTAATTTATTTAATGCAAGAATATCTTTATCTTTTATGCCAAATCCATGCATTGCTATTTAAAGCCCAAATCAAAGTATCATTTTAAAAGAAATCATCAAGATTGATAATAAAATATTTTTAAACTAAAACTTTACTTTATTTGAATTATAATAATTTTTTTTCTTCTTAAGTGAGTCTAACTCTTTACACTTAGTGCAATGAGTTATCATGCACATTTTAAATTTTTTATTTATTTTACGTTAAAAATTTTCAACCTATCAATCCTATCTAACATACAACCCATCTACCATTCAATTATTATCAAAATCCCTTTTTCAAAAAATTTTAACATAGATAATTTTCTATTAAGAAGAGCAAAGGTTCTTTAATTCTAATTTATTTTACTAGCATGCTCTAGTTATGCATAAGCAATACATCATTGAAAAGCAATCAAGATTAATTGTATAACCATGAATCATCAAAATATTTATTATAATAATTTTAATTTCAATATTTTTCTTATTATTGTTGTTTAGGCTAGTAAGCATAAAAAATATTTTAGATCTCAAGTCATATATCTTGAATATCCACTATCATGATATCATTTTGTGCTCCTAGCCTTTGTTTGGAGACAAATCTATAATAAAGGTGGTTTTAATTTAGGTACCCATTTAACTTTGGGTCCTTCATGAAAGACTCTTCATAATATTACTAATGACATTTAGTTGTTTATGGTTCCTTTAGGAACCTAAACTAACTTATATAGACCATACCTTATAAATGAACACCTATAGGTAAAATATCCTAGTCTACCACAAAAATTATATTTTAATTCAGGTGAAGAGTGTAATATAGGTTCTCTAACAAATATGGTTGGCTTTTGTTGAGTGTTACCCATAAAGCTAATACCTTCTTTCCTATGAACATAACCCTTATTAGCAAAGATCATGTTTAAAGATTTATTTTCTATTTTAAACTTTTTTAATATTTATTGTAGCATGACATTTTTATTTTTAATTACTTCTAATGATTCACAGTTAGAACAAGACATGCATGATGTTAATACTTCATGCATGTTTTCAAGTTTACTAGAAAGTAATGCATGTTCATTCTTTAGTAATTTAAAAGTTTTGCTAAGCTTCTTAAATTCATCGAATAGTTTATAAAAGGCATTTAACAACTCATCAAAAGTAAAGAAAATTTCAGAAGTCACTTACCTCATCATGGATGGCCATGAGCACATAGTTAGCAATTTCTTCAATGTAACAATCTTGATCATCTATTGAGCTTGAATCATCCCATGTTGCTGAGAAGACCTTCTTGTTTAGCAACTTTTTCTTCAACTGTGGGCAGTCACTTTTGAAATACCCTGGGTTTTTGTATTTATAATAGATCATATTGTTCCTTTTTGGTTCACTTTTATTTCTATGGTATTTATTCTTTTTTATAAATTTTTTGAGTTTTCTTGTTAGAAGTACGATATTATTATCCTCATCACTCGAAGTTTCACTCAATGAGTCATTTGTTATTCTTATTGTCACGTCCTTTCTGTTTTTTGGAAGGTATTTATCTTTAGTTCTCAATACAATGTCTTTCGTATTCTTTAAAAGATGTTCTTTAATTTCATCATAAGCTTTGCAGCTCATTTCATAAGTCCTCAGAGACCCAATTAGTTCTTCGAGAGGCAAGTTATTTAAGTCTTTGGCCCCTTGTATAGCAATTACTTTTGGTTCCTAACTTTTAGATAAATATCTCAAAATTTTATTAACAAGTTCAAGATTAGAATAAACTTTACCAAGATATTTTAAACTATTGATGACATCCGTAAAGCGGGTATACATGTCACCAATAGTCTCACTTAGTCTCATTTTAAACAATTCATAGTTATGTATAAGGTGATTTATTTTTGATTCGTTTACTCTACTTATGCCTTCATGTGTGTCTTCTAAGATGTACCATATATCAAAAGTCAAATCATAAGTAGAAGCCTAATTAAATTTATTTTTATTTAAAGTACAAAAAAAAGCATTCATAGCTTTGGCATTTAAGGAAGACATTTTTTTTCATTATTATTTCAATCATTTATAGGATTGGATGACATCTGAAATACATTTTTGATAATATTTCGTAATTCAAAATCCATCGAAATCAAGAAAATTTATATTCTAGTTTTCAATATATGTAGTCGGTCCTATTAAACAAAAGAGGACGTGTGATTGAGTATCCTTCATGAATGCCAAAAGAAGCTATTAACTCTCTTGGGTGTTAATCCAAATGAGTGTAAGCTCACTCTGATACCAACTATTATGATCGAATTGACACTAAGAGGGTACGGAGGGGGGGTTGAATTAGCTCAAGAGCTAAAAAACTTGATTTAAAAAATATTACTTGAAGTAAAACCAAAATCGAAAGCAGTTTTGTTGAAATTCATTAAGAGTAAACTAGAGAGTGATTTACAACAAACCCAAAAAGAGATGTCCGTACTTTTCTTGAAATTAGATAATAGTAACTAAGATTAAGATTAAACTTAAAGAGAGAAGTACTCACAAAATTTATATTGGTTCAGTCAAAACTTGACCTATGTCCAATTCTAGAGTCATCCTTCGTCAAGGCCCATCAGTGTCCACTAATAATTTTCTTTCGTAGGCAAATATCAAATACCCCTTTACACTTCTCTCCTCTTCATAAGTTCATGAGAGGAACTTTTATAATCTTTCACTCTACCCTTAAACTTACTTTATACTTGAAGCACACAAAGGAGGCTCTCAATTTTTATAGAATTTTACCCAAGATTTTAATCATTTTTCTTGCACTTACTTGCTTTTCCATACAAGAATACTTGTGGTATTTATAAACCCTAATTTGACTTAAAAAATTAGAGCTAAAATTTAACCCTTGTTGAAAAACCCGATTATGGGTGATATTACTATCGAAAGTGCTAGAAACCTGGGCGATGGTGGTACTACCATCGCCTAGGTTGGTACCACCGTCACATGGGTGGTACCATCATCAAGATACCTAGAATAGTATCTTTTAAGTATAGTTTTATACTCGAGTATACCTTTAGTTGACCCTTTTCCATGTCAACAAAATGAGTTCTATCTTAAGCTTAAATCAAGCATAAATTAGACCCAATTGGCCTCTAATTGAGTTAGTTATATTTCACTAAACCTAACTCAAATTAGGACTCAAAACAAGATGCTATCTATGATATATTAAGATAAATAATTATAATCGTTCTTATTGTTCGATACGTCAATTGATCTTTTAAACTCGTGCTGAACTTCCCAGCATTCCTCCGGTGAACTCCCGGTGAGCTCTCGATCATCTTTTGATGAACTCCTAACGTACTCCTAGCGAGCTTGTATTGCATCATACAAACCTTGACCCGATGCTCGATCTTGACTCCAATCTAACATCAGATTGCATTACCTTTTCACAATTGTAGTTAACCTTGCATCACTTATCTCTAATACATAAGTTAAGTCATAAATCCATTAATTGATTTCATCATCAAAATCTGAGATTCAATACACTTGTTGGATAAGGTGACGATGCTCCTCAAATCATTACGAGATCTCCCTCTCCACGTGCAACACACAAGAGCTATCAACCAAGAGGAGAAGAGGATAAGGAGAACAAGAGGAATGGCCACCAAAAGCTCTAGCCTATGAACCTGGAGGTTTCTCCTATTTATAGAGTTGCATGTAGCTTAACCCTAATGGATCATATCCTACTTGGTATTGGATCTATATTCAATTACCCAAGCCTCTTAGATTAGTGGATCTCTATCTAATAATCTCTTATTTACTCTTATTAGATCGCATCCATAGGATCCAATAATATAAGGGTTTATTAGATATCCAATAGAATAGGAGCTCTAGAAATATCTTATATATGCACTTTTACTTATCGCAATATCTATAATATTTGTATGACCCTGTAGGCCCAATACCAAGCTAGTCGTGAGTCACTCTTGTTAGAACTCCTTTTGACTCAGAACTTCTTCTATATAGTGAATTATTATCTTCATAATAATTCACTTGACTCATCGACTATAAACGTACTAGGTTACCATGCCATGGTCCCTAGATGGTATAGGAGATCTAACTTATCATACCTATTTTTCCATAGTTATCGTGTATCTATAGTCTCTCATCCATTTAATATCCTAAAGAATATATACTAGATATGGTAACATCAAGCTCATACAAAATCATATCTGAGTCTTACTCTAATTAGATTCTTCTGGAGAACTCCTTTTTCTCTCAATTTGAATGACCCTGGTCAGGGATTTGGCTGAGCGAGAATACATAAGATATTCCTCTCATGATAAAAAAGAGTAGATAATCCTTTATCAAAACTTAGTTATTTTTATAAGGTTGGCTATCATTCTCAATAACTGACTGTACTAGATCTGGATCTTTTAAACTCTTAAGCCTGGTATCAGAGAATGCATTACTTATTCTAGGCATCCTTGGTTTCTTAAGTCTAAGTACTAGACACACAACTGAGACTACAAAATTGCTATCGAACGTCATGTATCATTAACTATCTAGTATTCTATAAATGGATCAATAAGTGAACTTATTCTCCAATAAGCACCTGTACTGTACTTCTAGTTTCCCCACACGAGCAGTTGTGAGATCAGCTACCTCCATTATATGAACGAGCATACAATACATCGGCCTATCCAGTTATCTCAATGTCCCTCTCGAGTAACTTATGATTGGGATGATTTAGAGTTTATATCTAAAGGTGAATCAGTTTCATTATCATGATCTAATTCTCATTGCATAGATATAAGGATATCACAATATACATCCACATAATATATAATGTAAGAAAATGCTAGTAATGATAAGCAAAGAGATTGTTATAGTGTGTCACAAGTGTCATCACTCATATGATTGGCTTATAGGGTACTTATAACTAATAGTGGTGGACAGCATCGATGGCCACGATGACACTGTTGCCAGATCCCTCTGAATTTGCATTTGCATCGGCATCAAAGCAGATGTCGAGCAACTACCGCCTTCCGATCCATACTCCCTTGGCAAGCTCTACACTGTGTCTGACCACCTCCCCGATGAGTGGTCCCTACTATTGGATGAGATCATCACCTCCACTCGTGCCTCCCTAAGCATCTGTAGCACCTCCCATATCGATGATCGCTTCTCAACCTCAACACTACGCACGCCCTTGCTCCTCCTTCCCGGGCCTCACCCTACAACCTCACTACCCCCTCCTCCTTCACTACATCCTCCTCCCTCTTCTACCCTGCACCCGAGTCCTGCCTTCCAAAACCCTCCTTCACACCCCTCTCCAATGTCTATAGCTTCGATGTCCTCCTCTTGGAAATCCTCATCGGGAAGGCCCCCTTCTAGGATTTAGTGGGCGAGCATGACAAGGTGATAAGATAAAATTAAAAAAGAAAAAATAATAAAAATCAAGCTTTGCTAATAATTTATGATAATTTGAAAGAAGATCAGTTTATGACATGGTATCCAGATACAAGAGCTTCAAATCATATGTAAGACATCAAAGAATTGAAAATAGATATAAGTTATTTCAACAAACATTATTGGTGATCTATCTTAAAGACTAATAAGAGGCAAAGGTAAAATTTTTCTTGTGCATAATAATGGCAATGAATTATATATTTTAGATGTTTATTATA
Organism: Ensete glaucum; assembly: GCA_021527575.1. NCBI lineage: Eukaryota > Viridiplantae > Streptophyta > Magnoliopsida > Zingiberales > Musaceae > Ensete > Ensete glaucum. The sequence continues at coordinate 41,550,956 of CM038551.1, read as the reverse complement.
TTGCTAATATGAAAAATAATATTTTGAGATTGGGGCAATTACTTAAAAAAAGTTATAATATTAAGATAAAAGATATGACTTTTTAAATTCATGATAAAAATAAAACATTAATCTCACATGTGAAAATAGTAAAGAACAGAATGTTTCATCTGCATATAAGTTTTTCTATTAATCAAATTATTTTAAAACTAATATTGAGTATATTTCTATATTATTGCATCTTAGATATATTTACTTAAATTTTGAGGCTTAAAACTTAGAGAAGTATAATATGGTAATAGGAATGCCAAGAATTGATCTTTTATTGAAGTTATATGAAGTATGAGTCATGGACAAGCAAGAAAGATAGCATTTCAAATTAAGAAGAACCAAACAAGCATGACATCGACTTTAGTGCACTCAGAAGTCGGTGGCCTTATTAGTATAATAACACTTGAAAGAAGTATATTTTTTATCATCACTAATAATCATAGTGGCAAAACTTATGATTGCATGTTAAAGAGAAATAAAGAAGTCTAATAATTTAGTTAAAAGATAAAATGGTTTTAAGATTAAAAATTTAAGATAGATAGGGGTAGTGAATACTTATCAAATGAATTTGAAAGATTTTATAGAAATAATATAATTTTCAAACAATTCACCATGTTGTATATACCTCGACAAAATGATGTCTTATAAAGAAAAAAATAGGACTATACTTAATTCAATGCATGTTAAAAGAAAAAAATTTCCTAAAGAATTTTGGCGAGATATTGTTCCTTATGTAATTTATCTGCTTAATAGGTTTTTGACAATACAAATTCATAATGCTACACCAGAAGAAATATAAAGCTTACAAAACCCAAGAGTCAATCATTTAAGAATATTTGAAAGTGTTACATTTGTAAAGATCCCAGAAGAAAAAAGAAAAAAACTTGAGAATAAAAGTGAAAAATGAATCTTATTTTAGATTATGTTGAGAATTTCAGTAGCTAAAAATTTTACAATCCTATCACAAACAAAGTTGTGATATCAAGAGATGTTAAGTTTGATGAAAAATAGATTTAGAATTAGAAAAGTAATGAGCAACATAAGAAAACTATATTTTCATAAGAAGATAATATAATACAGGTAAGCACTATAGAGTCTTTGCCTATATCATCACCTAGATCAACTAGGTCACATGACTCAATAAGTCTAATTATAAGAGGACAAACGATCCATGAGCTATATGATATGACTCGAAGGATTGATATTAATAATTATGTACTTTCTTTATTTTATCTTTTTGTAGGATATGATCCATTAACCTTCGAAGAAGCTTATATAGAAGAAAAGTGATGATAAGCTATGAATGAGGTGATTCGTGCTATTAATAAAAATCATATATAGGAGCTTACTAAACTTCAAGAAACCACTAAGAGATCATTATTAAGCGGATCTTCAAAACAAAAAAAAAAGTGCACAATGGGAGTTAGAGAAATACAAGCCCTGATTGGTTGCATAGTGATACAAACAACAATATGGGATCGACTATAAAGAAGTATTCATACCAATTGCTCGATTGGAGATAGTGAGATTACTTATTTCCCTAGTAGCTTAAATAAAATAAAAAATTTAATAAAAGGATGTAAAACTAGTATTTCTTAATAGAGTTTTTAAAGAAGAGGTATATGTTTAACAATCCACTGGTTTTATTATTCATAAAAAAAAAGATAAGGTATATAAGTTAAAGAGAGCTCTTTGTGGGATTAAACAAGCCCCGTGAGTATAAAATTCTTGAATAGATGCATATTTTATTTAAAATATTTTTTTGAATGTCCACATGAACATACTCCCTATATAAAATTTAACTCTAATGAAGATATCTTATTTGTTTGCTTATATGTAGATTTATTTTTTATTGATAATAATATCTCCATAATTAAATATTTTAAATACTATGAAGAAGGAGTTTGAGATTACTGACTTGAGCTTAATGACTTATTTCCTCGATATCAAAGTTATATAAAACAATAAAGAAATTTTTATCTCACAAGAAAGTTATATAAAGGAGATTCTAAAGAAGTTTTTATAGAAGATTGTAGATACACCTATGGACTATGACACTAAGTTCACTACGGAAGGTGAAGGTAAATCAATTAATTTAACTTATTAAAAAAGTCTAATTAGATTTTTATGATATTTGATATTCACCCGACCTGATATACTATTTTAAGTTGGTTTAATATGTAAATATATGAAAGCTCCTAAGACATCTCATTTAAAGATTGCTAAAAGAATTATGATATATTAAAGGGACAATTACGTATGAAATATTTTATTCATTATCTAAAAAATTGGAGCTAATTGGATATAATGATAGTGACTGAGCTAAAAGCTATGATATCAGAAGAGTATTAATGAGGACTTACTTCCCTTAGTGTGCTAGGCAGATGGTCCAGATTCAGCCCATAATAGGCTTTAATGAAGCCCATAGCCTGAAACTTAATTTTTTTTAACCAAATCCCTAGTTTTGGTGGCTAGGTTGAGGAAAAGTGAGTCGCGAAGGCTGCAAACGTGGGAGAGAGAAAGGAAGCAGCAGATTGGTAGTAGAGGGCAGAAAACAATGGATCCAGGAAAGGGAAGAAGATAAGGATAGAGAAAGACTATTCTTAATCGTCTAAACAGTATTCTCATCTCAAGTTAGATTATATCTGCAGTGAATTCTTACTGTGATCACTTGAGGAGGTTTTGGATATTATGCATAATAATATAATCTTTATATCCTTGTCATTCTCTTGTGATTGTTGCTTAGGCTTGGGCAGGAAGCCTTAAGATTTGTATATTCCTATTAAGATAATGGATTTTCTCTGGCTTGTCCCGTGGTTTTACCCTTCGAGTTAGAGGAGTTTTCCATGTAAATCTTGGTGTTCATCTGATTGTGATTTCCGTTTGATTCCACTATATATGATGACGTGCTAGTATTTATTTATATCAAAGCCTTTATCCTTTTATATCCTATCAACTAGTATCAGAGCAAGGTTTGGTGATATTTAATCTTTTGTGTTCGAACATGGAGGCCGGTAATGTTTCTCGCATGATTAGTTTGAACGAAAACAATTGGATGATATGGAAACCAAGTATGGAAGATATCTTGTATTGCAAGGACTTATATGGATATTTATAAGGGGATATTGCAAAGCCCACAACTATGACACATGATGAGTGGAAGTGGTTATACTAAAAAATAGTTGGATTCATTCGACAGTGGCTTGATGATAGTGTCTTTCACCATGTTTTTACTGAGAGTTCTGCATACTCTCTTTAGAAAAAGTTAGAAGGTCTCTATAAAAGAAAAATAGCTGGCAAAAAAGCTTTCTTGATCAGAACACTTGTGAACCTAAAATATAAAGAGGGCACTTCTATTGCTGAGCATCTGAATGAAATGTAGAGTATTATTAACTAGTTATCCTCTATGAAAATATCTCCTGATGGTGAGTTCTAGGTATTGTTACTTCTTAGTTCATTGCCAGAAAGTTGGGAGATATTAATGGTTTCCATCAGTAATTCTACATCAGATAGTATTGTCACCATGAGTCAAGTAACAAGTAGTTTGTTGAATAAGGAGTTGAGGAGAAAAAATTTAGCAACTTCTCAAATTGATTCACAGGCACTTATCTCAGAGAACAGAGGAAGGTCAAAATCAAAGGACAGAAGTGGTTTACGCTTAGGTAGAAGCAAGTCAAGATCAAGAAAAGATATTATTTACTATAATTATGGTGAGAAAGGACATTACAAGAATTAGTGCAAGCAACCTAATAAGAGCAAGAAAAAAGGGAAAGAAGTGGATTCTACATATTTAAAAGAGAATATCACAACTATAGTGCATGGTAGTGATTATTTAATTTTGTCTACTTTTGATGATATTTTTTCTTGTGTTAAGATTTCGAGTAGATAATTGACACAAGTGCTTCTTATCATGCTACACCATAGAGGGAGTTTTTTACTACTTACAGGTTTAAAAATTTTAGTTTTTTCAAGATGGATAATTATGGTATAACAAATATCATTGGCATGGGTGATATCTATAAAAAGACCAACCTTGGCTGTAAGCTGGTGCTTAAGGATGTCAGATATGTGGTTGATTTAAAACTAAATTTAAATTTTAATTAAAAGCTGGATGATGAAGACTTTGATGTCAGATTTCACATAAGGTAGTGGAAGCTTAGTAAAAGTTCTCTTATTGTAGCTAATGGGAAGAAATGTCATACATTATATAAATTATATGCTAAAGCTTGTGGAGAGCAGTTGAATGCTACAGAAAAATACTTCAGCATGGAGTTGTGGTATAGGCAATTGGGACACATGAGTGAGAAGGCATTGCAAGTTCTTTCTAACAGAGGTATTGTCAGACCTCAGAGGTACACGTCTGAACCCTTATATTGATTATTTGGTTGGCAAACAATATAGAGTTTCCTTTATTAGTCTTGATTTATCTAAAAAAATTCATGTCTTGGACCGTATCTATACAGATCTATATGGTCCTTTGAGGACAAAAACTCTTGGTAGATCTATTAATGTTTCTAGTATTAGTTGTGCATTTTATTTTATCAAATTTATAGATGATTTTTCAGAAAAGTTTCAACCTATGCTATGAAGACCAAAGATCAGGTTATTAATTTTTTCTAGGAGTTTCAAGCCATAGTTGAAAGGGAGATAGAACGACAATTAAAATGCATATGATTAGATAATGGTGATGGGTATACAAAATTATTTAATGATTATTGTAGGTCACATGACATCTAGCATGAGTTAATAGTTTTTGGTATGCCTCAACATAATTGTAATTGTAGAGAAGATGAACTGCACCATCATAGAAAAGATCAGATGTATGCTTTTATAGGCCAAGCTACCCAAAAGGTTTTGAGAAATGCAGTTGATGTGATCAACTTGTCACCCTGTATAACTATAGATGGTGATATTGCAGAGCATGTATGGTCAGCGAAAGATGTATCCTACAGGCATTTAAGAGTGGTTGGTTGTCATGCATTTACACATATTATAAATAATGAGAGGTCCAAGCTAGATAGTAAGACAAAAGAGTATAATTTTCTTGCCTACTCACATAATCAGTTTGGTTATAGGCTTTGGGATCTGGAAAAGTAGGTGTTTAGAAGTAGAGATATTGTTTTCTTTGAGGATCAAACCCTTGAGGATTTGAAGAAGGAGGCATCAGCCAAGACTTCTGCAGAAGGATTAGCAGACTGTGACCTAGTTATTCCTCCAATACATGTAGGTGATAGGGGAGATGTGCAGGAAGATGGTGTAGAGTATGATGTTGATCTACCTACAGGACATGTTGGGTAGGAAGAAAAAAGAGAGCAACTTCCCACATAATCTCAATTAAGAAGATCTTCTATACCACGTCAACTTTCCAAAAGATACTCTACAGATGAGTATATGATGCTTACTGATGCAGGTTAACTAGAGTGTTACTAAGAAGCAATTGAAAGTGAGCAGAAAAAGAAGTGGTTAATTGTTATGCAGGAAAAGATGAATTCTCTATAGAAGAACCACATATATAATTTGGTGTAACTACCAAATAAAAGTAAGGCCTTGAAAAATAAGTGGGTTTTTAGGTTGAAGACTCAAGAATATTGTTCTCAACTAAAGTATAAAGCTAGATTGGTTATGAAAAGCTTTAGTCAAAAGAAAGGTATTGACTTTGAAGAGATTTTTTTCTCCCGTTGTTAAAATATCTTCTATCTGTGTTGCTTTTAGTATTGCTGCTAACTTAGACTTGGAGGTTGAGTAGTTGGATATGAAGACAACTTTCCTTCATGGTGATTTGAAGAAAGAAATTTATATGGAGCAACCAGAAGGCTTCAAAGTCAAAGGTAAAGAAAATCTTGTCTACAAGTTGAAGAAGAGCTTGTATGGGCTGAAGCAAGCTCAAAGACAGTGATATAAAAAGTTTGATACATTTATGGTTAAAAATATATATAAAAGAACAACTTTAGATCATTGTGTATACATCAAACGATTTAGTGAAAACTTGGGGGTTGAGCTACTAACCTAGACTTGGAGATTGAGCAATTGGATATGAAGATAGCTTTCCTTCATGATGATTTGAATGAGAAAATTTATATAGAGCAACTAGAAGGTTTCAAAGTTAAAGAAGAGCTTGTATACAAGTTAAAGAAGAGCATGTATAGGCTGAAGCAAGCTCAAAGACAGTAGTATAAAAAGTTTGATACATTTATGATTGAAAATGGATATAAATGAACAACTTCAGATCATTGTGTGTACATCAAATGGTTTAGTGAGAATTTTATTATTCTCTTACTTTATGTTGATGACATGCTTATCCATGGAAAAGATATGTCTATGATTGACAGGTTGAAGAAGGAATTGAGTGAGTCTTTTACAATTAAGGACATGGGGCCAGCAAAGCAAATACTAGGCATGCAGAATTCTCGTAATATAAGAAATAAGAAGATTTGGTTGTCACAGGAGAAATACATTGAAAAGATATTGGACATGTTCAGTATGAGCAATGCAAAGCTAGTTGGTTCTCCTCTTTCAAGTCACTTCAAATTGTGCTTAGATCAGAGTCCGTCAAGTGATGAGAAGAAGGAAAAAATGTAATAAGTTCCTTATGTTTTAGTAGTTGAAAGTTTAATATACGCAATGGTATGTACGAGGCTAGCATCACATATACAGTGGGTGTTGCTAGCAGATTTCTTATAAATCTAGGTAAGAAGCACTTGGCAGTAGTGAAGTAGATTTTTAGATATCTCAGAAAAAGTTCTAAATTTTTTTTAAACTTTAGAGGTGGACCACCTATGCTGATAGGATACATAAATGTGTATATGGCAAGAGATATTGACACAAGAAAATCCAGATCAGGTTTTGTACTTATTTTTGTAGGGTGAGCTGTGTCATGGCAATCCAGAGTTATGCAAGAACCCAACATTTCATTCCAAGTCAAAGCATATAGATGTCGGATATCACTAGATCAGAAATGTGTTTGGAGAGAAGCAGTTACAGCTTCAAAAAATCCATAAATATGATAATGGGGCAGACATGTTGACAAATACTTTACCGAAAGAGAGACATGAGATGTATTGATATCTGGTCGATATGGCTTCATATTGAGGAGTCATGTGACAACCTCTCTTATGGGCTGAAAGGGGAGATTATTGGGCAGATGGCCTAGATTTAGCCCATAATGGATTTTAGTGAAGCCCATAGCCTAAAACTTAATTTCTCTTAACCAAAATCCTAGTTTGATTGCTAGAGTTTTGGAAAATTGAATAATGATGACTACAAACGTGAGAGAGAGAAAGGAAGCAATAGATTGATAGTAGAGAGCAAAAAATAAGAGATCTAGGAAAGGGAAGAAGAGAAAGACAGAGAAATACTATTCTTAATCATCCAAACAGTATTCTTATCTCAGGTTAGATCAGATCTGTAGTGGATTCTTATTGTGATCACTTGAGGAGGTTTTGGATATTATGTATAGTAATATAATCCTTATATCCCTATCATTCTCTTGTGATTGTTGCTTGGGCTTGGGCAAGAAGCTTTGAGATTTATATATTAATTATTAAGATAGTGAATTTTCTCTAGCTTGCCCTATGGTTTTTACCCTTCAAGTTGGAGGGGTTTTCCACGTAAATCTTGGTATTTATCTGATTGTAATTTCTATTTGATTCCGCTATATATGACGACCTACTAATATTTGTTCGTATGCAAAGCCTTTATCATTTTATATCCCATCATAATGTTCTAAAGAGGACTTACTTCCTCTAGTGTTGTAGACAATGTAAGCATAAAATTTGTAATATGCTATAAGTTATATGAAAAACATTCATGTTAGGATGAAATTAAATAACATTATATTAAATTCACGATATATACCTTTCGATGTCATTTGAAAAAAAATCTCTATCTGATCTACAAAGGCACCATTCTCCAGATTTGAAGATCATAATAACGCCAATCTGCAAGGAGAACTAGACACTCCTCCTTTCTTCCTATCATTTCACAAGACTAATATTATTAATGTTTAGAGAGGTTGAGAGAGAAATTATAATATTTCAAATGGATCCTTATTAAGATCCCTAGGAGATCATGTCTATTTATAGGTAAGAATAGAGGGTCTAGGATAAGTTATTATGAGAGTTCCTTCCATCAAAGGCATGCCCTAAGGAATCCTACTATAATATGAACTTCTTTTCTATTGACTAATATCTATTATTAGATTTAAATTAGTTTTATTATATCTTATCCAATTATAAAGGTCATATAATATAATATTCTCCTACCTAGCCCATTAATTTATATGATAAAAACAGATATTCAAAATCAAAATAAATAAAAAAGAATTTATTTAAAAGTAATTTTACCTAATTAGATTCTAAGCATTTTATACATGGCCATGAATTTAAAACTAAGCTAATAAGTCTAATAAATATAATAATACTATATTCAGTCTAACTATCAGTGTGAATCATAGCGGTTGTATGTCATTAATATCACACTTTCTTCTATATCACAACATTATTAGTCTTTTATTATATAGCCAATAATGACCCCAGTAATTTGTCTTATTAAGATAATCCTATCATGCATTCAACTATAATATAAATAAACATAAATATAAATAGGATAGCATAAATAAATAACTTTAATTAATACAAAAATATCAATAATAACATCCACCTAAATATATATCACCATATCTTTTATGGCTTACTCACAAGCCCTATTCTAAGAACATGTTCTTTAAATATTTTACACTGTAAAGCTTTGGTAAATGGATCAATAATCATTATATTAGTGCTTAGGTTCTTAATTAACACTTGTTACTTTTAGACTCTTTCTTAATCATCAAATACTTTATTTCGATATGCTTGAAACTACTAGAGTACTTGTCATTCTTAAAGAAGAAAACTACTATGGTATTATCACAAAATATATTCAATAGTTTGACAATTGAGTCGACCACATGAAGTCCTAAAATAAAATTTTGCATCAATAAAGCTTGATTTATAGCCTCAAAGTATGCCACAAATTCAAGTTTCATTATTGATGATGCAATAAGTGATTATTTTGTACTTCTCCAAGAAATTACCCCACTAGATAATATGAATATAAATCCTGAAATGGAATCTTAATGTCGACACAATTTATAAAATTAGCATCTAAATATCCTATCACTTTAAGTTAATCTGATCTTCTTTATGTGAGTATATAATATTTCATCCCCTATAGATTTTTTATTACTTTCTTTGTAACTTTTCAATATTTCATTCTTAGGTTACTCTAATATCTACTTAATATTGTAACTACAAAATTGATATATGGTCTTGTACAGGTTTGAGTATATAATAAACTTCTAACTATGCACCTATAAGGAATATTCTTTAATTGATTTCTTTTTATTTTTTGAGCATTGGTTTTAGCTAAATTTTTCACCTCTAGTAATATGTGTATCATTGGCTGAACAAAGTTATATATTAAATCTCTTCAAGAAACAATTAATATATCTTTTATAAGATAGTCCTAATAATCCCTGAGATTTATTTCTGAATAGCATAGGCTATCTCATTCATAACAACCATTTTAAAGTTTTTGCTGATAAATATCTTAGTTTTTTGTAATAAACCAAGATTACTACTGATAAGTAAAATATTATCCACATATAAACTAATATAATAAACTTGCTCCTACTAACCTTCAGATATATACATTGATTAACGGTATTTTTTAAATTCGAAGGAAGTAATAGTATCATGAAACTTTATATATCATTATCTGAAGCTTATTTAAAGTCATAAATGGATTTCTTAAATTTATACGCCTAACTTCCTTTGAATCTTTCAGGTTATTTGTTATGACTCTAGCTAGGGGAGTCCTAATTTAGTTTCATTGAAGAGGGCAAACATGTAAATCCTAAGGGCATACATGTAAATCCTATCTAGTCGACCCTTATTAAAGAGGTGAGGGGGCCGACTAGGTTAAGATTAGTTTAGAGGAAGATATTTTATGGGAAGAATAAGATACATATCACCCTAACTAACCAACCCTTATCCTAGTTAAAGATGGATTGGTTGAGGAGGGATTAAGTTAGAATAGGATTAGGATTAGTTTGGTGGTTGCTTCTTAGATTTGGAGTTGGAGTTGTTGAAAGTAGGAGTTGCTTCTTAGAGTTGAAGTAGGAGTTGTTAGGAGAAGGAGTCTTAAGTAGGAATCCAATTAGGAGTTGGGGTTTAGAAGTCCTATAAATAGCCTTATATTCTTTCCTCTTACATCATGAATAGATCAATTATCTTTCAGCTCATGTAGCAGCAAACCGAGGGAGAAACTCCTATAGAGTTCCAAGAAGGTCGATTCCCTATAAATATCACCACAAGCTTAGAATCCATAAGGTTTCTAATACTTGGTATTATAGTAGTGTTCTTGGCATCTCGCTGCCCTTTCCACAGCCATCCATCAGCAATCTAAAGCAATTCCCATAATTGCTTGAAGATCATCACTAAATTTCACTGTCATCTCCACTACCATAGATCATCCTTTGATTTCCCCGTATATCGCATTAGGTTCTAGTTTCCTATCTTACTACTATTGTAATTTAGTTATCCCAATTTAAAAAATATAAAAAACTTTGTTCCTATTTGCTGCACAAACTTTTCATCGTAAAGCTTTCATCTTTACGATGAAAGTTACACTGAAGAATTCCAACCGCACACCTCTTATTATTTTATTTGTTGCTATGTTTTTACTAATCAAATTTCTACAAAATTTCTCCCACAACTTTATAACTTCCTATCCTCAGATCTCCCTTTAGTTTCATCAAAATATCATCAAGATAACCTACTCATCTTTTATGTCCAATCTAGTGTAATTTAGACGTAAAAATTTGCTACAATACCTTCCTATGAACCTCGATTTTGCTGGATCTTTTGCTGCCATTTTTTTCCATGAATATTTTGTTAGAATTAGCTTTCCCTTATCAGCAGATTCTCCTTGAGTTTTACTTGAATCCTTATTTTAAACTACTAGAAAAAAATCTCATATATACTACTGAAACCTTCGATGAAAAAATTCTACCGTAGTACCTTCTTGTATTCCTTGATGTTGCTAAAAGTTTTGCTACCGATTTCTTCCATGAATTTTTTGATAGCATTATCTTTCTCTTGCCAATGAATTCCCATTAAGTTTTAACTCAATTCATTATTATAAACTACTGCAAAAAAATTTAACTCTACTACTAAAATCTTTTGCTGAAAAAATTTTGCAGCAACACCTTCTTGCAAGCTTTGATTTTGCTAAAACTTTTGCTGTTGTTTCTTTCCATAAAATTTTTGATGATATTTCATCTCACTTACTAGTATATTCCCCTTGAGTTTCACTTGAAATTTTTATTGAAAATTTCTAGAAAAAATTACGTCTTCACTATTAGCCCACCAAAACCTAACCATTTTGCTGCCACCACCCAAGACGTCTCTAGGGCATCCCTTTAGCCTTAAGATGCAACCATCGTTACCTATTTTTATAACCCAAATAACACCCAAAACTGTAGCCTAAACAGTGGTCTTCTGCAGCCACCGAACCTTCCACCGATTCTTACCCTTACCCTTTGCAGCCACCAATCATACAAAACTAGTTGCTACCATCAATAGTAACCCTAAGCCATCCCTCTAACCCTAAACCTCTATCACCAAACCCTCCTTATAGCCCCTATATTAGCCCTAAATCATAGCCCTAACAGCACAAAAAAAAAATAGTAACTTGTTAGCCCTAAATTATAGCCATCTACCCATGATCCACCATCCCTTTCGGCATCAAACCACCCAACCGTTCCATACCACTAACCCAAATAGTAAGAGAGGGACATTGACATCTTAGATCTGGAGAAACATGCAATGACATCTCAAGGTTCAATCGATGCCAAGTTGGAGGCGTCTGAATCATGCATAGAGGATAAGATTGCGCACCTTATTCGTCGAATTCGGATTAAGCCAATCTATGAGCCCAATAAAATTCCAGTAAGATCAAAATTTAGAGAGACCTCTCAAGAAGAAAGAATAAGCTACTGATGTGAGACAGCCATGCATGAGGGTGGACTTCCCTCAATGGGAATAAGGAGACCCAACGGGATGGATTTCGCGCACCGAATGTTACTTTCGTCATCACTAAACACTGGAGGATTCTATGGTGGACATCGCTGTCATCCACCTTGAAAGAGATGCTATACAATGGTATAATTGGCTTGAATACAACTATGAGACTCTGACATGGATACAATTCAAGTATGTGCTACTGAACCTCTTTAGGTCGACCAAGTACGAAAATATCAATGGACAACCTGTCAAGATTCGACAAACCTCTATGATCCAAGAATACCAAACTAGGTTTGAGGAATTATCTTACTTTGCTCATGATTGGTCTAACAGACAATTATTAAGGATGTTCATCGAAGGACTCAAGCCGAAAACTAAAGGAGAGGTTGAAGCGTGGCAGCCCCTCACCGTGAAGGTTGTAATCTCTTTTGCCCGAATCCAAGAGGAACGACTAAACTAAGATACTCGGAGGATGAGAACTACTCTTAGACTAGCAACGTATAAACCTCCCTCTGCTCCCAACCATTCTTCGCTGCCAAAACAATTGACGAGAGAATACTTATGCGACAGATCAACAAAGGGTCTTTGTTGGCATTGTAATGAACTTTGGAGCCACAACCATCACTACAAAAAAGGGGAGCTTTCTATGATAAAATATATTAAAGAATCTGAAGAAGAGGTCCAAGAACCTGAGGAGGAGAACACAAAGGAGGACCTGCAGTCGGCCGATTGCATGACTCACGCTTTAGTCGACCATACGAACCCGCAAGTAGCAAAAGTTTAAGAATCCTTTAAGCAACAACTTATCACCATCCTTACCAACAATTTTATGAATGGCAAGGGAGAACAAGTGATCTTATGGGAGTGAAGTAATGAAGATCTCGAAATAGTACTTGTAGAAGCTTACTAAAATTTCAGTCACCTCCACCGAACTGAGCCGACTACTTCCTACCAGGCTGTACGATCTTCATATGTTGATCTTGTAGAAGGAACCACTAGCACGTATTCAGCCATATTATTGTCCACATCCTTAGAGGATCGAAGCTAAAAGGATTGTCTAGGAGACCCAAGAGACAGATTATTCGGCCATGACCTTCTCTTGCAATGATACTTTATCTCCAAAAGTTTTACCTCTTTGTTTGCAAGTATAAACTCTTCCTGAAGTGTTATATCCAGTCGAACCAACTATGGCTTCTGAAGCAGCACTCCTAAATCTCAAGCTACTTCCATGACTTCCCCAAGGAGCAGACCATAATGCTTAAAGTCTTCCCTGATAGTGACCACCGATCTATGGCCCACAACCGCAAGAAGATTGAGTCCCTCCAGCGATAATACCAGCATAGAATCTGTGACAACAAACCTTACTGGATGGAGATCAAAATTCTAAAGGAACAAGAGGAAGGCATCCACACATCCACCATCTACTGGATCCTTACAATCACGATGCCATCTACATCAGTGCTAGCTTTACCTGACTTTGACAAAGTGTTTATTATTAATGCATCAGGTGCTAGAAATTATGTTATCCACATGCAAGATGGCCAACCCCTAGCCTACATCAGCAAAGCTCTCACTCCAAATCACCTAAAGCTACCAATTAATGATGAGGGAATGCTAACCTTGGCTAAATTTATGGCTTGGTATGATATATAATAACAACACGAAGAGGAGATGAAAGTAAATCCTGAAGAATTACAGCTTCTACTTCCTCCAAACTCAGATCGAGCTCACTCTACCATGACTTTACTGGAAGGCAGCTACCATTACAGAGGAAGGCCTGGCTATTATTAAAAAATAACTACACACCAGCTCGCATAAGAAAGAAACAGCCACCCGATAAACACTGGAGTAGAAGGAAGTTTATTATTAAAGATCGAGTCTTTCTCCATATATATCCCTACCAGCGGAAATTTATAAACACTCGAGCCTCACGGAAGTGGTCTCCTGGTTTCTTTGGTCCATACAAAATTGGAGATCATATTGAAGCCGTAACTTATGTATCAGATTAATACACTAATTTAAAATTATAATTGATCCTCTAGGAATCTTACCGCAAATAGAAGTTAGAGAGGATGACTCAGCTCAGATCTATCCACCCAATACCCAAGTTGATGAGGAGACCCAAATTAAACTGATGATTGCATAGGATTGTAGGATCGCGACACATCACCATCTAGTCACTACTACTGATGTTGGACTATAGGAGCAGGATGCACCTACCAAAGGGGCCACGAGAGAGCCTCATAAGGAGTTATATATCAAGACCCAGAGATATAAAGTTCAGCCTTAAGGACAAGATTGATTTGAAGAGGATAGGTCTGTTATGACTCTAGTTAGGGGAGTCCTAATTTAATTTCATTGAAGAGGGCAAACATGTAAATCCTAAGAGCATTCATGTAAATCCTATCTAGCTAACCCCTATTAAAGAGGTGAGGAGGCTAGCTAGGTTAGGATTAGTTTAGAGGAAGATATTTTGAAGGAAGAATAAGATATATATCACCCTACTTAACCACCTCTTATCATAGTTAAAGAGGGGTTGGTTGAGGAGGGGTTAAGTTAGAATAGGATTAGAATTAGTTTAAAGGTTGCTTCTTAGAGTTGGAGTTGGAGTTGTCGAAAGTAGGAGTTGCTTCTTAGAGTTGGAGTAGGAGTTGTTAGGAGAAGGAGTCTTAAGTAAGAATCCAATTAGGAGTTGGGGTTTAGAAGGCTTATAAATAACCTTATATTCTCCCCTCTTTCATCATAAATAGATTAATTATCTTTCAACTTATATAGCAACAAATCAAGGAGGGAGGAACCCCTATAGAGTTCCAAGGAGGTCAATCCCCTATAGAGATCACCCCAAGCTTAGAATTCGTAAGGGTTCTAACATTGTTCCATATAGATTTTCTTATTCAGATCTCTATTTAGAAATATTATTTTCATCCATCTAGTGTAACTCAATATCATAATGAGCTACGAATGTCATGATGATTTTTAATGAATCATTTCTAGAAATTAAAGAAAATGTCTCATTGTAGTCGATGCTTTCTTTTTTATTAAAACCTTTGGCCACAATGAGAAAATGTCTCATTGTAGTCTATATTATTTGTCAAGTCATGTTTTATCTTAAAAACACATTTACAATTGACTCTTTTACAATTATTAGGCAATTCAATGAATTCCTAAATATCATTCTGATCTATTAATTTTAACTCTTCTTTCATTGCATCATATTATTTTTCAGAATCATTATTTTCTACTACTTATGAAAATGATAAGGGGTCTCCTTTTTTATTCCTATATCATAATCTGATTCTTGTAGATATATCACATAATCATAAGAAATAAGATATATTTTTTTCTTTGAGATCTTCCCAAAGCTACCAATTGTGATTATTCTATAAGATCATAAGCTGTAACATCAACATCATATGAGAGTTTATCAATGTTATTTTGTTGTTTACCCTTATCAATTCTCTCATTGATTTGAGAAACAATGATTTCTCGAATAGGAGATAATAGAGGAGAATTAATCGGAATCTTCTTAATATCAAAATTGATCCTTCGAGAATTTTTACTCCCACTAATTTTGTCATCTTCTAAGAATCTTGCATTACCAAATTCTACTGTCCTCATATTATGATTAGGGCAATAAAATATGTATCCCTTGGGCCTTTTTGGATAATCAATAAAATATCCAAAAATAGTTTTTAAATCTAATTTATTTTTATTTGGATTGAATACTCTTATCTCTGTAAGACATCCACAAATATATAAATATCTCAAACTGGATTTCCTACTAGTCTACAACATAAATAGAGTTGATAGAACCGACTTACTAGAAACCCTATTCAGTATATATAACTGTCATAAGAGCTTCACTCCATATTGACTCGGTATAGAAGAATAACTTACTATGTTCCTAACCATATCCATAAGAGTACAATTTTATCTTTTAGCAACACCAGTCTACTGTGGCACACTTGGTAAGACATATTAAGCACAAATACTCTGTTATTTTAGGAATCTAGCAAAAGGACTAATATTCTGATCGGATTCATCATAGCTACCATAAAATTCATCACTCTTGTCAAATCTGATAATTTTAACTTTTCAATATAATTGTCTCTCGATCTCATTTATGTACACTTCAATAATATGTTAACGGCTTGAGACTTTTCATGTATTAGATAAACATAACCATAATCATCTATAAATACGATAAAATACCTTTCTCCACTAAAATAGGAAATATGGAGTGGTCCGTAGATATCAGTATCAATAATTCTAAGGAGTTCTTTATTTATTATGATATTTTTCTTTATATATTTAGTTTATTTTCCCTCAATGCACTCTATACAAACATCAAAATCAGCAAAGTCTAAATCTTCCAAAATATTATCATTTGCTAATCTTTTAATCCTATTCTTGGAGATATACAATAGTAAAATTATGTTTCAATTCAACACTTGATTGCAGGATTAATAATATCTTTATAAACTTATGATTCAAATGAATTATGTCCAAACCATCATATAGCATTCTAGAACTAACTTTTATTGAATAATAAAATATACTGAGTTTATCATTTCCAAAAGAAAGATAATATCTTAACTCATTAAATCTAGATGAAGAAACTAAATTTCTAGAAATAGTAAGAACAAAACATATGTCAGCAAGATCCATCAGATGACTCATTTTTAGGCATAGGCAATAAGTGCCCACTAATATCACTTTTGCTTTAAAACGATTTCTCATAATGATGAATCTTTTATGTTCTTTTGGTTTTTAGATTGAAAGAAATCTCTACATATTATTAGTAGCATGAGTTGAAGCATTAGAATCAATCCACCAAGTATTAGAAAGAACTTATATAATATTTGATTCGAAACATGCAAAGGTCAAGTTTATACTTTTCTTTACAAACCAAATCTTGTGTTTAATACAGTCATTCTTTATATGTCATTTTTTGCCATAAAAAAAGTATTTTACTATAATAGATTTTTTTTCATTAGTCTGTTTAACATTTCTAAACCTGACAAAATCCTTTGATGGATGATGCTTCAATTTTCTTTTCTTGTTATCAACTCCTTAAGTAGTAGTCATAATATTATATGAACTTTCCTACCCTAATCTTAATTCTTCTTAAACACATATACTAGCTACCTCATTTAAGTCCAACTTATCATTATTTGTATTGTAGTAAATCTTGAATGTGACAAACTAAGAAGGAAGAGAATTAAGAATAAACTATATGAGGAAAGATTTATCAACATTTATACCTAATTATTTAAGTTTTCCAGCTTTATTAGTTATATTGAGGATGTGATCCTGAATTTCTCGAGTATCATCATATTGAGTTGTAGTCAGTTCTTTCATTAATATGCAAGCCAATGACTTATCAATATATTTAAATCTATCTTTTATAACCTTTAAATATTCTGATGTACTAGTTGTAATCTTTCATTAAGTGTGTTAGCCAACTGTTGGCTACAAGTGCTCGGTAGGTAAATCACGTGAGTGATGACACATATGGCACGCTGCATAGTCTTTTTGTATTATTATTATTGATATATTCTTACATTATATTGTCTGTTGTATATGTATGTAATGTACTTGGGTTTGTGCAATGGGAATCGGATCATGATGTAAACAGGCATCGAGATAATCCTGGTCATAAGTTACTTAAGAGGGACATCGAGATAATAGGCAGATCGATGTATTATATACATGTCTATATGATGGAAGTGGCTAGTCTCGTAGCCACTTGTGTGAGGACACTAAGGTACAATATAGGTACTCATTGGAGAATGAGTTCACTAATTGATCCGCTTATAGAATGTTAGATAGTTAATGATACCTAACATCAAATAACAATTTCGTAGTCTCAGTTATGTATCTGGTCCTTAAACTTAAGACACCAAAGATGCTTTGTTCGAGTACTACTCCTTTCCTTGATGCCAGACTTACAAGTCTAGAAAGTTTTAGATATGGTACAACTGATTGTCAGGATTAGTAGCCAACCTTATGAAGGCAATTAAATGTCAATATAGGATTATCTACTCTCGGTATGATAAGAGAAATATCTCATGTTTTATTGTTTAGAAAAATCCTCGGTTGCGGTCATTCGGATTGAGAGAGGAGTTCTTTGGGAGAATCTAATTAGAGCGAAACTCGAACAGATTCCATATGAGGCTTGATAGTACCATGCCCAATATATGATCTCTGAGATATTATATAGATAAGGGACTATAGATATACGATAATTGAGGATAGATAGGTCCAATGGATTAGATCCCCTATACCGTCTAGAGAGTATAGTGTAGTGTCTTAGTACGTCCATAATTGATGAGTCAATGAATTATTATGGGATAATAATTCACTGAGTTAGAAGGAGTTCTGATAGGTAGGACTCATGGCTAACTCAGTATTGGACCTAGAGGGTCACATACATATAGTGAATATTTTAATGAGTAGAGGATTTAATATGAGTTATACAATTAGCCCTTGTTATCATTAGATGAGATCCAACATTGATGAATCTCTTGCATATTCTTCCACAAGTGCTATAAGAAAGTGTGCAAGAGTTATGAGTTTTGGGCTGCGATTGGACGAGCATCGCTACAACGAGATAAACTCAGATTTTGGGCTAGTCCGATGCTAACTCTTCGATATATTTCTTACTGAAAGTATCCCTGATCCCACTGATAACGAGTGAGACCAAATAATTCGATTGGGGTAGGAAGGAAACGTCTCTACTCGGCCACAAAGTTTATTTTGTACACGACGGGGGGGGCTCCATTTTTCTCTTAATAGGAGTTCTAGGTATGGGTCTATGGCCCTAATGAACCCACATTAGATTTTTCAGTAAACAGAATATACATTCCATCATTGCTAGATCGATCCGTACGGTTTCGATAAATAGTGAGCTAATAATGGGATTTTTCAATAAACAGGTATATATGTTCTGATAGCTTTAGTTTGACCCAACCACTAGCCAAAATGCTGAAGACGGGAGTTAACAATAATACACTCATCAACCCTTATAAGGCATTCATATATTCTCACATTTCTAATATGGGACTAAGAGGTGTTACAACTACTAATCTTCTTTGGGTGAAGACCAAAGAAGATTAGTAGTTGCTTGCAAGGGAGATTTCAAGAATTTTCTAACTCTAGGCTCTCTCCCTTCCCTTTTTTTTTCTTATAATTCTCACATAATTTTTTTCATAGAATGTAATCTAAAAAATTATTATATAAAATGTAAGAAAACTTGGGATATTTATTGGCCCCGAGTGGCTTCAGAATTTTATAGCTAAAATTCAAGTATACCTATAAAATCTAGGTATGGGAGGTTTACCCATTGGTCCTGGGCGGTTCAGCCACTGACCACTGGCGCCTGCTTCCAGGGTATGGGTGGTCCAATCGCTGCCCACCAACGATTTACCTATTGGAATCTCCGAAAAAGTTGTTCCTTCCACCTTTGGAATTTTGGCTTGAACCTAATGTTGACTAATTCTTTGATCAACTAATTGAGCTCAACTTGAGCTCAACCAAACCCCATAGTGGACTCCGTTGCCTCATTGAGTTGATTTAGATTTCTTCCAAATCTAACTCAATTAGGACTTGATCCCTAACTATGACTCAATGATTATAACCCTTAAAATGACCAACAAGCTAAACCAAGACCTATCTCCCACCAATTCGGCAACCTCCGATATTCTTGTAGTGAGTCTTATGGTCTTCTTCCAGTGATCTCCCTACAAGCTTCCTGATCCCTTCGGTGAATCTCCTAGTGAACTCCCAGCGAGGTCCCATTACATCGTCCGAACTATCACAGGCTTAGCTGATTTTGTCTAAGTCGTACAGTACCCATGCATATCCGTCCACGAAGGTCAGCCCTCCCCGAGATCTCCTAGAGTCTCTTAGACTTACAAAAGAGAAAACGAGCTAGAAGAAGCAATTCCCATAGGATCCACAAGTAACTGCTTAAGCAAGTACATTATAAAACCAAATATAAATTACACCTATGGACATTACAAACTCAGAGAGGTTACACACAAAGGATAATGGTCCATTACAGACCGAAGTCCCCATAAGTGCTTATAAGACATATATTTATAAGCCAAAATTAGCCATAAAGCAAACCAAACTCGGGGTGCTAAGCCTACTGCAAGCCCGCAACTTACTGTACAAGGTATGTACATAAACCGAAGGACACGAACAAACACGAGCATTTCATCGAACACCTTGTTTACATTATTGTCCGTGACATTCTCCCCCACTTATTCCTTCGACATCCTTATCAAAGTCACTGCAGACGCTACATCTCCTCGTAATATGCTGAATCTTCAATCTTCTGCTTTGGCTACAATATACCTCTTTGGCTCCCAACCACTCTCCGCTACTGTTGTTGAGTAGTTGAACTTTGATCCGCCATATTGCTTCAACTCACCAATGACTGAATCTAGTGTGGGGTTGGCTGAGTTGTGCTGATCCTAGTTGGTTCTCGCAGATCCTTTTGATGAAGGAAAGGACCTGCCTTATTATGCGCCAGTATCGTAGTATACTCATGTTGCTTGAACTGGGTGGATGCTTGTTGGACCTTTGATGAGCATCGCCGGTTTTTGAGGTCCTTCCTCTATAATGTTTCCCCATTGATCCTTCTTCCATGTTTAGTTGTCACTTCCAAGTATGTTCGCATCACTCCTGCTTTCGATTAGTCAATTAAAAAATGAAGCGAACAATCTACTCTCAGTAGTACTGATCACCAATGGTGAGGATTTGACAACTATTGTCTTCCATAAGCTTTCTTTGAAGGGTTACTAAACTTATGCAGAGCTCTTTTACTGGATAAGTAAGAGAACTGGGATACTTGACTTCACCCATTCTCTTAGTAGTTGAGAAGGCAAGGTTACTTGGCTTCGCTCAACTCCTTGAGTTACGAGAATTGGGGTACTTAGTTTCACCTATTCTCTTGAGTTGAGAAGGCAAAGGTTACTCGATTTTGCCTACCTCCTTGAGTTTGTACTTCATACATTGAGCTGGTTACTAACATTCGCCCGCTCTTTGCTCACACTTCTGAAGCACTTGAAGTATTTGCACTCCTTGCGTTGAGTTAGCTACTGTGATTCACCTTCCCACTACTATTGAACTTCTGGAACGCAAGAAGTTTCACTCGAAAAGAGCAAAAAGTTTACCCCAACTTGGAGTCCCCTAACTTGGAGTAAGTCTTTGATAGATATGGTCGCCTCTAGGATTGTACCATCTTCTCCATCACCTTTGTCGCCTACTCCTCTGAGTAGAAAGGTACAATACCACATACTGCCTACTTCGTTCCTTGGTCGAGCACTCCTGCATCAACCCGAAGTCCCTCGCTTTCGGCTATCTTGATGAGAAGCCCATCGACATCGGTCTTATGAAGTTTCTTGGCTTCTGTCGATCCATCCTGTCTTGGTACTTGGAGTTTGCCTTTGCATTCTCCACCTCCTCGGCTCCTTTTATGACCAATGCTCTCCCTCCATGAGAGCAAGGGATCGATGACTCCACGAAAGTCCCACCTATACGGTACCATGGTGTTGCCAAGCCCATATCACTACTATCCGTTACCTTGCATCTTCATCCCTTCCTTCGCGATCGGTAGATCTGCCTCTACGGCACTGTGGTGCTCCTCCAAGTCCACCTCCTTTCTAACCAATGCTTTGCTTTTGGGTAGCTGAGCCCCACAAGACTCCTCGTCACTTCCTTGCCCCTTTTCACATGCTTCAACACCACTGTGTCCTCCTAGCAGTTCTCTCTGGTTAATGGAAAGATAGTCTGCGACATCTCATACATGGCCTCCACCATCTTGTTGTAGGGCTCGCGCTGATTCTGTTCTTAGCTTCCTTGGTGGCAATGTTCGCTTACTCAGCCTTGTCCTCTGACTTATCGGGCTCCCTTAAGAGAATGTAAGCACTGAAGTAGTCCAACTCTCTAGTCACTCAGATCATACATTTGTATAATCAAGTCCCCTCTACGGGACTCACTGGTACTTACAATCTGACTTCTCCCTCGGTGATACATAGCTCTCATATGCTGACGACCAAGGCTTTTATCTGATGCAAGCTTCAATGTACACACAAGGAAGACCCACCTCTGCGGTACCATGGCATTCACCCCTTGAATCCATAGCCCTTCTTGTCGTTGTATTCTTCACCGAAGTAGAGCTCCCAACAGCTCTTGATTATTCATATGATCACGTCCCCCTCCATGGGACTCATTGGTACTTGCACTTGGACTTCTTCCTCGATGGTATATATCCCCTATATGCTGATGACTAAGGCTTTCATCTAATGTAAGCTCTGATGCACACACGAAGACTCGCCTCTGTAGTACTATGACATTTACTCCTTGAATCCATAGCCCTTCTTCTTGTTGTATCGTCCACCAAAGTGTAGCTTCTAGTAACTCCTGATCATATCTCCGCATGATCTGGTCGCCTCTGGGATTGTACCATCTTCTCCATCACCTTTGTCACCTACTCCTCTGAGTAGAAAGGAATAGTACCACGTACTGTCTACTTCGTTCCTTGGTCGAACACTCCTATATCAACCCGAAGTCCCTCGCTTTTGGCTATCTTGATGAGAAGCCCATCGACATCGGTCTTATGAAGTTTCTTGGCCTTTACCCTTCCGCCCTGTCTTGGTACTTGGAGTTTGCCTTTGTATTCTCCACCTCCTCGGCCCCTTTTATGACCAATGTTCTCCCTCTATGAGAGCAAGGGATCGATTACTCCACGGAAGTCCCACCTCTGCGGTACCATGGTGCTGCTAAGCCCATAGCACTACTATCCGTTACCTTACATCTTCATCCCTTCCTTCATGATCGGTAGATCTACCTCTACGGCACTCCTCTGAGTCCACCTCCTTTCTAACCAATGCTTTACTTTTGGGTAACTGAGCCCCACTGGATTCGTCGTCGTTTCCTTGCCCCTTTCGACCACCTGCTTCAACACCACTGTGTCCTCCTAGCAGTTCTCTCTGGTCAATGGAAAGACAGACTGCAACATCTCATGTATGGCCTCCGCCATCTTGTTGTAAGGCTCGCGCTGATTCTATTCTCCTTAGCTTCCTTAGTAGTAACGTTCGCTTACTCGGCCTTGTCCTTTGACTTGTCGGGTTCCCTTAAGTGAATGTGAGCACTGAAATATTCCAACTCTCTAGTTGCTCTAATCATACCTTTATACAATTAGGTCCCCTCTATGGGACTCACTGGTACTTGCAATCTGACTTCTCCCTCGATGGTACATAGCTTCGATATTTTGATGACTAAGGCTTTCATCTAATGCAAGCTTCGATGCACACACACGGAAGACACGCCTCTGCGGTACCATGGCATTCACCCCTTAAATCTACAGCCCTTCTTGTCGTTGCATTGTTTATCGAAGTGGAGCTCCTAACAGCTCCTGATCATTCATATTATCACGTCCCCCTCTATGGGACTCACTAGTATTTGCACTTGGACTTCTTCCTCGGTGGTACATAGCCCCCATATGCTGATGACTAAGGCTTTCATCTAATGCAAGCTCCAATGCACACACGAAGACCACCTCTGCGGTACTATGGCATTCACTCCTTCAATCCATAGCCCTTCTTTTTGTTATGTCGTACACCAAAGTGGAGCTCCCAGTAACTCCTGATCATACCTCCGCATGATCTTGTCCCTCATAGGATAGGATTGCTTGTATTGCAATTGCCACAAACTATTCCACCATAATCCACTACACCATGTCACCTCCTAGTGACATCTCCATTGCATACAAATTCTCATGTGATAAACTCGGACTATGACTTCTCCACGTGTGGCCTCTGCCAACACATCATAGGGCCTCCGCCATCTCCGATTTTTAGTTCACTCCCTTGGCAATTCACCTTCGTCCACCCACTCTTGGGTCACACTTGGATGAAGCATAGCTCTAGGACAGTCCGTCGCCTAGTAGCTTATGAAGTCCCCCTGACTTTGCTAGAATTGGTGCACCATTATCTGGATCCTGGGCCTCTATCCCCTACCAGCATAATCTCTGTTATGCACCACTTGTTCCTGATAACTCGAATGGCAACACTATGGCATATTTTTCAAGAGTACCTGCCTCTACGTCCTCTTGCCCCGTGCTAAGGTCTCATGATCCCAACTTTGCCTCCGCAAGTTAAATCACCTTAGTTACTCTGTCAAATGCATCTCTAAGGTAGCTTGCATGTACCTCAAAGCTCCCTTCATCTTTGGCACCATGCAAGACAAGTCTGTCCCATCAGAATGAAGAACCTATGGAATGACATGATCTCACTCTTGCCTCTACAAGAGTTCATGCCCTTGACCTCTGTCCAAGAAAAGCTCTGTGCCTCCGCTTCATGGTCCATCTTCTATGTCGACTCCCTTCATATGGCTTGGTATACTTTACCTAATTCCACCTAAGTTGCTCCGCTTCTCGATTTGCATTGAGTTGATAGTGGTCCTCGCGTCCACCATTTCATGGGTCAGCCCTCCGTTGAGTTTGATTTCTGCATCGACTCTAAGTGTGCCTTCATATGGTGTTACCTTGGATTGCTTCCCCACTTGATCTCGAAATGCATCCACCAATGCATTACCCCATTCGAGATCATGCGATGACTCCACGTCACTCATTCGGTCCATTGAACTTTGTAAAGATATAGCCTTGAGGAACTCTTCCTTAATATGTATGGTTCGTTGTATATGATTCTCCTTCTAGAGAACTAGGACTTATCCCTCCTGGATATCTGTCATGTTGGAGCAACTTTCCTCTTTACATACTTTCTGTAGGAAGTTTCGGAGACCACCATCCCCTTTGGACTTTTCCGTCTTACTGAACAACTTATGCCTTGTTCTGCCCCATAAATGCACTTGCTAGATTGTGACCCTTTGCCAATACAGTCCCCACTGCACCCTTCAAGGTCTAACAATGTGCTGAACTTATTACACATTTCAATCGTCTATGGACGTATCCTTTCCATGTCGAAGAGAAAGTTCTGATGCTCCATGGCGCCAAGTTTCGATCGCGCCTTGGGATGGCCACGAACACTCCGTCGTCCATGTACAATCCCTTGCATGAGTACCGAATCCTTTGAGTTAGCAATTCCCCTCACTTCTGTGAGCTTTGCACAACTCTTTCGATCATTAAGCAATACCTCCCACTTTGCATGGTCTCATCTTTCACCAAGTGCCCCGCTTTGCCTTGAGCACTGTCAAGTTTTGTTGCCAACATCGAGCCGTAGCTCGAACTTAACCATCCCAATCTTTATGCGCTACATATTCTTCTTCACTTGCTTGTCCTCGTGGTGTCTCTCGCGCAAAGGGGTTGGGCATTCCTCTGAATGCCAAACCTGGATGCCCGCTCCTCTGAGCGACTCCTTTCCCTACATCTCAATGTTCGTTTCCCCCAAACGATTGTGCGTGCTGGCTATCCTCCACATAGCCCAGCTAGGTTCCCTATATTTGTATGGCAAGTGTTTTTGCATGTGCTTGTCCTGCTCTGATACCACACTATCATGGGCTTAGCTGATTTTGCCTAAGCCGTGCGGCACCCATGCATATCCGTTCGTAAAGGCCAGCCCTCCCCAAGATTTCCTAGAGTTTCTTAGACTTACAAAAGAGAAAATGGGCCAGAAGAAGCAATTCCCATGGGATCCACAAGCAACTACTCAAGCAAACACTTTATAAAGCCAAATACAAATTACACACAAAGGATGATGGTCCATTACAGACCGAAGTCCCCATAAGTGCTTACAAGACATACTTGTATTTACAAGCCAAAATTGGCCATAAAACAAACCAAACTCGGGCTGCTAATCCTACTGTAAGCCCGCTACTTACTGTACAAGGTATGTACATAAACCAAAGGACACGGATAAACACGAGCATTTCATCGAACACCTTGTTTACATTATTGTCCGTGATAGAACCCCGGCCTGATGCCCAAGCTTGATCTTCGCCCATCATCTGGCTATAACTCAATTGCTCCATCATAGTTAGATTTACAATTCTTCCTCTAACACATATGTTAGATTAAACACTCATCAATTGATTTCATCAACAAAATTTGAGATTCAATAAAAGGAAATCTCCGAGAGAATCTGATTACAGCGAGACTCTGATGGATTCTATATGAGGCTTGATATTACTGTACCTAATATATGGTCTCTAGGATATTAAATATATGAAGAGCTATAAATACACAATAATTAAGGATAGACAGGTCCAATGGATTCGATTTTCTATACCGTTTGAGGACTATGGTATAGTGGCCTAATATATCCATAGTCAATAAGTCAAGAGAATTATTATGGGATAATAATTCACTGAATCAGAAGGAGTTTTGATAGGTAGAACTCACGACCAACTCAGTATTGGGCCTAGAGGGCTACACACATATGGTGGATGTTTCAACAAGTAGAGGATTAGATGTAATTTATCCAATTAATCAATATTCTCATTAGATGAGTCCCAACATTGATATATCCCTTGCATAAGGCCCAATTAGTCACTAATTGAGATTTTTATTAGATATAGATCCAATAATCCTAGGAGTGAGAGTAATTGGATGGAGATCCAATACCCACTAAGGTAGGATCTACTAGGGTTCTTAGTAGCTCTAAATAAATAGGAGGTAAGGGTAGCACAATAGTGATAGGTTGCACCTTTGGCCACCCCCTCCTGTTCTCCTTCCTCCCTCATCTTCTCAATCGCTTAGCCCTTCCCTTTGCGAGAGGACAGTGAAGAAGATAGGTAGGCTATCTTCTTCTGTGAGTGTTGTGAGAAGGTGCACAAAGTTACAAGTTTTGGGCTGCGATTAGAGCAGCATCACTACAATAATCCATCATGTGGATATCGTTAGAGAGGAGGACATTTGATCTTCTTCATTCTCTCTATCTGGATCTAAAATTTTGTGGATATACAATCTCCCTAGGTAATCAATCTCTTACATGACACAGTTTTTTATTTTATGGATTTTTCATGCACTAATCTTTGCACGATATCTTGATATACTTATAAAACCTTTTTTCTTTCTTTCTTCTATTGCGCATGTGATGCTTCTGTTGGGTTTATTAACACTAATGACTTATCAATATATTTAAATCTATCTTCAATTAAATATTCCTTACTAAAGTCTTTATATTATTTGCAATCATCATTCTTATGAACATTAAACTAAGTCTCTCAAATCTTCTTTATGCCTTTTTATTAACTTATTTCATAGTACTTTCATCAATCAAGTATATAGGCCTTTCAGTAAGTAATGTTAAGTTAAGATCCAATATGTCTAGTGTGAATTATAATGCTCTAACCATTTTGAATAATTTGATCCAGAGAGTACAGGGATACTAGAAGTATGAGAATGTATGGATGGAAGTAACACTACAAAATATAAAACAATATTAATGCTTTGAGTTTTTAAAATATAATGAACTATTGATATCGTCCATATTTTATATTTGGATGAAATATTGACATATCTAGTATTTACTCAATATCATATGTAGATGACTTATATCATCCTTATGGAATAGTATTGCTACCTTTAGGTATACAATCTTAAACTATAAGGATATCCAAAATAGTATCATCCTATCCTCTCATATAATTATTTAAATTAGATTGTACTTTGGGATTATCTAAGTCTCATAATTATGTGTGTCATTATAAATATTATTTCCTTAATATCATTTAGGGTTAGTTCCATAATATAATTTTATAAGTTATTAATATAAGCCACTTTGGTGACTATAAGACCAATACAATAATATAAAATATAACTTAAATTATCTTAAGAATGATAAGACTTTTATTATAATTCATATTTCATAACACCACCATCCAGGCTACTTTCGCAACTACTAACCAGGTAAAACTTAGAAAGATGAACTACAAATAATATTTATTAAATTTTTATTCTAATTTA
Organism: Ensete glaucum; assembly: GCA_021527575.1. Classification (NCBI taxonomy): domain Eukaryota; kingdom Viridiplantae; phylum Streptophyta; class Magnoliopsida; order Zingiberales; family Musaceae; genus Ensete; species Ensete glaucum. The sequence goes on along the minus strand of CM038551.1, from coordinate 41,522,930 downwards.
TGTTGAAACAATTTAATAATAGAATAATAACCATAATAATTATTGAACATTCATAAGTAAGAAAAAAACTTATATGATAATTGTAATTATGATAACACATAAACCATGCCTTTATGTGAAAGAGAAGTATTATTTCATAATTTCAAACAAATGCATATGAATAACTAAATAAATATCCAAGAACAAATAATTATATTTTATTTATCATATGCAATTAATAATCATACAGGAAAACTATAAGAAAAAGTAATTTATAGTTTTTTAATTTCATAAAAATATCAAGTTAACTAATCAATTTTATTTAATTAGGTAAGCACATAATTGGGCTAAACAATTAGCCTAATTAAATAGGTCGATCAAAATAAAAATTTAATTAAGATTTATCCTTTTTAAATTTTATCAAAATTAAATTCAATCAATAAATAGTAAAAATATAGTGATGATCAAATTCAATTAAATTATATTGATCAATTTTATAATTAAAAATATAAATTAAAAAATAATAATATTAGATAGGACATAAAGTAGAATTATTAGATTTATAAAGGGCAGAACTATCAAAGTATTAAAAGGTATTAATACAATACAGAAGGGCAAAACCATAATTTTATTGAAATACTCTAATCTACTACTTTTGTCGATGTTGAAGCCGTCTGTGTGATCTCCGCCCGTGCATGGCCGCAGATTGTGCGACCACGCCACTTAGACGCGGTTGTCATCTATTTGGTTGTTGCTTGTGGTGGCCTCTGTCCATGTGCGACCGTAGCCTATGCAGCCACCGCTGTGTAAGTGCAACTGTCACCTATGCGACCGCCGCTTGTGGCGACCTCTATTGGATGCAGCTTTTGCATGTCGTCATCATCGTTGGATGTGGCTTATGCCCACTTGTGGCCATCGCTTGGATGTGATTATCGCTTGTGCACGATAGCCAGTATGCGACTATCGCTTGTGCACAACCGCCAGCATGTAGTTGTTGCAATGCACAGTTGTTGTCTACACAATGAGCCTAGCACTCAACCCGAGCCATCGCGAGTGTGGCTATTGTGGTTGCCCTCTTCTATTGTAGTGTGCATACGTTGCCCGGTGCATCCGCTACCATAATTAGATCCATCATAGCGGCCATATCCAGTGAGGTTACTACAGCTGCCACCGACGATGCACAATGATTATCATTGCCTCGCAATCATCGAAGATCGTGTTATAAAGAATCTAACATCACCTGCAAGCAAGAGACATGATGAAGTAGATTGGAATTTAGATCAAAAAAAAATATGGATAATTAAAGCATTGTAAATAAAAATAATAGATCAAATATATTTGATTCCAAGAACCTAGCCTTTGATACCAATTGTAACCATAAAATCTATAATATACTATATGTTACGCAAAAACTTTAGATCAAATTCACGATGCATACCTTTCAATGTCATTTAAAAAAATCTCTATCTGATATATAAAGGCAACGTTCTTTGGATCTAAATATCATAATAATGTCGATCAGCAAGAAGAACTAGTCATTCATCTCTTCCTATCTTTTCATAAGATCACTACTATTGATGGTTTAGGGAGGTTAAGAAAGAAACTATAATCTTTTAATTGGATCCTTATTAAGATCCCTAGGAAGTCCTATTTATTTATAGACGAGAGCAAAAGATCTGAGATAAGTTATTAGAGGAGTTTATCACATTAAGTGCATCCCTAAGGACTCCTATTATAATATGAAATTCTTTTCTATTAGTTAATATCTATCATCATAATTTAATTAATTATATTATATATCTTATGTAATTATAAAGGACCACCTAAAACGTGAATGAACACATGAGAAGCTTGATTGCTTAGTTTGTATTCAGCCTTTATAAAGGCTCCACACAAACACACAACGGGAAGGAACGATAGTAACAAGTGATAACTCGCTTGTATTACATTGTTCTGGGAACAGAGATGGCGAGTCTTAGGCTCCACTTCCTTCGCTTGATCATGGCCATGACCTTGGCGACGTATTTGAATCCCTTGGACTAGTCCTCCACAGGTTGCCATGGAGTTCTGCGGTTGTGAAGCTTGTCATCCAGTGCAAGGAGTACTGAAGAAAGAAGGGCCGAAGTTTGCACCCTCCATGGCGTGCTACGGCGAGGTCCAAAAGTTTGAGTTCCGCTGCGTCTGCAAGAGCGTCAGGCAGGAGATCGAGAGAGCTGTGAGAATGGAGAAGGTCGTCTACGTCGCCAAATACTGCAGCAAAACGGCGCCTCGTGGAACTCAAATGCGGAAGTGAGTTGCACCATCACCACCTTCTTCCTCCTCATGCATACATGCATGCAATCTCAAACTACATTTGCTTTTAGTTCTTCCTGTGGATGTTTATTGATCGGTTTCCTTCATTGTTTTGTGAATCCGTTGCAGGCTATGTTGTTCCTTTGGCATGGCAATGGAGGATCTGATGGAAGAAGGAAGGAAGAACGTGCTTTATCTTTGTTGACTCATGCAAGAGAAAAACAAGAAGAAAATTAGTCGACTGAATTAATAAAAAGAGTAATTTATGCACGTATATTTCTGCTTTGAGCTTTTATAATTTGTTGTTTTGTCCTGCGTTCACTAGCATTGTTTTAAGATGCTTAATAAAATATAGCAGAACCTTCCTCATTTCGGACCTACCTACAATACATAATTATGATTATAGAAGGGGAATACACATTTATGAAAACATCATAATGACTCCTACTCTGATTTTTTTATATTAATAATTATAACGGAAAGTAATTATTTCTAAAAAAGATAATATCTATATCCTTGTAGGAGTTCAATACAAGTATCGGTAGATAAAAATTAGGATGCTTCAGCTCTCCAAACATAAGAAACTGGTTTTGGCAGTAACTGCCTAGGAATGTATACAAAATTGACAATATTGATAGTGGAACTAATCATTCTAATGTCATCTCCCAAAGCCTTCAACCTTCGAGGCCATTGATATAATGAGTTACCTTCAAGACGTTTGACAAATGTTTTGTAAACGTTCGACCTCAATCGTGTCTTTGCGAAAGATGACACTGTTTCTATTCAACCAAATGAGCCACAATGAACTAACTATAAGAAGACTCAACCTCCATGCATCCTAACACTGCAATTTATTTATTCCCCTTGCCAGCAACCCTCTAAGAATTCAAAATTGTAGTTGGCTTTTACTGCTCATTAGGCGTTGGTATTTCAGAATAAATCAATATTCAAAGGAAACATGTTTAGTAGAGTCAGAGAACAAATTGCAGAAAGGACATATCAATAAGAGGATGATAATATTTGATCATTCATTCAGATAATGAAAGTCTATGTCATAATAATTTTCATAAAAATATTTTCACTTTGGGTAAAGAATCTAATTGTCACATCTCGCCTTCTAACTGGACCATATATCTTCTTTTGCAAAAGCCTTCGCTTGACCATCTGGTATGTAGTTTTGGGCTTCAGCGTTCCCAAAATCATTTTGTGTCTAAATCGACTTCTCGTCATGTGCAATATGAATTCTGACATTCCATTGAACACTGGGTCTTCCATCCATTTCCTATTTAGATTATGTAAGATGTGTTGCATTAATGTTGCGCCACAATATTTGATAAGAGTATATAAAAAGAATCTATTGAGTAAACCAACTTTTCATCATAAAATTTATTCTAGCCTATGTTTTATATATATATATATATATATATATATCCGAGATTTAAATTATGAAAATCCACAACGATAAGAAAATATTAATGGTATGATTAAATAATAGAAAGAAAATTCACTATGCAACTACCAAAGCCTTTCTGTGATGCCTTACATAATCATTAAATTTATCACCAAATATAGGAACTATATGTCATTTGACTCATAAATCAAATTATTTTAGCATAAAAATATTTTTATAAAAATAAACTTGTTTCATGTCGTTTTCATTTTTTTCACCCTAGTTTTATTCTTTTGCCATTAATTGCTCAATTTCCCCACATTATCCTCTCTCTCTCTCTCTCCACCGTCAATAAACATTTATCTGTATGCAATTTACTTAGAAAATATTTATATTTTAGATATTTTCTAAAAAATATCTCTTTTATTTTTAAAAATATTATTTATAACTAAAAATCTCAAATACCCTTCAAAAAAAATTTCATCAATTTTTTATTAGTATACACTTTTATAGTATTTTTTATTTTGCTCATTTATATTTTTAATAGTATTTATAGTATTTTATGAAGGTATTAAAAATACTGTAAACACTATTGCAAAACTGTTAGAACCCTTACGGATTCTAAGCTTAGGGTGATCTGTATAGGGGATCGATCTCCTTAGAACTCTATAAGGGTTCCTCCCTCCTTGGTTTTTTGTTACATGAGTTGAAATATAATTGCTTTATTAATGATAAAAGGTGGATGATTACAAGGTTATTTATAAGCCTTCAATCCCTAATTCCTAAGATGACTCCTACCCTTAACTAACTCCTAAAGCAACTTCTGATGCAACTCTAAGTCCAACCACCAACCAGTCCATCTACGGGTGGTCGGTTGCTTTGTTATTTTCTAATCCTATTCTAATTTAACCCCGCCTCAACCAATCCCTCTTTAATTAGGATAAGGGGTGGTTAATTAAGGTAACATGCATCTTACTCTCCCCTCAAATATCTTCCTCAACTATCCTCCTTACTTTCCTTAATAAAGTCGGCTAGATAGGATTTACATGAAGCCCCTTAGATTTTACATGATTGCCCTCTTATATGAAACTAAATTATGACTCCTCTAGTAGAGTCCTAACAAACCCGCCCTCTTCAAATCAGCCTTGTCCTCAAGGCTGAGGCTCCATGAACTTTGGGTCTCAATATGCAATTCTCGTTAAGCTTCCTTGTGGTATCTATTGTAGGCGCATTGTGGTCTGACAGCCCAGCATTATCTTGTATCTCTCCATCAGGGGGTAGTAGTATTTGGATGATGGTGCATTACGATCCTACAATCCCATGTGATCATCAGCTAAATTTGAACGTCCTCATCAGTTGGGATGTAAGGTGGATGGATCTGGGTTGAGTCATCATTTCTAAACTTCCATTTGTGCTGAGATACTTAGAGGATCAATTGTATTTTTAAATTGATGTGCTGATTTGATCTATAAGTCATGACTCCATTATGATCCCCAATTTTATAAGGGCCAAAGTAGTAGGGGACCAATACCTTGAGGCTCGAATTTTCTACTGGTAGGGCTGAAGATAAAGGAAAACTTAATCTTCGACAATAAACTTTCTTCTACTTCGGTATTTATCGGGAGACTATTTCTTTCTTATATGGGCTGTAACTTAGTTGTTCTTAAATAGTAACTGAGCATTTTTTTGGAATAATTGCTACCCTTTGATAAGGTTCCTAGTGGTGTGAGCCCATTATGAGTCCGAGGAGGGTAGGAGCTGTAATTTTACCGAGCATGTTTTCATCTCTCCATTGTACTGCTGACCTGTATCATACCAAACTTTAAATTTAGTAGTAATTGGTATCCCTTTATATATCAGAAGTATCATGTGAAATGTAGAGAGAACCTTAGTGTGGGTGTTGGCCAACTTACAAGAGGGTAGTGCTAATCTCAGCTCCTATTTTGTCTACTCTAATTTCAAACACCTTATTTCAATCTGGTAATGCTAAGACTAATATAGACGACATTGTGGCTGTAAAGGCCCTTTAGATTGTGGATACATAGATGCCTTCCTCTTATTCCTTTAGAATTTTGATCTCCATTCAATCATAGATTTCATGCTGGTACTATTGTTGGAGGGACCTAATATTCTTACGATCGTCAATAGGGAAGACTTCGAACAGCATAGTCCACTCCTGGGAGAGGTAGTGGAAATAGCCCGAGATCTGGGAGTGCTGTATCAAAAGCCATAGCTAGTTCAACTGGATTTGACACTTCATGAAGAGCTTATCCCTACAGATAAAGAGGCAAAGCTTTTGGAGATAAAGTGTCATTGCAAGGGAAGGTCGTGGCCGAATGATCTATGTCTCTTGTGTCTCTTGGATAATCCTTTTAGCTTCAGCCCTCTAAGGATGTGGATAACAATAGAGCTGAATATATGCTGGTGGTTCCTCCTGTAAGATCAGCATATGGAGGTCGTGCAGTCTGGTAGGATGAAATCGACTCGGTTCGATGGAGGTAGCAAACTTCTCCAAGTGTTATGTTTTTTCTTTGCTCTTACATTTCCCATGTAAAGTCACCTGCTTTACTTTGCCATTCATAAGGTCATTGGGGCTCCTAGTCTTGATGAGGATGGTGACCGACTGCTACTTAAGAGATTCTTCAACTTTCATTGCTTGTGGGTTTACATGGCCGGCTAGAGTGTGAGTCATGCAATCGACCGACTGTGGGTCCTCCTTCGTATTCTCGTCCTCAGGTTCAAGGTCGTCTTCTTTAGATTCTTCTATAGGTTCTATCATGGAAAGCTTTCCTTTTTTATAGTGATGGTTATGGCTCCAAAGTTCATTGTAATACCAACAAAGGCCCTTCGTCGATCTATCGCGAAGTTCTTCTCTGGTCAATTTCTTTGGCAATGAAGAATGATTGGGAGCAGGGAGTGCTGAAGGTTTATATGTTGTTGGTCTAGGAGTAGTTCTCATCCTTCGAGTATCTTAGTTTAACCATTTCTCTTGGATTTGGGCGAAAGATATTGTAGCCTTTATGGTGGGGGGATGTCGCGCTTTAACCTCCCCTTTAATTTATGTCGAGTCCTTCGATGAACATCCCTAATAATTGTCTATTATACCAATCACGAGGAAAGTAAGATAATTCCTCAAACCTAGTTTGGTATTCTTGGATCGTGGAGGTTTGTCGAATCTTGGCAAGTTCTCCATTGATATTCTCGTACTTGGTTGGCCCAAAGCGGTTCAACAGCGCAAACTTGAATTATATCCACGTCGGAGTCTCATAGTTGTATTCAAACCAATTGTACCATCGTATAACATCTCCTTAAAGGTGGATGACAGCGATGTCCATCATATAATCCTCGAGTGTTTGGTGATGATGGAAGTAACAATCTATTGGGAAACCTACAGCGCGTGCATCACATACACAGCAAAAATCAAAACAAAAAAACTAGTTTCTCACGCAGATTAAATCATCATGCAAAAGATTAGGGTCGCGAGAAAAACACAAAAACCGAAAAATCACGATATGTGAGAAATTAATTTTACCTAGGGAGATTGTATATCCCTGTATTATAAATCCAGATGGAGAAGATGAAGGAGGTCAAGCGTCCTCCTCTCTAGCGGTATCCACACGATGGGTCTCTACAATGAAACTCCTCCAATCTGATCTTGCAACTCTTGCTTAGAGGGAGGGAGGAGAATAGGAGGTGGTGGCTAAAGTTGCAGCCTATCAACCAAGAGTCTCCCTTCCTATTTACAGAGAGCCACCAAAAATACCTAGGGCTCCTGCCTTAGTGGGTATTAGATCTCTATCCAATTACTCATTAACCTTGCATTATTAGATCTCTATCCAATAATCTCCTTAGGCCTCTAATTGGGCCTTAATCAAGGAGCCCATCAACATAGAGTCTCATCTAATGAGAATATGAGCTAATTGGATCTTCATCCAATCCTCTATTCGCTAAAGCATCCACCATATGTGCGTGACCCTCTAGGCCTGATACCGAGCTGGTCGTGAGTTATTTCCATCAGAACTCCTAATAATATAGTGAATTATTTTCTCCATAATAATTCACGCGACTCATCAACTATGGACGTACTAGGCCACTACGCCATAGTCCTCAAATGGTACAAGGGAATCGAATCCATTAGACATGTCTGTCCATAGTTACTATATATCTATAATCCCACATCCAGCTAATATCCCAGAGACCGTATATTGGATATGGTACTATCAGATCATATACGGAATCAATTTATCTTACTCTAATCAGATTCTACCGAAAAACTCCTTCTCTCTCAATCCAAATGACCCTAGCTAGGGATTTGTCTAAGCAAGCACATATGGGATATTTCTCTTGTGATACTGAGAGTAGATATCCTCTATTAATACTCAATTGCCATTATAAGGTTGGCTACCAATCTCGATAACCAGTTGTATCAGATCTGAAGCTTTCCAAACCTATAAGTCTAGCGTCAAAGAAATGAGTACTCATACAAGGCATCATTGGTGTTTCAAGTCCAAGGACCAGATATACAACTGGGACTATGGAATCGCTGTCTGACATTAGGTATCATTAACCATATAGCATTCCATAAGCGGATCAATCAGTGAACTCATTCTCCAATGAGCACCTGTACTATATCCTTAATGTCTCCACATAAGTGGCTTTGAGACCAATTGACTCCATCATATGGATGGATACATAGTACACCGGTCTGTCCGGTTATCTCGATGTCCCTCTTGAATAACCTATGTCCGGGATTATTTAGGATCTGTGTTTAAAGATAAATCGATCTCATTATCGTGATCTCATCACGATCTGATTCCTATTACACAAAACCAAGGACATCATAATATATATGCTATATATAATATAATGTGAGAATATGTCAATATTAATCAGAAGCAACAAGATTACGCAGTGTGTCACACATGCCATCACTCGCATGATTGGCTTGCAGGGCACTTGTAACTAGCAATCTCCCACTTAACCTAAAGCCAATCACCTATGTGTTTAATCCCCATCAGACTCCTGTAATGCTCAAATACAATCTGAGCCAATGGCTTCGTTAGTGGATCTGGAATGTTATCTTTGGATGAAACTATTTCCATTGCTATATCTTTATAGGCTATGATCTCTCTTATCAGATGGAACCTCCTCAAAACATGCTTAGACTTCTGATGAGACTTGCGTTCCTTCGCTTGAGCTATCGCCCCATTATTGTCCCAGTATATGGGAATTGGTTCTACGCTGCTTGGTACGACTCCCAAATCTTTGATGAACTTCTTTATCCATACCCCTTCCTTTGCTGCTTCTGCTATAGCAATGTATTCCGCCTCTATGGTCGAGTCTGCAGTAGTCTCTTGCTTGGAACTCTTCCAGCTTACTACTCCTCCATTCATGGTGAAAACATACCCTGAATTTGACTTGCTATCATTAATGTCGGATTTAAAACTTAAGTCTGTGTAGCCCTCAACCTGGAGGCTACCTCGTCCATATACTAGTAAAAGATCCTTAGTCCTTCTCAAGTACTTAAGGATACACTTTACTGCCTTTCAGTATTCTAAACCTGGATCTGCTTGATACCTGCTCGTGACACTCAGAGCATGTGCTATATCAAGCCTAGCACATAGCATCGCATACATGATAGATCCTATCACTGAGGCATAAGGTATATTATCCATGTTTGCCCTTTCCTCAGGAGTCTTTGGGGATATACTCCTAGAAAGTGATATTCCATGTCTCATCGGTATGAGACATCTCTTAGAATTTTTTATGCCAAACCTTTTGATAATGGAGTCTATGTACCTAGATTGGGACAAGCTAAGCATCCTTTTGGATCTATCTCTATAGATCCTGATCCCCAAAATATAGGATGCTTCCCCTAAGTCTTTTATGGAGAAGTTTCTAGATAGCCAAGCCTTTACTATGGAGAGCATTCCTACATCATTCCCAATGATTAAGATGTCATCCACATATAGCACCAAGAAGGTGATAGCGCTTCCACTTACCTTCCTGTACACACAAGGCTTATCTTCGTTCTTAACGAAGTTATAATATCTGATCACCTCATCAAATCTTGTGTTCCACTTCGGGAAGCTTGCTTCAATCTATAAATGGATCTAAGCAACCTGCACATTTTATTTGGACTCTCTTTGGATATGAATCCCTCTGGTTGTATCATATATACCTCTTCCTCAAGGTTACCATTGAGGAATGCTATTTTGACATCCATCTGCCAGATCTCATAGTCATAGTGTGCTGCAAAGTTGTATCATATACGAATCCCTCCTTGTCTTTGGCGATATCCTTTAGCTACCAGTCTTGCTTTATAGGTCTCTACCTTTTCATCCACTCCGATCTTCTTCTTGAAGATCCATTTGCAGCCGATGGGTATAACACCCTCAGGTGCATCTACAAGGTTTCAAACCTTATTATAGTACATGGAATCCATCTCAGAATTCATGACTTCTTGCCACTTCCTAGAGTTTATACTCATAATAGCCTCCTCGTAGGTCTGAGGATCAATATCCTAAAAGTTATCTCTACTGATATGTCCCACATATCTTTCAAAAAGGTGAGATACTCTATTAGACCTACGTAAATTTAGAATTTGTGTGTTAGGTACCAGAACAGACTCGGGCTCTAGAATGGTGCTTGAGCTAGGTTTTCTAGCCTCGCTCAATTATATCTCATTCCCACTATTTCCACTAATAATGTGTTCCTTCTCAAGAAACACAGCTCTCTTGGCAACAAAGACCTTTCGGTCCTCGGGATGATAGAAATAATACCCCAAAGTCTCCTTAGGGTATCCCACGAATGTGTACCATTCTGTCCTTGATTCTAACTTATCGGGGTTATATCTTTTAGTGTGGGTAGGACAACCCCAAATCTAAACCACCTTAAGATCAGACTTCTTTCTTTTCCATATCTCATATGGTGTAGACACTACCGACTTTGATGGAACTCTGTTCAGAATGTAAGCTACGGTCTCTAGGGCGTACCCCCAGAATGAGACGGGTAGGTCAGTGAAACTTATCATGGATCGCACCATGTCTAACAGCGTATGATTCCTCCTTTCTGATACACCATTGAGTTGAGGTGTATAAGGAGGTGTCCACTGGGATAGAATCTCATTGTCCCTTAGGAAACGAGTGAACTCCATACTCAGGTACTCTCCTCCTCGATCTGATCGAAGAGTCTTAGTACTCTTTCCAATTTGGTTCTCTACCTTATTCTTATATTCCTTGAATTTCTCGAAGGCCTCAGATTTGTACTTCATTAAATATATGTGTCCATACCTAGAGAAATCATCATTAAATATAATGAAGCATGAGTAACTACCTATAGCTTGAGTCGACGTAGGACCACATACATCACTATGTATGAGTTCCAATAACTCGGTGTCTCTCTCTCCAGTTCCACTAAAAGGAGAGTTGGTCATCTTTTCCCACGAAGTCAAGGTTCGTAAGTTGTATATGTCTCATAGTTAAATGGATCTAAGTATCTATCTTTCAGTAACTTTTGAATCCTATCTCTTTTCCTCTTAGATATATTTATATTCATGATATACATTATTCACCTATCTCTTTTCCTCTTAGATATATTTATATTCATGATACGTAGAAAAGTGTCTAACACATATAAACCATTTATTAGGGTCTCTCTAGTGATGATATTATCATCTATAATTATTGAATAACTATTATTCTGAAAAACTAATTTATATCCACTAATTATCAAACAAGAGATAGAAATAATATTTTTGATAATATAGGAAACAAAATAGCATGCATCTAATGCAATAATAGCTCCACCAAGCAGATGTAGGGTGACCTCTCCAATAGCAACTGTAGCAACTCTTGCTCCATTGCCCATCTTAAGGTCCATCTCGCCACTAGCCAATCTCTTAGGTCTTACCAGAACCTGCAATGAATTACAGGTATGATAAACACTCCCGATATCCAATACCTATGTGTTATCATGAAAATCTGATAAGTGGAGACTGATCATGAATATACCTGAAGCTTCTGCAAGCTTCTGTCTTGCCTTCTCTGCAAAGTAGTCCTTACAGTTCCTCTTCCAATGTCCGTCTTGGCCATAGTGGAAGCACTGTCCTTTATCCTTTATCGGGTATTTCTTAGCAACCTTTGCCTTACCTGGTCTTTCTTTGCCCTTACCCTTCTTACGAATCTTATTAGCCTTCCTTTTCTTTTTTGTCTCACCAATACAGAAGGCTTCTCCTTCTTGATGCCACTCTCAGCTTCCCTCAATATATTAAGGAGCTCAGGGAGAGTCACCTCAAACTTGCTCATGTTAAAATTCATGATGAAGTGAGAAAAGGAATCTGGTAGGGACTAAAGTATAAATCAATGCACAGATTATCCTCTAGGACTATTCCTAGACCTGTGAGTTTCTTGATCCACTCTATCATCTTTAGGACATGGTTCTCAACCGATGTCCCTTTTGTCATCCTAGCTTAGAAGAGTTTCTTAGATATCTTATATCTTTGAGTTCTTCCCTGTTTCTCAAATAGCTGGCGGAGATGAAGAAGGATAGAATCTGCATCCATGCTCTCATGTTGCCTTTGTAACTCAGGGTCATGGAGGCCAACATGTAACATTTTGCTAACATGGAATCATCTATGTACTTCACACAGTGAGCAATCTCATCCTTGCTTGCCCCTTCTTCTGGTGTGGGCATGATTGTATCAAGGACATATGCGATTTTCTCCATCGTGAGAACAATTCTCAAATTATAAAGCCAATATGTATAGTTTGGACCAGTAAGGCGGTTGGCATCAAGTATGCCACATAGGGGGGTTTGTGAGTGACATGTTTCTAACAAAACAAGATATAACAAAAATAGATAACATACAGATTTTATAGAAAATACTAATTAAGATATAGACTTCTATCTTAGTATGCTCCCACTATTTTCTTAGCGAATCACGTGACACCCTCGACACGTGAGATGAAAGTCTTCAATATACTCCTAGTGGGGATCGAGATCCAGTTGGCGTCTTAGTGTAACCTCGAGGGACTCGATCAATTGCACTAAGCTCAAAAGGTAGGCAACTCTTGCTAATCACAACTCCTTGTGATTCCTGTCATGTTCGGCCTCCTAATCATTATGGTCTCGAGGGACTCGACCAACCATAACATTCAGTTAAGTCATCACCATTGTTACAAGATGAGTCTAATTCAATGATATACTCTCGAGGGACTCAACCAAGCATACCATGTCCTCAGGTCACCGGTGACATCTCTATGTCACAGGCAAGAACTTGATCACATAGATAGGTGAACCTCGAGGGACTTAACCAACTCAACCTATATCGTGATTCAATTTCTTTCTATAACGATGGAAGTCCACGTGGGTCAATCTTATTACCTTATGCTTACTGACTTAATATTATCTTAGGAGGGGTTTTTGTTTTATATCGGTCTCCTAATATGTCGTGTCACACACATACATATTTAATATATATCTACATCGCATGTAAATATATATATACATATATTTATTAGGTGTATAACACATCACACATGCAAGCCACACCGGATGATCATGAGTCATCACCTAATATAATTAAGCCCGAGTCAATGGGCCTAATCTCTCATAATAGGATCTATGTGTGCATCAACGTATCTCCATGCCCTGTGATTGTTGATCTCGTCATCATCGGTTCCATCGGATCGTCGCATCACCATGCGTCGTAATCTCCTGCCACGACATCGTGGGTCCCGCTGTCATCTTCACGCTCCCGATGCGCCTCTCCATGTAATTATAAATAATCACAGGTACGCAAGCTCGATAAAAAATGAGAAAAACAGAGGCATGCAGGCCCCAATAATAATCACAATTACACACATCACAACACATAGCTCATGATTATCCATCCACATCATACACCACATGAACATCACATCATATGTAGGATTACTAGATATATATAATAATTAATTAAATTATTTAATTAATTATTTTTTGAAAATCAGAATATGCTCAAAATTTCTAAAATTGTCAAGGGTGTTTTCATAATTTTAGATGAGAGGACAATCCTCGAAATTTCCAGAATTATTAAGGGGATTTTCAAAATTCTACACATGAGGACAGTCAAAATTTTCAAAAATCAGAGGGGCAAGATCATCCTTTTTTCAAAAGGATGCCCTACCCTCTCCTTGCTCCCATCTGCGCCGCCGCCGCCCGTGTCGACGCTACATGCCGCTGACGGGCGCTCGCCAGAGGGCGTGCCTTTGGGCGGCACCGAGCTAGCGGCATCGCCTTGTGCGCGCGCCATGGTGATCTCGCTAGCGACCGCTCGCCACGGCCGCCTTGTGTGGTAGCCTTGGTCACGGGCTACCCTTATGGCCTTGCAGCGCCGCCACTGCACTGCGGGCGCCCGCGTGCGATCGCCTTGGTGAGCCGACCGCCTCAGGGGCCATGGCCATGCCCGGCTACCCCTTGCAAGGGCTTCCTTTACTGTGAAAACACAGCAAAAACACGTAGAACAATTCTACGCAATTCAATCTCATCACACGTAGTTTAAAACCGATCTTTCGCACGAAAACTTTGGCTCTGATACCATTGTTGGGAAACCTGTAGTTGGTGCATCACATGCGTAGTGGAAATCAAAACAAAAAAATCGATTTCCCACACAAATCATATCATTGTGCAAAGATTGGGGTCATGAGAAAAATATAAAAATCAAAAAATCATGATGTGTGAGAGATTGATTTTACCTAGGGAGATCGTATATCCCTGTATTCTAGATCTGAATAGAGAAAATAAAGGAGGTCAAGCGTCCTCTCTAGTGGTATCCATACGATAGGTCTCTGCAGCAAAACTCCTCCAATCTGATCTTACAACTCTTGCTCAAAGGGAGGGAGGAGAATAGGAGGTGGTGGCTAAAGTTGCAGCCTATCAACTAAGAGTCTCCCCTCCTATTTATAGAGAGCCACCAAAAAACCCTAGGGCTCCTGCCTTAGTGGGTATTATATCTCCATCCAATTATCCACTAACCTTGCATTATTGGATCTCTATCTAATAATCTCCTTAGGCCTCTAATTGGGCCTTAATCAAAGAGCCCATCAACATAGGGTCTCATCTAATGAAAATAAGGGCTAATTGGATTTCCATCTAATCCTCTATTCACTGAAGTATCCACCATATGTGTGTGACTCTCTAGGCCTGATACCGAGCTGGCCGTGAGTTAGTCCAATTAGAACTCCTTCTGATATAATGAATTATTATCTTAATAATAATTCACTCAACTCATCGACTATGGACGTACTAAGCCACTACGCCATAGTCCCCAAACGGTATAGGGGGATCGAATCCATCGGACCTATTTGTCCCCAATTACTATGTATCTATAATCCATCATCCAACTAATATCCCAGAGACCGTATATTGGATATGGTACTATCAGGTCACATACGGAATCGGTTTGTCTTGCTCTAATCGGATTCTATCGGAGAACTCCTTTTCTCTCAATCCAAATGACCTTGACCAGGGATTTGTCTAAGTAAGCATATATGGGATATTCCTCTCGTGATACCGAGAGTGGATGATTATTTATTGACACTCAATTGCCTTCGTAAGATTGGCTACCAATCTCGATAACCAGTTGTACCATATTTGGAGCTTTCCAAACCTGTAAGTCTGGCACCAAAGAAAGGAGTACTCATAAAAAGCATCCTTGGTGTCTCAAGTCCAAGGACCAGATACACAACTGGGACTATGGAATCGCTGTCTAACATTAGGTATCATTAACCATATAATATTTCATAAGTGGATCAATTAGTGAACTCATTCTCCAATGAGCACCTATACTATATCCTTAGTGTCTCTGCACAAGTGGCTATGAGACCAACCGCTTCCATCATATGGATGTGTATATAATACACTAGTCTATCCGGTTATCTCGATGTCCCTCTTGAGTAAATTATAACCGAGATTATTTAGGATCTATATTTAAAGATGAATCAATCTCATTATCGTGATCTAATTGGGCCTTAATCAAAGAGCCCATCAACATAGAGTCTCATCTAATGAGAATAGGGGCTAATTGGATCTCTATTCAATCCTCTATTCGCTAAAGCATCCACCATATGTGCGTGACCCTCTAGGCCCGATACCGAGCTGGTCGTGAGTTATTTCCATCACAACTCCTTCTAATATAGTGAATTATTATCTCCATAATAATTCACGCGACTCATCAACTATGGACGTACTAGGCCACTACGCCATAGTCCCCAAATGGTACAAGGGAATCGAATCCATTGGACATGTCTATCCACAATTACTATGTATCTATAATCCCACATCCAGCTAATATCCCAGAGACCGTATATTGGATATGGTACTATCAGGTCACATACGAAATAAGTTTATCTTACTCTAATCAGATTCTACCGAAAAACTCCTGCTCTCTCAGTCCAAATGACCCTGGCTAGGGATTTGTCTAAGCAAGCACATATGGGATATTTCTCTCGTGATACTGAGAGTGGATATCCTCTATTGACACTCAATTACCTTTGTAAGGTTGGCTACCAATCTCGATAACCAATTGTATCAGATCTAGAGCTTTCCAAACATATAAGTCTGGCATCAAAGAAATGAGTACTCATACAAGGCATCCTTGGTGTCTCAAGTCCAAGGACCAGATATACAACTCGGACTATGGAATCGCTGTCTGACATTAGGTATCATTAATCATACAGTATTCCATAAGCAGATCAATCAGCAAACTCATTCTCAATGAGCACCTGTACTATATCCTTAATGTCTCCACATAAGTGGCTTTGAGACCAGTTGCCTCCATTATATGGACGGATACATAGTACACCAATCTATCCGGTTATCTCGATGTCCCTCTCGAATAACCTATGTCCGGGACTATTTAGGATCTGTGTTTAAAGATAAATCGATCTCATTATCGTGATCTCATCACGATCTGATTCCCATTGCACAGAACCAAGGACATCACAATATATATGCTACATATAATATAATATGAGAATATGCTAATATTAATCATAAGCAATAAGATTACGCAGTGTGTCATACGTGCCATCACTTGCATGATTGGCTTGTAGGGCACCTGTAACTAGCACATTTGGTGCGTGAAATCCATCCGATCGGTTCTCCTTCTTCCCATCAAGGGAAGTCGTCCTTCATGTGTGGCTGCCTCATATCAGTGGCTTGTACTTCCTTTTTGAGAGGCCTCTCTAAACTTGCACTTTGCTAAAATTTTGTTGGGCTTGAAGATCGGCCCAATCCGAATTCGGTGAATAAGACACGTAATTTGTCCTTCACGCGTGATTCAAACGCCTCCAACTTGGCTTTGATTGTTGAGATGTCATTGTGTGTACCTTTATCAATATCCTTCTCTTGTTATTTGGTCAGTGATATGAAATAGTTTGGTGGATTAATGGCCGAAAGATGTGTTGACTCAAGGGTAGATAACTACGGTTTGGGGCTAAAAAGTTACTATTATTAGTTGATGCTGGGGCTATGATTTAGGGCTGTTATAGGGGTCGTATAGAAGGTATAATGGCCGAGGTTTAAGGTTAAAGAAATGGGTTAGGGTTACCGTTAATGACAACAACAGATTTGGTAGGAATTGGGTGTGGATGCAGCAAGTAGTACCGAAGGTAGTGCAGCAAAATTGTTTGGCAAAGAGGGTGCTGTTAATGCTACTATTTGGGGCTATTGTAGAGGCTGTAAGGGGGGTTCGATGATACAGGTTTAGGGTTAGAAGGGTGATAGAGGTTTAGGGTGTTGTAGAGGCTGCAAAGGATTTTTGTGGTAGTGGTTTGAGGTTGGGAAGGAAGGTTTAGGGTTGTTGTTGGGGCAGCAACCGATTTGGCAAGGTTCGGTGGCTGCGAAAGATAAGGATCGGTGGGAGGTTCGGTGGCTCTAGAAGACTGTAGTTTGGACTGCAGTTTGGGTTAGCTATGGAAATAAAAAAAGGCTATGATAGCTGCGCCTTAAGGCTATATGGGTACCCTAAATATGACATGGGTGGTAGCAATAATTTCAGTAAGGATCAGATATGGGCATAGCAAAAAACATCGAAAGGTAGTACTATAGAATTCTACGTCGGTAGGCTATGATATTCACTATTTTGGGCTATGGTTTTTGGTGCTATTAGAGTAAGAAAAATAGATTATAAGGGTTACATCTTAAGGCTAAAGGGATGCCCTAACGATGTCTTGGGTGATGGCAGCAAGTTAGTTAGGTTTCAATGGGTTAAGGAGAAGAAGAAAGACAAGTGCAGCAACAGCTTTTTCATCAAAAAAATGTCAGTAGTAAAGACATAATTTTTTTTAGAAATTCTTAATAAAAATTTAAGTGAAACTCAAAGGAAATCTACTAGCAAGGAAGAGCTAATATCGTCAAAAATTTTATGGAAGTAAATGATAACAAAAGGCTTGGCAAAATCAATGATTACAAGAAGGTGTTGCAGCATAATTTTTTCGACGAAAGATTTTAGCAGTATAGTAAAATCTTTTTTGCAGTAGTGCATAATAAGGAATTGAGTAAAACTTAATGGGAATCCACTAGCAAGAGAAAGATAATACTGTCAAAAAATTTGGGAAAGAAATTGGCAGCAAAAGTTTTGGCAAGATCAAGGAATATAGGAAGGTACCATGGCAGAATTTTTTCATCAAAAGATTTCAGTAGTATAGACGAGATTTTTTTCCAGTAGTTCAAAATAAGAATTTAAGTAAAACTTAAAGAGAATCTACTAATAAGGAAAAGATAATTCTAATAAAAAATTGATGGAAGAAAATGACAATAAAAGGTTTGGCAAAATCGAAGATAACAGGAAGGTACTACAATAGATTTTTACATTAAAACCACAGCAGTTTGGATATAAAATATGAGCAAGTTACCTTGATGATTTTTTTATAAAACCAAAGGGAGATCTGAGGATACGAAGTTATAAAATAGTGGTAGAAATTTCATAGAATTTTGATTAGTAAAAACATAGCAGCAATTCAAATAGTAAGGGGTGTGCGGTTGGAATTTTGCAGTGTAACTTTCATTGTAAAGATGAAAACTTTGTGACGAAAAGTTTATACAGCAATATAGAAATAATTTTTTTGGGTTTTTGGATTAAAGATAACTAAATTATAGCAGTAGTAAGGTAGAAAAGTAGAACCTGTTGTAATTCACGGGTAGTTCAAGGGATGATCTGCGATGGTGGAGATGATGGCAGAATTCAGTGATGATCTTCAAGCAATTGTGGGAATTACTTTGGATGGCTGTGGGGGGCTGATGGATAGCTGTGGAAGGGCAACGAGATACCAAGAATATTGTTCTAATACTAAGTGTTAGAACCCTTATGGATTCTAAGCTTATGGTGATCTTTATAGGTGATCGACCTCCTTGGAACTTTATAGGGGTTCCTTCCTCCTTGGTTTTCTACTACATGAGCTGAAATATAATTGACCTATTGATAATAAAAAGTAGATGATTATAAGGCTATTTATAGATCTTCAATCCCTAATTCCTAAGAGGCTGAAATATAATTGACCTATTGACATATACTTCTACCCTCAACCAACTCGTAAAGCAACTTCTAATGCAACTCTAAGTCCAAACCACCAACCGGTCCATCTAGGGTGGTCGATTGCGTTCTCTAATCCTATTCTAATTTAACCCATTTTCAACCAACCCCTCTTTAACTAGGATAAATGATGATTAATTAAGGTAACATGCATCTTACTCTCCCCTCAAATATCTTCCTCAACTAATCCTAACCTAGCCGACCTCCTTACTTTCCTTAATAGGGGTCGGCTAGATAGAATTTACATAAATATCCCTTAAATTTAACAAGATTATCCTTTTCTATGAAACTAAATTAGGGGTTCCCTAGCTAGAGTTCTAACAAAAACACTTTGAGTAATATTATGATATGCCTCTTTAGTTATCATACTCATATAATTAGTTTCACTCAAGTTGGAATTTAGTTTCGTTGAGTAATAAAAGATCATTTAGGTGATCTTTTTATTGTGGTTGTCCGAACATTATAACAAGTCAAGAATACTATACTAACCAAACCATTTTAATAAGCAAAAAAATTTTGAGGGACAATATGAATATTTTAAATTAAAAATACTATTTGGAAAAAAAAGAGATATTGATTAAAAATATCTAAAATATAAACATTTTATAGGAAATCACCCTTTCTCTCTCTCTCTCTCTCTCTCTCTCTCTCTCTCGTCAATATTGATTTATTTTATGATAATTACAATATGCACTACTAATGTCTTTTTTATTAAACACAATGGATTTTGGGTTTTTATTTCTAAATGACCAAATACTTGAAATCATTCTTTATATAATAGATAGACACTTCAAAGTGGTATTTTTATTATAATTTTTTATTTTTATTATATAGTATATAAGTATGAATATTTTTAGATTAAAGATACTATTCTAAAAGAAATGAGATATTGATTAAAAATATCTAAAATATAAATATTTTAAAGGAAATTGTCCTATATTCCTCTCTCTCGTCAATATTGATTTGATTTATGCTACTTACAATATGCACTACAATGTTTTTTTTTCGTTAAACGCAATGGATTTTGGGTTTTTATTTCTAAATGACCAAAACCTTGAAATCATTCTTTATATAACAAATAGACACTTCAAAGTGATATTTTTATTATATAATATATAAGTATGATTTATCTTTTAAAAATATTTTGTATCGAATTTAAGATCTAATCGCTAATTCAATGACCGGCTTGCCCTGTGATCATCAATTATTCTTGACATCTGATCATTGAGGAAGGGCTCGGATTAGATTACCATCGGGTTCCACCATCCTGCCTACTATTCTCTTTGACCATTATCCTTTCATTTTTTTTTATCGTAATGCATCTCACCATGCGTCTTCCTCCTCCCACTTGTTTGCATTCAAGTCACTACTATCCTCCCCTCTCCTCCCGACCCCCAACTCCTTCCTTGGCAATGTGTGGCGTCCCATGAACTTCTTTACGATTACAATCTGCATTGTGTTACTGAACGACTCTTCCTCCTTTCCTCCCTCCTTCCGTCATCGAAGTACAGATATCAGGCTATCTAATTTTTTCGCAGAGGAAATGGAGCCTGAGAGTCACCATCTCTCTTCCCATACTAATGTACTATAAGCAAGTTATCTCTTGTTACTGTCGTTCCTTCCCGTAGTTGTTTGTGTGGAGCCTTTACAGGGTTATAAAGGCTCCATACAAACTAAGCAATCCAAGCTAGGAGCATGTATTCATTCTGGCTTTTGGCAGGCGTTGCCTACAACATTAGAGGAGGTAAGTCCATAAAAACTGTGATTATATTATTATATAAAAAATTATAATAAAAATTAAAATCAAATAATAATAGATCAAATTTACAAATATACTCCTTTTTATGCTACTCAAAAAACTTTTTTCTGATCAATAGGTGCATCATCGTCGAATCTAAAATCTACAATGATGCTGATATGTAAAAATAACTAGACTTAACTTCTTTTCTCTTCATATCATTCATAGGACTACTACGAGCGATGGATTAGAGATAAAGGAGAGATATAAGAAGATCTATAATATCTAAGTGACTATTTCATATACCTAAGGAGAGATAAGATAAGATTTGAAATCTCTCAATAATATTATATATCCACATTAAGTCACTAAGTATTCCTATTAATTTATAGACGAGAGTCTAGAATAAGTAATTTGAAGAGTCTCTTTCATCAAATTCATCTCATAAGAAATTCTAACATAATTAGATTTTCTTTCTATTGATACCTAATTAGATAGGGTCACATAATCTAACAGTGTTTCACTTCTTATTAATTGATAAGATATAAAAAATTAAAATCAAAATAAATAAAAGAAAATAAAAGTTTATTTAAAAGTAATTTTAGTTAATTGGATTTTGAAACTTTGCAAATAAAATTATGTGTGCACATGAATTTTATAAAATAGGCCAATAAGTTTAATAAATATATTATTACATTAAGTTTGACTACTAATATAAGTTAAAGCGATTGTATGTCATCAATATCATATTTTCTTTTATGTGCCAAAATACTGTTAGTTCTTATACAGTTCAAAATGATCACTATAATTTATTTTTTTAAGATAATTCTATTATATGCATTCAACCATAATATGTATATAAATAAATATAAATAGGATAGCAAAAATAAATAACCTTAATATGTAATGAAGAATGTCAATTATAATGTCTACTTATTCATGTGTCATCAGATCTTTTATTGATTACTTATAAACATAATCATAATAACATGTTCTTTCAAATACTGCTATAAGTTTTAGGTGAATGAATTACAGGCTATAAGTTTTAGGTGAATGAATTAACAATCAATATCGTGGAACTCAAGTTTTTAATTAACATTAATTATTTCTAGGCTCTTTTCTCTAACCACCAATTATTTTTATACCATAATGCATAAAACTATTAGCATAATAGTTATTCTTAGAGAATAAAATTATTATGATATGTTACTGAAGATACGTA
The DNA here is from genome assembly GCA_021527575.1 of Ensete glaucum. Lineage (NCBI taxonomy): Eukaryota > Viridiplantae > Streptophyta > Magnoliopsida > Zingiberales > Musaceae > Ensete > Ensete glaucum. The sequence continues at coordinate 41,500,735 of CM038551.1, read as the reverse complement.
GCAATTGAACTTGAACACACCCTGAGATAATATTTTACAATCATAAAACTTGATTAATGGTCTCAAAGCTACCACAAAATTAACTTTTATTATTGATAATACAATAATATATTATCTCATAATTTTTCTCTCTAAATTACCCTTCCAACTAATAAAAATATAAGATGTAAAGTTCAAACAATTTATAGAATCAACATCTAAAATTACCATCATTTCAACATGATTAATATATAAGTGTGTGTGTTAGTATATAATCATTCATCCCTTACTTTCTTTGTAACCTTTTACTATTTCATTCTTCGGTAACTCTAATATATACCTAATATTCTAACCATAAAATTGGTATTTGATCTAGTATAGACTTAGCATATAACAGACTTCTAACTATACATATATAATGAATTTATTTTTATTTGATTCTTTTCAAGGTCATTTTAAAAATACTTATTTTGACTAAATTTTTACTTATGTCATTTGTTTAATAAAATTGTATACTAAATCTTTCCAAGATTCAATATATCATTTCTAAGACAGTCTTAGTAATCATTGAGATCTATCCCTAACTATCTTAATGCTAATAATATAAGATATTTCATTCATATCAATTATCTTAAAATTCTTAATGAGAAATTTTTTGTTTGAGATAATAAATCATGATCATTATTGGTAAGCAAAATATTATCTATATATGGACAGATATAATAAACTTGCTCTCTTTGATCTTTAGATATAAATACTAATCAATAGTATTTTTATTTAATCTGAATAAAGTAATGGTATAATGAGACTTTATATATCATTATTTGGAAGCTTGTTTAGGGTCATCAATGGATTTCCAAAGTTTACATATCAAATTTTATATTTTTTATTTTCTTTAGGTTAATTCATCTAAATCCCTAATCAAAAAAATTATTTTCACATCCTTATAATATAACTCAAAATCATAATGAGCCACTAATATCATAATGATTCTTAATGAGCTCATTTAAAAAATTAAAAAATATCTCGTTATAGTTGATACATTCTTTGTAAGTAAAATCTTTGACCATAAGTCCAGTTGTTATATTATTCGATATTGCCCCTTGAGTTATACTTATATAACAAACTTTTCATAGCTATTATGCAATATAATGAGTCTCAAACTCAATTCTAGTGTATTAATTTTAACTCTTCTTTTATTGTATCATATAATCCTTCAAAATTGTTAATTTTTATAACTTATAAAAACAATAAGAGACTCATTTGATTCCTATATAATAAAATGATTATTATACATATACTATATAATAATTAGAAATCATAGGTTTCCTTTTCCTTTATAATATTCTCAAAATTATTGTTTGTGATTGTTCAACAAGATCATTAGCATTGATATCAATATTATATAGGCGTTCACTAATACTATTTTATTATTTACCTTTATCAAATTATTTACTGATTTGAGGAACAATAATATCTCAGATATAAAATGATAAAGGAGTATCACCTTTTATCCCTTCAATGTCAAGATTAAATTTTCAGATTTTTACTCTTATTGATTTGTTATTTTCTAGGAATCTTGTATTATGAGATTCAACTATTCTTGTACTATAATTAGGGCAAGAAAAAAATTATTCATTTTAATTTTTCTAGATATATAATAAAATACCTAGAAATAGTCATTGAATTTAATTTATTTTCATATGAATTTAAGACTCTTATCTCTACTAGACAATTCATTATATGTAAATATTTTAAATTGAGTTTCCTATTAATCCATAGCTAAAAAAAAGTTGGTGGAATTAACTTATTAGGAACCTTGTTCAAGATATATATAACTTACCTTAGAGATTCTTTTCATATTGATTTTAGTATAGAAAAATAACTCATTATACACCTAACCATATCCATAAGAGTCAATTTCACTTTTCGACAATCTTATTCTACTATGGCGTAAACCATACTGAGCATAAATATATTATCTTTTCAAGAATCTATTAAAAGACCTAGAATTATTATCAATTTTATAATGCTATCATAAAATTTATCACCCTTGTTAAATTTGAGAATTTTGACTTCTCTATCTAATTATCTTTTGACTTCATTTATGTACACTTAAATGTATCAACAGCTTGAGACCTTACATAAATTGAATATATATAGTCATATCTATCTCCAGTAAAAAGGTGATCTATAAAGGAGATAAAATGTCTCTCTCCACTAAAGAGAAATATAGAGTGACTCGTAGATGTAAGCATATATAATATCAAGGAGTTTATAAAATTATATTGCATTCGAATATTCGATTATAGGATCATTGAAAACTCAAGGTTCATATTAATTTTATATAGACCATTATACAAAAAAAAAATAACTTTTATTGAATCAGAGTTTACCTTCACTATAGAGAAATAATATCCTTGTTGGCATAAAAACTATAATCATGTAAACTATTATGTGAAAAAACTATTATGCCAGGATTAAAATCAAATAATACTATATCTGTTTACGATGCGTACCTTTAGATGTCATCTGATTGAGATCCAATTAGATCTTCAAGAGCACCGCCCGTCGGATCTGAATAACGCCGCCATATCGATCTGCAAGAGGAACTATAGTAGATCTAGACCCCTTCTCCTCTCTTCCTATCCTTTCACAGGACCACCTTAATTGATGGTTTTTGGGAGATCAAGAGGATAACCATAATCTCTTGATCTATTCACCCCTTTTCACGTTCTGTGCATTTCCGTGCATTGGGTTTATAGTAGGTCATGTCTATTTATAGGCAAGAGAAGAGGGTCTAGGGTAAGTTATTATGAGAGTTCCTTCCATCAAGGGCATCCCCTGAAATATCCAAAATAATATGGACTTTATTTAAGACTAATATCTTTTATCAGAATCCAAATAATTCATAATATATCTTATTCAATTAATAAAGGGCCACATAATCTTACATTCTCCCACTTGGCCCATTAATTGATAAGATATAAAAGATATTCAAAATCAAAATAAATAAAATAAAATTTATTTAAAAATAATTTTATATAATTGGGTTCTAAAAATTTTGAAAATCATTTTATACATGGTTATGATTTTAAAAATAAGCCAATAATTCCAATAAGCATAATAATACTATATTCAGTCCAACTATCAATGTGAGTCATAGCGGTTGTATGTCATCAATGTCATACTTCCTTCTATGCACTATAACACTGTTAGTCTTTCCTTATATAGTCTATAATGACCCCTGTAATTTGTCTTGTCAAGATAATTATGTTTTTTGCATTCAACCATAATATACATAAACATAAACACAAATAGGATAACAGAAACAAATAACTTTAATTATGCAAAAAGAAATGTCAATAATAGCATCCACTTAAATATGCATCACCATATCCTTTATGGCTTGCTCACAAACCTCATTCTAAGAATATGTTCTTTAAATATTTTACACTGCAAAGCTTTAGTAAATGGATCAACAATCATCATAGTGGTGCTCAAATTCTCAATTGACACTTGTTGTTTTTGGACTCTTTCTCTAACCACCAAGTACTTTATCTTGTGCTTGAAACCACTAGAGTACTTGTCATTTTTAGAGAAGAAAACTGCTGCAGTATTATCACAAAATATCTTCAACGACTTGGCAATTGAGTCGACCACACCAAGTCCTGAGATAAAATTTCACAGCCATAAAGCTTAATTTATGGCCTCAAAGCATATCACAAATTCAGCTTTCATCATAGATGATGTAATAAGTGATTGTTTTACACTTTTCCAAGAAATTGTCTCACCAACCAGCATGAACATAAATCCTGAAGTGGATTTCCTACTATCAAGGCAATTTACAAAATCAGCATCTGAATATCCCATTACTTCAAGCTGATCTGATTTCGTATATGTGAGCATATAATCTTTTATCCCTTGCAGATATCTCATTACTTTCTTTGTACCTTTCCAATGTTCCATTCCTGGGTTACTCTGGTATCTACTCAGCATTGCCACTGCAAAACTAATACCTGGCCTTGTACAGGTTTGAGCATATAATAGACTTCCAATTACGCACCCATAAGAAATATTCTTCATTTAATCCATTTCTAAGTTATTCTTCAAGCACTGGTTTTGGCCGAAATTTTCACCTCTAGTAATAGGTGTATCATTGGCTTTACAAAGTTGCATACTAAACCTTTCCAAGATATGATTAATATAATCTTTCTAAGATAATTCTAACAAACCTTGAGATCTGTATCTGAATATCTCAATGCCAATAACATAAGATACCTCATTCATATCAACCATCTTAAAGTTCTTGTTGAGAAATATCTTGGTTTTATGCAACAAACCAAGATCACTACTGGCAAGCAATATATCATCCACATATAAGACCAATATAATAAATTTATTCCCACTAATCTTCAGATATATACAGTGATTAACGGTATTTTTCTTAAATCCGAATGAAGTAATGGTATCATGAAACTTTATATACCATTGTCTGGAAGCTTGTTTAAGGTCATAAATGGATTTCTTAAGTTTGCAAGCCCAAATTTCCTTTTCCTTTTCTATGAATCCTTCAGGTTGTTCCATATAGATTTCCTCATCTAAATCCCCATTCAGAAATATTATTTTTACATCCATCTGATGTAACTCAATATCATAATGAGCTACTAATGCAATGATGATTCTTAATAAGTCCTTTCAAGAAACTATAGAGAATGTCTCATGGTAGTCAATGCCTTCTTTCTGAGAAAAACCTTTGGCCACAAGTCTGGCTTTATATCATTCGATATTGTCCACCGAGTCACGTTTAGTCTTAAAGACCCATTTACAACCGACTCTTTTACAATTATTGGGTAATTCAATGAGTTCCCAAACACCATTCTGGTCCATTGATTTTAACTCGTCTTTCATTGCATTATACCATTTTTCAGAATCATTACTTTCTATGGCTTGTGAAAATGATAAGGGGTCTATTTTTATTCCTATATCAAAATCTGATTCTTGTAGATATACCACATAATCATCAGAAATGACATGTTTTCTTTTTCTTTGAGATCTTCTCAAATCTGCCAATTGTGATTGCTCTACAAGACTATTAGCGGCGACATCAATATCATATGAGAATTCATCAATGTTATTTTGTTGTTCACCCTCATCAATTCTTTCATTGATTTAAGGAACAATAATTTCTCGAATAGGGGATAATATAGGAGAAGAAGACTGAATCTCCTTACTATCAAAATTAATCCTTCGAGACTTTTGACTCAAATTGATTTTGTCATTTTCTAAGAATTTTGCATTACCAGATTCTACTATCCTCATATTATAATTAGGGCAATAAAATCTGTATCCCTTGGATCTTTCTGGGTAACTAATAAAATATTCAAAAATTATCCTTAGATCCAATGTATTTTCATGTGCTGTAGAACACCCCCAAATATGCAATGTCTCAAACTGGGTTTCCTACCAGTCCATAACTCAAATGGAGTTGATAAAACTGATTTGCTAGGAACCCTGTTCATGATATACATAGCTGTCCTAAGAGCATCACCTCATATAGACTCAGGTGCAGAAGAATAATTCATCATGCTCCTAACCATATCCATAAGAGTACGATTTCGCCTTTCAACAATACTATTCTACTGTGACACACCTAGTAATGCATACTGAGCACAAATACCCCGTTGTTCTAGGAATCTAGTAAAAGGACCAATATTCTGACCGAATTCATCATATCTGTCATAAAATTTACCACCCCTGTTAAATCTGACAATTTTAACTTTTCTATCTAATTGTCTCTCGACCTCATTTATGTACACTTCAAGAATGTCAACGACCTGAGACTTTTCATGTATTAGATAAACATAGTCATATCTGGACAGGTCATCTATAAATGTGATGAAATACCTTTCTCCACTAAAACAAGGAATATGGAGTGGTCCGCAGATATCAGTATGAATAATTTCAAGAAGTTCTTTACTTCTTGTGGCATTTTTCTTTGTATGCTTAATTTGCTTTCCTTTAATGCAATCTATGCAAACATCAAAATCAGTGAAGTCTAAATTTTTCAGAATATTATCCTTCACTAATCTTTCAATTCTTTCCTTGGAGATATGCCCCAAATGTCTATGCCACAATATAGAAGATCTTTCATTATTGGAATTATGTTTTATTCTAATACTTGATTACAGGATCAATAATGTATTCGTAAACTCAAGATTCAAATTAATTCTATACAAACCATCACATAGAATGTCAGAACCAACTTTTATTAAATCATAAAATATACTGAGATTACCATTACCAAAAGAAACACAATATCCTAACTCATCAATTCTAGATAGAGAAATTAAATTTCTAGAAATTGTAGGAACAAAACATGTGTCTTTCAGATCCATTAGATGACCCGTCTCTAGGCGTAAGCGATAAGTCTCTACTGATACCACTTTTGCTTTGAGACGATTTCCTATAATTATGAATCTTTCATGTTCTTTTGGTTTCCGGATTGAAAGGAATCCCTACATATTATTAGTAATATGAGTTGAAGCGCCATAATCAATCCACCATGTATTAGAAGGAACTTCTGCAATGTTTGATTCAAAACATATAAAGGTTGAGTTTATACCTTTCTTTTCGAACCAAGTCCTACGTTTAATGTAATCCTTCTTTACATGTCATTTCTTGCCACAAAAGAAGCACTTTACTGTAATAGCTTTCTTTTCAATACTTTGTCTAATACTACCAGACTCAGTAAATTTCTTCGATGGATGATGCTTCGATTTTCTTTTCTTATTACCAACTCCTTGAGTAGTTGTTAGTACATTATATGAACTTTCTTACTTTAATCTTAATTCTTCCAAAACACAGATACTAGTTAACTCATTTAAGTCTCACTTATTCTTATTTGTATTGTAGTGAATTTTGAATGGGCTAAACTTAGAAGAAAAAGAATTAAGAATGAACTACACAAGGAAAGATTCATCAACATTCATTCTCAAAGCCTTAAGTTTGGCAGCTTTATCAGTCATATTGAGGAAGTGATCCTGAATTCCTCGAGTACCATCATACTGAGCTATAGTCAGTTCTTTCATTAATGTGTCAGCTAATGACTTATCAACAGATTTAAATCTGTCTTCAATAACCTTTAAATATTCACGTCCACTATATACAACCGGTAATGAAGTCTTTATATTATTTGTAATTGTCATCCTTATGAACATTAAACTGAGCCTATCAAATCTTTCCCAAGCCTTCATTTCATTAACTTGTTTCACAGTACTTTTATCAATTAATTCTGTGGGCTTTTCAACAAGCAATGCCAAATCGAAATCTAATACGCCCAATGTAAATTGCATGTGCTCTAACCATTCTGAATAATTTAATCTAGAGAGTACAGGGGCACTAGAAGCATGAGAATGTATGGACAAGAATATCACTGTAGAATATAAAATAATATTAATGCTTTAAGTTTTACTAAAATATGATGAACTATTGATATCATCAATATTTAACCTTTGGATAAAAATATTGACATATCTAGTGTTCACACAAGATCATTTATGAAGGACTGATATCATCCTTGTGGAATAGTTTTGCTACCTTTGGGTATACAATTCTAAACTGCAAGGATATCCAAAACAGTATCATCCTACCCCATCACATAATTATTTGAAATAGATTATCCTTTAGGATTATTTAAATCTCCTAATTATGCATGTAATTTTGAATATTATTTCTTTAATGTCATTGAGGACTTGTTCCTTAATATAATTTTATAAATCATTTATCTAGGCCATTTTGGTAACTACAAGACCAATGCAGTAATATAAAATATAAATTAAATTGTCCTATAAATGACAAGACTTTAATTGTATTTCGTATCCTATAAGCCTACCTACTTTGGCAGCTACCGGTCAGGTATAACTTAAGGAGATGAACTAAATAATATTCATCAAGTTCATTTAAACTAATTTATGTTGAGACAGTTCAATAATAGGATAACAACTATAATAATTATTGAATACTTAATCAACAGGAAAAAACTCATATGATAATTGTAATCATGATAATACATAAATCATGTATTTATGTGAAAAATAAATATTCTTTCATAATTACTAATATTTACATGTAAATAACTGAATAAATATCCAAAAAATAATAATTGGATTTAACACATGTAATTAATAATTCATATGAGAAAACTATAGAGAAAAAATAATTTATAATTTTTCAACTAATTAATTTTATTTAATTGGAGAAGCCTATAAGTCCAATTAAATAAATTGATCAAAAATAAAATATAATCATTGAATGATCAAAAATAATTAATTAGATAAAATCTATTAAATCTTATTAGATTATATATTGATCAATTTTATAATTAAGAAAATAACCAAAATTTCTTAATTTTATAATGACAGAACTATAATTCTAAAAAATATATATAAAAGAATTACAGATTTTTTAAAGATTATAGGATTAATAAATCACAAGGGTAAAATTGTAAATAATTCTATTCAACCGAAGGGTAAAACTATAATTTCGGTGAATGATAAAACTATAATTTGAGCAGAATGGTAAAATCATAATTTTACATTTAATGGTAAAACTATAATTTTTATTCAATGGTAAAAGTGTAATTTTCTTAAGGAAAAACCCTAACCTCTTTCCCTTCGCCACCGCCAACGCGGCACCGATCGCCAACATTGGCCGAGGTCACGCGGCCTCTGCAGTGCGATGGCATCGAGGCATGCTGCGGCCTCTCACACACTCTGCGACCCTTCTCAAGCGATGGTCGTGGACAAATTCGGCCAAAAACCGCAGCAAGATTGTTGCGTCTTTAACACACAATAACCATCAAGAATCATTCGCAAGCAAACGATTAAAATTAATATATAAGAAAACAGATCAATAAGATATGCAGATCAATGCATCGTAAACAAAAATAATAGATCTAATATTTTTTATCTCAAAACCTAGGCTCTGATACTAATTGTTGGCATAAAAACTATAACCATGCAAACTATTATGCGAAAAAACTATTATGCCAGGATTGAAATTAAATAATACTATATCTGTTTACGATGCGTACCTTTAGATGCTATCTGATTTAGATCTAATTAGATCTTCAAGAGCACCGCCCGTCGGATCTGAATAACACCACCATTTCGATCTGCAAGAGGAACTATAATAGATCTAGACCCCTTCTCCTCTCTTTCTATCCTTTCACAGGACCACCTTAATTGATGGTTTTTGGGAGATCAAGAGGATAACCGTAATCTCTTGATCTATTCACCCCTTTTCACGTTCTGTGTCTTTTCGTGCATTGGGTTTATAGTAAGTCATGTCTATTTATAGGCGAGAGCAGAGGATCTAGGGTAAGTTATTATGAGAGTTCCTTCCATCAAGGGCATCCCCTAAAATATCCCAAAATAATATGGACTTTATTTAATATTGACTAATATCTTTTATCAAAATCTAAATAATCTATAATATATTTTATTTAATTAATAAAAGGCCACATAATCTTACAATCCTGACAATTTAAAATAAAGAATTCAAATTTCTAGAATTATAAAAATATAACATCAGATAAATTATCTATAAGCATAAGCGATGAATACAAACTACTGTTGCTTTTGCTCTAAGAGGATTATCTATAAGGATAAATATTTTATACTCTTTTAGTTCTCATATTAAAATAAAATTTTATTATTAATAATATAAATTGAAACAGTAGTATCAATATACTAAGTATTAGAAAAGGATTTTTGTAACATTTAATTCAACATATATAAAGACCATACTTTTATATTTCTTTTTCAAACCAAATCTTATATTCATTTTTTACATTACATTTTTTGTCATAGAAACTCGATTGCTTTATGCTTCAACTTTCTCCTTCAAATAGTACCAAAATATTATAAATCTTTCATATTTTAATCTTAATTCTTTCGAAATATATATACTAGCCACTCGTTTAAGATTATATATCCATAATTTTATTATAGTAAATATTAAATGAGTAAAACTGAGAACAAATAAGATTAAGAATAAATTGTACGCGAAAGAACTCAAGAACAATATCCAATGTTCTTGAGTTTACATCTTTCTTAAATATATTAAGGATATAATCTTTAATTCCTTAAATATTTCATACCAAATTTTAGTCAATTATTTCAATAATATTTTGGCCAATGAGTTGTCAGCAAATTTAAATTAATCTTTAAAAATATTCTAGTGCACTAGTTATTGACTATAATGAAGTATATATATTATTATTATCAATTATTTATCTCAATTGTTTGTTTCACAAAACTTATAATAGTTATGTTTGTGATACTTCCAATTAGTCTGATCAAGGTCTAACGTACCCTATGTAAGTTGTATATGCTCAAGTCATTTATAATAATTTAATTTTAAAAATATAAAAATATTTATTATAATATAATAAATAAAATATTACTGTAATAAAAATACAATATTAATATTTTGAGCTTTTTAGTAAATACTAAACTATCGATATCATCTCTATTCTATCTTTCAATAAATAATTAATTTATTTAATATTGATATAAAATTATTTATAAAGGACTAATATCACCTACATAGAATAGTGTTGTTATATTTGGGTATATAATCCTAGACTGCTGGTATATCCAAAATAGTATCATCCTACCTTATCATATAATTATTGAAAGTAAATTCTCCTCTAGAATTATCTAAATCTCTTAATTAAGTATGTCATTGTAAATAGTATCTTTCTTAATATTATTTAGGACTAATTTCTTAATATTTTATTAGTCTAGGTAACACTATAAGATCAATACAATAATATAAAATATCATATAAATGATAAATATTTATTGAAATTTACATCTCATTACCAATTAGATAAAACTTAAGGATATGAGCTAAAAATAATATTCACTAATTTTTTTCAATCTAATATATGCCAAAATATTTTAATAATAATAAAATAATAATCATAATAATTATTGAATGTTAATTTGTATAAAAAATCATATGATGATTATAATTATGATGAAACATAAATCATATCTTTATATGAAAATAAAAGTATTTTATTTTTAATCATATATATGTGAATAACTAAATAAATATCCAAGAATAAAAATTAAATTTTTATTTATCACATCCAAAATTTTATCAATATGTCATATGAAAAAACTATAATTTTTTTATTACATATGAAACTCTTATAATTTTTTTGATTCTATATGGAACTCTTATACCACTCAATTCTATTTAATTAGATAAACCAAAATTGCGCTTCCCAATTGGGCTCATAGATTAAGACCAACCATCTATCCAATTAGGCTTGTCAAAATTAAAGTTGATAGAGTAAAAAAAATGATCAAAATTAGAACTTTACTCTAATTCAATCAATACTTGATCTGATATAAATCTAGTAAACAGTCAAAACATTAATATGATCAAGTCCAATTAAAATATTTGATTCAAATAAATTAAATTAATTGATTTTATAATTAAGGACATAATTTAGAAAATATTAATTTCTAAAGGGTAAAACTATAACTTTTTCTTGGGATACATAGTAAATGAAAAAATATTTTTAGGGCATAGATTAGAATTCTTAAAAAATTTAGAGTTAAAAAATGTTCTTATGAAAGAAAACCCTAATTCTTATTCCTTTCTGCGGCCGTAGTCGCTATGTGAGGCATGGCCACCACGATCACCACCTATGTGTATCCTATGACTACCTTCAATGGTAATAGTGACTATATGCTAACGGGTAACCTCTCCCATCGTTGTGTGGTGCTATACCATCATTCCCACAAGTGATTATGTACACATTGCTCGGTGACCCCCACGATTATCACTATGCAATCATTGGCCTTCAATGTCCAATGATGCCGATTGCGGCTAGCAGATGTTGCCACAGTGGCATTATTATAATTATTGTAAGCAGTGACGTTGCTACAACTATTTGCGAGCAAGGTAGATCGTTCGTTGTTGATTATTATAATATATAGTGTTTTCACTACGTACATAATCGCTACCCTCAATTGGACTAGCAACCACCAGAGGCCGTTGTCGTTAACAATATTATTGTCAATGGCAAATTATCGACAGTGGTCCATCGATCAAACACGAGGAACCTCACATCATCCTCAAGCAAGAGAGAAGATGAACTAGATATAAAGCAGCTTAACATCACAAATAGATCATTCAAGCATCATAAAAACCAAATAATAGCCTTTTGAAATTAAAGGATGCTAATAAATAGATCTAGATATCAAATAGATATGAAATATTTTTACGATCTAAAGTATTTGATTTCAAAATATAGCTATGATACCAATTATAAGCTTGAAAATTGTGATTATGCTACTAATACCAAAAATTAAAATTAAATAATAATAGATAATATTAATACCTTTTAATACAGCTAAAAGGATTTTGATGTGATCTATAGACACATTATTGTTAGATTCAAAATTTATAGTAATATCGATTTGCAAGAAGAATTAGATTCATCATGTCCGCTCTTCCTATCCTTCATAGGTCTATTATGAATAATGGATTAGGAATAAATGAGAGATGAGAGAAAATCTATAATATCTTTATGATTGATTCATATAACTAAGAAGATATTAGAGAAGATATGTAATTTTTGAATAATATCATGTATGGATGTTAAATCCTAGAAGGTCCTATTTTTTATTAGGAGATTTATGATAATCAATTAAGAAGATCTTTCACATTAAGTTCATTTTGTAAAAAATTCTATCATAATCTAACTTCATTTTTATCGATCAATATTCATAATTAAAATTTAATTATATCTATAATATATCATATCTTATTAGATAAGATCACATGATATAATATTAGTTTGTAATAGTAGCACATAGCTTTTTCGCCCATTTGAATTTGCCGAGTTAATTTTATTAACTTGTATTTTTTTTTCTCTACTTTCCGTTGGTGATCTGAACCGAATTAGAATATGAAGCTGGGTAACATGCGAGACAACTAAGGTCAGTTTTATTATATCCTACCAATTAATCTGGTAGTATGCATCCTTTTTTCTGTTCTCCGTTGGAGCTATCCTTTGTTTGGAAGAAAAAATAGACTTGGTATAAGTCTAAATCTTGTCACCCTCCTGCCTACACACATCCACTTGGTATATAAACCGTCATCAAGGCAGAGTCCTTTCTATATAATCATATTTGGGCCACTTTATTTCTTTTGTTACAAAAGTTCTTTACGTTTAATCGTTTTCTCTAATTAATAGTATCAATATTGAGGGCTTTCTCTCTTTCCGGTGCCGACGTGAAACAAGTAGATAAGTACTGATATCGTCATTAGAATGATGCGTTGCATGAGTATTTTCGTAGCTCCTAAATTTATTCAGTATCACTTATCTACAAATTTTATATTATTTAGCCATAGATACTAGTGAATCATTTTTTATTAATCAAAAGGCGACCTTTGTAAGTAGGATCAAGTATTTTGTTTTCATTTTTAAATTTTCTTTTCTTTTTTATTTCAATTGCAATATTATCAAATAGAGGGACCTACCATCAAAGTATGTTCCTCTTCATATTAAAAAATGAAGAACATTTTAATAGTTTGTAAGAAGGCAGAACAGTATAGGTTCATTTCAAAGACAAGTGGGCCTAGTCACAAGGTTCTTCTAGATCAAAGAGGTATATTAATAAAGTATGTCTGAGATATAAATTCATCTGGTAAAAATATTTAGACGACCATAGGTTCACAGCATGGAATCTTTCAAATTGTAATGCACTTGAGGAGTTGCATCCATTACAAATTCGACCCGAACATGATGAGCACCACGGTAATAATATTACTCCAAAAAGACAATATCCCATATATTTTCATGGAGAAAGAAGGGAATTGCACCTATGCAATTAGAAAGGGCAACACGGTTAACATGAAAGACTCGTAGGTGAAAGTTGCAGATCCTGAATACTTGGTGTCCTTTTCCTTGAACTTTTCTGTCAGTCCCTGTAACACAGCCAGTTGTTAATGAATATGAACAGCAAAATGAAAACAGACGAGCAAACCCAGGTATACAAAAGCATCTAGTAAATATATTACCTTGACCATGAGGCAGCACCTGCGTTGCAATCAAATCAAAACATAAACAAGTTTAGGAGTCCATATTTTGTGTAATGCCAGATCCTACTGTATAAAGTTCAAGTAATACTTACTCGATGAAGTTGTCATATTCAATAGCTTTGCTTTTGCCTCCAGATTTGTCAAACTTGGTCACAAGCAAGTCCAGGACTGCTGGGGAAACAGAAAAACCAAGGCTCAGAAGAGCCTCACGAAGTTCCATAGTGTCAATTTTTCCACTCCGATCACGATCAAACGTTTCAAAGATAGCCTGGAAAGCAATCAGCAATATATGTTGTTTATTGAGAATAAAGTAGTAAAGAAAAAGATAATATTGACAACAGAAGGTCTATCTTTCTATACCCTCCAGTTTTGAAGGCTGTAGAAAACTGAGGTGAACTCTTTTGGTCCTGCAAACAAAGTATTCAAGGGTTCAGTTAATCTGATTTGAGACACACTCACTATATGACAGTGAAAAACGGAGTCAACAAAGAGCAACCGCAGGCTATATAAAATAGACATACTTTGGGAAAGCAAAAAAAACAGTAAGAGAATAAAGAGACACATGTTGAGTTTTCCATATTTTAGGACCTGCAATACATATATAAGACACTAGGCCTTTTTGACACACCCTCTGATGTATCCAAGGTTCAAGTCCAGCCAAACTGAAGATTAGATTACGTCTTAGGTTGAATCCAACAGTTACGATAGAAATTACGAATTTTTCTTGGGAGTTTAGATGCACTTTTGTTATTAATGTCATTGTAGTTTTGATACTTTTTATGTCTTATCTCGAGTGACATTGATGCTAAGAGGTCCAATTTAGAGATAGCATGGTCTAAATAGCATTTTGTTATTCAAACTAGCATTTAAAAAAGTCTCTTTATATAAAATTTTATGGGATGACAAATTTTCAAAAGAGAAAAATGTTTTCCCGTTTTCCTTTTTTTTTTTTTTTTGGGATCTTACTTAGAGCAAAGCAACTATCATCTGATTACTAGAGGGGCTAGATGAAAGAGGAGTCACTGACTCAATGTCTATGACTTGAAATGATGTTTTCCTAGATAAGTTTGAAAATTTTATCTTTCTCCCAACTGCAATCATGTTTGTGTTCATTCTAACCTGTCCTTTTTTAACATTTATTTGTTGACAAACATAATATATGGAGGTCCTTGGGGCTTGGGAAGCACAAGAATAAAACATGTTCCATTATCATCCCAGAAGGCAGGTATTACTATACATACAGATCTTGAGAAAAAAAGGAGAGTCATCTCAAAAGGCCATCAAAGAAGAAACATTATATACCATATGAAACATTGTTCTCATGAATCCCTAACTCAACCAGATTTAGGGTCCCTGTGTTTGTATAACATTTCTATCAAGAAACTGGAACCATATAAATTGCAGTGACTAGGTTATTCACAAGTAAAATAAAATAGTAAGTAAATGAATAGGAGACATGGAGAAATTATAAGTTCAAAATGACTTTTGATTATTTAAAAAAATTACAGAGAAAAATACTCTTATTAAAAGAAATGAATGCATCTACTTAAAGACATAAGAAAAGACATCTAAATATATGTAATCTTTGACTGCTTTGATAACTCATTAAATAATACAAATTTGACTTACCCAGGAATAATTAGAAAGCTATTATTTTTGTATTTCTTTTCCTTATCACTACTTTGGCAACAGGCTCATGTACACGGGGAGGTAAAACATCAAGCATCAACCACTTCTCATTTATTAAAGAGAAGAACGTATCATATTTTCTTTAGATAGTTGTAAATCCACTTTTTGATCACATGCAACACCCATTTTAAGTTCAATAACCAGACAAACACTTCCAATGAATCAAGTTAATAGAAGCAAAACTCTATTAGTATGAACAATTATTGACCTTTCTCTGCTAGTATTCACTATTTGGTGGAGTGATTATTTAAGCTTCATTCATCTTCTACATATGCTGCAAGAATGCAGTGGATGGATGTTCTATAAGTCAGTAGCTCCTAGTACAAAGGGATTGGATAGAATTAGACACTTTGAATTTTGGAATACTGAATTGAAGAGAGGCTCAAGGATGGCAATCTAAAAAAAAAAAAAATGTTTTAAGAATGAATCATTATTATTTATTACAGAATGCACATGAAAGGGTACAAACTTTGAAGATTGTCTTATTTGCCTCCGCAATTGAGGTGGTATGCATTTGCAGCAGTAGAGGAGATTAGTGCAAGAAGAAAAAAGTTTTCTTTAGTGAGCTGCAAACCAACCCAAAGCTATGGCAACATTCAAAAATCTTTAAGCAATCAAAGTGGTTTGATTTTCCGGAACCATAAGAATCGTAAAGACCAATATTATTTGGCTTTTTTTCAACTGATAAAGCCACTAAAATTAAGAACCAAAATATTTAGAAATACTAGGAGACAAATGAGAGTATGTAAGCGCAACCAACTCCACTATATCTGTCATTTTGGCACTTGTAACACGAAAGCCCTAACGTTGCTGTCCATCACCAACATGTTCTTTTCAATTAGAGATTAATTCCAATAAAATTAATTGCTGGCGTAGGGTACGTATACTACCATGCGCCACCTAGGGTTTAGATCATGTTGATTTGGGGAGGAATAATTGCAATACTTTCAACTATAAAACCGTAGAACGATGGCAAGAGGAAGAACGGACCAATCTTACGGACGTTAGAGGAGGTGAAGAGGTAGATGAGGAGATGGACGGTCCTCAGGCTGAAGCTCTGGTTGTAGGACGACAGCGCTTGTTGCAGTTCCTTGTCATCAATAAACCCGCTGCCGTCGCGATCTGCCGCCTGGAAGCACGCCACAACGTTCGGGTCCGTCCCCGGCGGGAACGCCGACGGCATCAGCGCCGGAAACGGGCTGCCACCATACCCACCGGAAGGAGGAGGAGGCGGCGGCGCCGACGTAGCCGGAGGAGGCTGGCCGTAGTACCCGGGCTGCCCGTAGCCTCCGTAACCGTGAGTCTTCCCTTCCTTGGGGGGCTTCTCGCCGGCCGGCGGCGCCGACGGCGCGTAGGGCGGGGCGGAGACGTACGGCGACGGCGGTGCCGCGCCATAAGGCGGAGGGACGCCGTAAGGGTTTCCCGGGGGAGCACCGTAGTGGGGGTAACCGGAGCCCGGAGGATAGCCTGACATTTGGACTTCGACGATGGAAGGAGGGAGGGAGGGAGGGAGGAAGAGCCGCTCAGTCACGCAACGCGCAACGCAGATCGCAGTTGACATCAATCAATGAGATGTATGTGATATATATATATATATATATATAAAATAATCTAAGCCAGTAGTTTTCGTGAATAACGGACAGTACGCCGCTAAGCGAACGATTGGTTTTGACCGGCTGATCAAATTGGACGGGCTTGATGAGCGGGTATGGAATGAGCGTCACATCAGATGCCACGTTATACCAAACTTCTTCCAATATGGCAGACAGGATAGGTTGGAAATTTGCGGGTGATGTCGTGGAAGGGGCGTGTTGGAATCAACGCGGAGCGATCGAGACGGAGCAAGGCGGACGACGCGTGGGAAGCTTGTGCAAGTAATGTTGTGGAACCGTCGGTAGCAACACGGTCCTTGGAATGCAACGAAGTAGTATTGAGATGGCTCCGAGCTTAGGCGACATGGAGGGTGAGACTCTCTTTCTTCTTCCCTATTATACTTCCCCTCCAGCCTTCTCTGCGCATCAGTCTTCTTCTGAAGAACCAATGGTGCTCTCGGTCTCTGGTTCTCGTTGAAAGCAAGGGTGTGCCTCCTTGGTGCGTAAGGTCCTGACCCATTTGAAGAGGGTAAGGAAAGAGTGTAGGAAGTTAGGACCAGCCAAAAGGCGACGCAATTGGAGGCCTCGAGATCGATAGGACCCTTCTGCCACCAACAACAACGCTGCTCGATCTTGGGCTACCCTCTTTAGAGGGGCTCCACAAAGGGTGGGACGCCTTCCCGTGGGCGTTGATGGAATGATGCTGAAAAAGATCCAAGACAACACCGCTGCCTAGATGGACCTAGTCTCGAACAGGATTTTATTCGCAGGTGTGGAATAGCGATCCACTTTGACTATAAGTGTCTCAGCAAAATTCCTCTTGTACCTTCTCAAAAGGGTTCTTCCAATAGTAGATTTAGCTGCTGTATTTTTTTACTTTCAATTTTGCTTTCAGAATGACCTAAACAATGTGTTGGTGGGACGACCTCGATTCATGATGGGTTATGCCTTTTTGCCATTATTGACATTAAGGGGAAAGGGAAGGGGAAGATCTCGGTTTAGGCCTTTTTGCCTGATTTCTTGATTATTATTGACATTAAGGGGAAAGGGAAGGGGAAGATCTCGGTTCATCGTTCGATGAAATCGTATCGAAAATATGTTTTTACTTGAAAAATGAGTGAAGTATTATGAGCAACTAAATCAGTAAACAATAATAATGAAAAGCATAAGAAAAGAACACATCAAATTTATAGTGGTCAGTTGTCGTGGCCTATGCCCATTCCCAATTCCTCCTTTATCGAGGCCACCGACTTTTTTATTAACGATCTTCTTTCAATAGATGAAGATCAACTATCTTTATAACTCTTTTCTCTTTTTTATAGGTTTAGGAGATAATCTTTACAAGTCTCACATCTCTCTTAGAATGAAACCTAAACTTCAAGAAGATGGGAACTCTTAACACTTTGAGCTTTACAATACTTTCAATCATAATAATTACTTAATTTTCTCTTGCATCCTCAAGCAAGAACGAGTGGGGTATTTATAGGCTCCAAATGACTTCAAAAATAGAGCCAAAATTTAATTTTTTTAGATTTTCAATCGTCAATTTAGGTGGTACTACCATCTGCCCACATTAAATGTTGATGGTACCATTGCTCAGTTTGGATGGTGCCACTACTTTACACAACTTAGAAGACTATGACTTCTGGTAGTGCCATCACCTGATTCAATTTTGGATTGAATGGGTCTCCCAATGGATCCAAATAAGTCCTATTTAAGGTTTAATAGGCCCTTAATTGAGTTAGTATGATTACACCTAAAACTAACTCAATTTAGACCTAACCGTTGATAATCAACACATAAACAACTAAAGACAAGAGTTTTATGTTGCTCGGTATATCATTGGTTCATCTGAACTTCATTTGAACTTTTGACGCATCGTTCGAATATTCGACGTATCACTTGATCCATCAACATGTTGACTCCCATAACATCTGATCTTGGCGCAATATATGATTTTTTTTGCCCAATACCCGATCTTTGACTCTCGCCCAATATCTGATTATTCTACATTAATTATTTTACCTTTTCATGATCAAAGTTAGTCCTACATCACTTTTCTCAAACATTGATTATATCATAACTTCATTAATTAATTTCATCATCAAAATTTGAGATTCAATAATCTCCTTATTTTTAATAATAACAACAAATTGATGATAGAGTTTTAACTAAATTACTCCTATCTATATGCTATATCGAAATAAAGTAAACTCGAATTCAAAAAATTGATAACCTTTGAATTCAAATCGAAACGACTTTCACATTATAGCATGCATCATAAAATCATGAGTATTGCATTCATAATTTCAAATCATCATAATTTCAAAAATATCAAAGTACATCATACCATGCATGATTCAAATCATCATCATATATTTTTCTTCCATTGTCATTAATAAAAAAGAGAAAAGTATAATTTTTAAGATATGCAAGTTAGCAATTTTTTCTTCTCTCGAGATGCACAAGCTAGCAATTCTTATTTCTCTTTTGAGATGTGCAAGCTAGCAATTCTTGCTTCTCTTTTAAGATGTGCAAGTTAGCATTTTTATTTGTCTTTTGAGATTGAGCAAGATCGCACTTCTTTTTCTCCCCTTTGTTATTATCAAAATAAGAAAGAGAAGGAAAAGATTCAATGGTGCAAAAATTTATATCAATGTCATCACATGAAAAATGAAAGACCAAGTCATGAATCATTTTGATAAATCTCTTATTTTGTAAATGGCAAGAAGAAAAAATCATAGGAATGATATTTATTCAAAAGAAAAACTCAAGTCATAAAAAAAATAAAATAAAATGTTCATACATTTGGAACATTTAACATGTTTATCTCTCTTCTAATGAAATCAAATTGTTCCTCATTTAAAAGTTTAATAAAAAATATCTGCTAATTGATATTCTATGTCAATAAAATTTAAAGATATATCATGATTACTAACATGATCCATAATAAAATGATGTCTAATATTAATATGTTTAATTCTAGAGTATTGAATGAGATTCTTTATTAAACAAATAATACTAATATTATCATATTTTATAGAAATATTTTTCAAGTAAAGTTCATAGTCTTCTAAAGTATTTTTCATCCAAATAGCTTGTGCACAACATGTACCGACTGCTATTAAGCCTCAATTGTAGATAATGCAATGAAATTTTGTTTCTTGAAAGACTAAGAAACAAGTGCATCACCTAGGAGTTGACATATTTTGTATGTGCTTTTCTATTTATTCTACATCTAAGAAAATCAGCATCAATATAAGCAACCAATTCAAAAATTTTAGATTTTGGATATCATAATCATAGATTAGGGATTCCTTTTAAGTATATAAAAATTCTTTTAATTGTTTTGTAATGAGATTTTTAGGATTAGATTGAAATCTAGCACAAAGTCCAACACTAAACATAATATATAGTCTAGTTGTAGTAAGATATAGTAAACTACTGATTATACCTCTATATAACTTTTGATCAAAATATTCTCCTTCACATCCATTTGTAATTTTGTAGATATATTCATTAGTATGTTAATGGCCTTGGCACTATCTATATTAAATTATTTTAATAGATTTAAAACATACTTAGTTTGACTAACAAAAGTTTCATCACTTAGTTGCTTAATTTGTAATCTTAAAAAGAATATTAATTCACCCATTAAACTTATTTCAAATTATTAGCTTATTCTTTTAACAAATAACTCATGATTCATTTGTAGAACCAAAAATAATATCATCAACATGAATTTGAATAATAAAAAAATTATTTTAAAGATTTTTAATAAATAATATGTTATTGACCTTATATTTTGAGAAATTATTTTAAATAAGAAAAGAAGTAAACCTCTTATATCAAGCCCTAGAGGCTTGCTTCAATTCATAGAAAACCTTGGATAATTTGTAAACATAGTTTAAAAAAAGATTATTTTCAAATCCGGGTGATTGTTCGACATAAACTTCTTTAGAAATAAAAACTTTAAGAAATATACTTTTGACATCCATTTGAAATAACTTAAAGTTATTACAATATGCATAGATGAGGAGTATCCTTATGGATTCAAGTCTTATCACAGGATCGAAAGTTTCTTCATAGTCGATACCTTCTTCTTGATTAAAACCTTTGGCCACTAATCTAGCCTTGTTTCCAACCATGATACCAAGTTTATTTTATTTATTCATAAAGGCCTATTTATTGATTTAACTTCTCATGCATTATAAAAACTCATGAATCATCTTTTAGAGTATCTTCAATACATTTCGGTTCAATTTAAGATAAAAAATTAACTCCTTTTGATGTATCTCCAATAATTAACTCCTTAGAATGAACACTTATATACTTTCATTTTTTGGATAAGGATTTTTGGGAAGTAGATGCATCCAAGTTGCTTGGAAGAGGATAATTCTCAGTCAAAATCAAAGTATCAAAATCAAAATCATCATCAAAATTATTTTTCTAAAATTTAAGAAGCTCATTAAAAATAACATAGATGGATTCCTCAATAACTAAAGTTTTTTTAATTAAAAACGCAATAAAATTTTAAAATAGAGAAATGAATATCTAAAAAATATGACTTCATCATATTTTACATCAAACTTTACTAAGGTATTTTTTATTTAAAATAAAATATTTATATCAAAAAACTTTAAAATATGAAATATTAGGTCTTTTGTTATTCCATAATTCATAGGGAGTTTTGGATAGTAGAGGTCTTATGAGAACCATATTCATGACATATCATATCATATTAACGGCTTCAGCCCAAAAGTATTTGGGCATGCCATGTTCATTAAGCATGGTTCTTGTTATCTATTATAAAATCCTTTTTTTTTCTCAATAACTCCATTTTGTTATGGATTTCTTGGAATAGAGAAATTATAGTCATACCCATTCAATTTGAATGATAAAATTTTTGAAAATTATAATTTTTAAATTCACCATAATAATCACTACGAAGAAATCATAAAATCTTTTTTATTTTAAACTTGATTACAAAACTTCATAAAATATTTAAATAATCACTTTTATGTGCCAAATAATATGTCCAAGTAAAATTACTATAATCATCAATAATTACAAAGATATTTTTATTACCTTCTAGATTTGTGATATCAAATGGTCCAAATAAATCCATATGAATTAATTGTAACGGTCTAGAGATGCTCACTTAATTTTTTGAATTTAAAGTTACTCTTTATTTGTTTACATAGTTGGCATGTATCACAAACTTTATCTTTGACAACCTTAATTCTTGGCATACCTTTTACAAGTTCTTTAGTTACAATTTATGAAATTACTTCATTCTTGCATGACCTAATCTTCTATACCAAAGCCATGCATCATTATTTAAAACTAAAAAATAGGTTTCATCATGAAAATCAATAAGATTAATGGTATAAATGTTATTGTTCCTCAATGCAATAATAGATTTATTCTTACGTGGTATGTCTATAATGCATACATTAGATTCAAATTTGATATTATATTCTTTATCACATAATTGACTAATACTTAGTAAGCTATGTTTTAAGCCGTTAACTAATAAAATATCTTCAATTAATAAGTTTGATTTGTTACTAATATTTTTAATATCGATAATATTTCTTTTGTTGTTGTCTCTGAAGGTGACATACCCTTCGTCTTGGCTAGTGAGCTTAGAGAAATATATTGGATCTTCGGTCATATGCTTTGAGCATCCATTATCATGGTACCATCTCTTGCTCCTAGCTTTTGATTATAGACATATCTACAAGAAAATGAGGTTTTGATTTAGGTACTCATTTAGCTTTGGGTTCCTCACGAAAAAATCTATCTATTTTGACTAATAGCATTAAGTTATTTATGGTTCCTTCAAGAAGCTAAACTAATTTATGTGAGCTATATTAATTAAATAAATATTTACAAGCATATTATCCATATCTACCATAAAAATTATATTTTTTTTAGGTGAAACATGTAATGTGGGTCCTTTAACAAATATAATCAGTTTTTGTTGAGTGTCACTACTCATAAAACTGATTTCTTTTTTTTTACGTGCATGACCTTTGTTAGCAAGGATAACGTTTCATGATTTGTTTTCAATTTTGAATTTATCTAGTGTTTATTGTAGAACCACATTTTTATTTTTAACTAAATCTAGCTCTTTACATTAAGTACAAGAGGTTAATATGAAATTATCATGCTTATTTTTTAATTTTTTAAATTTACTAGAAAGAGAGTCATAATCCTTTTTTAGTAATTTATATTTCTTACTAATTAATTTAAATTATTATATAAATCATGAAAATATTCAATAATTCACTATAAGGTAAAGAAGATTCGTTTGAATCACATACCTTATTGTCGAAAGTCATTAATGTGTAGTTTATCACTTCATCTTTGTTGGTTTATTCTTCATCATTAGATGCACTTGATTTATCCTGAGTTGCCTTGGGTGTTTTTTTTTTTAGCTTATTCTTCAATTGGGAACATTCATTTTTGAAGTGTCCTAGCTTCTGCATTCATAGCAGATGATTATGTTCTTTTTTAATTCATTTTTGTTCTTTGTATCTTGTTCTTCAGTTTCTTTTTATATTTTTTTTAAATTTTCTTGTTATGAGTGCTAAGTCATTATCATCGCTTGAGCTTTTGCTCAAGTAATCTTCTTTAGTTCTAAGTGTCACATTTTTTCTATTCTTTAGAAGGCTATTCTCATGTTTATCATGTGCTTTGCAAGTTATTTCCTAGGTCATTAATGACCTTATGAGTTCTTCAAGAGGAAAATAATTCAATTCCTTTATTTCTTGAATAGTAGTTATCTTGGATCCTAATTTTTAGGAAGAGATCATAAAATTTTATTGACAAGTTTAAGATTAGTAAAACTTTTATCAAGTGATTTTAAACCATTGACAACATCTGTCATATGGGTGTACATGTGACCAATGATTTCACATGGCTTCATTTAAAATAATTTATAATTATGCACCAAAAGATTAATCTTAGACTCTTTAACTCTACTTGTACTTTAATGTGCGACTTCAAGTGTGTACCAAATATCATGCGTAGTTTCGTATATAGAAACATAATTAAATTTATGTTTGTCTAAAGTGAAAAATAAAGCATTCATAGCTTTCACATTTAAAAAAATAATTTTTTGTATAGATCATTCCATTCATTCATTAGTCTAGAGGATTTTTGAACAGCTCATTTAATGATATTTCACAAATAAAAATCCATAAAAATAAAAAAATCCACATACATGTTTTCTAATAAGTGTAGTCCATCCCATTTAACATAAGAGGACAAGTGATATATTAACCCTCTTGATTGTCGAAAAAAACCATTAGCCTCCTTTAGGTGTTAAACCAAATAAGAAAAACTTGGCTTTGATATAAACTGTTAGGATTGTATCGGCACTAAGAGGGGGCGGGGAGGGTGAATTAGTGCTTTCGAAGTATTACGTCGGTTTGAAAAATCGTTTGATAAAATCATATCAGAAATGTGTTTGACTTGGAAATTAAGTAAAGTGTTATGAGCAACTAAATTAATAAGCAATAAGAATGAAAAGCATAAGGGAAAGAGTATTTATAATAGTTTGATTATCGTGACCTACGTCCACTCCCACTGGCTTTCACTAATAATCTTCTTTTAATGGGCAAAGATCAACTACCCTTACAACTATTTTCTCCTTTTCGTAGGTTTACTAGAGAACCTTTACAAGTCTCACACCTCCCTTAGAATGGAACCTAAACTTCCTGAGGAGGGGAACTCTATGCTGGGAAATCTTTAATCGGTATCTCATATGTAACGGTAGACAAAAACAAAATCAAAATTTTTAAAGTCAAGTACTTGGTCATTGTATGACGATTGATGCGTGAAAAAATCATAAAACTAAAAATCACATATATCATGTGAGATGTTTACCTAGGGAGATCATATCCCTTAAATTTCTAGATTCAATAGAGATAATAAAGGATAACTCGCATGCTTCTCTCTGGTAGTGATCCACATGGTGAACACAGTGCCAACGCTCCTCTGATCACTGTGGGATCTACCTCTCCACACTAACCACAAGGCTGTTGTGCCAAGGAGGAGGGGAGGAGGCTAAGGAGAATAGGAGGGCAACCACTAGAAGTTCTAGTTTATGAATTATAAAGTTTATCCTACTTATAGAGGTATATGTAGCTTAACCCTAATAGATCTATTAGGATCAAATCAACACTAAGAGGGTGCAGTAGGTGGGGTTGAATTAGTGCTTTTGAAAAACTTTAAATCAATTTAAAGATTTATTTGATAAAGCAAGTGAAGTAGTTTATAAAGTAATTAAATAGTAAAGAAGAGAAGACACACCAATTTTATAGTGGTTCGATCATTGTAACCCACGCCCACTCCTAATTCCTTATCCGTTGAGGTCACTGGCTTCCACTATTAATCTTCTTTAATAGGTAAAGATCGATTACCCTCTTACAACTCTATTCTCCTCTTTATAGGTTTAGGAGATAACTTTTATAGTTCTCTTAGCTCTCCCTTAAATCAAAATTACACTTAGAAAAGAGGAGGGAACTCTCAAGGAATTACAGCAATGTTTTCACAAGTTTTAGTTTTTAATTCTTTTCTTTAAAGTAAGGGGTGGGTATAGGCCCCCCCCATAGTCAAAAAAAAAGGAAAAAAAAAAAAAATCCCCCCCATTTTTTTAGGGTATGGGTACCACCATCGTGTGGGTTGTACCACCAAAAAAAAGAGCTTGGGATTATGGACTCTAGTGGTACTACCACCCGGAATAGGCGGTACTACCGTCGACTAGTAGTATTACCATTGGTAGTCGATAGTACCATCATTCGTGAACCCAAAAAGTATATTTTTGCACTTTTCATACCATGGCCTATACCATCTTTTGCTCTGATGATACCTCCCCCTAAGTTTATGAAATGAGCCTCCTAATAAACTCAAATTAATCTCAATTAAAGCTTAATTAAGGATTAATGGGTCCTTAATTGAGTTAACATAGTTATACCCAAAACTAACTCAATTAAGACCTAAACTACTTCGGTCAAGACACAATCAATTACAAAGCATAAATCCTGCATTACCCGACATGTCATTGGTTTATCCGGCACTTCATCCAAACCTTCGGTGCATTGTCCTCTCCTTTGATGTATTACCTGATCCATCGGCATGTTGACCTCTGCAACATCTGATCTTCTTAGTATAATGCACAAGCCTTCTAGTCCGATGCTTGAAACCATGACGTGAAGACCCTTTGGAATGACGAACAGTCCTTTGGCCCGATGTCTAATCATCTGACATGTTTTATTCTAGCCAACATTTTATTCTTCCTGCTTTAATCGATTTGTCTTTCCATGAATGAAGTTAGTCTTGCATCACTCAAATACTGATTATATCATAATCTTCATCAAAATCCAAGATTCAATATGATCCTGCCTTATTGGGTACTGGATCTCTATCCAATTACTCAAGCTATTTAGACCAGTGGATCTGTATCCAATAATCTCTTATTGGCTCTTATCTATAGGATCCAATTATACAGGGGCTTATTGGATATATAGTAAAATAAGTGTTAGGATCAAGTTGACACTAAGAGGGGGGGAGGTGAATTAATAAAAGTATTAAATAAGCTTGATTTCAAAAATTATTACTCGAAGTAAAAAATCAAAATCAGAAATATTTCTTTTGGAATTAGTTGAAATCAAATATGTAAGGATTTAAACTTAAGACCGAAAAAATCTCAATCTAGCTAAGGAATGCTAAAGTAAAAAACAAGGAAAGAAGCCTCACAAGTTATAGTGGTATGACTAAAAGCTTAACCTATGTCCACTTTCAAAGTCCTTCGTCAAGGCTCGCTGGCGTCTACTAATGATCTTCTTCCACAAGTAAAGATCAAACCCCTTATACTTCTCTCCTTTTCATAGGTTTAGGAGAGGAACCTTTACAAAATTTTTTCTCTTCCCTTCGATTCACTTTACACTTTGAAGCACTTAAGGGAAGCTTTTAAATTTTACACAATATTTAACCAAGAATATGACCACTTTTCTTGTACTTATTACTTTTTACTCTCTAGTGCAAGAATACTTGAGTATTTATAAACCCCAATTGGCTTCAAAAACTGAAGCCAAAATTTAATCTTTTTCAAAAAGATCGGGTACTAGTGGTATTACCGTCGAAAGTGCCTGAAAAACTAGGCGACGATGGTACTACCATTGCTTGGGTGGTACCATCGCTACCTGCGCGGTACCACTGTTGCTCACTAGTGGTACTACCACAGGACAATCTGAGAACAGTACTTCCCATATTGTTTCATACCCGAAGTGTACCACCTATTGATTGTTTTCTAAGTAAGTGAAATAAGCTCAACCTAAGCTCAAATCTAACCCAAAGTGGACTAAGTTACCTCAAATTGAGTTAATTTAGATTTTTCTAAATCTAACTCAATTAGAACTCACTTACGATGCTAACTACGACATACTACACAATTACAATCATTTGTGACTGACATGTCAATCGATCTTCCTAACTCCCGGCGAACTTCCCGGCATCCTCTAGCGAACTTCCGGTGAGTTTCTCAATCATCTTCTAGCTAACTCCTGGCATGCTCCCAGCAAGCTTCCCGATCACCTTCGGTGAACTCCTGGCAAACTCCCGGCGAGCTCCCACTACATCGTCTGAACCTCGGCCCGATGCCTGAACTTGATCTCAGTCCAATATTTGATTATAATGGCTTTTCACTACATATTGTATCCTACAACACTTTCTCTAACACACAAGTTAGATCATAAAATAATTGATTTCATCATCAAAATCTGAGATTCAATAATAAGGGCTTCACAAATATCTCATATCTGTACCTTTGCTCATTGCAATATCTACCATATGTATGTGACTCTCTAGGCCTAATATTGAGTTGACCATGAGTCACTCATATCAGAACTCCTTCTAATATAGTGAATTATTATCCTAATAATAATTTACTCAACTTATCGACTACGGACGTATTAGGCCACTATGCCATAGTCTCTAGACGAGTACAGGAGAATCTAATCTATCACAGTTGTTTATCCATAGTTACCATATATCTAATATTCTAAAGATCATATATTAGGCATGGTATTATCAAGCCTTATACGAAATTCATTCGAGTCTCGCTCTAACCATATTCTCCCGGAGAACTTATTCTCTCTCTTAATCTGAATGACCCTAGCTAGGGATTTATCTGAGCGAGCATATACGGGATATTTCTCTCATGATACTGAGAGTGAATGATCTTCTATTGACACTTAATTATCTTCGTAAGATTGGCTACCATCCTGATAATCGGTTGCACCAGATCTAAAACTTCTAGACCTATAAGTACGATCAAAGAAAAGAGTACTCATACAAAACATCTTTGGTGTCTCATGTCTAAGGACCAGACACATAACTGTGACTATAGAATTACTATTTGATATCATGTATCATTAACCATCCAATATTTTATAAGTGGATTAATCAATAAACTCATTCTCTAATTAGCACCTACATTGTATCTCTAGTGTCCTCACACGAGTGGCTATGAGACCAGCAGCCTCTATCATATGAGTAAGTATATAGTACACCAATTTATCTGATTATCTCAATATCCCTCTCTAGTAACCTATGATCAAGATAATTTAGGATCTGTATTTAAAGATGAATCAGTCTCATTATCATGATTCCATCACGATCTAACTCTCATTGCACAGATTTAAGGATATCACAATATACATCTAGATAATATATAATATGAGAATGTCAATAATGATAAGCAAAGATATTATTACAATGTGTCATAAGTGTCATCACTGACATGATTGAATTATAGGGTACTTATAACTAGCAATCTCGTACTTGACCTAAGTCAATCACCTATGTGTCCGACCCCCATCAAACCCCTATGGCGCTCAAAGATAAATTGAGCTAGCAACTTTGTTAATAGATCTATATGTTATCTTTAGATGAAACTCTTTCCATTGGTACATATCTATGGGTCATGATCTCTCTAATTAGGTGGAGCCTCCTCAGAATGTTTCTGATGAGACCTAGGTTATCTTGCTTAAGTGATTGTCCCATTATTGTCACAATATATGAGAATTGACTCTGTGCTGCTCGGTATGACTCTAAAATCAGTAATGAACTTCTTCATCCAGCCTCTTTTACTGCTTCTATCATAGCAATATACTTTACTTTTATGGTCGAGTCAGTAGTAGTATTTTACTTGGAACTCTTCCAGCTTACTACGTCTCCTTTCAAGGTAAATATATACCCTAAATTTAACTTGCTATAATTGATATCGGATGGGAAACTCGAGTCTGTGTAGCCTTCAACCTAGAGGCTACCTCCTTCGTATACAATAAAAAATCCTTAGTCCTTCTCAAATACTTAAGGATACACTTTACTACTTTTTAGTACTCTAAGCCTAGATCTGCCTACTCATGATACTCAAAGTATATGTTATATTAGACATAGTATATTCTATAGCATACATGATACATCATATCATAAAGGTATAGGGTATCTTATCAATGTTTGTCCTTTCTTTAGGAGTCTCAGGGGACATACTCCTAGAAAGTGATATTTCATATCTCATCGGTATGAGGCCCCTCTTGAAATTTTCCATGCCAAACCTTTCGACAATGGTATCTATGTACCTAGATTGAGACAAGTCAAGCATCCTCTTAGATCTATCTCTATAGATCCGAATCCCCAAGATATAACATGCTTCTCTTAAGTCCTTCATGGAGAAGTGTCTAGATAACTAAGCCTTAACCATGGATAGCATTTATACATCATTCCCAATAATTAGGATGTCATCCACATATAATACCAAAAACGTGATAGCACTTCAACTTACCTTCTTATACACACAAGGCAATGGGAAGTCTACTTTAGTCCATAAATGGTCTTAAGCAACCTGCACACCTTATCTAGACTTTTCTTAGACACGAATCCTTTAGGCTGTTGTTGGTTACAAGTGTCATATATGATAATCACATGAGTGATGACACGTGTGACACGATGCACAGTCTCTTTACATTATTATTGTTGATATATTCTCATATTATATTATCAATTAAAAATATATATATTGATGTCTTTAGATTTGCGCAATGGGAATCAGATCATGATGAGATCACGATAATGAGATTGATTCTCCGTTAAACATATATCCTAAATAATCCCGATCATAGGTTACTCGAGAGGGTTATCGAGACAACCGAATATATCCAGTGTACTGTATACCTATCCATATGATGGAGGCAGCTAGTCTCATAGCTATTTGTGTGAAGACACTAAGGATACAATATAGGTGCTCATTAGAGAATGAGTTCACTGATTGATCCACTTATGAAATATTGTATGATTAATGATACATGACGAGAGAGCGATTTCATAGTCCAAATTGTGTATCTAATCCTTAGATTTGAGATACAAAAGATGCCTTGTTTGAGTATTCCTTTCTTTGACGCCGGACTTATAGATCTAGAAAGTTCTAGATCTAGTACAATCGGTTATATCGGGTTTGGTAGCTAACTTTATGAAAGCTATTGAGTATCAATAGAGGATCATCCACTCTCGATATCATAAGAGAAAATATCTCGTATGATCTTGCTCAGGTAATCCCTGATCAGGTTAGTTAGATTGAGAAAGAATGAGTTCTTCAAGAGAATCTAATTAGAGCGAGACCTAGATAAATTCCATGTGTAGCTTGATAGTACTATTCCCAGTATATGATCTTTGGGATATTAGATAGATGAGGGACTATAGATATATGGTAACTAAGGACAAACATGTCAAATGGATAAGATCCTCTATACTATCTAGGACTATGACGCAGTGGCCAAGTATATCTATAGTTGATGAATCAAGTGAATTATTATAAGATAATAATTCACTAAGTTAGAAGGAGTTCTGATAGAGAGGATTCGTAGTCAGCTTAGTATTGGGCTTAGAGGGTCACACACTTATGGTGGATGATTCAACAGATAAAGGATTGGATAGAGATCCAGTTAACCCATATTCTCATTAGATGAGATCTGACATTGATAGGCTCCCTACATGAGACTCAATTAAAGGCCAACAGAGATTATTGGATAAAGATCTAATAATCCAAGGTTAATGGATAAGTGGATGGAGATCCAATACCTACTAAGGTAGGATCCCTAGGGCTTTTAGTGGCTCTCTATAAATAGGAGGCCAGGGTGACTCTTATGTGATAGGTTACATCTTTGGCTGCCCCTCTTATTCTCCTCCTCTCCCTCTCCTTCTCAGCTGATTAGCCCCTCTTTGGCGTGAGAAGGCAGCAAAGAAGATAGAGGATCTTCTTCTAAGTTTGTTGCGAGAAGCTACGTAGGAGTTGTGAGACTTGGGACTGCGATTGGA
Source organism: Ensete glaucum (assembly GCA_021527575.1). Taxonomy (NCBI): domain Eukaryota; kingdom Viridiplantae; phylum Streptophyta; class Magnoliopsida; order Zingiberales; family Musaceae; genus Ensete; species Ensete glaucum. Next base: position 41,468,960 of record CM038551.1, on the reverse strand, counting down.
GGAGTATCACTATAGCGATCCATCGTGTGGATACCGCTAAAATGGAGGATACTTAATCTCATTCATCCTCTTTATCTAGATCTGAAAAAATAGGGATATATGATCTCCCTAGGTAAATAATCTTTCACATGATGCAATTTTTTGATCTTGCAACTTTCTGTGCACCAATCTTTGCATGATGATTTTGATCTACATAAGAAACTGATTTTATTTTGATCTTGAGGAATGTAGTTTTCACGTTCATATACTAGATCTCATATTCATAGTGTGTTGTAATAGCTAAAAAATTTGAGTAGATTTCAGCATGGCTACACATGAGAATGTTTCATTATAGTCAACACCTTGTCTTTAACGATACCCCTTAGCCACTAGCCTTGCCTTATAGGTCTCCACTTTTCCATCTACTCCTATCATCTTCTTGAACATCAATTTGCAGCCTATGAGTACGAAACCCTCAGGTGCATCAACAAAGTCCAAACCTTATTAGAGTACAAGAAATTTATTTCAGAATTTATAGCTTTTTGCCACTTCTCCGACTCCATGCTCGTAATAGCCTCCTCATAGGTCTCAAGATCTGCATTCTGAGTGTCCTCTCCGCTGATATGTCATACATATTATTGAATCTCAAATTTTGATGATGAAATCAATTGATAAATTTTATTATCTAACCTGTGTGTTAGAGATGAATGATGTATGATTAACTGCGATAAGACAATACAATCAGATGTTGAGCCGGAGTCAAGTTCGGGTATTGGGCTAGGGTTCGGACAATGTAATGGGAACTCGTCGGAAGCTCACCGAAGGTATCGGGGGCTTATTATAATATTTTTTATTTTTAAAATATTTGTAATGATCTATTTTAAATTATTAATAAGGATTTATCTAATAATATATTGTTTGTAAGGACCTATTTGTAAATATAAGAATTTATTTTAAAACCTATTGCTAGGGACCTAAATATAAAACTTAAAAGTTTGATATGAATTATATAATATTTAAATTAAGTTATATATAAAAAAGGTGATGATATGTGTCATTACCTAGTTAAAAGTGGTGCCACTTATGCATATGCTTAGGTGACACATGCACACCTTGCATGCTTGCCACCTACAACCAATATATTAGCCTAAAAAAAATAACAATTAGAGAAGAAAGGGATTGCTGCAACTTAAACTTATGAAGGAGAAGAAGAAAAGAAAAGAAAGAAGAGAAGGAAAAAAAGAAGAAAAGATTTGGGGGTTTTGACATTTTGAATAAATCCACATTTGAGATCAAAATTTGCAAAGGTAAGTTTTCTAACCCTATCCTATATAATATCTTCTATCCTTTTTCTATTGACATTTATCCTTATTCTTACTTTAATTATAAGAAAAATTTGGGATAAAACTGAAATCTCTTTTGTTGATTGCCTAAGTGTGAATCTGTAATATTTTCGAGATTATGACCTATCTGTATTGTTCAAATTGTAACTTTTAGTAAAGACTTCTGATTTAGATAAAACTTAATTTTTTTAAAAAGAAATTTAAATATATTTCTTTTGAAACTTTGTTTGAAGAACTTGGAGTTCATTTGCTACCCCCAAATGTTTATTTCAACTGAGTATATGAAATCTATAAAATAAAGTCTATGGCTCTTGGACTTTCATTACTATATTACTTATATTTTTCTTTTGGAGTCTCTGATTTATACAAAACTAAATTTATTAGAAATTAAGCTTATAGGTCTTTCATTTGATATCAGAATTGAAAGATTTGGAGTCCAAATGACTATCAAAATTTCTGTTTTGTTAGACCTTATGGATTCTTCGGGTCTTTGATGACTTACAAAATGACATGTATAGCATATGATGAACTTGAAAACAATCTTCCAAAGAACAAGAAGGATATAACACTTAAAACCAAGGAAGACCACTTCAAAGAAAACTAAAGTGATGATGATGATGATGAGGACTTCGCACTTCTTACAAGAAAATTTAAGAAATTCTTAAAAACAACTAAGACAAAACAAGTAGAATAAAAGTGAACTAAAAAAGGACTCAATAATATGTTATGAATGTAAGAAGCTGGGACACTTTAAAAATAAATGTCCCCGAGTGAAGAATAAGAAACCAAAGAAGAAGAAGGCGCTCAAAGCTACTTAGGACGACTCAAGTTCATCCGAAGTGAGAAGCCAACCAATAAGGAAGAAGTTGAAAATTACACTTTAATGGCATTTGGCAATGAGGTAAGTAACCTAAACGAGTATTCTTTATCTTATGATGAATTATTTAATGTATTTAATAACTTGTATGATGATCTTAAATTAGTTAGTAAAAATTATAAATTGTTAAAGAAAGATCATGCTTCATTAGTTAGTGAGTTTAAAAATTCAAAAAGAGAGTATGATGAACATAGGATAGCTCCTTGCACTAAGTGTAAAGAATTAGATATACTCAAGAAAGAAAATATTTCATTATAAGAGACATTAGAAAAATTTTAAATAGGTAACAAATCCTTAAATATGATCCTTGCTAATAAGGGTCATGTTCATAGAAAGGAAGGAATTGGCTTTGTAAGTAACACTTAACAAAAGCCAACCCATCTTCGTTAAAGGACCTACATTATATGTTTCACCTAGAAATAGATGTAATTTTTGTGAAAGAATTGGACACTATACTTATAAATATTCATTTAAAAAGTATAATCTATAAAAATTAATTTGGGTTCCAAAAGGAACCGTAGACAACTCAACGCTATTAATAAAATTAGGTAGAATTTTTCATGAGGAACCCAAAGGCAAATGGGTACCTAAACCAAAACTTATTTCTTGTAGGTATATCTCCAAACAAAGGCTAGAAGCATTAAATGATACCTTGATAGTGGATGCTCAAAGCATATGACCAGAGATCTAACTCATTTTTCCAAGCTTACTAGCCTAAATGTAGGATTTATCACATTTAGAGACAACAATAAAGGAAAAATCATCGGGGAAAGGAACCATAGGTAACAAATCAAACCTCTTGATAGAAGATGTATTATTAGTTGTTAGTTTAAAACATAATAATGATATATTATCAAATTTGAATCTAATGCTTGCTATTTTTAAAAAAACTAAGTTTTGTCCATATCAGAAGTCTATACTAAAAGTTACAATAAGAACAAGGCAGATAGATCAAAATCTTAAAAATATTATAGATTCATACTTAGGTAGCCAACAAAAGATTTTAGATTTGTTAGGAATGTCCTGCTAGTTACAGGTGCCCTGTAAGCCAATCACGTGAGTGATGGCACATGTAACACGCTGTATGATCTTTTTGCTTATGATTAATATTGATATATTCTCACATTATCTGTTATATATATATATATATATATATATATATATATATATATATATATATATATAATGATGTCCTCGGTTCTGTGCAATGGTAATCGGATTGTGATGAGTTTATGATAATGAGATCGATTCATCTTTAAACACAGATCCTAAATAATTACGGTCATCGGTTACTCGAGAGAGACATCGACATAACCGGACATATCGGTATACTATATACCTGTCCATATGATGGAGGCAGCTGGTCTCATAGTCACTTATGTGGAGACACTAAGGATATAGTACAAGTGCTCATTGGAGAATGAGTTCACCGATTGATCTACTTGTGGAATGATGTATGGTTAATGATACCTAATGTCAGACAGTGATTCTATAGTCCCAGTTATGTATCTGGTCCTTCGACTTAAGACACTAAGGATGTCTTGTGTGAGTCCTCCTTTCTTTGACGCCAGACTTACAAGTTTGGAAAGTTCCAGATCTAGTACAATTGGTTATCAAGATTGGTAGCTAACCTTATTAAGATAATTGAGTGTCAATAAAGGATCATCCACTCTTGGTATTATGCGAGGAATATCCCATATATGCTTGCTCAGACAAATCCCTGGCCAGAGTCATTTAAATTGAGAGAGAAAGAGTTCTCTGGGAGAATCTGATTAGAGCGAGACTATGACAGATTCCGTATGTGACCTGATAGTACCATGTCCAATATATGGTCTATAGGATATTAGTTGGATGAGGAATTATAGATACACGGTAACTATGGACAGACAAGTTCGATGGGTTTGATCCCCTCTATACCGTCTGCAGAATATGGTGTAGTGGCCTAGTACGTCTATAGTCGATGAGTCGAGTGAATTATTATGGGGATAATAATTCACTATATCAGCAAAAGTTCTAATGGGAGTGATGTACGACCAGCTCGATATTGGGCCTAGAGATTCACGCATATATGGTGGATGCTTCAGCGAATAGAGGATTGGATGGAGCTCCAATTAGCCCCTATTCTCATTAGATGAGACTCTATGCTGATGGGCTCTTTGATTAAGACCCAATTAGAGGCCTAAGGAGATTATTGGATAGAGATCCAATAATACAATGTTAGTGGGCTATTGGATGGAGATCCAATACCCACTAAGGTAGGAGCCATAGGGTTTTTTGTGGCTCTTTATAAATAGGAGAGGAGACTCATGATTGATAGGTTGCAGTTTTAGCCACCACCTCCTATTCTCCTCCCTCCTTCTGTGCAAGAGTTGCGAGATCAGATTAGAGGAGTTTTACTGCAGAGATCCATCGTGTGGATACCGCTAGAGAGAAGGATGCTTAACCTCCTTCATCTTCTACATCCGGATCTGGAATGTAGGGATATATGATCTCCATAGGTAAAATCAATCTCTCACATATCACGGTTTTATCGATTTTTATGTTTTTTCTCGACTCTAATCTTTTACACGATAATTTGATCTGCGTGGGAAACTAGTCTTTATTTTAATTTCCGCTGCATATGTGATGCACCTGTTGAGGTTTCCCAACAATGGTATCAGAGCCAAGGTTTTCATGCGAAAGATTGGTTTTAAACTACGTGTGATGAGATTATATCACGTAGAATCATTCTACGCATTATATTTTCGCTGCGAAGGCAGTGAGAAGGAGGGGTGGCCAGCCCCCATGCAGGGTCGGCCACCCACGGCCAAGCCGGCCAGGCCACTGCAGGAGGCCGGCCCTGCAGGCTGGAGCACTGGGGCAACAACCAGCACACTGGTTCAGCAGGTCGACAGTCCGGCACAACCGCTTATAGCGCCCACAAAGGGGGTCGACTACACGGTGCGCCTGCTAGCCCTACCACCAGGGTGATGGCGCCACTGCAGGGTGGTCCGCCACGGGCAAGGGCGACCATCGCCGCAAGAGGCGATGGCAGAGGGGAAAGAGGGGTTAGGGCATCATTTAGAGAAAAGGATGATCTTGCCCCTATGAATTCAAAAAATTTCGAGGACTGTCCTCGTGTATATAATTTCCATAATGCCCTCAATAATTTTAGAAATTTTGAGGACTACCCTCTCATCCTGAATACCAAAAATACCCTCAATAATTCTAAAAATTTTGAGGACTGTCCTCTCATCTAAAATTACAAAAATACCTTTGATAATTCTGAAAATTTCAAGCATGTTCTGATTTCCAAAAAATTATTAATTAAATAATTTAATTAATTATTATATATATCTATTAATCCTATATATGATATGATATACATATGATATATGATGTGGATAGATGATCATGAGTCATGTGGTGTGATATGTGTAATTGTGATTATTATTATTATTGGTGCCTGCGAACCTCCGTTTTTCTTGTTTATTATCGGACCTACGTGCCTGTGATTGTTTGTAATTACATGGAGAGGCACGACGGGAGCATGGAGGTGACAGTAGGACCCATGATGTCATGGCGGGAGATTAAGATGCATGGTGATGCGACGATCTGACTGAACCAATGATGACGAGATCAACAATCACAGGGCATAGAGATGCACCGATGCACACAGATCCTATTGTGAGTGATTAGGCCTATTGGCTCGGGCTTAATCATATTAGGTGACGGCTCATGATCATCCGATATGGCTTGCATGTGTGATGTATTATACACCTACTAGATATATATATATATATATATATATTTGCATATGATGTAGATATATATTAAATATGTATGTGTGTGATACGACGTATTAGGAGACCGATAGAAAACAAAAACCCCTCCTACAATAATATTAAGTCGATAAGTGTGAGGCAATAACATTGACCCACGTGGCCTTCCATCGTTATAGGAAGAAATTGAATTCTGACATAGGTTGAGTTGGTCGAGTCACTCGAGGCTCACCTATCTACATGATTGAGTTCTTGCCTACAACATATATATATCACTGGTGACCTGAGGATATGATATGACTTGGTCGAGCAGTCGAGAGCATATCCGTTGAATCAAACTCATCTTGTAATACTGGTGATGACTTAACTAAACTTTATGGTTGGTCGAGCAATCGAGACCATGATGATTCAAAGGTCGAACATGACAGGAATCATAAGAAGTTGTGATTGACAAGAGTTGTCTACCTTTTGGGCTTAGTGTAGTTGGTCGAGTCCCTCGAGATTGCACTAAGATGTCAATTGGATCCCGATCCCCACTAGGAGTCTACCGGAGACTTTCGTCTCATATGTCGAGGGTGTCGCGTGATTCGCTAGGAAAATAGTGGGAGTATATTAAGATAGAAGTTCATATCTTAATTAGTAATTTCTATAAAATCTGTAAGTTATTTATTTTCGCTATATCTTGTTTGTCACTTGCAAAACCCCATTGTGGCATATTTAATGCCAACCGCCTCATTGGTCTAAAGGCTTTGTAATTTGAGAATTGTTCTCACGAAAGAGAAAATTGTATATGTCCTTAATACGATTGTGCCTATGCTAGAGGAAAGGACAAGCGAGGATGAGATCGCTCACTTTGTGAAGTATAAAGATAGTCCTAAAGGATAACCTGTATGTTGATCTTATACTTCGGTCCCTACCAGATTCCGTTTCACTGTTCATTATTAACTTTAATATGAACAAGTATGAGGTGACTCTACCTGAGCTCCTCAATATATTGAGGGAAGCTGAGAGTACCATTAAGAAAGAGAAGTCAGTTCTCTATATTGGCGAGACTAATAGGGAAAGGAATGTTAGTAAGACCCTTAAGAAGGACAAGGGCAAAGAACAACCAGGTAAGGCAAAGGTTCCCAAGAAAGATCTGGCAAAGAACAAAGGGTAGTACTTCCACTACAACCAAGACGGGAATTGGAAGAGAAACTATAAGAACTACCTTGTAGATAAGGCAAAACAGAAGCTTAGAGAAGCTTCAGGTATATTCATGATCAGTCTTCACTTGTCAGATTTTCATGATAACACATGGGTATTGGATACTGGGAGTGCTTATCACATCTGTAATTCATTACAAGTTCTAACAAGACCAAGGAGACTGGCTAAAGGCAAGATGGACCTCAGGAGAGGCAATGGTGCAAGAGTTGCTACAGTTGCCGTTAGGAAGGTTACCCTACATCTGCCTAGTGGAGCTATTATTGCATTGAATGCATACTATTTTGTTCTCTCTATTATCAAAAACATTATATCCATCTCTTGTTTGATAATAAGTGGATATAAATTAGTTTTTAAGAATAATAGTTATTCAATAATTATGGATGATAAGATTATCATTAGAGGGACTCTTGTAAATGGCTTATATGTGTTAGACACTTCTCCACACATCATAAATATAAATATATCTAAGAGGAAAAGAGATGAGGTGAATAATGCATACCTATGACATTATAAGCTAGGTCATATACATGAGAGAATGATTCAAAAGTTGCTGAAAGATGGATACTTAGATCCATTTGACTATGAGACATATATAACTTACGAACCTTGCCTTCGTGGGAATATGACCAACTCTCCTTTTAGTGGAACTGGAGAGAGAGCCACCAAGTTATTGGAACTTATACATAGTGATGTATGTGGACCCATGTCGACTCAGGCTATAGGTGGTTACTCATACTTTATTACATTCATTGATAATTTTTTCAAGTATGGACACATGTACTTAATGAAGTACAAATCTGAGGCCTTCAAGAAATTCAGGGAATATAAGAATGAGGTAGAGAACCAAATTGGAAAGAGTATTAAGACTCTTTGATCAGATCGTTGAGGAGAGTACTTGAGCACAGAGTTCACCCATTTCCTTAGGGACAATGAGATTCTATCCCAGTGGACACCTCCTTATACACCTCAGCTTAATGGTGTATCAAAAAGGAGGAATCGCATGCTGTTAGTCATGGTGCGGTCCATAATGAGTTTCACTGACCTACCCGCCCCAGGTACACCCTAGAGATTGCTGCTTACCTTCTGAATAGAGTTCTATCAAAGTCAGTAGTGTCTACGCCATATAAGACATAAAAAGGAAAGAAGTCTGATCTTAAGATTGTTAAGATTTGGGACTATCCTGCCCACGTTAGAAGACACAACCCCGATAAGTTGGAATTAAGGATAGAATGACACATATTTGTGGGATACCCAAAGAAAACTTATGGGTATTTTTTCTATCATCTCGATTATCGAAAGGTCTTTATTGCCAAGAGAGCTGTGTTCCTTGAGAAGGAACACATTCTTAGGAGTGAGATAGAATTGAGCGAGGTTGGAGAACCTAGCTCAAGCACCATTCCAGAGCTCGAGCATGTTCAGGTACTTAACACACAAATTCCAACTTTTCGTAGGTCTAATAGAGTATCTCACCCTCCTAAAAGATACGTGTGACATATCAGTGGAGATGACCCTAACGATGTTGATTCTCAGACCTATGAGGAGGGTATTATGAGTATAAACTCCAAGAAGTAGCAAGAAGCCATGAATTCTGAGATGGATTCCATGTACTCTAACAAAGTTTAGAACCTTGTGGATGCACTTGAGGGTATTGTACCTATCGACTGCAAATAGAGTGGATGGAAAGGTAGAGACCTATAAATCAAGGCTGATAGCTAAAGGATATCGTCAAAGACAAGGAGTTGACTATGATGAAACCTTTTCACCTATAGTCATGCTAAACTTAATTAGAATTATTTGGGCTATTACAACACACTATGACTATGAGATCTGACAAATGGATATCAAAGTGGCATTCCTTAATGGCAACCTCAAAGAGGAGATGTATATGATATAGCCAGAGAGATTTGTATCTAAAGAGAGTCTAGATAAAGTATACAGATTACTTAGATCTATTTATGGATTGAAGCAAGCTTCCCAAAGTTGGAACATAAGATTTGATGAGGTGATCAGATCTTATGACTTCGTTAAGAAGAAAGATGAGCCTTGTGTGTACAGAAAGGTAAGTGGGAGCGCTATCACCTTCTTGGTGCTATATGTGGATGACATCCTAATCATTGGGAATGATGTAGGAATGCTCTCCACAGTAAAGGCTTGGCTATTCAGAAATTTCTCCATAAAAGACTTAGGGGAAGCATCCAATATTTTAAGGATCTGGATCTACAGAGATAGATCCAAAAGGATGCTTGACTTTGTCCTAGTCTAGGTGCATAGACTCTATTGTCAAAAGGTTTTACGTGGAGAATTCCAAGAGCGGTCTCATACTGATGAGACATGGAATATCACTTTCTACGAATATGTCCCCAAAGACTCCTGAAGAAAGAGCAGACATGGATAAGATACCTTATGCCTCAGTGATAGGGTTTATCATATATGCGATGCTATGTACTAGGCCTGATGATATAGCACATGCTCTGAGTGTCACGAGAAGGTATCAAGCAGATCCAGGTTTAGAACATTGGAAGGTAGTAAAATGTATCCTTAAGTACTTGAAAAGCACTAACGATCTTTTACTGATATATGGAGAATGTAGCCTCCAGGTTGAGGGCTACATGGACTCAAGTTTTCAGTCCAACATTGATGATAGCAAGTCGAATTTAGGTTTTATTTTCACCCTGAATGGAGGAGCAGTAAGCTAGAAGAGTTTCATACAAGATACTACTACTGATTCGACCATAGAGGCAGAAGACATTGCTACAGAAGAAGCAGTAAAGGAAGGGGTTTGGATGAAGAAGTTCATCAGGAATTTAGGAGTCATACCAAGCAGCATAGAGCTGACTCCATATATTATAACAGCGACAGGGTGATAACTCTAAGAAAGGAACTCAGGTCTCAACAGAATTATTCTGAGGAGGTCCCATCTAATTAGAGCGATCATGACCTGAAAAGATATAGCAATGGAAAGAGTTCCATCCGAAGGTAACATTGCAGATCCACTAATGAAGTCATTGGCTCAGATTGTATTTGAGCATCATAAGGGTCTGATAGGGATCAGACACATAGGTGATTGACTTTTGGTCAAGTGGGAGATTGCTGGTTACATGTGCCCTACAAGCCAATCACGTGAGTGATGGCACGTGTGACACACTGTGTGATCTTTTAAATTATGATTAATATTAGCATGTTCTCATATTATCTATTACATATATATTATGATGTCCTTGGTTCTATGCAATGGGAGTCGGATCATGATGATATCACGATAATGAGATTGATTCACCTTTAAACATAGATCCTAAATAATCTCAGTCATAGGTTACTCGAGAGAAACATCGATATAACCAGATATACCGGTGTACTATATACCCATCCATATGATGGAGGCAGCTGGTCTCATAGTCACTTGTGTGGAGACACTAAGGATATAGTACAGGTGCTCATTGGAGAATGAGTTCACTGATTGATCCGCTTATAGAATGCTGGATGATTAATGATACGTAATATCATACAACGATTCCATAGTCCCAGTTGTGTATCTAGTCCTTAGACTTGAGACACTAAAGATGCCTTGTACTCCTTTCTTTGACGCCAGACTTACAAGTTTGGAACGTTCCAAATCTAGTACAACTCATTATCGGGATTGGTAGCCGACCTTACGAAGGTAATTAAGTGTCAATAGAGGATCATCCACTCTTGGTATCACGAGAGGAATATCCCATATATGATTGCTCAAATAAATCCCTGGCTAGAGTTATTCGGATTGAGAGAGAAAAAGTTCTCCGGGAGAATCCGATTAGAGTGAGACTCTGACGGATTCTGTATGTGACCTGACAGGACCATATCCAATATACAGTCTCTAGGATATTAGTTGGATGAGAGATTATAGATACATGGTAATTATGGACAGACATGTCCGATGGATTTGATCCCCGGATTGAGAGAGAAAAAGTTCTCTCTCTCAGAAGGAGTTCTGAGAGAGAAAAAGTTCTCAGGGAGAATCCGATTAGAACGAGACTATGACGGATTCTGTATGTGACCTGACAGTACCATGTCCAATATACAGTCTCTAGGATATTAGTTGGATGAGGGATTATAGATACATGGTAATTCTGGACAGACATGTCCGATGGATTTGATCCCCTGTACCATCTGGGGACTATGGCGTAGTGGCATAGTATGTCCATAGTCAATGAGTCGAGTGTATTATTATGGGGATAATAATTCACTATATCAGAAGGAGTTCTGATAGGAGTGACACACGGCCAGCTCGGTATCAGGCCTAAAGTGTCACACATATATGGTGGATACTTCAGCGAATACAGGATTGGATGGAGCTCCAATTAGTCCCTATTTTTATTAGATGAGACTCTATGCTTATGAGCTCTTTGATTAAGGCCTAATTAGAGGCCTAAGGAGATTATTGGATAAAGGTCCAATAATGCAAGATAGTGGGCTATTGGATAGAGATCCAATACCCATTAAGGCAAGAGCCCTAGGGTTTTTAGTGGCTCTTTATAAATAGGAGGGGAGACTCATGTTTGATAGATTGTAGCTTTAGCCACCACCTCCTATTTGCCTTCCTCCCTCTGTGCAAGACTTGCGAGATTAGATTAGAGGAGTTTCACTACAGAGATCCATCGTGTGGATACCGCTAGAGACGAGGACGCTTGATCTCCTTCATCTTCTCCATTCGGATTTGAAATACAGGGATATATGATCTCCTTAGGTAAAATCAATCTCTCACACATCGTGGTTTTATGGATTTTTATATTTTTCTCGCGACCCCAATCTTTTGCACGATGATTTAATCTGCATGGGAAACCAGTTTTTATTTTGATTTCCACTACGCATGTGATGTACCCGTTGAGGTTTTCCAATATTTTCTTTATAAATCAAGGCAAAAACAAAGAAAATTTTCAGTAGGAGGAAGATAGAATATTTGTCTTCAAATATTTTGATCCCGAAGGTGTGGATTAGATCATAATCTCAAAATCCTCAAATTTCTTCTTCTTCTTTCCTTCTCTACTTCTTCTTCTTCTTCTTCTTCTTCTTCTTCTTCTTCTTATTCTTCTTCTTCTTCTTCTTTCTTCTTCTTTTTCTCCTCAAGGTCACGTTGTAGCCAAAACCCTTTTTTTTTCTCTAATTGTTAATTATTTAAGCTAACATATGAGTTGATAGGTGGCAAACATGCATGCAATGTGTTTATGTGTCACCTATACACATGCAAAAGTGGCACTACTTTAAACAAGATAGTGACACATGTCCTCCCCATATTTTTTTAACTTAATATGAATCTTTCATAATTTATTTTATATTTTTAAGATTCACACTTAGGTCCCTAGCAATCAACTCTCAATATAAAATTATTTAATCAAGAGAATTAATAAATAAATCCTCAAATTTATAAATGGGTCCTCATAACTAATTTAAAATGTATCATTATGAATATTTCAGAAATGAGGCATATCACACTTACCCCCCCTAAAATAAAATTTTAGTTCTCTAAATTTATCATATCTTCATCGACGAAAAGATGAGGATAGATTTTCTTCATTTCTTTCTTTAGCTCCCAAGTTATTTCATCTATAGAATGATGCCTCCATATCACTTTAACTAGAGAAATAACCTGATTCCTTAGTATCTTTTCTTCTTTATCAATAATCTGTATAGGTTCTTCCATATAAGATAAATTATGGTTGATTACAATAGGCTCATACTGAATGATGTGAGAAGGGTCATGAATATACTTTTTGAGCATTAAAATATGAAATATGTCATGGATACGACCCAAGGATGGTGGCAAGGCAATCCTATAAGTGATAGAACTAATCCTCTCAACGACCTCAAATAGTCTAATAAATCTAGGGCTTAACTTTCCTTTCTTCCCAAATCTTATCATGCCCTTGGAAGGAGAGACCTTCAAGAATATAAAATCCCCTACTTGAAACTAAATTTCTCATATTCTATTGTCAGCATAGCTCTTTTGACGATTCTGAGCAGTCTTTAGTCTTTCTCTTATAACTTGAATCTTTTCGGTAGTCTCCTGCACTTTAACGAGTGCTAACAATTTCCTATTGCCAACTTCCTTCTAACAAATAAGCATTCTACACTTCCACCCATACAAAGCTTCATAAGGAGCCATCTGAATACTAGACTGGTAACTATTATTATAGGTGAACTCAACAAGAGAAATATCTTTATCCCACTCACCTTTCCAATTCATGATATATGCTCTAAGCAAATCCTTAAGAGTTTAAATTGTTCTTTCTGATTGCCCATCGGTTTTAGGGTGATAAGTAGTGCAAAACTTGACTTTAGTGCCCATAGATTCCTATAATCTTCTTCATAATCCCGAAAGGGATCTGGAGTCTCTATCAGAGATGATCTCCTTTGGAACACCATGAAGTCTTACTATTTCACCAATATATAACTCAATAAGCCTATCCATAGAATATATCATATTAATCGGAAGGAAATGTGCTGATTTGGTAAACCTATCAATAATCACCCATATAGCATCATGCTTTATGGAGGTTCTGGGTAGACTTAAAATAAAATCCATGGTGATACTTTCTCATTTCCATTCAGGAATATCTAAAGGTTGTAACAAACCTCCAGGTTTTTGGTGTTCAACTTTGATTTGCTGGCAAGTTAAACATTTTGATACATATATTGCAATCTCCTTTTTCATGCTTCCCCACCAGTAATGACTTTTAAGTTCTTTATATATTTTTGTGCTATCCGGGTGCAAGCTGAATTTAGAACTATGACCTTCCTTCAGGATTTGATCTTTGATATCTGGGTCATCTGGAACACATGCTCTATTCCCTATTCTCAACAGGCCATCCTCTGAAACATGAAAACCATGCTTTGATCCTTTTTCTACTTATTTCCTCAAGTGGATTAAACGTGGATCTCATAGCTATCTCTCTTTAATTTGTTGAATGAAATTAGATTGAACTTGGATAGAGGCCATCAATATCATTGAGTTTTGCTCATTCCTAATAGATTTCTAATCACCATTTTCTTCCAATAATCCCCATTGTTTCACGACCAAACTAGCCATAAAATTTATAGATTTTCTACTAAGTGCATCATCTACAACATTGGCCTTACTCATATGATATTGAATGGTACAATCATAATCCTTTAAAAGTTCTATCAATCTTTGTTGCCTCATATTTAACTCCTTTTGAGTAAAGATATACTTTAGACTTTTATGATCGACAAATATTTCAAATATCTGCCCATACGTAATATCTCCAAATCTTCAGTGCAAAAATAATTGCTGCTAACTCCAAATCATTGGTTAGATAATTTAGTTCATAACTCTTCAGTTGTCTAGAAGCATAAGCAATTACTTTCCCTTTTTGTATCAAAACATATCCAAGGCCCTTCCTGGAAGCATCGTTTGGGAGAATCCGATTAGAGCGAGACTCGGATGGATTTTGTGTATGGCCTGATAGTACCATGACCAATATACAATCTCTAGGATATTAGATGGATGAAAGATTATAGATACACGATAACTATGGATATACATGTCCAATAGATTAGATTCCATATATCGTTTGGGACTATAACATAGTGGCCTAGTACGTCCATAGTCGATGAGTTGAGTGGATTATTATGGGATAATAATTCACTGAGTTAGAAGGAGTGCTGACATGTGATACTCATAGCCAGCCCGGTATTAGACCTAGAGGGTCACACATATATTGTGGATGTTTCAATGAGTAGAGGGTTAGATATGAATTGTCCAATTAGCCCCTGTTCTCATTGGATGAGACCCAATATTGATGGAGTCCTTATATGAGGCCTAATTAGAGGCTAGCGGAAAGAGATCTAATAATATAAGAAGTAAGAGTAATTAGATAGAGATCCAATGCCCACTAAGATAGGATCTGTTAGGGTTTTGGTGGCTCTCTATAAATAGAAGGTAGGGGCGACCAACATAAGTGATATACTATATCTTTGATCGCCCCATCCTATTCTCCTCCCTCCCTCATTTTCTTAACTGAGCACCTTCTCCTTGCTATGAGAGGGTAGTGAGGAAGATAAGAGATCTTCTTCCATGTTCGTTGTAGAAGGTGTGCAAAAGTTACGGGGTTTTGGCTGCAATTAGAGGAACATCACTACAATGATCCATTGTGTGGATACTACTAAAGAGGAGAACATCTAACCTCATTTATCCTTTTTAATTAGATCTAGATGTTTAAGGGATATATAATCTCACTAGATAACAATTTCACATGATTCGCAGTTTTTAGTTTTAAGGTTTTTTTCGCACACTAATCTTTGCACGACAATGTGATAAATGTGGGAAACTAGTTTTGTTTTATTTTCCCCTGTACATATAATGCTTTCAAGATTTTCCAACACTAGTGAGAGTTAATAAGAGATTATTGGATAGAGATCCACTAACCTAAGAGGCTTAAGTAGTTGGATAGAGATCCAATACCCAATAGGGCATGATTTATTAGGGTTAAGTTGATAAAGACCTCTATAGATAGGAGGGGGCTAAAAGGTTCATAGGCTAAAGCTTCTAGTGTCTGTCCGTCTTATCCTCCTCTCTTAATTAGGTGATTGATCTTGTATGCTACCTGTGGAGAGGTAGATCTTACAACGATCTAAGAAGCGTCATCACCGCATCCACTATGTGGATATCACTAGAGAGGAGAACATCTTACCTCCTTCATCTATATTTCAGGGATATATGATCTCCCTAGGTAAAACATCTAACACACAATATGTAGATTTTTTAGTTTTGTAATTTTTTGCGCACTAATCATCGCACGACAATTTAACCAACGTAGGAGACATTTTTTTCATTTTTTCACTATGCATGTGATGCTTCTTATAAGGTTTTCCAGTAGTGGTATCAAAGCTAAGTTCATTGTGCGATGATTAGCTTATAAACTATATGAGTTGTGTTGAATCACATAAAATTGTTCTACTCGTTCTTGCTACGCTTGGAGACTCCTACGATAGTCGCATATGAAGTGTTGATATGCATGCACGGGTTGTAGAGGAGCCACTTGCCAACAAAGGGCACCCATGGGCAGGGGCGACGTTGCTGACAACCGTCTACCCCCAAGGTGCCTATTGAGGCGACGCTTGCCTATAAGGGCAGTCATCTATGGGTAAGGGCGATCGCTCGTAAAGGTAGCCGCCTACAGGAAGAGGCGGTCGCCTATGACGCGCAGCGATGCCGCTTGCTGTAAAGACACCATCGCACTATCAATCGCCTACGCAGGGGCGACGACAACCGCTCGCTTGTAGATGATAAATGGAGAATTAGGGTTTTCTAGAGAAAGGATGGTTCTCTCTCTGAATTTGAAAAATCTCGAGTTCTGTCCTTCTGTCCAAATTCTAAAAATGCCCTTCATAAATCAAATAAGTCCTTATATTTCTTAATTTTCAAAAAAATAGTCAATTAAAAGGTTTAGTTAATTATTATTTTTTATCTAATAGTCCTACATGATGATGTATATACATGTGATGTATGATATGGATGAATGATCATAGACTATGTGATGTGATGTGCATGTATGATTATTATTATTATTGGGGCCTGCGAGCCTCCGACTTTTCTTATTTATTGTCAGGCTTGCATACTTGTGATTATATTATAATTATATGAGGAGGTACAATGGGAGCATCGAGGTGCTAGTGAGACCCACGAGGTCGAGATGGACGATTATGATGCATGGAGATGTGCTGAGATGCTGATGAAACCGATGATGAGGAAATGGATGATCACAAGGGATCCAGATGCATCAATGCACACGTCTTAATTCCATGTCTTAATTATTTAATTTTTATAAAATCTATATGTCATTTATTTATGCTTTATTTCTTTTTTATCAAAAATATGTCACTTGCAAACCCCCTATGTGGTATACTTAATGCCAATTGTCTCCTTGGTCTAAACTACATAGATTGGCTCTACAATCTGAGAATCATTCTCATAGTGGAGAAAATTGCTAATGTCCTTGACATGACATACCAGAGGAAGGGGTAAGCAAGGATGAGATCGCTCACTATGTAAAGTATATAAATGATTCAGTGTTATATGATGGCCTCTATGACTCCTGAGTTATAGAGGTAACATGAGAGCATTGACGTTAATTCCATCCTATATCTTCACCAACTATTTGAGGACTAAGGAAGCACTCAGGGATATGAGATATCTAAAAGTCTCTTCTGTGCTAGGATGACAGATGGGACATCGATTAAGAACCATGTCCTAATAATGATTAAGTGGATCGATAAACTCACAGATTTAGGAATGGTCCTAGAGAATAACCTATGCATTGATCTTATACTTCAGTCCTACCAAATTTCTTTTTTCAGTTTATTAGGAATCTTAATATGAACAAGCTTAAGGTGACCCTCCCTAAGCTCATCAATATGTTGAGGGAGGCTGAGAGCACTATCAAGAAAGAGAAGCCAGTTCTCTAAATTGGTGAGACTAAAAAGAAAAGAAAGACTGATAAATCACTTAAGAAGGGTAAGGGCAAATCGGGTAAGACAAAGGTTACCAAGAAAGACCTGCAAAGGATAAATGTTAGTACTTCCACTACAGCAAAGACAAGCATTTGAAGAGAAACTACAGTGAGTACCTTGCAGAGAAGACAAAATAGAAGCTTCAGGTACATTCATGATCAGTCTTCATTTGTCAAATTCTTATGATAACACATGAGTATTTGAAACTGAGAGTGCTTATCACATATGTAATTCATTACAAGTTTTGGCAAAGCTTAGAAGATAGCGAGAGGCGAGCTGAACCTCAATATGGGCAATAGAGCAAGAGTTGCTACAGTGGTCATAGGCGAGGTTACCATTCATCTGCTTAGTGGAGCTACTATTGCATTAGATGAATGTTATTACATTCCTTCTATTATCAAAAATATTATTTCCATTTCATGTTTAACGACTAGTAGATATAAATTAGTTTTTAAAAATAATAGTTATTCATTGATTTTGGATTATAAAATCATCACTCGAGGAACGTTGCATAATGATTTATATGTACTAGCCATTCATCTACACATCACGAATGTATGTATGTCCAAAAAGAAATGAGATGAGATGAACAATGTATATCTGTGGTATTATAGGCTAGGTTGTATCTATAAGGGGAAGATTCAAAAGTTACTAAATGATGGATACCTTAATCCACTCGACTATGAGTTATATAAACTTGTGAACCTTGCCTTTATGAAAAGTTAACCAACTCTCCATTCAGTGGAATTGGAGAGTGAGCCACTGAATTATTAGAACTCATACATAGTAATGTATGTGGTCCCATATCGACTTAGGTAATAGGTGGTTACTCATACTTCATTACTTTCATTGATAATTTCTTTAGGTTTGGACATGTGCATTTGATGAAGTACAAGTATGAGGCCTTCGAGAAATTTAAGAAATACAAGAATGAAGTAGAGAACTATACTGGAAAGTGTATTAAGACTCTTCAATCGGATCAAGAATGAGATTACTTGAGTTCAGAGTTCACCCATTTCCTCAGAGACTATGAGATTTTATCCCAATAGACATCTCCTTATGCACCTCAGCTCAATGGTGTATCAGAAAGGAGGAATTGCATATTGTTAGACATGGTGAGATCTATGATGAGTTTCACCAATCTACCCATCTCATTCTGGGATATGTCCTGGAGACCGTATCTTACCTTTTGAACAAAGTTCCATTAAGGTCGGTAGTATATACACTATATGAGATATAGAAAGGGAAAAATTATGATATTAAGGTTGTTAAGATTTGAGACTACCTTGCTGACATTAGAAGACACAACCTGACAAGTTGGAATCAATGACGGAGCGATACAAGTTCATGAGATTTCTTGAGGAAACTTATGGGTTTTATTTCTATTATCCCAAGGCCCAAAAGATTTTTATTGCTAA
Organism: Ensete glaucum; assembly: GCA_021527575.1. Classification (NCBI taxonomy): domain Eukaryota; kingdom Viridiplantae; phylum Streptophyta; class Magnoliopsida; order Zingiberales; family Musaceae; genus Ensete; species Ensete glaucum. Next base: position 41,449,870 of record CM038551.1, on the reverse strand, counting down.
GAGGGCGGTGCTCTTTGAGAAGCAACATATTATTGGTAGAAATAGTGGGAGCATGATAGAGTTGACAAAGTTAGAGAACCTAGTTCAAGCACCATTCTAGAGGTCAAGTTGATTCAGGTACCTAATACACAAGTTCCAACATTACATAGGTCTGGCAGAGTATCGCATCATCCTGAAAAATACATAGGACATATCAGTGGAGATGACACTTAGGATGTTGATCCTCAGACCAACGAGGAGGCTATTAAGGGTATAGACTTCGGGAAGTGGCAAGAAGTCATGAATTCTAAAATAGATTTCATATATTCTAATAAGGTTTAGAACTTTATTGATGCACTTGAGGGTATTATACCAATCGATCGTAAACGGATCTTCAAGAAAAAGATCAGAGTAGATAGAAAGGTGAAGACCTATAAGCCAAGGTTGGTGGCCAAGGGTATCGTCAAAGCCAAGGAGTTAACATGACAAAACATTTTCACCAGTAGCTATGTTAAAATCCATCAAAATTCTTTTAGCTATTATAGCATGCTTTGACTATAATATCTCACAAATAGATGTGAAAACTATATATCTCAATAGCAACCTCGAGAAGGAGGTGTATATGATATAGCGTAAGAGATTTGTATCCAAGAAGAGTCCAAATAAGGAGTGCAGGTTACTCAGATCTATTTATAATTGAAGTAGGTTTTCCGAAGTTGGAATATAATATTTGATGAGATGATCAGATCTTATAACTTTGTTAAGAACGAAGATAAGTTTTATGTATATAAGAATCTAAGTCTGGGCGCTATCACCTTATTGGTGATATATGTGGATGACATCTTGATTATTGAGAATGATGTGGGAGGCTTGGGTATTCGAACACTTATCCATAAAGGACTTAAGAGAAACATCCTACATTTTGAGGATTTGGGTTTATAAAGATAGATCTAAGAGGATGCTTGACTTATCTCAGTCCAAGTACATAGACTTCATTGTCAAAAAGTTTAGCATGGAAAATTCCAAAAGAAGTCTCATACTGATGACATATGGAATATCATTTTCTAAGAGTATGTCCCCAAAAACTCTTGAAAAAAGATAGACATAGGTATGATACCCTATATCTCAGTAATAGGATCTATCATATATGTTATGCTATGTACTAGGCCTGATATAATGGATATTCTGAGTGTCTAGAGTAGGTATCAAGCAAATCCAAGTTTGAAATACCATAAAGTAGTAAAGTGCATCCTTAAGTACTTAAGAAAAACTAAGGATCTTTTACTAGTACACAAAGGAGGTAGTGGCTGCACGGACTTGAGTTTCCAGTCTGATATCGATGATAGTAAGTCAAACTCAGGATATGTGTTCATCTTGAATGGAGGAGCAGTAAACTGAAAGAGTTATAAGCAAGATACTATTGCTGACTTGACCATGGAGGTGGAGTACATTGCTACAGTAGAAGAAGCAAAGGTGAGAGTTTGGATGAAGAAGTTCATCACAGATTGGGAGTCATTCTAAGCAGTGATGAGATGATTCCCATATATAGAGACACTATCGGGGTGATAGCTCTATCAAAGGAACCCAAGTCTCATCAGAAGTGTTCTAACGAGGTTTCAGCTGATTAGAGAGACTACGTTCTATAAAGATGTAATAACGGAGAGAGATCCATCTAAAAATAATATTATAAATCCACTGATAGGGATCAGACATGTAAGTAATTGGTTTTAGGTCAAGTGGGAGAGGTTATAGGTGCCTTACAAGCTACTCACATGAGTGATGGCACGTGTGACATACTACGTGATCTTTTTACTTATTATCATTGGCATAATCTCACTTTATGTTGCCTACTGCATATATTATGATGTTCTTGTGCAATGAAAATCAAGTCATGATGAGATCACGATAATAAGACTGATTTATCTTTAAGTGTAGACTCTAAATAATCTCAATCATAGGTTACTCGAGAGATACATTAGATAACAGAATATAATGGTACACTATATATCTATCCATATGATGGAGGTAGTTGGTACAACCGATAGACACTATTTTGTGCCTGTCAGAGCAACTAACGGTGGTATCGCCTGTGCAAGTGGTGGTACCGCCTGAGGCTGATAGCACCCAGAATTTAGATTTTACAATGATAATACCGCCCAAAAGTCTAAAATTATGGCGTCAAAAGTTACGATTATAGGATCATCTAAATCCTAAAATTTTTTGTGATTTGAATTTATTGGCTCCATTTAAAGCCATTTGGGCTATGAGTACCTTCACCAAGGCTTGGATTAAAGCAAGAAACAAATTATAAAATTTGTAAGGGTTGTAGCTCTCTATTTGAGCATTGTGTCTCTTTCTCCCTGAGTTTAGAAGTGATTCTCAATTGTAGAAGGTGTAAGGTCTTTTACAAAAGAGTGAGTGTGGAGGTTCTCTCCTGAGCTTGTTAAAAGGAGAATAGTTATAATAAGGGTAGTTGATCTATGCATATTAAAAAAAGATAATTAGTGAAAGTCGGTGGCCTCGACGAAGGAGGAATCGGGAGTGGACGTAGGTCGTGATGATCAAACCATTATGAATCTGGTGTGCTCTTTTCCTTCATACTTATCATTTTTATTGCTACTGATTTAGTAGTTCACTACTTTTACTCATATTCCAAGTTTAGCATATGTTTGGAATGGGATTTATCGAACGAGTTTTTAGAATCGACGTAATTTTTTGAAAGAACCAATTAACCCCCCCACCCTTCCCAGTGCCGATACAATCCTAGCACACATATTATTGAATACTAGATTTTGATACTAAAATCAATTAATGAATTTATGAACTAATATGCTTTCAAAGATGAGTAGTGCAAGAAACTTCGATCATGGACTTGAACCATCGGAGGGTAATATATCAAAGCCAGATGTTGGGCTGGAAAGTGTCATGTTAAATATTGGACATCGGGTTGGAGGATTGGTCGACGTGCAATAGGATAGACTTCATGTGGAGTTCAGGTATCGAGTCGGAAGATGCATCAAAGGTTTAAACCTATTGTCGAATGATCATAGGACATACCGGAATGATAGACAATGAACTTAAAGCTTCATGTTTATAATTAAGATAGTTAGGTCTTAATTATGATCGTTTAGAGTTGAATTAAGTTGATATTGGGTCGTACCATGCCAACTTGATCTGGGTCGCATTGGACCTGAACCAGGGCTAAATTTGGCCTATTGAATGACAATTTTATTGACCTAGAAATGACCTAGGCTTTGGTGCAAGTCTAGGCAATGGTATCATCCAGGCTACGGGAAGTACCATTTTGTGCTTTTTCAGAAATCCTGGCAGTGGTATTGCTCCCTACCGATGGTGGTACTACTAGGCGATGGTGGTACCACCTATTCCAGTGATAGTATTGTCAGAGCCCAATATTTCAGGCTCTGTTCAGTAGTAGTATTGCCTAGTGAAGATAGTGGTACCACCAATATCCCAAAAAATCAAAGATTTCAAATTTTGGCTCCAATTTTGAAGTCATTGAAGATCTATAAATACTCACCCATTCTTACTTGTTGAAGCATGAAAAGAGCACAAATAAGTGTAAAAAAAGGGGTGAAAAAGTGATAGAATCCTTGAGCTAAAAGTGTTCTAAGCTCTTAGTGTTTAAGTTTTTTCCTCCTCAAGTTTAGTGGTCATTCTAAAGAGAGTTGAGGTCTTATGAGAAAGAGTCTATAAAGGTTCTCTCCTAAGCCTACTAAAAGGAGAAAGTGTCATAAGGGTAGTTGATATTCACTCGTCAGAAAGAAGAACGGTAGTGAAAGCTAGTGGCCTCGAGAGAAAAAGAATCGGGAGTGGACGTAGGTCGATACGATCGAACCACTCTAAATCGGTTTGTATTCCCTTCTTGCTTTTACTTATTATTTGCTTACCGATTTACTTTACTCACTACTTTACACGTACTTTCAAGTTAAATGGATTTCTGATTCATATTCTTGTTCGAACGATTTTAAATCAATTTTTTTTCGATAAGCACTAACTCAACCCCTTCCCCACCCCCCAAAGCCCACCCCCGCTTAGTGCCATTATGATAATAATAGTTAGTATCAAAGCCAAGTGAGTCTTAATGGATTTTTCTAATAATCATGAAAGTCACTCTATCACTCGTCCTTCTATGTTTAATAGAATAGACTATACTTAGATTTCGAATTGTAGAACATCGTCAAAAATTGTTTTTAAAAATCTTCCAATCTAATAAATGATTGGAGTAATTTTAAAAAGAAAATATTTCTTTGAACGCTAAACCTATGAATGCTAATTTTTTTACTTTGAATAAAAAATTTAATCATATTTCTACGTGTGATATTGCACATGACATTAGGCACACAATATAAGTTACTCATGAAGTCATAAGTAGAGTAAAAGAGTCAAAATTAAATGTCTTAGTATATAGTTATGAACTGTTTAAAATGAAACTAAGCGAAACCATTAGTGATATGTACACCCAATTTATTGATGTTGTTAATGGTTTGAAAGCTTTTGGTAAATACTATACTAACCTTGAGTCAGTAAAAAATTTTAAGATCTCTTCCAAAATATTGGGATCCAAAAGTAACTATCATCTAAGAGGCAAAGGACTTGAATAATTTTCTTTTTAAAGTACTCATAGGGTCTTTAATGACCTATGAAATGACTTGTAATACACACTATGAACATGAAGAAAATCTTCTAAAGAACAAAAAGGATATTGCACTGAAAACCAAAGAAGATTTCTCAAGCAAAATCTCAAGTGATGAGGATAATAACATTACACTTCTGACAAGAATACCTAAAAAATTCATGAAAATGAATAAAAATTATAAGAATAAAAATGAATCTAAAAAGGATATTATAATATGTTACGAATGCAAGAAGCTACGATACTTTAAAAATGAATGTCCATAACTAAAGAAGAAGTTACTAACTTAAATAAAGAAGAAAGCATTCAAGGCAACATGAGATGATTCGAGCACATCAGAAGATGAAGACCAAAACAACAAAGATAAAGTGGTAGACTACGTAGTGATAGCCTTTAGTGATGAGGTATATGACTCTTCAAAACTCCCTTATCTTATGATGAATTATTTAATATATTTTATAATTTTTCATGATAAACTCAAAAATATTAGTAAGAAATATAAGTTACTAAAAATGGATCAAGTATTACTTACTGGTAAGTTGAAGTTTTGCGTGAAATATCAACATCATGTACTTATTACTCTAAATATGAAGAGTTAGATTCGCTAAAAAAGAAAATATATTATTACAAAAAACTTTAGAAAAGCTTAGAATTAGAAATAAATCATTGAACATAATTCTTACTAACCAAGGTTGTGTTTATAGAAAGGAAGGAATTGACTTTATAAGTTGTAACACTCGTCAAAAATCAACAAAATTTGTAAAATGTTCCACACTACATATTCCCCTCAAAAATAAATATAATTTTTGTAGAAGATTTGGCTATTAAGCTTATACTTACCCCTTCAAAAAATATAGCTCATATAAATTAGCTTAGGTTCCTAAAGGAACAATTAATGACTTGATGCCAAAGGTCAAAGATGAGTAGTGCGGGAAACTTCGATCATGGGCTGGAACCATTGGAGGACAATATGTTGAAGCTAGATATTAAGCTGAAAAGTGTCATGTCAAAAATTAGACGTCGGGTCGGATGATTGGTCAATGTGCGATAGGATAAACTTTATGTGGAGTTCGGGCATCGAGTTGAAAGATGTACGAAGGTTTGGACAAAATATCAGATAATCAGAGGACATACCAAAATGATAGACAATATACTAAAAGCTTTATATTTGTAATTAATATGATTAGGTCCTAATCATGATTGTTTAGAGTTGAATTAAGCTAGTATTGGGTCATAACCATGCCAACTTGATTTTGGTCCCATTGGACCTGAACCAGGGTTAAATTTAGATTGATGAAAGGCAACTTTACTAACCTAGAAATGACCTAGGCTCGGGTGCAGGTCCAGGCGGTTGTATCATCTAGGCTATGGGAAGTACAATTTTATGCTTTTCAAGAAATCCATACAGTGGTAGTGCTCCCTATTGATGTTGGTACCGCTAGGCAATGGTGGTATCACCTATTTCGGTGATAGTACCATCAGAGCCTAATATTTCAAGCTCTGTTTGGTAGTAATATCACTTAGCGATGATGAGAGTACCGCTAATATCTTGAAAAATTGAGGATTTCAAATTTTAGCTCCAATTTTGAAGCCATGAGTTTCTATAAATACCACACCCATTCTTGCTTGCTAAAGCATGAAAAGAGCATAAATAAGTGTGAAAAAAGGAGTGAAAAAGTGATACAATCCTTGAGCTAAAAGTGTTTTAAACTCTTAGTATTTAAGTCTTTTCCTCCTCAAGTTTAGTGGTCATTCTAAGGAGGGTTGAGGTCTTGTGAGAAAGAGTCTATAAAGGTTCTCTCCTAAACCTGGTAAAAGGAGAAAGTGTTGTTAGGGTAGTTAATCTTCATCCTTTGGAAAGAAGATCGGTAGTGAAAGCCTATGGCCTCGAGAGAAGAGGAATCGGGAGTGGACGTAGGTTAGGACAATCAAACCACTCTAAATCAGTTTGCATTTCCTTCTTGCTTTATTTGCTTAATGATTTACTTTACTCACTACTTGACTCATACTTTCAAATGGATTTTCGATTCATATTCTTATTTGAATGATTTCAAATCAATTTTTTTTCAATAAGCATTAATTCTCCCCCCACCCCCCACCCCAATCGCTTAGTGCCAGTATGATCCTAACAGTTGGTTCAAAATCAAGTATCTTAATGACTTTATTTGGTAATCATGAGAGTCACTCGATCACTCATCCTCCTATATTCAATAGAACAGACTACACTTATTAGAAAATATGAATGAGAATTTTTTTGATTTCTGTTGATTTTGAATTATAGAACATCATCGAAAATAATTTTCAAAAATCTTCCAATCCAATAAATGATTAGAGGGATTTTAAAAAGAAAATATTTCTTTGAACGCTAAAGCTATGAATGCTTTATTTTGTACTTTGAATAAAAATAAGTTTAATTATATTTCTACATATGATATTGCACATGATATTTGACACACTATAAGTTACTCAATGAAGTGTTATGAACTGTTTATAATGAAGCTAAGCGAAACCATTGGTGACATATACACCAATTTTATGGATGTTATCAATAGTTTGAAATCTCATAGTAAATCTTATACTAATCTTGAATTAGTAAATAAAATTTTAAGATCTCTTTTGAAATATTGGGATTCAAAATTTGTTAGGATCAATTAGCACTAAGGGGGAGGTGAATTAGTACAGTGTAAGTTTTTTATTTTAAATAAAAGCTTTTCACTTAAAGCAAGATAGGAAATTTGAAGCTCTTCATTCAAGTAAAACAAGTGAGAAAATTACTAAGTTAATAAGCAAACCCGAAAGATCAGCAATATTGAAGGGAAATATTTGATTTGAAAACTTTACTTTCAAAGAGTGAATTCAATCGGAAGCATCAATACAAAATTCGGAAGTAATAAAAGCAAGGAAAAAACTCACAAGTTTTATAATGGTTCAGCACCAACGACCTATGTCCACTATCGATCTTCTTTGGGTGAAGACCAAACCCTCACACTTGAGCTTACAAGGGAGACTTGAGAATTTTCTAACTCTAAGCTCTCTCCCTTTCCCTTTCCCTTTTCTTTTTCTTACAAATCACACAATTTTATCACAGAATGTAATCCCCAAAAATGTTATGTATCAAGTGCAAGAAAACTTGGGGTATTTATAGGCCCCTAGTAGCTTTAGAATTTTGGAGCCAAAAATCAAACTTATCCAGAAAAACTGAGTACGGGTGGTTTACCCACTAACCTGGGCGATTTACCCATCATCAACCGCCCAAAAACCAAGTACGGGCGATTTATCTGCCTGTCCTAGGCGGTTTAGTCACCCAATTTCCAAGGTATGGGTGGTTTATGCATCAGCCTTGGGTGGTTTACCCGTCGACAGCTGCTAGTCGTCGCCCTATTTCTAGGGTATGAGCGATCCATTCGTCGTTCACTAGCGGTTTACCCGTTAGAATCTCTGAAAAAGTGATTCCCTCTAATTTTCTAATTTTGGTTTAAACCTGATGTTGACCAACTCTTTAGTCAAATGATTGGGCTCAACCTGAGCTCAATCAAACCCCATAGTGGACCTGGTTGCCTCATTGAATTGATTTGGATTCCTTCCAAATTCAACTCAATTATAACTCAAACCCTAACTATGACTCACTCAATGATTACAACACTTAATGATAAATAAGTTTAAACAAGACCTAACTCCCTCCTAATCTGATAGCCTCTGGCATTCTTGTGGGGAGTCATATGGTCTTCTTCCGGCGATCTCCCGGCGTATTCCCAACGAGCTTCCCAATCTCTTCAACGAATATCCTAGCGATCTCCCAACGAGGTTCCACTGCATCGTCTGAACCTGGCCTGATGCCCAAGCTTGATATTGGCCCATCATCTAGTTGTAACTCTATTGCTCCTGTCATAGTTAGCCCTGCAATTTTTCCTCTAACACACACAGTAGATAAATACTGATCAATTGATCTCATCATCTCTGAGATTCAACAAAAGTAACCATCATCTAAGAAGCAAAGGACTTAAATAATTTTCCTCTTAAAGAACTCATAGTGACTTTAATGACCTATGAAATGACTTGTAATGCACATAATGAATAAGAAGAAAATCTTCCAAAAAACGAGAAGGATATTGCATGAGAGCCAAAGAAGATTCCTCGAGTGAATGCTCAAGTGATGAGATTACTAACATTACACTTCTGACAAGAAGACCTAAAAAATTCATGAAAAGGAATAAAAATCATAAGAATAAAAATAAATCTAAAAGGATATCATAATATGTTACGAATATAAGAAGCTAGCACACTTTAAAAATTAATATCTATATCTAAAGAAGAAGTTGTCAACTCAAAAGAAGAAAAAGTATTCAAGGCAACTTGACAATTCGAGCACATCAGAAGATGAAGACAAAACAATAACAACGAAGTGGCAAACTACGGAGTGACGGCATTGAATGATGAGGTATATGACTCTTTCGAAACTCCCCTATCTTATGATGAATTATTTAATATATTTCATGATTTTTTATGATGAACTCAAAAACATTGGTAAAAAATATGAGTTACTAAGAAAGAATCATGTATTACTTACTGGTAAGTTTGAAGTTTTGCATGAAATATCAACATCATATACTTCTTGCTCTAAATGTGAAGAGTTAGATTCACTAAAAAAGGAAAATATATTATTATAACAAACCTTAAAAAAGTTTAAAATTAGAAATAAATCATTAAATATGATTCTTGCTAACCAATATTATGTTTATAGAAAGGAAGGAATTGACTTTATAGGTTGTAACACTCATCAAAAGCCAACAAAATTTGTAAAAGATTTCATATTACATATTCCCCTAAAAAATAAATATAATTTTTGTAGAAGATTTGGCCATTATGCTTATACTTGACTCTTCAGAAAATATAACTCATATAAATTAGTCTAGGTTCCTAAAGGAACAATTAATGATTTAATGCCAAAGGTCAAGAGAGGTAGATCTAACCATGAAGGACCCAAAGTTAAATGGGTACCTTAAGTAAACCACTCTTTTTTGTAGGTATATCTCCAAACAAGAGCTATGAGAATAAAATGATATCTTAATAATAGATGTTCAAGGCATATGATCAGAGATTATAATTTTTAAAGCTCACTAGCTGAGATAAAGGGCATATCACCTTCGGAGATAATAACAAAGGAAAGATTATCAATATTGAAAATATCGATTATAAATCAAAGCTATTGATTGAAGATGTTTTGCTAGTTGATGGTTTAAAATATAATTTACTAAGGATTAGTCAATTGTATGATAAAAGATATAATATCAAATTTGAATATAATGTATACATTAAATTGCATACCACATAAAAATAAATTTATGATTGCTTTAAGAAACAATAATATTTATACTATCGATCTTGATAATTTTCATGATGAAACTTATTTTTTATTTTAAATGATAATGCATGGCTTTGGCATAGGAGATTAGGTCATGCAAGCATGAAATTGATCTCACAAATCAGAATTAAAAAACTTGTAAGAGGAATGTCTAGAATTAAATTTGTCAAAGATAAGATTTGTGATGCATGCCAACTAGAAAAATAAATAAATAGTAGCTTTAAACCCAAAAATCAAGTGAGCACCTTTAGACCATTAAAATTAATTCATATAAATTTATTTGGATCAATTGATATCAAATGTCTACGAGATAGTAAATATTTCTTTATAATTATTGATAATTATAATATATTTACTTGGACATACTTCTTGGCACATAAAAGTGATTGCTTTATATGTTTTATAAAGTTTTGCAAACAGTTTCAAAATGAAAAAGGGTTTATGATTTCTTCTATTCGTAATATCATGGTGATGGATTTAAAAATCATGATTTTCAAAAATTTTATGATATAAATATGTATGACGATAATTTCTCTACTCCAAGAAATCTACAACAAAATAGAGTTATTGAGAGAAAGAATAGGAGTTTACAAAAGATGGTAAGAACCATACATAATGAACATAGCCTACCTGAATACTTTGTGAGAAAAATATTGTTAACACGGCATGTTATGTCATTAATAAGGTTCTCATAAGGCCTCTACTATGCAAAACTCTATATTAATTGTGAAACAATAAAAAAACTCAATATTTTGTATTTTAAAATTTTTGATTGTAAATGTTTCATTTTAAATAAAAATGATGCTTTAGGAAAATTTGATGTAAAATCCGATGAAGGTATTTTCTTAGATATTTCTCTATTTCTAAAGTTTTTTGAGTTTTTAATAAAAGAACCTTAGTCATTGAGGAATCTATCCATGTTGTTTTTAATGAGTTTTCTGAAGTTAAGAAAATGATTTTGAGTTTGATATTTTGAGTTTGAATGAGAAATCTAATCTCCGAAGCAACTTGGATAATTTACTTCTAAAGATTCCTTACCCAAGGAATAGAAATATGTATATGCTTATCCTAAGGAACTAATCTTTAGAGATACATCAAAAAGTATTCACACTCATTCTTCACTTAAAAATTATTTATGTAAATGCTATTTTTTATCTCAAATTAAACCTAAATGCATTTATGATGCTCTTGAAGATGACTTATGGGTCATGGCAATGCATAAAGAACTAAATCAATGTGAAAGAAATAATTTTTGGATGCTTATTTGTGGACCTAGTGATCATATTATGATAGCACTAAATGAGTCTTTCGGAATAAGCAAGATGAACATGGTATCATGGTTTGAAACAAAGCTAAACCAGTGGCCAAAGGTTTCAACCAAAAAGAAGATATTGACTATGAAGAAACTTCGCTCCTATAGAAAGACCTGAAGCCATAATGATACTCCTTGCTTTGCTTCTTTTAAAAATTTTAAAATTTTCAAGTGGATGTCAAAAGTACTTTTCTTAATAGTTTTATTTCAGAAGAAGTTTGTTGTGAGCAATCACCTAGATTTGAAAATAATTTTTTTCTATACCATGTTTTCGAATTACCTAAGGCTCTCTATAGATTGAAGCAAGCCCCTAAGGCTTAGTATAAAAGACTTATTTTTTTTCTTATTCAAAATAATTTTTGAAAGGCAAGATCGACACCACATTATTTATTAAATATTTTTAAAATATTTTTTATTATTCATATTTATATTGATGATATTATTTTTTATTTTACTAATGAATCTTTATATGAATCATTTATCAAAATTATGAGTCGAAATGAGTTTGATGGTGAATTAATATTTTTCTTAGGATTGCAAATTAAGCAACTAAATAATGGGACTTTTATTGGTCAAATTAAGTATACTTTGGATTTATTAAAAATTCACATGGATAATATTAAGGCCATTAATACACCAATGAGCACTTCTATAAAATTAGATATAGACAATGAAGGTGAATGCTTTGGTTAAAAAACTTAATGAGGTATGATAGAGAGCTTATTGTATCTTACTGTAATTAGACCTAATATAATGTTTAATATTAGACTTTGTGTAAGATTTCAGTCCAATCCTAAATAATCTCATTATAAAGTAATTAAAAGAATATTTAGATACTTGAAAGAAACTCCAAATCTAGGATTATGGTATATAAAATCTAAAAATTTTGATTTAATTGCATAATAGATAGAAAATTAATAAAACTCCAAAAGGAGCTCTATAGATTTTGATCCTTGAGGTAGATCAACTCTTGGAATGTTGTAGGGGTTCCTCCCTGCTAGACTCAGCACAAGGCTGAAATAAAATTGATAATTGCTTGATTCAAGAGGTGTAAGAAATAGGGAGACCACTTACTTAAGGCTCTAGTTTCCTGTTGATCGGGTTAGAGGTGTAAGAAAACTCGATCTTCAATTTTTTGTCCATTCTGAAGTTTGTTTGGAAGCCATTTCTTCTTTATATATGTTGGCGTGAGCATGAATTGTAATTCTTTTGGGCTTACTCCTCTTTCGTGCCATGGACCATCTTGTATAAGGGTGATGTCAATCCTAGCTCTAGATGTGTCTGCTCCAAGTACGGATACATTGTCATGTTTAGGTAATGCTAGCATCAATATATATGACATCATGGTTGTGGGGGTCATGTGGATGTTTTTCTCCTATTCCTTCTTGTGATCGTGGGCTGTGGATTCGAGGTCATCATCATGGAAGACTTTTAGCATCATGGTCTGCTCTTCGGTGAAGTTGTGGAAGTAGCCCGAGATGAAGGAGCACTGCATCAGAATCCATAGCTGGTTTAGCTGAATATGGCACTTCAGGAAGAGCTTATCCCTACAGACAAAGAGATAAAGTTTTTGGAGATAAAGTGTCATTGCAAGGGAAGGTTGTAATTGAATGATTCGTATCTCTCGCATCTCTTGGATAATCTTTTTAGCTTCGGTCCTCCAAAAATGTGGACAACAATATGGCTGAGTATGTGTTGGTGGTTCCCCTTATGAGACCAACATACGGGGGTCCTGCAGTCTGGTAGGAAGGCGTTGGCTCGGTTTAGCGGACGTGCCTGAGATTTCAGCGAGCTTCTCCAAGCACTGTGTCAAGATCATCTTTTCTTCATTCTCTTCTTTCTCACATAAGGTCACATGTTTTCTTTTGTCATTCATAAGATCGTTGGAGCTCCTGGTGTCAGCGAGGATGGTGACAGACTGATACTTGATGAAGCCATCAATGCCCAATATCTGTAGTGGAGCATGAAAGGTGCAAACGGCTGATTGTGGTTTTTCCTTCATATCCTTCTCCTCGGACTCAAGAACCATATCTTTTAGTTTGGGTTCTTCAGTGGGCGTAACCATTAGCAATGTCTCCTTTTTTACATTTGTGTTCGGGCTTCACAATTTATCACAACACCTACATTGTGTTTAATTTATTGTTGGTTGCGATCAAAATAGTTGGTAGCGAACGATTATTGCGAGCTGCGATGTAAGCAGATTGCGAAAGATCGCTGCTGGTAGCTTTTGCCGTAAGGATCACTGTTGGCTGCAATCAAGGAGGATGGTAGCAAGAGGTCATTATTGGCAGTGTTGGGCAATGAAAGATATATGCTGCAGTTGAAGGGAGAAGGGAGATTGGGTAGCTAAAATGTTAGTGGACCGAAGGCTTTGGTTTTTGGGTGTGGTTTGTGACTATTTTGGGTGTGATTTGGGGCTATAATTTTGTAGAGTTTAGGCTATAAATTGGTATGGTTTTAGGACTATGATAGCAGTAGATAAAGGTTAGAGGAATAGATTTTATATCTGGGATAGATGGCAGTAAAGGTAGGTGTCTCGGTAAGGAAAGTTGGCTAAGCAGGTAAGTAGATCGATAAGGAAGTAGGCTGATTTGGGTGGCTGATTTAGGGGACTGTTTGGATTTGGTTTAGGGTAATATTTGGAAGGGTTTTTAGTAAGGATGGTAGGGTTTAGAGATGACAAAAAGAGAGTCCAAAATCTCACAAAAAATAGCACTCAATTTTGATAGAATTTGGTGAAAAGAAGTGTTGCGATGTGCTGTCCTACTAAACCAATTTTTACGTTGGAGAAATGATGACTTCTCAATGTAAATTTTAAAGAAAACTTTAAAAAAATTATGCAAAAACCTTGGTTTAGATGTTGTCAATACCAGTAGAAATGTTGACGAAATTTTGGTAGCATAATAATAGGGAAATAGGGCAAAGGAAGCAAGGCAAATTCCTTCATCATGAAATTCTAGAACTGTATAATGGTGAAAGACCATACAAGAAAACTAGTTCTAGAAGGAGTTTTTTTATGAAATCAAATCGAGATGAAAGTTAACTAAATCTTAAGAATTATGCAAAAATTTTGGCCAGAAAGGATAAACAAAAGTTTGGTTTCAAGTAGCAATAATCGGCTGAAAATTTTTATAGCGTTTCACCTTCATAACGATGATAACATTTACAATGGTAAAAATTTACAATAACAAAACTTTGGAAAACTTCTTCCATATATAATATTACGGATCTTATAGTATTAAAGAGGCATGGGTTATAAAAATATATCAGAATTTCAGATCAAACGTAGGGGGTAGCAACAAACTGATTTGATCTGCTGCTGGGGTGGAAGGTGGAGGCATGTGTCATAGCAATTGTGGGAACTACTTGGGAAGGTGGAGATGGCTGAGATGGCTACAGGGCAGCAGGAATGTGGCTCTAATACCATATGATAGAACTCCAAAAGGAGCTCTATAGATTTTGATCCTTGAGGGGGATCAACCCTTGGAATACTATAGGGGTTCCTCCCTCCTAGACTCAGCACAAGGCTGAAATAAAATTGATAATTGCTTGATTCAAGAGGGGTGGCAGCTACATCTTTAACTATGGATCAAACCCCTAGCCTAAGGGGGGTTCTTGCCTAAGTAAAATTATCCCTTTGCCCCTCCTATAGCCGACCTGCCTTAATAGAAATATGGGGCGGCTAAGTGGCTCTATAGCTAACCTAAGCAGGAGGAAACCCTAGTCGACCAACCCAGTAAGGGGTATGGTGGTTACTAAGCCCTAAGGGCTAATCTAAATCCTGGTCATACTCCTTTATAAGATAGGAGTGGCTTTATTAAAATCTAGCATGGTTTTATTGACTACTTCTTAAAGAGATTAGGACTCAACCTTGCTGTAGTCCTATCAAAAATGTATCTCTGGAACATGTAAATTCCTAAGTCATGCACTTATTTTTTAGTCTTCCAAGAACCAAAACTCTTTCACATTATCCATAGCCGAGGTAGAATGTGTAGTGGCAGGTGCATGCTATGCACAAATAATCTGGATGAAGAGTACTTTGGAGGATTATGGACTTGAAAAATATTCCTAGAAAATATGATAATATAATTGTAATTTATTTAGACTAAATACATTGATATTAGACATCATTTTATTATGGATCATGTTAGCAATCATGATATATCTTTATATTTTATTGACATAAAATATCAATTGGTAGATATTTTTACTAAACCACTAAATGAGGAACAATTTGATTTCATTAGAAGAGAACTAGGCATGCTAACTCTTTCAAATATATGAATCATGATTCTTTTAATTTTTTTCTCATTGATTTATAATGTGAGATTTATGTCATATGACTTCTTTATATTAATATCCTTCATTGGTACATTGATATAAATGAAGAAGTAGCATCATGATATCACTCTCTTCCTTTTGATAATAACAAAGGGGGAGAAGAAAAGTAACGGCTTACCCATTTCCTTTTCCTCTTTTTGTTAATGATAAAGGGAGAGAAGTAATGATATAATGATATCCTTCATTGGCATGTTATACTTATTAACATTAACTTATGATATTTGAGATGTATGGATATGATGTGAAACTATGTATATGATTTTTGCGCTATGACTTATGATTACAGTTATTTTGACTTACATTTAAAAAGCTAAAATATTATTATACTTCTTTAAAAATTTAAGTTCTTGATGGCATATAGGCAGGGGAAGTTTAGATAAAACTTTATCATTAAATGATTATTATATTCAAAAAGGGGAGATTGTTGAATTCCAAATTTTGATGATGATATCAATTGATGAATTTATGAAGTAATATACTTTCAAAGATGAGTAATACAGAAAAACTTCCATTATGAACTTGAACCATCAGATAGCAATATATCAAAGTAACACGGGCCGAAAAACATCATATCAAATATTGGATGCCGAGTCGAAGGATTGGTCAATATGCGATAGGATAGACTTCGTGCGAAATTCGGGCATAGGGTCAGAAGATGCGTCGGAGATTCGGACGAAGTATCGAATGATCAGAGGATATACCAAAATGATGGACAATTTGCGGAAAGCTTCGTATTTGTAATTAAGATAGTAAGTCTTAATTATGATTATTTAGAGTTGAATTAAGCTAGTATTAGGCCGTAACGTAACCATGCCAACTTGAGTTGGGGCCCAGTAGGCCTAAAATAGGGTTAAATTTGGCCTGATGAAAGGTAAATTTATTGACTTGGAAATAACCTAGGTAGTGGTACTGTCAGATCTAGGTGATGGTATCGCCCAAGCTATAGAAAGCACAGTTTTGTGCTTTTTCAAGAATCTAAGTCAGTGATACCATCCCTTGTCGGTGGTGATACCGCTCAAGGCAATGGTGGTACCGCCAAGCGATGGTGGTACTACTATGTGGCGGTGGTACCACCTATTTCGATGGTAGTACTATCAGAGCCTAGTATTTCGAGCTCTAATCAACCATAGTACCACCTAGTGACGGTGGTGATACACCAATGCCTCGAAAAATTAGATATTAAAAATTTTGACTCCAATTTTGAAGTCATTGAAGATCTATAAATACCACACTCTTTCTTATTTGCTGAAGCATAAAAAAAGCACAAATAAGTGTGAAAAAGGGTGAAAAAGTAATAAAACCCTTGAGCTAAAAGTGTTGTAAACTCCTAGTGTTTAATTCTCTTCCCCCTTAAGTTTAGTAGTCATTCTAAAGAGGGTTGAGGTTTTAGACAAGAGAGTTTATAAAGGTTCTCTCCTGATCCTAGTAAAATGAGAAGTATTGTAAGGGTAGTTGATCTTCATCCATTAGAAATAAGATCAGTAGTGAAAGCAGGTGGCCTCAAGAGAAGAAGAATCGAGAGTGGATGTAGGTCAGTGCTAGTTACAGGTGCCCTACAAGCCAATCACGTGAGTGATAGCACGTGTGACACACTGTATAATCTTTTTTCTTATGATTAATATTGACATATTCTTAGATTATATTATTTGTTGTATATATATTGTGATGTCATTGGTTCTATGCAATGGGAATCGGATCGTGATGAGATCATGATAATGAGATCAATTCACCTTTAAACATAGATCCTAAATAATCTCGGTCATAGGTTACTCAAGAGCGACAATGAGATAACTGGACAGATCGGTGTACTATATACCCATCTATATGATAGAGGCAGCTGGTCTCATAGCCACTTGTGTGGAGACACTAAAGATATAGTATAGGTACTCATTAGAGAATGAGTTCACTGATTGATCTGCTTATTAAATGATGTATGGTTAATGATACCTAATGTTAGACAGTAATTTCATAGTCCCAGTTGTGTATTTGGTCCTTAGACTTGAGACACCAAGGATGTCTTGTATGAGTAATCCTTTCTTTGACGCCAGAATTATAGGTTTGGAAAGTTTCAGATCTAGTACAACTGATTATCGGGATTAGTAGCCAACCTTACGAAGGCAATTGAGTGTCAATAGAGGATCATCCATTCTCGGTATCACAAGAGGAATATCTCATATGTGCTTGCTCAAATCCCTGGCCAGGGTCATTCAGATTGAGAGAGAAGTTCTAGTACCATGTCCAATATACAATCTCTGGGATATTATTTAGATGAGAGATTATAGATACATGGTAACTATGGACAGACAAGTCTGATAGATTTGATCTCCCCTGTATCATCTGGGGACTATGGCGTAGTGGTCTAGTACGTCCATAGTCGATAAGTCGAGTAAATTATTATGGGGATAATAATTCACTATATCAGAAGGAGTTCTGATGGGAGTGACTTACAGCCAGCTCGGTATCGGGCCTAGAGGATCACACACATATGATGAATGTTTCAGCAAATAGAGGACTAGATGAAGATCCAATTAGTCCCTATTCTCATTAGATGAGACCCTATGTTGATGGGCTCCTTGATTAAGGCTCAATTATAGGCCTAAGGAGATTATTGGATAGAGATCCAATAACATAAGGTTAGTGAGTTATTGGATGGAGATTCAATACCTACTAAGGAAGGAGCCATAGGGTTTTGGTGGCTCTCTATAAATAGGAGGGGAGACTCATGGTTGATAAGCTACAGCTTTAGCCACCACCTCCTATTCTCCTCCCTCCCTCTAAGCAAGAGTTGCAAGATTAGATTGGAGGAGTTTTGCTGCAGAGATCCATCGTGTGGATACCGCTATAGAGGAGGATGATTGACCTCCTTCATCTTCTCCATCCAGATCTGGAATACAGAGATATATGATCTCTCTAGGTAAAATCAATCTCTTACGTATCACGGTTTTTCGATTTTTGTGATTTTTCTCGTGACTCCAATCTTTTGCATGACGATTTGATCTGCGTGAGAAATCAGTTTTTGTTTTGATTTCCACTTTGAATGTGATGCACCCGCTGAGGTTTCCCAGTAGTGGTATCAAAGCCAAGATTTTCATATGAAAAATTCGTTTTAAAATGCGTGTGATGAAATTAAATCACGTAGAACTATTCTACGCGCTTGTTGCAATGATTGATAGCAAAAGTAGGCATTGCCTACGAGGGAGGGGTAGCCATATGCATGCTGTCTATATGCAGTGCGCCATGGCCCTACACCGCAAGGCGGTCTCTGCCAAGCTACTGCAAGGGGTAGCACGACCAAGCCTCCTACAAGGGCACTGGGCATGGTCAGGCCACCCAAGAGGTTGCCGCCATGGCCCCCCACCCGGCGCAGACCGGCCGAAGGTGGCCACCGGTGGTGGTCACGAAGGCGCCCACCGATAGGGGCCAGTGACGAGATGAAGGTGAAGTTGGTTTAGGGCTTTTGAAAAAATATGATTATACCCCTCAAATTTTGAGAAATTCTAATTTTGTCCCTTTTATACAGAATTTCTTAAATACCCTTAATATTTTTAAAAATTTTAAGGACTGTCCTCTCATCCATAATACCAAAAACACCCTCAATAATTCTAAAAATTCTGAGGATTGTTCTCATATACAGAATTTTGAAAATGACCTCGATAATTCTGAAAATTTCGAGGACTGTGCTCTCATCCAGAATTATGAAAATGCCCTTGATAATTCTAAAAATTATAGACAGATCCTAATTTCGAGAAAAATAATTAACTAAATAGTTTAATTAATTATTATATATATCTAGTAATCCTACATATAATGTGATGTACATGTGATGTATGATGTGGATGGATGATTATGAGTCATGTGTTGTGATATGTGTAATTGTGATTATTATTATTATTGAGGCCTGCGAGCCTAAGTTTTTTCTCATTTATTGTTGGGCTTACGTGCCTATGATTATTTGTAATTACATGGAGAGGCACAGCGGGAGCGTGGAGATTACAACGGGACCCATGATGTCGTAGCGGGAGATCACGACACATGGTGATACGACGATCCGACGGAACTGATGATGACAAGATCAACAATCATAGGGCATGGAGATGCGCCAATGCACACATAGATCCTATTGTGAGTGATTAAGCCTATTGACTCGGGCTTAATCATATTAGGTGACAGCTCATGATCATCTGGTGTGGCTTGCATATATGATGTGTTATACACCTACTAGATATATTTATATATATTTACATGCGATGTAGATATATACTAAATATGTATATGTGTGACACAACATATTAGGAGATCGATATGAAAGAAAAACCCCTCCTACGATAATATTAAGTCGGTAAGCATGAGGTAATAAGATTGACCCACGTGGCCTTCCATCGTTATAGGAAGAAATTGAATCACGACATAGGTTGAGTTGGTCGAGTCCCTCGAGTCTCACTTATCTACGTGATCGAGTTCTTGCATACGAAATAGAGATGTCACCGATAACCCGAGGATATGGTATACTTGGCCGAGTCCCTCGAGGGCATATTATCAAATCAGACTTATCTTATAACAATGGTAATGACTTAACTAAATATCATGGTTGGTCGAGTCCCTCAAGATCATGATGATGCAGAGGCCGAACGTGACGGAAATCACAAGGAGTTGTGATTGGCAAGAGTTGCCTACCTTTTGGGATTAGTGTAATTGGTCGAGTCCCTCGAGGTTGCACTAAGACACCAATTGGATACCGATCCCCACTAGGAGTCTATCGGAGACTTTCATCTCACATATCGAGGGTGTCACGTGATTCGCTAGAAAAATAGTGGGAGTACATTAAGATAAAAGTTTATATCTTAATTAGTATTTTCTGTAAAGTATGCAAGTTCTTTATTTACGCTATATCTTATTTGTCGCTTGCAAAACCCCTATGTGGCGTACTTGATGCCAATCGTCTCATTTGGCTAAGAGTGTCATTAAGAAAGAGAAATTGATTTTCTATATTTGTGAGACCAAAAAGAAAAGAAAGGCCAGCAAGACCCTTAAGAAGGGCAAGGGCAAAGAAAGACCAGGTAAGACAAATGTTGCCAAGAGATACCTGGGAAATAATAAAGGACAATACTTCCACCGTGGCCAAGATGGACATTGGAAGAGGAACTGCAAGGACTACCTTGCAGAGAAGGTGAGACAAAAGCTTGAAGAAGCTTCAGGTATATTTATGATCAGTCTCTACTTGTCAGATTTTCATGATAATACATGGGTATTAGATACCGGGAGTGTTTATCATATCTGTAATTCGTTGCAGGTTCTGGCAAGACTTAGGAGATTGGCTAGAGGCGAGATGGACCTCAAGATAGGCAATGGAGCAAGAGTTGCTGCGGTTGCTGTTGGAGAGGTCACCCTACATCTGCTTGATGGAGCTATTATTGCATTAGATGCATGCTATTTTGTTCCCTCTATTATCAAAAATATTATTTCTATCTCTTGTTTGATAATTAGTGGATATAAATTAGTTCTTGAGAATAATAGTTGTTCAATAATTATGGATGATGAGATCATCACTAGAGGGACCCTTATAAATGGCTTATATGTGTTATATACTTCTCCACATATTATGAATATAAATATGTCTAAGAGAAAAAAAGATGAGGTGAATAATGCATACCTATGGCATTGTAGGCTAGGTCATATACATGAGGGAAGGATTCAAAAGTTGCTGAAAGATGGACACTTAGATTCATTTGACTATAAGACATATACAACTTGCGAACCTTGACTTCGTGGGAAGATGACCAACTCTCCTTTTAGTGGAACTGGAGAGAGAGTCATCAAGTTATTGGAACTCATACATAGTGATGTATGTGGTCCCATGTCGGCTCAAGCTATAGGTGGTTACTCATACTTTATTACATTCACTGATGATTTCTCTAGGTATGGATATGTGTACTTAATGAAGTATAAATCTGAGACCTTCAAGAAATTTAGGAAATATAAGAATGAGGTAGAGAACCAAATTGGAAAAAGTATTAAGACTTTTTAATCAGATCGAGGAGGAGAGTACTTGAGTACGGAATTCACCCATTTCCTAAAGGACAATGGGATTCTATCCTAATGGATACCTCCTTATACACCTCAGCTCAATAGTGTATCAAAAAAGAGGAATCGCACGCTGTTAGACATGATGCGGTCCATGATGAGTTTCACTGACCTACCCATTTTATTTTGGTGGTACACCCTAGAAACTACAACTTACCTTCTGAGCAGAGTTCCATCAAAGTCGATAGTGTCTACACCATATGAGATATGAAAAGGAAAGAACCCTAATCTTAAGATTGTTATGATTTAGGGTCGTCCTACCTACGTTAGAAGACATAACCCCGATAAGTTAGAATCAATGATAGAATAGTGCATATTCGTGGGATACCTAAAGAAAACTTGTGGGTATTATTTCTATCATCCCGAGGACCAAAAGGTCTTTGTTGCCAAGAGAGCTGTGTTCCTTGAGAACGAACACATTTTTAGTGGAAACAGTAGGAGTGAGATAGAATTGAGTAAGGTTGGAGAACCTAGCTTAAGCACCATTCCAGAGCCCGAGAATGTTCAGGTACCTAACAGACAAGTTCTAATTTTACGTAGGTCTAGTAGAGTATCTCGCTCTCTTGAAAGATATGTGGGACATATCAGTGGAGATGACTCTCAAGATGCTGATCCTCAGACCTTTGAGGAGGCTATTATGAGTATAAACTCCGAGAAATGACAAGAAGCCATAAATTCTAATATGGATTCCATGTACTCTAATAAGGTTTGAAATCTTATGGATGCAACTAAGGGTATTGTACCGATCGGCTGTAGATGGATCTTTAAGAAGATCGGAGTGGATGGAAAGGTAGAGACCTATAAAGCAAGACTGGTAGCTAAAGGATATCGTCAAAGACAAGGAGTTGACTATGACGAAACCTTTTCACCTGTAGCCATGCTTAAGTCCATTAAAATTATTTTGACCATTGCAGCACACTATGACTATGAGATCTGGCAGATGGATGTCAAAACGACATTCTTCAATGGCAACCTCGAGAAAGAGGTGTATATGATACAACCAGAGGGATTCGTATCCAAAGAGAGTCCAGATAAAGTGTGCAGGTTGCTTAGATCCATTTATAGATTAAAGCAAGCTTCTTGAAGTTGGAACATAAGATTTAATGAGGTGATCAGATCTTAGGACTTCGTTAAGAACGAAGATAAGTCTTATGTGTACAAGAAGGTAAGTGGAGGCACTGTCACCTTCTTGGTGTTATATATGAATGACATCCTAATAATTGGGAATGATGTAAGAATGCTCTCTACAGTAAAGGCTTGGCTATCCAGAAATTTCTCTATGAAAGACTCAGGGGAAGCATCATATATTTTGGGGATCCGGATCTATAGAGATAGATCCAAGAGGATGCTTGGCTTATCCTAGTCTAGGTACATAGACTCGATTATCAAAAAGTTTGGCATAGAGAATTTCAAGAGAGGTCTCATATCGATGAGACATAGAATATCACTTTATAGGAGTATGTCCCCAAAGACTCCTGAACAAAGGGCAAGCAAAGATAAGATACCTTATGT
Source organism: Ensete glaucum (assembly GCA_021527575.1). Lineage (NCBI taxonomy): Eukaryota > Viridiplantae > Streptophyta > Magnoliopsida > Zingiberales > Musaceae > Ensete > Ensete glaucum. Next base: position 41,426,629 of record CM038551.1, on the reverse strand, counting down.
CTCAGCAATAGGATTTATCATATACGTGTTGCTATGTACCAAGCCTAATATAGCACATGCTTTAAGTGTCACGAGCATGTATCAAGCAGATCTAGGTTTAGAACACTAGAAGGTAGTAAAGTGTATCCTTAAATATTTGAGAAGGACTAAGGATCTTTTACTGGTATACGGAAGAGGTGGCCTCTAGGTTGAGGGCTATACGGACTTAAGTTTTCAGCCTGACATTGATGATAGCAAGTTAAATTCAAGGTATATTTTCACCCTAAATGGAGGAACAGTAAGCTGGAAGAGTTCTATGCAAGATACTACTGCTGACTCGACCATAGAGGTGGAATACATTACTACAATAAAAGCAATAAAGGAAGAGGTTTAGATAAAGAAGTTCATCAAGGATTTGGGAGTCATACCAAGCAACGTGGATTTGACTCTCATATATTGTGATAGTGACAGGGCGATAACTCTAACAAGGGAGCCCAGGTCTCATCAGAATTGTTCTGAGGAGGTTCCATCTGATTAGAGCGATCATGACCCGAAAAAATATAACAATCGAAAGAGTTTCATCCAAAGTAACATTACAAATCCACTTATAAAGTCGTTGGCTCAGATTGTATTTGAGCGTCAAAGGGGTCTGATGGGGATCAGACATATAGGTGATTGGCTTTAGGTCAAGTGGGAGATTGTTAGTTACAGGTGCCCTACAAGCTAATCATATGAGTGATGGCACGTGTGACACAATGCATAATCTTTTTGCTTATGATTAATATTGATATATTCTTATATTATATTATTTGTTGCATATATATTGTGATGTCCTTGATTCTGTGCAATGGGAATCGGATCGTGATGAGATCACGATAATAAGATCAATTCACCTTTAAACACATATCCTAAATAATCTCGGTCATAGGTTACTCGAGAGGGACATTGAGATAACCGGACAGATCGATGTACTATATACACATCCATATTATAGAGGTGGCTAGTCTCATAACCACTTATGTGGAGACACTAAGAATATAGTACAAGTGCTCATTAGAGAATAAGTTCACTGATTGATCCACTTATGAAATATTGTATGGTTAATGATACCTAATGTCAGATAGCAATTCTATAGTCCCAGTTGTGTATCTAGTCCTTAGACTTGAGACATCAAGGATGCCTTATATGAATACTCCTTTCTTTGATGCTAGACTTATAGGTTTGAAAAGTTCCAGATCTGATACAACTGGTTATCAGGATTGGTAGCCAACTTTACAAAGACAATTGAGTGTCAATAGAAGATCATTTACCCTCGATATTATAAGAAGAATATCCAATATGTGCTTGCTCAGATAAATCCCTAGCCAGGGTCATTCGGATTAAAAGAGAAGGAGTTCTCCAGTAGAATCCGAATAGAGCAAGACAAACTGATTCCGTATGTGACCTGACAATACCATGTCCAATATATGGTCTTTGGGATATTATTTGGATGAGGGATTATAGATACATGATAACTGTGGACAAACAGGTCTGATGGATATGATTCCCCCTATGTCGTTTGGGGAGTATAGCGTAGTGGCCTAGTACATCCATAGTCGATGAGTTGAGTGAATTATTATGGGGATAATAATTCAGTATATCAAAAGAAGTTCTGATGGGAGTGACTCACGGCCAACTCGGTATCGGGCCTAGAGGGTCACACACATATAGTGGATGCTTCAGCGAATAGAGGATTGGATGAAGATCCAATTAGCCCCTATTCTCATTAGATGAGACCTTATGTTTATGGGCTCCTTGATTAAGGCTCAATTATAGGCCTAAGGAGATTATTGGATAGAGATCCAATAATACAAGGCTAGTGGGTTATTGGATAGAGATCCAATACCCACTAAGGCAAGAGCCCTAGGGTTTTGGTGGCTCTCTATAAATAGGAGGGGAGACTCATGGTTGATAAGCTATAGCTTTAGCCACCACCTCCTATTCTCCTCCCTCCCTCTGAGCAAGAGTTGCAAGATCAGATTGAAGCAGTTTCGCTGCAGAGATCCATCATGTGGATACCACTAGAGAGGAGGACGTTTGACCTCCTTCATCTTCTCCATCCAAATCTGGAATATAGGGATATACGATCTCTCTAGGTAAAATCAATCTCTCACGTATCACACTTTTTCAATTTTTACGATTTTTCTCATGTCCCCAATCTTTTGCATGACGATTTGATCTGCGTGGAAAACAAGTTTTTGTTTTGATTTCCACTACACATGTGATGCACCCGCTAAGGTTTCCCAACAATCGGGACAAAGGAACCACTATAAATCGATTTATATTTCCTTCTTGCTTTTACTTGTTATTTGCTTACTAATTTACTTTAATCATACTTTGAATTTAAATAGATTTCTAATTTTATTATTATTCAAACTATTTCAAATTGGATATTTTTTCCATAAGCACTAATTCACACCTCTCTTAGTGCCATTATGATCCTAACACAGAATGCATCACAAAGTATATAATCATTCATCCACATGTACACATCATCATATAAGACTACTAGATAAATAATAATAATAATTAATTAAAATTTTTAATTAACTAATATTTTCTAAAATATAGGATATATGGGATTATTTTATTTGTGAAAGAAATTTATGGAAATTTGATGAAAAGGATAAACCTTAGAATTTTTGTATTTCAGAAGAGCAAAATTATTCTTTTACCCAAAAGCCCTAATCTCCCCGTATAACTCATTTTCTTGTAGTAGCTACCTTCCTACGATGACGCCTTTGCCTTCCCATGGTCGGTGCCTTTGCACACAGCATTGTCTGCGAGCGATGCCACCTACGTGCAACGCCTTACTTGCAAGCTACCACCTTGCATACTGTAACACCCCTTAGTCCCACATTAAAAAAGTGGGAATATATGAATGTCTTATAAGGGTTGATGAGTGTACTATTAGTAACTCTCAACTCAAGCATTTTGGTTAGTGGTTGAGATAAATTGAAGCTTTGATATCACTATTGGAAAATCTAATAAGGGCATCATATGCACAATGAAAAATAAAACTAATCTATTTTCTCACATTTATTAAATTATTGTATAATGATTGCCTTTATAAGATTGTCTACTAACCCTGGGTCTATGTTTAAAGGCGAAGTAGTCTCATTATTATAATCTCAACATGATGTAATGCTCATTGTACAAATCTAAAATCATTACAGACTATTGATATCATTGTAATAGTATTTTTTAGATTCCTAAATATTTGTAGTTAATAATAATAAACTATTAGTGATAATTAAGTCACCTAGATCCCTTGAGGACTCAATTTGTTGCTAAATTAAAATATTTATTGTAATAATAATAATTTTTGTTATACAATTTTAATATTTTTTAGATCCTTTGAGGACTCATTGACACCTAGGGAACAATTATAATTTTTAAATATAAAAATAAAAATTTAATTTGTTTTCATATTATTCTAGGTTATTCAAGATTTGAATAGTGTGTCCTTTTTTTCTAATTTCTCTAAGTTTCCCTTTATTTTCATCAAAATATGATGGATCCTTATAATGTTTTTTAACATTTGAGCTTCTAAATATATCAAAAACCTATGGTATCAAATATAATATTTTTGGGAAGACATAAAAAATAGTGTGTCTAATAGAAAGACTAATCAAAATGCTTTGAAATTTTCATAAAGTCTTTTAAATGGATATTTATGATACATTTTTCTCTTTTTGAGAATTTTTAGTTTTTATTATTCACCATTTGAACTATCTCTCTTTTTTAATTTATCTATATATTTTTTATCTATACCAAAATATAATAGATCCCTATGATCTTTTTTAATATTTGAGCTTCTAAATCGGTGAAAAATATATGGTAAAATTTTGATTCACAAGACCTAAGCCCAAGTATTCGATATATTATTTTTTAGAATAAAATCAAAAGTGGTGTATTTGGTATATTAGTAAAAATATTGTAAAATTTTCATGAAACTTTTGAATGATACCCAGACGGATATTTATGATATTTTTTCTATTTTAGAAAATATTTTTAATATTTTTAAGGTTATTTGCCATCTGAACAATTAGCCTTTATTTTATTATCTCTAAGTTTTTTTATTTTTACCAAAATATTAAGGATCTATAAAATATTTTTTAATATTTGAGCTTCTAGATAAGTGAAAAACATGTGATAAAAATTTGGTCTGCAAAACCCGATAATCGATCCTTATAATGTTTCTTGGTTTTTGAGCTTTCAAATATATGAGAAACTTATAGTAAAAACTTTATTCACAAAACCTATGCCCCTAGTATCATATGCACTCTTTTTGAGTGAAATAAAAAAAATAGTGTATATGATATAATGATTAGTCAAAGTGCTTTGAATGGCACCCATCAATATATAAGAAAATATAAATGACATAATTTTGGGATGAAATAAAAAAATAATGTATTTGATACAAGGACCAGTAAAATGGCTATGAATTTTTTTATAAAACCTTTGAATAGCACATTGATGGACATTTATGATACTTTCTTATTTTAGAGAATTTTTTGATATTTTATGGGGTTAATAACCATCTAAATGATTTATTTTTTAAAATTTTCGAAGTTTTTATATTTTCACTAAAATATGATGGATCGTTATAATATTGTTTGACATTTGATCTTATAAATAGGTGAGAACTATTGTAAAAAATTTGATCCATAATTTTATTACTTTTAATAATATAAATTGATATATATCAGTAAATTATTTAATATAATTTACTATGAATCTATCGAAGCGTCAAATTGGTTGAACCGGATCAAGTTTATGAGTTGATTTATTAAAAAGATGGAGAGAGAAGCTTTTAAGAGAAAAAGATAAAAGTCATTGAACAGTTAGTTTTGTCATATTGAAAAGTTAGAGATCTTTATAGGAATTTTCAGATGTTGTGATGTTCTGCGAGAATTTATCAGAACTAAGGATTTTTTAAGAAATTCGCCTATATATAAGAATAATCTATATTTTTAAAATATTTTAGAATAAATTTTTAAAACAATCTCTAGTTTTGAGAAAATCCTACAGAGCATTTCAACTTCCAAAAATTCTCATACAAACTCCTAACTTTTCAAAATGATAAAAATAACCCTTCAACAACTCTTATCATTTTTTTTCCTTATGAGTTGCGTCTTCTCTCTCCACCATTTTAATGAACCATCAATCGATTCAATCAATCTAAAATTTAGATCGATTCAAAATAAATAAATAAAATAATTTACTATTATATATCAAATTATATTATTACATTAATAAATTAATATATAAAAGTATACTAAATTACTAAAATAAATAATAAAATATAAATAATAAACTAAATTTTCTAACTATAAGGTCAAGAATAATATACTTATAAATATTTACATTTGGATGCCATGCAAAGACTTTATAAAAATTTTAAATGATTTTGACTAGTCCTTGTATCAAATATTATAGTATATCATTTTTTTACCTCAATAAAAGCTTAAACGTCAAAAACTAACTGTTACCCTAAAAATAGTATATCATATTTTTACCTATAAAAAAGCTTAAACGTCAAAAAAATATAATTAGTACCCATCATGTTTTGGTGAAAAATAATGAAGAAAATAAAAAAAAATGGCAGACTATTCACATGCTTAATAAAATAATAATAATATATCTCTAAAATAGAAATAGTAGCATAAATATCTATCCGAGTACAATTCAGAGATTTCATTATAGTTTCAAATGACATCTAATACCACGGCCTACCTTTTGTAGATCAATGTTTTACCATAGGTTTATCACCTATTTAAAAGATGAAATGTTATAAAATATGTGCAAGGATCCATCGTATTTTGGTGTAAGTAATTTTTTTAAAAAATCGGATATTGACAAATTGTTCAGATGTTGAATAAATCAAAAATATTATAAGTGTCCACCTGGATGCCATGCAAAGATTTCATAAAAAATTTAAAGGATTTTGATAAGTTCTTATTTCAGATATATTATTTTTAATCTCACCCAAAAATAATGTATCTAACACCAAGATATACCTTTTGTGAATTAAATTTTTATCATAGGTTTCTCATATATTTAGAAGCTTGAATGTCAAAAAGTATTATAAGGATTCATCATTTTAATGGAAATCACAAAACTTCGAGAAACTGAAAAATATCAAACTCTAAAATAGAAAAAGTGAAATAAATCTCTATTTGTTAATAATGCAAAGATTTTATTAAATTTTGAATGATTTTGACCAATTCTTGTATTAGATATACTATTTTTAATTTCACACCAGAAATAATACATGAGGGTCAATCTTTTCTGGTCTAATTTTTTACATAGATTTATCACCTATTTTGAAGCTTAAATGCCATAAGACATTACACGAATTCATCATACTCAAGTAAAAATATAAAAAATAACAAAATTGTAAACTGCTCACATACTAAATAAATAAACAATAAACAATATTTAAAATAAAAAGTGTCATAAATGTTCATTTGGATGCCAAGTAAAGATATCATAAAGAATTCAAATGATTTTGGCCCGTCCTTATATCAGATATACTATTTTTGACTTCACCCCAAAAATTGTATATCTGATGTAAGGGCCTGTCTTTTATGAATCAATTTTTTACCATAGATTTTACCATGCATTTTTTGAAGCTCAAATATTATAAAATATTATACAGATTTTACCATGCATTTTTGGTAAAAATAAAAATATAGAAAAACAACAAAATGACAAACTATTCACATACTGAATACGTCAAAAAATATCAAAACAATACTAAAATAGAAAAGTATTATAAATATCCATCTAGATGCCATGCAGAGATTTTATAAAAAATTAAATGATTTTGACCTGTCATTATAACAGATAAACTGTTTTTTGATCTCACCTCAAAGAAAAATTAGCAAATACCAGGTTGTGGATCAATTTTTTACCTATTTACACGTTTGTCACCTATTTAAAAATTTAACTATCAAAAAATATATGGATGAATCATATATTGGTGGAAATAAAAAATAAAATTTTAAAAATGGTTAATTGTTCTGATGGTGAATAGTTTAAAAATATCAAAATATAAAAATATATTATAAATGTCTATTGGGGTCTCATTCAGAGGTTTTAATAAAAATTTCATAGTTTTCTTTGACTAGTCCTTGTATTAGATATACTATTTTGATTTCACCTAAAAATTAGTATATCAGATGCCAAGGCTTGGTTTTTGTGGGCTATTTTTTTATCATATGTTTCTCACCTATTTAGATATTCAAATGTTAAAAAAATATTTCAATGATCTATCATATTTTGATGGAAATAAAAAAAGAGAAAATAAAAAAATTACACACTATTTAGATGTTGAATAAATTAGAATAATATTAAAAAAAATCTCTAAAATAGAAAAGGTGACATAAATTCCATCTGGGTGCAATGCAAATATTTTATGAAAATTTTAAATGATTTTCACTAATCCTTATATCAGTTACACTATTTTTTGATCTCATCCTAAAAAGTAATATATCTAATTTTAAATTCCTGCCTTTTTATGACCCAAATTTTTGTTATCAATTTGTTACCTATTTATAAGTTCAAATATCAAAAATATTGCAAGGATCCATCATATTTGGTGGCAATAAAAATAGAGAAATTAGAAAAAAATACACTCTTTTATGGTGAATAACATAGAAAATATAAAACAATTATAAAATAAAATATTATAATTATCGATCAGGGTGCTATTCAAAGTTTAACTAACATTCTACCTTTTTTTTATCAAAATAACTTATATAAATGTTTATGACATGTTTTTTTTAGAACATTTTTTTATATTTTTAAATATATTCACCTGTATAATATTTTTTATTTCTCTATTTTTTTTCATCAAAATATGATAGACTATTTAATGTTTTAACATTTGAGTTTCTAAATAGGTAAGAAACCTATGATAAAGATACATAATAAAATTGACTTGACTTTGATATTATGAATAGGTAAGACCAGTTCAAATTTTTAATGGTTGTATATCAGTCCAATCTGATTTGATTCATAATAAAATTTTAAAAACTCTAGAGACGACGGTGAGCCATGATGATGGTGAGTCACATTCCTGATCAGGTCAACCACTTCTAGAAGATAATGACATTGCCCATCATGTTGTGCCAAAACTTGTGACGATTCGTCGACTTCGTCTGAGGACACTCGTTGGCGAAGCGATGCAGGGCGAAGGCCACAAAAGAGACCATGACGAGGATGCCTAAGATGTGGCGGGGGCGAAGCCAAGCGACGACCGAGGGCAGCTTCACGTCGCCACAGAGTTCATATATATATATATGTAACCTAAAGTAAACACTTTAAATTAAAAATAATGTCACATATGCATTTTAAATTTATCTCTATATTTTAATATATTTTTTTATTTTAAAATATATAATATATTATTATTGTATTATCTTGATTTTATTAGTACATTATTATATTTCCTAATATTATTTATATATATTTATTTATTATTCTTATAATATAAAATTGATATATTTAAATAAAATTTTGATATAATTTATTTTGAACTGATCTATTTTTAGATTGGTTGAATCTATTAGTAATTAATTGATTAAAATGTATTGAAAAAAGTTAACTTTTAAAGGAAAAAGATTTTGGAAGATTTGTCAAAAATTTAAGCTCTCTATCAAAATTTATAAGCTGGAGTGCTCAGCCAAAATTTCTGAAATTTTTTTTTCGAGAATTCGTCCCATTTTTTATATTGAATTTAATTCCCACCGCTTGATTCAGTGACCCGTCTAATTGAGCGGCCAGCTTTGTGATCATCAATTGTCCTCTTAGACTGATCAGTGAGAGAAGGGCTCAGATTCGATTATCTGGGGTCCACCCTCTAACGACCATTCTCTCCACCGTTTGTTTCCTTCAAAATTTTCTTGGAGGTGCATCTCACCATGTGTGTCCCTCCCCCCGAGGGTTTACAAACCACGTCACTGTCCTCTTCCTTCCCTCTCGGCTACCGTACGCCTTCCTTTCTCTCCCCTCCCTCTCTCTCGCTCTATCCCCTTCCGTCATCCTCGGCAGCGCGTGACCTTCCCCTCCACTTCTTTGACAATCATAACCAGTCTAATCCTAAGACAACACCAAGACTCCTCCCAACTCTGCTTCTCTAAGACCACACCAAGACTAGCAGGACCAAGAAACCATGGTCATCACGAACGAGGCGACTGTCGCCGCGTCCTGGATTGGCCCGTCGACCATCGTGGGGCGCACGATCGCCCTCCGCGTCCTGTTCTGCGGTTCCCTCCGTCGCCTCCTACACAATCTAGCGCGGCTCCTGCGTGTTGCTCTCCGCCGCCTCCGTGGCGATGCGAAGCTGCCTCCGCTCGTCGCCTGGATCCGCCCCCGCCAGGCCCTGGGCATCCTCGCCCTGGTCTCCCTCGCGGCCTTCACCCTGCGCCGCTTCGCCAACGAGCGTCCCCGGACGGAGTCGGCGAACCGGCGCAAGTTCTGGCGCAACGAGATGGGCAACGCCATTACCTTCGAGGAGTGGTTGCACGCCGCCAAGATGCTCGACGAGGAAACGACGACCAAGATAAACAACGAGGGCGACCTCTACGAGGAGGAGCTCATCCGGAACAAGCTGCAGGTGCTACGCCACCGCCGTCAGCAGGGCTCGCCGCAGGACATCATCTTCGGTATGCGTTCTGACCTGACCAGAAATGTGGGTAACATGTGCAACCCGGAGCTCCACAGGGGCAGGCTGCAGGTGTCGAATCCTATCTCCTTCCCGTTTCTGTTTCCTCTTGTTGTATCTCCGTGTTTCAATTTGTTCCAATCAATTATGTTTGCTGCATCAATTCGACAAATTATTATCATTCCTTTTTTCTATTTCATGTTACGGTATGAAAATTGCAAGTTCATAATTCTTCAGAATCAAATTGCAAAACCGAACTATGCTTTGTCACCAAATTTTTTTTTGGGGGGGGGGCATTAGTCCTATTTACTTCCAAGATATAATATTGTTTGAATCTCTGACCGGAAATTTGTATTGGTTCTTAAAGTTTCCTTGATATAAAGTACTTCCGATTCCTTTCTTTCATTAAGAAAAGGTACCTTCCTAGTGGGTTTAAATCCTCACATATTTTACTTATTTTGTCAAAACCAGTATAGACCTTGTGAATGAGGTTGACCGAAGGATCACTTCTAGTAAATTGCTGCTTTTTCACTAATATAGTTTAGTAGTGTTTCTCAGCTATAATTTTCTTTTCTTTGTGTCCTCGTGTTTCCCTTCCTTCCTCAAAGTTTCCTCCATACTCCACGCTCCTAGAAACACCAAAATAAGCATTTCTTTATCTCACAATAGTTCTTTTCTTCTCCTTTTTGCATCTGGCTAGATCTCCCTAGGTCTCATTATACTTCTTTCCAAACAAAAATTGTTCTACTTTAATTTTCCCCTCTGATGCAGGTTTTCAATTATATTTTTCCTTAACACTAAATAAATCTTTTGAACATGAAAATTTACTGCCACGTGGTCATCATCCATCGTGTCTAATGGGACCTTGCTCTGCTTAGCAGTCATAAACTGAGTGTCATGTGACCAACTTGTGTACTACCATAGAATAAAGATTGAAACACACAATGGTGCATCCATTTATACATATAATGTGGGCCTTTTTCTCACATTGTTTGCTTAGTTAAGCATCATTAGTGAGAATGGTACGTTATGTGGCACATTTACAATCTTCCAAGGTCAATTTCTCCTGGACAGTGTCATTGTAAAACATGAATCCTAGGAAGCAGCAGCATCTTTTGCCGAACGTTAGATATCATCAAAGCCACAGTCACATTGAAATGACACACTTTTAATAAGATTATCCCGTCTATGCCTCATCATGTTCCAATGTTTTGTATGGTAAGTGCAACATCAATTTCTATATCTGAAGGTGCAGTTTGACTGGAAGGTTCTCCACTTCGGACAAATTGTTATTAAGTCATTCAGATTCATTTTTTTCCATATATGCCACTGCACACATGGCCAAAACCTACAGGTGTTGTTTACATGCTACGGTGGCATAAGGACTGGAACCAGAAAAAGTCACCCAAAAAAAAAAAAAAAAAAAAAATCTTATTCTCCTCTATTGGAATGTTCGATCTGGCTGACTATTTTGCACATTACAGTGACCGTGTATGGCATTACTCTATTTGTAGATACTGCATGGTTATGTGTTGTCCTATAAACAGGAGTAGGGTTAGTAAACACCAACATTTGTTTCGGAGAAGTACAATTATCCAAGCTTCATTCATGTCACCTATTTAGCTAATTATAGATATCACATTATCTTATCGACTTTTTTCATGTTTCTTGTACCATCTAAAGCTAGTCGATTTTATCCAATTGCTTGTTTTTTCAGGTACCTACACTCATAAATGAGTATATTGATGAGGTCTCAACTCAACTAAAAATGGTTTGCGACTCAGAGTCTGATGAGTGGCTCCTGGAAGAGAGGCTCGCATTCGTGCACGAGACAAGACATGCTTTTGGTAGGACAGCCTTGCTCCTGAGTGGAGGTGCTTCGTTGGGTGCTTTCCATGCAGGTGTAGTGAAAACGCTAGTGGAACATAAGCTATTGCCTCGAATAGTAGCAGGATCTAGTGTGGGTTCTGTCATGTGTGCTGCTGTAGGAACAATGTCCTCGGCTAAGCTCGAGAGTTTCCTTGATGATTCTTGGTATTCGTTGCAGTTCTTTGACCAGTTGGGTGGGATATTTGCAGTGGTTAAGAGGATCATGACACGGGGTGCAGTTCATGATATTAGGCAATTGCAAAAGCTTTTGAGGCATCTCACAAGCAATTTAACATTTCAGGAGGCTTATGACATGACTGGTCATATCCTTTGTATCACAGTTTGCTCTGCTAGAAAGCATGAGCCACCGCGGTGTCTTAACTATTTGACATCTCCTCATGTTGTTATATGGAGTGCTGTAGCTGCTTCTTGTGCATTTCCTGGCCTGTATGAGGCTCAGGAGCTGATGGCGAAGGATAGATTTGGAGAAATCATTCCTTATCATGCACCCTTTTCACTGAGCTCTGAGGACAAGCCTGAAGCCTCAGCTCGTCGCTGGAGAGATGGAAGCTTGGAGAGTGATTTGCCCATGATTCAGCTTCAGGAATTATTCAACGTTAATCATTTCATTGTCAGTCAAGCCAATCCTCACGTAGCCCCATTGTTGAGGCTAAAAGAAATTGTCAGAGTATATGGCGGAAACTTTGCTGCAAAGGTATGTAAACCATCCATCTATGGTCATCATGGTTCGTGTTTTTTTTTTTTTTTTTAAATACTAGACATTGTCTATGCTTTTCTTATAACTAACTCCTTCCCTAGATTTACAACGAATACATCTTCAACAACTTGCTCCTTTTAATTAATTTCGACCTGTAGCTTTTAAACCCTTTCGCTATATATCACCAATGTCATTTTATATATCTCATGACACCACTGGATGATTACTCTTTGACAAGCAATGGATGCATGATTTCCTTGTCCATATTCTGGACAGAAATCTTTGCATTTCATATATCAACCTCATAGCTATTATTCCCTATGTAGCTTGCTCAGATTGTTGAAATGGAGCTTAAACATCGATGCAATCAATTTCTTGAACTTGGTTTTCCATTGGGTGGCATAGCCAAATTGTTCGCTCAAGATTGGGAGGGTGACATTACTGTTGTTATGCCAGCTACCGTTTCTCAGGTAAAATTTTAGCTCTTATTCCTTTGTGTATTTGTCATATTTCTTACTCTGGTTCGCAAAAGTTGACACAAAATCTTTTTTTATTTCCATTATCAGTATTTGAAACTTGTACAAAACCCATCTTGCCTCGAGCTCCAAATGGCTGCTAACCAAGGCAGAAGATGCACATGGGAGAAGCTTCCTGCTATGAAGGCAAATTGTGCCATTGAACTTGCACTCGATGAGTGCATCGTTCTTCTTAACAACAAACGCAGGGTCAAGAGATATGCTGAGAGAGCATCTGCATCCCAACGTCACACGGATTCTGTCAGACTCGGGCCCCCGAAGAGAATCCCTTCGTGGAATTGCATTGCAAGGGAGAACTCGGCAGGCTCTCACGAAGAAGATGTACTTGCGGATGCTGCTGCTTCGATCGACCAGTAACGAAGTGACAGTGAGTCAAAAACTAACCTATGTTGAGCACAGTTTATGTTGTTGATTGGAATAAAATAGAAATAAATTTTATATATAAATAAATATTAATAAATCATCACTAAAATCAAACAAAAATTATAATCAAATGAACATCAATATTCAATTGAAAAATTCTTTCAGCTTCAAGGGTAAAAATCATGGGACAAGTCATAAAAAATCTACTATCAAAATAATGAATATACAAATCTCAAGACTTATTGTCCAAGCCCAAGCAACACCCACAAGAGAATCACATGTATATAAGGACTATATTACTAAGCACAATATACAAAATCTTCCCAAGATATCACAGTAAGAATCCACTGTAAACTTATCTAACCTGAGATATGAATGATTGAGAATAGTTTTTTCTTGTCCTTGTCTTCTTTCCTTTCATGGATCTCTTATTTTCTGGCCTCTACTGTCAATCTACAGTCTTCTTTCTCTCTTCCACGTTTTCAGTTGTCGCTACCCTCTTAATCTCAACCCTAGCCACCTAATCTAGGGTTTGGGTTAATATAAATGAAGTTATAGGACGTGGGCTTCACTAAAGCCCATTATGGGTTGAATATGGGCCATCTGCCCAACAACCTCCCTCTTCAGCCCATAAGGGAGGTTGTCTCGTGGATCCTTAATGTGAAGCCATGCCGACCAACCGTCAATACATCTCCTGTCTCTCTTTCGATAAAGTCTTTGTCAACATGTCTGTCCCATTATCATCTGCGTGAATTTTCTAAAGCTGTAACTGATTCTCTTTAAACACATTATATGATCCAGTGATATCTGACATCTATATACTTTGACTTGGAATGAAATATTGGGTTCTTGCACAAATGAATAGTACTCTAGCTACCACAATATATCACATAAATTTTCTGTTTCAGCCCCAATTCTAGTAAGAATCCTTTCATCAATAATATTTTTTTACAAACCTCTGTAGCAGCAATATATGTTGCCTCTGTGGTGGAGAAAGCAATACACCTTTGTAATCTGGACTGTCATGGCATAGCTCCCCCTGCAAAACTAAGTACAAAACCTGATGTGGACTTTCTTGGTTCAATATCTCTTACCATATTTGCATCTGTGTAACCTGTCAACATATGTGGTCCACCTCCAAAGCTTAGACAAACTTTAAAACTTTCTCTGAGGTATCTAAAAATCCACTTTACTACTGTCCAGTGCTCTTTGCCTGGATTTGTAAGAAATCTGCTAGCAACATCCACTGAATATGTAATGTTCGACTTCATACATATCATCGCGTATATTAAACTTCCAACTGCTAAAGCATAAGGAACCTTTTGCATTTTCTCCTTATCCTCATCACTTGACGGACTCTGATCTGAGCACAACTTGAAGTGACTTGCAAGAGAAGTACCAACTAGTTTTGCATTACTCATACTGAACCTATCCAATACCTTCTCAATGTATTTCTCCTGTGACAACCAAATCTTCCTCTTTCTTCTGTCATGAGAAATTTGCATGCCCAGTATTTGTTTTGCTGGCCTCATATCTTTCATTGCAAAATACTCACTCAGTTCCTTCTTCAATCTGTCAATCATAGATATATCTTTTCTAAGGATAAGCATATCATCAACATAAAGTAAGAGAATAAAAAAATCCTCACCAAACCATTTGATGTATATACAATGATCTGAAGTTATTCTTTTGTATTCATTTTTAACTATAAATGAACTAAACTTTTTATACTATTGTCTTGGAGCTTGCTTCAGCCCATATAAGCTCTTCTTCAACTTGCAGACAAGATTTTCTTTACCTTTGATTTTGAAGCCTTCTGGTTGCTTCATATAAATTTTCTCCTCCAAATCACTATAAAGGAAAGTTATTTTTGAATCTAACTGCTCAATCTCCAAGTCTAGGTTAGCAGTAATACCAAGAGCAACATGGATATAATACATTTTAATAACAGGAGAAAAAATCTCTTCAAAGTCAATAATATATTTCTTTTGACCAAAGCCTTTCACAACTAATCTAGCTTTATGCTTTGGTTAAGAACAATATTCTTAAGTCTTCAACCTGAAAACCCACTTGTTCTTCGAGGCTTTACTTCCCTCGGGTAGTTACACCAAATCATATATGTGGTTCTTCTGCAGAATTCATCTCTTCCTGCATAACAATAAACCACTTCTTTTCATTTTCAACCTCGATAACTCTCGTTAAGAACTATTCTGAAAGTATCTTCTAGAAGGTTGATGTGGTCTAGGAGATCTTTTAATTGAGGTCAGAAATTTGTTCTCTTTCTTCTTCCTTCTCAATATTAGTCATAGTCTACTCTAGAAGAAGTCTTAGTCTGTGTCTCCTTCTCTAAAAAAAAAATGGTTTGATCCTCAAAGAAGACATCTCTACAACACCGCGCTTTTTGAATCCCAAAGCTGAAACAAACCGATCACGTGAGTAACCAAGAAAAATGCACTCTTTTGTCTTACCATCCAACTTTGATCTCTTATTGTCTGGAACATGTGTAAATGCACGACAACCAAACACTCTTAAATGCCTATAGGAGACATCTTTCTCTGACTATATATGCTTTGCAACATCACCATCTAGAGCTGTACATGGTGATAATCTGATTACATCAACTGCATTCTTCAAATCCTTATCCCAAAACCTTTTGGGTAGCTTGGCATGTGAAAGCATATATTTGATCTTTTCCATGACGGTGCAGTTTATCCTCTCTGCAATTGCATTATGCTAAGACATACCAGAATTGTCAACTCATGTTGAATGTCATGTGACCTGCAATAATCAACAATCCTATGTACTCACCACCATTATCTGATCTTATGCATTTCAATTGTCTTTCTGTCTCCCTTTCAACTCTGGTATGGAACTCTTTGAAGACATTAATAACTTGATCTTTGGTCTTCAAAGCATAAGCCCAAACTTTCCTGGAAAAGTCATCTATAAAAGTAAGAAAATAAAGTACACCACTAATACTAGGAACATTAACAGATCCATTATGAGTTTTTATCCTCAAAGGACTACACACATCTGTATAGACACGGTCCAAGGCATATAATTTTCTAGATAAAACATGACTAACAAAGGAAACTCTATATTATTTTTTAGCCAAACAATCAATACAAGAGTTTAAATGTGTATCTCTAAGGTCTGATAATACCTCTCTCTTGGAAAGTTATTGCAGCCCCTTCTCGCTCATATATCCCAATCGCCTATGTCACAATTCTATGCTGAAGTCTTTTTATATAGGATTCAACTACTCACTACAAGCTTTAACCTGTAATTTATATAATGTATGATATTTCTTTCCATTAGCTTCCATCATCCGCTATGAAATCTGACATCAAAGTCTTCATCATCCAGTCTTTCAACTGAAATTAAATTCAGTCTTAAGTCAATCATATGTCTCACATCCTTAAGTATTGACTTACAGCCAAGGTTAGTCTTTATATGGATATCTCTCATGCCAATTATGTCTGCTGTGTCATAGTTGTCCATCTTGATAATACCAAAATTTTCGAATCTATAAGTAGTAAAGAACTTCCTCCATGGTGTAACATGATAAGAAGCACTTGTGTTAATTATCCACTCGAGATCCTGGCACATACAAGAAAAAATATTATCAGAAGTAGACAAAATCAAATAATCACAACCTTGCATTGTAGCTGTGATAATCAATTTTGACTTTATATGCTCCACTTCTTTCTCCTTTTTTTTGTTCTTCTTAGGTTGCTTGCACTGATTTTTATGATGTTCTTTCTCACCATAATTATAGCAAACAATATCTTTTCTTGATCTTGACTTGCTTCTACCTATGCGTGAACCACTTATATCCTTTGACTTTGACCTTCCTTTGTTCTCTGAGACAAGTGCCTGTGAATCAATCTGAGAAGTTGTTGAATTCTTTCTCCTCAACTCCTCATTCAACAAACTGCTTATTACTTGACTCATAGTGACAACACCAGCTAATGCAAAATTACTGAGGGAAACCACCAGTGTCTCTCAACTTTCAAGCAAAGAACTTAGAAGTAATAATACTTGTAACTCATCATTAAGAGATATTTTCATAGAGGATAACTAGTTAGTAATACTTTGCATTTCATTCAAATGCTTAGAAATAGAAGTACCCTCTTTATATTTCAAGTTCATAAGTTTTTTAATCAAGAAAGCTTTGTTGTAAGTCGTTTTTCTTTTATAAAGACCTTCTAATTTTTTCCAAAGAGAGTAAGCAAAACTTTCAGTAGAAATATAGTGAAAGATACTATCATCAAGCCACTAACGAATAAAGCTAACAATTTTTTGATCTAACCTCTTCCAACCATACAAATCTTTGTAATATAAGAGATCTTTCATTCTTGATTTCCATATCATCTAATTATTTTCATTTAAACTAATCATACGAGAAATATTATTGGCCTCTATGTTCAAACACAAAAAGATTAAATGCTACCAAAATCTTACTCTGATACTAGTTGATGGGAATAAAATATGAATAAATTTTGTATATAAATAAATACTAGCAGACCATCACACATAGCGAAATCAAACAAAAATCACAATCAAATGAACACCAAGATTTATATGGAAAACAACTTCAACTCCAAGGGTAAAACCATAGGACAAGCTAGAGAAAATCTAATATCAAAATAATGAATATACAGATCTCAAGGCTTATTGCCCAAGCCCAAGCAACAACCACAAAAGAATCATAGGTATATAAGGACTATATTACTAACACAATATCCAAAACATTCCCAAGAGATCATAGTAAGAATCCATTAAAAACTGATTTAACTTGAGATATGAATGATTAAGAATAGTATTTTTCTGTGCTTGTCTTTTTTTCTTGTTTGTATCTCTTATTTTCTGACCTCTACTGTCAATATGTAATCTTCTTTCTCTTTTCCTGTCACTATCCTCTTAATCTTAACCCTAACCATCTAATCTAAGATTTAGATTAATATAAATAAGGTTATAGAATGTGGGCTTTAATATGAGATTGTTAAGATGCAGCAGATCTCCATTGAGGGAAGAAAGAGACTGATGCTATAATACCATATTCCAGCTCTACGGTGGGTCACAAGTTCGTGGGGTTCATTACTATGACAGCTCCTTAGTAACCATCCCTGATCGAAGGAAGATGACAACATAATTCCCACTTGCTGCTTCCACAGAGTATTTATGGTGTCTAAATCAGATCTTTTGCAGCTTGAAAAGATTCATAATAGGATGGTGTTTAATGCTATAAAGAATGATATACTTGTTGCACATAGGAGAACCTTGATACGGAACAACAGTAAGATTCATTTAGAGAGGCAGATGTAGAGGACATGCTTATACAAACTTATATTAGGATTAGTGGGTAAATTAAATTTTCTTTAGTTAATTAGGGTTTGTATATCAAGGTTTTGGTGAGAGAAAAATCAAGACATTTAGATTGCTCAAGGTGATCTTTAGGGGTTTTAGAAAAGGCTGAGATAAAAGTTTCTCAGGGAAGTCATACTTTAGTGAAGATAATTCAAGGGTCTTATATATTGAAGAATTTATTTTTATCTATGGATTAAGTAGGATTTGTTGAACTACATTAATCTTCCATTGACTTTTTGGTTTGCTTTTAATTGATGATCTTTGTGTTTTTTTTAGTTTCTCTCTCTCTAATAAAGTGGCATTAGAAATCAAAAGATTCGATGACTAGATATTAATAATAATGTTATCTATTATTTTTGTTGGTTTTACTGTCAAGAAATTTGATAGAAATAGTTTCATCTTAAAGCAAAGAAGGGTAAAAGATTTTCTTATCCAACAAGACTTTGCAAATATTGAGAGGAGCTTGTGACAAAGTGTGCGAGAACTATTCATCTGTGCATCACTGATGATACCATCAATAAAATATTAGTAGTGATGACTCTACTGCAATTATTTGAGATAAGTTAGAAAGGTTTTATTTGGCTAACTAACAAGTTGTATTTGAAGCAAAAGTTATATAGGCTAATGATAGAGAAAGATGAAGACTTGATAGAGTATTTGATCAATCTAAGAAAGTTGATGTGAAGATTAATGAAGAAGATAAGACGTTGTTGATTCTTATATCGCTCATAGACTCCTATGACAATTTTATAGAGATGATATTATGTGGGAAGGATACAGTACCTTTGAAATAAGTCTACTTTGAAGTAGCCTTAGTCTCTCATACTACTAAGAAAAAGAATATATATATATATATATATATATATATATATATATATATATATATATATATATATATATATATATATATATATATAAATGGTGAGGTAGTAGTTTTTACAAATGGAATTGAACGAGGATAATTTTCCAATAGGCATAGATGTTAGCGTAGTAGGTTGAGATAAAAGTTTTTAGACGTAGTTCAATGCTATAGATGTAAAGCATAATGAGTACAAACAAATTAGGTAGAACTGAGAAAAAAAAATAAAAAGAAGAGGTCAATCTTGT
Organism: Ensete glaucum; assembly: GCA_021527575.1. NCBI lineage: Eukaryota > Viridiplantae > Streptophyta > Magnoliopsida > Zingiberales > Musaceae > Ensete > Ensete glaucum. The sequence continues at coordinate 41,406,975 of CM038551.1, read as the reverse complement.
GATGAATGATGATAGAGATGTCATCATAATATCTAAAAGATAATGATGCATCTTTCAAGAAGAGTTAGTTGAAAGATGAGTTAGTTTCTATATTCTAGTTGTGTTACTTATGTTTGCTTTTAAAATCATTTTCTTGATTCACTAAATGACAAGATGAGTAGTACGGTTAAGTTTGGACAATAATTCTATGATAGAGGTCATGGGTGCTAGTAAAGTAAAAAATCAAAACGGTTGATAGAGTAGTGCAGAATATAATTTCTTTCAAGTCTTTTAGATTTTCAAGGCTATTGCTATAAGGATGGACGTAGAGTTTAAAAAGTTATTTGAGGTGCATGGTCCTAATGAAAGAAAAATTGCAGTAAGGGCTATACGACTTGGAAAGAAGTGAAGTAAATACCTGAAAGGGTTGGAACACATACAGTGGGTGGTAGGTGCCTATTGTAGCGACCTTCGTTCATGATATAGAAAATGAAGGATGATATTTATTATTTCCGAGATGTAGATGGTTATGAAGAAAAAAATTCTACTAGTGGTAATGATAAGGTGAATGTCTCTTTCTGGAATTAATTAGCTTCATTGATTTGATTCTAGCTACATAGAATATATTGACGAGATTTCTGGAACTCTTTAAAAAATATTGGACCATGAACTGATTTTTTAGCCGTGGTGAACTCTTCAAGCCAATTATTCAATTTTTATAAGAGACAAATTAAATTAGTTGAGAGAGTACTAAGTAAATTGGAACTCTTTAGTTGCTTAAGGTCTTGGTGAGAGAGAGAGAGAGCCAAGACACTTTGGTTGCTTAAGGTGATCTCTATGATTTCTAGAGAGGGTTGAGAGAAAAGTTTTTCAGATTTATATTAGAGGTATAAAGGCGGAGTTATATTTCAGTGGAGATAATTCAAGAGCCTTATAATTAATCTCTTATATTGTAGAGTTTGAATTTTTGCCATAGGTATAAGCAGGATTTAAACGTTAGCTTTTGATATATTATTTATTATTGATCTCTGTAATTTCTTTTGATTTTAATTTTTTTTCCTCTCTCTCCAATAATTTATAATCAAAGTTCTTAGAGTAAATTGTGAGAAGACAAAGGAGGAGGGGAGGGTAGGGTGGGGGAGCGATGAGATAGAGGTGGACTGAGAGGAGAGGAAGGGAGCGGTGGATGCCTACTGGGAGGAGGAGGAGGAGGAGGATGAGGAGGGTTTATAGAATTGATCCGAACCGATTCATTGACATGAATGTTTTAAAAGAAAAAAAAAAAAAAGAAGATAACTCTAAGGTAAAAAACGATAAAGAGGGGCATCATATCATAATAAATTATTATGATAAATTTTATTTGATAAATTATCTAGCTACTAAAATATTCTTTATTTTTTATTATAAATAGTAATACATTTTGATGGCAGGTCTCTGTTTGATAATATTGCAATTGAATTGAAAAAAGAAAATAAAATAAAAATTGAAAACGAAATACTTGATCCTAATTACAGAGATCGCCTTTTGATTAATAAAACAACCGACTCGCTAGGTTCAAAGGCTAAATAATATAAAACTTGGAGACCGCTGATGTTGAATAAAATTAGGAGCTACAGAAAGAAGCATGCAACGATGCATTAGAATCACGATATCTTTACTTTTTCTACTTAGTGGTTTCACGTAGGTACTGAAAAAGAGGGAGAACAATCAATATTGGAACTCTTGATCAGAGAAAACAATTGCAACGTGAAGAACTTTTGTAACCAAAGAATTAACGCGGCCTAAATATGATTATATAGAAAGGATGCCACAATTACAGCAGATGATCCTCTTGTTGGAGGTAACAGGAATGTTGCGTGAGGTGCGAGCCAGTAAAGCGTGAAGTAGTGTTGGGAGCGGGTAATGGTTTATTTATATACCATGAGCATATGTGATAAGATTTAACGCATTTATATTAAGCCTCTCTTTCTTCGAAACAAAGGATAGCTGCATTGGAGAATTGAGAAAGAATACACACTAACTGATTAATTGGCAGGATAGTATCCAAACAGACCTTGATTATTCTCACATATAACCCAGCTGCATATACTAATTCGGTTCATATCTCCAACAATGGGAAGGTAGAGAGAAAAAAAAAAAAATTTTGAATTAATAAAAATAACGCAGCAAACTCTTGTGTAGGATGGGCCAAAAAGCCATTCGTTACTGCTACAAATAAGGATTTACCTCCTCCAAGTGCTGCAGACGATGCCTGCCAAAAGCCAGAAAGAACATATGGTTCCCCCCCCCTAAGAGGCTCCACACAAACACACAACGGAAAGAAATGATAGTAACAAGAGAGAGAACCTTGTAGTACTACATTGTTCTGGGAAAAGAGATTGGCGACTCTTAGGCTCCGCTTCCTCCTCGCAGTCATCGTATTTGATCCCCTGCACTAGTCCTCCACAAGTTATCATAGAGTCCCACACTTTTTTTTTTTTCCTTTTTTTTTTTTTTTCAAAAACCCTTCTCTTGACCATCTGGTATGCAGTTCTGCCATCAAATTTGAAAATCCACATATGTTCACTAGCTTCATGTGTAATATAAAATTTGAAAATCCACATATGTTCACTAGCTTCATGTGTAATATAAAATTTGAAAATCCATTGAATAATTTGTATAGTGTGCCTGCCATCCATCCATCCATTTCCTATTTAGATCATGTAAGATGTCCTTTATTAATGTTGTGCTACAAAAGGTTGATAAGTGAATATAAAAACAATTCGATTGACTAAACCGACTTTCCATTATAAAATTAATTCTAGCCTATGCTGTATATATATCTGAGATTTATATAATGAAGAATCCTTAATGATAAGGAAATATTAATGTTATGGTTAACTAGTAGAAAGAAAATTCTTTAAACAAATCAAAGCCTTTTGTGATGGCTGACGTAATAATTAAAATTTAAATTTTAGTGACAATTTAATGTCATTTATTGTCTTGAATAAATTATTTTAACATAAGAAAAAAAAATAAGAATTAATATTGTTTCATGTATCTCTCACTATTATCTTTGTTTTTTTACCCTATTATATTCTTTAGTAATTAATCTATCATTGTCCATACTATCATCGTGTCTTTTTCTATCTATGTATGTATGAAGGGCTTTTTTCATAGTACTCAAAATATTAGCTCATGAAAATTAGATATGACTTTAGAGGCCAAGATGGTAAAAAAAATTCAAGAGCAGACTTCTCTTTATGTTGAAATTGATTTAGTAAAGTTAAACATCTCTCGTTATTCTTGGCAGTTATCTTTGTATGGTAAATTCTTTATTTCCTTAATTTTCTATGTAGTTTTTTTCTTAAGTATTGAGAATATTGAATGAATGTCAAATTACATATTTTATTGTCAAATTTTTTTTACTTTAAATTTAATTTTGAAGCAAAAATACATCATATAATCTATTGGTGGCAAGCCCTAACTTTCTTACTCTAGAAATCAAATTTTCAATCTATGCCTGAGCAAGCTGTAAAAGCTCCTACTTGGATTCAATTCTTAGGTTTGGTGACGGATTTCTTCAACCTAACATCATCTCCTAAGTAGCCTCCAAGATTGGTCAATTCCTTAAAATCGACAAAGTCACACTTTTGCTTATGCAAATTTGTCGATTTGCATCTTATTTGATCTTTCCAAATCCCTTTATCAAGTCACTTGGCTCGGTAATTTCTAGTTTATTTAAATGGAAATCTTCCTAATATTTGCTTTTGATATGGAATAGTTGGATAAGAACCAACCGCTGCCCTTTTGTCGGCTAGTCCTCCCTCCCCCTCAAGTCAATCACAATGCATGCATAAGAAATTAAGGTGTCTGGTCTTCCATCTGGTTAAAAGTTCCTACTTATGGGTCTTTGCATTCCACCCCATAAACGATCCAGTAGGTGCCAACCCAAGTATAGAGGCATAACCTAAACTTCGTATCTTAATCTAGCCAACTCTCGTCACTATCGGGCTTACCCGAATTGATTCCTCGGTATAATGATCAATCAATATGAGTCGTAGTTAATCGCGCCACATTTCTACCCTTAAATCTCATTGTTCCTTGAGAACTCTTAGAAACCCATTCAGTCCTATTACCCCCCCCAATAGCCAGCAATAATGATGCACTTGGTTAAGGGCACAACACCATCCATCATAGATAGACAGACATGGTGCTGACCATAACTACAACGAACACCTGGTTCTCTTTTTGTCATGACTACCTACGTCCCTCTTAACCCTCTCTCCATCTTCTCCCCTTCGAATCCCTCCCCATTCTAGAGTCCTTGAGGTGACCTTGCTGCAGGAACAACTTTAGCATTCATTATCTATGAGGTCACAGTCTACTCCTGTCCCTGTCACTATTATTATGGGAAAATTATGCATAAGTTTCATATCTTCTCCTATCTCCTCCCACGATAAAGGCTCTCTCTTTGTTTCCCTTTCTCTGCAAAAAAGTTCTTTTGCAGGCGATGCGATGCTATATGATGGACCTTCCAAAGAGTAAAAAAATAACCCCTCCAGACATACCCAAATATTTCAACTTCGAAGCACACATCATCCTCCTATTCCGTCTCCTCCCTCTTCCTCATCTATTCCCTTTTTTTTTTTTCTTTTTCAACTACCCTGTCAAGAGGATCTCAGTAGCCTTTAAGCAAGTTGTGGAAGAAGGGGGGTCAAAACTAGAGGTGTCCCTATCTAAAATAATTTTGTTTCAAAATGGATCCATCCACTCCATTAGGGAACACTCAAAGCTCAACAGCCACCCACCCTCTCAGGGAAGCACAATACCTTTGCTTTTTTAATGTTTAGCATAGAATTAAGAAGAAAAAAAAAATTAATTTTTCTCAATCCTAAATTGATACTAGCCTCAAATAAGGATATATTTGCCCTGACATCAATCCGTATTCTTCCTTAATTTTTTATACCATTAAATGTATTTTTATAGAACTATAAAGGAGCTATTAAGAGGCTATGTAGATAATTCCTCTTTAGTCTTATTATGGGTCATAATCTTAAATATTATTATATAACTGAAACCCATTTGTATGAGTCTCAATTCTACTCTTTCCTTCGATAATTACATAGGCAATGACATAGTAAGTTCATCAAGGCTGAGGGTCACTCAAGTTTCATACCGGTCAAATTGAAGTATTATAATTTTAAGGTTATACACTCGTGCATAAAATAGGTAAGCGTTAAGTATTGTTATTGAAAATAATGAGTACCACTCCTTGGCTCCTTATTACTACTATCTATGCTAGTAATTCGTTAGCTTCTCATCTCTTTCTTCTGATTCCTTTTGTTTTTTTTTTTTTTTTTTTTGTCTCTTGATTTCTATGTGGGGACTTCAATTTTATCTTAACTATTGAGAAAAAATTTGGGGGAAAGCTCTTCTCTGCCTCTTCATCATCTGTTTTCGATTTTCAATAATCTATCTTTTTTTTAATAATTTTATTGATATTGGTTGATTCAAAAACTCTCAAATTGTTGTTGGACTTGATAAAAAAAAAAAAAAAGTCTTATATAAAATAGGTTCGTACTCCATTTATACTAAATTAGAAATCATTCACCTGGTTGTAACCAAAGATGAACTGTTTGTCCTGCACAAATAAATACTCACATTAACTACAGATATGATGCTCACTAGCCAATTAATGATGAGTTTAAGACCTTTGTCAAAATGCATCAAAATAAATTTCTGCATAAATGGATCTCCATCATAAGTTGAACACTCTCAACAAAGATATTTCTAAATAAATGTGAACTAAAACGAGAGTAAATTTTGTAGATTCAAATCGAGCTTTACTATTGAAGTCTCACACTTTAGAGCATATGGAAGAACTAATTCAGCCCTCTCACTGATTGATGATCTTGAACCCGCTCCAATGTCTTTCTAACCAGCTCTCTGTTGTTAATCGTCAACTTCACCTTAAATGTTTGTCCAGAGTCAAGACTTTATGGATTAAGGGGTGGGATAGAAATATCAAATATTACTGTGAAATTGCCTATAAAAGAAGGAAAAAAAGCAGGATTCATCTAATCAAATTCCCATCTAACTCTTTCATTTAGGACGACACCCCTTTTCATTCTCTCTCGATGTTTGCTAAATGGTGTATAGACTTATGGCTCATACTCCCTCCACCCCATCTGACTTCTCTATTATTCATTCTTTTCTTGTGCAACCTTTTTTTGCTACTCAAAAATCTGGAATGCCATATCTGAGATGGTGGGGCATGGTAAAAGTCTTGGTCCCAAGGTTTTTAATCTGAAATTTTTTTCATGGCTTTTGGAATAATATTGAAAAACCCACCAATATTCTTGATGCTTACAACAACTTTCATTCCAATACTTCAATTCCTACTACTAGTTGGGGTCCTACTTGGTTGGTGGTCATTCCCAAAAAACCCCCCTTATTGTTGTCGTTATCAAAGACTTTACACCCATTGCTCTATGTAATATCATTTATAATTTTTGTTTTCATAAATCTTGGCCAACTCGTTCTCTAATCCCCTTATCACTAACTAGTACTGTTAACATTAAACAAAATTACTGCCTTCTCCCTTAAGAGGTATGAAGGTCTCGCATCTTATGCTTGCAGATGGCCTTCTTACTTTTCGAGCTAATCTGAAATCCTATTCTACTACACTTAAACATGCTTATTATTAAAATCTCACACATCTAAAAGTAAACCTTGACAAATCACATATATATACTTCCTCAAACACCGTGATCCCTCCTCTAAACATGTCATATGTAACTCCCTTGGTATCAAAGAGGGTTTTTGGTCTTTTTCAAGTATCTCGACAACTGTCTCTCTTACGGCAAATTACAAGATACAGTTTCAACAAAATCTAAGATACCCACAAATGGTATCTCTCTCCTAAGCTTACCAAATAGTCCTTATCAACTATGATATCCACTCACTTGGTACTCACATTCGTCTAAACACTTGGGGTTTTTGATAAATATATATATATATATATTTTTTTGTCTAATATCACTAAGCTCACCCAAGATTTTTTTGGAATGACTCTAATAACCACAAAAAAAATGTACCTTCTGAGCTGGGACAACACGATTCTCCCTAAAGATGAGGGTAAATTGGGAATTAGATAACTCTATTCCTTTTGAAGAAAAAAAATTATACCAAACGACTCAATCCTACCATTAATAGAGAGAACTCTTTTCGAGTTAACATCTTCTATTTTAAATGTGGTTGTTTTCACTCATGAAAATCAATCATCCTATAAGTTTAAAGCCTTTAGTAACTATAAATCCATCCTCAATTATCTTCCTATCTAAAAAGTTATTTTTGAAAGTCAATTTCTAATAGCACTACCATCTTGATTCGGGAAGATCCTTAGCTTGATAGTATCCCTCTCAACAAATGGTCTATATTTTTATGACATCATCCTAAACTTTTAAACTTTCACTGGAACCCCTCTATCATCGAGTCTCTTTTCCACCCCCTTAATTACTTTTGGATGCGATTATTGATAATATGATTATTGTTAGTAACACTTGGACCTTTCTAGACCCTTCTCCCTGATAAAACCTGACCCGGATGAAAGATTATTAGGCTTCTAAGAGCAACACCAAAAAAATAGAACTATTTTTTATTAATATAATGTTGGAATCATCTGCCTACCTCTCTCTCTCTGATCATATGTCTCACATCATTCGTTCACAGCCAGCTCCATACCACATTTGCCATCTTCACTTGGATTATGTTAAAAGTATTAATTTAAAAATATCAAAATTGCCATACTGCCCTCTTGAATTTTTCCTGCACATCTCCACCGTCGCGTGCAGCGCATGATACTGTGCGACGTGGCGAGAAGTATTCTGCTTTGCGTGCTTCTCTGGGTGACCCTTTTGGGAACTAGATTCTGCTGTGCTAAATTTGTCTAGTGGTATCCTAACGGTAAATTTAAAAAATTAATTAAAATTATTTAAGTTATGTAACAATCTAGCTTAATATTTCAGACTTAGTTGAGATTGTCTAAGTCATGAAACGTTGAATCATTATTTGCTCGTAAAGAATTAGCCTACTTTAAATCTCGTGTGGGTCCCGAAGGACATTCAAAAGAAAAGTTGATTAGTTTTGAAAATGAACGATGGATAAGTCTCGATGTCTCGCAAAGAGAGCGGCAATTCTTATAAGCAATTCGTTGAATGCTTTGAGTGCAATAGTGAAAGAGAGAAAGAGAGCAAAATAGGACTTTAGAGGGTTGTAAGAACGTTCCTAAGTTCACAAACGATGGTTCCCAAGATATCAGATACAAGTCGAGTTCAATTCTTTATGAATGTTCACACCCGATATATATTCGAAGTCCCATCTAGCCTTGTGCCACCCGGGGGGGTTCCAAGGGGCTAAGATGGCTGACATTTTATACTGCTCAAACTGGTCATCGCAGCATAAGAAAATGACCCAAAACTAGGTAGTTTTGGCTCTACGTAGTGAGTGATCGTTCTACAGCATTACAAACTATTTCTGCTCACATTTCTTAGGTAAAATAACATAAAACCAAGTCAAAACATACTTCCAAACATCTGTACAAGCAAACAAAAGTGATAAATGGTTCTCTGAGCGAAAAGTTACGGTTGAGTGATGAACAGTTTGTTGAGCGAAGATTTACGGTTGAGCGATAAATGGTTCACTGAGCAAAGAGTTACGATTGAGCGACAACCATTCATGATATTCTCCCCCACTTAGACTGTTGACACCCCGCTTTTTCATGTCGTAGGGCGTCTTCTGGCTCCCAACTGACTTCTATTCAAGAAAGCTTTTGCCACTTCATTAAGTACCCAATTTGCTCTGCTCCGTTAGGTAGCTTAGTCTTACGATCCACCAAAATGGTCTCAACTCGTTTCTCGTAGGAGGCTCTGATTGGAGGTAGTTAAGTTGGAATATTTCATGAAGCATCTTATAGATCTAAATGGTAGGCTTTCAAGTTGATTGTGTTGGGAAACCTCAGCGGGTGCATCACATGTGCAGCGAAAATTAAAATAAAAACTGGTTTCCCACACAGATAAAATCATCGTGCAAAAGATTGGGGTCACGAGACTATATTGTGTGATAGATTGATTTTACCTAGGGAGATCATAAATCCCTGTATTTCTAGATCTGGATGGAGAATGACGGAGGTCAAGCGTCCTCCTCTCTAGTGGTATCCACACGATGGATCTCTATAGCGAAACTCTTTCAATCTGATCTCGCAACTCTTGCGCAGAGGGAGAGAGGAGAATATAAGGTGGTGGCTAAAGCTGCAGCCTATCAACCATAAGTCTCCCCTCCTATTTATAGAGAACCACCAAAAAAACTCTAGGGCTCCTTCTTTAGTGGGTATTAAATCTTCATCCAATTACCCACTAACCTTGTATTATTGGATCTCTATCCAATAATCTTCTTAAGGCTTTAATTGGGTCTTAATCAAGGAGCAATCAGCATAGGGTCTTATCTAATGAGAATATGGGCTACTTGAATCTCCATCCAATTCTCTATTCGCTGAAGCATCCATCATATATGTGTGACCCTCTAGGCCCGATATCGAGTTGGACGTGAGTCACCCCCATCAGAACTCCTTATGATATATATTGAATCTCGAATTTTGATGATAAAATCAATTAATGAATTATTGATCTAACAGAATTATTAGAGTGATTGATGCAGGATTAATTACAATAGAAGGATTATTATAATCAGGATTGGCCAAGGTTAAGTCTATGCATCGAGTCGATGTGTTTGGAAACTCACCAAGAGTGTGTTGGAAGCTCGCTGAGGGTATTGAGAGTTTGCTAGGATGGCACAAGGGAGTTTGCCAAAAGAAGACCGAGACTCATTGGAAGATTGTCGGGGGTAGTCGAAAAGTTTGCCGGGAGTCGGGATGATCTTGTAAGAGATATTTTGATAATTATAATTATATTTAATTATCATAATTAACATCATGTAGGTATAACTATGGCAGGATCAATGAAACTACAACCAGATGATGGGCCAAGATAACGCCTAAGTATCAGGCCGAGTTCGGATGATGCAATGAGATCTCGCCGAAAGTTCGCTAGGAGATTCGTCGAAGGAATCGGGAAGCTTGCTGGGAACGTGAAGGGAGATCGCCGAAAAGAAGACCAGAGGACTTGCCACAAGATTGCCGGAGGTTACCGAAATATGCGGGAGTCAGGTCTTAATTATGCTTAATTGGTCATTAAGTGTTGTAATCATTGAGTCATAGTTAGAAGTTAGAGTCATAATTGAGTTGGATTTGGAAGGAATTCAAATCAACTCAATGAGACAATTAGATCCACTACTGGGTTTGGTTAAGCTCAATCAATTAACTAAAGAGCTGATCAACGTAAAAGTCAAGCTGGAATTCGAAAAGTGGAGGGAACCACTTTTGCGAAAATTACAACGGGTAAACTATCGGCCAGCGACGGTTGGACCGCCCGTACCACAGAATTTGGATGGCGGGTAGCAGCTTTCGATGGGTACACCACCCAAGTGGCAGGTGAACCACCCGTACCACAGAATCTGGGCGGCGACCAACTGCTGACGATGGGTAAATCGCTCATACCCGGATTTTCTGGATATAGTTAGATTTTGGCTCTGGTTTTGAAGCCAATTTAGGGCTTATAAATATCCTAAGTTTTCTTACATTCAGTATAATATTTTTGGGGGATTATATTCTGAGAAAATATTGTGTAAGAATTGTAAGAAAAAGAAAAGGGGTAAGGGAGAGAGCTTAGAGATAGTAATTTCTTAAGTCTCCCTTGTAAGCTCAAGTGTAAGAGTTTGATCTTCATCCAAAGAAGATTGGTAGTTGATGCTGGTGTGCCTCAAGAATACTGGTGTTCCTCAATAAGAAGGATTCGGAAGTGGACATAGGTTGTTGGCGTCGAACCATTATAAAATTATAAGTGTTTTATACTTGCATTGCTTGAATGTTATTGAATTGATGCTTCCAACTTAACTAAACTCCTTGAAAGCAAAACGATAAGTTCTTTTCCTTAAATATGATTATCTTTCCGACTTCTTACTTTTAATCACTCACTTGTTTTATTAAAAATGAAAAGCTTTGAATTTCTTATTCTATCTTATTCGAAAAGCTTTTGCTATAGAAAAAAAAAATCTTAGCTTACACTAATTCACCCCCCCTCCCCCCGCTCTTAGTGCCAAGTGATTATAACAATTGGTATCAGAGCAGGTTATTACTCTTTGGATTAGCCTCCACTTGAGTAAATGACTTGTTTTGACATGAGTAAGGGACATTCAATTTCATGTCCACCCATATTCAATGGAACAGATTATACATATTGAAAAATATGGATACATATTTTTCTCATTTCTTTGGACTTTGATTTATGGAATATAGTTGAGAACTGATTTGAAAAATCTTTCAAATCAATGAATGAGTTAAATGATTTGGAAATGAATAATTTTTTTCTGCATGTAAAGGCTATGAATGCCTTGTTTTATGCACTTGATAAAAATGAATTTAATCATATTTCCGCTTATGATTCGACTTTTGATATTTGACATATTTTAAAAATCACATATGAAAGTACAACTACTATAAATAAATCAATTAATAAAATATATTAAAAAATGTACTTGAAGAACATGCTATGAAGGATCCAATATTAAATGGGTACCTAAATCAAAGCCTCTCATAATATAAAGTTGTTTTCTAATAAGACTAGGAGCACTAAGTAATGTTTTGAAATTAGATACTCAAGACTTAGATTTAATACTCTTTCAAAGCTCACTAGCCTATGTAACAATAATAAAAATAATTATTTGAATTAAGATGTTTGAAGCTTAATGATCCTTGTTTCTATTATAACAAATCCTTTTATTGAAAATAGTTCATCATTATATAATTAATCTTGATAATGCATAGCTAGAGCATGACTAGAACTAAAAGAACCCAAGTTATTATTAATAAAAAATAACTCATATTAAAATTTATATAAATGAGATTTGGATGATAATTGATAAATTAGTTTAAATGTAAAAACTATTGTTAAATGGTTCAAATATTGATAAAATCTATGGAATAATTGATTTAAATATTATATTAATTGAAATGCTATGATTGATTTGAATGATAGAATTTTAGCATATAACAATATAGAAAAGGGAGAGAAAGAAATCACATGAAACAACCAAAAGAAGAATAATTAATCTTAAATGTCATTGTATTCTTGAAAAAAATTTAGATAATTCTTCTTGAAAGAATATTTCTATCATATGAATCCTTCAATAAGAGATAAAATGATACTGTTATTGAGTCTCTTTAACTACAAAAATGAAGAAAACTTTTAGCTATTTTTTTTTGGAAAACAATCTATGACGACTTTATTGAAATTTTCTGAAAAGTGATTTTTGATGATGATTTTGGATATATTTTTAAATGATTTTATTTTAAAGAATGGATATGTTTGAACCTATCCAACTTCATTGATATATTGCTTTTGATTATTTGATAACTTAAATCATGATATTAAAATCTTAAAAATTATAATTTGAGATCTTTTTATTTACTAAGATTCCTTTCATCCTAAATATGATCTTGACTTCTCAATATTTATAACTTGATATTTCTATAAGAATCAAGATACTTCTTACTTTTTCTCCTAAGATTTCAAAAGCTTTGAAATTTCATCTAGAAAGAAATGTGTCAAAATAAATCATGTTCTTGACATTTATGATTTGATAATAATATTCTTTATGACATGATTACTTATGACTTTCTTTTTAGTGTAAATTATCACCAAAATTAGTATTTCTTAAATTTATGATAAGTTGAAAATTAAATGAGATTTGCATTATCATGAATATTCCCTTAACTTCTTGACTTGACTTATATGTCATGGGAATCACATTATTGATCTATATGATTTTCTTTAAAAGAATATTTATAATATTAACAATAATAATTAAAATTTTTATCAAGATCATTCCTCTTTTCTATTAAAAAGATTTATCTTGGATTAAGATTATCCCCTAAAACTCATTTGTAGTATTTACAAAAGAGGGGAAAGAAAACTTATTAAACGAAATCATGTCTTTTATATTTGAATTTTTAATGACATGATATCTCTTATACTTTTTGACATAAATTGAACATACATGAAAATAAATTATGCAATCATATTTCTCTCTTGACAATAACAAAAAGTAGGAGATATAATTTTTAATATAATTAGAAGTAAACATTGACTGATGAACAAGTGTTTAGAAGAAAATTAGAACTTTCTAAATGTATATAAAATACTTGATTTACAATATGAGCTTGATTTATCATCATGCCTTCTTATGAAATTCTTGATGCTTTTTATCCAAATTACATGAGATGATTTTAAATGCATGAGTATCTCTTAAACTTTTGAATCTCCTTGAATATCTTGAAGTTTTGAGCTTAATTTTGAAATTCACATCTATAAAATTTACATCTTTAAAATCAAATATTTTTGTGATATGATGTCTTTTACTTCTCTACCTTGATTATACATTCTTATTCACACAAAGTAGAGAAAATAAATCACTAGCATTTCAAGAGACTAATAAGTATATTAATTACATTTTGAATCTTTTGAAGGTGATTTTGATGATTTTGAGATTATATGATATCATGATTTTGATTTCTTAGAATTATAATTTGAAATCATTTATGAATCAAAATATTTTATGAATCAAAATCTTTTATTTTTATATAAATAATGAACTTGACAACTTAAGATTTCTTATGGATGAATAAAGAGATTTTATTTTATTGTTTCTCCTACAAATTTGTCTCTTGATATTCGTAATTTCCCTTCATGAATTGTACATCTCATCACTATGTTAATCTTTCATGATATATTTCATATGACGATATTGAAAAATAATATAATGGAAAAAGTCTTGCACTATCTCTTTTTGATAATGACAAAGGGGGAGTAAAATTTGTTAGCTTGTAAAATTGCAAGCTTGAACAATGCAAAGGAAGCAAAAATTTGCTAGCTTACACTTCCCAAAAAAAAGAAAAAACTTACTAGATTTATTTATTATATTTTTTCGAAATTTATATGAGAAAAATATGTTGAGCTCATATTCGAATTTTATATATCTACAAGATTGAGGTTGAGACTTAGAAATGCTAAATCATGAAAATATATAAATTGCTAATCTAGATTTCATAAGATTAAGCTTTTTGTGATAACATTTTTGAAAATTTCTCCATGATTTGGTATCTTATTGTTTTAAAAAATTGTATGAAGATGTGCCACATTTGAAATTTATAATAAATGATTTTATATATCAAGAGATGACTTTTGCTATATTTGAAATAGATAAGTAGTCTTTAAATCTCTTGGACTTTTGAGCTCATCTTAATATTACTTTTAAAATTTATTAAGAACTCTTCTCATGATGAAATGATTCAACAATACCTCACCTGTTTCTTTCCTTATTAATTATAAAAGGTATGGTTGATGACTAGAGATTAATTTTTAAATATATTAAATTTATTGAGAAAGGTATGCTCAATGACATGAAAATCTTCTATACTCTATGACTTGAAAATTTTCTATGCTTATTGATTTGAAAATTTTCTATGCTTGATGATTTGAAGAAAAATTCTCAAATATTTTCAACTTCATGGCAATCCTTGAAAATTCTTGATAAGTTGAAAAGTTTACAAAGCAAATCTTTTTTATACTTGAAAGGTTATATGGTTGAAATAATTATTGCTTTAATTCACTTGAATTCAAGAGGGAGAGTAATGCATATACTAAGGGGGCGTAATGTCGTCATGTGTTTTCAAAATTATTAGCTCTATATTTTATCTTTTTGTTGATGACAAAGGGGGGAAATATATATTGATGACACATAACATTGAAAAATATTTATTAATAACACTTGATGATATAACTTGAATATTTTACAATTCATGATTTGATGACTTAATACAAATTTATGTTGAAATTTTCATTGAATAATTGATTTCTTGAATTTAAGAGTGAGTGGGTCTCTTAAATTTAAGTGGTATAGTTTTAGGGGGAGTTAGGATTAACTCCTGTCATTAATTGATTATTATCATCAAAAAAGGGGAGATTGTTGAATATCAGATTTTTGATAATGAAATCAATTGATGGATTATTGATCTAATAGGATTGTTAGAGTTGATTGATGCAGGATTAATTATGATAGAAGGATTATTACAATCATGATTAGCCAAGGTTAAGTCCATGCATCGAGTCGATGCATTTGGGAACTCGTCAGGAGTGTGTCGGAAGCTCGTCGAGGGTATTGGGAGTTTGCCAAGATGGCACAAGGGAGTTCACCAAAAGAAGATCGAGACTCGCCAGAAGATTGTCGGAGGTAGCCGAAAAGCTTGTCGGGAGTCTGGATGGTCTTGTAATGGATATTTTGATAATTATGATTATATTTAATTAAGTCATAATTAGCATCGTGCAGGTCTAACTATGGTAGGATCAATGAAGCTACAACCAGATGATGAGACAAGATAAAGCCTAGGCATCGGGCTAAGTTCGGACGATGCAGTGGGATCTCACTGGAAGTTCGCTAGGAGATTCACCGAAGGAATCGGGAAGCTCGCTGGGAACGTAAAGGGAGATCACTGGAAAGAAGATCGAAGGACTTGCCGCAAGATTGTCGGAGGTTGCCAGAATATATGGGAGTTAGGTCTTAATTAGGCTTAATTGGTCAATAAGTGTTGTAATCATTGAGTCGTAGTTAGAAGTTAGAGTCCTAATTAAGTTGGATTTGGAAGGAATCAAAATCAACTTAATGAGGCAATCAGTTCACTACTAGGTTTGGTTGAGCTCAGGTTAAGCTCAATCAGTTGACCAAAGAGCTGGTTAACATAAAAGTCAAGCCAGAATTTAAAAAGTAGAGGGAACCACTTTTGTGAAAATTATGGCAGGTAAACCACCGGTGAGCGACGGTTGGACCGCCCGTACCGCAGAATTCGGGTGGTGGGCAACAACTTTTGACGGGTAAACCATTCATGTGGCGGTTGAACCTCTCATACTATAGAATCTGGGCGGCGACCAACTGTTGATGGCGAGTAAACCACCCAGGTCGACGGGTCAACCGCCCGTACCCGAATTTTTCGAATACGATTGGATTTTAGCTTCGATTTTAAAGCCAATTTATGGTCTGTAAATATCCCAAGTTTTCTTATATTCAATATAATACTTTTGGAGAATTTTAAGAAAAAAAAAGGGGGTTAGAGAGAGAGCTTAGAGATAATAACTTCTTAAGTCTCCCTTATAAGCTCAAGTGTAAGAGTTTGATCTTTACCCAAAGAAAATTGGTAGTGGATGCCGGTGTGCCTCAAAAAGGAGGACTCAGAAGTGGATGTAGGTCGTTGGCGCCGAATCACTATAAAATTGTAAGTGTTTCGTACTTGCATTATTTGAATATTGTTGAATTGATACTTTCAGCTTAACTAAACTCCTTGAAAGTAAGACGATAAGTTCTTTCCTCAAACGTGATTACCTTTCTGGCTTCTTACTTTTAATCACTCATTATTTTATTAAAAATGAAAAGCTTCATATTTCCTATTCTATCTTATTCGAAAAGTTTTTGCTGTAGAAAGAAAAATCTTAGCTTGCACTAATTTACCCCCCCTCTTAGTGTCAATTGATTCTAACAATATAGTGAATTATTATCCCTATAATAATTCACTTGACTTATCAACTATGGACGTACTAGGCCACTACGCCATAGCCCCTAGACGATACAAGGGGATCAAATCCATCGAACCTGTCTATCCATAGTTATCGTATATCTATAATCTCTCATCCAACTAATATCCCAGAGATCATATATTGGACATGGTATTATCAGGTCATATATAGAATCTATCATAGTCTCGTTCTAATCAGATTCTCCCGGAGAACTCTTTCTCTCTCAATCTGAATGACCCTGGCCAAAGATTTATCTGAGTAAGCACATTAGATATTCCTCTCATGATACTGAGAGTGAATGATCCTCTATTGGCACTTAATTGCTTTCATAAGGTTGGCTACCAATCCCGATAATCAATTGTACTAGATCTAGAACTTTCAAAACCTGTAATTCTGGCATCAAAGAAAGGAGTACTCATATAAGGCATCTATAGTGTCTCAAGTCTAAGGACTAGATACGTAACTAAGACTATAAAATCGCTGTATAACATTAGGTATCATTAACCATACAACATTCTATAAGCAAATCAATCAGTGAACTCATTCTCCAATGAGCACCTGTACTATATTCTTAGTGTCTCCACATAAGTGGCTCTGAGACCAACCGCCTCCATCATATAGATAGATGGGTATATAGTACACTGGTCTATCCGGTTATCTCGATGTCCCTCTCGAGTAAACTTATGACCGAGATTATTTAGGATCTGTGTTTAAAGGTGAATCAATCTCATTATTGTGATCTCATCACGATCTGACTCTCATTACACAGAACCAAGGACATCATAACATATATGCAACAGATAATATAATATAAAAATATATCAATATTAATCATAAGCAAAAAAATCGCACAACGTGTCACACATGCCATCACTCACGTGAGTGGCTTGCAGGGCACTTGTAACCAGCAGCTTACATAGAAGACATTGTGAATTTTGAGCCATGTCGACGGTTGCAACTTGTAGGAGACGTTGCCTACGCTGCTGATAATTGGGAAAGACCCTTCATACTTGCGCACCAATCTTTTATGCACTTTGTGCCTAAAGAATTGGAATGATGCTAGTTGGAGCTTCACTAAGTCACTAACTTTAAATTCCTATGGTCGCCTTCCCAAGTCTACCCACTTCTTCATCTTTTTGACCACCTTCTCAATTAGGCTTGAGCAATATCTGCATTATGATGTTATTCCTTTGTGAAATGATATGCTGACAGGCTACTCCTGGTATAACCAATAGTCAAGGTGTGAGAAGTCAACGGTTGTTATCTCGTAATAATCTCGAAGGAACTCTTAATGGATGTAGAGCTCCATTGCAAGTTATAGGAGAATTGGGTTATGTCCAACAACTTCACCCAATCTCAATGTAGTTGGCACTCATGTAGTGTTGGATATATTGCTCTAAGAGCGAGTTGATTCTTTCTGTTTGACCATCTATTTAGGGGTGGAGGCTTGTGGAGAAGTATAACTTAGACCCCAGCATCTTGAATAGCTCAGTCCAGAATTGTCCCAAGAACTGAGAATCTCGATCACTAATGATGTTATCTAAGGCTCCCCAATACTTTACCACATTCTTCATCATCAACTTGGTCACTTCCTCTACAATATAGGGGTGCAGCAATGAATATTGGATACTTTAAAAACCGATCGATAACCATGAGTATTAATCCAACTCTCCTTACTACGGGCAAGCTTGATATGAAGTCTAAGAAAATGCTCTCCTATGGCTTTTCTGGTATGGGCAGTGGCACCAAAAGTCTCACTTGCTTCTGCTGCTCTACCTTATCCTGTTAACAAGTAAGGCATGTTCGAACGTAATAGTCCATATATGTCCCCATCTTCGGCTAGTAGAAGGCCCTTTCCACGAGAGCCATTATTCGATGAATACCTGGATATCCTGCCTAGAGGGAATTGTAACACTCTCTCAGGAGTTCACAACCCAAATTGTCCACTCGCGGAACATAAACTCTATTCCCTTTGGTGTAGATGTGTCACTCTTGGACCCAAAATCATCGTGTCTTGCCCTCTTTGATGAGTTACATCAGGGTTATTGTCTAAGGATCACTATACAGTCCATCTCTGATCCTAGAAAGAAAGTTAGAGTGTGACTGACTTGCTTGGCCTCTGCATTACAACTATATAACATTTACCAATTTAACTTTTCGGCTCAATGCATCAATCATAACATTTCTCTTTTTGGGCTTGTACTCCATTACCATGTCGAACTTGGCTAAGAAGTCCTACCATCGTGCTTGTATCAGGGAGTGCTTCTTTTAAGTTTGGAAGTAACTCAATGCAACATTGTCCATCCTGAGCATGAATGGTGCTCCCAAAAGGTAGTATCGCTAGACTCGTCGATAGTGGATCACCGCTGTCATCTCCTTCTCATGCACTAGATATCGCCGCTCGGTCTCTTGAGCTTGCGACTCTCATAGGCCACTAGATGATCCTCTTACATAAGTACTCCCCCAATAGTGAAGTCAGAATCATCTGTATGGACTTTAAAAGACTTCCCATAGTCTAGTAGTTTGAGTACTAGTTCCTCCAATATAGTAGTTTTTAGGTCTTGAAAAGTCATTTCAAACTTGTCCGATTAACTCCAAGATTACTCCTTCAGCAACTCCATCAATGGAGCTACACGATTCAAATATCCATCTATGAAGCATTGATAATAATTGACAAACCCAAGGAAGGATCTTAACTTTAGTACCTTCTTTGATATTCGCTAGTCCACCATAGCTTGCACCTTCGATTTATCCATATGGATAGAACCATCACCAATTCGATGCCCCAAGAATAGAATCTTCATCTGAGTAAAGTAGCACTTCTCTCTCTTTACAAACAAAGTGTTCTCCTTGAGAACTTTGAAGATTGTCCGAATATGCTCAACACACACTCCTTAAGTATTTGGCTATAGACAACTATATCATCTAGGTAGACAACCACAAACTTATCTAAATATTCCTTGAATAGTTGGTTCATTAGAGTAAATAATATGGCTGGAGCATTGGTTAAGCTGAAAGGCATCACCAAGAACTCAAATGCTCCATACCTAGTCACACAGGTAGTCTTTGCCTTATTACTTTCTGCAATACGCACCTACTAGTACCTCGACCAAAGGTCGAGTTTGGAGAAGTACTTAGCCTTGCCTAGTTGATCAAACAAATCCGCAATGAGTGGGATGGGGTATTTATTCTTCATTGTCATATTATTCAAGATGCAATAATCGACACATAATCGGAGGCTCCCATCTTATTTTTTTAAGATTAATCTAAGTCGCTTAGCTTCTCTATCGATAATAAGATTGTGGGTAGCGCTCGTGTCCACCATTGCTCAGGTTGTTCGGCTATTTAGCTTAATGTCTACATACATCAACTTGTTGTTCATTGCCTTTGATGGCTTTGCCTTCGTGTTCTCCCTTACTTGACCCCGCAATGCATTTAACAAGCATATTCTCTCATTCGGGGTCCTTGCGACTCCTCATCATCGCTGCTGGATTTAGAATTGTTCGAACTAAGGGTGATGACTTTGCCCTTATTCGACTTATGGGAGTGTATCAATGCAGTTAAAGCATTGAGTGCCTGCTTTTGTGGGCACTCCCTCATCCATAAGAAGCATCTACTAGATTTTAGAGCTTTGCCTTTTAAGCTTGGTCCATTGTGGAAGCTCTTCTGCTTCTATTCGTGTTGGGAAATCTCAACAAGAGCCATCACATGCGCAATGGAAATCAAAACAAAATAGATTTATCACATAGATCAAATCGTCATGCAAAGATTAGGTCACGAGAAAGCTGCAAAAACTGAAAAATCATATCATGTGAGAGATTATTTTTACCTAGGGAGATCGTATATCCTTGCATTCCAGATCCGGATGGAGAGGATAAAGGAAGGCAAATGTCTTTCTCTCTAGCGGTAGCCACATGATGGATCTCTATAGCGAATCTCCTCCAATCTGATCTTGCACCTCTTACAGAGGGAGAGAGAAGAATAGGAGGGGGAGGCCAAGGCTGCAGCCAATAAATCATGAGTCTCCCCTCCTATGGCTCCTGCCTTAGTGGGTATTAGATCTTCATCTAATTACCCACTAACCTTATATTATTGGATCTCTATCTAATAATCTTCTTATGTCTCCAATTGGGCCTCAAGCTAGGAGTCCATCAGCATAAGACCTCATCTAATAAGATTAGGGGCTAATTGGATCCCTATCCAATCCTCTATTCACTGAAGTATCTACCATGTATGTGACCCTCTATATCGAGCTGGCTGTGAGTCACTCCAATCAGAACTCCTTCTGATATAGTGAATTATTATCTCCATAATAATTCATTTGACTCATCGACCATGGATGTATTAGGCCACTACGCCATAGTCCCTAGACGGTATCGGGCATCGAATCCATCAAACATATATGTTCATAGTTACCATGTATATATAATCCCTTATCCAACTAATATCTTAGAAATCAGATATTAGACATGGTACTTCAGGTCAGATACGAAATCAGTTTCTCTTGCTCTAATCAGATTCTACTGGAGAACTCTTTCTCTCTCAATCTGAATGACCCTGGCCAGAGATTTGTCTGAGCAAGCACATACGAGATATTTCTCTCGTGATATCGAGAGTGGATGATCCTTTATTGACACTTAATTACCTTCGTAAGATTGGCTACCAATCCTGATAACCAGTTATATCAAATCTGAAACTTTCCAAACCTGTAAGTCTGGCGTCAATAAAAGGAGGACTCAAGCAATGCATCCTTGGTGTCTCAAGTCTAAGGATCAGATACACAACTGGGACTATGAAATTATTATCTAACATTAAGTATTATTAACCATACAATATTTCATAAGCGGATCAATTAGTAAACTCATTCTCTAATGAGCACCGGTACTACATCCTTAGTGTCTTCACACAAGTGGTTATGAGATCAGCCGCCTCTATCATATAGACGGATATATAGTACATCGTTCTATCTGGTTATCTCAATATCCCTCTCGAGTAACCTATGACTGAAATTATTTAGGATCTATGTTTAAATGTAAATTGATCTTATTATCATGATCTCATCACGATCCAATTCACATTGCACAAAACTAAGGATACCATAATATATATGTAATAAACAATATAATGTGAGAATATACCAATATTAATCATAAGTAAAAAGATCACATAGCGTGTCACACATGTCATCACTCATGTGATTGGCTTGTAGGGCACCTATAACCGGCAGTTCACCCCTAGACTCCTTCGCACGAGAGTATTTTGTTCGATGATTTCTCGAGGATTATTTCTTCTTTCCTTGGTCCTCCAAAGACACAAAATCAGTTAGCCTTTCTGCGGATACAATTGCCCCGACCACATCGATGATATTCCTCCAATGTAGTTCTTGTTGTGACCATGGCTTTAGGCCATCGAGGAAACTGAATAATTTGTCCTTCTCGAACATGCAACATTAAGGTAAAAAATTGCTTCACATAGTCTCTTATGGATGTACTTTGGTAGAGTTATCTCAGTTTCGTTCTTGTGATAAACTCTATGTTCTTGGACAAGAACTGAGTTCTCAACTCTCGCTTCAAGTCTTCCCATGTATCCACATGATATCGATCTTGCTGGATCTTTTCTCAACGGATTTATCACTAAAGTTTTACATCTTAGTTCAGATACATTGTTGCTATCGAAACTTTGGTTTCCTCCAAATCGGGCCTCATAGCACGAAAATATTATTCCATGTCAAACAGAAAATTTTTTAGCTCCTTGGCATCTCTGGCACTCCCATAATAATGCGGCTCAGGTGCCCTAAAGCTTTGTGGCGGTGGAGTGTGGGTATTGTTCCCTCCCGCATTAAGAGTTCTTGTGAGTAACATAACCTTTGGTGTTAGTTCCACCACAACTTCATATAGATGTCATACCGAGTCTTTGGTATCCTTTGTTAGTCGATCGACCAAGGACTCAACCCTGTCTATCTGAGATTTAGCTTCTTCTTGTGAGCTCTCTACCCTAAGGAGTCTTCGTTGCCCTTGGTAGAGTTCCTCCAAGCTCGCTTCAAGAACATCGAGGCAGGTTTCCACCATTGTAAGTCTTTCTTTGTGACTCCTTTTCCTAGTTGGTGCACCAGATTATGACTCCTCCACTTGTGGAGAGTACCCAACTTCACGCTTGTCTTGTTCGCTGCTACACTCCTCATGAGTAACTCCAACAGCTTACGAGCGTGTTTATATAAGCAGCCCACCTGCGGTTGCTTGGGGCAAGGGTCCGGCTTGCCCCATCTTGCTTGATTCACTATGGTGAGATTGTGAATTTTCTTTGCTGCTTGTATAAATTGCTTGCCTGCTCTGGATACCATAATGTCAATGGCTTAACTGAATTTGCCTAAATAGTGCAGCATCCTAACGGCAAACTTGAAGACTTAGCTAGAATTGCCTAAGTTTCAGACTTAGCTTGGATTGCTTAAGTCATGAAATGTCGAAGAGTTATTTGCCCACAAAGGGTCAGTCCACTTGCAACCTTGTGTGGGTCCTGAAGGACCTACAAAAGAGAAGTTGATTAGTTTTGAAGACGAGTGACGGATAAGTCCCAACGTCTCGTAAAGAGGGCAACTCTTACAAATAATTTGTTGAACACCTTGAGTGCAATAGGGAAAGAGAGAAAGAGAGCAAAATAGGACTTTAGAGGGTTGTAAGAATGGTCACAAGTCCACAAATGACAGTTCTCAAGGTATCAGAAGCAAGTCGAGTTCAATTCTTTATGAATGCTCATGCCCGATACATACTCAAAGCCTCATCCAACCCTGTGCCACCCAAGGGGTTCCAAGGGGTTGAGATGACTGACGTTTTGTACCGCTCAGATTGGTCACTGTAACATATAAAAATGACTCAAAACTGGGATGTTTTGGCTTGTTTTGGCTCTACACAACGAGCGGTTATTCTGCAACCTTATAGACTATTTCTGCTTGCATTTCTTAGGCAAAACATACTGCCAAATATCTGTAGAAGAAAATAAAAGCGATGAACAGTTCGTTGAGCGAAGAGTTACGATTGAATGATGACCGTTCGTGACAATATAACAACCTCTAATTGATTGAGAGACTTATTCTGAGTATTTTACACATCGTTCTTTTATTTTCTACTTATAAGTGCAAAAAATTTTCTGATCAATTCTGCACATCAAGCTTAGGTGATTCCTCCATGAGTGTCAGTATCAAGATTGAGGGAATACGTTTAGATAATATTCTATGTGACTTTCGATTTTTATTTTCAAGTTTTCCTAATTTTACTTATTTCGATTCTAATCGAATGATTACTTAACATATTTATTCTAATAATCTAAATGTTTTTCCTCTTTGATTAAAATTTAACAAGGTGCTAATCCGATAATATAAAAAAATATTTATTCATTTATATTTAATATGTGAAAACATAAGTGTTTGATTACCTGCTAAAACAAATTGAATTAAAATTGGATTAGTCTAATGAGAATTACTATTTTGATTATAATTGCTATTAATTGTTCTTAGTTGTTTATAATCTGATTAGTTTTTATAATATCTGCGTTTGTGAAATCTGCTTTTTTGGATTTGGAATAACGTGATTAGCTTACTATCTTATGTTTTTCGTTGATTAGAATAAATAATGGGCCGATCCAGCTCACCTAGGCCCATGCCAGGTCGACGGCCACATCAGCATCCGAGGTGGAGAGGTCCGGACGCAACACCATTCCATCTCCCTCTCCATGCACCATTAATGCTGTGTAGCGCGCCATACCCTCACCCCATACCTCTGCACTGACTGGCCCACTGTACGACTCGGCCATACCCGAGGTGACGATGGAGGTAAGGCCGAATCTACGGGTGACCTCCCCTCTGATAAGTATAAAATCACTTTTTAGCAGCACCAATGGGGGACTCTCTCCTCTCTCAGAAAAGAAAACAACTCGCCTCCTTTTTTCGAGAAAGAAACTAACTCGGGCATCGGAGGGGTCATGTCGGACACCCCCCACATCTGACAAGGCCTTTGTGCAGGATCCACGGTACAAACGTCAAGCGGAGCAAGCGAGCAGACAACTGAGCCAACACCAGGGCGCTGACCTCCAAGGGACGGTCCCAACCCGAGTTGGAGATCTATATTCCGACTGATGCGGGCGAGCTTGTGCACTTGGCTGGAACCAGGTCGGGTTGACACCTCAGCACAATCCTGAAAGTTCAATAATATTTTTGGTGCTAGAAGGAGGGCCATGTCACAAGAACGCCCGACAAGTAACCCAAACTCGAAACACCCTGGTGGATTCAGCATATCCTCCCGTCGACCATACAAGCGGCCAGATAAACCCCCCACTTCCCCGCGGAGGAGCCAAACATGGCGGCACCCACTCCGAATCGCTACTAGAGGTTGCTTAACGACTCGGGATTCACTCCTCTAGCACCAAACCCCAAGCCTCTTGTTGTTTCGACTGAGGCATTCCTCGGCCTCACTCAGCAAGTCTAGACGTTAGCAGGGATGGTGCAAACCATCATCCCCTACATCCCCTAATTGGCGTAAGTACTGGTGCACCAATGCTCGGACGCTCCTCACCAGACACTGCAATAGGGAGTACCTCAATCAACATCAACCGAGAGGTGCATCCCAATAATGAGGTACCACACCGCCTCCCGAATGAAGTTATGGCCGAAAACTCGAACGCATCAGTAATTTAGCTGATGAGCCGCTCTCGGAACATCGTGTGAATCCCCTCTGAGCCGGATACCGCCTCCTTGACTCAATCGACTCGGTGAGGGAATAGCTTCAGCAAGTCAACTAAAGGCTAGACGAGGTTCAAAGAGAGTTCGTCAAGTCAAAGGAGGAGGTTGGTGAGACCTCAAAAGAGGGGGGTGGGGGGGGTTCCCGTTTTGTCTCTGAGATTCAAGACAAATCGGTCCCACCCACCTTTTGGCTCCTGATCCTGGAGCCCTACGATGGAATCATCGACCCATCGTAGCACATTATGACGTTTAGAGCTCAGATGGCTCTCTACGATACCTCAGACATTTTGATGTGTCACGCCTTTTCGGCGACCCTCAGGAGGCCATCTCATATGTGGTACAATCGATTGAAGCCATCTTCCATCTCATCTTTCAACTACCTCATCAAAAAATTTGAGCTCAACTTCATGGCAAGCTCCCACCCAAGGCCGACGTTCTCCTCACTACTCAGCCTCACGCAGGGAAGTGACGAACCACTTGCTCAATCCATCGACAGATTTGCAGCAAAGGTTCGAAGGATGCCCGACGCATATCATTCGCTAGCGATCCAGACATTCCTAATGGGGTTCTGTCCCTCCCGATTCTTCTGGTCTCTAATCGAGCGGCCACCATCAATAGTACCAGAGATGTTGCAATGTGCTAATCAATATGTGGCTATCGAAACGCTGGTGGCTGAAAAACGGGAGGATCATAAGAGGTCACGAAACGATAAACCCCAAGGACAACCCTCGAGAACCTCCAGAAGAAGGGATAGGCCAGAGCTACCTGCTCCTAGGCCTCTCTCAATCCCGCTCAACTCAACTTGGACAGAGGTGTTCGTCCAAATCTGAGACAAAGGACTCATCAGGGCCCTAACCCGATCAAGACAAAGATATGAGGACGAGACAAAATAAGGTATTGTCATTTTCACTGTGACTATAAGCACGACACAGAGGAGTGCAATGACCTCAAGAATCAGATTGAGGACTTAATTCATCGAGGGCACCTTTATTGGTTTATTTGAGACCGACAAGCACTTAGGGTCCTCGCCAAGAAAGAGAATCCTCACCCCGACCGGAGAAATCAATTGAAAAGCAAATAGACATCATTATCAGTGGATCAGTGTCCGAGGGGGACAGTTCCTTGGCCAGAAAAGCTTATGCACGATCCGTGTTGGAAAAAAGGCCAAGGAGTGACCGACACCCCGAGATCACCTTCGGGTCAAGGAATGAGGTGTACCCAGACCACGATGATGCCTTAGTAATCTTGGCCCATGTCGCCAATGCCTAAGTCAAAAGAATCATGGTCGACATGAGAAGTTCAGCTAACATTTTATACTTCGACGCTTTTCAAAAACTCGGGCTGACTAACAAAGATTTACTCCCTGGACATCGACGCTGACGGGATTCACTAGAAACTCGGTCTCCCCTACCAGAACGATGACCCTTTTGGTCACCATTAGAGAAGAGCTAAGGTCAAAGATATTTATGGCGTCATTCATTATGGTTGCACTCCTCTCGGTATACAACACCATCATCGGTAGGGCACTGCTTAACAAACTTAGAGCAGTTATCTCAACATATCACCGAGTCATGAAGTTTTCGACCAGAGCTAGGGTCGAAGAAGTACGAAGTGATCCTTGGGAGTCAAGGTAGACCTGACAGTGACAACGCTGCCTAAGAAACTCAAAACCTCGGCCCCTACCCTCAACACCCAAGACACAAACAAAATATCGCCAAAGCCTGAACCAACGGAGAAAGTGGTCAAGGTCCCCCTTGACCCAAAAATCCCCGATAGAACCATCAAGGTTGCTCGATGCTTTCGGAGGAACAACGGGTCCAGCTAGTGGAATTTCTCAGCAAAAATGCCGACATCTTCGCTTGGTCCCTGAAGGACATGCCCGACATTGATCCTAAAGTGGCTCAACACTGTCTTAACATAGAACCCACTGCCCGATCCGTGAAGCAACGACCAAGGAAGTTCACCCCCGACCGACAGAAAGCCATTAAGGAGGAAGTCGCTCGCTTGTTGGAGGTAGGGCTCATCACAGAAGTAAAATATCTGACTTGGTTATCTAACATTGTATTAGTCAAAAAATCTAATGGAATCTGAAGGATGTGCATTGATTACATCAGCCTCAATTGGGCTTGCCCAAAGGATTACTACCCCCTCCCGAGGATCGACCATCTAGTCGACGCAACTTCAGGTTACAAGCTGCTCTCATTCATAGACGCCTTCTTAGGTTATAATCAGATTCAGATGGAACCATAAGATCGAGAAAGCATAGCCTTCATCACATACCATGGCACGTACTGCTACAAGGTCATGCCATTCGGACTAAAGAATGCCAGAGTAACCTACCAAAGGATGGTCAATCAGTTGTTTAAAAATGAAATTGAGCGTAACATGGAAGTATATGTCGACGACATGATAGTAAAAAGTTGGGAAGCGACTACTCACTTTATAGGTTTAGCCGAGACATTCCAAATGTTAAGGCAATACAAGATACGGCTTAACCCAACCAAGTACGTATTTAGTGTCGGATCTGAGAAGTTCCTCAGGTTCATCATCCACCAAAGAGGGACTGATGTGAACCTAGAAAAAGTGGATACCATCCTCCGGATGCAGTCTCCCCGAACAATGAAGGATGTCCAGTGACTCATCGGAAGACTGGCAACACTGAGTCGATTCATCTCTCAAGTCAAAGATAAGAGTTTTCCCTTCTTCTGAGCCCCAAAGTGAGCAAAGGACTTCGAGTGGAGCCCCTAATAAGAAGAGGCATTCCGGCAACTAAAGGCACATGTAGCCCACCTTTCGCACCTCACCTCGATTGTTCCCAAGGAGCCCCTTGGGATTTATTTGGCAACCTCGGAAGCGACAGTCAGCTCAGTTCTGGTCAGGCTCGGAAAGGATGGACAAAGACTGGTATACTATTGCAGCCACGTCTTGAGTGGTCCCGAGGAGCGATACCCACTGATTGAAAGATTTGCCCTCACGCTGATCTTGGCATCAAGAAAGCTGAAGCCCTACTTCCAAGCTCACCCCATTAAGGTGATCACTGACCAACCTTTGCGTCAAATACTTTCAAAGTTTGATGTCATAGGTCGGATGCTAAAATGATCGATCGAGCTCGAAGAATTCAATCTCGAATACATTCCGAGGACTACAGTAAAGGCACAGGCTCTAGCCGACTTCATATCAGAATTAACGAGCCCCAAGAGTCCACCACCAACCCCAAGGTGGACCTTGTACATGGACGGTTCTACCAATTTAGAGTGCGGAGGAGCCGGGCTTATCCTTAAAGGCCCCGCTGACCAAGCTTTCGAGCACGCCCTTCGACTTGAATTCAAGACCACTAACAATGAAGCTGAATACGAAGCATTGTTGTTTAGTCTAAGGTTTGCCAACGAGTTGCATGTTGAAGATATTGAGGTCTTCACCGACTCCTAGCTCATCACTGGACAGGTCAATAGAGAATTCAATGCCCGAGACCAGTCGATGGTCAACTACCTGGCCGAGTTAGGACACTGCGTCCAATGATTCAACCGCTTCATCATCACCAAAATATCTCGATCGAACAACATGCAAGCCGATGCCCTAGCAAAACTAGCCTCCACGCATGGACCAGTGGGATGCCCAGTGTGGATGGCCAAGATCCTGAAGCCCTCAATATCCACAGAGGTAGCTGCGACTAAAGTTGAACACGACTAGGTCGAAGAGATGCTCAAGTTCAAGGATGATGGTTTGCTGCCCCAAGACCACAGCACAGCTCGGCGTATGAAGAGGGCGAGCTCATGGTATTGCTTCCTTAATGGGCACCTGTATCGACGAAGATTCACGCAGCCATTGCTCCGATGCTTGCGCCCGTTGGAGGCATAAACCATGTTGGTCGAGGTCTATGCAAGGATCTGTGGCGAACATATTAGCGCTTGAACCCTAGCCCATAAGATACTCAGGCAGGGGTATTACCGGCCAACCATGCATCGAGACGCTCAAGCCTACGTGCAGAAGTATAAACAGTGTTAGAGGCATGCCAGAATCTAGCACCAATCGACTGTCCCGATATCCACTTCGGACTGTGCCTAGCCATTCGTCCAATGGGGAATGGGCCTACTCGGTCCATTCCTCCCGACATCGGGACAACAAAGGTTTCTCATAGTCGGTGTCGACTACTTTTCTAAATGGGTCAAGGCCGAGCCACTTGCATCTATCACCAAGAAACAAGTCGAGGGTTTCATTTAGAAAAACATCATCATAAGGTTTGGCATCCCGAGGGCGATCATCACTGACAATGAAACTCAGTTCAATAATCTTAAATTCAAGACATTTTGTAAAAGCTACAAAATCTAATTAAGGTTTAGTTCGGTTGCCTACCCCCAAGCCAATGGACTGGCCGTGGTTACGAATCAAGCCATCTTCAATGGACTAAAGAAGAGAGTCCAAGGTGCATGTGGGACACGGGTGGATGAGCTCTCGAGCATCCTGTGGGCGTCCCGGACAACCCCAAAATGTCCGATCGGG
This sequence comes from Ensete glaucum, assembly GCA_021527575.1. NCBI lineage: Eukaryota > Viridiplantae > Streptophyta > Magnoliopsida > Zingiberales > Musaceae > Ensete > Ensete glaucum. The sequence goes on along the minus strand of CM038551.1, from coordinate 41,377,047 downwards.
GAGTCACCGTTCAGCCTGACCTTCGGGACCGAAGCGGTCCTCCCTCCCGAGGTAGTCTACCCGACCTTGCGGGTCGAGCTCTATGAAGATTCTACTTCGGCTGACTGACTAAGGGAAAATCTCAATCTTCTCGAAGAACAAAGGGCTACCACACATCTACGAACCCTTGAGTACAAGAAGGTAGTAGCGAGGCTCTACAACCATAGAGTGTGCCCTTGACAAGTCAAAGTGGGTGACTTAGTGTTGCGAAAGGCCGAGGTCAGTGAACCTACTCGGTCCCGAGGCAAGCTGGTCGCAAATTTAGAGGGGCCATACCAAGTGGTAAGCTCACCCCGAGAAGGAACTTTTACTCTAGTCACAACAGAAGGAAAAAGACTACCAAGGACATGGTATATTTCAAATTTATGGAAGTTTTATGTGTAGTAAGGCCCAAGCAATGTCATGGAAGAGAGTACTTGCATTAATTAAAAAGGGATTACAACCACCGAGCGGGGCTCAGCACAAAAAGAAAAGGAGACCCTGACGACAAAAAAAATAAATGATAAAACATGATCTACAAGGATTCTTATTCCTAGGATGATGGAACGGAGTCATCAAAGTGTTGTTCGTCGGTCATCGGCATGTCGTCACGCTCGGGAAGAGGAGCGAAGGGGTCTAGTTCGATCTCCACCCCCGGGTGTCGGGCCCATAGCTGAGCTAGAGCCAATTGGTACCCGTACTCTAGCAACACTTGTCCTATCCGGACGAGGCCCATCTCGAACCCGGGTGACTTCTTGTAGTCCTCGATCGCTATCCTCTGCAGATCCACCCGAAGAGCATCCTTGGACTGAGTCAGCTCCAACAGCTCGGTCTCCATCCGACGGACTTGGGTCCTGGTGCTTCGGAGTTGACTCTCCAACAAACTTGGTTGTTTGTTTAATAAATTCTTAAGGCCTACTTCTTTCCCATGATTTTAATAATCTTGAAATTTTAAAGGACCTTTGGTGACTATGTGTAACACCCCTCATTTCCGAATTTTCGTATAAATTTCTGGTGATAATGTAAGCATTCATTTTAAATTGACAAAAGAAATAGAGTATGAATCAGAGGTAACTTATTTGTAAGATTTGGGTGATCTGTTCAAAAAAAAAAAAGAATCTGAGGACCTATATGTAAACCCTGAGGACCTAATCCTAAATGTACTAAATGCAAGGACTAAATTGTAAAATGTATAAAATGATAAATTCTACCATTTAAGCCTCTCTGCCTTCGTTCTTAAGGAAGCAGAGAAGGCAGCTGCATGGATGATCAGGGAAAAAAAAAAAAAAGAAAGAAAGAAAGAAAGAAGAAGAAGAAGAAGAAGAAGAAGAAAATTGGAGCTTTAAGGGTTCTTGCTCAAATCTTTTCACTTAGGGTCAAAATTATCAAAGGTAATTGTTCTAACCCCATCCTACAGAATCTTTAGTCTCTGTTTTTATGTGGATTCAAAATAAATTGAAGGATTTCTATTTAGAAACTGATATGTCTCTCTTTGGACATAGAACCATGGATTCTGAAGTTTTTCGGTAAACTGACCCCTATACACTGTTTCAGTTACAAGTTTCAGTACAAAATGTGAATTCAGGAAGGAACTATTTTGTTTGAAATTAGACTCTTATATCTTCCTTTTGACACTGATTTTGTAGATTTTGGACACCGAATACTTACCCAAACATCTGTTTCAAATGAGCCTATAGATGCTGTAAAACAGGGTTCAAGATTTCTGGCCTGTCAATACTAAAATGCCTATAACTCTCTGTTGAAAATTCTGATTTGTACCAAACTGATTTTATTTGAAACTAAACTTGAAAATCTTTCTTTTGACATATAGTTTGAAAATTTTTGAATTCAATTGCCCACCCTATTATCTATTGAATCCGACCCCATAAATTCTGCAAAACAGTGATTGTGTTTTTGCCCTTGGGTTACCAAATCAAAAGTAACTCCGTGTTGGGAACCCTGTTTCATACGAAATTTGTTCCATCAAAATATAGATTGATATATGGTTCGACCATAGCTTTCTTATGGGTATTGGAGCATAATTGATATTCTGAAATATTTGTTTACTGTGCCACTGGAATTCTGTCCGAAATCGAGCTTTGGTCGATTTCGCGTATTCTGTTCCATTCCTTTGGATATTTGAATTCATCTAACCTTCTTATTGGAATTGAGCTAAATATGATTGTTTGGAATCCCTGTACACTCTTGTTTTCATTTCATTCCAAATCTGAATACATTTGTGAGAGATTTGTTCTTTGTTTCATATTGTCTCGAAAAGACACATGCACGTTTTGTTGTTCCGCGTGTGTTTCCGACATATGCTACTTATTGTTAAAACTGCCCTCTTGTACTGGTGTGTGGGATTGTCCGGACCTTTGCGAAATGGTAAAGGGTATGCGCTTATTGCCCGCTATGTGGGGTCCCGCTCAGGATATTCGGACTTTGCGAAATGGTAAAGGGTATGTGCTTAGAGCTGCGATGCTCTGGCCCCTCGACTTCACCTAGACGTGGGTGGATGGAGCTCCCAGACGTGGGAGACATTTGTCAGGTGGTCATTCAGAAATGGATGGATCACATTTTGACTGAGATCCCACTACACCTTCTATATGTTTGATATGACATCCAGAGTTTTGGTGAGTTGTTTCTGTTCATGCTCTGGATAAGAATGATATGATTGCGACGTCAAGGATGACGTTTGAGCTTCTGTATGATATTTGTTTTTTATATGCTCTGAAATGCTTCATTCACTGATGATTTTGCTTCGAAATATTCCATATGCCGTTGATATGCTTCGTAACATTTCGTATGCCACTGATAAGCTCCGATATGTTTCCTTTGTTACTGAGATGCTCCAATTACTCTATGCCCCATCTGTCAGGAACCAAATATGTAAGATTGAAAAGACAATTATGTTTCTGCTCCTAACGATATTATGTCTACGAAATCGTATATTCTGCCTTGTAATTTGAAACTGTATCCCTTTGGAAATTATATTATTCTGCTCCTATCCGTTTGTTGATAAATTTTTCAGGATAGCGTATCGCTTGCTTAATTGTTAAGATTGGGCTGAGGCGGTGGAAAGTTTAGAAGATTTTGGGCAGATGTTTATTAGCATATGTGTTTTTGTTGTATAAGCTACTCTGCATCTTATGAAATGTGACGATGAATCTAAACCTGTGGATTTTGTGTAAGATAAAGGATCCCTCATGTATAGGATTTTGGAATGTTAAGTTAAATTCATGCAATGATATGAATTTATGGTAATCGTTGATTTGGTGACTGCATAGACTTCCCCACTTATGAGTTTATGTGTGGTTATTATTTTGAAGAGTTGAGTTCAGATTATATGAATTATCGAGTGATACGTGGTATGTTTATGAACTGCACAGGGTGATGAATTTGTAGACTATAGAGGTGAAAATTTGATCTGAATGTTTTCTTAGTGACCTCAAAATGTGTGTTTGGATCCTGAATTAGTTGTGAGGAAAATTTTAAATATTGTCGATATTTTGGAGGGGCGTGACAGAGGTGGTATCAGAGCATGATTTGAGAATCACTAAGAATATTCTTTTTTTGAGGTTTATTGACTATCATTTAGAGATTGATCAAAGAAAATATTTTTTGATGTTTTAGGAAACGAGGATGACGAGATCATCCGGTTCTCTGCATCTCTGTTGATCAATTGAGTGGTATCATGCGGACTTTGGAGACTATGGCACAAGTGATGCAACAACAACAACAATCCATCAAGGAAGTAATGATGGAGCAGAGACATCAAACCAGATGGGGTTGGGAATTGGACGTTTAAGAAGCTTAGTCCTCCCGCTTTAGTGGTGAGTCGATCCAATGGTGGCGAGCGATGGATGATGCGATAGAGAAAATATTTGATGCTTTAAATTACCACGATGATCGAAAGGTTTTTCTTGCCACCTTTATCTTTGGAAGGAGAAGTCAACACGTGGAGAATGATTAAGAGGATGTCTGAAATCAAACATGAGCCAATGACATGGAAGTTATTCCAAGAAAAGTTTAACGATAAATATTTTCCAGATTGTATGAGAGAGCAAAAGAATTGGAGTTCTTGAATCTTATCCAGGAAGTATGATTACAAGTATGAATCTAAATTCACCGAGCTCTCTAGGTTTGCCACACATATGATGATGATGAATCTAGAAAAGCAAGAAGGTTTGAAAGGGATTACGCCAACAATAAGAAGCCGAATGTCAGTTTTAAAATTATGAACATATGCTGATACGGTAGAAAGAGCTTTGAAAATTGAAAGAGACATGGAGGAAATTCAAGAAATCATTGGCAAGAACAAAAGGGACAAATTCTTGGCAAAAGCAGGAGAGAAAATGAATATGAAGCTAGTAACAAGAGGTTTAAGATATCTGGATTTGAGAAAAGGAAACCATTGGGGAGGACACGTTATGTGCAAAATATGGATTAAATCATGAAACAAGTCGGTGTTTTGGTGACTGGAGCATGTTTTGGTTGTGGAAAGCTAGATCATCAATTAAGAGATTGCCCAGAAAAGGAAGAAAGAGCCATCTCCTAGACCCTCAGCCCATGCTAGAGTGTACGCTATCACGAACAAGATTCTAAGGCTTCCAAATCGGTGGTGGAAGGTATTCTTCATGTTTCTAAAAGAAATGCAAAGTTTTGTTTAATCCGGCTCCAACTTATCGTTTGTTTCACAATACTTTGCTTGTCACTTGGATATTCTACCTAAACCCCTGGATTATATGTTATATGTAACAACTCGTTGGAGATTCATTGGCAACAAACTTGGTCTACCCATCTTGTTTGATCTCTATTGGAGACCGCGAACTCCTTGCGATTTGATTCTCCTAGAGATCCGTGGCTTTGATATTATACTTGGCATGGATTGGTTATCTTCTCATCACGCTAGTATTGATTGTTACAAAAAATAATTACTTTAGTATACGGATCAGCCTATATTTTTCTTTGAGGGCATTAGGCATGATTTGCCTCCTTGCTTGATATCGACTTCAAGTTTATCGTCTTATGCGAAAGGTTATTTTTGTTATATGGTGTGTGTAAAGGAGCATTCAGATCAGGAAACCCACCTAGATGAAATTGTAGTGGTCAAAGAATTTCCGATGTATTCCCGGATGACTTGCTGGTTTACCTCTAGATAGAGAGGGTGAATTTACTATTGATCTAGTCCCCAAGACAACCCCAATATCTAAGCCTCCCTACGAATGGCACCACTCGAGCTAGAGGAGTTAAAGAAGCAAATACAAGAATTATTAGATAAGGGTTTCATACGACCCGGTATCCCCATGGGGTGTTCCGGTACTATTAGTGAAGAAGAAGGATGGAACATTGAGGCTTTGTATTGATTATAGACAGTTGAATCAGGTGACCATAAAAAATAAGTATCCCATACCTAGAATTGATGATTTGTTTGATCAATTGTAGGGTGCACAAATATTCTCTAAGATTGACCTGAGGTCAGGTTACTATCAGTTGAAGATCAAGGAGGAGGATATTTCAAAAACAGCTTTCAGAACTCGATATGGTCATTATGAATTCTTGGTGATGCCTTTTGGTTTGACAAATGCCCCTGCAGCTTTTATGGAACTAATGAATAGGATATTTCAACCACTCTTGGATATCTGTGTAATTGTATTTATTGATTACATATTGGTGTATTCAAAGAGTAATCAGGAGCATGAGGAACACTTGAGAGATGTGTTGTCCATACTAAGAGAAAAGAAGTTGTATTACGGGAGATTTGTGGAGGGATTCTCTCGAATTGCACAACCTCTCACCAAACTCACTAAAAAGAACATGAAATTTGTATGGGGTGATGATTGTGAGCAAAGTTTTCAAGAGTTAAAAAGAAGGTTGACTAGTGCCCCTATTCTCACTATTCCAAGTGGTAGTGAGGGATTTGTAGTTTATACTGATGCTTCAAGAAAAGGCCTAGGATGTGTTTTGATGCAGGAAGGGAGAGTAATTACTTATGCTTCTAGGCAACTTAAAGGTTATGAATTGAATTATCCGACTCATGATTTGGAGTTAGCAGCAATTATTTTTGCTCTAAAGATTTGGAGACATTATTTGTATGGTCGACAGTTTGAAATTTTCACTGATCACAAGAGTTTAAAATATATTTTCACTCAGAAAGAGTTAAACATGAGGCAGCGAAGATGGATAGAACTTCTGAAGGATTATGATTGTGCCATTCGTTATCACTCGGGCAAAGCCAATGTTGTAGATGATGCACTTAGTAGGAAATCTACAAGTTTTATGGCTAGTATGGTCGTGAAGCAATGGAAGTTATTAGAAGAAAATTTTGATTTGAAAGCTCTGAGGAAAGAGCAAGACTCGATGATATTGATGGCCTCCATTCAAGTGCAATCTGATCTTATTCAACAAATTAAGGAAGCACAATTACGAGATCCACATTTAATCTACTTGAGGAATGAAGTAGAAAAGGAATTGAAGCCACAATTTCAAGTTTCAAAGGATGGCCTATTGAGATTTGGGGAGAGAGTATGTGTACCAAATGAACCAGATATCAAGAATCAAATCCTAAAGGAAAGTCATACTTCAAAGTACACCATACATCCTGGGAGCACTAAGATGTATAGAGATCTTCAAAGTCATTATTGGTGGGAAGGCATGAAGAAGGAAATTGCAATGTATGTTTCAAAATGTTTGACTTGTCGACAAATCAAAGTAGAACACCAAAGACACGGAGGGTTGTTGCAACCTTTAGATATCCACGAATGGAAATGGGAATGTATTACTATGGATTTTGTTTCAGGATTACCCAGAACCTCTAGGAAGCATGATGCCGTTGATAGGTTAACAAAATCTGCACACTTCCTACCGATTAATATGACTTATTCGCTTGATAAACTTGCAGATTTATATGTCAATGAAATAGTAAGACTTCATGGTATTCCAATGGAGATCATCTCGATAGAGACTCCATTTCTCTCTAGATTCGGAGAAGATTGCGAGTCGATGGGCACTAAAGTTAAGTTTAGTCATATCATCCTCGATGATGGTCGGAAAGAACAATTCAAACACTTGAGGATTTGCTTAGAGCCTATGTTATGGATTGGAAAGGTGAATGGGATAAGGATATTTCACTTGTTGAGTTCACGTATAATAATAGTTATCATTCAAGTATTCAGATGGCTCCTTATGAAGCTTTATTTGGGCGAAAGTGCATAACACCTATATGTTGGGAGGAAGTTGGTGATGTCGTAGGACAAGGTACAAGAAACTACCGAGAAAATTCAAGTTATAAGGAAAAGGTTGAAGATTGCTCGAGTCGTCAAAGAGTTATGCCGACAATAGAAGGCGAGATATTGAGTTTGAAATCGGAGATTTTGTATTCTTAAAAGTCTCCCCTTCCAAAGGCATTATAAGGTTTGGGAAGAAAGGAAAATTAAGCCCAAGATCTATTGGACCTTTTGAGGTTCTTGAGAGGGTTGGTTCATGCATCTGATTGCCTTGCCACCAGTATTGTGCCATGTCCATGATATATTTCATGTCTCGATGATTAGAAAGTATATATACGACCCTTCTCACATCATTAAGTATGAGCTGGTGGAGATCGATAAAGATTTATCTTATGTGGAAGAGCCTATTCAGATTGTTGATAAGAAAAAAAAAGTCCTAAGGAATCGGGTCATCCCACTGGTTCAAGTAAATTGGAGACATCATTCTGGAGAGGAGACAACTTGGGAGCTAGAGGAGGAAATAAAAAAGGTGTATCCCAGTCTTTTCATCGATAGAGGTATGATAAATTTAGAGGACTAAATTTTTCTTTTAAGGGGGGGAGAGTGTAACACCCCTCATTTCCGAATTTTCGTATAAATTTCTGGTGATAATGTAAGCATTCATTTTAAATTGACAAAAGAAATAGAGTATGAATCAGAGGTAACTTATTTGTAAGATTTGGATGATCTGTTCAAAAAAAAAAGAAGAAAGAATCTGAGGACCTATATGTAAACCCTGAGGACCTAATCCTAAATATACTAAATGCAAGGACTAAATTACAAAATATATAAAATGATAAATTCCACCATTTAAGCCTCTCTACCTTCATTCTTAAGGAAGCAGAGAAGGCAGCTACGTGGATGATCAGGGAAAAAAAAAAAAAAAAGAGAGAAAGAAAGAAGAAGAAGAAGAAGAAGAAGAAGAAGAAGAAAATTGGAGCTTTAAGGGTTCTTGCTCAAATCTTTTCACTTAGGGTCAAAATTATCAAAGGCAATTGTTCTAACCCCATCCTACAGAATCTTTAGTCTCTGTTTTTATGTAGATTCAAAATAAATTGAAGGATTTCTATTTAGAAACTGATATGTCTCTCTTTGGACATAGAACTATGGATTCTGAAGTTTTTCGATAAACTGACCCCTATACACTGTTTCAGCTACAAATTTCAGTACAAAATGTGAATTCAGGCAAGAACTATTTTGTTTGAAATAAGACTCTTATATCTTCCTTTTGACACTGATTTTGTAGATTTTGGACACCGAATACTTACCCAAACATCTGTTTCAAATGAGCCTATAGACGCTGTAAAACAGGGTTCAAGATTTCTGACCTGTCAATACTAAAATGCCTATAACTCTCTGTTGAAAATTCTGATTTGTACCAAACTGATTTTATTTGAAACTAGACTTGAAAATCTTTCTTTTGACATATAGTTTGAAAATTTTGGAATTCAATTGCCTACCCTATTATCTATTGAATCCGACCCTATAAATTCTACAAAACAGTGATTGTGTTTTTGCCCTTGGGTTACCAAATCAAAAGTAACTCCGTGTTGGGAACCCTGTTTCATACGAAATTTGTTCCATCAAAATATAGATTGATATATGGTTCGACCATAGCTTTCTTATGGGTATTGGAGCATAATTGATATTCTGAAATATTTGTTTGCTGTGCCACTAGAATTCTGTCCGAAATCGAGCTTTGGTCGATTTCGCGTATTCCATTCCTTTGGATATTTGAATTCGTCTAACCTTCTTATTGGAATTGAGCTAAATATGATTGCTTGGAATCCCTGTACACTCTTGTTTTCATTTCATTCCAAATCTGAATACATTTGTGAGAAATTTGTTCTTTGTTTCGTATTGTCTCGAAAAGGCACATGCACGTTTTGTTGTTCGCGTGTGTTTGACATATACTACTTATTGTTAAAGCGCCTCTTGTACTCTGGTGTGTGGGATTGTCTGGACCTTTGCCAGAAATGGTAAAGGGTATGCGCTTATTGCCCGCTATGTGGGGTCCCGCTCTGTGGGATATTCTGGACCTTTGCTAGAAATGGTAAAGGGTATGTGCTTAGAGCCTGCGATGCTCTGGCCCCTCGACTTCACCTAGGCGTGGGTGGATGGAGCTCCCAGACGTGGGAGACATTTGTCGGTGGTCATTCAGAAATGGATGGATCACATTCGAGATCCCACTACACCTTCTATATGTTTGATATGACATCCGAGTTTTGGTGAGTTGTTTCGCTCATGCTCGGATAAGAATGATATGATTGTGACGTCAAGGCGTTTGAGCTTCTGTACAATATTTGTTTTGATATGCTCAAATGCTTCATTCATCGATGATTTTGCTTGAAATATTTCATATGCCGTTGATATGCTTCGTAACATTTCGTATGCCACGATAAGCTCGATATGTTTCCTTTATTCTTGAGATGCTCCAATTACTCTATGCCCCATCGAACCAAATATGTAAGATTGAAAAGACAATTATGTTTCGCTCCTAACGATATTATGTCTACGAAATCATATATTCGCCTTGTAATTTGAAACCGTATCCCTTTGGAAATTGTATTATTTTGATATGGATATGTTAGTCACTTTGAGCTCCTTATGCTCACCCGTTTGTTGATAAATTTTTCAGGATAGCGTATCGCTTGCTTAATTGTTAAGATTGAGGTGGTGGAAAGTTTAGAAGATTTTGGGCAGATCTTTGTTAGCATATGTGTTTTTGTTATATAAGCTACTCTGCATCTTATGAAATGTGACGATGAATCTAAACCTGTGGATTTTGTGTAAGATAAAGGATCCCTCATGTATAGGATTTTGGAATGTTAAGTTAAATTCATGTAATGATATGAATTTATGGTAATCGTTGATTTGGTGATTGCATAGACTTCCCCACTTATGAGTTTATGTGTGATTATTATTTTGAAGAGTTGAGTTCAGATTATATGAATTATCGAGTGATGCGTGGTATGTTTATGAATTGCACAGGGTGATGAATTTGTAGACTATAGAGGTGAAAATTTGATCTGAATGTTTTCTTAGTGACCTCAAAATGTGTGTTTGGATCCTGGATTAGTTGTGAGGAAAATTTTAAATATTGTCGATATTTTGGAGGGGCGTGACACTATATCTCTTAAATCTAAAAAAAATTGTGAGATAGATAGACTACGTTATGTGGGTTGAACAACTAGAAGCTTAACTCATAATTCTAACCAGATATGTACTATAGAAAAATTATCTCCATTTTTATCTATCTAACCAATCTGATTCTAACAAATCTTTTGAAAATGTTGAAGACATGTAGGTTTAGAATTCTTAGTTGTCTTTCAGATCACCTATATGAGACATATATAAAATATGATATTGTCAGAAAAAATTTGACAAGCCTTTAAAAAACACATATGATGTATTGAAGGTGCTAATAATTTTAACATCATGGACCAGTTACCTATCATTGAATAAATCCATACAATTCAAAATCTAATTTATGAATCATATTAAGTTTCACTCCTTTAAGGTGGACTATTTCCTTCTTAGTCTAAATTTGGTCAAGAGATTAAAAGATCTCGAATCACTAAAACCCTCATAAGAATAGAAGACCAATATCGATAAAAAGGGGGGTCAAGATAATCAAATGCGCATTTAATCTCAAAACCAATTCTAAAACCCTAAAAATTTTAACTCAAACTAAGATCATAACTTCAACCCCAAAGGAAACAACTTTAAGCCCAAGGGGAAGGGTTTTAAAATAACGTTCAAGAAATTCCAATTTAAAGCCCCAACCCAATTTCTAATTCCTTTCAAAATCAAAACTCTAGGTATTCTCTTAAACCCCAAAAGGAACTCTATCAAAAAAGCAAGGAAATGATCGGTTATGATACGTTTATGACCATGATACTCATCTTTCTTCTTTTTTGCTTCTATCAGAAAAGAAAAAGATAGAAGCGCAAAAGAAAGACTCCCTTAAGTTTAAAACACAAGTTAACATGTTTAAACCATCCAACTTTTCTTTTAGGTCTATTTTTTTACCCCTTTATAAATTTAACATAAGTCTGAATGCTGATTCGATTCTGGTACCAACATTTAGGTTTACACTAACTGCCCCTTCTATGAATCTAACCTGAGTCTAGGTAGTGATTAGATTCTGGTACCAAGATCCGTATTTACAGGAATCAGGATTGATTTTTCTCTTATCAGATCTAACTGGTGTAACCATGGGGAATACGACCGACTGCGAATGTGCTAGAACTAGATGCATTCACCTAAAACTTGTTTCATAAAAAAAATGATTATCTTTCATGATGTGATGTACGTATAAAATATGTGATTGGAAACTTGATTAATGACACTTTTTTTACAATTAAACTATAAGATAATTTCAGAAGTCAATAAAATTGTAGCCTTGTGACTGGAGAGTGATTTACCCATGATTCAGCTTTTAAAATTATTCAATGTTAATAGTTTCATTGTCAGTCAAGACAATCCTCACATAGCCCCATTGTTGAGGCTAAAATAAATTTGTATTTAAGCCAATCTATACTCATCATTGTTAAATGTTTTATTTTACACTAGCCATTATCTATGCTTTTCTTTTGTCGATCTTATAACAAACTTTTTCACAAGATTTACAATGTGAATAGTTGGAATGTTATTGGACGAATATGTTTTCAATAACTTGCTCCTATTAAATAATTTCGACTTGTAACTGTTTTACCTTATAACTAATCACTCATGCCAGTATATATATCATGACATCACTATATGTATGCCTTATACATATTCTCAATAGAAATAAGTTTACTTAAATATGTAAAATCATATATTATCTATAAATTTAATCGTAAGAATATTTTCTGTTAAATACTTTATAATGTAAGGTCTTAATGAATGAATTAGTAATCAATATAATAAAATTTAATTTCTTAATTGATATTAATTATTTTTATTTTTTTAATTATCAAGTATTTTATACTATAAAGTATAGAACTTATAATGTACTTATAGTGCAGAAAACTATTGTGATATGTTATAAAATATCTCTAGTAACTTGGTAATTGAGTTTAGTCATATCAAGTCTTAAGATAAAATTTCACAATTATAAAGCTTGACTAGTTATATTCAAAGAATATCATAAAATCAATTTTTATTATTGATAATACAATGATGTATTGTTTTATATTTTCTTTATAAATTGCTCCAATTAATGTAAATATAAAATATAAAGTAAACTTATTATTATCGAGATAATTTATAAAATTAATATCTAAAAATACTATCATTTCAAGTTAAATTCATTTTATATATGTGAGTATATATTACGAAAAATAACATGATGAATTATTACGAAAGACCATGCTTGATGTATTATCTACTAGATTATTTCCATTGATGGCTCCACATTGTGGTGTCTATAACTCCTTTTACATATTTCACTTCCAATATGAACCACTAGCATAATCAGATATACTATATGGTAATAATCATATCAATATCATAACTTATTCTAAAAGAAATAGTGTAAAACTAATAATTATTTCTAAATAATACTTTCAGATAAAATTTTTAATTTTATCAAATCATAAAAATATAAGACCTCAATCTCTAAAAGTTATTAATCAACCAGAACCCTAATTGGAATAGCCTAATTGTCTTAAATCAAACTCAATTCAATTAGGATGTAATGAAACCAACATCAAATCCTTGTAGAACTAGTTTTAAATCATCCTAGACTAGTCTAATTTAGAATTAATTAATTTTAATTTGATCAAATAGGTTTAGCTAGTCAAATTAGTCTATAATCACCTTAAATCAGTTTGAATCAATCAAATATATTTGATTCAATCAATTAATGAACTCAAACTAATAAAGAAAGAGAAAATTAGATTATATCATATATTAGATCAAACCAACCCACCTGAATCGTCTTGAATAAGTCACGTGCATTAAATATGCTTGTCCCATATAATAGGTTAGGTTTAGATACAATGTACTAGATTGAGGGACAACAATGTGTCTAACGCTAATCACATAGGTGGGCAAGCCTAACTTCACGGGCTAAGTTGAGCCTCATTTATAAGTTGGGTTGAGTCTTCAAACTAGACTAGGTCATACTTGGCTCATGGGTTGAATCATAATTAGCCACATGAGTTGGATCATGTCTGATCACATAGGTTGGGTCTGATTGGCCACATGAACTAGATCATACTTAGCCATATGAACTGAGTCATACTTGACTATATGGGTTGTATCGTATTAGGCCATATGGGATGGGTCATACCTAATCATATGGGTTGGACTATACCTAGCTAGATGGTTTCGGTCATGTCTAGTTACATGAGCTAAGTTATACCTGGCCACATAGGCTAAGACATGTTTGGTCACATAAGTTGAATTGTACTTGGCCACATAAGTCAGGTCATACTTAACCATAAGCATTAGATCATACCTGACTATACAGACTAGGTCATATCTAACCATATGGGTTGAATCATACTTAATCACAAGGGTTAGGTTATATATAATCATATATAACTACATAAGCTAGTTTTATCAATCAAATTGACTTATGTGAGACAACTAATTTGACCTTTCTTATTACAATATATTTTGATATTTTAAATTATTAAGGAGTACCTTAAATCTATGAATTAAATAATTTAGATTCATAGTCTTATATTTAAAATTTAATTGAATCATAAAAATCCATATATAATTCCTAAAACATAGAAACTTAAAGTATTAATATTATTTTATATTTTACAATGCTAATTTCTTCCATACCGTTTTATACTTTAAATGTATATGTGGTTAAAAGAATTTAACTATTGAATGTTTTTTAGAATAAATAATTAAAATAAATAATAAATATATCTAAAATGGCTTAGATTTATGAGTTATTAATAATATTTAGACTTTACTATAATCTAAAACTTTCACACTTGAATATTTAAATATCAATTTAAATTTATTGATAAGTCATTAGTTGATATCTTAATGAATGAACTCACTAAAATTTAATATAATGATATTCAAGGAATTAAAGATTCTATCTTCAATATGGTTAATTAAGCTACAAAGCTCAATAACATTAAGTATGAAAGTAGTTCAGTCTCTTTTCATATAGTTTATTTTTAATTTTATTTCTTCTTAGTTTGGCTCATTTAAAATAAACTATAATAAAATTAAAGATAAGTGAAATTTAAATAAACTGACTAACATTAAGATAAATGAAACATAAATATGCTTAAGAAGAATTAAGATTAAAACAAGAAATACTCATAATATTTTGAGCATTACTCAAACAATGGGCAATAATAAAGTAGAATTGTAAATCTTCTGAGCTTATAAATGTTATATAAACTCATAATAGATAGATTTTCATAGTAAAGTGTTATTTCTATAGCAAGAAATATTATTTAACGAAGGTCTATAGGGTTTCTTCTTAGTCTTGCTAATTTAAATTAAAGTGGGTAACAAACAAAAAAAGTTGAAGCATAAATCACTTGAATTTATAAATGCAACATAAATTTATAAAAGAAATTTTTTTATAGTAAAGTGCTAATTCTATAACAAGAAAAGTTATTTGAAGGACTATAGGGTTTGGTTCAAAAGGTTAAAAGCATAAGTATGATATTGGTATATTTTGAATCAAATATTATAGACATCCTTGTCTAATACTTAGTGGATTAATTCTATGATGTTTCAATTTATGTTACTAATAATAGGGATTCATTTTAATTAAAACCAAAATAGTATGAAATACTCATCATTATAGGAAATTGTTATACAATGAAAGTAATAGTATTGGATACTTATCACCTATTCCTAGAGATGATTTATTTTATCACCTATTCCTAGAGATGATTTATTTGATTAATTTTGAGGACTTATGCTATCTTCTTACAATTCTAGAAATATAATTTCTTTATGTAAAATTATTAGGACAATTTCTTTTTTTTGTTGCAAACTCAGTATTATCTAATTTTAATAAATGTTAACTTTTAAATTCTATATAATGCTGTATAGAGAATTAGTATGAATTATGAGTTTAAGATGATCTTGTAATCAAATATTAAAAAATATATAATTTTATGAATTCTTTAAGACTTTATATGCTTATATATGTTGGTCATTTCATGTTTCCTATTTTAGTGAATAAAAATATTTTATCACCTTTATATATAACATATATATATATATATATATATATATATATACATACGGTCTTATGTTGTTGATATCTTTATGTATATATAAAATAAGTCGAGAAATAATTAGATAAAAATATTAAAATTATCAAATTTGATAAGGGTGATAAATGTTATAGTAAATATGATGAGCTTAATCATAATTTTGGTTTTTTGCTAGATTCTTAGAAAAATGAGTTATTCGTTATATTTTACTTAGAATAAGGATGCTGAAAGATAAAATTATGCTTATATAGATATGATCAGAAGCATGAGTTATTCTTCTATGTCCCAATTAATGTGAGAAGAAGCTCTAAAAACAAATTTATATATCTTGAATAAGGTTTATAGTAATTAAATTCAATCAAGTGCTTCTGAGCTATAGATTGATAGAAAATTCAACTTGAGATATTTACATATTTATGATTGTTCTATGTTAATAAAGGTTTTCAAATCACATGAAAAGAAATTAGATACAATAACTATTTTTGGATATTTTATTAGTAATCTAGAAAAATTGAAAAGGATACAAATTTTATTACTCTAATAATGGTATAAAAATAGTTGAATAAGATAATATAATATTCTTAAAAAATAGTGAATCAATGAAAGTAAAAAATCTCAGAATTTAATCATAATATTAAAGAGATATGAGTTGATATGAGTTGATACTCCTTTATCATTTTATATTATATTGTTTCCTCGAATCACTAATTGACTTAATGAAAGCATTCAACAAAATAATATTAATAAATTATCACATAATATTGATATCACTACTGTTGATTTGTAGAACAACCATAATCAATAATTTTAAAAGAATTAAAGAGAAAGGAGATATATTATTTTTATAATTATAAAATATATCTATAAGAATCATATTATGATATAAGAATCAATGATCCCTCATTATTTTTTCAAGTAATGGAAAGTGATGATTATAAAAAAATAGTATGATGTAATAAAAAATTATATATTATAATAAAAAATAATTAAAATCAATGGACCAGAATAATGTTTGAAAACTCGTCAAGTTGCCTAATAATTATTAAAAAGCATGTTATAGATAAGTATTTAAGGCTAAACATAACTCAAATGGTAATAACGAATTATATAAAGTTAGACTTATTATAATTACTGATGAATTATCTCTCTTAACATAAATCAAATTATCATAAATGATATGTTATTTTATTTAAATTATTAACTTCCTTATTTATGTAGTATGGTTAAAAAAATGATTAACATTAATTTTCTTAACCATGTGGATAAATTTTATCAATTAATTAAATTATTAATTAATTTAAATTTTATTTTCTAATGAGTGATGTGATTTTTAGAAAGTACATATTTAAAAATTACATTTTTTGTGTATGAATAAGAAGAAATAAATATTATAAATCTATCTTTGTGTATGAAAGTAAAATAAAAATAAAAATTAAATTGTTGCTTATCTTTTGGAGAAAGCTCATATTTTCCTATATAAAGAGGGTTCATCTTCCTTCATTCTTCATCGAGACTAGCAATAAGAAGATTGAGGAGAGGATCCCTGAGGAGCAGTATGATTTTCTATTCTTTTCTAACCAATTTTGATTCATGCTTTCAAATCTTTGATATTAGGATTGTTAAAATTTTATGATACATAATAATATTTTAATTTTAAAATTTATAATTAATAAATAATTATTATTATTTATAGAGGACTAATAATGTTCTTATGGAATAATATTATTACCTTTAGATTACAACCTTAAACTACAAGGGTATACAAAATAATATCATTTTACTTTTTACATAATTTATCAAATTAAATTCTCCTTTGGGATTATATAAATCTCTCAATTATATGTGTGCCATTATGAATATTATTTTTTAATATTATTTATGACTAATTATTTAATATAATTTTATAAGTTATTGATTTAAGCCATATTGGTCGCTAGAAGACCACTACAATACTATAAAATATAATTTAAAATATCCTATAAATGTTATAAGTCTATCATCGTAGGCCACTTTGGCAATCATTAGTTAGATAAAAACTTAGAGATATAAATTATAATTAATAATTATTAAAATTTTAAGCTAATTTTTTTAAAAAAATTAATAGTAATAAAATAATAATTATAATAATAATAAATATTAATTATTATAAAAGAAAACTAATATTATAATTATAATCATGATAAATCATTAATCATACCTTTTATGTAAAAAATAAGTATCACTTCATAATTTTCTTTCATGCTCATGAATTTAATAACCACATAAATATCCAAAACACTAATTGGAATTTCTAAATAACAAAAGTGCTTTTAAAATTAATAATAATAATAAATTATATCACACGAATAAAAATAAAAATATATATAATTTATTTCTATTTAATTCTAATAAAAATATTTATCAAGTTTATTACATAATTTTATTATTATTAAATTATGGTTATTAGATAATATTGCCAAATCAAAATGGCAAAATCATAAATAAAGGATATTAGCAAAAAAATAATTAATTTCATAAAGGTAAAATAGGAGGAATCTTGTGGCTAGGAGCATAAGTAAAAAAATTATTAATTTCGAAGGATAGATTGATAAAAATGAACCAAAGGATATATATATATATATTAGAATTATTTAATTTTTAAAAGAAGGACAAAAATATCTTGTTATTTAATGACCAGCGATATGATCCTGGCGGGCGATTCGCCTTTTGCTGTTATGGTCACTACCATCGCCACCCCCTTTCTGCCATAACACGCGTCGCCTATAGCCCGCCCCTAGCTCTTACTCAAATCTACCGTTGTGAGACTTGCAATGATCGTTGTCGGCTATCACATCCCATGTTTCATTGCAAACAACTGTTGCCCACTGCAAGGCCCGCGACCACCGCCCTCAACACGGTTGTTTCACTTTTGCCCACCACAGACAAGTCACTACAGGGTGGGTAGCAACAGTGGTCCTTGATAAGGCCAACGACTATGGTAGGTCAATGCCCTATTACTATGCCATCACTAATTGTAGGCTATCAACGGTAGTCCGTCAATCATAACTTTTACTAGTATCTTTTCATTCGCATGTTTTCCTGAGGGAGCCTTGATAAGCAAGCGAGAGAACATGGATGTAGACTTGGGTGAGTCATATGAAAGCAAACAAATCGTGTGAGACAATTGTCACATGATCAGAAAGAAATAATAGAAAAACACCCTTTTCAACAAGCGAAAGGCAAATAACAACTCTTTCGTAAGCGAAAGATAGATAATAATAATAATAATAATATACCTGGTACTAAATAGATGTAATATCTAAGTTATTTTGATTTCAAATATAACTATAATACTAATCTTAAGTATTAAAAACTATAATCATACTTCTTATATATAAATAAAATTTAATGTCAGAATTAAAATCAAATAATGATAGATCAATATCAGAGTTACGTATCTTTTTTTATGTGATTTAAGAAAAAATTTATCTAATCTATAATCGTAACACGTCCAATCCCAAAAAAAAATAACGCTCATGATATATAAAGAGAATTAGACTTATATTTTTTTTCTCTTTCTATCTTTTATAGGACCATTATACGTGATAGAAGAATAAAGATTATAATAAGATGAGAGAAAATTTATAATATCTCACTATATTTTGTCACATATTGAATCCCTAAAAAGGTCATATCTATTTATAGGCGAGACCTAAGGGCCTAGGATAAGTAATTAGAAGAATTCCTCCTACTCTCCTAAGGAATCCTATCATAATCAAACTTTTTTTCTATTGATCAATAATTATAATCAGAATTCGATCAAATGTATAATATATTTTATCTAACTAAATAAGATCACAATACTCTAACAAATACCAAAGTTCTAGATCGATGGGGGGCGGTGGTCCTTACTATGACAGATTATTAGTGATCATCCCTGATGGAAGATAGCAACAAAATTTCCACTTGCTACTTCCACAAGCAGTATGGTATCTGAAGAAGATCTTGTGTACCCGGAAAAGATTCATAATAGGATTGTGTTTAATGTTGTAAAGAAGGATACGCTTGTTGCACACAGGAACAGCGAAGTGACGTCGAGCAGCAGCAAGATTCTTTTAGAGAAGTAGTTGTAGAGGACATGCTCGAAATTCTATACCCCCTCATATAAACCTAGAAGAATTCTTCTCTCAACCCTCTATGTATCCAAAAGAGAAATTTCTAATTTCTCTTCGTACTTAGGTTCATAATCCTAGTCTATGAAGGAGTTTAAGATCTCCTCCGATGTCATTTGAATCTAATTAGGATCCCTTAGATGCTTACCAACTCTAGCATTAAGTGTACAAATTTATTAGCTAATGTTTTAAATCCTCTATTGTCTGATATAGCACCATCAAACCAATGTTTAAGATAAAATTTTGAATATTTAATTTTGATAATTGAATTTAGTGCAAATGTTTTAGGCATAGATATTTATCAATGAGATTTAGACCCTCAAATTTTAATAAGTGGATGAGGTTCTAGTATCTATTGTATGAAATTTTAAATCCTAAACCCTTCGTATATGAGTCCCATGCACTATCATCAAGCTAATATTTCTTATAATTTTGAAAGTTTGTTGAATGAGGTTTCAAATCCCTAACTTTTAGTGAGTTTGATCCATCATTATTAGACTAATATTTTAGATAAAAATTTATCGAATGAGGTTTTGAACTATCTATCTTAGTACATTATCAACAAACTAATACTCTAAGAATTTGTGGATAAGTTTTCAACTTTTAACCCTTAGTAATTGTATCTAGAGGGTCATTAAGTCTTTATGATTGGTCCAAAAGAGCAAATGTCATCAACATAGTTAAAATTGTCTATGTCGTGAATTACTCTTATGGTATTCGTCTGTAAAAGAATTGATTTAAGTGTAATCTAACACACAAATCTCAAAGAACTTACAGAAAGATAAAATTAATTAGTTTCAAATGTAACTGACAGACAAGCTCTAACATCTCACTCAAAATTCTAGCATTCAAGTAATTCAACAAACACTTACGACGAAAGAAGAAACCAAGAATTTTGAATAATAAAAGGATAGCCGCAAGTCTAATAACAATGCTTAACTAAGATATTGGACAAGCCTAGTGCACAAATTTATATTTTCAAATTAGAGACCAACAGATTTCAAAAAGTCCAAACAATTAGAGACATTACTCGAGAGATGGCCGAGAGATAATATTTCATGCTATTTATCACTTATCACTTTCAGAATCTTAGTATCCAGGATGTAGCCAACACTAGTCATCACCAGCAAGTATTAAAGATCTATTAGCAATGCAAATCATCCATGAATAATCAATTGCTGAGCATTTGAAATCGTCGATCAAGACAACAACCCCTTCATTGGATCACATCTCTTCATTTAAGATATCTAAATTTGAGTCCAGATTTAGTCATTCATGCAGCCACTATTGTCCAAGAAATTTATTTTGTATTTATATTTTTTCTTTTTTTCTATGCTCTATGTTGACTAACATAAACATACAAGGAATTATCAGGTTTTATTTTGAGATATATCAATTTTTATTCAAAAATTATTCTAGAAATATTAAATAAATAATTTATATAACATATATAAGGTTAACGATTAATATAGACAATAATTTAAACTATTTAAAATTGGACCATAAGGTTCTTAACAAAGTTACAGTGTATTGGTTTGGTGATTAAAAACATTATAAGTTTATTCACAAACATCAACTAGAAATGTCCCATATTTTTATTATTATTAATTTTCATAATAAATTAATATGTAACATCATACTTTTTATTCCACGTATCATACATGGAGGACTAGAAAAGGGTGTTATTATACAATTTACTTATATTAACAACGATAACACAGCGAAAAAGTGTGCTAAGTTTGTAATATTTCACTTATCATACAAAACGACAAAGTTTTTCTGTACACGTTGATATTTAACACCTCTACTTATGTTACAACCACACATTTTTTTAATTCAAAACTCATACATAAAAATGTTCTCACAAGTTGTTATCTACATCTGCTTTGGCGTGGGCTCATATCTGCTCACCTGTTTACCCATGACATGAATGGATTAATAGTATTATTATCTGTAAAATAATAATAAGTATAATCTTTTATCATTTTATTTGACTATGAAGTGTCATGTGTAACTTTTCAAAATTCATATGTTTGAGACTTTCATAATATCATCATCATCTTATGGTTTCTTTTATCACTTATAACCATGAAACATGATAGATGCTTAGTACAAAGGTTAACACATATGTGCATGAGTAAGTCATAGTACATGCAATAGAAACTCTCCCACATTATAGATCATGACATCTACGTGCAGTCCACACCGCACGTATCTATAAATATAAAAAATATTTTATAGTAAACTTATCTTATTATGGTCCTTTAGCAATATACCACCCCATAATATGATAAATACATAATGAGATATAACTATTTTTCAACGTAAATCTTAATTCAATCATATATGACCTTTAACATTACACATCATACCCGTGGAATCTAACGTCGCACATTATATGTACAAAAATAAAAAACCTCTAATGTACAAAAATAAAAAACCTCTCATAATATATGCATCATAGCATGGCATAATAAGAAGATAAAATTTTTAATTAAAGTAAATTAGAACACACGTGTGAAAATAGTTAAAGAACATGAAATAAAAAATCATAATACCTCTATGAACTTCCACACTATATTTCATAATATATATGTGTACTTTCATGTCACACGTCATAACATATACGTGCCTTCGTATATTAGATGTCATTATATATATATATA
This sequence comes from Ensete glaucum, assembly GCA_021527575.1. Lineage (NCBI taxonomy): Eukaryota > Viridiplantae > Streptophyta > Magnoliopsida > Zingiberales > Musaceae > Ensete > Ensete glaucum. Next base: position 41,354,752 of record CM038551.1, on the reverse strand, counting down.
TATATATATATATATATATATATATATATATATTGACACTACACATCATAGCTTATGCATATATTTTTATACCACATATCAAAACATATACATGTATTATTACATCACACGTCATAATATATATACGCATTGAGTCTCATAGCACTCTCATGTAAAGTAATTTTATACTATATATATATATATATATATATATATATATATATATATATATATATTCATATATATTTATGCTTTTGTAGTATACATGTTAACATTGAGCTTATACCCATCCCATTGTGATCTTATCATTCAAAACATATTTTCAAATATATATTAAGCTTTTGATTATCTTATCATTCAAAATATGCTTTCAAACAAATATACATTAAGCTCATGACAATCTTATCAATCAAAACGTGATTTCAAAATATATTTTGAATTCACATTATATATGTAGTCACTATTTTGTAATAAATTAAGTTTATACTTAATTCAGCTTAAAATGATGTTTCTATTGAAGAACCACAGTCTTCAGCGATCAAGTTTGCTATGGAGCTATGTTTCTAGGGAGCTATAAACATATCAAATTTGAAGCATACAAACATGCTATGCCTAAATGAAGAAGCTTACTTCACAAGGCACTCATCGCTCTTCATGAAAACTATAATTTGTAAAGAAATATTAATAGAATCTCCTCCGTATAGTACACTCAACCTATGAAAGCATTCAAATTTTAAACTTAGTCCCTAACAACTCAATTTATAATTCACAACATCGTGTTTACCAATCCACCAATACTATATTTATGTGAAGAAATATTATTTCACTATTATTTTTTATTAAATTATCTTATATTATCATAAAATTTTACGAACTTAGGAGTCATATAAAACTAAATGTACATAAAATTTAAGCTTAAAGCAGAATTATTGGTAAAGTAAAGTAGCCTCCCAATTCAACTATTATCACCTATTTTGTTATGTTAAAACTGGGTCTAGAACTATTGGAATATCTTAACCTCATATGTTAGTGTACAAAATTAGCATTTACTCAACTCCAAACCTTACAGAAACCTAATAGATCTTTTAAGACATACCAAAAAGAATAAAAGCTAATTATATCCCAAAGGGTCTCCATTTAGCTTGAAGGATTCCCCTTTACTAAAATAGGAGATTTTGAACAACTCAGGTTAGAATACTCATAACTGTATGCACTAATCTCATTTTAAAATAATACTAAAGGTCTTAGAATTATAATAAATTTATATCCAACATATCCGAAAATCAGAGATTAATCAAACTATAGGTTACTCAATAGCAACTGAAAAATTCAGCCAATGATCTGTTAAACTGAAACCATAGGTTATATCTAGGGAAGAGTTATGATTTCTTATCTTATTCTTCCTTAGAGCTAGGGTTCTTAGCCTCCATAAAGACAATGAAAAGTGCTGGTAGAATAGGTTGAGAACAAGAGGAAGGGATCGTCGCTTCTTAGGTTGATATGGAGGATGAAATCAAAATAAAAAAGGTGGCACTTTATTAACTACTTAAAGGCGGCCAAGAGGTCTGTCTGGGTTCAATCCCATTAGACCTCCTCTCAAGTTTTTTTTTTTTTCTTAACACAATTTTTAGAGTCTTTAGCACTTGATTTGTATTGACAAAAATGATAAATTTTAGTATATATTTATCCTTTAATCCTACTTATATATCTTAACACTCTTCTTTTGATTTTCATCTTTACTTAGTTATCCACTACTTCATCTATGCATAAGTAAATCAATTTGCTATCCACCAAACATATAACATTTAAATCTAAAACTCACTTTAAATATGACTAAACTCATTGAGAATCACTTAAGGCTTATTACATTGCAAAAGTCTCTCTCTTCTAATCACAGTGTATATATATATGTTTATTGTTATGACTTATCTTGTACTTAAGTCTGTTAGTATACTTAGGCTTATTGCACTACAAAACATATTTAAAATAGGTATCAATACTTATATATACTTCAAATAACATTTGTAAGAACTTTGTGCATCACATTCTTGAAAGCATTTACTTCAACTTTAAAAATTGATATCATAAGCATGCCATATATCACGTTTCTAAAGCATAATTATCAAAAGAAAAAAAAATATCTGTAAGTGATGATAACATATGCATGTTATTTGTCCTACCGTTCGCATGCTATTTGTGTTATATGTATGAGAAACTTAGGCACTACATAGCATAAATATTATAAGATTTTATTAAAATATATATACTAATTAAGGTTATTAAAAAAAACTTGTTATCTTTACTTTTAAAGATATATAAAAAAAAGTTTAATTTCCATTCAAAATCACTCAAAAACTCAAATAAATAATTTTATGAAACCTCCAAACATATAAAACAATTGATAATTGAGATGGATGAGAATTTAAATTGATTAAGGATTGATTTGAGTCTTTTTAATAGAATTATAATATTGATTTCAGTAATTAAAAAAACCATAATATCTTTTGGAAACATTATAATTGATTTGGTTTCGGCACTAAACTAGTTTTAATGTTTCAGTTAAATACGTTAAATGTATAAAAAGATGAAACCATCAACGACTAACAAAGGCAAATAATTTAGTCATACTAAAAAAGCCCTCTACCGTATTATGAAAATAAGGGGAACAATAGATAAAAAGATCAAACCTCGAGCTTTACCCGAAAACTCACCTTACATCGATCGATTGCTATCCCGTCCATCAACAGCTTGCATCTCGGGAGACAAACACTTCGACGACGCATCAAGAAAAAGCTGAAAATAAACATAAGGTCACCACCCAACATACGGGCCTTCGTTTGATCCCTTGGGACGTGGCCACCGTCCCTAAATGGATGGTCCAAATATCCCTATAAACCAAACAAATTACTGCACACTTAAACAATGATAATAGCCTTTAAATCAATATTGTTTATGAGATGGGACATTCTAGATCAATATTATTAGTCAGATGGCTCAGTCTATAATAGGTTTTAGTGAAGCCTATAATCTTAATATTCATTTTTATTAACCTAAATCCTAGTTTTGATAGCTAAAGTTGAGGAAAAGTGGATAGCAACAAATGTTAACGTGCGAGAGAGAAAGACTATTCTTAATCATCCAAATAGTATTCTCATCTCAGGTTATATCAAATTTACAGTGGATTCTTACTGTGATCACTTGAGATGGTTTTGGATATTGTGCATAGTAATATAATTCTTGTATCCTTGTCATTCTCTTGTGATTGTTGCTTAGGTTTAGGCACGAGGGTTTTGAGATTTATACATTTATTATTTTTATAGTAGATTTTCTCTGGCTTGCCCCATGGTTTTTACCCTTCAAGTTGAAGAAGTTTTCCACATAGATCTTGGTGTTCATCTAATTGTGATTTATACTTGATTCCACTGTGTATGATGGTCTGCTAGTATTTATTCGTATATAAAGTCTTTATCTTGTGTATCCTATTAAATGGTATCAAAGTAAGGTTTGGTCGTATTTAATCTTTTGTATTCGAACATTGAGACCAGTAATGTTTCTCGCATGATTAGCTTGAATAGAAATAATTAGATGATATGAAAACCAAGAATGGAAAATCTCTTACATTGCAAAGACTTATATGGACCTTTACAAGGGGATAGTGCATAGCCCACAACTATGATAGATGATGAGTAGAAGAGATTAGACCGAAAAACGATTGGATTCATTCGACAATGGCTTGATGATAGTGTCTTTCACCATATTTCTACTGAAAGTTCTGCATACTCTCTTTAAAAGAAGCTAGAAGGTCTCTATGAAAGAAAAATGGCTGGCAATAAAGCTTTCTTGATTAGAAAACTTATGTATCTTAAATGTAAATATGACATTTCTATTGTTGAGCATTTGAATGAAATGCAGAGTATTACTAACTAGTTATTCTCTATGAAAATATCTCTTGATAATGAGTTTGCAAACATTATTACTTTTCAGTTCTTTGCTAGAAAGTTGGGAGATACTAGTGGTTTCCCTTAGTAATTCTGCACCAAATGTTATTATTACCATGAGTCAAGTAACAAGTAGTTTGTTAAACGAGAAGTTGAGAAGAAAGAATTCAACAACTTCTCATATTGATTCACAAGCACTTATCTTAGAGAACAGATGAAGGTCAAAGTCAAAGGATAGAAATAATTCATGCTTGGGTAGAAGCAAGTCAAGATGAAGAAAAGATATTGTTTGCTATAATTGTGGTGAGAAAGGACATTACAAGAATCAGTGCAAACAACATAAGAAGAACAAGAAAAGGGGGAAAGAAGTGGAAGGTAGTGATTATTTGATTTTGTCTACTTCTAATGATATTTTTTCTTGTGTGTGTCAGGATCTCAAGTGGATAATTAACACAGATACTTCTTATCATGTTACACCACAAAAGGAGTTTTTTGCTACTTACAGGTCTAGAAATTTTGGTGTTATCAAGATAAGTAACTATGGCACAGCAAACATTATTAGCATAGAGAATATCCACATATAGACCAACCTTGCCTGTAAGTTGGTGCTTAAGGATGTGAGGCATGTGTTTGATTTAAGGCTAAATTTAATTTTAGTTGGAAGGCTGGATGATGAAGACTTTAATGTTCGATTTCATATAGGGCAATGGAAGCTCAGTAAGGGTTCTCTTATTATAGCTAATGAGAAGAAATGTTACACCTTGTACAGATCTCAGGCTAAAGCTTGTGGTGAGCAGTTGAATGCTACAAAGATAGACTTCAGCATGAAGTTATGGCATAGATGACTGAGACACATGAGCAAGAAAGGACTGTAAACTCTTTCCAAGAGAGAGGTATTGTCATACCTTATAGGTACAAGTTTGAATCCTTGTATTGATTATTTGGCTAGTAAACAATATAGGGTTTCCTTTACTACTCCTGTTTTATCTAGAAAAATGCATGCCTTAGACCGTGTGTGTGATCCTTTGAGGACAAAAAACTCATGATGGATCTATTAATGTTTCTAGTATCAGTAGTGCACTTTATTTTGTTACTTTTATAATTAATTTTTTCAAAAAAGTTTAGGCCTATACTATGAAGATAAAAGATCAGGTTATTAGTGTCTTCAATGAGTTTCATGCCAAAGTTAAAAAGGAGACAAAAAGATAATTAAAATACATAAGATCATATAACGGTGATGAGTACACAGGATTGTTTAATGGTTATTGCAAATTACATGGCATCCAGTATGAGTTGATAGTTCCTAGTATACCTCAGCATAATGCAATTGCAAATAGGATGAATCACACTATCATGGAAACTATCATATGTATGCTTTCACAGGCCAAGCTACCCAAAAGTTTTTGGAATGAGGCTTTGAGGACTATAGTTGATGTGATCAACTTGTTACCATGTACAACTCTAGATGGGTCAATACACTCTACTGTAGAGCATGTATGATCAAGGAAAGATGTCTCCTATAGGCACTTAAGAGTGTTTGGTTGTTGTGCATTTGCACATGTTCTAGATAATGAGAGGTCCAAGCTAGATGGTAAGACAAAAGAGTATATTTTTCTTGACTACTCACATGATCAGTTTGGTTACAAGCTTTGGGATCCAAAAAATCAGAATGTGTTCAAAAGCAAAGATGTTGTCTTCTTTGAGGATCAAACCCTTGAGGATTTGAAGAAGGCACCAGCTAAGACTTCTACAGAAGGATTAGCAGAGTGTGACCCAATTATTCCTCCAGTATATCAGGATGATGGAGGAGATGTGCAAGAAGATGGTGTAGAGCCTGATGTTGATATACATATAAGACATGTTAAGCAAGAAGAAGAAAGGGAGCAAGTTTCCACAAAACCTCAGTTGAGAAGATCTTCTAGACCACATCAACCTTTTAGAAAATACTCTACAGATGAGAATATGATGCTTACTAATGCAGGTGAACCAGAGAGTTACCAGAAAGCAGTTGAAAGTGAGCAAAAAAATAAGTGGTTAGTTGCTATACAGAAAAATCACACATATGATTTAGTGCAACTACTAAATTAAAGTAAGGCCTTAAAGAATAAGTGAGTTTTTAGGTTGAAGACTCAAGAATATTATTCTCAACCAAAGTATAAAGCTAGATTTGTTGTAAAATACTTTGGTCAAAAGAAAGGTATTGACTTTGAAGAGATTTTTTCTCTTATTATTAAAATATCTTTTATTCGTGTTACTCTTAGTATTGTTGCTATCCTAGACTTGGAGGTTGAGTAGTTGGATATAAAGACAGTTTTCCTTCATGGTGATTTGGAGTAGGAAATTTATATGGAGCAACTAGAAGGCTTCAAAATCAAAGGTAGAGAAAATCTTATCTGCAAGTTGAGGAAGATCTTGTATGGGTTGAAGCAAGCTCCAAGATAGTGGTACAAAAATTTTGATTCATTTATGATTGAAAATAATATAAAAGAATAACTTCAGATCATTGTGTGTACATCGAACAGTTTGGTGATGATTTTATTATTCTCTTACTTTATGTTGATGACATGCATATCCTTAAGAAAGATATATCTATGATTAATAGGTTGAATAAGGAACTAAGTGAGTCTTTTGCAATAAATAACATGAAGCCAGCAAAGCAAATACTAGGCATGCGGATTTCTCGTGACATAAGAAACAAGAAGATTTTATTATCATAAGATAAATACATTAAGAAGACATTGGACAGGTTGAGTATAAGTAATGCAAAGCCAGTTGATTCTCCTCTTTCAGGTCACTTCAAGTTATGCTCGGATCAGAGTCCGTTAAGTGATGAGGAGAATAAGAAAATGCAAAAGGTTCATTATGTTTCAGTAGTTGAAAGTTTAATGTACGCAATGGTATCTACGAGGCCGAACATCACATATGCAGTGGGTATTATTAATAGATTTCTTGCAAATCCAATTAAAGAGCATTGAGCAATAGTGAAGTGGATCTTTAGATTTCTCAGATGAAACTCTAAAGTTTGTCTAAGCTTTGGAGGTGGACCACCTATATTGACAAGTTACATGGATGCATGTATGGCAAGAGATATTGACACAAGGAAGTTCACATCAAGTTCTATACTTACTTTTTGTAGGGGGAGCTATGTCATGGCAATCCAGATTGTAAAGGTGTATTACTCTCTCCACCACAAACGCAGAAGATATTACTATTACAGAGGTTTACAAAGAAATGTTATAGATGAAATGATTCTTACAAGAATTGGGGCTGAAATAAAAAAATTATGTGGTGCATTGTGACAACTAGAGTGTCATCCATTTGTGCAAAAACCCAATATTTCATTTCAAGTCAAAGCATATAGATGTCATAGGATTAGAAATATGTTTGAAGAGAAGCATATTTAGATGATAATGGAGCAAACATGTTGACCAAGACTTTACCGAAAGAAAGACAAGAGATGTGCAAACAATTGGTCAGCATGGCTTCATATTGAGGAGTCATGAGACAACTTTCTTTATGGGCTGAAGGGGGAGGTTGTTGGACAGATGGCCTAGATTCAGCCCATAATGGGCTTTAGTAAAGCCTACAGCCCTAATATTTATTTCTCTTAAACTAAACCCCAGTTTTGGTGGCTAGAGTTGAGGAAAAGTGGATAGCGACGATTGCAAACATGAGAGAGAAGAAGGAAAAAAGTAGATTGGCAGTAAAGAGTAGAAAACAAGAGATCCAAGAAAGGGAAGAAGATAAGAACATAAAAATACTATTCCCAATCATCAAAACAGTATTCTCATCTTAGATTTGGATTCTTATTGTGATCAGTTGATGAGGTTTTGGATATTGTGCATAGTAATATAATCTTGTATCCCTATCATTCTGTTATGATTATTGTTTGGGGTTAGATATGAGGGTTTTGAGATTTGTATATTTATTATTTTTTATAGTGGATTTTATCTGACTTGTCCCATGGTTTTTACCCTTCGAGTTGAAGGAGTTTTTTATGTAAATCTTAATATTCATCTAATTATAATTTTTATTTAATTCTACTATGTATAATAGCCTGCTAATATTTATTTATATACAAATTATTTACCTTTTATATCTCATCACAGTAGCTGAACTTGAAAATTTTCCTCGGGCTTTGCCAAATTATCTAATAGCTAGATTTTTTTGTTCCTATCGTGAAGATGCCTACTAACTTTCTTAATACTGATCATGCCTTTGAATGCAAGAGGGTGGATTACTTGATCCAATATAGTGGCTGATATTCTCTACTATTATCTAATCTGTTTGGTCTGATTTTAGCTAAAAGGATAAAGAGAATTGAAATTGTGCAAAAGTTCATTTGAATTTGGAAGCCAAGCCCCAATGGCACAATAGCTGGTGCAATAGCTGCATTCAAGTTTCTTTCCTTCCCACTTGCCTTCTGTGAACCATTGGGAGGATTGATTTCAAATTTGGAAACTCCGTCTCCCCTTGGCACATATCTGTGACCTACAATTTCTCATCCATCAAAGATTACCTACAAATGATTACCTTGCCAAACTCCACATTATTGCTACTCGAAACTACCCTTTCTGTGACCTCGCTATAGAATCTATTGAGCACATTTGCTTTAGAATCTATTGCACGTATGGTCATTTACATCCCAATGATTAACTCCCTCTTTTATCTCAATTGGATTAATAGCTCGACTTAAAAAGAGACAAGATCTACATCACACAGTGAGCTCTTTGAGGCTTTGCTTGCCAACTTACTATGGGGGTTTTGAAAAGCTAGAAATGAAATAAAGTTTCAGCCAGAAAAGGTCTAGTGTTAAGGGCGTTTGGGCTAAGGCCTTGGCTTTTTATACTAGCCAATTTACAATTATTGGAAACAACACAAGCAAACGTATTGACTTAAAAATGGATCAAACCCCATCTAGCTTTATTAAATTGAACCTCTACTATGAAGGTTGAAATTTGCTGCTAGGGATAGCGACACGACTTGTAGATTTGCTGATTATAAAGGGCTATCTTGAACCAATCTGCTTCCCATTGCATCGGCAATCAAAGAAACCTCTTCCACACCTGGTAGAAGAAAGAAAACTCATAAAGAGAGTCCTCAAAGTTTCTTTTCTCTTGTTGCACTCGTTACTTAACGAGAATGCAATGAAGTAGCCCAAGTGGACGACAATTACATTGAGAATTACCTTTTTCGTTTTTTTTTTTTTGGTCTGATGACCATCAATAGGTCATTTTGTAAACTTTATCCTCATTAATTAAAGCTTTTTATTTTTTTGAAAAAAAAAAATCACTTCCCACTCATCTTCAACATTCACGTTCCTGTAATCCGAAGAACTTTCTGCAGAACGTTCCATGTGTTTTTGGTGTCAAAAGTAGTCCTACCGATCGATCAACATAGGCCTCAAACAAAAATCGTCAAACATTCGTTCTTCCTTGACCTAGAAAATATCATGCCCAAGACATCAGTCCTGTGGTACATGACGACAAGAACTTGTCAGCACAAACAAACAGCTTGGATACTACTTACTCTTCCTCCATCTATCCCGTTGGGGCTACAGGAAAACTAATAAGATTTACAGTCCAAGGACTATTATGACATCTAAGGGTTGACCGTACTTCACACGATGCAACAGCACAAGAAAGGTATTCCCACTCCGCCGCCTAACCACGAACAAGGAATAGACGCGTCGATGGAAAAGAAATAAAAACGTACGGCGATACTCTGATGTTTGCAAACATCTCGAATTAAATGTCAGGGAGATGACCATGAAGGAATGCCGTCAGATGGCTAAGGAAAGACTTAAAATTCTGATTATCAAGGTACAAAGCAGACGATAGCAGCATTATCTGCATTCTGCTAAAATATTTTTCGAACTAGCCATGAAAAGTTCTTCCACAATTCACGCCAAGGCATAAGCTTCCCTCAAGATGTTTGGCCCTTTTTTCAAATGCCTGATGATGGAGTAAAAAGTGAAATCAGAAAAATCAGGGATGCATATCTATACTTTCCCAATTTCACATTTCAAGCTATTACTAGGAGTACAGATGACCCCCATAAAATGCAGTGTCAAAAGCCTATAAAGATTACTGTGAAGTGAACAATTACATCTAAATCTGATCAACAATGCCAATAACCAAATAAAACAAAACTTTCTTTAATTACACCAAGATGACAGTGAACAATTACATCTAAATGATAACAAAAATTAATTGCTCCTCAATAATTCCTGCATCAAGCATTGAAACAAAGCACCACCATCCTTAGAAGATCAACAAGAAATAGGGCATACATACTTATGACATAATCTGATGTATATGCCCCAACCTTAACAGGATTTTTAAAATCTCACTTGTATTTCATTCTTGATGAATTGAAAGATCCCCACATGCCAATGTACCACACCACATTAGGTTGGAAGCATTTCAATAAAGTCAAGCTATCTTCCTTGCAATATAATCTCAAGAAATGTATCAAAAACAATTCAGCAACCAACAGTATTTTGTTTAATTAAACCCCCCCAAGAAAAACTGAATCTTTATTGCATATCCAATAATTTTTGTGCCAGATTCAGCAACTAACAGTATTTTGTTTAATTAAACCACCAAGAAAAACTGGATCTTTATTGCAACTCCAATAAATTTTGTGCTAGATTAGATAGACAACAAATGTGCAACCAAAAGGATAAGATTATCATGTCAACTAACTTTAGCTTATTTTCTAAGATAAATCACTACCACATTGTGGTATTCCATGTACCAACTCTAATTACTGGAATAATGAAAATCCATATGCACTTGGACCATATATTTTTTTTTTCACAAGGGGTGTCACTAATAACTCTATGTAGGGAGTCATCTCAAAATTAAGCTTGTCATTTTTTTAGAATCAAAAGGCTGATTGGATTGTCTCAACAATATTTTCAGGTAATACCATCACTATTTTTTACCTCATATTAATGAAAATAACAAGTCTTTCAAACAAAAGTATCGAAAGCTTTTGGGTTCCTAATGAATCATAAGAGAAAGAAATTATTAATTATAGACAACTATTTAGATATCTTAATTATGAGTAACTAATTCTCCAGCAATATGAATATGCTACTCTGCTCGAAGCTAATGGATACATTTAATCATATTCCTACTTGAAAGCCCAATCTTATCCATAACAAATAGAACATACAGTAACAAATAACACAAAAAACACTAAAGATTTTCTTGCTAAAATAGGGAATATTAAGGCTGTAGTTATTAGCACATGAAAAACAATATCTGGTTACCAAAGAAACAGTTAGACATCAGAAAGAAAAAGTGAATGCACAAGAGACTTAGTTGCTTCACCAGGTATTTCATTTCCTCTTGTGTTTCTTGGAGAACCTCCTGCCCCTTTCGCCTTCATCTGAGCTCGATTCTGACTCAGACTCTGAACCCGCCTCAGAGTCAGAACTTGAGCTGCTTGAACTTCCAGATTCATCTTCAGAATCAGTTACTGGTCTTTGCTGTTGCATGATTAGCCTTGGCATATTTTTCAGGTGTTCTCTCAAGTTTTCAGTGATACCACCCAGCCCAATTGACGTGAAGAAATTGATGGCAAATCTAGTATTTTTAGGGTTATCCTTGGGAAATATAGAATCAAATGAATCTTGCATGGTAGGATCATTGAGACGTTCATTGAGTAAACGAATTCCCAAGTGTTCTGATAACTCCTACAGTCAAAGTTATTTTCAATATCATCAGTTGATGAAGAAAAAAAAGGTAATATAAGAACAACTTGTACATACCTGAAAGAGAATCTTAATGAAGATTCGAGAAGATGATGTTGTGTCCTCCTCAGTCAAGCGTATATAAGCAAGTACATGCCATGGAAGTGCATCTGTTCCAAGTAAATGAGCAAAGAATTTTGCCACGTTGCGGAGCTTATTAGTTTCAAGGCGATGTATCATGGAATATTGCTGCACAAAGCATTTCTCAAAATTTTCTTGGTAAACTTTATTAATCATGCAAAACCGCTGCCCAAGAAGACCATAATATCGTAGATATGTTCTCTCTTGACTGCAGCATTCTAGCAACATTATGCACAATTCCATCTGCAAACAAATAAAAGAGACAGGGAACAAGTCAACAATTCCATTTACTTTAAGGAAAACAGATGCTGAACAAAGATGACAATAATTCCACTTAAGAATCTACAAACACAATATGAAAAATAATTGGCATATCAAAAAAGGTATATACACGAAGAAAGAAAATTCACTTATAATGGGAGTAAGCATGCTACAAGTGAAGAAAGAAAACAAATGTAATGAAGAAAGCTTTAACACACACACATGACCAAAAAACAATGAGAAAACATCTGATACAAAAAATGACCAAATAGTTACACTTTTTCCTACATCCGTTGATACCGTAGGTAGGTAATAGTGGTACAACATAGGAAGCATAAAATCCAAAATTTGATGTCCTTTATAAATTCAAAGGATGCCCATCTTCATCTCATATTCTTCCATATATACCCTGCATATAATTAACCCTCGACAAGGATATACTTAACTATCATTAAACTGAGGTTTGATTAAATGTTTATAATGGTCCTTCTCTCAATGTTGCTTCTTTTCTTTACTACATTATATCTTGCTATGTCAATGACGAGTTCCTATGAGCAGATATTCAACAGACCAATATCTTTATCAATGAAGGTCAGAACAAGCCTTACAATTATCTTTATCACTCAAAGGTCAAAACACATGCTGATCCATAGCAGGTCAGTCTCATTTTGCCAATTTTTTTATCCAAGGATAATTCTTGATTCAAGATATTAAAGGCATTTTTCAGTATGATCCAAGAGTAGAATTGGATTTTTACTGATAACAGTTAAATTTCAAAAGAAATAAAGCATCTATCAATTGGAAGTTCATTTGTAGATGTTCATTAACCTTAAAGAAGCATGTATGACGTTTGTTACTTCACAAGGATTTTCGTGAAATATAGGCATCCAAAGGGGCAGTTAATAGAATTTCTCCAATATAAATTACTCTGCATCGTAGATTAAAGAATCACAGAATAAAGAGTGGTGCAAGACAGATCACTATGCTGATATATCATGTAAGATTGAGTAACATGCAGTTGATATATAATAAGCAGGTTATCTAAAAGCTCAAATCACGTAGGTCAGTATTCTACATAAAGACTGAACGCACTTTAACAAAATTAAACTTATATCATTTGTCCAATAAGGGAAGAAAAAGTAAAGAATAAGGAGACACGAAAATGAAGAATGATATCATTTATTGCAAAAATGACAACAAAATGAGATTAAAGTTGTTTGCTTGGTCACATAACCATGTCCCATCTAAGTCAAAAGAAAGTTCAGCATAAAATTTTCCCATAAAAGCCACACAAATTTCTCACAGAAAAGAAAAGGCTAGAGTAATTGTTCTATGATTTGGATGCTTGCATAGCAAGTCTAGTAACATGCTTCAATTTATAATACCCGTTCAGATGAATAATGAAACAAGTAAGATGCAATATATGTATAACAACAGCAATAAAACCGTAAGTCCCAACTATTTGGGGTCTACTATATGGATCTTTTGCCGTCATTGAAATATGTAAAAGGTCATATACTTAGTGAAGTTTAAAGTACTTAAATGTTTATTTATAATTTTTATTAAGGTCTTTTTAGGTCTTTCTCTACCTCTCCTCTTACCATGAAAATTAATCATTTCACCTCCTCTGACTACCGTATCTGAAGGTCTCCTAATTACATGTTCATACCATCTTAAACGATTTTCTATCGAAGCGATATTTAGTTGTTCACAACTAGAAGCATTTATTTTCCTATCTTTCCTAGTAACTCCACACATCCATCTCAACATTCTCAACTCGGCAACACAAACTCTATGTATATGTTATTTCTTCAATGCCCAACACTTAGATCCATAAAGCATTGTTGGTCTCACAACTGTCTTGTAAAATTTTTCTTTTAGTCTCAAAAGTATCTGATGATCACACAAAACTCCATATGTCTATCGCCATTTTAATCATTATGTTTTTACTTTATGAATAATATTTTCATCGATCTCTCCATCTTGTTGAATAATTAATCCAAGATAGCTAAAGCTTTTACTTAAAATGACTTCTTATTCATTCAATTTAACTAGATTCTCCTATTTATTTCTAGAATCACTAAAATTATATTTTATATATTCAATTTTAGTCCTACTTTTCTAAAACCTCTAGTTTCTAAGGTTTGCTTCCATAGCTCAAGTTTACAATTAATATCACTTAATAAAAATTATTCTTTCCTTTTTTGCTACACTTTTTCATTAATTGTCTTAATAAATAAATAGCTTTTATGGTTGATCTTCCAAGTATAAAACCAAATTGATTTTCGAAAAGACTTATTTCAAGCATTATCCTACTTTTAATGACTCTTTCCTAAAGTCTCATAGTATAGCCATGATTTAATTCCTCTACAATTTAAATAATTTTGAATGTCACCTTTATTTTTGTAAATTGACACTTCAACATTTTTTCTCCATTCATCAAACATCCTTCTAAATTTCATGATTTTGTTAAGTAAGCTAGTAAACCAGGCCACTCACTTGTTCCCTAAACTTTTCCATACCTTAATAGAGATACCATCAAGCCTTACACTCTTAGTTACTTTCATCTTCTTTAATGTGTATTTTACTTCATTAGCCTTAATTTTATGAACAAGTCTACAATTATTAAATCTATCACTATTATTTATCATTAAATCTAAGTCCTATATGGAATATTTATTAAAATAATTTATAAAAATATTTTTTCATCTTTACTTAATCTTGTTATCATTAACAAGTATTCTTTGATCTTCATTTTTAATGCATCTAATATTACCTAAATCCTTATACTTTCTTTCCTTGGCTTTAGCAAATTTGATATATATCTCATTCATCGTATTTAATACCTAATATATTGTAAAAATTATCATAAGCTTTATATCTTACCATACTAACTATTTTTCTAGTCTCTTTTTTAGATTCTATATATATTTTAATTTTTTTCTCTTTTTTACAATTTTGCCAATGCTTAAAACATGATCTTTTAGTAAAAATTATTTTTTAAACTACTTTGCATCACCACCAACTCTCTCTCTTAAGGTTACACCTCTATCTTTAATTTGATCAAGAATCTCCTTTGTTAAGCCCTAATCTTAATAGTCATCATAGTCCAAGTAATCAAAGTTTGCAATCTCATACCTTACCGACGTATCGATCAACTAGCAGCATGATACGTATCGAGCTATACCGAGCGTACTGACACATGGTATACTAAGGTATCAAGCTATACCAAGCGTATCGATCCTCTATCGGACCAATATGTACCGAGCAGTACAATACGATATTGCAAACCTTGCAAGTAATATTAATATTATCCTCATCTAAGTTCCTATTTGCTCCCTTTCCATCTTATCTTTAAAAGTGTTTCCATTATTATCATTAAAATTTCACCATCTAATCCTAGTAAATTTTCTACTATCTTTTTCTTCTTTTATTTCTACAGTCAACATCTAACACCATTAACCTATGTTGATCCATAAAACTTTCACTAGATATAACTTTACAATTCCTTCAAATAATTTTATCTACCTTTCTTGTGAGAAAAAAGACTATTAGTTGTTATCACTCTTATAAGTAATCAAATTTTTATCTCTCTTCTTAAAGTGAGCATTTATAATTATAAATCTAAAATCTTACCACTATATTCATTTCTCCACCCATAACCAAAGCCCTCATGCACCCCTTTATATTCATCATATGTTTTCTCTACATTACCATTCAAATCTCCTCCAATTATAAGTTTTTCAGTTATAGGCATTCCTTGAATGATATATCATCTACGCTTTCCCAAAATTCTCTTTTGGTGTGATAATCCAATTCGACTTGAGGGACATAAGCACTAATGACATTTAAAACATTCTTTCATAAAGTTTAGAACTATAATTCTATCTCCTAATCTTTTTACATCTGCAACATTATTCTTAATATCCTTATCAACAACAATTCCTACATCATTTTTGTGTTTTAATTTTTTTGGTATATTAAATTTTAAATCCAGTACTATCAACCTCTCTAGATTTTTTCCCTATCCACTTAGTCTCTTGTAAGCAAATATATTTATTCTTCTTCTGATCATAGTGTCTACCAATTTGAATCCCTTACCCGAAAGTATTCTTATATTCCAAGTTGCTAACTTAACCCTCTATTCTTGGACTAACTTCTTTACGTCCATTGATCCAAAGAAATATTTAGGCATCGATGTGATAGGTTGCTTCTAAGCGACCTCCTAGCCCACCGTTTACATTCAGGACAACTAAGTGGTGAAGGTGCCTCACTGTCACAAACATAAATATAAACAAGGTGCTCGATATAATACTCATGAATGTCCGTGTCTTTTGGTCTTTGTTCATGCTTTATATAGCAAATAGCAAAATAGCAGTAGGCTTCACAACCCTAGTTTAGTTAGCTTTCGTAGCCGTTTTCGACTTGTAAATAAGAGTTGTGGCATGTGGACACTTGTGAGGATTTTGATCTATAATTGACCATGCTCCTTTGTGTGCGATCATTCAGAGTTTATGAAGTTCATGTTTATAATTTACATTGGCTATAAAGTGTTTGCTGAAATGATTGCTTATGGAATCTTGTGTGGAACACTTTCTCTAACTCGTTTTCTCTTTTATAGGTCCTAAGGGAGCATAAAAGGTTTCGGGGAGATTGATCTTTGCGAACAGACATACAAGCGTGCTACATAACTTAGGCAAAACCAACTAAGTTCGTAACAGTTGATATCAGAGCAAGATAAGCACACGCAAAAGCACTTGTCATGAAAACGTGGAGGACCTAGCAGGGCTACGTGGAGGGTAGCCAGCACGCAAGATCGTTTGGAAAAAATGGACATTGAGATGTAGAGAAAGGAGTTACTCAAGGACATGAACTCTTGCAAAGGCAAGAGTGGGATCATGTCGTTCCATGGGTTCTTCATTCTGATGGAGCAGACTCATCCTGCATGGTGCCAAAGACAAAGGGAGCTTAAAGGCATATGCACTATATCTTAGAGAAGCATTTGACGGAGGAACTAAGACGACTTAATTGGCTAAGGCAAAGTTAGGATTAAAAGGCCTTAGCACGGAGCAAAAGGATGCAGAGACGAGTACTCTTGAAAAATATGCCACTGTGCTGCCATTAGAGTTGTCATGAAGAAAGCGATACGCAACGGAGATTGTGCTGGTGGGGAATAGAGGCCCAGGATCCAAACAATGATGCACCAATTTCAGTAAAGTCTATGGACTTCGAGAGCTACTAGGCGATGGACTGTCTTAGAGCGATGATTTGTCCGAGTGTGACCCGAGAATTAGACGAAAGTCACTTGCCAAAGGAGCGAACACAATCGAAGATAGCAGAGGCCCTACGATATGCTAGCAAGGGCCACACATGGAGAGATTATAGTTCGAGTTCATCCCATAAGAATCTGAATGCAATGGAGATGTCACCAGGAGGCAACATGGTGCAACGGATCATGGTGGAATAGTTCGAGACAATACAACACACGCAGGAGAAGTTTCGTAAGAGACTTGATCATGCAGAGGTATGATCAAGAGCTAGTGGGAGCTCCACTTCGGTGAGCAGCACGATGGCAAAAAGGGCTATGGATTCAAATAGTGAATATCATGGTACCGCAGAGGCGGGTCTTCTATGCGTGCATCGAACTTTGCATCGAATGAAAGCCTTGGTCATCGACATATGGGGGTTGTATACCACCAAGGGAGAATCCTAAGTGCAAGTACCAATGAATCCCATGGGGGGACTTGATCATACAGAGGTATGATTGGAGCGACTGAAGAGTTGGACTACTCCAGTGCTTATATTCGCTTAAAGGAGTCTAGCAAGTCAAAGGACAAAGCCGAGTAAACAAACGTTGCTACCAAGGAAGCTAAGGAGAACAGAATCAGCGTGAGCACTACAACAGGATAGCGGAGGCCATGCATGGGAGTTGTAGTCTATCTTTCCATCGAACATGGGGAACTGCTCGGAGAATACAGAGGTGTTGAAGCAGGTGATCGAAAGATGCGAGAAAGCAACGACGAGTCCAGAGAGACTCACTACCCAAAAGCTAACTGTCGATCAAAATAGAGGTGAACTCAGAGGAGTGCCACAATACCGCAGAGGCGGATCTACCGATCGCGAAGAAAATGATGCAAATGCAAGGCAACATATAATAGTGTCATAGGCTTGGCAATGCCATGCTACCGCAGAGGCGGGGCTTCCGTGGAGTCATCAATCCCTTGTTCTTACAGAGGGAGAGTGTTGATCATGAAAGGGGTCAAGGAGGTGGAGAATGTAGAGGAAAACTACAAGTACCAAGACAAAGCTGAAGGGCAGAGGCCAGGGAACATCATAAGACAGATGTCAACGTGCTTCTCATTAAGATAGCTGAAAGTGGATGACTTTGGATTGATACAAGAATGCTCGACCAAAGAACGAAGTAGGTAATATGTGATGTTGTACTTCTTCTACTCAGATTAAGTGACAAAGATGATGAAGAAGATGATACAATCCCAGAGGCGACTAAAACTATTAGACATGCTCCAAGTTGGGGTGAAATTTTGCTCTTCGGGCAAAACTTCTTACATTCCAAAAGTTTGATGGCAATGTGAAAGCAAACCACAGTAGCTAACTCAACGTAAGGAGTGCAAACACTTCGAGTGCTTCAGAAGTGTGAGCAAGGAGAAGGCGAAGGATAGTAACCAGCTCGATGCATGAAATACAACCTCGAGGAAGCAAGGAAGCCAAGTAACCTTTGCCTTCTCAACTCTTAAGAGAATGGGCAAAAATGAGTACCTCAGTTCTCTTATTTATCCGGTAAAGGAGATCTGCACAAGTTCAAAGACCCTTCGAATAAACCTAATGGAAGACAATAGTTGTCAAATCCTCACTAATGGTGATCAGTGCTACTGAGAATAGATTGACCACTTCATTTCCCAATAGAATGTCAATTGAAAGCGGAAGTGATGCAAACCTACTTGGAAGCAACAACTAAGTTGAAGAAGAATCAATGGGCAAATTTTATGAAGGACCTCAAAATCTTCAAAGTCTGCGAGACGATACACGTTAAAGCTCCAACAAGCATCCACCCAATTTAAGCGACATGAGACGATTGAGATACTAATGCATAACAAGGAAGATCTTTGCTTCATCAAAAGGATCCATAGGAATCAATAAGGATCAGCACAAATCAGCCAACCTCATACTAGAGTTAGTCATTAGCGAGTTGAAGCAACACGGCAAATCAAGGTTCGACTACTCAACAACAGCGGCGGAGAGCAACTCGAAGCCAAGAGATGTGTTGCAGCTAGAGTAGAAGATTGAAGATGCAGCTTCTGCAACTGCTTCGATGAGGACATCGAAGGAATAAATGTGGGAGAATGTTACGGCCAAAAATATAAACAGGATGCTCAATGTAATGCTCATGTATGTCCGTGTCTTGCAAACTTTGTTCATGCTTTGTACAACAAGTAGCGGGCTAGCAGTAGGCTTGGTAGCCATAATTTGGATAGCTTTCGTGGTCGTTGTCGGCTTATAAATGAGAGTTGTGTCGTGTGGACACTTATGGGGATTTGAATCTGTAATGGACCATGATCCTTTGCGTGCGACTATTCAGAGTTCATAAAGTCCATGTTTATAATTTGCATTGGCTATAAAATGTTTGCTGAAATGGTTGCTTGTGGATCCCGTGTGAAATGTTTTCTCTAACCCGTTTACTCTTTTATAAGTCCTAAAGGACCATAGGAGGTTTCGAAGAGGCTGACCTTTGCAGACGGACACACAAGGGTGCCACACGACTTAGACAAAATCAGCAAAGTTCATGACATCATGTCACTTCCAGATTACTACGTCGCTCTATACTGAAATCAGTTAAGATCCATGTTCATAAGATCTACCATAGTTTTACTTGGCTATCAATGACCTACGCAACCCTCCACCTTTTTCATTCGAGCTTGGGACCGACATTAGCAGTGTTGGCGCTGAAGTCAAATGTACTGTATGTAACATCTATAAATTTAGTACATAAAAAAGTATGTATGGATCAATTAAAAGCACAATGTTCTGTCGCTTTCTAAAATTTCAATTAGGATTCCACAACCACGGATTCAAAAATTAAACAAATAAAAATAAATAGGGGAACTAGGAAAAGTTGTATCAATTCAATATAGTTATTACATAACTAACAAACAGTAACAGACAAGTGTACACAACACCAAACCTTAAAAACATGGAGAACTAGGATGTGGATCATGACTATCAGCTAATGAAAATAAAAGCACAATAATTTATAACAGTTCCTAAGAAGTATGTTATGATATTAATAGTAATAGAATAATTCAAGTGATTTATTTATATAATATCATTCCCATGTCAAAGGAAATACAAGTTTTAATACCCATTAATAAAATTTCCTCATATTAATTTACTTTCTTTCTCTAAATCATGTATTCTATAGTTCAGATGCTAGGAAATAAAAGTAGAATTGAATATTAGATTCGAAAGCTTGCCTTATTTTTGAAAAAAAAATTCCCACATTCTTCATTAGGGTGGGGTTTAGAAAACATTCCCACATTTTTTTTTAGATACAATTTTTCTAATGGCCACATTCTTATTTTTGAAGAAAACATTACCACATTCTTCCTTCGGGTAGGGATCCACCCCAAGAATGAAGAGAACTTCGAGAACTTTCAACTTATGTTGAAGTTCAAAAGGAAAAAGAGCTAAATTTTGTGGACGACAATATAATCATACAAAATAAAATCACCCTCATCATTTTTCAAAAGAAATAAGCTTCTGTTCCTCTAATCGACCATTTGGCCTCTTAGATTTTTTGCAACGAAAAAATGCTTCCACAGACAAAAATGATTTATTCTCTTACAAATAACAAATTCAATCTTACGCAATGCACACAAAGTTAATCAAATAATATGTATAGCATGTGAAGGCAGGCCATTAAACATTTAGACCTACAAAAGAAAAACAAAAACAAAACTCAAGCTGCAATCACTTCATAGCATATGGGACACTGATAGAAGGTAAGAATTCAAGGACTGGAAAATGTCCAAAAAATAGATAAATGTTTTACAAGATATGGACCTTAAATTCATGTCACAGTAGGGAAAAAAATCAAATCACCTCTTCTAAATCCCGGACCAACACCAGTCTCAACAATCGAGCAGACCAATATTGTTATTGTACCAAAAGGTGGCAGACCGAGCAACATCAAGCTGTATGGTTTGTTATCAATTCTTGGCCAGATCAATAAATATGAGTCAGCATGCACCACCAGTATTCTAAACCATGCCTTTTCTAACATGACAATAGAAGCAACACAATTAGACAGTTAATCATGCCATATGATTATAGATCAATTCATTGACTCAAATTATTAGCTGAATGTTCTTTTTTTTCCTTCGAGCAACTGCCATTTCTGCAAAATTTCTTCTCAAAATTTCACCCTTTTTTTCAAAAATCTCTTTTGGCTGTGGCCATGAGATTATATAGCTTATGATATATTCATTGGTAGTTATAATTCTCCACGAAGAAATCTAATAAAAGGCTCTACAACCTATACAATAAAGTTTAATATGGAGCAAATATCACTCAGACCAATTGAAGCAATAATGCCTTCCAAAGGGAAAGTAAATTGCAAACAAAGCCCAAAAAGAGCATAACTTACCTCCTGACCAGGCTCAAGTTTGATCTTTAACAACTTATGCCCAGCCTCCTCAAAATCAACACTTGACATGATTGTAAGATATATGGTTCTTCGTAAGTTGACAAGATTTGTCTCAGTTTCATCTTTTATTTTCATTTCTTCAGTTTCATCTTCCTCCGATTCTTCTTCCTCCTCATCATCAGAGACCACATCAGAGCCTTCTTCATCTTTAGAAGACTCATCCTCAAGAATCCTCTTTTTAAGGTCCTCATAAGCCTTTTCATCGTCAAGAAAATTTGAATTTGGTTTAAAGACATCTGCAAATAAAAAAACAAATAAGATCTTTGATAGTAATCAAGGAAAGAACACCTAAACAGATGAACTAATTTATTAAACATAATCACCGAGATGTGTCTCTGGGTCAATCTCCTCATCAAGGGATATCTCATGGGTAAGTTGCTCCTCTTGCTCAACAAGGTCCAGCTCTGGACGAATAGCAGGAAAACCCTATAGAGAATTGTCAGAACAAAGGAAAATTTTCAGCCTACAGAATATCCTAGGATCTTTACGTGGGACATGCATATTAAAGCACTTGTACTGTTAAAACCATACCTGAAATTTGGCTTTTCGTATCGCAAAAAGGCCTTCAATCAAAAATTGGACCCTTTTATCTATTTCTCCCTCATGAAGTATACCGCGAAAACGTTCAAATATACCTGTAGATAAAAATATATACATGTCAAAACATGAAAGAATAGCACTCCTTAAAGAAATTGTTGAAAAAGGCAATTAACAATACTAGCATGTCGCTTGAAGTGACCAATAAAAATACAACACAAGAAGTTGAACCAAAAAAGGGATATACACAGATAACCCAAAACCACAGAAACCATGGTCCATGTTGAGATCTTCCAAATGCTGCTCCAAAACGTATATTCCTATTTATACCCTAAACCTGCCACTTAGATTACTATTTTATGATCAAATATGTAAAATACATGTGAATGTGTACTGTAATGACCACAAATGCAATAAGGTTAAAAAACTAAGATACAAAGGCAAAAATTTGTGTTTATTCACAGCATCAAATTATCATCATACAAACAGAAGAGACATTGAAACTTCTGAAGCCACATACATCAACTATACATCTTAATATCTTCTCAAAGTTGGACTGTCTGAATAAAGGGTGTCTGTGAATTGTCGCTTCCAAATATTTCATTTATTTGGAATGCTTCTTCATTGCTCTCTTTGTAACACAGAAATTTGAAAAAAAATGATGAAAAACAAATAACAGCAAACCATAACATTGCAGTTATTTGTGATCACTAGAAAAACAATGTTGAAAAATCATATCATCGCAGCTATTTATTAGCACTATTCATTACATGGATCTCCTCCCGCCAGTATGTTCTACAATATAGATTATTTGTTAAATTAAGGGCATTTTGAAGTTTCTCAGTTCCTCTGATCCTCTCTTTGCAATAGTAATGCTAATTGGTTCACCTTGCCTAACCACAGTTTATGCTCCTTTTACTATCGCCATACCATCTAAGATGTTTCCCCTCATTGTTGTCTCCTACTGAGATTAACAATTCACAAGTGGAAGTGTTTCTTACTCTATGTTTTCTTAATATCTATTTTGCTTTTATTGAATGATAAGTTCAATAGCCAATGACAAATGGTGACATGTAAATTATAGTGTCTGCATACTTGATTGTCATGTGTTATTATATTTTATTTTGTTGCATTTGGCTGCTTGATTCTTAATAGCAAATGGTCTCTTATTCATTTTTAAGGGTGCTATGCTCATTATATACTTAAGACTTTTATGAATTTTATTCTTAACACCAAGACATATTTAATCAACATATTGATATTAGTTATACCTTGGATTCCTTTTGTTACCCATTTGCGAAGAAGCCCTATAAGATCAAATTAACTGGGAAGAATTGATATCGATGTTATAATTATGATTACCAAAAAGCTTTGCTACAATACTTAACTTTAAAGATAACATGGTGAACACAAGCACTTTGTTGCCCTCCTCAATACACTAACAATCATCTATCAAAACATGTATTGTACAAATGATATTCTTCCGCCAGAATTAAAGCCTTATTCAAGTACATCAGAAAAAAACAAAAGGCTAAGTCTGCAAAAATTAAAAATATTTGGTATCAAGAGTTCAGTTTGAACATTACAAAACTCAAGTGCGATCAAATACTCTAACTGAAGATTTTTCTTTGTAAAAGGCAAGTGGCGAAGGAAGGATTCGAGCCCAGGACCTTGTAATATTCTATCAAAGGCTTTACCGGCTAAGCTAGCAAGACCTTCAAAAATATATCGGATGAAGTTTTGAAATCTCAACCTTTGATAAGTGAGTGTAGTGCACCACCACTAGACGGATGTTTAAGGTGTAATTAGAGGCTCTTATCCAAATTTAAAATATATTTACTACAATTATTGCAAAACTTTTACTCTTAGTAGTTTTTTTTTTGTCTTAGACCTGCTAGCTAGCATTGCTTTTTCATTTGCAATGAGTGTCAATGAAGAACAATCTACCAAATGCTTCATTTTAAAAATCACCAATCTAATAGGTACACAATTTCATAGTTGGAACAAGATAATTTCAATTATTTTTAGATTACGAGGCACCTATCGCTACAACCTTAGAGAAAAAGAATCAAAATGAAGAACCACATCTCAAAATGCCAAAAATGAAAATGTTCCTAAAGATAACCAATATGAAAAATTATCTAAAGTAGAAAATGCTTCGGAAACAAAAACTAGCTCACCATGGAGGCCTTGGGGTGAGATGTCCTGAAGTAATGCTCCACATTCTTTCACGAATCCAACAGCAACCTTCACATGGATAAAGATAAGATATGAGAAATCCAAAAGAATTGTAGACACATCAATATCTTGATCACAACATTTTACCTCTACGCTGTCATCTGTAGGATTTTCCAACAGCACAGTGAGAAGCTCTAAAGCAATAACCTCATGTGCTACTAGTTGATTCACTAAATGAGCTATAAATTTGGTTGCAGCAAGTAGTTGAGGCTAAAAAACAGAGAACACAGACAACATATCAGAGGTTAACATTTTTGACTTGAGCAAAAAAATACAAAATGAAACTGCAGCTAGATAATAAGAAACCCAAATGTCTACCTTGTCATTCCTTTTAAAAGCCCTCTTGAGTTGCAAGACAATTCTCACAACAAGAAGCCTACCAATTAAAGGGAATTTAGTATTGACAACTGCAACCAATGCAGCAAAGACATCTGTAAATCCAGGGGATGCCATTTGAGACTTCATGCATGAACGGCAGAAAAGTCCCCGTCCACGAATCAAATTCTCCATGAAGAGCTCAGGAATTATGTTCTTAATGTTAGTAGCATTTACTTTATTCACTAGCCCATTGATACTCTTCCTCAGGGCATCCCAGCTCAGTCGCTGGTATGCCTCGCTGCTCTTATCCTGCACTTCACGCATCATTTGGGCCATCCTGTGAGGAGGAATGTAGATACCACCAGTCCTTCCCATATTAGAATCTGAAGCAGGCGCTGGTGGTGGCTGGCTCTCCACCTTCTTGATCTCTTGGTCTCGGCCCTTGCCTTCTTCTGTAGTCCTATCCCTACAGTTTTCACTATCATAATCCCTACGTCGATCATCTGAACGGCGATCACTATTTCTGTTATTCCTTTCTTGCCATCGAGGGCTTTCTTCCTCATCTGACGATTGCTCTCTGCGGTGCCCAGAATCACCGTCTCTTCTCCATTCTTCGTGTCGAGGGCCTCCCTTTCGTCCACTGGACCGGGCTTCTCGTCTCCGAGGTGGGCTCTCCTCAAACTTATGCCTCCTATCCCTGTGGAGGTGCGAATCTCTATCACGAAACTCATCGTCGTCTCTCATTTTCTTTCGCCTGCTATCCTCCTCATCGGACCGCCGCCTTCTTTTCTCCTTCCCCTTCCCAGCGTCCTCATCACTACCACGTCGCCTCTTTTCCCTCCTCGCCTCACCATCATCCTCACTACCGCTACCGCTCAACCTCCTTTCCTTCTTTCCCTCGTCATCTTCCTCATCGCTATCGGGCCGCCTCCTATCGGATATGTGATTCCTCGATTTCCCTTCTTCAACACGAAGATGTCGATGTCGGCGCTCAGTCGTCGATCTCCGCCCCTTCTCGCGGCTATCAGAATCGGAACTCTCGCTCTCCGAGCCGCGACGGCCTCTGCGCTCCACGGGTGAAACCCTAGAATTGACGCCGCGGGATAGAGAAGTTCCGAAGCCGTTCGGGGAGCCGCGATTAGCGGCGGCGGCTCCGGATCTTCTGCTTTCGCGGTGGCGGCGACGGCTTCTTCGGTCTTGGGAGTCGGAGGAGTCGCTGGTCGCCATCGTCTGGCTCGGACAAGGTGTCTGATTTCAATCCTAATTACTTTGTTGGGGGAATGCGGCGAGGAGACCTCTAGCGAACCCGGATCCATATTGATGTGTAACGGATGGAGATTTGAAACTTACAGTCAGTGTGTGGGCTGAGGCCCGATACAGAGCCCGGATATCGGATCATATTGTGATCAAAGAATCCAAATAGAACCGAGTTCTCATCGGATTATTGTCACGATCAGCCCGTTTATTACTGGATCCGTTTAGGACCCGAGTGGGAGCATCCGTTGTTAATCCATAAATCCATGTATAATGTAGATGCTGTGATAAAACCTCTCAGTTGTTAGTTAATCCCGGTGTTAACTCTCAGTTGTTAGTTGCATTGGATTCCACGGTCAGCTTCTTCATTTTGGTTCTCCGTCCCTTTCCTAGCTGGTCTAAATTTCTATATTATCACATGGTTTTCTGAACTATTTAATTATCTGTGATCGTGACTAATATGATCCTGGTAATGTTGGATCCTAATTAATTGAGTTACGATTTCAATAAACTTCAATTGATATGTAATAAATCCTAATTGACCGCCCCCCTTATTAGAAGTCGATTAGGACTGAGTTCCTTCTAGGGATGGGACTCTTCTAGTAGTATTTTAGTTGAAGTAGAAGTCTCACTATGATTAGGGTTTAGAACACATATATAAACATTTAGGAATGGGACTCTTATTCATTAAGTAATAAATCATATTTTCATTCAGCCTTGCGATCGAATATTGGAGAGTCGAACCCCTATAGAGTTTAAAGGAGGATCGATACCCCACAACAATCAATCTACTTGTGTTAGAATCTCTTGGGATTCTATCATCTGGTATCAAAGTAGCATTCTTGGCGTCTCATTATTCTTCCACTCTTGTCGCTGCCATCTATATCCCCACCTCCATTTACTACAGCTGATCCCTTTGTTGTCACTACCATCGTCGCCATCACCTGCTGTAGTCGATCCCAGTGTTGTTGTTGTCGACTTTGTCATCATCTACTACAGTCAAACCCTATGGTGCTACCGCCATCTACATCTACTATAGCAGATCTGGTATTGTTTCACCCTTTGTTGCAATCCTTATCATTTCTGCATCTATCTTCATCTTTGTCACCATATTGCTACACCTATCTTTATCTTCGTCGCAATATTGTTGCATCTATTTGCATCTGTTCTTATTATCATCTTCGATAAATTATTGATGTCATATTAGTCGAAGCATTACTACCATATTGTTTTCATCTCGTCAAAATTATTACCGTCATATTCGTTGAAGGATCGCTATTATATTGTTGTGATCTTTGTCGGAATACTACTGCCATCTTTGACGACACAATGCTGCCATATTCATATTGTTACTATCTTCATCGAAACTTTTTGTATCCATATCTTATTGCTATCGAATCTATTACTGCCATCATCAACAACCCTAGGACAACCCTCTAACTTTAACACATTGCCATCATAGTCCTCTTTCATCCCTTACATCTGACTCAAATAGTAGCACATAACACAGTCTTCTACCCTAGATCGTTGTCGATGTTGCCTCTTCCTATTGTCGCCAACTCATCTATCGATCTATGCCCTTGACTCGTCAATAGAAGAAGAGCCTCAACATCACAAATCTGCAATCATACGCATTAGCCTCATAATACATGATTGATGCAAAACTTAAAGCCTTTGAGGCCCGTATGTAGGACAAACTATGCTTATTTTTTGAAGAATTCAAATTGAGCCTAAGGAGGTCTCATCATGGAGGAAGTTTACATCATAAAGAGAACCCAACAGAGAAAGGAGATATCTTGTTGTGCCCATGGCTTTAAGTCACAGACAATAATGTAAATAAGGTATTCGATGAAATACTCGTATTTGTCCGTGTCTTTCGGTTTAGGTACATATCTTGTACAACAAGAAGCGGGCTTGCAGTAGGCTTAGCAGCCCTAGTTTGATTTGCTTTATGGCCAAGTTTGGCTTGTAAATACAAGTGTATCTTATAAGTACTTGTGGGGACTTCAGTCTGTAATGGACCATTATTCTTTGTGTGCAACCTCTCTGAGTTTATAATGTCCATGGGTGTAATTTGTATTTGGCTTTATAAAGTGTTTTCTTGAGCAGTTGCTTGTGGATCCCGTGGGAATTACTTCTTCTGGCCCATTTTCTCTTTTTGTAAGTCTAAGGGACTTTATGAGATCTCGGGGAGGGCTGACATTTGCGGATGGACACGCATGGGTGCCGCACGGCTTAGGCAAAATCAGCTAAGCCCGTGACAATGTGGTATCAGAGCGGGACAAGCACACGCAGAAACACTTGCCATACAAACGTGGGGGACCTAGCTGGGCTATGTGGAGGATAGCCAGCACGCGTACTGTTTGGGGGAAACGGACATTGAGATGTAGGGAAAGGAGTCACTTAGAGGAGCGGGCATCCTGGTTTGACATTCAAGGAATAGCCAACCCCTTTACGTGAGAGGCATCATGAGGACAAGCAAGCAAAGAAGAATGTGTAGCACACAAAGATTGCGATGGTTGAGTTTGAGCTATAGCTCGACGTTGGCAACCAAACTTGGCGGTGCTCAAGGCAAAGCAGGGTGCTTGGTGAAAGATGAGACCGTGCAAGGTGGGAGGTGTTGTGTAACAACCGAAAGAGTTGTGTAAAGCTCATAGAGGTGAGGGGAATTGCTAACTCGAAGGATTCAGAACTCATGCAAGGGCTTGTACATGGATGACGGAGTGTTCGTGGTCATCCCAAGGCGCGATTAGAATTTAGCGCCATTGAGCATCATAACTTTCTCTTCGATATGGACAGGATCTGTCTGTAGGCGACTGAAATGTGCAACAAGTTTAGCATATTGCTAGACCTTGAAGGGTGCAGTGGAAACTGTACTGGAGAAGGGTCGCAATCTAGCAAGTACATTTGCAAGGCCAGAACAAGGCACAAGTTCAGCAAAACAGAATAGTCCAAAGGGGATGGTGGTCTCCGAAACTTCCAGTGGGAAGTATGTAAAGAGAAAAGTTACACTAGCAGGACAGATATCCAAGAGGGATAAGTCCTAGTTCTCTAGTGGGGAAGCATGTGCAACAGACTGCACATATTGAGGAAGAGTTCCTCAAGGCTATATCTCCACAAAGCTCAACGGACTGAGTGAGCGACGAAGAGTCGTCGTATGATCTTGAAGGAGGTAATGCATTGGTGGATGTATTTCGAGATCAAGTGGGGGAGCAATCTAAGACAACATCATATGAAGGCACACTTAGAGTCGATGCAGAAATCGAACTCAACAGAGGGCTAACCTGTGGAATGGTGGACGTGAGGGCCACTATCAACTCAATGCAAATCGAGGAGCGGAGCGACTTGGGTAGAACTCAGTGAAGTATCCAAGCCGCATGAAGGGAGTCGACATAAAAGATAGAACATGGAGCGTAGGCACGGAGCTTTCCTTGGACAGAGGTCAAGAGCATGAACTCTTGTAGAGGCAAGAGTGGGATCATGTCATTCCATGGGTTCTTCATTCTGATGTAACAAACTTATTTTGCATGGTGCCAAAGATGAAGGGAGCTTCAAGACACATGCAAGCTACCTCAGAGATGTATTTGACGGAGTAACTAAAGTGATTCAACTTGCGGAGGCAAAGTTGGGATCAGGAGACCTTAGTATGGGGCAAAAGGACGCAAAGGCGGGTACTCTTGAAGAATATGCCACAGTATTGCCGTTCAAGTTGTCAAGAACAAAAGATGTATAGCAAGATTGTGCTGGTAGGGGATGGAGGCCCAAGATCCAGACAATGATGCACCAACTCTAGTGAAGTCAGGGGGACTTCAGGAGCTACTAGGAGATGGACTGTCCTAGAGCTATGCTTCGTCCAGGTATGACCCAAGAGTGGGTGGATGAAAGGGAATTGCCAAGGGAGCAAACTACAAATCGGAGATGATAGAGGCCCTACAATGTGTTGGCAGAGGCCACACGTGGAGAAGTCATAGTCCGAGTTCATCGCACGAGAATCTGTATATAATGGAGATGTCACCAGGAGGTAACATGGTGCAGCGGATCATGATTGAATAGTTCGTGGTAATGTAATATAGGTAATCTTGTCCCGTGAGGGACAAGATCATGCGGAGGTATGATCAAGAGTTACTGGGAGCTCTACTTTACTGTATAACACAATAAGAAGAAGGGCTAGGGATTCAAGGAGTGAATGTCGTAGTACCGCAGAGGCGAGTCTTCGTGTGTGCATCGAAGCTTGCAATGGATGAAAGCCTTAGTCATCAGCGTATGGGAGTTGTATACCACCGAGGAAGAAGTCCAAGTGCAAGTACCAGAGAGTCCCATGGAGGGCGACATGATAATATGGATGATCAGGAGCTACTGGGAGCTCCACTTCGGTGAACAATGCAACGGCAAGAAAGGCTATGGATTCAAGGAGTAAATGCCATAGTACCGCAGAGGTGGGTCTTTCGTGTATATGCATCGAAGCTTGCATCAGATGAAAGCCTTGGCCGTCAACATAAAAGGGAGCTGTGTACCACCGAGGGAGTAGTCAGATTGCAAGTATTAGTGAGTCCCATGGAGGGGACTTGATTATATTAAGGCATAATCGGAGTAGTTGGACTGCTTTAGTGCTCATATTCGCTTAAGGGAGCCCGGCAAGTCAGAGGATAAGGCCGAGTAAGCAAACGTTGCTACTAAGGAAGCTAAGAAGAACAGAATTGGCACGAGCCCTGCAATAAGATGGCGGAGGCTATGCATGAGAGTTGCAGTCTGTCTTTCAATCGACCAAGGAAAACTGCTAGGCGGACACAGTGGTGTCAAAGCAGGTGGTCGAAAGGGACGAGGAAGCGACGACGAGTCTAGTGGGGCTCAGCTACCCAAAAGAAAAGCATCGGTTAGAAAGGAGGTGGACTCGGAGGAGTGCCATAGTGCCATAGAGGCAGATTTACCGATCGCGAAGGAAGGGATGAAGATGCAGGATAACAGATAGTAGTGCTATGGGCTTGGCAGCGCCATGGTACCGTAGATACGGGACTTCCGTAGAGTCATGGATCCCTTGCTCTCATGGAGGGAGAGCGTTGGTCGTAAAAGGGAGCCGAGGAGGTGGAGAATACAAAGGCAAACTCCAAGTACCAAGACAGAGCAGACGGGCAGAGACCAAGAAACTTCATGAGACCAATGTCGATGGGCTTCTCATCAAGATAGCCAAAATTGAGGGACTTCGGGTTGATGCAGGAGTGCTCGACCAAGGAACGAAGTAAGCAGTACATTGTACAGTACCTTTCTACTCAGAGGAGTAGGCGGCAAAGGTGATGGAGAAGATGGTACAATCCCAAAGGCGACCAGATCTATCAAAGACTTACTCCAAGTTGGGGTAAACTTTTTGCTCTTTTCGGGCAAAACTTCTTGCATTCCAGAAGTTCAATGGCAGTGGGAAGGCGAATCACAGTAGCTAAACCAACGCAAGGAGTGCAAACACTTCAAGTGCTTCAGAAGTGTGAGCAAAGAGCGGGCGAATGTTAGTAACCAACTCAATGCATGAAGTACAAACTTGAGGAGGTAGGCGAAATCGAGTAACCTTTGCCTTCTCAACTCGAGAGAACGGGCGAAACCGAGTACCCCAATTCTCTTAACTCGAGGAGGTGAGCGAAGCCAAGTAACCTTACCTTCTCAACTACAAAGAGAATGGGTGAAGTCAAGTATCCTAGTTCTCTTACTTATCCAGTAGGGGAGCTTTGCACAAGTTCAGTGACCCTTCAAAGAAAGCTTATAGAAGATAATAGTTATCAAATCCTTACCATTGGTGATCAGTACCACTGAGAGTAGATTTTTCACTTTATTTCCCAATTGAATAATCGAAGGCGGGAGTGATGCGAACATACTTGGAAGTGACAACTAACAGTGGAAGAAGGTCCAAGGGGCAAATATTGTGGAGGAAGGATCTTAAAAACTTCAAAGTCTGCGAGGCGATGCTCGTTAAAGCTCCAAAAAGCATCTACCCAGTTCAAGCAATATAAGTAAACTGCGATACTGGCGCATAATAAGGCATGTCTTTTCCTTCATTAGAGGGATCCGCGAGAACCAACAAGGATTAGCACAACTCAGCTAACCCCACACCAGATTCAGTCATTGGTGAGTTGAAGCAGCATGGCGGATCAAAGTTCGACAACAGCGGTGGAGAGCGGCTAGGAGCCAAAGGGGCATGTTGCAGCCAAAGCAAAAGATTGAAGATATAGTAGAATGCGAGGAGATGCAGCGTCTACAGTGGCTTTGACGAGGACGTCGAAGGAATAAGTGGGAGAGAATGTCACAGACAACAATGTAAACAAGGTGTTCGATGAAATGCTCATGTTTGTTCGTATCCTTCGGTTTAGGTACAAATCTTGTACAATAAGAAGCAGACTTGCAGTAGGCTTAACAGTCCTAGTTTAATTTGCTTTATGGCCAAGTTTGGCTTGTAAATACAAGTGTATCTTATAAGCACTTGTGGGGACTTCGATCTGTAATGGACCATTATCCTTTGTGTGCAACCTCTCTGAGTTTGTAATGTCAATGGGTGTAATTTGTATTTGGCTTTATAAAGTGTTTTCTTGAGTAGTTGCTTGTGGATCCCATGCGAATTGCTTCTTCTGGCTCGCTTTCTCTTTTTGTAAGTCTAAGGGACTTTAGGAGATCTCGGGGAGGGTTGACATTTGCGGACGGACACACATGGGTGCCGCACGGCTTAGGCAAAATCAGCTAAGCTCGTGATAGTATGTAGGACAAACTATGCATATTTTTTAAAGAATTTAAATTGAGCCGATCATAGAGCCTAAGGAGATCTCATCATGGAGAAAGTTTATATCATAAAGAGAACCGAACAGAGATAGGAGATTGAGCACCAGACTCCTCATGCCCATGCATGAGGGTGGAAGTCCCTAGATAGGAAAATGGAGACCTGATTGAGTAGATCTTACGTGCAGAATAATATTTTCGCTATCACAAGACTTCGAATGTATCCACTGTTGACATTGATGCAAGGGAGAATGCGATCCAATGGTATGATTGGTTCGAGCACACAGATGGAGTTCTCACATGGAGATAATTCAAAAGTGGGATGTTTATCCACTTTGGACTATCGGAGTATGATAATATCGATGACCAACTCATGAAGATTCGTCAAACCTCCACCATCCAAGACTATCAAATTAGGTTTGAGCGACTTTCGAACCAAACTAGAGATTGGTCTAAAAAATAATTGTTGGGGACATTCATCGAAGGATTGAAGTCAGAGATCAAATGTGAAGTATGACAACCTTATATACTAATGGCAGCCATCTCCTTCATTCGAATTAAAGAGGAATAGCTGAAGACTGGCACCCCGAGGACCAAGATCACCTCTAGACCTTCGGCCTCCCCTACTATCAACCGATCATATCAACCCAAGAAATTAACTCGAGATGAACTCTGCAAGAGATCCACGAAGAGGCTATGTTAGAACTGTGATAAACCATAGAGTCGCGACCACCGTTGCAAGAAAGGAAGACTTTTGGTGATTGAGTGATTGAAGATCCAAAACCTGAGGATGCAGATCTTGAGTCCGAGGAGGAGGATATGGGAGGAAGAATCACAGTCGGCCATCAGCACAATGCATGCCTTAGCCGACTACACAAACCCATAAACCATGAAGATTGACGGGTTCCTAGTATCAGCAAATCACTATTCTTATAGACACCAGAAGCATTAATAACTTTATGGACAACAAGGTTGCCATATGATTAACTCTAGATTGAAGATTGTAGCAGGTTTGATGTGAAGGTCGCAGATGGCCAAACCCTCAACTGCAACTGAAAATGTTCACAGGTGAAACTAGTCATCTAGGGCCAAGAGATTATCGTGACTTCTTCCTCTTGCCACTTGCTGATTATAAAGTGATGCTCGGCAATGAATGAATTTCCACTCTATATAATATTTTTTGGAATTTCTCTAATTTAATTATGAAAATTTTCAGCCAACGCGGGGGTGAAGTATCGACTGTTTCTATATAACGCATGAAGAGGGTGTTGCATAAATCACATATCATCTTCCTAATATAACTTCAAGGGCTGCAAATGGAGGAACTGATGATGAACGAAGATCCACACCTCCATTCTTGCTTGTTGAATTTTTGGACATTTTTACTGAACTAAAGAATCTACCCCCTACCCGGCTGCATGATCACCACATAACAATTCTACCAGGGAAACCACTAGCAAATGTTTGGCCTAATGTTTGGCCATATCGATATCCTCATCTTTAGAAGGCTGAGATTGAGAAGATCATCCAAGAGATGATGGAGACAGGGATCATGTGGCCAAGTGTCAGCCCCTACTCTTCACCAGTGATTCTCATACCAAAGAAAGATGTAACATGATAGATGTGCATGGACTATCGAGCCCTCAATAGTATCACTGTCAAAGACAAATATCTGATGACTATGGTGAATGAAATACTCGAAGAGTTAAAGGATGCACAAGTTTTTATGAAGCTAGATTTATGGTTTGGGTACCATCAAATTTAGATGCACGAAGAAGATATACCGAAGGCTACCTTTCGGACACACAACGACCACTATGAGTTTATGGTAATGTCCTTTGGCCTAACCTCAGAGCTTGATGAATGATATTTTTTGGGTTTACCTTTGTAAGTTTGTGTTGATCTTCTTCAATGGCATTCTAATTTACAGCCCTTCCCTTGAAAGCCACATCTCTCACTTGCAGCTTGTTTTATTGATTCTCCGAGAAAATACTCTTTTTATTAAGCAGTCGAAGTGTAGCTTTTTGCAAAGCAAGGTAGAGTATCCATGGCATATCATCTCTAAGGAAGGCATGGTGGTAGACCCATCAAATATCGAAGTAATGCAATGCTGGTCGATGTCAAAAATAATTAAGGCGCTACGAGGATTTTTAGGGCTAATCAGCTACTACCTTAATTTCATAAAATATTATGAAAAGATCAGTGCCCCTATCACATCCTTAATGAAAATGGATGCCTTCCAGTAGTCGAGCGAAGCAACAACATCCTTCGACACCCTCAAGGTTGCAATGACATCTACACTTATGTTAGCACTACCCGATTTTTGATAAAGTGTTCGTGATTGAAGCAGACGTGTTGGGAGCCGGATTGGCATTATCCTCATGCAAGATGGTCGACCTCTCACCTACACCAGCAATACTCTCTTTCTCTATCCCACCTGAAACTGTCAATTTATGATAATAAGATGTTGGCTATTGTGCACACGTTAATGGAATTGAGACTATACTTGATCGCCAACATTTTCAGATTAATATCGACCAAAATAGCCTTAAGTACTTCCTGGAGCAGAAGATTTCCTCTCCCAAATAGCAAAAATGGGTAACGAAATTGCTTAGATACGATTATAAAATTATCTATAAAAAAGAGAAGGAAAATTTGGTTGTAGATGCACTTTCCTGACTACCCGAGCATGTTAAAATTTTAGCCATCTCTCTCCGATTAGTAACCTCCTTGAAGACAACAAGGAGTGGCAAGACGATCTAGAGATATGAGAGATTATCAAGAAACTAGAGGAAGAACTAAGCTCAATAGCACACTATAACTAGGATTTAAAGGATCTGCAATACAAAGGTCGAATAATATTGATGCCTAACTCCCTCTACCAAAACACTATCCTATAGGAGATGCACTCTTCACTAGTGGCTGGACACTCTAGATTCCTTTAGACCTACAAAAGGATTCGATAAAATTTCTATTGGAGAGGAATGAAAAATATCATTGCTGAATTTGTGGTATGGTGTGACACATGTCAATGACATAAGGGAGAAATGGTGGCAAGCCTGAGAAAATTGCAATTGATACCTATTCTAGACTCGGCTTGGACTGATATATCTATGGATTTCATCAAAGGGCTACCCACATCACAAGGAAAAGGTACTATTCTTATTGTGGTCATCGCCTCACCAAGTACACCCGCTTTTGCACCGTTCAAAATTCTTATATCATTGTCAGCATCGCTTGAATCTTTGTGGAGAATATTATTAAATTGTATGAAATGTCTCGATCTATTGTAAGTGATCGTGACAGGATCTTACTAGTAAATTTTGGATGAAACTCTTTTAGTTACAGGGCACAAAACTAAAGATGAGTACATCCTACCTACTGAAGATGCCATATGGGAATCCTATGAAGAATTAAAGATAGGGTTCCCAAAGTTTAGAGTTAATAGAGCCTCAGCCTTGAGGACAAGACTAATTTGAAAGGGGCGTTTAATAGGACCCTAGCAGGGTCGAGTCCTAGTCAATCGAGTTATAATTTCAATAAACCCTAATTGGCATTTAATAAACCCTAATTGGTCACCCCCCCACCCACCCCCCCCACCCCTTTGATTGGGAAAGTTAGCTAGGGCCGAGTTCCTTCTAGGGATGAGACTCTTCTAGTAGTGTTTTACTTGAAGTAGGAGTTTCACTAGGGTTAGGGTTTGGAACCCCTATATAAGCATGTAGCCACCTCTTATTCATCAGACAATATATCATCTTTTCATTCAACCTTGTGGTCAAATATTGAAGGATCGAACCCCTATAGAGTTCGAAGGAGGGTTGATCCCCTACAACGATCAATCTACCTATGTTAGAATCCCTTGAGATTCTAACATAGACCATCTACTAATAATAATTATATTTTATATTTTAATATATATATATATATACATATATATGTATATACATATATATACATATATATATGTATATACATATATATATATATACATATATATATATATATATATATATATATATATACATATATATATATATATATATATACATATATATATATATATATATATATATATATATATATATATATATATATATATATATATATATATATATATATATATATATATATATATATATATGGTTGCCACAAAGTAGATCCGACCTTGAGGTATAATTGAAGTTTAACAAAGAAGCCCAAATCTTTCGATGATTTATTTGGAGTTGAGGTCCTTTTAAGTCCGAAAATGGTTTGAACATCAAACCTCTGCTCAACGAGGTCCTACAAAACTTACGATATGACTCCTCCAACGCCAAATAAGCATTGTCAAACAAAAAAACCTGATTGTTCAAGAGAATGAGTGAATTCTAAGAGTATGAAATCGTACCTAGAAAGGATTAAATCTATGAAATTGAGTTCTTCTATTTATATTATTAATAAATATTATATATATAATATTCTTTTCAGACAACATGTGGATATATTGTGTATGGTTGGTTGATTGTTTTTCATTCCCTAGGTTATATGTCTGATTAGTCATGAATAGCACCTCTATTAAAAAATATTCAAGTATTATTCACAATCTATAAAATATGTGTAACTTATAATCATACATCACAATTCAATGATCTACAAAATCTAAAGCTAATTTAATAAAATATTAACTACACTTATAAATTCACAAGCGTGATAATTTACGAATCATAAAGATAATCATTTATTACAAATTCATATTATCATAAAATTAAACTTAACATTCCAAAATTTTGAATGAGAGATCTTTTTAAACTTTTACAAGACACATCAAAGTATTGTAAATTCTTGAAAGTATTTAAGTCTCTTTCTCTTTGAGTTTAGAGATTATTTTAAGGAGGTATGCAGTCTTGTGTGAAAGAGTTTGTAAAAGTTCTCTCCTGAGCCTAGTAAAATGAGAAGGTAGTTAATCTTCGCCTATTGGAAAGTAGATCTATAGTGAAACCAATGGCCTTGAGAGAAAGGAATTGAGAGTGGACGTAGATTTGGCTGACTGAACCATTATAAATCAGTTCGCATGATTTTTGTTATTATTGCTTACTTATTTACTTTCAATTCACATTTCCTTTCTTGTTTTTTGTTATTATTACTTACTTATTTACTTTACTTACTACTAATATTTTGAAGTAAAATACATTTTCGACTCATATTCTCATTCGAACTTTTCTAAATAAGATTTTTTTTGTGATAACCCCCCCTCTTTGTCAGGATGGACAAGGGATGGTTAGTTGAGGTCAGCCTTAGCCTGATGTTGAAGGGTATGTCCTATTCACCTCTTGCTCATCTTTTTGTATTATTGCTAACCTTTTTAGGTATTTTCCATCTTGCAAGCATGGATCTTTGCGAGCTGATGAGGCACTGGCCTTTTGTGGGTCCCTCTAGATCCCGGGATGCTTGGGCGATGGGGAAGGAGCCGACTCTATCTCTTTAAAGTTTGTCTAGGGTGCCCATTCGAGTGCTTTTGTTGAGCCAGCCCCAAGATATCTATGCTCCTGAAAGGGGCACAAGTTTGCCATGAAGACCCCTTTTATGGAGCCCATGCCAGATGCTAGTTACAGGTGCCCTACAAGCCAATCACGTGAGTCATGGCATATATAACATGCTGCATAGTCTTTTTTGATATATTCTCATATTATATTATTTATTGAATATATATTGTGATGTCCTTAGTTTTATGCAATAAGAATCGGATAGTGATGAGATCACGATAATGAGATCGATTTACTTTTATACATAAATCCTAAATAATCCCGGTTATAAGTTACTTGAGAGGGACATCGAGATAAATGAATAGACTGATGTACTATATACCCATCCATTTGATGGAGGCGGCTAGTCTCATAGCCATTTATGTAGAGACACTAAGGATACAATACATGTGCTCATTGGAGAATGAGTTCATTGATTAATCCACTTACAGAATATAGTATGATTAATGATATATAATGTCAGACAATGATTTCAAAGTCCTAATTATGTGCTTGGTCCTTACACTTGAGACACTAAGGATGCTTTATTTGAGTTCCTTTCTTTGACGCCAGACTTACAAGTCTAAAAAGTTCTAGATATGGTATAGTCGGTTATCGAGATTGGTAGCTAACCTTATGAAGGCTATTGAGTGTCAATAAAGGATCATCCACTCTCGGTATCATGAGAGAAATATCTCGTATGCTCTCGCTCAGGCAAATTCTTAATCTGGTTGTTCAGATTGAGAAATAATGAGTTCTCCGGGAGAATCTGATTAGAGTGAGACTCAAATGGATTTTGTATGTAACCTGATAGAATTATATCCAATATACAATCTCTGAGATATTGGATGAATAAGATACTATAGATATATGGTAACTAAGGATAGACAGGTCCAATGGATTAGATCCCTTATACCGTTTGGAGACTATGGTGTAGTGGCCTAATATGTCCATAGTTGATAAGTTGAGTGGATTATTATGAGATAATAATTCACTAAGTCAGAAGGAGTTCTAACAGGGATGACTCACAGCCAGCTCGGTGTCGGGCCTAGAGAGTCATACACATATGATGGATGTTTTAGTGAGTAGAGGATTAGATATGAGTTATCCAATTAGCCCATGTTCTCATTGAATGAAACCCAAGCCTAGTTAGAGGTCAATTGAGATTATTAGATAAAGATCAAATAATCTAATATTAATGAGTAATTGGATGAAGATCTAATACCCACTAAGGTAGGATCCATTAGGGTCCTATGGAGGCTGTCTATAAATAGGACGCAGGGGCGACACATAGATGATCAATTATATCTTTGATCGCCCTCTCCTATTCTCCTCCTTCTCTAATCTTTTGTGCAAGAGTTGCAAGATTTTGACTACGATTAGAGAAGCATCACTACAATGATCCATTGTATGGATATCGCTAGAGAGAAGGACATTTGATGTCCTTCATCCTCTCTATCTGGATCTATATTTTCAGGGATATATGATCTCCCTAGGTAATCAATCTCTCACATATCACAATTTTTATTTTTGTGAGTTTTTCACAGATCAACTTTTGCATGATGGCTTGATACATAAGAGAAACCTATTTTATTTTTCTTTCTTCTATTACATATGTGATGTTCTTATTGGGTTTCCTAATAATGGTATTAGAGTCAGGTTGCTCTTGCAAAAGATTAGTTTTTTAAACTGTGTGTGATGAGATTGAATCG
Source organism: Ensete glaucum (assembly GCA_021527575.1). Taxonomy (NCBI): domain Eukaryota; kingdom Viridiplantae; phylum Streptophyta; class Magnoliopsida; order Zingiberales; family Musaceae; genus Ensete; species Ensete glaucum. Next base: position 41,314,697 of record CM038551.1, on the reverse strand, counting down.
CATAGAACTGTTCTACGTATTTGTTGTAGCGATTGGCAATGAAGGCAATGCCCATAAGCAAGCAACCTGTAGGTGAGAGGTGGCCACCTGCAAGCTAGCTGCCTGCAGGGGTGGTGGCCTATGGCCAATCCCCCTACAGGGGTGATCACCCACGGCCAGGGCCACCTGCAAGGGCTGCCACTCGCGGTGCAGTGCTTGTGAGAACAACACCCATAGATAGGCCACCCACGAGCAGAGGCAACGTCCGTAGAGGCGCCACCTATGGGCATGGCGCCCGCCCACAGAGGCATCGCTTGCAGGCACGACACTCGTCCGTATGGGTGGCCGCCTAAGGGGAGTGGCACTCGCCCGCAAGGGCGACCGCTCAAGGGCAGTGGTGCCTGCCCGCAAGGGTGACCGCCTAAGGGTAATGGTAGCCACCCGTGAGCAAGGGCAACCACCGCCTACACAAGGGCGACAGCATTAGCGGCCGCAAGAAGAGGATTAGGGTTTCTTTTCGGTAAATAGATGATTCTGCCCCTAGAAATTTATGAAATTCTAGGATTTATCCTCCTTTACAAAATTCTAAAAATACCTTAATAGTTTAGGAAATTCTAAGGTTTGTCATTCTGTCCAAAATTTTGAAAATGCCCTTAACAAATTATAAAAAATTCTAGCATGTCCTGATTTCCAAAAAATAATTAATTAAGTAATTTAATTAATTATTAAATATCTAGTAATACTATATGGTGATGTGTATATATAATATATGTTATGGATGGATGATAATAAGCCATGTGATGTGATGTGTGTATGTGTGATTATTATTATTATTAGGGCATGCGAGCCTCCGTTTTTCTTGTATATTATCGGACCTGTGTGCTTGTGATTATGTTGTAATTACATGAAAAGACATGACGAGAGCGTGAAGGTATCAGCGGGACCCACAATGTCATGACGGACGATCACGACGCATGGAGATATGCTGAGGATCCGATGGAACCGATAATCACGAGAAAGATGATCACATGGCATAGAGATGCATTAACACACACATAAATCCTACTATGAGTGATTGGGCCCACTGGCTCGAGCCTAATCACATTAGTTGATGGCTCATAATCATTCGATGTGATATGTATATATGATATATATATATATATAATATATATATATATATATAAGGTGTTCTTGGCTTGCTTTCCCAAGTACCCTTTAATGAGTAATGGTCTTACCTTTATAAGAATATAAATATATATATAAATATATATATATATATATATATATATACAAAGAAATTGAATTATGATATAGGTTGAGTTGATCGAGTCACTTGAGGTTCACCTATCTACATGATCGAGATCTTATCTACAATATAGAGATATCACCGATGACATAAGGATGTTGTATGCTTGGTTGAGTCATTCGAGAGAATATCATCGAATCAGACTCATCTTGTAATGATGGTGATGACTTAAATAAACTTTATGGTTAGTTGAGCAGTGAAGACCATAATGATTTAGAGGTTGGACATGACAGGAATCACAAGGAGTGGTGATTGGCAAGAGTTGTCTACCTTTTTGGGCTTAGTGTAATTAGTTGAGTCACTCGAGGTTATACTAAGATGTCAATTGGATCGTGATCCCCACTATAAGTTTGTCGGAGACTTTTGTTTCACGTGCCAAGGGTGTCACATGATTTGCTAGGAAAATAATGAGAGTACATAAAGATAGAAGTCTATATCTTAATTAGTTTTTCCTATAAAATATACATGTTATTCATTTATGTTATATCTTGTTTCTCAGAAACATGTTGCGGTAAACCCCCTATGTGGCATACTTGATGCCAACCGCCTCACCAGTCCAAACTATATGGATTGACTCTGTAATTTGAGAATTGTTCTCATGATTGTGAAGATCATGTACGTCCTTGATACAATTGTGCCCATACCGGAGAAAGGGGCAAGTGAAGATGAGATCACTAGCTATGTGAAGTATATAGATAATTCCACTTTAGCAAAATGTTATAGTTAGCCTCTATGACTCCTGAGTTATAGAGACAACATAAGAGCATGAATTCCAATTCCATCCTTCTTCATCTTCGCTAGCTATTTGAGGAACAGAGAAGAACTCAAAGATATGAGATATCCAAGAGTCTTTTCTGAGCTAGGATGACAGAAGGGACATCAGTTCAGAACATATCCTGAAGATAATAGAGTAGATAAAAAAACTCACAGGTCTAGGAATAGTCCTAGAGGATAGTCTATATGTTGATCTTATGCTTCAGTCCCTGCTATATTTTTTTTCTCATTTCATTATGAATTCAACATGAGCAAGTTTGAGATGACTCTTCTTGTGCTCCTCAATATATTGAGGGAGGCTGAGAGTGCCATCAAGAAAGAGAAGCTAGTTCTCTATATTAGTGACTCTAAGAAAAAATGGATAGCTAATAAGACCTTAAGAAGCGCAAGGGCAAGGAAAGACCATGTAAGGTAAAGATTGCCAAGAAAGACATGACAAAGGATAAAAGACAAAGGACAGTCCTTCTATTGTGGCAAAGATGGGTACTAGAAGAAGAACTATAAAGATTACCTTGCAGAAAAGGTAAAACAAAAGCTTGGAGAAGTTTCAGGTATATTCATAATCAGTCTCTATTTATCAAATTTTCATGATAACATATGGGTCTTAGATATCGGGAGTGATTATCATATTTGTAATAGTTGTAGATTCTAACAAGACATAGGAGATTGGTGAGAAGTGAGATGGACCTCAAGATGGGCAATAGAGCAAAAGTTGTTGTAGTTATCATTGGCAAGGTCACCCTACATCTGCATTGTGGAGTTACCATTGCATTGAATGATGCTATTATATTCCCTCTATTATCATACCAATATTTTCATTTCTTATTTGATAGTTAGTAGATATAAATTACTTTTTGAGAATAATAGTTATTCATTAATTTTGGATGATGAGATTATCATAAGAGGGATCTTGTTTAATGGCTTATATGTGTTAGACACTTCTCCATATATTATGATTGTAAACATGTCCAAGAGGAAATGAGAAGAGGTGACTGAGGTATACCTATGGTATTATAGGCTAGGTCATATCTATGAGGGAAGAATTAAAAAGTAGCTAAAAAATGGATACTCAAATCCATTTGACTATGAGTCATATACAACTTGCGAACCTTGCCTTAATATAAAGTTGACTAACCCTCCATTTGGAGGAACTAGATAGAGAGCCACTGAGTTATTAGAACTCATACACAGTGATGTATGTGGTCCTATATCGACTCAGGCTATAGGTGGTTACTCGTACTTCATTACATTCATTTATAATTTTTCTAGGTATTGACATGTGTACTTGATTAAGTATAAATCTGAGGCTTTTGAGAAATTTAGAAAATATAAGAATGATATAGAGAACTAGATTGGAAAAAGTATTAGACTCTTTGATTAGATCGAGAAGAGTACTTGAGTATAGAGTTCACCCATTTCTTCAAGGACTATGAGATTCTATCCTAGTGGACACCTTCTTACACCCCTCAGCTCAATGATATATCAGAAAGGAGGAATCATATGCTGCTAGACATTGTGTTGTCCATGATGAGTTTCATTGATCTACCCATCTCATTCTGGGATATACTATAGAGATCGTAGCTTACCTTCTGAACAAAATTTCATTTAGGTCGGTAATGTCTATAACATATGAGATATGAAAATAAAAGAAGTCTGATCTTAAGGTGATTAAGGTTGGGGCTGCCTTGCCCACGTTAGAAGACACAACCCTAACAAGTTGGAATCAAGGACGAAATGATGCAAGTTTATGGAATACCCCAAGAAAACTTTAGAGTATTATTTATATCATCCTGAGGACCATAAGGTCTTTGTTACTAAGAGATCTGTTTTTCTTAAGAAGGAACATATTATTGGTGGAAATAGTGGGAATGTGATAGAGTTGAGCAAGGTCGGAGAACCTAGCTCAAGTATCATTCCAAAGCCCGAGTCTGTTCAGGTACATATCACATAAGTTCCAATTTTACACAAGTCTAACAGAGTATCTCACCCTCCTGAAAGATATATAGGACATATCAATGGAGAGGACACTTAGGATATCAATCCTCAGACCTACGAGGAGGCTATTATGAGTATAGACTCTAGGAAGTGCCAAGAAGCTATGAATTCTAAGATGGATTTCATGTACTCAAACAAGGTTTGGAACCTTGTGGATGCATCTGAATGTATTGTATCTATCGGTTGCAAATTAATCTTTAAGAAGAAGATCAAAGTAGATGAAAAGGTAGAGATCTATAAGACAAGACTGGTGACTAAAGGATATTATCAAAGGCAAGGAGTTGACTATGATGAAATCTTCTCAATTGTAGCCATGCTAAAGTCCATTAAAATTCTTTTGGCTATTGCAACACACTATGATTATAAGATCTGACAAATGGTTGTGAAAACTACATTCCTTAATAACAATATATATGATATAGCTAGATAGATTCATATCTAGGGAGAATCTAAATAAAGTATGCAGGTTGCTCAAGTCCATCTATAGACTGAAGCAAGTTTTCCAAAGTTGGAATACAAGATTTGATGAAGCAATCAGATCATATGACTTCGTTAAGAATGAAGATGAGCTTTGTGTGTACATGAAGGTAAGTAAGAGCACTATCACAATCTTAGTATTGTATGTGGATGACATTCTAATCATTGAGAATAATGTAGAAATGCTCTCCACAGTAAGGGCTTGACTATCTAGAAACTTCTCCATGAAAGATTTAGGGGAAACATCTTATATTCTGAGGATTCGGATCTATAGAGATAGATCTAAGAAGATGATTAACTTGTCTTAGTCTAGGTATATAGCCTCTATTGTCAAAAGGTTTAGCATTGTGAATCCCAAAAGAGGTCTTAAACCGATGAGACATGGAATATTACTTTCTAGAAGTATGATCACAAAGACTATGCCTTAGTGACAGGGTCTATCATGTATGTTGTTATACTATATAATAGGCCTTTTATAGCATATGCTCTGAGTGTCACGGGCATGTATCAGACGAATCCAAGTTTGAAACACTAGAATATAGTAAAGTGTATCCTTAAGTACTTGAAAAGGACTAAGGATCTTTTATTGGTATATTAAGGAAGTAGCCTCCAAGTTGAGGATTACGTGGACTCGAGTTTTTAGTCTGACATTGATGATAACTGAAGATATATCTTCACCTTGAATGAAGGAGCAATAAACAAAGAGTTCTAAGCAAAATACTATTATTGACTTAACCATAGAGGCGGAATACATGTCTATAGTAGAAGCAACAAATGAAGGGATATAGATAAAGAAGTTCATTAGAGATTTGGGAATTGTATCAAGCAGCGTGGAGTCGATTTCCAAATAAAACGATATTAATAGGGGAATAACTCTAGCAAAGGAACATAGTACTCATTAGAAGTGTTCTGAGAAGGTTCCAACTGATTAGAGAGATCATAGCCTACAAAGATATAATAATAGAAAGAATTTCATCCAAAGATAACATCGCAGATCCATTAATAAAGCCGCTGACTCATATTATATTTTAGCATCACAAGGGTATGATAGAGATTAGATATATAGGTGATTGACTTTAGGTCAATGAGAGATTTCTTGTTACAGGTGTCATGCAAGCCAATCACGTGAGTGATGACACGTGTGACACACTACATAGTTTTTTATATTATTATTATTGGCATATTCTCATATTAGTTTATCTATTGAATATATATTGTAATGTACTTGGTTCTGTGCAATAGGAATCAGATAGTGATAATATCACGATAATGAGACTAATTCGTGTTTAAACATAGATCCTAAATAATCTTGGTTATAGGTTACTCGAGAGGGACATCGAGATAACCGAATAGACCAGTGTACTATATCCCCGTCCATTTGATAGAGGTAACTGATTTTATAGTCACTTATGTGGAGACACTAAGGATACAGTACAAATACTCATTGGAGAATGAGGTCATTATCGATCTGCTTACAGATATATAGTTAATGATATTTAACGTTAAATAGTGATTCGATAGTCTTAGTTGTGTATCTGGTCCTTAAACTTGAGATACCAAGAATACATTGTTTGAGTACTCTTTTTCTTTAATGGTAGACTTATAGGTCTATAAAGTTTCAAATTTGGTACAACCGATTATCGGGATTGATAGTCAACATTATGAAGGCTATTGAGTGTTAATAAAGGATCATCCACTCTTGATATCATGAGAGAAATATCCCCTGTGCTCTCGCTCAGACAAATCCCTGATATAGTTATTCAAATTGAGAGGAAGGAGTTCTACGAGAGAATCCGATTAGAGCGAGACTTAGATAGATTCTGTATGTGACTTGACAAAACCATGCCTAATATATAATCTCTGAGATATTAGATGGATGAGGGACTATAGATACAAGGTAACTGAGGATAGAGAGGTCCAATGGATTAGATCCCCTATACCATTTGGGGACTATGGCACAGTGACCTAATACGTCTATAGTAGATAAGTTGAGTAAATTATTATAGGATAATAATTTACTAAGTCAGAAGGAGTTCTGATAGGAAAGACTCATGGCCAACTCGGCGGCCTAAAGGGTCACACACATATAGTAGATGTTTCAGTAAGTAGAGGATTGGATATGAGTTATCCAATTAGCCCTTGTTGTCATTGGATGAGACCCAACATTGATGGGCTCCTTGCATGAGGCCTAGTTACTAATTAAGATTATTAGATAGAATTTAATCCAATAATCTAATATTAGTAAGTAATCGGATAGAGATCCAATACCCACTAAGGCAGGATCTATTAGGGTTTTATGGAGGCTCTCTATAAATAAGAGGCAGGGGTGGCACATAGATGATAGGCTACACTTTTGGCCGCCCCTCCTATTCTCTTCCCTCCCTTATCTTTTGTACAAGAGTTACGAGATTTTGGCTGCGGTTGAAGAAGCATCACTACAACGATCCATCGTGTGGATACCGCTAGAGAGGAGGACATTTGACCTCCTTCATTCTATTCATATGGATTTAGATTTTTAGGGATATATGATCTCCCTAAGTAATCAATCTCTCACATATCATAGTTTTTATTTTTATCTATTTTTCATGAACTAACTTTTGCATGATGACTAAATACACGAGGGAAACATGTTTTATTTTTCTTTCTTCCGCTGCACATATGATATTCCCGCTAGGTTTCCTAACACTAAAGTCCTCTGATGAGTTTGACTTGACACCATCGTAGCCTTATAAGAAGCATGAGAGACATGCCCTGAATAGCTTAAAGCGCCCTCTTAGGGCTCCTCTACTAAGCTTGTCCCGGGGTCGTCCATGGTGCCCCCTTCGGAGCTATCAATGGAGCCTGCTCTAGAATAGTCTAATGTACCTTCCCCACGGCCTTCTATTGAGCTTGCCCTAGAGCCATCTATTGTGCCCACCTCGGAGCCATCTATAGTGTTTTACCTAAACTCTTTGTAGTCTTGAATGAGGCGCAAGCTTGTGGTGAGGAAAGTCCCTTGCTCTTGATTGCTTTGTCCCAACGAGGAGGGTCCCAAGGATAGCATCGCCCACCCTCCCCAAATGTTGGGGCCCCTCAACAAGAGAGTGGGGGCCCTTTAGATGCTCGAGAGGGGGTGGTAGCTTCGAATGCTAAAGTGCCACAAGTTGCCCCATGGCACCCATCCGTTCCTTGCCCTATGGTTGATATATGCTCATTGGTCAAGATCGTGTATGGTCCACGAGATAGCTGACTGGCTTGCCTTAAGCCCTGGTGCCCCCTTGAAGGCATGCTAAGAAAGCCTTGTTGTGGAATAATGGTTATGGGAGCATGCTTTGATCATGAGGGAGTATTGTCAGGGGTCCGCTGGCCTCCTTTTAGCTAAAGCTAGTGTACCACACCCCTTCAAAGGCCTTAATTTACATGTATTCCTACAACGAGTTCTTAGTGAGTCTCTAAGCTCGAACCTTCTTAGTAATCACTTTTTGTTATTTATTCGCTTCATCTTTGCAACATTATCATTATGTGATGGGCTTGATTGATCTAGTGCGAGATGTCACGACCTTGGTTAGTTGGTTGTCTTAAGCCAACGTCGATCTCCAATCAAGGGTTGTAGACCTGGAGCAGGGGCTAGCATCTAAGGCCATCGAGGCTCGAGCTAATGAGGTGGATGACACATAGTAGGAGCCGACTTAGAGCACCATAGATAGCGAGCAGTGGTTGTAGGCCCTGAACCAATAGCTGAAGGATGCCTTGGAGAGGGGCAGATAGTTGGAGGATCAACTGCTAGTTAATTTTGATAAGATGGTGGCAACTAGGCTTTGCTAGTTACAAGTGCGCTGCAAGCCAATCACATAAGTGATGGCACATGTGACACACTGCATAATCTTTTTGCTTATGATTAATATTGGTATATTCTCACATTATATTATATGTAGTATATATATTGTGATGTCCTTGGTTCTGTGCAATGGGAATCGGATTATGATGAGATCACAATAATGAGATTGATTCATCTTTAAACACAGATCCTAAATAATTTCAGTCATAAGTTACTCGAGAGGGACATCGAGATAACTGGACAGACCGGTGTACTATATACCCGTCCATATGATGAAGGTGGTTGGTCTCATAACCACTTGTGTGGAGACACTGAGGATATAGTACAGGTACTCATTAGAGAATGAGTCGATTGATCCGCTTATAGAATGTTTTATGGTTAATGATACCTAATGTCAGACAGCGATTCCATAGTCCCAATTGTGTATCTGGTCCTTGGACTTGAGACACCAAGGATACCTTGTATGAGTACTATTTTCTTTGATGCCAGACTTACAGGTTTGGAAAGCTCCAAATCTGGTACAGCTAGTTTTCGAGATTGGTAGCCAACCTTACGAAAATAATTAAGTATCAATAAAGGATCATCCACTCTCAGTATCACGAGAGGAATATCCCATATATGGTTGCTTAGACAAATCCCTAGCCAACGTCATTTGGATTGAGAGAGAAAGAGTTCTCTAGTAAAATCCGATTAGAGCAAGACAAACTGATTCCGTATGTGACCTGACAGTACCATATCTAATATATGGTCTTTGGGATATTAGTTGGATGATGGATTATAGATACATGATAATTGAGGACATACAAGTTCGATGGATTTGATCCCCCTGTAGTATTTGGGGACTATGACGTAGTAGCCTAGTACGTCCATAGTCGATGAGTTGAGTAAATTATTATGGAGATAATAATTCACTGTATCAGAAGGAGTTCTGATAGGAGCGACTCACGACCAGCTCGGTATCGGACCTAGAGGGTCACACACATATGGTGGATGCTTTAGTGAATAGAGGATTGGATATAGATCCAATTAGCCCCTAAGACCCTATTAGAGGCCTAATGAGATTATTGGATAGAGATATAATAATGCAAGATTAGTGGGTTATTGGATGGAGATCCAATACCCATTAAGGCAGGAGCCCTAGGGTTTTTGGTGGTTCTCTATAAATAGGAGGGGAGACTCTTGGTTGATAGGCTGCAACTTTAGCCACCACCTCCTATTCTCCTCCCTCCCTCTGAGCAAAAGTTGCAAGATCAAATTGGATGAGTTTCGTTATAGAGATCAATCGTGTGGATACCGCTAGAGAGGACGCTTGATCTCCTTCATCTTCTCTATCTAGATCTAGAATACAGGGATATTTGGTCTCCCTAGGTAAAATCAATCTCTCACACATCGTGTTTTTTGGTTTTTGTATTTTTCTCATGACCCTAATCTTTTGCATGATGATTTAATCTACGTGGAAAATCGGTTTTTGTTTTGATTTCCATTGTGCATGTGATGCACCCGCTGTAGGTTTCCTAATAGTGGTATTAGAGCCAAAGTTTTCATCTGAAATATTGGTTTTAAACTGTGTATGATGAGATTGAATCATGTAGAATCATTCTACATGTTATTGTTGCATTTTCGCAACGAATGAAGCCCTTGCAAGGGGCAGCCCGACATGGCCATGGCCAGCCCCCTTATAGGGGCGGCCGGCTGCAGCTAAGGCCCCCCTGTAAGGGGGCGACCGACTGTAGTCAAGGCCCTCCTGTAAAGGGGTGGTCAGCTGCAGCCAGGCCCTCTGCAGGCGGCCACCCGGGCAATAGCCCTGGCAAGATCGGCGGCCACGCAGGCGCCACTAGCCAGCCACAGTGGCATCGCTATAAGGCTGCAAGGCCCAGCGACTGTGCCACAACTTGCAAACCTTGCCTTTGTGGGAAAACGACTAACTCTCCTTTTAGTGGAATTGGAGAGAGAGCCATTGAGTTATTGGAACTCATACATAATGATGTATGTGGTCCTATGTTGACTCAAGCTATAGGTGGTTACTCATACTTCATTACATTCACTGATGATTTCTCTAGGTATAGACACATGTACTTAATGAAGTACAAATTTGAGGCCTTCGAGAAATTCATGGAATATAAGAATGAGGTAGAGAACCAAATTGGAAAGAGTATTAAGACTCTTCGATCAGATTGAGGAGGAGAGTACTTGAGTACAAAGTTCACCAATTTCCTCAGGGACAATGAGATTCTATCCCAATGGACACCTCCTTATACACCTCAACTCAATGATGTATCAGAAAGGAGAAATTACATGCTGTTAGACATGGTGTGATCCATGATGAGTTTCGCTGACCTACCCGTCTCATTCTGGGGGTACGCCATAGAGACCGCAACTTACATTCTGAACAGAGTTCCATCAAAGTCGGTAGTGTCTACGCCATATGAGATATGAAAAGGAAAGAAGTTTGATTTTAAAGTGGTTAAGATTTAGAGTTATCCTGCCCATGTTAGAAGATATAACCCCGATAAGTTGGAATCAAGGATGGAATGGTGCATGTTCGTCAGATACCCTAAGGAGACTTTGGGGTATTATTTCTATCATCCTGAGGATCGAAAGGTCTTTGTTGCCAAGAGAGCTATGTTCCTTGAGAAGGAACACATTCTTTATGGAAATAGTGGAAGTGAGATAGAATTGAGCGAGGCTGGAGAACCTAGCTCAAGCGCAATTCCAGAGCCCAAGTCTGTTCAGGTACCTAACACTCAAATTCTAAATTTACATAGGTTTAGTAGAGTATCTCACCCTCCTCAAAGATATGTGAGATATATCAATGGAGATGACTCTCAGGATGTTGATCCTTGGACCTACGAGGAGGCTATTATAAGTATAGACTCTGGGAAGTGACAAGAAGCTATGAATTCTGAGATGGATTCCAAGTACTCTAATAAGGTTTGGAACCTTGTAGATGCACCTGAGGTGTTGTACCCATCGGCTGCAAATGGATCTTCAAGAAGAAGATCGGAGTGGATGGAAAGATAGAGTCCTATTAAGCAAGGCTGGTAGCTGAAGGATATCGTCAAAGACAAGGAGTTAACTATGATGAAACCTTTTCACTTGTAGCCATGCTTAAGTCCATTAGAATTATTTTGGCTATTGCAGCACACTGACTATGAGATCTGACAGATGGATGTCAAAACAACATTCCTTAATGACAACCTCGAGGAAGAGGTGTATATAATACAACCAGTAGGATTCCTATCCAAAGAGAGTTAGTGTGCATGTTGCTTAGATCCATTTATGGATTGAAGTAAGCTTCCCAAAGTTGGAACACAAGATTTGATGAGGTGATAAGATCTTATGACTTCGTTAAGAATGAAGATGAGCCTTGTGTGTACATGAAGGTAAGTGGAAGCGCTATCACCTTCTTGGTGCTATATTTGGATAACATCTTAATCATTGCAAATGATGTAGGAATGCTCTCCATAGTAAAAGCTTGGCTATTTAGAAACTTCTCCATAAAAGACTTAGGGGAAACATCCTATATTTTGGGGATCAGGATCTATAGAGATAGATCCAAAAGGATGCTTGGCTTGTCCCAATCTAGATATATAGATTCTATTATCAAAAGATTTGGCATGAAAAATTCCAAGAGAGGTCTCATAACAATGAGACATAAAATATCACTTTCTAGGAGTATGTCCCCAAAGACTCATAAAGAAAGGGCAAACATAGATAAGATACCTTATGCCTTAACGATAGGATCTATTATGTATGCGATGCTATGTACTAGGCCAGATATAGCACATGCTCTGAGTTTCACGAGCAGGTATCAGGCATATCCAGGTTTAGAACACTGTAAGACAGTAAAGTGTATTCTTAAGTACTTGAGAATGACTAAGGATCTTCTACTAGTATATGGAGGAGGTAGCCTCCAGGTTGAGGGCTACACAGACTCAAGTTTTTAGTCTAACATTGATGATGACAAGTCAAATTCATGATATGTTTTCACTATGAATAGAGGAGTAGTAAGCTGGAAGAGTTCCAAGCAAGATACTACTACCAACTCGACCATAGAGGCAGAATACATTGTTGTAGTAGAAGCAGTAAAGAAAGGGGTGTGGATGAAGAAGTTCAATAAGGATTTGGGAGTCATACCACGCAGCGTGGAGCTGACTCCCATATATTGTGATGCGACAGAGTGATAACTCTAGCAAGGGAACCCAGGTCTCATCAGAATTGTTCTGAAGAGGTTCCATATGATTAGGACGATCATAACCCGTAAAGATATAGTAATGGAAAGAGTTTCATCCGAAGATAACATTGTAGATCCATTGATGAAGCCGCTGGCTCAGATTGTATTTGAGCGTCACAGGGGTTTGATGGGGATTAGACACATAGGTGATTAGCTTTAGGTCAAGTGGGAGATTACTAGTTACAGGTGCCCTGCAAGCCAATCACGCGAGTGATGGCACGTGTGACACACTACGTAATCTTTTTGCTTATGATTAATATTGGCATATTCTCACATTATATTATATGTAGCATATATATTATGATGTCCTTGGTTCTATACAATGGGAATCAGATCATGATAAGATCACGATAATCAGATCGATTTATCTTTAAACATAGATCCTAAATAATTTCGGTTATAGGTTACTCGAGAGGGACATTGAGATAACCGGACAGATCGATAAACTATATACCCATCCATATGATGGAGGCGACTGGTCTCATAGCCACTTATGTGGAGACACTGAAGATATAGTATCTGGTCCTTGGACTTGAGACACCAAGGATGCCTTGTATGAGTACTCCTTTCTTTGACGCCAGACTTACAGGTTTAGAAAGCTCCAGATCTGGTATAATTAGTTATCGGGATTGGTAGCCAACCTTACGAAGGCAATTGAGTATTAATATAGGATCATCCACTCTCAGTATCATGAGAGGAATATCTCATATGCGCTTGCTTAGATAAATCCCTAGCCAGGGTCATTTGGATTAAGAGAGGAGTTCTCCGGTAGAATCCGATTAGAGCAAGACAAACTGATTCCATATGTGACCTAACAGTATCATATCCAATATACAGTCTCTGAGATATTAGTTGGATGAGGGATTATAGATACATGATAACTGAGGACAGACAGGTCTGATGGATTCGATCCCCCTATACCATCTGGGGACTATGATGTAGTGACCTAGTACGTCCATAGTCGATGAGTTGAGTGAATTATAATAATTCACTATATCAGAAAGAGTTCTGATGTGAGCGACTCATGGCTTGCTCGGTATCGGGTCTGGAGGGTCACACACATATGGTGGATGCTTCAGTGAATAGAGGATTGGATGGAGATCCAATTAGCCCCTATTCTAATTAGATGAGACCCTATGCTGATAGACTCCTTGATTAAGGCCCAATTAGAGGCCTAAGGAGATTATTGGATATAGATCCAATAATATAAGATTAGTGGGTTATTAGATGAAGATCCAATACCTACTAAGGCAGGAGCCCTAGGGTTTTTGGTGGCTCTCTATAAATAGGAGGGGAGACTCTTTGTTGATAGGTTATAACTTTAGCTACCACCTTCTATTCTCCTCCCTCCCTCTGAGCAAGAGTTGCAAGATCAGATTGGAGGAGTTTCGCTGCAGAGATCCATTGTGTGGATACCGCTAGAGAGGAGGACGCTTGATCTCCTTCATTTTCTTCTTCCAGATCTGGAATATAGGGATATACGATCTCCCTAGGTAAAATCAATCTCTCACACATCGTGTTTTTCGATTTTTATGTTTTTCTCACGACCCTAATCTTTTACATGGTGATTTGATTTGCGTGAAAAATCGATTTTTGTTTTGATTTTTGCTGCATATGTGATGCACCCGTTGTAGGTTTCCCAATAGGCTCGAGGCCCAAGAAGCCAAGGAAGCTTAAGAGAAGGCACTATGTCAGGCCATCGACCTAAAGAAGGGGGCTATTACTGCTTATAAGGAGTCAGAAGGGTTCTAATACGATCTTCGGTGATTGGGATAGGTTGCCTACGGATTTGGGTGTCACATCACCTTAGGACATTTTAAGGCAAATTGCCCAAAGATTAATGTCATGCTGGTTACAGGTGCCATACAAGCCAATCACGTGAGTGATGACACGTGTAACATGCTACACAGTCCTATTTATATTATTATTATTATTATTATTATTGACATATATATATATATATATATATATATATATATATATATATATATATATATATATATATATTGTGATGTCATTAGTTTTATGCAATAAGAATCGAATCATGATGATATCACAATAATGAGACTGATTTACTTTTAAACACAGATTCTAAAAAAATCCTCGGTCATAGATTACTTAAGAGGGATTAAGATAACCAAACAGACTAGTATATTGTATACTAATCCATTTGATAGAGGCAGCTGGTCTCACAGTGTGGAGATACTAAGGATATAGTACATGTGCTCATTGGATAATGAGTTCACTGATTAATCTGCTTATTAAATATTATATGATTAATGATACCTAATGTATGACAATGATTATGTTGTCCCAAGTGTCTGATCCTTAAACTTAAGACACCAAGGATGTCTTATTTGAGTACTCATTTCTTTGATGCCAGACTTATATGTCTATAAAGTTCCTGATATAATACAGTCGATTATCAGGATTAGTAGCTGATATGAACCTAATGATTTTTATCGGGGATAACTGATCTATATAGGGGATCGACCCTCCTTGATCTCTATAGGAGATCTACCCTCCTAAAGTTTTAACCTATTGGCTAAAATATATTTTCTTTATTGATTGATGAAAAAGAAATAATTACATCCTTATTTATAGAGTTCTACCGAGAGTCCCTTTGGACTTGGACTCTTCCACCTAGAGTCTCTCTAGACTTGAACTCCTAATTGAATAATAAAAAATTAAATAAACTCCTAATTGACTCAATCAAACTCATAACCGACTCGACTGAACTGACCAACATGACTCAATCATGAAATAGATAAGGACTCGACCTTGTTAGGGTCCTATCAATCCCATCCTCTTCAAATTAGCCTTCTCCTCAATGCTGAGCAACATCAAATCTCGGGAGCACTTCAGGCGTGGATAGGAGTATGACCCTAAAGACTTCTAAAGAAAGAAAGACATGGATAAGATACCCTATACCTTAACGATAAGATCTATTATGTTATATACTAGGCTTGATATAGCGCACACTCTGAGTATCACGAACAGGTATCAGGCGAATCAAAGTTTGGAACACTAGAAGGACTAAGGATCTTTTACTGGTTTATGGAGGAGGTAGCCTCTAAGTTGAGGGCTACATGGACTCAAGTTTCCAATCTGACATCGATGATAGCAAGTTAAACTTAGGTATATCTTCACCTTGAATGAAGGAATAATAAACTAGAAGAGTTCCAAGTAAGATACTACTACTAATTCGAATATAGAGGCTGAATATATTATTGTAGCATAAGTAGCAAAGGAAGGGGTGTAGATGAAAAAATTTATTAGGGTGTTGGGTGTCGTATTGCAATGAGGTGATCACTCAAGAAAAGGAACTGAGGTCTTTTCATAAGTCCAAGCACGTTCTGAGAAGGTTCTACCTAATTAAAGAGATCATAGCCCATAAATATATAGCAACGGGAAGAGTTTGATCCAAAGATAATATCATAGATCTACTGACAAAGCTGCTAGCTCAAATTATCTTTGAGTGTCACAGGGGTCTGATGGGGATTAGACATATAGGTGATTGACTTTAGGTTAAGTGGAAGATTGCTGGTTATAAGTGCCCTACAAGCCAATCACGTAAGTGATGGCATATGTGGTACGCTGCATAATCATTTTGTATTATTATTATTGGCATATGTTCTTGGTTCTATGTAATAGGAATCAGATCATGATGAGATCAAGATAATGAGATCGATTCACTTTTAAACGTAGATCCCAAATAATCCTAGTATAGGTTATTCAAAATGGACATTAAAATAATCAGATAGTGTATACTTATCCATTTGATAGAGGTAGCTGGTGTCATGACCACTTGTGTGGAGACACTAAGGATACAATACATGTGCTCATTAGAGAATGAGTTCATTAATTGATTTACTTATGAAATACTGTATGGTTAATGATACCTAACATTAGAAGATGATTCCTTAGTCTCAGTTATATATTTGGTCCTTAGACTTAAGACACTAAGGATGCATTATTTGAGTACTCCTTTCTTTGATGTCGGGCTTACAGGTTTGGAAAATTCCAGATTTGGTTTAATCGATTGTTAGGATTGGTAGCCAACCTTATGAAGGATATTGAGTGTCAATAAAGGATCATCCACTCTTAGTATCATGAGAGAAATATCTTGTGTGCTCTCGCTCAGGTAAATCCCTAATCAAGTTATTCAGATTAAGAGAGAAGAAGTTCACCGAGAGAATACGATTAGAGCGAGACTCAAACAGATTCTATATATGGCCTGACAATACCATTCCCAATATACGATCTCTATGATATTAGATAGATGAGAGACTATAGATACATAATAATTGAGGATAGACAGATCAAATGGATTAGATCTCATATACTATCATTGGACTATGGTGCAGTGGCCTAGTACATCCATAGTCGATGAATCGAATAAATTATTATGAGATAAAAATTCATTAAATTAGAAGGAGTTCTAATATGAAGGACTCACGGCCAGCTCAATGTTGGGCCTAGAGGGTCACACACATATGGTGGATATTTTAGCGAGTAAAGGATTGGATATGAGTTATCTAATTAGCCATTATTCTCATTAGATAAAATCTAACATTTATGGACTCCTTGCATGAGGCCCAGCTAGAGGCTAATTAAGATTATTGGATAAAGATCCAATAACCTAATATTCGTAGGTAATTGGATAGAGATCAAATACCCACTAAAGCATGATCCATTAGGGTTTTATGGTGGCTCTTTATAAATAGGAGGTAGGGGTAGCATATTGGGAATCCAAGCGAGAGCATCACATATGCAATAGAAGATCAAAATAAAATATATTTCTCACATGGATCAAATCATCGTGCAGAAGATTGGGTTACGAGAAATCCACAAAAATAAAAAACTACATCATGTGAGAGTTTGTTTCTCTAGGGAGATCATATATCCTTGTTTTCTTAGATCTGGATGGAGAGGATGAAGGAGGTCAAGTGTTCTCCTCTCTAGTTATATCCACACGATGGATCGCTGAAGCGATACTCCTTTAGTTACAATTCTATATCTCACAACTCTTGCGCGGAGAGAGGGAGAAGGATAGGAGGGGTGGCCAAAGCTGCAACTTATCAACTATGTGCCTCCCCTCCTATTTATAGAGAGCCACCAAAAATCCTATAGGTCCTACCTTAGTGACTATTAGATCTCCATCCAATTACCCACTAATATTGTATTATTGGATCTCTATCCAATAATCTCTTTGGCCTCTAATTGAGTATCATGCAAGGAGCCTAGTAGTGCAAGTTCTCATCTAATAAGAATAGGAACTAATTGGATCTCCATCCAATCCTCTATTTGCTAAAGCATCCACCATATGTGTGTGACCCTCTAGGCTCGATATTGAGTTGGCTGTGAGTCACTCTCATCAGAACTCCTTCTGATATAGTGAATTATTATCTCCATAATAATTCACTCAACTCATCAACTATGGACGTACTAGACCACTACGCCATAGTCCTCAAATGGTAAAGGAGGATCAAATCCATCAGACCTGTCTATCTATAGTTATCATATATCTATAATCCATTATTCAACTAATATCCCATAGACTATATATTGAATATGGTACTGTTAGGCTACATATAAAATCTATCTTAGTCTTGCTTTAATTGGATTCTCCCGAAGAACTTCTCTTTCAATCCGAATGACTCTAGATATGGATTTGTCTGAGCAAGTACATATGATAGTCCTCTCGTGATACCGAGAGTGGTTGATCCTTTATTAACACTTAAATGGCTTCGTAAGGTTAGCTACCAATCCCGATAACTGACTATACCAGATATAAAACTTTCTAAACCTAAGGACCAGATGCACAACTGAGGCTATAGGATCATTGTATGACATTTGGTATCATTAGCTATACAACATTCTATAAGCAAATCAATTAGTGAACTCATTCTCCATTGAGCACCTGTACTATATCCTTAGTGTCTCCATACAAGTGGCTATGAGACCAACTGCCTCCATCATATGGATGGGTATATAGTACACTAGTCTATCTAGTTATCTCGATATCCCTCTCAAGTAACATATGATAGAGATTATTTAGGATTTTTGTTTAAAGGTGAATCGATCTTATTATCATGATCTTATCACGATCCGATTCTCATTGCACAGAACGAAGGATATCATAATATATATATATATATATATATATATATTTATATATATATATAATAGATAATATAATATGAGAATATGTCAATAATAATCATAAGCAAAAATATCATGCAACGTGTTACACGTGCCATCACTCATATGATTGGCTTGTAGGGCACCTGTAATCAACAATCTTTTACTTGACCTAAAGCCAATCACCTATGTGTCTGATCCCTATCAGACCGCTATGACTCTCAAATACAATTTGAGCCAATGTCTTTGTCAATGGATCTGCAATGTTATCTTAGAATGAAACTCTTTCCATTGCTATATCTTTTTGGGCTATGACCTCTTTAATTAAGTGGAACATCCTTAGAATAATTTTGATGAGACCTCGGTCCCCTTACTAGAGATATTACCCCGTTGCTATCGTAGTATATGGGAATCAACTCCATGTTGCTTGGTACGACTCCCAAATCCCTGACGAATTTCTTCATCCATACCCCTTCATTTGCTACTTCTATTATAGCAATTTATTACACCTCTGTAGTCGAGTTAGTAGTAGTATCTTGCTTCGAACTCTTCTTGCTTATTGCTCCTCTATTCATGGTGAAATCATATCCTGAGTTCAACTTGTTATCATCAATGTGGGACTGAAAACTCGAATTTGTGTAGCCCTCAACTTGGAGGTGACCTCCTCCATATACTAGTAAAAGATCCTTAGTCTTTCTCAAGTACTTAATGATGCACTTTATTGTATTCTAGTGTTTCAAACCTGGATCCGCTTAATACCTACTCGTGACACTCAGAGCATGCGCTATATCAGGCTTAGTATATAGCATAATATACATGAATAGACCCTATTGCTGAGGCACATGGTATCCTATCTATGTTTATTCTTTCTTTAGGATTCTTTGGGGACATACTCCAATAAAGTGATATGTCTCATTAATATGAGACCTCACTTAGAATTCTCTACACCAAACCTTTTGACAATGGAGTCTATGTACCTGGACTGGGACAAGCCAAGCATCCTCTTGGATCTATATTTATAGATCCAAGCCCCCAAAATATAGGATGCTTCTCCAAAGTCATTTATAGAGAAGTTTTTGGATAACCAAGCCTTAACTATGGAGAGCATTCCTATATCATTCCTAATGATTAGGATGTCATCCACATATAACACCAAGAAGGTGATAGCGCTCCCATTTACCTTTCTATATATACAAGACTCATCTTTATTTTTAATGAAGTCATAAGATCTAATCACCTCATCAAATCTTATGTTCTAACTTTGGAAAGATTTCTTCCATCCATAAATGGATCTGAGCAACCTACATACTTTATCTGAACTCTCTTTGGAAACAAATCCCTTTGCTTGTATCATATACACCTCCTCCTCGATGTTGCCATTGAGGAATATCATTTTCACATCCATCTACCAGATCTCATAGTTATAGTGTGCTACAATGACCAAAAGAATTCTGATGGATTTAAGCATGACTACAGGTGAAAATGTTTCGTCATAGTCAACCCCTTGCCTTCAACGATATTCTTTAGCTACCAGCCTTACCTTATAGGTCTCCACCTTTATACCCACTCTGATCTTCTTCTTGAAGATCCATTTGCAGGCAATGGGTACGATACCCTCAAGTGTATTCATAAGGTTCTAATATTGTTAGAGTATATGAAATCCATCTTAGAATTCATAGTTTCTTGCCACTTCTAGGAGTTTATACTCATAATAACCTCCTCGTAGGTCTGAGGATCAAGATCAATATCCTAAGAGTCCTCTCCACTGATATGTCCCACATATCATTTAAGAATGTGAGATACTTTGCTAGACCTATACAAAGTTGAAACTTATGTGCTAGGTACCTGAACAGACTCAGACTCTTGAATGATGCTTGAGCTAGTTTCTTCAATCTCGGTCAACTCTATCTCACTCCCACTATTTCCACCAAGAATGTATTCCTTCTCAGGAAACACAGCTCTCTTGGCAACAAAGACCTTCCGATCCTCGGGATGATAGAAATAATATCCTAAAGTCTTCTTGAGATATCTTACGAATGTACACCATTCCATCCCTGATTTTAACTTATCAGGGTTATATTTTTTAACATAGGTAGGATAACCCCAAATCTTAACCACCTTAAGATCGAACTTCTTTCATTTATATATCTCATATGGTATAGATACTACCAACTTTGATGGAACTCTGTTCAGAAGGTAAGTTGCGGTCTCTAGGGCATATCCTCAGAATGAGATGGGTAGGTCAGTGAAACTTATCATGGATCACACTATGTCCAATAGCTTACGATTCCTCCTTTCTGTTGCACTATTGAGCTGAGGTATATATGGAAGTGTCTATTAGGATAGAATCTCATGGTCCTTGAGGAAATGAGTGAACTCTATACCCAAGTGCTCTCCTCCTCGATCTGATCGAAGAGTCTTAATACTCTTTTTAATTTGGTTATCTACTTCATTCTTATATTCCCCAAATTTTTCAAAATCTCAGACTTGTTCTTTATCAAGTATATGTGTCCATACATAGAGGAATCATCAACAAATGTAATGAAGTATGAGTAACCACCTATAGCCTAAATCGACATGAGACCACATACATCACTATGTACGAGTTCCAATAACTAAATGGATCTCTCTCTAGTTTCACTAAAAGGAGAGGTAGTTACCTTTCCACAAAGGTAAGGTTTACAAGTTGCATACACTTATAGTTAAATGGATCTAAGTATCCATTTTTCAGCAACTTTTGAATCACTCTCTCATGTATATGACATAACATACAATGTTATAGATATGTATTGTTCACCTCATCTCTTTTCCTCTTAGATATATTTATATTTATGATATGTGGAGAAGTGTCTAATATATATAAGTCATTTATCATGGTCCCTCTAGTAATGATCTCATTATCTATAATTATTGAACAACTATTATTCTCAAAAACTAATTTATATCCATTAATTATCAAACAAGAGATGAAAATAATATTTTTGATAATAGAGAGAACAAAATATAATAAGTGGAGAATGATCATGAATATATCTGAAGCTTCTTTAAGGTTTTGTTTTACCTTATCTACAAGATAATCCTTACAGTTCTTCTTCCAGTGCCCATCTTAGCCGTAGTATAAGCACTGTCCTTTGTCCCTTGTTGGGTCTTTCTTGGCAACCTTTGTCTCACCCAATCTTCTTTGCCCTTGCCCTTTTTAAGGGTCTTCTTAGCCTTTATTTTATTTTTGGTCTCACAAATATAGAGAACTGACTTCTCTTTTTTGATGACACTCTTGGCTTCCCTCAACATATTGAGGAGCTTAGGGAGAGTCACTTCAAACGTATTCATATTAAAGTTAATAATGAACCATGAAAAGGAATTTGGTAGGGACTGAAGTATAAGATCAATACATAGGTTATCATCTAGGACTATCTATATACTTCACAAAGTGAGCGATCTCATCCTCGTTTGTCTTTTCCTCTGGCATGGGAACAATCGTGTTAAGGACATATACGATTTTTTTCACTATGAGAATAATTCTCAAATTACAAAGCTAATCTGTGTAGTTTAGACCAGTGAGGCGGTCGACATTAAGTTTGCCATATAGGGGGTTTGCAAGTGACAAATAAGATGTAGCATAAATTAGTAACACATGTAGATTTTGTAGAAAAACTAATTAAGGTATGAACTTTTATCTTAATATACTCCCATTATTTTCTAATGAATCATGTGACACCCATGACATGTGAAATAAAAGTCTCTAGCAGACTCCTAGTAAGGATCGGGATCTAATTGACATCTTAATTCAGCTTCGAGGGACGTGACCAATTATACTAAGCCCACAAGGTAGATAACTCTTGCTAATCATAACCCGTTATGATTCTTGTCATGTTCGACCTTCGAATCATCATGGTTTTGATTATTCGACCAACCATGAAGTTTAATTAAGTTATCACTATCATTACAAGATGAGTCCGATTCGATTGATATGCTCTCAATTACTCGACCAAGTCATATCATGTCCTCAGGTCACCGATGATATCTCTATGTTGTAGGCAAGAACTCAATGTGAACCTCGAGAGACTCGACCAACTCAACCTATGTTATGATTCAATTTTTTCCTACAACGATGAACGACTATGTGGGTCAATCTTATTACCTCATGCTCACTGACTTAATATTATCGTAGGAGGGTTTTTGTTTTATATCGATCTCGTAATATATCGTGTCACACACATACATGTTTAATATATATCTACATCGCATATATATATATATATATATATATATATACCACACCAGATGATCACACATATCATAAATGCAAGCTACACTAGATAATCATGAGCTGTCACCTAATATGATTAAGCCTGAGCCAATGGACCTAATCACTCATATTAGGATCTAAGTGCACATTGACCCATCTCTATGCCCTGTGATCATTGATCACATCATCATCAGTTCTATCGGATCCTTGTCACATCACCATGCGTTGTGATCTCCCGTCATAACATCGTGGATCCCATTATCACCTCTATGCTCCTGTCGTGCTCTCTATGTAATTAGAAAATAATCACAGGCACGCAAGACCGACAATAAATGAGAAGAACAAAGGTTCGTAGGCCATAATAATAATAATTATTATTATTATCATAATTATATTTACATATATCACAACACATGACTTATGATCATCCATCCACATCATACATCACATGTAGGATTATAAGATATATAATAATTAATTAAACTATTTAATTAATTATTTTCTAGAAATTAGGATATTCTAGGAATTTCTAGAATTATCAAGTGCATTTTGGGAATTCTAGATAAAATGATAATCCTAAAAAATTTTAGAATTATTGAGGGCCTTTTTGGTATTTTGGGTATAGGACAAACCTTAAAATTTCTTAAATTTTGAGTGGCAGAAACATCCATTTACTTAAAAGAAACCATAACCCTACTATCCTTGCTCTTACTGCATCGCCACCACTGTTACGCAGGCAGTGGCTGCCCTTGCCTTCGGGTGGTCACCCTTGCGGGCAAGCGTCGTGCCCACAGGAAACACCTCTACGGGCACCACCCCTGTGGGCGCCGCTCCCACTGACGGCTGCTCCTACGAGCAGTCGCCCTTGCAGGCGACAACCCTTGCTGGCGGTGCCTCGCCACAACGGTGTTCCTACCAGCGTGGCTCCTATAGCCGACCACGCCTTGTAGGCTGGCCACGGGCGGCTGCCTGAACCTACTGCAACTTGGCCGCCCCTTGAATCGGGCCCTGGCAATAATTAGCCACCTCTTTAGGAGCTTGGCCGCAATCGACCGCCCATGTAGGTGGCCTGGCCATGGTCGACCACCCATGCGAGCAGACAACATATAGGTGGTCGCCCCTCATCCCGTAGGTAGCAGTACCATCACTGCCAATCACTGCAACAAACATGTAGAATGGTTCTACGCGATTTAATCTCATCACACGTAATTTTAAACCAATTTTTACACGAACAACCTTGGCTCTGATACCGCTATTGGGAAAATCAAGTGGGAGCATCATATGCGCAGTGGAAGATCAAAATAAAATATGTTTCCCATGTAGATCAAATCGTTATATAAAAGATTGAGTCACAAGAAAGCCGCAAAAATAAAAAAACTACATCGTGTGAGAGATTATTTATCCAGGGAGATCGTATATCCCTATTTTTCCAGATCTAGATGGAGAGGACGAAGGAGGTCAAACATTCTCCTCTCTAGCAGTATCCACATAATGGATCATTACAGCGATACTCCTCAAGTCGCAATCCCAGGTCTCACAACTCTTGCATAAAGGGATAGATGTGAATAAAGGGTGGCCAAGGCTGCAGCCTATCAACTATGTGCCTCCCTTCCTATTTATAGAGAGCCACCAAAAACTCTATGGGTCCTGCCTTAGTGGGTACTGGATCTCCATCCAATTACCCACTAATATTGTATTATTGGATCTCTATCCAATAACCTCCTTTAGCCTCTAATTAGGCTTTATGCAAGGAGCCCATCAGTGCAGGTTCTCATCTAATGAGAATAAGAGCTAATTAGATCTTCATTTAATCCTTTATTTACTAAAGCATTCACCATATGTGTATGACTCTTTAGGCCCGATACCGAGATGACCGTGAGTCATTCACATTAGAACTCCTTCTGATATAGTGAATTATTATCTCCTTAATAATTCACTCGACTCATCGACTATGGATATACTAGGTGTCACGCCCCTCCAAAATATCGACAATATTTAAAATTTTCCACACAACTAATCCAGGATCCAAACACACATTTTGAGGTCACTAAGAAAACATTCAGATCAAATTTTCACCTCTATAGTCTACAAATTCAACACCCTGTGCAGTTCATAAACATACCACGCATCACTCGATAATTCATATAATTTGAACTCAACTCTTCAAAATAATAACCACACATAAACTCATAAGTGGGGAAGTCTATGCAGTCACCAAAACAACGATTACCATAAATTCATATCATTACATGCATTTAACTTAACATTCCAAAATCCTATACATGAGGGATCCTTTATCTTACACAAAATCCACAGGTTTAGATTCATCGTCACATTTCATAAGATGCGGGTAGCTTATACAACAAAACACATATGCTAACAAAGATCGCCCAAAATCTTCTAAACTTTCCACCCAATCTTAACAATTAAGCAAGTGATACGCTATCCTGAAAAATTTATCAACAAACGGGTGAGCATAAGGAGCTCAAAGTGACTAACATATCCATATCAAAATAATACAATTTCCAAAGGGATATAAAGTACAAGGCAGAATATACGATTTCGTAGACATAATATTGTTAGGAGCAGAAACATAATTGTTTTCTTCAAATCTTACATATTTGGTTCCTGACGGATGGGGCATAGAGTAATTGGAGCATCTCAGTAACAAAGGAAACATATCAGAGCTTATCAGTAGCATACGAAATGTTACGAAGCATATCAACGACATATGGAATATTTCGAAGCAAAATCATCAGTGAATGAAGCATTTCAGAGCATATCAAAAACAAATATCGTACAGAAGCTCAAACGTCATCCTTGACGTTGCAATCATATCATTCTTATCCAGAGCATGAACAGAAACAACTCACCAAAACTCTGGATGTCATATCAAACATATAGAAGGTGTAGTGGAATCTCAGTCAGAATGTGATCCATCCATTTCGAATGACCACCGACAAATGTCTCCCACGGGGAGCTCCATCCACCCACGCCTAGGTGAAGTCGGAAGCAGAGCATCGCAGCTCTAAGCACATACCCTTTACCATTTCGCAAAGGTCCGAATATCCCACGGGACCCCACATAGCGGGTAATAAGCGCATACCATTTACCATTTCTGGCAAAGGTCCAGACAATCCCACACACCAGAGTACAAGAGGGTAGTTTTAACAATAAGTAGCATATGTCGGAAACACACGCGGAACAACAAAACGTGCATGTGCCTTTTCGAGATAATACGAAACAAAGAACAAATCTCTCACAAATATATTCAGATTTGGAATGAAATGAAAACAAGAATGTACAGGGATTCCAAGCAATCATATTTAGCTCAATTCTAATAAGAAGGTTAGACGAATTCAATTATCCAAAGGAATGGAATACGCGAAATCGACCAAAGCTCGATTTGGACAGATTTCGAGGCAGCAAACAAATATTTCAGAATATCAATTATGCTCCAATACCCATAAGAAAGTTATGGTCGAACCATATATCAATCTATATTTTGATGGAACAAATTTCGTATGAAACAGGGTTCCCAACACGGAGTTACTTTTGATTTGGTAACCTAAGGGCAAAGACACAATCACTGTTTTGCAGAATTTATAGGGTCGGATTCAACAGATAATAGGGTAGGCAATTGAATTCCAAAATTTTCAAACTATATGTAAAAAGAAATATTTTCAAGTCTAGTTTATAAAGAATTAAGTTTTGTCTAAATCAGAGACTCCAACAGGGAGTTATACATAATTTAGTGACATAAGGTTAGAAACTACAAACTCTATTTTACATATTACATAGTATTAATTAAAACAAATGTTTGGACATGCTATTGAACTTCAAAGTTTTCAATTTTAGTGTCAAAAGAAAGATCTATCAGTCTAGATTCATATAAAATAAGTTTAACCTAAATCCAAAATCAGTACAATAATCTACAGTCGGAACAAGGCAGAAGGGTCAGGACTTTGATAATTTTTCAGATTCAAATCTTATAACCAACAAGAGAGATTTCAGCTTTG
Source organism: Ensete glaucum (assembly GCA_021527575.1). Taxonomy (NCBI): domain Eukaryota; kingdom Viridiplantae; phylum Streptophyta; class Magnoliopsida; order Zingiberales; family Musaceae; genus Ensete; species Ensete glaucum. Next base: position 41,287,703 of record CM038551.1, on the reverse strand, counting down.
CAGGTCTTGAATTCAGCAATTAATTTTGGAAAGCAAGGCAAAACAACAAAGATAAAGTATCAGAAGGCAAAAAAATATAGGATAGAACACTTGCCTTTGATAATTTTGACCCTAAGTGAAAAGATTTGAGCAAGAACCCTTAAAGCCCCAAATCTTCTTCTTCTTCTTCTTCTTCTTTCTTTCTTTCTTTCTTTTTTTTTTTGAACAGATCACCCACGTAGCTGCCTTCTCTGCTTCCTTAAGAATGAAGGCAGAGAGGCTTAAACGGTGAAATTTGTCATTTTTTATATTTTGTAATTTAGTCCTTGTATTTAGTACATTTACGATTAGGTCCTCAGGGTTTACATATAGGTCCTCAGATTTTTTTTTTTTTTTGTTTTGAATAGATTACCCAAATCTTACAAATAAGTACTTCTGATTCATACTCTATTTCCTTTGTCAATTTAAAATGAATGCTTACATTATCACCAGAAATTTATACGAAAATTCGGAAATGAGGGGTGTTACACTAGGCCACTACACCATAGTCCTCAAATGATACAGGGGGATCAAATCTATCAGACCTATCTGTCCATAATTATCGAGTATCTAAAATCCCTCATCTAACTAATATCCTAGAGATCGTACATTATACACGATACTATCAGGCCACATACAAAATCCATCTTAATCTTGCTATAATCAGATTCTCCTGAATAACTCTTCTTTTAATTCGAATGATCTTAGCTAGGGATTTGTCTAAGCAAGCACATCTGGGATATTCCTCTCATGATACCGAGAGTGGATGATCCTTTATCGATACTCAATTACCTTTATAAAGTTGGCTACCAATCCCAATAGCCAACTATACTAGATTTGAAACTTTCCAAACCTGTAAGTCCGATGTCAAAGAAAGAAGTACTCAAATAAGGTATCCTTGGTATCTCAAGTCTAAGGACCAGATGCACAACTGAGACTATACAACATTCCATAAGCAGATCAAATAAAGAATGAGTTCATTCTCAAATGAGCATTATATATCCTTAGTGTCTCCATATAAGTAGCTATGAGACCAGCTGCCTCCATCATAAGGACTGGAAAATAGTGCATCGGTTTGTCTGGTTATCTCAATGTTCCTCTCGAGTAATCTATGACCCGGATTATTTATGATATGTGTTTAGAGATGAATTGATCTCATTATCGTGATCTTATCATGATTTGATTCCCACTGTACAGAACCAATGACATCATTATATATATATATATATATATTAGATAATATAATGTGAGAATATACCAATAATAATCATAAACAAAAAGATAGCGCAACGTATTACGCGTGCCATCACTCATGTGATTGGCTTATATAGCACCTGTAACTAGCACGACACATAGATGATAGGCTACACCTTTAGCCACCCCCTCATATTCTCCTCCCTCCCTCACTTCTCAGCTAACTAGCCCCTCTCTACTATGAGAGGGAAGTGAAGAAGATAGATAATCTTCTTTCATGAGCACTCGGAGAAGGTGCGGAAGAATTACGAGATTTTGACTACGACTGGAGGCGCATCACTGTAACTATCCATCATGTGGATATCGCTATAGAGATAGACACTTGACATTCTTCATCTTCTTTATTTAGATCTGAAATCTTAGGGATATACAATCTCCCTAGGTAATCGATCTCTCACATATCGAAGTTTTTAGTTTTTTATATTTTTCGTGCACCAACTTTTGCATGACGACTTGATACACGTGGGAAGCCTATTTTATTTTCTTTCTTTCATGGTGTATGAGATGTTCCCATTGGGTTTCTAATAGGTCAAGGAGGACTCCTTCATCGAGCATCTTGACGATGCAGACTTGCCAATGTGGCCCAGGTTCTCTTCGACGACCACCCTAAGACACCCCCCCCCCCCTAGACACCTGCTTAGTTCTTATGGTCTTCTCACTGGTTGTTACTTATTTTTGTTTTCATTTGTTGGGATCGGAGTTTGGGCTCTGGTCTGGACCTGACTAGATGTATGACCTTTAATGAAAGCATTCTTTCTTATATGATGTTTCACTTATGCATCTGTTGGTGGGCCTTTGGGTGAAGCTATGTTTGGCTGGTCGAAGCATTGCCTCAGGAATTGAATTTCTTTAGGTTGTTAATATGCCATGCCTTCTACGATCTTACGGTGACAAGCCCTTTTCAAACTGCCTTGGTCATTCAGTAAGGACCTCTACATCTTAGCACCATAGGCCAGGCCGTGAGGGAATTCACCCAAGCTGGCTTTGGGGTTGGTCTAATATGTTCATAGTTTGCTTAGGAGCTCATCAACTCAGGTGCCCTTTGCACCTATCACCCTTCTCATCTATCCTTCCAGGACATCCTGATTGGTGACTTAGCCATTGATCCATGAGTGCACTACCGAGCCAAACCTCACTTAAATTTAAGTTATGTTCCATTGTCAGTGGTGAGGGCCTTCCAAGTCTTCCATTAGCCTTCTTAACCAGCACAACATCAGTAACTACAGAGGGTATTGGGCCTTGGAGATGAAGCCTACTTCTAACGATCTTACTACCTCATGCTGAATTACTTGTTAGCACTTAGGGATAGACCTACGGGGCCTCTACCTTAGGGTTGCTCTCTTTTTTCTCTCTCTTTGTTTTTTTAGGAATTCAATTAGGTAGATATGGCATTCCTTGAGAAGCATTGCCTCGACCTTGATGGCCTAGTTGGGTCAAGCTTTGTTGAGAGGAGCCTCTACTAGCTGCTCAATCGGCTTAGGATGGGGAGCAATCTTATCAAGATCCCTAGGATCCGTGATTAGTGCTTCAGCCCCTGTCTTCTTCTTTGGGAGTGGACTACCATTAGGGAGCATTGCCTATCTCGATGGTCACGTCTTACTTCGCTGACAGCACCCTAAGTTGAGAACTTTATCGTCATGTGGTGTGTTGATACCACCGCCTTCAGTCAAGTGAGGGTAGGTTGGCTGATGATTGCATTATATGCCGATGGCATATCGACCACCATAAACTTGGTTGCTAGGATCTTAGGATGGGGTTCCTCACCAAAGGTGACATGAAGAGTCACCATTTCAAGAGAAGAGATGGAGTCCCCGATGAACCCAATCAAAGACGATATCATCAGGGAGAGGTCACTCATTGTTAGCCCAAGCTTTTATAAGGCATTGAAGTAGAGTACGTCAGTAGAGCTACCTGTGGTGACCATGACCCTCTTCACCCGGGTGTTGGCCATCTAAACCAAGATAACCAGGAGGGCGTCATTGTGGGTAGGATCAAAAGCTTCTTCTTTAAAAATGATTTATGACCCTTCCCTTGACCTCAAGCACTTTTTAACAGAGGCTCGGGCATAGGCCTTACGTCCCGAGGAGCTATCTCCCACTTAGGCAGGTCTACCGAAGATGATGACAATATGCTTTTCTACCAAGCCTCGAGGGTGAGGTGGGAGTTCCTAGGGTTTACGAAGATACCTCCTGAGGTGGTCTTTCTAGATGAGCTTCTCGATTTGGAGCTTCAGGTCACAACATTCCTCCATGTTATGACCATAGTTTCGGTGGAAGCAATAGTACTTCAACCCTTTGTCCCATGGGGACTCCCATGGGTATTAGCTCCTTGAAGAGCCCTTTCTCCTTTATTTAGAGAAATAGCTCAGTTCTCATCATGTTGTGTGGACCCTGCTCGGCTCTCAGTCATGATATTTCAGGTAGGGGGTGTCTCCATTGGGGTGATTATAGGGTTGGGGACCTAGGATGGTTCTTGGCGTAGTCTCTTGTTGGACTCCTTGCACCGACTTAAGATCATGGCGTCAGCGGCCACGTATTAGTTAGCTCTTTAGTGTATTATAGGTACAATCACGGGTGGTCTCTCCACTAAGGACCAAACGAAGCAGGTGGGCCTTAGGTGCATCATGAAAGCTTAGATCTCTAACAAGGGGTGGGCATCCGGAACCCCTCAGATCTCATTGGCAAATTGAGCGAAAAGCAAGAGAGGGGCTCATCTTCCCTTTATCTCAACCTGAGTAGCATGGTTGTAGAGGGGTTTAGGCGCACATTGGTGAGGAAGTCAAACTCGAACTCTTTGGTGAGCTGGGGGAAAGAGGAGATCGAGAGTGGTTTTAGGTGGTTGTACCATTCTCCAACTGATCCCCTTAGGGTTGTTGGGAATGCTCAGCACATTAGGGCATCTGGCGTGCCGAACAATGACATCTAGGCCCTAAAGGTCATGATGTGCTCTACTAGGACAAAGCTAAATGTTTTGGACAAACGGGGAGGGGCTTGAGGTGTTAGCCTTACCCTTTGAGTGTTGGAGCTCTCGTTGTACTTTGTCCAGCTATTGATTCATCACCCGAAGTTGAGCTTTGAGTGAATCCTATATTGAGTCAACGGATTAGGTTTTTGACTCAGGTATAATCATCTTACGACATGGTGGGTTACTGAACTCCATTGTCGGGGCCATTAGTGCTTTAAGAGTTAGCTCAATCAGCTGAGGGCACTCCTAGGGAGTCGGTAAGGGGCTCATTGGGGGCCTTGGAGGTACGAGGTCAAGTGAGGGTTGGATCGCTGGTTCGCTGATCATAGCATTAGGGCTACCTATTGTTCTAGTTGCGCAAGAGAGGGGCGATCACATATCTAACACTGAACAACCTCGATTAAGACTTAACCACTCAATCACATATCTAACACAATCATGAAGCAATCAACATATTGTCTAGAATTCCGATATGTCATATGATCACCTAACACTTCGTCCGAACCTCCAACGTATTGTCTTTTCCTTTGGTGTATCGCATGACTTATCGATATGTTGACTTCCTACAACATCCGATCTTTTAGCACAATACTCGTTCATTGTAGCCCAATGCCCGAACTCATGGCACGAAGTCCATCTTTCAGCACATTAACCAATCATCCAGCTCAATGTCCGATCTCTAACATGTACTTCTCTGGCCCAATGTTTGATTCTCCTACTTCAACAATTTGCCCTATGATAGTTCGTGTCTGTGATCTAAGTCTTTTCTATGTCACTTATCTTAAAAGCATATTAGTTCATAAATTCGTCAATTGATTTTATCATCAAAATATGTGATTCAATAATATCCCCCTTTTTGATGATGATAACCAATTTATGATGAACTTTTAACTAAACTCTCATTGTCTATATGCCATAATAAACTTGATTTTTTAAAGAAACATGATAACCTTTCAACTCTTTGAATTCTGGTCAAAATAATTTTAATCATAAATTATACCAACTTTCAATAGTGATTATTTCAAGAATCATATGTATAATTTCACATCACATCTATAGTTTGAAATAGTTGCACATCTCAAACAAATATCATAAGTTAATGTCATCAAACACAATATGCATATAATTGCTATGTCATCAAAAAGTTATCATTACTTATGTCCCTTTGTCATCAAGACAAAGAGAAAAGAGAAATAAGCCATTAATTCTCTCCCCTCTTTGTCATTATCAAAAATAAGAAAAGGATATCATTCTATTATGGTACTACTTCTCTTCGTTTACATCAATATGTCAATAGTAAATTTACTTTTGATATCACATGATGGATATTAATAAAAAGGGAGTCATATGACATAAATCTCATATTATAAACATCAAGATAATGATCTAGTAAGATGAATATCCTCTTTATTAAAAGGAAAGAAAAAATATAAAAGATTAAATAGTAAAAGATCTTGATTCATATAAAATAAATCTTAAATTATAAATATCAAGAAGTCAATATCACAATTTGCTTGAATAAATATCGTTCTTAATAAATAGCAAAAAGAATCATAGGAGAATGATTAGTAAAATGTCATGATTCATATGAGATAGATTTAAGTTAGCAATATCAAGAAGTCAAGTGAAAGATCGTTATTCTTTTTTTAAAACATCTAATCAAATTCAAAATCATCATCGAAATCACTTTTCTTACCTTAAAGAAATTCATTAAAAACAATATGGATAGGAAATTTTTATAATCGTAATGGTAGTAAGGGGGTTGGGTGGGGGTTTGTGGGGAGTGTGGTGTGTGGGGTTGGGGGTGTATGCAAATTAGTACTATAGTAAATTTAATTAATTTTAAAAGTTTGATCGATAAATTTATGTCATAAATGTAATTAGCAAAAAGAGTGAGTGAGGGTTACGAGTAAGTAAATCAGAATGCAAATATCTCAAGGTAAGGGAAAAATGTAAACTAATTTATAGTGGTTTGGTCATCCCGCCCTATGTCCACTCCCGCTTCGTCTTCTCTCAAAGGCACCGACTTTCACTACCGATCTTCTTTCCAATAGGCAAAGATCAATTACCCTTATTACAACTCTTCTCCTTTTAATAGGCTAAGGAGAGAACCTCCACACTCACTTTATGATAGGAGACCTCACACCTCCTACAACTGAGAATTATTTCTAAACTCCAAGAGGAGGAAGAGACTTAACCAATGCTCAAAGAGAGCTAAAACCTTTATAAACTTCACAACTTATTTCTTGCTCTAATCCAAGCTTTGATGGGAGTATTTATAGCTCCAAATGGCTTCAAAATGGAGTCAAAAAGTTTAAATTATTAAAAATTTTAAGATTTGGATGATCCTACATCCATAACTTCTGACACTATAATTGTGCACTTTTAGGTAGTACTACCATCACAAAATTTGAATTCTGGGTGGTATTACCACCACCCCAAGAAGTACCACCATTGGTTGTGCTGATAGGCACAAAATAGTGCTTATTGGCTGTCGGGATAGTACCACCACTTGGGCCTGGTGATACTTATTGAATCTTAGATTTTGATGATGAAATCAATTGATAGATTATTGATCTAACATGATTGTTAGAGTTGATTGATGCATGATTAATTATGATAGAAGGATTATTACAGTCAGGGTTGGCCAAGGTTAAGTCAATGCATCGAGTCGATGCATTTGGGAACTCGCTAGGAGTGTGTCGGAAGCTCACCGAGGGTATCGAGAGTTTGCCAGGATGGCCCAAGGGAGTTCACCAAAAGAAGATTGAGACTCATCGGAAGATTGTTAGGGGTAGTCGGAAAGCTTGCCGGAAGTCAGGATGGTCTTATAATGGATATTTTGATAGTTATGATTGAATTTAATTAAGTCATAATTAGCATCATGTAGGTCTAACTATGGCAAGATCAATGAAGTTACAACTAGATGATGGGCCAAGATAAAGCCTAGGCATCGGGCTGAGTTCAGACGATGCAGTGAGATCTTGCCAGAAGTTCACTAGGAGATTCGCTGAAGGAATCAAGAAGCTCGTTGGGAATGCGAAGGGAGATCGCAGGAAAGAAGACCAGAGGACTTGCCATAAGATTGCTAGAGGTTGCAGGAGTATGCTAGAGTTAGGTCTTAATTAGACTTAATTGGTTATTAAGTCTTATAATCATTGAGTCGTAGTTAGGGTTAGAGTCGTAATTGAGTTGGATTTGGAAGGAATCCAAATCAACTCAATGAGACAACTGAATCCACTACTGGGTTTGGTTGAGCTCAAGTTGAGCTCAATCAATTGACCAAAGAGCTGGTCAATGCGAAAGTCAACCCGGAATTTGAAAAGTTGAGGGAACCACTTTTGCAAAAATTTTGACGGGTAAATCGTTGGTGAGCGGTGGTTGGACCACCCGTACCATAGAATCCAAGTGATAGGCAATAGCTTTCAACGGGTGAACCACCCATACCACAGAATCTAAGCGACAGCTAGTTGCTAACAATGGGTAAACCGCCCAGGCCAGCAGGTAAACTGCTCGTACCTGAATTTTTCAGATACAGTTGAATTTTGGCTCTAGTTTTGAAGCCAATTTGGGGCCTATAAATACTGTAAGTTTTCTTACATTCAGAAAAATACTTTTAGGGGATTATACTATGAGAAAAATATTATGTGAGAATTATAAGAAAAAGAAAAGGGGTAAGGGAGAGAGCTTAGAGTTGTAAATTTGGTCTTCCTTGTTAGCTCAAGTATAAGGGTTTGATCTTCACCCAAAGAAGATTGGTAGTGGATGTCGGTGTGCCTCAAGAAGGAGGACTCAGAAGTGGATGTAGGCCATTGGCACCGAACCACTATAACATTGTAAGTGTTTTATGCTTGCATTGCTTGAATGTTGTTGAATTGATGCTTCTAACTTAACTAAACTCCTTGAAAGCAAGACGATAAGTTCTTTTCCTCAAATGTGACTATCTTTTCGGCTTTCTTAACAACTTACTTTTAATCACTCACTTATTTTATTAAAAATAAAAAGCTTCGAATTTCCTATTCTATCTTATTCGAAAAGCTTTTACTTTAGAAATTTTTTTTTAACTTGCACTAATTCACCCCCCCCCCCCTCTTAGTGCTAATTGATCCTAATAATTGATATCAGAGCAAGGTTATTACTTTTTGGATTCCCACTTGAGTAAATGACTTGTTTTGGCATGAATGAGGGACATTCTATTTCACGTCCACCCATATTCAAGGGGATGAATTACACATATTGGAAAATACAGATGCGTATTTTCCTCATCTCTTTGGACTTTGATTTATAGAATATAGTTGAGAACAGATTTAAAAAGTCTTCTTTTCCAATGAATAATTAGAATGATTTGGAGAAGAAGACTTTTTCTTTAAATGCAAAGGCTATGAATGCCTTACTTTGTGCTCTTGATATGAATGAGTTTAACCATGTTTCCGCTTGTGATTCGGCTTTCGATATTTAGCATACTTTGAAAATCACACATGAAAGCACAATTAATATATATGAATCAATTAATGAAATACATTACAAAAATAAACTTGAAGAACACCTTCCAAAGAACAGGAAGGATTGTGAACTAAGAATGACATATGACTCATCGAGTGAAATCTCGAGTGATGAGAACCTTGGACATAAACTTTTGAAAAATGAACCGAAAAAATTAATGAACTTGAACCTTATAAAAATTATGGACACAACCTCTTGCTTTGAACTCAAGAAGCCGAGGAGCTCTATAGATCAAATGCTCAATCAAGAAGTGGAGAACCTTGCTTTAATGGTGATCGAAGATCAGGGTAGTGAGTCTTTAGATTTTTCATTTTTAGAATTATTAAGCATATTTAATGATTTATTTAATAAGTTTAGAAAACTTATCAAGTCTTTTAAATTGCTTAAAGTTGATCATTATTTGATAGTTAAAAGACTTATAAAATACATGACTCCTTAGCTTCACCTAAACTATGCTTAAAATGTGATATGCTAGATAATGTTAAAATAGAGAATTGTATGCTTAAAACTACATTAGAGAAATTTAAGATAGAAAATAAATCCCTAAATATGATCCTTGCCAATAGGGGTCATATCAATAATAGACATGATATAGGCTTTGTTAGAAATATTCAACAAAAGCCAACCATATTCGTAAGAGGACCTACATTAAATATGCCACCAAGAGTTAAATATAATTCTTATGGAAAATTGGGATATAATACCTACAAATATTCATTTAGAAATTATAGTCCATATAAATTAATTTGGGTTCCTAAAGGAACCATAAACAACCTTAACCCATTAGAGAAAATGAAAAGAACATATCATGAAGGACCTAATGTTAAATGGGTACGTAAATCAAAATCTCCCATAATATAAAGTTATTTTCTAATAAGGCTAGGAGCACTAAGTAATGTTTTGAAAGTAGATGCTCAAGACTTGAGATCTAATACTCTTTCAAAGCTCACTAGCCTATATAATAATAATAATAATTATTATTTGAATTACGATGTTTAAAGTTTAATGATCCTTGTTTCTATTATAACAAATCCTTTTATTGAAAATAGTTCATCATTATATAATTAATCTTGATAATGCATAGCTAGAGCATACTAAGACTAGAACTAAAAGAACCCAAGCTATTATTAATAAAAAATTACTCATTTTAAAATTTATATAAATGAGATTTTGATGATGATTGAAAAATTGGTTTAAATATAAAACTATTGTTAAATGGTTCAAATATTGACAAAGTCTATGGAATAATTGATTTAAATGTTACATTGATTGAAATGCTATGATTGATTTGAATGATAAAATTTTAGCATAGAATAATATAGAAAAGGGAGAGAAATAAATCATATAAGACAACCAAAAGGAGAATAATTAATCTTAAATGTGTCATTGTATTCTTGAAATAAATTTCAAAAGAAGGATAATTCTTCTTGAAAGAATATTTCTATCCTATGAATCCTTCAACAAGAGATAAAATGATGCTATTATTGAATCTCTTTAACTACAAAAATGAATTAGAAAACTTTTAGCTATTTTCTTTTAGAAAATAATCTATGATAACTTTATTGAAATTTTTCAAAAAATGATTTTTGATGATGATTTTGGATATGTTTTCAAATAATTTTGTTTTAAAAATGGATATGTTTGAATCTATCCAACTTCATTGATATGTTGCTTTTGATTATTTGATAACATAAATCATGATCTTAAAATCTTAAAAATTATAATTTAATATCTTTTTATTTACTAAGAATCTTTTCATCCTAAACATGATCTTGACTTCTCAATATTTATAACTTGATGTTTCTATAAGAATCAAGATCATTCTTACTTTGTCTCCTAAGATTTCAAAACCTTTGAAATTTCATCTAGGAATAAATATGTCAAAATAAATCATGTTCTTGGCATTTATGATTTGATAATAATATTCTTTATGACATGATTACTTATGACTTTCTTCTTAGTATAACTTATCACCAAAATTAGCATTTCTTAACATTGTGATAAGTTAAAAATTAAAAAAGATTTGCATTATCATGAATATTCCCTTAACTTCTTGACTTGACTTATATGTTATGGGAATCACATTATTGATCTCTATGATTTTTCTTTTAAAAATGGAGATTTGTGATCTTAACAATAATAATTAAAATTTTTATCAAGATCATTCTTATTTTCTATTAAAAAGATTTATCTTGGATAAATTAAGATTATCCCCTAAGACTCATTTGTAATATTTACAAAAGAGGGGAAAGAAAACTTATTAAACGAAATCATGTCTTTTAGATTTAAAATTTTAATGACATGATATCTCTTATACTTTTTGACATAAATTGAACATGAATGAAAAGACATTATGCAATTATATTTCTTTCTTGACAATAACAAAAACTAGGAGATAAAATTTTTAATATAATTAGAAGCAAACATTGACTGATGAACAAGTGTTTAGAAAAAAATTAGAACTTTCTAAATGTATATAAAATACTTGATTTACAATTTGAGCTTGATCTACCATCATGCCTTCTTATGAAATTCTTGCTGCTTTTTATCCAAATTATATGAGATAATTTGAAATGTATAAGTAGTACTTAAACTTTTGAATCTAATTGAATATCTTGAAGTTTTGAGCTTAATTTCAAAATTCACATCTTTAAAATTAAATATTTTTTATGATATCATAATTTTGTTTCTCTACCTTGATCCTACATTCTTATTCACACAAAGTAGAGAAAGGAAATCACTAGCATTTCAAGAGACTAATAAGTCTATTAATTATATTTTGAATCTATTAAAAGTGACTTTGATGATTTTGAAATTAAATGATATCATGATTTTGATTTCTTAGAATTATAACTTGAAATCTTTTATGAATCAAAATCTTTTGTTATGTGTTTTCATATAATTTAAAAGGAGATTTTTATACAAAACTTGACAACTTAAGATTTCTTATGGATGAATTAAAAGATTTTATTTTAATTGTTTCTCCTATAAATTTATCTCTTGATATTCACAATTTACTTTCATAAATTGTACATCACATCACTATGTTAATCTTTCATGATATATTTCATATGATGATATTAAAAAATTATAAAATGGGAAAAGTTTTGCACTATTGCAACCATCCCCTCTTTTTGACAATGTCAAAGGGGGAGCAAAATTTATTAGCTTGTAAAATTGTAAGCCTAAACAATGCAAAGGAAGCAAAAATTTGCTAGCTTGCACTTCCCGAAAGAGAAGAAAGAATTTACTGGATTTATTTATTATAGTTTTTTGAAATTTACATGAGAAAAATGTGTTGAGCTCATATTCGAAATTTATATATCTACAAGATTGAGATTGAGACCTAGAAATGCTAAATCATGAAAATATATAAATTACTAATTTATATTTCATGAGATTAAGCTTTTTGTGATAACATTTTTGAAAATTCTCCATGATTTGGTATCTTGTTGCTTTCAAAAAATATATGAAGATGTGCCACATTTGAAATTTACAAGAGATGATATTATATATCAAGAGATAACATTTGCTATATTTCAAATATATAAGTAGTCTTTAAATCTTTTAGACTTTTGAGCTCATCTTAATATTGCTTTTAAAATTTATTAAGAGCTCTTCTCATGATGAAATGATTCAACAACACCTCCCTTATTTCTCTCCTTATTAATTATAAAAGGTATGGTTGATGATTAGAGATTAATTTTCAAACATATTAAATTTATTAAGAAATTTATGCTCAATGACTTGAAAATCTTCTATGCTTTATGACTTGAAAATTTTTTATGCTTATTGATTTGAAAATTTTCTATTCTTGATGATTTGAAGAAAAATTCTCAAAATTTTTTAAATTCATGGCAATCCTTGAAAATTCTTGATAAGTTAAAAAGTTTAAAAAATAAATCTTTGTATATTTGAAAGGTTATATGCTTGAAACGCTTATTGCTTTGATTCACTTGAATTCAAGAGGATGGACTCTCTTGAATTTAAGTCTTCTATATTAATGCATATACTAATGGGGAGTAAATGTCATCATGTGTTTTTGAAATTATTAGCTCTATATTTCACCTTTTTGTTGATGACATCATGTGTTTTTGAAATTATTAGCTATATGTTTTTTATCATTGAGTGTTATAATCATTGAGTCGTAATTAGGGTTAGAGTCTTAATTGAGTTTGATTTGGAAGGAATCCAAATCAACTCAATGAGGCAACCAGATCCATTATTGGATTTGGTTGAGCTCAATTAGTTGACCAAAGAGCTGGTCAACATAAAAGTCAAGCCGAAATTTGAAAAGTAGAGGGAATCAATTTTGCGGAAATTTCAATGGGTAAACCACTAGTGAGTAGCGGTTGGACCGCCCGTACCACAGAATCTAGGCTGCGGACATCAACTTTCAGTGGGTAAACCACCCAGGTGGCAGGTGAATCACCCGTACCACAGAATCTGGGCGGCGACCAGCTACTGATGGTTGGTAAACCGCCCAGGTCACCCCACCCCCTCTTAGTGCTAATTGATCCTAACGGTACTACCACTCAAACCTGCTCAAGGCCATGATTTGGCCTCCTAATGAGCCCAACTTTGTCTTGGTTCAAGCCCAATAGGTTTCTCGACAAGTTAGCATGGTGTCGACCCAATACTAATACAATATGACCCCAAAAGACCTTGATGAAGAGATAAACAATCCAACCATATTTCCAATACAATTACGGATCTTTCAACATATTGTCCAACATTCTGTCATGTCATCGATCATCCGACACTTTGTCCGAACCTCTGACATATTGTCTTTTCCTTTGGTATATTACTCGATCTATCGACATATTAATATTCACACAATATCCGATCTTTAGCACAATACCCAATCCTTCTGGCATGATGCCCGAACTTATGATACGAAGTCCAATATTTAACACATCGATCAATCCTCCGGCTCGACGTCCAATTTCTGACATGATACTTATTCGACCCAATGTCTGACTCTCGTGCTTTGACAATTTGCTTTTTGATGGTTTTAGTTTATGATCGAAGTTTTTCCTACGTCACTTATCTCAAGAACATATTAGTCCATGAACTCATTAATTTCATCATTAAAATCTAGGATTCAGCAAGCTCCCTCTTTTTGATAATAAAAACCAATTTATGATGGAGCTTTAACCAGGTTCCTCATCTATATGCTATTTTGAAATATAATAAACTCGAATTCAAAAATTAATAATCTTTCAATGCAAGACTTTAAATTTAAGTCATAATAATTTTAATCATAAACCTTAGAGACTTTTAATAGTAATTATTTGTAAAAGTCATATGCATAATTTTAGTTAAATTCTCAAACATCATCATAAATATCATAAGTTAAAACATCATCATAATGTTCCACATAATCAAAGAGTGTTGTCTACTTCTCCTTGTTTAACATAGTTACCATTACTTTCTCCCTTTGTCACCAATAACAATAAAAAATGTGCATGCTACTACTACTCTCTCCTCCTTTATCATCATAAAAAAAAGAGAAGAATATTATGGTATCATGGTAATTCTTCTCTTCATTTACATCTATGTGTCAATTGTATAACTATTTTGATATCATATAAAAGATATTAATATCGAAGCTAAGTTCAAGTCATGAGAGGTGAATTGATTTATTAGAATGAGTCTCCTCTTTAGTAAAAAAGAAAGAATTATAGAAGAACGAATAGTAAAAGATCTTGATTCATATAAAATAAATCTTAAAGTTATAAATATCAAGAAGTCAATTAAAAGATAATGATTCATTTGGATAAATATCTTTCTTAGTCATTGATGAAAACAAAGAATCATAGGGGAACAAATAGCAAAAGTTCATGATTCATATAAGATAAATCTCAAGTTGTAAATATCGAGAAGTCAAATGAAAGATCATGATTCATTTGGATAAATCTCTTTTTTAGTCCTTGGTGAAAAGAGAGAATTATAGGAGTACAAAATAAATCTCAAATCTTGAATATCGAGAAGCCAAATGAAAGATCATGATTTGTTTGAAAAATCTTCTTTTTAATAAAAGAAAAAATCATATGAAAATAATTAGTAAGATATCATATATTTAAAAGATACAACATGCCTAAATCTTTTCTAATAAAATCAAATTATTCCTCACTCAGTGGTTTAGTAAAGATATATGCTAACTGATGTTTTGTATCAACAAACTCTAAGGATATATCATGATTGCTTATATGGTCCCTAATAGAATGATGTCTAATGTCAATATGCTTTGTTCATGAATATTAAATAGGATTCTTTGATAAGCATATTGCATTGGTATTGTTATACTTTATAGGGATATTTTTTAAACAAAGTTCATAATCTTCTAAAGTATTTTTCATCCATATAATCTGTGCACAACAAACACCTGTCGCAATATATTTAGCTTCGGTTATAGATAAAGTGATAGAGTTTTGATTCTTGAAAAACCAAGAAACAATTACATGATTTAGGAACTAAAAAGTTTTAGAGTTACTTCTTCTATCTATTCTATATCCTACAAAGTTGATATCGGCATAAGCAATTAAATCAAAATTTTTAGATTTTGGATGCCATAATCTTAGATTAGCAGTTCCTTTTAGGTATCTAAAAATTCTTTTTACTCCTTTATAATAAGATTGTTTAGGATTGGACTAAAATATCTTGCATAAAGCCTAACAGGTCTAGTTGTAGTAAGGTACAATAAACTACTTATCATACATTTATAAATCTTTTAATCAAAGTATTCTATTTCATTGTCTATGTTTAATTTGGTAGAGATAGCTTGTTGGTGTGTTAATAGCCTTAGCACTATCTATATGAAACCGTTTTGGTAGATCTAAAGTATACTAATAAAAATTTCATCATGTAGTTGTTTGATTTGTAATCCTAAGAAAAATATCAATTCACCGATCATTTCAAATTCTTGACTTATACTCTTGGCAAATGATTTACATAAAGATTTATTTATAGAACAAAAAATAATATCATCTATATAAATTTGAACAATAAGAAAATTATTTTAAAATATTTAATAAATAGTGTAGTGTCGACCTTGTCTTTCAAAAAATTATACCAAATAAGAAATGAACTAAATCTCTCATAACAAGCCCTAGTGGCTTGCTTCAATTTATAGAGAGCCTTAAATAATTTATAAACTTGGTTCAAAAAAAGTTTATTTTCAAATTCAGGTAATTGCTCAATAAAAACTTCTTTAAAAATAAAACCATTAAGAAAATCACTTTTAACATCTATTTAAAATAATTTAAATTTTTTAAAACATGAATAAGTAAAGAGTATTCTTATAGTTTCAAATCTAGTGCTAGGAGCAAAGGTTTCTTCATAATCTATACATTCTTCTTGGTGAAAATATTTGGTCATTAATCTAGTCTTATTTCGAACTTTAATACCTTGTTCATCTTGCTTATTTTTAAAGACTCATTTAGTACCAATCACAAGATGATTACTAGGTCTAGGAACAAGCGTCCAAACCTTATTTCTTTCAAATTGATTTAATTCTTCATGTATTGCTAAGACACATGAGTCATCTTTAAGAGCATCATCAATATATTTAGGTTCAGTTTGAGATAAAAATATAATATTTGCATAAATATTTTTAAGTGAAGAATGAGTTTGAATAACTTTTAATGTATCTCCAATAATTAGCTCTTTAGGATAAGCATCTACATACTTTTATTGCTTGGATAAGGTATCTTTGGAAGTAGATGTATCCAGGTTTCTTCAAAGAGAAGAATTCTCATTAAAATTCAAAATATTAAACTCAAAATCATCATCAAAATTATTTTTCTTAATTTCAAAGACATTAAAAACAATATAGATAGATTCCTTGAAACTAAATTTCTTTCATTAAAAAATCAAGAAGCTTTAGAAATAGAGAAATATCTAAGAAAAATGCCTTTATCAAATTTTCCTAAGGCATCCTTTTCATTTAAAGTAAAACATTTGTAACCAAAAGGTTTAAAATATGAAATGATGAGTCTTTTATTGTTCTACAATTCATAATGAGTTTTAGATAGTATAAGTCTTATAAGAACCTTGTTCATGACATAGCATACAATATTAACGGCTTTAGTCCAAAAGTATTTGGGTAGGCTATATTGGCTATATTCATTAAGCATGATTCTTGACATCTCTTGTAAACTCATATTCTTTCTCTCAACAACATCATTTTATTATAGATTTCTTGGAGCAGAGAAATTATAGTCATACCTATTGGAATCATAAAATTCTTGAAAATCATAATTTTTAAATTCACCACTATGATCACTATGAATAGAAGAAATAATAAAATCTATTTTATTTTTGATTTAATTGTAAAAGTTTTTAAAATATTTAAAATAATCACTTTTATGTACCAAGAAGTATGTCCAAGTATATCTACTATAATAATCAATAATCTTAAAAGCATATTTATACCTCATAGACTTGTGATATCAATTGATCCAAATAAATCTATATGAATTAATTGTAATAGTCTAGAGGCGCTCACTTGATTTTTAGGTTTAAAGCTACTATTTATTTGTCTTCCTAGTTGGCATGCATCATAAATTGTATTTTTGATAAATTTAATTCTAGACATTCCTCATACAAGTTCTTTAGTTTTGATTTATGAAATCAATTTCATACTTGTATGACCTAATCTCCTATACTAAAGCCATGCATCACCATTTAAAATTAAAAAATAAATTTTATTATGAAAATCATCAAAATCAATAGTATAAATATTATTATTTCGTAAGATAATCATAGATTTATTTTTATTTGGTATATCTATAATTCAAACATTAGATTCATAGCAAGTTATGTTTTAAGTCATCTACTAACAAAAAATTTTTAATCAACAAATTTGATTTGTTACTAGTATTTTTAATATCGATAATCTTTCCTTTGTTGTTGTCTCCGAAGGTGACACATCTTTCATCTTGGTTAGTGAGCTTTAAGAATTATATTGGATCTCCGGTCATATGCCTTGAGCATCCTCTATCAAGATATCATCTTTTGCTCCTAGCTCTTGTTTAAAGACACCTACAAGAAAAAGGGATTTACTTTAGGTACCAATTTAACTTTGGGTCCTTCATAGTTAGATCTACCTCTCTTGACTTTTGGCATCAAACCATTGACTGTTAATTTAGGAACCCAAACTAATTTATAAAAGCTATATTTTTTGAAAGAGCAAGTATAAGCGTAATAACCAAATCTTCCACAAAATTATGTTATCTTTAGGGGGAATATGTAGTGTAAATCCTTTTACAAATCTTATTGGCTTTTGTTGAGTGTTACTGTTTATGAAGGCGCTTTCTTCCTTTCTATATACATAACTTTGGTTATCAAGAATCATGTTTAATGATTTATTTTTAATTTTAATTTTTTTTAAGGTTTACTGTAATAACATAATTTCTTTTAAAGTGAATTTAACTCTTCACATTTAGAGTAAGGAGTACAAGATGTTGATGTTTTATACAAAATTTCAAATTTACTAGTAGGTAATATATCATCCCTTTATAGTGACTTATATTTCTTACTAATATTTTTGAGATCATCATATAATTTATTAAATGCATCAAATAATTCATAATAAGATAGAGATGTTTCAAAAGAGTCATATACCTCCTCATTGAAGGCCATCAATGCATAGTTTGCCATTTCATCTTTATTGATTTGCTATTCATCCTCCGATACAATTGATTTATCCTAAGTTGTCTTGAATGCTTTCTTCTTCTTTTGGGTTGACAACTTCTTCTTTAGTTGTGGGCACTCGTTTTTGAAGTGCCTTAGCTTCTTGCATTCATAACATATAATAGTATTATTTTTAATTCACTTTTATTCTTATAAGTTTTATCCTTTTTTCATGAATTTTTTAAGTCTTCTTGTGAGGAGTACAAAGTCATCATCATCATCACTTGAGCTTTCATTCCAGTAGTCTTCTTTAGTTCTATGTGCAATATCCTTCTTGCTTTTTGGAAGGTTTTCCTTATATGCTTTGCTAGTCATTTCATAGGCGATTAAAGATCCTATGAGTTCTTCAAGAGTAAAATTATATAAATCCTTTGCTTCTTGGACAACTATTACTTTTGGATCCGAACTTTTTAGACGAGATATTAAAATTTTATTTACCAATTCAAGGTTAGTATCGTATTTACCAAGAGCTCTTAAACCATTAACAATATCCATAAAATAGGTGTATATATTACTAATGGTTTCACTTGGCTTCTATTAAACAATTCCTAACTATATACTAAAAGATTAATTTTTGATTCTTTTACTCTATGTATGATTTTATGAGTAACTTTTATGAGTAACTTTAAGTGTTTGCCAAATATCATGTGCAGTATTACAAGTAGAAACATGGTTAAACTCATTTTTATCTAAAGTACAAAATAAAGCGTTCATAGTATTTAAAGAAAATATTTTCTTTTCAAAACCATTTTATTCATTCATCGGTTTAGAAGATTTTTGAAAACCAACTTCAATGACAATGGATTGAATTAGCATTATAATAATTTTAATCAATTTTAAAAGTTCTATCGATAAATATGTATCAGAAATACAATTAGCAAAAGGAGCAAGTAAAGGGTTGCATATAAGTAAATCAAAATGAAACAATAAATCAAGGCAAGAGAAAGAATACAAACCAATTTATAGTGGTTCGATCGTCTCGATTTATATCCACTACCAATTCCTCTTCTCTCGAGGTCACTAGTTTTCACTACCGATATTCTTTTCGATGGACAAAGATCAATTATTTTTGTTATAATTCTTTTCATTTTAACAAGCTCTAAAGAGAGCCTCCATACTCACTCTTTGATAAGAGATCTCACATCTCATATAACTGAGAATCATTTCTAAATTCAAGGAGGAGGAAGAGACCAAACCAATGCTCAAAGAGAGCTACAACCCTTACAAACTTCACAACTAATCTTTTGCTCCAATCTATGACTTGATAGGGTTATTTATAGCCCAAAATAGCTTCAAAATAGAGCAAAAAAAAATCAAATTATCGAAAAATTTGGGATTTGGATGATCCTGCAATCGTAACTTTTGATACCACAATTTCAGACTTTCAAGCGATACTACCACCATAAAAATTGAATTCTGGGTGGTACTACCACCACTCCAGGCAGTACCACTGTCGATTACATTGACAGGCACAAAGCAGTACAAGCTATCTAGGCGGTACCATCGCTTGGGCCTAGTAGCCACCCAAGCTGACCTAAGGCCACTAATTTGGCTACCTAATGAGCCCAACTCAGTCGTGATTCAAGCCCAATATATTTTTAAACAAGTTTGAATGGTTTCAGCCTAATACCAACATAACTTGACCCTAAAAGACTTCGATCAAGACATAAACAATCCAACCACATTTTGGCATAATCACGAAGCTTTTAGCATGTAGTATAGCATCTTGTCATGTCATCTGATCATCCAGCACTTCGTTCGAACCTTCGACATATCTTCCTTTCTTTTGATATATTGTTCGATCTATTGGCATGTTAACATTCTCACAACATCCGATTTTTTGGTGTAGTACCCAATCCTTCCGACACGATGCTCGAACTCATGGCATGAAGTCTAATATTTGGCACCTCGACCAATCCTCTGGCTTAACGTCTAATTTTTGATATGATGCTCATTTGGCCAAACGTCTAATTCTCGTGCTTCGACAATATGCCCTTCGATGGTCTAAGTCTGTGATCAATATTTTTTGTACATCACTTATCTTTAGAACATAGTAGTCTATGAACTCATCAATTGATTTCATCATCAAAATTTGAGACTCAACAAAAATAACTAAACTTCTTAAGTTCTAATTTATGAGATTAATTTCGTACTTGCATGTCTTAATCTCCTATACCAAAGCCATGCATTATCATTTAAAATTAATCATGAAAATCATCAAGATCAATAGTATAAACATTATTGCTCCTTAGGGCAATCATATATTTATTCTTATTTGGTATATTTTTGATACAAACATTAGACTCTAATTTAATATTATATCCTTTGTCACACACTTGACTAATACTTAATGAGTTCTGTTTCAATCATCTACTAAATGAATATCTTTATTAAAAATATTTGATTTGTTATCAAGTTTTCAAATGATGATAATCTTTCCATTATTGTTGTCTATGAAGGTGACATATCCTCTGTTTTGGCTAGTGAGCTTTGAAAATGTGTTGGATCTTTCAGTCATAGGCCGTGAGCATCCACTATCAAGATACCATCTTTTGCTCCTAGTTCTTGATGGAAACATGCCTACAAGAAAGAGAGATTTGCTATAGGTACCTATTTAATTTTAGATCCTTCACAGTTAAGTCTACCCCTCTTGAGTTTTGGAATTAAATTATTATATTTTTCTTTAGGAACACAAACTAATTTATGAGAGCTATATTTTTTGAAAGAGCAAGTATAAACATAATGACCAAATCTTTCAAAAAAAATATATTTATCTTTAGGGAGAATATGTAGTGTGGATCCTTTTACAAATCTAGTTGCCTTTTGATGTATATAATTACTTGTGAATCCAATACCTTCATTTCTAAATCCACTACCTTGTTTAACAAGAATCATGTTTAATGATTTATTTCTAATTTAATTTTTTTCTAAAGCTTGTTGTAATAATATTTTTTTTAGTAAATCTAACTCTTCACGTTTAGTGCAAGATGTTGACATACAATTGTCAAGCTTATTTTTTAATTTATCTAATTCATAGAGAGAGATACATGATCCCTTTTTTAGCAATTTATATTTCTTACTAACTTTTTAAAGCTCATCAAACAAGTCATTAAATGCATTAAGTAATTCATCATAAAGAAAAGATATTTCAGGTGAGTTACATACCTCATCATTGAAGACCATCAATGCATAGTTCACCATATCATCTTCATTGATTTGCTCTTCATCTTCAGATGTACTTAATTTATCCTATGTTGCCTTGAATGCTTTCTTCTTCTTTTGGGTCCGCAACATCTTCTTCAGTTGTCGACACTCATTTTTGAAGTGCTCTAGCTTCTTACGTTCATAACATATTACAGTATCATTTTTAGGCTCATTTTTATTCTTATGAGTTTTGTTCCTTTTCACGAACTCTTTTAAGTCTTTTTGTGAGGAGTTTTATATCATCATCTTCATCACGTGAGCTTTCGCTCGATGAATCTTCTTTCGTTCTTAGTGCAATATCCTTCTTATTCTTTGAAAGATTTTTCTCTTGTTCATCATATGTTTTACAAGTCATTTTGTAGGTCATTAAAGATCCTATAAGTTCTTCAAAAGGAAAATTGTTCAGGTCCTTTACTTTTTATATAGCCGTTACTTTTGAATCCCAATATTTTGGAAAAGATCTGAAAATTTTATTTATCAATCAAGGATAGTATAGTATTTACCAAGAGCTTTTAAACAATTGACAACATCCATAAAATGAGTCTACATGTCAGTAATGGCTTCACATGACTTCATTTTAAAGAGTTCATAACTATGTAATAAAAGATTAATTTTTTGTTCTTTTACTCTACTTGTGACTTCATGAGTAACTTCAAGTGTGTGCCATATGTCATGTGAAATGTCACAAGTAGAAATACGATTAAACTTATTTTTATCTAAAACACAAAATAAAGTGTTTATAGCTTTAGTATTTAAAGAAAACTATTTTATTCTCAAAATTATTTCATTCATTTATCAATTTAGAAGATTTTTGAAAACAAACTTCAATAATATTCCATAGATCAAAATCCATAGAAAGTAAGAAAATATACATTCGTGTTTTCCAATATGTGTAGTCCGCCTCATTGAACATAAGAGGACGAGTGATGGAGTGACTCTCTTAGTTGCCCAAAAAAGCCATTAAATCTGTCTTGGTTGTTAATCCAACTTAGAGAACTAAACTCTAAAACCAATTGTTATGATCATAACGGCACTAAGAGGGGTGAGGGGTGAATTAGTGCTATAACAAATTTAACCAATTTTAAATGTTCGACTGATAAATATGTATCTAAAATGCAATTAGCAAAAGAAGCAAGTAAGGGTTGTGACTAAGTAAATCAGAATGAAACAACAAATCAAGACAAGAGAAATAATATAAATCGATTTATAGTAGTTTGGTCGTCCCGACCTACGTCCATTTCCGATTCCTCTTCCTTGAGGCCATCGACTTTCATTACTGATATTCTTTCCAATGAACAAATATCAACTATCATTGTTATAATTCTTCTCCTTTTAACAGGCTCAGGAGAGAACCTCAATACTCACTCTTTGATTGGAGACTTCGCACCTCTTATAACTGAGAATCACTTCTAAACTCAAGGAGGAATAGACTCAATCAATGCTTAAAGAGAGTTACAACTCTTACAAACTTCACAACTTATTTCTTACTCCAATTTAAGCCTTGATGGGGTTATTTATAGCCAAAAATGGCTTCAAAATGGAGCTAAAAAATACAAATCACCAAAATTATGGGATTTGGATTATTTTAGAGTCACAACTTTTAACACCATAATTTTAGACTTTTGAGCGATACTACCACCATAAAACTTGAATTTTGGGTGGTACTACCGTCGCTCCAAGTAGTACCATCATCGGCTATGCTAACAGGTACAAAGCAATGTGAGTTGTCTAGGCGGTACCATCACCCAAGCCTACTTAAGGCCACTAATTTAGCCTCATAATGAGCCCAACTTGGTCCTGCTTCATGCCCAATAGGTTTTTCGATAAATTGATAAAGTTTAACCTAATACCAGCACAATTTAACTCAAAAAACCTCAGTTATGACATAAACAATCCAACCAAATTTTCAGCACAACCATGAAGCTTTCAGTATATTGTCCAACATTCTGCTATGTCATCCGATCATCTGACACTTTGTCTGAACCTTTGACATATCAACTTTTCCTTCAACATATTACCTAATCTATCGGCATATTAACATTCCCACAACATACGATCGTTTAGTGCAATACCCAATCCTTCCGGCATGATGCCTAAACTCATGTTATAAAGTCCAATCTTTAGCACATCGACCAATCCTCCGGCTCAACGTCCAATTTTCTCTATGATGCTCATCTGGCCCAATGTCAGATTCTCGTGCTTTGGTAATATGCCCTTCGATAGTTTGTGTCCGTGATCGATGTTTTTTCTACGTCACTTATCTCTAGAATATATTTGTCTATAAACTCATCACTTGATTTCATCATCAAAATATAAGATTCAATAAAAATAATTAAACTTCTTAATTTCCAATTTGTGAGATTAATTTCGTACTTGCATGACTTAATCTCATATACCAAAGCCATGCATCATTATTTAAAATAAAAATAAGTCTCATAATAAAAATCATCACGATTAATAGAATAAACATTATTGCTCCTTAGGGATAAATTTATTCTTATGTGGAATGTTTATAATGTAAACATTAGACTCAAATTTAATATTGTATCCTTTATCACACACTTGACTAATGCTTAATGAGTTATGTTTCAATCATATACTAAATGAGCATCTTTACTCAAAAGATTCGATTTGTTATCAATTTTTAAATGTTGATAATCTTTCCTTTGTTGTTGTTTATGAAGGTGACATATCCTTCATTTTGGCTAGTGGGCTTTGAAAATATGTTGGATCTTCGATTATGCGCCTTGAGTATCCACTATCAGGATTCCATCTTTTACTCCTAGCTCTTGATGGAAATATGCCTTAAAGAAAGAGAGGTTTGCTTTAGGTATCCATTTACTTTTGGGTCATTCATAGTTAGATCTAGCTATTTTGACTTTTGACATTAAATCATTTTTTGTTCTTTTAGGAACCCAAACTAATCTATGAGAGCTATATTTTCTGAAATTACAAGTATAAGCATAATAACCAAATCTTTCACAAAAAAATATATTTATCTTTAGGGAGAATATGTAGTGTGGATTCTTTTATAAATCTAGTTGGCTTTTGATTTGTACAATTACTTGTGAATCTAATACCTTTCTTTCTAAATCCACTACTTTGTTTAATAAGAATCTTGTTTAATGATTTATTTCTAATTTTAAATTTTCTAAAGTTTGTTGTAATAACATATTTTCATTTTAAGTGAATCTAACTCTTCATATTTAGTACAAGATGTTAACATACAATTGTCATGCTTATTTTTTAATTTATCTAATTTATAGAGAAAGATACATGATCCTTTTTTAGCAATTTATATTTCTTACTAACTTTTTTAAGCTCAATAAATAAATCATGAAATGCATGAAATGTCCTAACTTCTTGCATTCATAATATATTATAGAATCATTTTTAGGCTCATTTTTATTCTTATGAGTTGTGTTCTTTTTCACAAACTCTTTAAGTCTTTTTTGTAAGGAGTTCTATGTTATATTTATCACCACTTGAGCTTTCTCTCGAGGAATCCTCTGTGGTTATCAATGCAATATACTTCTTATTTTTTGAAAGATTTTTCTCTTATTTCTTATGCACTTTACAAGTCATTATATAGGTCATTAAAGATCCTATGAGTTCTTCAAAGGAAAAATTGTTTAGGTCCTTTGCTTCTTGGATAGCTCTTACTTTTGAATCCTAATATTTTGGAAGAGATCTTAAAATTTTATTTGTCAATTCAAGGTTAGTATTGTAATATCCCTCATTTCTAGAATATTTATAATAATATATTTTAAATTATTTATGAGGACCCATTTATAAATTTAAGGATTTATTTATTAATTTTTTGATTAAATAATTTTATATTGAAAGTTGATTGCTAGGGACCTAAATGTAAATCTTAAAAATATGAAATGAATTATGAAAGATTCACATTAAGTTAAAAAAAAACATGGTGAGGACATGTGTTACTATCTTGTTTAAAGTAGTGCAACTTGTGCATGTGCATAGGTGACACATAAACACATTACATGCATGTTTACCATCTATCAATCCATATATTAGCTTAAATAATTAACAATTAGAGAAAAAAATGGGTTTCGACTGCAACATGAACTTGAGGAGAAGAAGAAGAAGAAAGAAGAAGAAGAAGAAGAAGAAGAAGAAGAAGAAGAAGAAAAGGAAAGAAGAAAAAATTTGGGGATTTTGAGATTATGATCTAATCCACACTTTTGGAATCATAATATTCAAAGGCAAGTGTTCAATCTTCCTCTTACTAAAATTTATCTTTATTTTTACCTCTCATGGCCATCCATGATGAGGTAAATATTTTTCATGAGCTTTATGATAAATTTAGAAAAATTAGCAAGTCTTATAAACTACTTAAGAAAGAGCATCATTCACTAGTTAGTAAATTTGAAGAAATATATGTAGCATCACTATCACATAGTTCATGCACCAAATGTGAAATGTTAGATGAACTTAGAAAGGAAAATATTGTATTACAACAAACATTAGAAAATTTTAACATAGGAAATAAATCCCTAAACATGATCCTTGCAAATAAGGGTCATGTTTGTAGGAAAGAAGGTATAGGCTTTATGGGCAATACTCAACAAAAGCCAACTACCTTTATTAAAAGACCAACTCTAAACTTATCACCAAAAATTAAATATAACTTTTATGGTAGATTAGGACATATTATTTATAAGTGTTCATTTAAAAAGTATAGTTCATATAAAATTAATTTGGGTTCCTAAAGGAACCATAGACAACAAAAAACCTCTAGTTAAATTAAGTAGAGCTCTTCATGAGGGACCCAAAGTAAAATGAGTACCTAAATTAAAATCATCTTTCTTGTAAGTTTGCCTCCTAAACAACAACAACAACAACAACAACAACAACAACAACAACAATATATATATATATATATATATATATATATATATATATATATTATTAAAATCAAAATTATTGACAATAAATCTTTTAATATTAATTAATCTTAATTTTTTTTCTCGACGATGCATAACTAGAGCATATTGGTACAAAAATAAACTAGAACCAAAGACCCAAGTTATTATTTTTTAATACAAATTATTTGTATTGAAATTTATGAAAAAAAGATTTTTGATGATAATTGAATATTAGTTTCAAAATCATTGGCTTGGATGTTACATTGATTTAAGTGGTATGATAAATGTATGTTGATTGAGGCTTAAATTAATGTACATAAAAAAAATTTGGAAAATAGTGCATCGCTGGACTGGTGGTGGCATCGCCAGAACACATTGTCTATAGGTGGTTGAACCACTCAGTTGATGGCGCCACTGCTCGAAACCTTGCCTATATAAACAACATCTAGAGCCAATGGTAGAATTGCCCCAAAGCTCTTCCACACTCTTCTAATACTTTCTCCATCTCTCCACCTTGCCTTTCCTCTAGAAACTCAAGAGAAATTAGTTTACTCTTCAAATCTAAGGATCAATCACTATCACTAGGAGATCATAACAAAGGTAATTTTTAAACCTTGCTTTCAATATATTCTTTGATATTACTTTTTGCTTGTAATATATGTAGTTCAAATGGCCCCTAGAAGATCCTCAAGGGACAAAAGAAAGAGGAGATTATATGAAACATTTGACCCTATACTTTTTGATACCCATGAACATGTCCTAAAATTCTTAACCTTTGAATTTAGAAATATTCATAAAGGCAAATATATAGATATAGAAGATTTAAGAAATTTAGAACCAATCAAATGGTTTGCTAACTTAGATTGATTTCTTATCCTTCAAACAAGTGAACCTATTTGTCCTAGACTAGTTAGATTATTTTACACCAAATTGCATGTAGATGATCAAGATAGGGTATCTACACATCTCTTAGGGCATCATATAGCTATTACATATAATTTAATTTGCAACCTCATAGGAATCCCTGAAAAAAGAAGTGGTGACTACTTTAGAGGACAATGGGACATGAAATCAATATGGGTTACTTACTTTGAAGCCTTAGACATGAAACCCAAACATTCTATTGTTCCTAAAAGCTGTGAGCACATGCTACCCTTTAACATAAAACTAATTCATCACATACTAATTAGTATTCTACTCCCTAAATAATTTCATCATGATAAAATTAGCCAAATGAAACTAGGCACTATATATTGAATCATGAGAGGACATAATTATTATTTTGGATATCTATTGAGGCAAAACATGATTGAGCTTTCAACTAAGGATATGATGCTTCTGTATGGTGGCTTAATAACTAGATTAATACATGCACATGATATAGTTACTCTACCAAATGAAGAAATAATGAAGTTAGATAGATACAATGTCATTGATAAAAATCTATTAAAAAGATTAAGATACATTATCAGAAATGGTATATAGGCTAGATTACCTAGGAGAACTGATCCTCCCCCACGTGAGCCAAAACCCCAAACATCTATACTTAGGGGAAGTCTTTCTCCTCCTACTAGTTCCTTTTAGGTAGCACACATGATGCATCTAGCACCCTCATCATCTAACGACTCCATAGTGATCTGATTGGATCGAATTAAACTACATCAAGATCAAATATTAACCGAGATGCAGCAAATCCATCAATAGCTTAATACTCTATTTGGACACCTTGGATTACCACCACTTGAATAATTTATATGTTTAGAACTATAAGAAAGAAGTTAGTGGTACTTAATATATTGTACTTCTTATACTCTTATGATGTATTCTCTTATGATATGTACCTTATAATACTAAGAAGTACTTTTTGATGTTTTTGTTATGCATGCAACACTTTATTAGGCATCACTTCATTAGAGATCATGTGAATAATCATGACATATCTTTTAAATTTATTAATACTAAGCATCAATTAGTAGATATTTTCACTAAACCATTAAATGAAGAATAATTTGATTTTATTAGAAGAGAATTAGGAATGCTAACTCACCCGAATGCATAATGTGCAACTTTCTTAATTGGCTATTTTACGGATTTCTTGAACATCTCCTAGATTTCTTAGATTTCGAGATTTATATCTATAAGATTAAGATTGAAAACCCTTCTTAGTGATGAGATGTTTTTTCTTTATTTCACACCTCTCCCTTATTTCTTCTTCCTTCTTATTCACAAAAGGGAGAAAAATTTTTTCATAAAAAAAATTATGTCTCTTATCTTATTTTACTAATGGGGAGCAATGATACAACTTCTTCATGCTTTAAATTTTTAGATATATAATCAATATTTATTTATAAATATGGAGAAATTTGACACATGATGAGATTATGTGTCTTGAAATTATTTGCTCAATATTTCACCTTTTTGTTGATGACAAAGGGGGAGAAATGACATATTGATAACACATATAAGAAAATTGGTAAAATGAGCATTTATCTTTTTATGGGCAAACAAAGGGAGAGAAATGATTGATGACTTAAAAGGGAAAATTTTAAATTAATGTATGACTGATGTATGAATTTAAATATAATATTGTATACATGGAAAATCTTTGATGATTTGATAATTGATAACTTAAGGAAAAAATGCTTGAAATTAATATCATTTCTGAAGTTAATAAATAAATGTAATGTTGTATTTTTTGATGACAAGTTATATCATGATACTTAAATTTAAGAGTGGTTGGTTCTCTTGAATTTAAGCTTACTTTATTTGAATGATGGCATGGACATAGGAGGAGTAAAGGATAACTCCCGTCATCAATTGGTTATCATCAAAAAGAGGGAGATTGTTAAATATTATATTTTGATGATGAAATTAATTGATGATTTGTTGATCTAACATGTGTGTTAGAGAAAGTAATGTAGAATTAACTATGATAGAGAAAATGAGTTATAACCAGGGCTAGAATCAAGTTTGGGCATCGGGCTAAGGTTCGGACGATGTAGTGGGAGCTCGCTAGGAGTTTGCTGAAGGGACCGGGAAGCTCATTAGGAATACATCAGGAGATCGTCGGAAGAAGGCCATAAGACTCACCAGAAGATTGCCAGAGGTTGTTAGATTACTAGGCGTTAGGTCAATTATTGAACTTGATGGTCGTGTATGGTTGTAATCAATGAGTCATAGTTAGTTTAGAGTCCTAATTGAGTTAAGCTTGGAAAGAATCTAAATTAACTCAACTGAGGTAAACCAGGTCCACTTTTGGTTTTGGGTTGAGCTCAGGTTGAGCTCATTTGGCTGACCTCGGAAAGGGTCAACTAAAGGTACAAGTCAGAAATAAAAAAGTATAGAAAACACTTTTTCGGGATTCCCAATTATAGTACCATCGGTGGGTGATGGTTGTACCACCCAGGTCGATAGTCATACTGCCTAGGTCGATGATTGTACCATCATTGCTCTATTTTTAGGGTAGCTTTTGGTGGTAGTACCATCGACGCCAACAGTTGTACCACCCATACCCAAAATTTTTTGGTATGTTTTAATTTTTTACTCCATTTTCTGAAGCCAATTGGGGTTTATAAATACCCCAAGTTTTCTTGCATTGACAACAAAAAAATTGGCAAGAAAACTAAAAAGAAAAGGGTGATAAAAGTGTGCAAGAAAAAGAAAGAGGGCAAGGGAGTGAGCAAGAAAGTGTTGTAATCATTGTAAAAGTCTTGAGAATCTCCCTTGTGAGTTGTAGGTGAAATACTTGTAAGGTTCTTCTCCTGAACCTGTGAAAAGGAGAGAGTGATAAGTATAAGGGTTTGGTCTTCACTCGAAAAAGATCAGTAATGGATATCGGTGGACCTCAACAAAGAAGACTCGGGAAGGATGTAGGCCTAGTTGTGCCGAACCACTATAAACTGTGAGTGTCTCTTAACTTTCATTTTTGAATTTACATGTTCTTACTCGAGCTTTCTTTAAGAAAGATCATAACTTAGCATCGTTCATTAGTTTAATTGCTCACTTATTCAACTTGAACAAAATGCTTCTGATTTTCAGTTTTACTTCAAACGAAGTTTTCTTTAAAATGAGATTCCAGCACTTGCACTAATTCACCCCCCTCTTAGTGCCAATTGATCCTAACATAGTCCATCCTATTGAACATAGGAGGATGAGTGATGGGGTGACCCTCTTGGTTGCCCAAAAAACCATTAGATCTCTCTTGGGTGTTAATCCAATTGAGAGAATTAAACTCTAATACCAATTACTAAGATCATAATGGCACTAAGAAAGGGGGGGAGGGGGTGTGAATTAGTGCTATATCAAATTTAATCGATTTAAAAAGTTCGATCAATAAATCTGTTCTGAAATACAATTAGCAAAAGGAGCAAGTAAGGGTTGCTAGTAAGTAAATCAAAATAAAACAACAAATTAAGGCAAAAGAAAGAATGTAACCGATTTATAGTGGTTCGATTGTCTCGACCTATGTCCACTCCCGATCCCTCTTCCCTCAAGGTCATCGGTTTTCACTACCAATCTTCTTTCCAACGAATGAAGATTAACTATCCTTATTTACATTTTTCGCCTTTTAACAGGCTCATGAGAGAACCTCAACACTCACTCTTTGATAGGAGAACTCACACCTCCTATAACTTAGAATCACTTCTAAACTCAAAAAGGAGGAAGAGACTCAACTAATACTTAAAGAGAGCTACAACCCTTACAAACTTTACAACTTATTTCTTGCTACAATCTAAGCCTTGATGGGGGTATTTATAGCCCCAAATGGCTTCAAAATAGAGCCAAAAAATTCATATCACTAAAAATTTTGGGATTTAGATGATTTTACAGTCATAACTTTTAGCATCACAATTTTTGACTTTCGAGCGATACTACCATCATAAAATTACTATTGCTCCAAGCAGTACCATCATTGACTATATTGACAGGCACAAAGTAGTGCGAGTTGTCGAGATGGTGCCATTGCTTAAGCCTGCTCAAGGCTACTAATTTAGCCTCCTAACGAGCCCAACTTGATCTTGGTCAAGCCTAATAGGTTTTTCAACAAGTTGGTATAGTTTTGGCCTAATACCAATATAATTTTATCCCTAAGAGACCTCAGTGAAGATAAAAATAATCCAACTAAATTTTCAATACAATCATGATGCTTTGAGCATGTTGTCCAGCATTCCATCATATCATATGATCATCTGATACTTCGTTTGAACCTCTGGCATATTATCCTTTCCTTTGATATATTGCCTGACCTATCGCCATGTTAACATTCCCACAACATCCAATTTTTTGGTG
The DNA here is from genome assembly GCA_021527575.1 of Ensete glaucum. Taxonomy (NCBI): domain Eukaryota; kingdom Viridiplantae; phylum Streptophyta; class Magnoliopsida; order Zingiberales; family Musaceae; genus Ensete; species Ensete glaucum. The sequence goes on along the minus strand of CM038551.1, from coordinate 41,255,886 downwards.
CAGTTCCCAATCCTTTAGGCACGATGCCTAAACTCACAGCACAAAGTCCAGTCTTTGGCATATCGACCAAACCTCTAGCTCAACGTCCAATTTTCGACATGATGCTCATCCGACCTAACAGCTGATTCTCATGCTTCGATAATATGCCCTACGATGGTTTTAGTCTATGATTGATATTTTTTCTACTAGAAACCTCAACGAGAGCATCACATGTATAGTGGAAGATCAAAATAAAATTAGTTTCCCATGTAAATAAAAATCATCATCCAGAGATTGTGTTAGGACTCTAACTAGGGGAGTCCTAATTTAGTTTCATGGAAGAGGGTAATCATACAAAATCTAAAGAGTATTTATGTAAATCCTATTTAGCCGACCCCTATTAAGGAAAGTAAGGAGGTCGGCTAGGTTAGGATTAGTTGAGGAAGATATTTGAGGGGAGAGTAAGATGTATGTTACCTTAATTAACCACCTCTTATCCTAGTTAAAGAGGGGTTGGTTGAGTAGGGGTTAAATTAGAATAGATTAGGAAATAATAAAGCAACCGACCACCCCTAGATGGACCGATTGGTGGTTGGACTTAGAGTTGCATTGGAAGTTGCTTTAGGAGTTGGTTGAGGGTAGGAGTCCTCTTAGGAATTAGGGATTGAAGGCCTATAAATAGCCTTATAATCATCCACTTTTTATCATGAATAGATCAATCTTTCTTTAGCCAATGGCTTGAGTACCAAGGAGGGAGGAACCCCTATAGAGTTCCAAGGAGGTCGATCCCCTATAAAGATCACCCCAAGCTTAGAATCTCTAAGGGTTCTAACACTTGGTATTAGAGCAACGTTCTTAGTGTATCACTGCCCTTTCACAGCCATCCATTAGCCCCCCATAGCCATCCAAAGAAATTCCCACAATTGCTAGAAGATCGTTACCAAACTCCGCCATCATCTCCACTACTGCAGATCATCCTTTGATCTCCCGTGAATTACAACATGTTCTGGTTTCCTACATTATTACTACTGTAATTTAGTTTTCCCTATTCAATATATATATATATATATATATATATATATATATATATATATATATATATATATATATATATCCGTTCCTATGTGCTGCACAAACTTTTTATTGTAAAGTTTCTATCTTTACGATGAAAGTTACGTCGTAAAATTCTAGCTACACACCCTTTACTATTTGATTTGCTGTAGCATTTTTAATGATCAAATTTCTATAAAATTTCTACCATAGCTTTATAACTTCCTATCATCATATCTCCTTTTGAGTCATTGAAAAATCATCAAGATAACCTGCTCATCTTTTACGTCTAATCTGTTATAGTTTAGATATAAAAATTTGTTGCAGTAACTTCCCGTGATCTTTGATTTTGCCAAAGCTTTTGCAGTTATTTTCTCCATAATTTTTTTATCAGTATTACCTTTCCCTTACCAACAGATTCTCTTTGAGTTTACTTAAATCCTTTTTTGAACCATTGAAAACAAATCTTGTCTATACTATTGAAATCTTTCAATGAAAAAATTCTACCGTAGTACCTTCTCGTATTCCTTGATTTTGCCAAAACTTTTGCTGCCGATTTCTTCCATAATTTTTTTGACAATATTACTTTCCCTTGCTAGTGGATTCCCATTGAGTTGTACTCAATTCCTTGTTATACACTACTGCAAAAATTTTTGACTATACTACTGAAATCTTTCACTAAAAAAATTCTACAGCAACACCTTATCGTAATCTTTGATTTTGCTAAATCTTTTGTTGTCGTTTCCTTCCATAAAATTTTTGATGATATTATCTCTTCCTTATTAGTAGATTTCTATTGATTTTCACTTGAATTTTTATTGAGAATTTTTGGAAAAAATTACGTCTTCACTGTTGGAATTTTTTCACGAAAAATCTGTTGTTGCATCTTTGTCTTTCTTCTTCTCCTTAACCCATCGAAACCCAACTAACTTGCTGCCACACCTAAGATGTCTTTAGGACATCCCTTTAGCCTTAAGACACAAATCTCATAACCTATTTTCTTACCCTAACAACACCTAAAACTGTAGCCTAAAATAGCTACTATGGTAGCCTATCGACGCAGAATTCTACAGCACTACCTTTCGGTGATTTTTGCTATGCCCATATCTGATCCTTACCAAAATTATTGCTGCCACCCATATCATCATTAGAGCAACCCTATAGCTTTAAGACGTAGCTATCATAGCCTTTTTTCAATTTCTATAGCCAACCAATCTGTAGCCCAAACAATGGTCTTCCATAGCCATCGAACCTTCCACCGAACCTTATCTTCTGTAGCCACAGAACCTTGCCAAACTGGTTGCTACCCTACTAATAACCCTAAACATTCCTTCCCAACCTCTAACCACTACCATAAAAATCCTTTGCAGCCTCTATAGCACTCTCAAATCATAACACCAACAGTAACCTAAACCATAAGCTATTAACCCTAAACAGCAACCTTGATCTGTTACTCTTTTGGCCACCAATCCCTACCAAACCGGTTGCTACCATCAAGAGCAACCCTAAGCCAACCTTCTAACCCTAAACCTCTGTCATTGAACCCCCCCTTATAGCCCCAAACAGCAGCATCAACAAGCACTCTCTTTGCCAAAAAATTTTGCTGCACTACCTTTGGTACTACTTGCTGCATCCACACCCAATTCCTACTAAATTTGTTGTTGTCATCAATAGCAACCCTAACCCATTCCTTTAACCTTAAACCTTGGCCATTATACCCCCTATACAACTCCTATAGCAGTCCTAAATCACATCCCCAATAGTAACAAAAAACAATAACCTTTTAGCCCCAAATCGTAGTTATCTAACCTTGATCCACCACCTCTTTCAACCATCAATCCACCCAACTGTTTCATATCACTAACCCAATAACAAGAGAAGGATATTGATATCTCAGATCTAGAGGCACATGCAATGGCATCTCAAAGTTCAATCGATGCCAAATTGGACGCATTTGAATCACGCGTGGACGATAGATTGCAGCCCTTATTCACTGAATTCAGATTGGGTCGATCTCCGAGCCCAACAAAATTCTAGGAAAGTACAAGTTCAGAGAGGCCTCTTAAAAAGAAAGAATGAGCCATTGATATGAGGCAGCCATGCATGAGGGAGGACTTCCCTCGACGAGAAGAAGGAGACCCGACAGGATGGATTTCATGGTGGACACTACTGTCATCCACCTTGAAGGAGATACTATATGATGGTACAATTGCCTTAAATACAATCATGGAATATTACTTCCGTCATCACCAAACACCGGAGGATTCCATGATGGACACCGCTGTCATCCACCTTAAAGGAGATGTTATATGATGGTATAATTGGCTTGAATACAACCATGAAACTCTGACACGGATACAGTTCAAGTATATACTTTTGAACCACTTTGGGCCGACCAAGTATAAGAATATCAATGAACAACTTGCCAAGATCCGACAAACCTTCACGATCCAAGAATACCAAACTAGGTTTGAGGAATTATCTTATTTTGATTGTGATTGGTCTGATAGACAATATTAGGGATGTTCATCGAAGGACTCAAGCTGGAAATTAAAGGAGAGGTTAAAGCGCGACAGTCCCCCACCGTGAAGGTTGCAATCTCTTTCACCTGAATCCAGGAGGAACGGTTGAACCAAGATGCTCGAAGAATGAGAACTACTCCTAGACCAGCAACATATAAACCTTCAGCACCCCCTGCTCCTAGTCGTGCTTCGCTGCCAAAGAAATTGATGAGAGAAGAACTTTGAGATAGATCGGTGAAGGACCTTTGTTGGCATTTGCAATGAACTTTGGAGCCACAACCATCATTGCAAAAAAGGGAAGCTTTCCAAGATAGAACCTATAGAAGAATCTGAAGAAGACGACCTTGAACTTGAGGAGGCGAACATGAAGGAGGACCCACAGCCGGTCGATTGCATGACTCACACTCTAGCCGACCATGTAAACTCGCAAGCAATGAAAGTTGAAGAATCTCTTAAGCAGCAATTGGTCACCATCCTTATCAAGAACAGGAGCCTCAATGACCTTATGAATGGCAAAGTAAAGCATGTGACCTTACACGGGAAATGTGGGAGCGAAGAAAAGGCAATGCTTTGAGAAGTTTTCTACCTACACCGAATCGAGCTGATTTCATCCTATCAGACTGCATGACCTCTGTATGCTGATCTTACAGGAGGAACCACCAGAACATATTCAGCTCTATTGCTGTCCATATCCTTAGAGGGCCGAAGCTAAAAGGATTATCTAGGAGATACAGGAGACACAGATCATTTGGCCATGACATTCCCTTGCAATAACACTTTATCTCTAAAAGCTTTGCCTCTTTGTTTGTAGGGATAAGCTCTTCCTAAAGTACCATATCTAGCTGAACTAGCGATGGCTTTTGATGCAGTACTCCTAGATATCGGGCTACTTCCACTACCTCTCCCAGGAGTGGACTGCTATTCGAAGTCTTCTTTATTAATAATCGTAAGAAGATCAGGTCCCTCCAGCAATAGTACTAGCATGAAATCTATGATTGGATGAAGATCAAAATTCTAAGAAAATATGAGGAAGGCATCCACACGTCCACCATTTATGGGGCCTTCATAATCATGATGTCATCTATATTGGTCTTAGCATTACAAGATCGAAATGAGGTGTTTGAAATTGGAGCAGATAAAACAGGAGTTGAGATCGGCACCACTCTCTTGCAAGCTGGCTGACACCTAATCCACACTAAGGCTCTCACTACATTTCACACGATGCTTCTAATCTATAAAGGGATACTAATTACTATTAAATTTGAAGTCTGATATGATATAGGTCAACAACATAAAAGAGAGATGAAAATAGGCTTAGTAAAATTACATCTCCTAACCTCCTCGGACTCAGAATGGGCTCACACCATCAGGGACCTTATCAAAGGGCAGCAATTATTCCAAAAGAAGACTCGGTTACTATTAAAGAACAACCAAGTGGTAGCCCATGCAAGAAAGAAATAGCCACCCGATAAATACTGGAGTAGAAGAAAGGTTGTTATTGAATATCGAGTTTCCCTTCATCTCCAACCCTACCAAAAGAAAATTTAGGTCTCAAGGAAGTGGTCCCCTTGCTACTTTGGCCCTTACAAAATTGGGGATCATAATAAAGTCGTGACTTATGGATTAGATTAGTACATCAATTTAAAAATATAATTGATCCTCCAAGTATCTCACCGTAAATGAAAGTTTAGAAATGATGACTCAACTTAGCATGTGTGTTAAAGGAAGTATTACAGGTCTAACTACGATGGAGGAATTGAGTTATAGCCAGATGATGGGCCAAGATCAACCTTGAGCATCGGGTCAGGGTTCGGATGATGCAGTGGACCTCACTGGAAGTTCACTAGGAGATTCGTCAAAGGGATTAGGAAGCTTGTTGGGAACACGTCAGGAGATTACTAGAAGAAGACCATAAGACTCACCATAAGAATGTCGTAGACTGTCGAATTGGCGAGAGTTAAGACTTGGTTTAGCTTGTTGGTCATTAAGAGTTATAATCATTGAGTCGTAGTTAGGGATTGAGTCATAATTAAATTTGATTTAGAAGGAGTCAAAATCAACTCAATGAGATAACTGGATCCATTATGGGATTTGATTGAGCTCAGGTTGAGCTCAATTAGTTGACTAAAGAATTGGTCAACATCGGGTTTAAGTTGAAATTCAAAAAGTAGAGGGAACCACTTTTAAGGAGATTCCGACGGTTGAACCACTAGTGAGCGATGGGTGTACCATCACTGCCTAAGATTTCGAACGGCTGTCAGCAACTAAACTACCCAGGCTAGGTAACAGAATCGCCCGTACGTTGGATTTTAGGTACCTTCGGTGGTTGACCTACCGAGGCCTGCAGCTAAACCACCCGTATTCGAATTTTCGGGGTATGTTTGAATTTTGGCTTTAATTTCTAAAGTAATTTAGGGCCTCTAAATACTCTAAGTTTTCTTGCATTCTATACAAGGATTATATTTTGTAAAAAATTATGTGTGAATTATAAAAAAAAAGAAAAAAGGAAGGGAGAGAGTTTAAAGTTAGAAAAATTCTTGAAGTCTCCCTTGTAAGTTCAAGTGTAAAGGTTTAGTCTTCACCCAAAGAAGATCAATAGCGGACGCCGGTGTGCCTCAAGGAGGAGGACTCAAGAGTGGATGTAGGTTGATTGGTACCGAACCACTATAATTGTGAGTGTTTTTACTTGTTGCATTTACTACTTGCAATTGTCAAGTTCTTAATCATTTTGAACTAAATACCTACAGACGCTTTCGATTTTTGTTTACTCTTTGAGAGAAAAGTTTTAAGTCAATCACTTCCTTATGACATTACCTATCTCCTTATTTGGATTTGCTTGTTCTTTTTTAAGTCGTCTTCAAGTAAGAAGCTTAGTATTTCTCTATAAGATTAATTTGCCTTACTTGAACTAAAAGCTTAGGATTTTCCTTTCTTGCCTCAAGCAAAAAGTTTTAACTTAAAATGATAATTTACTCTTGTAGTAATTCACCCCTCCCCTCCCTTGGTGAGAACATCTCACACTCCTAATGCGATTTTTAGCTTTTTAAGTTTTACACTCTGAATCATCAAATAATGATTCACTAAAATCTATTTTAGGAAATTAGTTTTATTTTTATTTTTTTCCTACGTATTTGATGCTCTCTAAGGTTTCTTAACACCCCTAGTGCTAATCGCTTGTGTAGGGTCCTGATGCAGTGAAGGCACACCTCAGGACGACTTTGGATCAGCCATCACAAGACAACATGACCTCGGAAGTCCATCTGCCACCTCAGCTTTGTTAGGACCGAATCGACACTAAGAGAGGGAGGGTGGGGGGGGGAGGTGAATTAGTGCTTACATGAAAATTACATCGATAGAAAGCTTTCATTGATTTAAGGATTCATTCAATAAATATCATATTGAAAATATGTTTAAACTTGAAAATTGTTTGTAAGACTGTAATAAACAAGTAAATCAATTTGTAAAATAATTAAGCAGCAAAGAAGTGAAGGCACACCAATTTTATAGTGGTTTAGTCGTTGAGACCTACTCCACTACTGATTCCTCCTTTATTGAGGCCACCAGCTTCCACTATTGATTTTCTTTTAATTGGTGAAGATCAACTACCCTCGTACAGCTCTATTCTCCTTCTTACAGGTTTAGGAGATAACCTTTATTGTTCTCTCAGCTCTCCTCTAATCAAAAATCTCACTTAGAGAAGAGGAGGGAACTCTCAAGGAATTACAATAGAGTTTTCATAAGTTTATATTCAACTTTCTTACTATGCCAAGCAAGAATACCTAAGGTATTTATAGACCCTAAATGGCTTCAAAAGTTGGATCCAAAAATTTAAATCCTTGATATTTTAGGATACGGGCGGTACCACTACCGAACAAAGCCCGAGATTCTAGGTTCTAGCAGTACCATTGCTCAAAATAGACAGTACTACCGTTGATCGATGGTACAATACTCCAAAATCTTAAAAAAGTATATTTTAATATTTTTCATATCTTGGGCTGTACCATCTCTTAACTTGGCTATAGCACCTCCTAAGTCAATGAAGTAAGCCTTCAAATGGGCTCAAATTAGCCTTAGTTAAGGTTTAATTATAACCCAATGTACCCCTAATTAAGTTGGCCAAATTACATCCAAAACTAACTCAAGTAGAACTCTAAACTACTTTATTCTAGATAAATTATTACAAAGCATGAATCACATGTTGTCCGGCATATCATTGGTTCATCCGGCATATCGTCCTCTCTTATGATGTATTGCCCAATCAGTATATTGACCTCTGCAACATTCAATCTTCTTGGCGTAGTGACTTATCCTTCAGGCCTGATGCCCAAACTTATGGCACAAAGCCTTCTGCAAACATGCCAACCAATCTTCTGACATATTCCACTTTGGCTTAATAATTGATCTTTCCTGCTTTAAACAATTTACCTCTCCTTAATTGAAGCTAGTCTTGCGTCACTCGTATATGTTAGGAAACCTACAACGGGTGCATCACATGCGCAGTGAAAATCAAAACAAAAATCGGTTTCCCGTGCAGATCAAATCGTCGTGCAAAAGATTGGGGTCACGAGAAAAATGCAAAATCCCAAAAGCCACAATGTGTAAGAGATTGATTTTACCTAAGGAGATTATATATCCCTATATTCCAGATTCGGATAGAGAAGATGAAGGAGGTCAAGCGTCCTCCTCTCTAGCGGTATCCACAATGGATCTCTACAACTCTTGCTAAGAGGGAGGTAGGAGAATAGGAGGTGGTGGCTAAAGTTATAGTCTATCAACCAAGAGTCTCCCCTCCTATTTATAAAGAGTCACCCAAAAAATCCTAGGGCTCTTGCGTTAGTGGGTGTTAGATCTCCATCCAATAACCCACTAACCTTGCATTATTGAATCTCTATACAATAATCTCCTTAGGCCTCTAATTGGGCCTTAATTAAGGAGCCCATCAACATAGGGTCTCATCTAATAAGAATAGGGACTAATTGAATCTTCATCTAATCCTCTATTCGCTGAAGCATCCACCATATGTGTGCGACCCTCTAGGCCCGATACCGAGCTAGCAGTGAGTTACTCCCATCAGAACTCTTTCTGATATAGTGAATTATTATCTCCATAATAATTCACTCGACTCATCGACTATGGACGTACTAGACCACTATGCCATAGTCCCCAGACGGTATAGGGGGATCGAATCCATCGGACATGTCTATCCATAATTACCATATATTTATAATCCCTCATCCAACTAATATCCCAGAGACCGTATATTAGATATGGTACTGTCAGGTCATATACGAAATCAGTTTGTCTTGCTCTAATCGGAGTCTACCGGAGAACTCCTTCTCTCTCAATCCAAATGACCCTAGCCAAGGATTTGTCTAAGCAAGCACATATGGGATATTTCTCTCATGATACCAAGAGTGGATGATCCTCTATTGACACTCAATTGCCTTCGTAAGGTTGGCTACCAATCCCGATAACCAATTGTACCAGATCTGGAGCTTTCCAAACTTGTAAGTCTAGCGTCAAAGAAAGGAGTACTCATACAAGACATCCTTGGTGTCTCAAGTCCAACGACCATATGCATAAATGGGACTATGGAATCACTGTTTGACATTAGGTATCATTAACTATATAGCATTCCATAAGAGGATCAATCAGTGAACTTATTCTCCAATGAGCACCTGTACTATATCCTTAGTGTCTCCACATAAGTGGCTATGGGATCAGATGCCTCCATCATATGGATGGGTATATAGTACACCGGTCTGTCTGGTTATCTCGATGTCCCTCTCAAGTAACCTATGATCGAGATTATTTAGGATCTATGTTTAAAGATGAATCGATCTCATTATTGTGATCTCATCACGATCCAATTCTCATTGTACAGAACCAAGGATATTACAATATATATGCTACATATAATATAATATGATAATATACCAATATTAATCATAAAGAAAAAGATTATGCAATGTGTCACACGTGTCATCACTCGCGTGATTGGATTGCAGGGCACCTGTAACTAGCAATCTCCCACTTGACCTAAAGCCAATCACCTATGTGTCTAATCCCCATCAGACCCATATGGTGCTTAAATACAATCTGAGCCAGCGACTTCGTCAGTGGATCTGCAATGTTATCTTCGGATGGAACTCTTTCTATTGTTATATTTTTATGGCCTATGATCTCTCTTATCAGATAGAACCTCCTCAGAACATGCTTTGACTTCTGATGAGACTTGGGTTCCTTCGCTTAAGCTATCGCCCCATTGTTGTCGTAGTATATGGGAATTGGTTCTACACTGCTTGGTACAACTCTCAAATCTTTGATGAACTTCTTTATTCATATCCCTTTCTTTGATGTTTCCGCTGCAGCAATGTATTTCGCCTCTATGGTCGAGTCGGCAGTATTATCTTGCTTGAAACTCTTCCAACTTGCTGCTCCTCCATTCATAGTGAAAACATAACCTGAATTTGACTTGCTATCATCAATGTCAGACTGAAAACTTGAGTCAGTGTAGCCCTCAACCTGGAGGCTACCTCCTCCATATACTAGCAAAAGATGCTTAGTCCTTCTCAAGTACTTAAGGATACACTTTACTGCCTTCCAGTGTTCTAAACCTGGATCTGCCTAATACCTGCTTGTGACACTCAGAGCATGTGCTATATCAGGCCTAGTACATAGCATCGTATACGTAATAGATCATATCATTGAGGCATAAGATATCTTATCCATGTTTGCCCTTTCTTTAGGAGTCTTTGGAGACATACTCATAGAAAGTGATATTTCATGTCTCATCGGTATGAGACCTCTCTTGGAATTTTTCATGCTAAACCTTTTAACAATGGAGTCTATGTACCTAGACTGGGACAAGCCAAGCATCCTTTTGGATCTATCTCTATAGATCTTGATCCCCAAAATATAGGATGTTTCCCCTAAGTCTTTCATAGAGAAGTTTCTAGATAGCCAAGCCTTTAATGTGGAGAGCATTCCTACATCATTCCCAATTATTAAGATGTCATCTACATATAGCACCAAGAATATGATAGCGCTTCCACTTACTTCCTGTACATACAAGGCTCATCTTCATGCTTAATAAAGTCATAAGATCTGATCACCTCATTAAATCTTGTGTTCCAACTTTGGAAAGCTTGCTTTAATCCATAAATGGATCTAAGCAATCTGCACACTTTATCTGGACTCTCTTTGGATACGAATCCCTCTAGTTGTATCATATACACCTCTTCCTCGAGGTTGCCATTTAGGAATGTTGTTTTGACATCCATCTGCAAGATCTCATAGTCATAGTGTGCTATTATAGTCAAAATAATTCTAATGGACTTAAGCATGGCTACAGGTGAAAAGGTTTCATTATAGTTAACTCCTTGTCTTTGACGATATCCGTTAGTTACCAGCCTTGCTTTATAGGTCTCTACCTTTCCATCCACTCCGATCTTCTTCTTGAAGATCCATTTGCAGCCAATTGGTACAACACCCTCAGGTGCATCTACAAGGTTCTAAACCTTGTTAGAGTATATGGAATCCATCTCAGAATTCATAGCTTCTTGCCACTTCCTGGAGCATATACTCATAATAGTCTCCTCATAAGTCTGAGGATCAATATCCTGAGAGTCATCTCCACTGATATGTCTCACAAATCTTTCAGGAGGGTGAGATACTCTACTAGACTTATGTAAATTTGGAATTTGTGTGTTAGGTACTTGAACAAACTTAGGCTCTAGAATGGTGCTTGAACTAGGTTCTCCAACCTTGCTCAATTCTAACTCACTCCCACTGTTTCCACCAAGAATATGTTCCTTCTCAAGGAACACAGCTCTCTTGACAACAAAGACCTTTCGGTCCTCGGGATGATAGAAATAATACCCACAAGTTTCTTTTGGGTATCCCATGAATGTGCACCATTCTATCCTTGATTCTAACTTATCGGGGTTGCATCTTCTAACGTGGGCAGGACAACCCCAAATCTTAATAATTTTAAGATCGGACTTCTTTCTTTTCCATATCTCATATGGTGTAGACACTACTGACTTTGATGGAACTTTGTTCAGAAGATAAGCTGCAATCTCTATGGCGTACCCCCAGAATGAGACGAGGAGGTCAGTGAAACTCATCATGGATCGCACCATATCTAACATCATGTGATTCCTCCTTTCTGATACACCATTGAACTGAGGTGTATAAGGAGGTGTCCATTGGGATAGAATCCCATTGTCCTAAGTAAATGGATGAACTCCGTACTCAAGTACTCTCCTCCTCAATCTGATCGAAGAGTCTTAATACTCTTTCCAATTTGGTTCTCTACCTCATTCTTATATTCCCTGAATTTCTCGACGGCCTCAGATTTGTACTTCATTAAGTACATGTGTCCATACCTAGAGAAATCATTAGTGAATGTAATGAAGTATGAGTAACCACCTATAGCTTGAGTCGATATGGGACCACATACATCACTATGTATGAGTTCCAATAACTCGGTGGCTCTCTCTCCAGTTTCACTAAAAGGAGAGTTGGTCATCTTCGGATGAAGGCAAGGTTCGTAAGTTGCATATGTCTCATAGTCAAATGGATCTAAGTATCCATCTTTCAGCAACTTTTGAATTATTCCCTCATGTATATGACCTAGCCTACAATGTCATAGGTATGCATTATTCACCTCATCTCTTTTCCTCTTAGACATATTTATATTCATGATATGTGGAAAAGTGTCTAACACATATAAGTCATTTATTAGGGTCCCTCTAGTGATGATCTTATCATCCATAATTATTGAATAATTATTATTCTCAAAAACTAATTTATATCCACTAATTGTCAAATAAGAGATAGAAATAATATTTTTGATAATAGAGGGAACAAAATAGCATGCATCTAATGCAATAATAACTCCACCAAGCCGAAGTAAGGTGACCTCTCTAATAGCAACTACAGCAACTCTTGCTCCATTGCCCATCTTGAGGTCCATCTCGCCTCTAGCCAATCTCCTAGGTCTTGCTAGAACCTTCAATGAATTATAGATATGATAAACACTCCCGGTATCTAATACCCATGTGTTATCATGAAAATTTGACAAGTGCAGATTGATCATGAATATACTTAAAGCTTCTCTAAGCTTCTATTTCACCTTATCTGCAAGGTAGTCCTTACAGTTCCTCTTTCAATGCCTATCTTTGCCATAGTGAAAACATTATCTTTTGTCCTTTGCCGGATATTTCTTGGCAACCTTTGCCTTACCTGGTCTTTCTTTGCCCTTGCCCTTCTTAAAGATCTTGTTGGCCTTCCTTTTCTTTTTAGTCCCACTAATATAGAGAATTAGCTTCTCCTTCTTGATGGCACTCTCAGCTTCCCTCAACATATTGAGGAGCTCAAGGAGAGTCACCTCAAACTTGTTCATGTTAAAATTCATGATGAAGTGAGAAAAGGAATCTAGTAGAGACTGAAGTATAAGATTAATACACAGATTATCCTCCAGGACTATTCCTAGACTTGTGAGATTCTCGATCCACTCTATCATCTTTAGGATATGATTCTCAACCGATGTCCCTTCTGTCATCCTAGCTTGGAAGAGTTTCTTAGATATCTCATATTTTTGAGTTCTTCCCTATTTCTAAAACAGCTAGTGGAGATGAAGAAGGATAGAATCTGCATCCATGCTCTCATGTTGCCTTTGTAACTCACGAGTCATGGAGGCCAACATGTAACATTTTGCTAACGTGGAATTATCTATGTACTTCACATAGCAAGTAATCTCATCCTCGCTTGCCCCTTCTTCCGATGTGAGAATGATTGTATCAAGGACATATGTGATTTTCTCTGTCATGAGAATAATTCTCAAATTACAGAGCCAATATATATAGTTTGGACTAGTGAGGTGGTTGGCATCAAGTATGCCACGTAGGGGGGGTTTGTGAGCGACATGTTTCTGACAAAATAAGATATAGCAAAAATAAATAACATGCAGATTTTATAAAAAATACTAATTAAGATATGGACTTCTATCTTAATGTGCTCTCACTATTTTCTTAGCGAATCACGCGACACCCTCGACACGTGAGACGGAAGTCTCTGGCAGACTCCTAGTAGGGATCGGGATCCAATTGACGTCTTAGTACAACCTCGAGGGACTCAACCAATTGCACTAAGCCCAAAAGGTAGGCAACTCTTGTCAATCACAACTCCTTGTGATTCCCGTCATGTTCGGCCTCTGAATTATCATGGTCTCGAGGGACTCGACCAACCATAATGTTTAGTTAAGTCATCACCATTGTTACAAGATGAGTCTAATTTAATGATATGCCCTTGAGGAACTCGACTAAGCATACCATGTTCTCAGGTCACCGGTGACATCTCTATATCATAGGCAATAACTCGATCACGTAGATAGGTGAGCCTCGAGGGACTCAACCAACTCAACCTATGTCGTGATTTAATTTCTTCTTATAACAAGCCATGTGGGTCAATCTTATTACCTCATGCTTATCGACTTAATATTATCTTAGGAGGGGTTTTTGTTTTCTATCGGTCTCCTAACATGTCGTGTCATATTTAATATAAATCTACATCGCATGCAAATATATATATACATATATCTAGTAGGTACATAACACATCACACATGTAAACCACACTGGATGATTATGAGTCATCACCTAATATGATTAAGCCCGAGCCAATGGGCCTAATCACTCAAATAGGATCTATGTGTGCATCGGCACATCTCCATGCCCTGTGACTGTTGATCTCGTCATCAACGATTTCGTCGGATCGTCACATTACCATATGTCGTAATCTCCCACCACGGGATCGTAGGTCCCACTATCATCTCCACGTTCCCGACGCGCCTCTCCGTGTAATTACAAATAATCACATGCATGCAGGCTTGACAAAAAATGAGAAAAACGTAGACTCGCAAGCCCTAATAATAATAATAATCATAATTACACACATCACAACACATGGCTCATGATCATCCATCCATATTATACATCACATGTACATCACATCATATGTAGGATTATTAGATATATATAATAATTTATTAAACTATTTAATTAATTAATTTTTTGGAAATCAGAACATGCTCAAAATTTCTAAAATTGTTAAGGATATTTTTATAACTCTGGATAAGAGGACAATCCTTGAAATTTTTAGAATTATTGAGGGTATTTTTGAAATTCTGTACATGAGGACAATCCTCAAAATTTTTAAAAATCAGAGGGGTAGAATCATCCTTTTTCTTAAAAGGATGCCCTAGCCCTCTCCTTGCCCGGCACCTTATGGACTGACGACCACTCTTACCAACGGCCACCCTTACACGCGTAGCCACGGGGCTGCCTCTTGCCTTGCAGCGGGTAGCCGCCACTGCGGCTGGCGGGCGGTTGCCTCAGTTGCGTCGCGGGTAGTAGACTTTGTGGCCTAGCCATCGTGTCGTGGGTTGCTACCCTTGGGTGGCCGCCTCAGGGCCTAGCCACAGTCGCCCCTTTGCGGGGGCCTTGGCTGATCGGTCACCCTGCGGTGTGGCCTGCAAGGGGCTAGCCGTGGCCATGCCCGGCTTTCCCTTGCAAGGGCTTCCTTCACTATGAAAATGTAGCGCGAATGCGTAAAATGATTCTACGTGATTCAATCTCATCACACACATTTTAAAACCAATCTTTCGCATGAAAATCTTGGCTCTGATACCACTATTGGGAAACCTACAGTGGGTGCATCACATGTGCAGCGAAAATTAAAACAAAAACTGGTTTTCCACATGGATCAAATCGTCATGCAAAAGATTGGGGTCACGAGAAAAATGTAAAAATCGAAAAACCACGATGTGTGAGAGATTGATTTTACCTAGGGAGATCGTATATCCCTGTATTCTAGATCCGAATGGAGAAGATGAAAGGGGTCAAGCATCCTCCTCTCTGGCGGTATCCACATGATGGATCTCTGTAGCAAAACTCCTCCAAACTGATCTTGTAACTCTTGCTCAAAGAGAGAGAGGAGAATAGGAGGTGGTGGCTAAAGTTGCACCCTATTAACCAAGAGTCTACCCTCCTATTTATAGAGAGTCACCAAAAAATCCTAGGGCTCCTGCCTTAGTCGGTGTTAGATCTCCATCTAATAACCTACTAATATTGCATTATTGGATCTCTATCCAATAATCTCTTGAGGCCTCTAATTGGGCCTTAATCAAGGAGCCCATCAGAAGCCATCGTTTGATAGCGAATCAAAAAAAAAAAAGTAATCTCTCTTATAGAGAGAGGGGCTCTATTGATTCATTGATCCATCGTCAATTTATACAGGTGAAGATAGGAGTATTTCCCTTAACTAACCTACGTGATTTTCTCATTCAGTTGGAGAAATCATATCTAAATCCTAATTTAATATTATTTAAATCATATCTAAATCCTAACTTAGTCCTATCTTTTATTACTTAGAACATATAAAAGAATTAAGCAAAATATTTATTGGAGAGGGATGAAAAATATTATTGCTGAATTTATAAGACAATGCAACATTTGCCAACGACATAAAGGTGAAATAGTGGCAAGTCCCAAAAAGCTACAATCTCTACCAATTCATGACTCAATATGGACTGACATATCAATGGATTTTATTGAAAGGTAGCCCTCACCCTAAGGCAAAGGTACAATTGTCATCGTTGTTGATCATCTTATGAAATATGCATACTTTTGTGTTGTCCAAAATCCCTACACTGCCTCTAGTATTGCCCGAATATTTATAGAAAATATTATAAAATTACATGGGATGCCAAGATCGATTGTAAGTGATCGTGATAGGATCTTTACTAACAAATTTTAGACCGAGCTCTTTTAGTTGTAGGGCACGAAACTAAAGATGAGCACGACATACCACCCGCAAACCGATGGCCAAACTGAAGTGGTGAACAGGTGCTTAGAGACATACCTCAGATGTTTCACCAGTGATCGACCAAAGGAACAAATGAAATGGCTCCTATCGATCGAATGGTGGTACAATATAACATATCACTCCTCTACAAAATATACCCCATATGAAGCGATGTATGATCGACCAGCCCCTATAATTCCAAAATATATAATTAGCTCAGCCAAAGTAGATCAGGTCGATTGAGAGTTAATTGATAGGGACAAGATCTTATAGTTACTGAAGGATAACCTCTCAACCACCCAAGTCAGAATGAAACAACAAGCAAACACACATCAAAGTGAGAGGGATCTCTGTGGGAGATTGGGTCTTCTTCGTCTCCAGCTATATAAGTAAATGTCGATTAACACACGAGAATCCATTAAGTTATCTTCTCGCTTTTATGGACTATACCTGCTGATGTTAAGATCCATCATATCTTCCATGTATCCCGCCTAAAACTCAAGCTAGGAGAGAACGAATCAACCCAGATTCAACTACCAAACACTATTACTGATGGAGACATCCAAATCCAGCCACAAGCAACACTTGACTGCAGGATCATGATGCACTGCCAATGTCTCTCTATGAAGTGTTGGTGCATTGGAGTAATTTACCTATGGAAGATGCCACATGAAAATCATATGAAGACTTGAGGACTAGGTTCCCAGAAGTCATGGAACCTCAGCTTTGAGGACAAGGCTGATCTGAAGAGGGTAGGCCTGATAGGACATTAGCAGGGTTGGGTCTTATTTAATCAAGTAGTAATTAATAAAACCCCGAAAGATTATAATAAAACCCCACCTAGCCGCCTACTATCATATAAAGCAGGTCGACTGTGGTATAAAGGGAAGGAGTCTTGGAGCCTTAGGGCTTCCTAGCCGTCGCCCATCTTATTGGGCAGGTCGGCTAGGGTTTGAGGAGGGAACATAAGAAGAGTTGAAGACTCCTAATCGTCGCCCCCTTATTGGGCAAGTCGACTAAAGTAGAGGGCTGAAAGGAGAATTTGACTTTGGGGAGAGGTCTCTCTAGGGTTAGGGTTTAGAGTCCTATATAAAACATGTAGCTACCACCACTTTTAATTAATTAAATAACTCTTTTATTTCAACTTTGTGGCCAACTACCTAGGAGGGAGAAACCCCTATAGCGTTTCAAAGGATTGATCCCTTTCAAGCGATTAAATTCTGTGGAGTTCTATCAATTATTCATTTTGATAAATATTCTTTTAAATAACAGAAAAAATCTTAGGAGATCAATTAATGAAAATATCTTCATTCATATAAAATGTTAATTATTAAGTGTAAGATTTGGATAAAACTTCTTCCACTTCAAATTATCAAATCATCAAAATCACTTTTAAGAGATTCAAAATAACATAAATAGATTTAACAATGACTAAGGATCTCTTGTTGAAAAATCAAAAAACTTTTAGAGATAGAAACTTTTTTAACAAAAATTCATTCCCTTTTTAGTTGTCATTAATTTCGTACAAGAATGCCGAAGTCTTTTAAAAACATGCATTATTGTTTAAAATTGAAAAATAAGTTTTATCATGAAAATCTTAAAAATTTTGGCATAAACCATCTTTAATCTAAAGATTTATTAAAACAGAAAATCATCAAGTTTCAATGATATATATGTAATTCTTTTAAAAAATTACATTTCTTACTAACCTTTTTCATTAAATAATTTATAAAAATCATCAAGTAATTTATTATAAGGTAAAAAATATTTGCTTGACTTACCTCATTATTGTAAGCCTTAGGTTCACTTGTTTGCTCCTCATTTTCGGATGCACAAGATTTATCCAAGGTCGTCTTGAGCTTGTTCTTCTTCTTGTGCAACTTCTTTTTCAATTTGGGACATTCACTTTTGAAGTACCCTGGCTGATTACACTCATAGCAAGTTATTGTGTTCCTTTTTTATTCATTTTTATTCTTATATTTATATTTTATAAACTTTTTAAAATTTCTTATAAGAAATTCAAAATCATCCTCGTCACTTGAGCTTTCAATCAAGTGGTTTTCCTTTATTCTAGGTGGCAAGTCATTCCTATTCTTTAGAAGGTTATTCTTATGTCTATCATGTGCCATACATATTATTTTATAGGTTATTAATGACCCAATTAGTTATTTAAGTGGAAAATAATTTAAGTGTTTTACTTCTTATATGACAGTTACTTTCAGATCCCAACTCTTTGGAAGGGATCTAAGAATCTTGTTTACAAGTTAAAGATTAGAAAAATGTTTACCAAATATTTTTAAACTATTGATGACATTCGTATAATAGGTGTACATGTCTCCAATGGTTTCGCTTGGTTCCTTTCGAAACAATTCAAAACTATACATCAAAAGATTAATTTTTGATTCTTTAACTCTATTTGTACCTTCATATGTAATTTAAAGAGTATGTTAAATGTCATATGAAGTTTTACAAGTTGATTAAATTGATTTTTATCAAGAGCACAAAACAAAGTGTTTATCACTTTAGCATTTAACGAGAAGTTTTCTTTTCTAAATCATTTAATTCATTCATTAGTTTGGAAGACTTTTGAAAACTGATTTAAATAATATTTCATAAATCAAAGTTTATAAAAAAGCAAGAAAATTCTCATTTTAGTTTTTCAATACCTATAGTTCGTCTTATTAAATATAGGAGAACGAGTAATAGAAAGACCCTCTTGATTACTTAAAAAAGCTATCTTTCTTGGGTGTTAAACCAAATGGAGAGAAACTCAGCTCTGATACTAACTGTTAGGACTGAATTGGTACTAAAAGGAGGAGTGAATTAGTGCTTACGTGAAAATTATAACGATAGAAAACTTTTATCGATTTGAGGATTCGTTCGATAAAGCTTGTATCAAAAATGTATATAAAGTTAAAAATGTTCATAAGACTATAATGAACAAGTAAATCAATTTATAAAATAATTAAGTAGCAAAAGAGAGAAGACACACCAATTTTATAGTGGTTAGATCATCGTGAACTACTCCACTATCGATTCTTCCTCCGTTGAGATTACCGACTTCTACTACTGATCTTCCTTCAATAAGTAAAGATCAACTACCCTCTTACAGCTCTATTCTCCTTTTCATATGTTTAGGAGTAAGCCTTTACAGTTCTATTAGCCATCCTTTAATCAGAAAGCACACCTAGAGAAGAGGAGAGGAACTCTCAAGGAATTATAATGAAGTTTTCATAAGTTTTCATTCAAGTTTCTTGCTATGCCAAATAAGAAAATATGAATTTATAGACCCCAAATGACTTCAAATGTTGGAGCAAAAAATTCAAATCCCTAAGATTTTAGGGTACGGGCAGTACCACCATTGACACCGTGCAGTACCACCATCGAACAGAGCCCGAGATTCTAGGCTCTAACAATACCACTACCCAAAATAGGCGGTACTATCATCGACTAGCGGTACTACCATCAGCAACTAGCAGTACCACTGCCCGAGAATCCTAGAAAAGTATGTTTCAATACTTTTCATACCTTGCGCTCTACCATCTCTTGACCTGGATATACCTCCTCTTAAGTCAATGAAATAGGCCTCCTAATAGGCTCAAACTAATCTTAATTAAGGTTTAATTATGGTCTAATGGGCTTATAATTGAGATGGCCCAATTACATTTAGAATCATCTCAATTAAAACCATAAACTACTTCGATCTAGACAAATTATTACAAAGTATGAATCACATGTCTGGCATGTCATTAATTCATCCGCGCTTCGTCCTCTCTTACGATGTATTGTCCAATCAGTATATTGACATCCGTAATATTCGATCTCCTTAGTATAATGTCTAATCCTTCTGGCCTGATGCCCGAACTCATGGCACGAAAGCCTTCTACCGACACATCGACCAATATTCTGACATGTTCCACTCCGGCCTAACAATTGATTCTTCCTGCGTTAATTAATTTGTCTCTTCTTGATCGAAGCTAGTCCTGCGTCACTCATACGCATATTAGATTATAACTTTATCAATGGGTTTCTTCATCAAAATATGAGATTCAATAGGTTTTCCGCTCAAATCATTCTCTCATGATGACCCATGCGGGCTTCTTGGAAGGGTCTACTCCTTCATGGCATAACTAGGACGTATTGTCTCTTCCGCACCAAGTAATAATAGTTTTGATTCCAAATATGATTGAATGCTTAGGAACTTATGACATAAGGGCCAAGGAAATTATCGGGTATATAACATTGAATAAGGCTTTGATTTGGACATTGTCCTTTGCTGGGCTCAATTTTGTTACCTAAATTAAGGTTAAAGACATGTTTTCTATAAAAAAAAATCAAAGATATGATAAATTCATTGGTGAAAAAATTTTAATTAATTAAACCAAAACTATTAAAAGATGAAAAGTCATAACATCTTTTTTTTCATATTTTTTTGACCGTCAATTTAATTTCAGTTTGTTTCTAGCAATTTTTCTTTTTTATATATTCCTACAAAATATCAGAAATAATGCACCAAAAGGATCTTTGACATTCCACAGTATTTTGAACAAAATATATGTTTTTTTGGCAGATCAAATCGTAGAGATCGTAAAGAACACCAATGGCATTAAGTTTTCTTTTAATCTATTAGCAAATAATGACCAATTCTTGAATGATCCAAACCACTATGGCTCTATTCTAGCAAAACATTTCCTGTTTTATGCAGAAAGGATCGTCCTAACTAACTACCTTTTTCTTCTAAATAAAATAATTCCAGTGGGTTGGTAAAGAAAAAAGAATCATTTGGAGAGACTTTGGCCAACTGACTCACATATCCATACCTAATGGCTTCTTTAATATTTTAGAAGAATAAAAATGATAGTTTATTTATCATTATAATGACAATAAGAATGAGAATGGGAGCATAAACAAAGAACTTCGAGTCTCTTATAAAATAATTCTCTCAAAATCTAAAGACTTGCGTTACGGAAAGCCTTAAATAATTCGTATCGGGAGGCACTACAAAGACGTATAACATCAACAATTAAGTTATTTCTCTTCAAATTCAAGTTAATCATCATCAGGATCTCTTGAGACCTAATCAATTACTAATCTCAAACTCATCGCTATAGAATTCCCTATTCGATGGAACTTTAATTTTTATCTGGACATGGGAATTTTGACCCTAATCGAATCAAATTCGCCAAGTTGCAATCTGTTTTGCTGAATTTGGCGATTGACCACGGTGTGCGCGAATAATTTGGCATCCTAAGTTTCTAAGTATCCAAATTATGACAATAAGAAGTAATCAATTGAAAGGACCCGACATTTCTTAGTTGGATTGGTTAGCAATGTCATCAACTAGATAATTGTAAATTGGACCGAATAAAGATTATTGTCGTCTATTAGAGTACCATTCTTTGACATGGCATAACAAATTGCAGAGTGCAGGACATGAGGTCATGAATGAGATAGAAGAAGGGACATGAGGTGTGGAGGAAAGGTTATGGGGAGATAGGATTTGTCGGTGGGTTTGAGTTAGCGTCACAAGTGCTTCGGTTTGGGTAGACTGCCCAAATTAATCTCGTAAGTTAATTTTTATGATTAATTGAACCAAAATTATTTTTAAAAAAATCTAATAATTGGCATCAATAAAATTTCATATTTTACTAGATGATCAATTCCATTTCAATTTGCTTTTACCATGTTCTTTAAATAGTCCTTCCAAATATAGAACATAAGGAATGAAAGGATCTTTTGACAATCCATAGAGTCTTTTTGAACAAAATGGTAAGAGATAAAGAAAGAAGAGCACTTTATCCACATCAACGATAGCAAAAGTTTTGATCAAAAAGAATTCTGTCGAATCAAGGAATTGATACGTTACACCAAACTTATACAGCAATCCAAAAACTCGATGTCGAAAAAATGGATTTACAATAACAAACACTTGTTATCAAGCACTATAAAAAGCCTGATATCCCCATCATGAATAGGCTTCAATCATGTTCGTGGATGAACGTGAACATGGGGGGGGGGGGTGATACAAACACTTGGAGCTTCTGCCTCGGAGCGGAGGAGCTGCCGGACGAGACCTGTACGCAGCAGCACTCACACTTCACAACGGAAATGATCACGCGGCGACGGGGAAGGCGGTGGCGCTGCTGGCCCTGAGAACGCCCGCGATCTCATCGGCCACCGACACACACGACGATATCCACCCGTCGAGGGCGTCCCACACCATGTTCACTATGTACACGGCGAGTTCCCACGGCATCGCCATCGACATCGATGGATCACCTTCAAACTCCTCCTCCTAGCTTGGTGAAGACAACTCCCGACCCTTCGCTAATTAATGATCAATACATATAAAGAAGGAGTTGATTGGAACCCAAGCAATTCTTTTCCTGAAAGATTCCGCAAGGCGGCAAGGAATAGTCGAAGGAAGGAGAAGTAAAATATAGTAAACTTCTTATCTGTCCCGTAGTGGAGAAAGGAAAGGAAGCAGGTAGTATGGAAAAGGTTGGTCACCCTTGGAATATGGCGCGTCCTATGGATAATGTTTCTAACAACAAACACACTTGGAGAAAAAGAAAGAGATCATCCCGCCCGTTTCCATCCTACTCTTTTAAGGACAGATATGTAATGGATATATTTAATGGCCAGCCTTTTTGGATGTGGCCGTTGAATTGTTTTGTTTGTGGGGAATTCTTGCAAATGGATATGTGGTCGGCGAAGGAGACTGGTGCCGACCCTATACATCACACCGTACTGATTGCCAACGCAGGTGATCGATCACATGGTAGAGGATTAGTCCTGACGATTGTGGATTCTTCGGGCAGGTGGGATAGGTTGTACCATCAATTTTTGCTTGTTGGTGATCATGGGGAGTTACACAGTTGCAATTATTGAGTTGGTGCTGAATAAGAGAGAGAGACATGTCGGTCGGTAAAGGACACGGGCAGCACAGTGGAGGATTTAATGGATGGATGAAGGTGATAGGTAGATATCGTGGTCTGCATCCACGTCAGTCAGTATATGGCTGGATGTGGATTGCCAAAACAGTGGCTGCGTGGCCTCCCAGTTGACTCCCCACTGGGTGGGTTTGCGATGTGGTTTGCTTTGGTGGACGGCGATATAAGAATGAAAACCCATTTTGGTGTAGGTAAAAGGGTGGATAAGGATTGAAAGCTGATGATGGCTGTGGATGTTATTGCAGGTGAAATGTTTGGAATTAAACATGTGTAATTATTATGAAGAGATTAATTTTATCAAAATAAAATTTTATTTTTTAAAAAAATATTTATGAAAAAATAAGTTAAATTGGTTATTAATTCTCAAAATAATTTATTAAAAGAAAGATTCATTCTTACTGCATAAATATAATATATCTTAAGGGGAACTATATAAACCTCATATATTGAGTCATGAAAAATATAGAGTTTATGAAATTATAAAAATATTGAGAGAAATACATAAGATTTAGCCTTCTCCTACTCTTCCTTAGTGTGCTAACTCTATCCTTTCTTCCTATCAACTTCAGCAATTGGTATCAGAGCTATGGCTTCATCCTCAAGCACCTTCCAACTCCAAATCCCCAGATTGACAAAAGAAAATTATGACATATGGTGCATCCAAATGAAGGTTATTCTAGGCTCCCAAGATGTATGAGAGTTTATAGAAGATGTATTTGTTGAACCAAGTCCAGCAGAAGAAGGAACGATGAATGCAAAAGTAAAAGCGCAACTCAAAGATAGAAAAAATAAGGAGAAAAAGACCTTGTTCACAATCTACCAAGGGCTTGATGATACGATGTTCGAGATTATCGCTCCAGCAAATACTTCAATAGAGGCTTGGGAAATGCTTCAAAAAGCATTTGGTGGTGTTGATAAAGTAAGAAAAAACTCCATCTACAAGTTTTACGAGCCGATTTTGAAAAATTACAACAAGGTACCTCTGAAACTATTTCTGATTATTTCATAAAATTTATTTCTATTCTTCATCAAATGAGAACAAATGATGAACAAATAAGTGATCAAATAGTGATAGAAAAGATACTAAGATCATTAGATTTAAAATTTAATTTTATTACTGTTGCGATTGAAGAGTCTAAAGATTTGAAAGAAATGTCTTTAGAATAACTTATGGGTTCCCTTCAAGTTCATGAATAAAGAATTACAAAAGGAGTAGAAGAAAGAACTGTAGAACAAGCACTACAAACCAAGCTTACTCTTGAAAATAAAGGTGAATCAAATTTTCAAAGAGGAAGAGGTCGTGGATAAAGAGGAAGAGGTGGCAGAAATTTATGGTCGAGGACGTGGTCGAGGACGTGGTCGAGGCCGTGGACGTGACAGAATTTCTAAAAGGTCTGAAATACAATACTATATTTGTAAAAGGTATGGGCATTACTACTTTGAATGCAATTATAATTCTAACAATCAAGGTGATAAGACAAATTTTATTGAAAAAAAGAGAAGAATGAAAATCAAGTTTTATTAATGACTTATGATAATTTGAAGGAAGATCAGTCTATGATATGGTATCTAGATACAGGAGCTTCAAATCACATGTGTGATATTAAAGAATTATTTTCACAAATGGATACAAGCTATTCTGGAAATATTACATTTGGTGATCTATCTCAAAGACCAGTTAAAGGTAAAATTGTTCTTGGACTCCATAATGGCAAAGAGTTATGCATTTCAGATGTTTATTATATGCCTGATATGAAAAATAATATTCTTAGCTTGGGACAATTACTTGAAAAAAGTTATAATATTGAGATGAAAGATATGACTCTTTCAATTTATGATAAGACTAAGATATTAATCTCACATGTGAAAATGGCGAAGAATAGAATATTTCCTCTACATTTATGCATTTTTGATCAATCAAGTTGTTTTAAGATTGATATTGAGGACATTTCTATATTATGGCATCTTAGATATGCACATTTAAATTTTGAAGCTTTAAAACTTCTAGAGAAGTTTAATATGGTGATAGGAATGCCAAGAATTGATCGCCCATTAAAATTATGTGAAGTATGTGTTATGAGTAAGCAAGAAAAAAAGCCTTTCAAAATCAGTAGAACAAAAAAAGCATGGCATCGACTTGATCCGGTACACTCGGATGTTTGTGGCCCTATCAGCCCAGTATCACTTGGAAGAAGCAGGTATTTTTTTACCTTCACTGATGATCATAGTGGCAAAACTTGGGTCTATATTTTAAAGGAAAAGAAAGAAATGTTAAACAAATTCAAAGAATTTAAAGACTTAGTTGAAAGACAAAGTGGTTGCAAGATTAAATATCTACGAATAGATAGAAGTGGTGAATATACATCAAATGAATTTAAAAGTTTTTGTAGAAATAATATAATTTTACATCAATTTACTATGCTATACACACCTCAACAAAATGGTGTTTCAGAAAGGAAAAATAGGACTATACTTAATATGGTCCGATGCATGTTAAAGGAAAGAAAGATTCCTAAAGAATTTTGGGGGGATGTTGTTGCTTGTGCAGTTTATTTGCTTAACAGGTTTCCAACAAAGTGAATTAGTAATTCTACATCAGAAGAAGTATGGAGCCTGCAGAAACCAAGAGTTGATCATTTAAGAATTTTTAGAAGTGTTGCATTTGCTAAGATACCAGAAGAAAAAAGAACAAAACTTGAAGATAAAAGTCAAAAATACATTTTATTAGGTTATGCTGAGAATTCCAAACTCTATAATTCTATCACAAATAAAGTTGTGATGTCAAGAGATATTGAGTTTAATGAACAACAAATTTGGGACTGGAAAAGTAATGAACAACATAGGAAAGCTATATCATCAGAAGAGGATGATATAATACAAGCAAGCACAGAAGAGGCTTTACTAGAATCAACACCGAGATCAGCTAGGTCACATGATTCAAGAAGTCTGATTATAAGAAGGACAAGACCGATCCAGGAGCTATATGATGTGACTTAGAGAATTGATACTAATAATGATAAACTTTCTCTATTTTATCTTTTTACAGGATATGATCCATTAACTTTTGAAGAAGCTTGTAGAGAAGAAAAATGGAGACAAGCTATGAAGAAGGAGATTAATGCAATCAACAAAAATGATATATAGGAGCTTACTACACTTCCAGAAGATCACCAAGCGATCGATGTTAAGTGGATCTTCAAAACAAAAAAAAAATACACAAGGAGAGGTGGAGAAATATAAAAGCACGATTGGTCGCAAAGGGATATAAACAACAATATGGAATCGACTATGAAGAAGTGTTCACACCAGTTGCTCGATTGGAGACAGTAAGATTATTTATCTCCCTGACAGCTCAAATGAAATGAAAAATTTTATAAATGGATATCAAATCAGCATTCCTTAATGTGGTTCTTGAATAAGAAGTATATGTTTAACAACCCCTGGTTTTATTATTTATGAACAAGAAGATAAAGTATACAAGTTAAAGAGAGCTCTTTATGGGCTTAAACAAGCCCCACGAGCATGAAATTCTCAAATAGATGCTTATTTTATTCATAATGATTTTTCTAAATGTCCACATGAACATGCTCTCTATACAAAATCTAACATTGATGGAGATATCATGTTTGTATGCCTATATGTAGATGATTTAATATTTACAGGTAGTAGTAGCTTCATGATTAAAGATTTTAAATACTCTATGAAGAAGGAGTTTGAGATGACTTACTTGGGCTTAATGTCTTATTTCTTTGGTATTAAAATTATATAAAACAATGAAGTAATTTTTATTTCACAAGAAAATTATGTAAAAGAGGTTCTAAAGAAGTTTTCTATGGAAGATTGTTATCCTATAGATACACCTATTGAGTATGGCACCAAGTTGACCAAAGAAGGCGAAGGTAAATATATTAATCCAACTTATTACAAAAGTCTAGTTGGATGTTTAAGGTATTTGACATGCACTCGACCTGATATATTATTTGGAGTTGGTTTAATAAGTAGATATATGGAATTTCCTAAGACTTCTCATTTAAATGTCGCTAAAATAATTTTACGATATATTAAAGGATCAATTGAGTATGGAATATTCTATTCATCATCAAAAGGACTGGATCTTATTGGATATAGTGATAGTGATTGGGTTGGAAGCTACGATGATAGAAAGAGTACAACTAGATTTGTATTTTAGTTTGGTGGAGCTACATTTACTTAGTCTTCAAAAAAACAACATATAGTTGCTCTATCAAGTTGTGAAGCAGAATACATAGTAGTACCTTCTTGTGTTTGTCATGCAATATGGCTAAGAAGATTGCTTCAGAAACTTCATATGCCACAGGAAAAGTCAACCAAAATTTATGTTGATAATAAATCAGCTATTACCTTAGTCAAGAATCCAGTCTACCATGAAAGATCAAAGCATATTGATACAAGATTTCATTTTATAGGAGATCTTGTCAAAAACAAAGAAGTGGAGCATATCAAGACAAGTGAACAAGTGGCTGATATTTTTACAAAACCTCTCAAAATTGAAATATTTCAACATTTTCGAAGAAAATTTGACATGTTGGATGGAACAAGTTTAAGGGGGGAGAATGTTGAAATTAAACTTGTGCAATTATCATGAAGAGATTAATTTCATCAGAAGAAAGATTCATTTCTTCAAGAGAAAATATTTATGGCAGGACAAGTTAAATTGATTATTTATTGAAATAAAGATTCATTCTTACTGTATAAATATGTATAAATATAATGTATTGAGAGAAATAAAAAATATAGAGTTTGTGAAATTATAAAAATATTGAGAGAAATATAGAATATTTAACCGTATCCTACTCTTCCTTAATGTGTTAATTATATCACATCTTTTTTTTTTTCTTCTCACTTTGTTATGTATTGAACAAGATATGGACAGCATGTATAATTATCGTACCCAAACGGAATACCGATGTGATCGCTGGTTTATTGATTGAGCCGATAGGTCAACTGACCAAATCGTACGTTTGAAAGAAAATACTATGAAATAAATTATATCAATATTTTCGTAGAAAATTCTAAGCCATTGGTTTCTAGTAGATATAGTTCATTCCATGAACCATGGATGGACAAGATGTCATTCTCTCTAGCGTGTTGACCGCATTATTGGGAGAATTTTTCCTTTTTGATACGTACCGATCATACAATTCATCCTATTCTGAAACGTCTTTTCACCTTTTGGTAATGAACTTGTGAATCCCACGCATAAAAGACAGAAACAAGCAATCGGTTTTACTCTCCATTACTTTTTGGAGTGTTGCTTGAGTTAGTTCTGATAGAAGGATTCTCTTTGGTCAATATTAAAACTCTCCTCCTAATAGAAAAACCTGTTTTCCTACCAAGAATCAACCATCGGAATATGTTGGGCCGCACAAACTAAATACGATATTCCTCAATAGTGATAAAACTGTTTCTAGTTTTTCGAACTAATTATAGTGTTTTGGGACAGAATTATAATATTATAGTTTATTAAGTGAGGTTTCATACCCTCAATTTTTTATATGAGTCTGATATACCATCAAATCTGTTTTTAAGCATAAAATATATTAGATGAGGTTTCAAATTTTCAACCTTTGATAAGAGGGTCTTTCTTATTCACTACCGTTAGATTAATGTTTAAGATATAACAATATGTTGGATGATATTTTGAATCCTCAACTTTTGGTAAGAGGGTCTGATACTAAAAATA
Organism: Ensete glaucum; assembly: GCA_021527575.1. Classification (NCBI taxonomy): domain Eukaryota; kingdom Viridiplantae; phylum Streptophyta; class Magnoliopsida; order Zingiberales; family Musaceae; genus Ensete; species Ensete glaucum. Next base: position 41,226,791 of record CM038551.1, on the reverse strand, counting down.
TGTTAGTTGAGGTTTCGAACTTAAGGTTTAGTATATTTCAACCAAATCAATGTTGAAAGTCGTAAAATATATTGGATAAGATTTTGAACTATCAAGATTTGATAAATTAGTTCGATACACTAGAAAATGTATCCAATATATAAGGTGTAAATATCAGTTGAGGTTTCAAAGCTTCATACTTTGATAAGAGTGTTTGATACACCATCCCCAGACTTCAACTAATACATTTTAAAGATATCATTTAGCTTAGGTGGTAAGAGTTTTAATAGTATATGGTAAGACGCTAAGCTCTAATATCGTATTCACTATTTGCTCTTTGTATGAAAATTAAGAATTTTTTTATGTTAGTAAATTTCATAATGAAGGATAATAAATTCTAATTTTCCTCCATTAAACCTTAATATATATATATATATATATACTCGTTAGAAAACCTTATAATATTTGTGCTCTTTTACTAAATATAATAATAATGAGCGCCATATTATCCATTATAGTGTTCATAAATGGACTTATAAACCAAAACATTATAGTCATACCTTACTTAATCAAATCCTTACCAAAATTAATTAAAAACCTCATTATAGGTTTATACCATAATTAAAAACCTCAGTATTGGATGAAAATTGAGAAGGTTTTGACATATTTTCAATATAAATAATGATAAAAGTTCTTATTTCTTTCTCACTTAAACCTTACCTTTTAGGTGTTATGTTTGTGGTCATTTACTATGGAAGAAGGACAAGCAATACGAATGGGACCACCTTATCTTTCCATAAACAATCCAAAACGTTGTTACCTTAACAAGAACCTTGTAATTAAGCTTTAGTTACTTTAAATCCTAACAAATTCTTAATTATTAATCTTACTATAAGTTTTAGAATTTTAAAAAATAATTTGTATAAGAATTTGAGTGGGTTTCATGAAATTAGGAAGCTCTTCATATATTTTGAAAAAATAGGATAACATTCAAAAATACTATAACCAGTCTGATCTACCACTAGACTGGTTCGGTCGTGTTGGTTTTGATTGGAAAATATATATAGGAGGGCGTTTTGAATATTTAAAAATGCTAAAATGCAGTGCGGGAATAGGAGTATTTTAATGTGTGATCTCTCTTGCCTAATTATGGCTCGAATTCCAGTCAAAGCAACACTAACACATCGACCTTGCATTGACAGGATAACATTAGTCCCTCCTTTAGAACTAAATCTTTCAAAACGTGACATCACATTTTGCTTGCTTTGGACGTTGGACGGGTAACTAAAATGCGTTTTCGGTGAATTTTTTTTCTTTTTGATCGCATGTCTCGGTATAGACATCATAATCAAAATCTCTTTTTTCTGGTGACTCTTGGAGTAAATCATAATCTTCCAATAGCTTGAGACCAAAGAATAACCTAAGAATTGAGACATATATGTAACGTAAGAATCGAATCAAAACATCATTGTATTAGCTTGAGACCAAAATGCATTGGCCTGATCCTATACATGATTGAGAATATAATGGCATTGACATCATATTAGAACACACAGTATATGCCATTATAGTAAGTCCTGATCTCCTTAGGTAGCTTGCATAATGGCTCGCACCGTACGGGAAGCTGAACTTGGTCTAATAAAACTTTGCTCTACACAAAGGAATCTGAAAACTATACTCAAAAGATTCAACCAAGCTGTTTCACTCGTGATGCCACTTAAAAGCAGGCAAATACTTCGTACTTAAAATGACTTAACCCATCTTCATCTTCATTACCTATTTCGCGAGCAGGGCATGTTTCGTCGACTGGTTTATTAGCCTCGGTAGCTCCCTCAGATGAGCAAAACTGATTATAAATTTCTTCTGTTCCATTGTACACAAGGTAGTAAACAACAAAGATGCCATGATCATGATGTCCGAGTAAAAAAATCATCAACCGCAAGGCTTGCGTCTCCATGAGCAACAGCATCTTCTTGTTCTGGCATGTAGAGTGTGGTGGAGGAAGCCTAAAACAAAATAGAGAGGAGCATATCAATGAGCAATCCAAGAACAAAACAACTTGTAACTTGACTAATAAACAACATCATTCTTGAAAAAGTAAAATATGTACTGTACATAGAGTTTGGAAATTAGTGGCTGTTTCTCTCCCATGAGAACCAATTGTAGCAAGTTGTCATGGTAAGACAAGAATTTCCACTAACAAATTTAAACATTGCAATTACATAGAAAAGTTTCAATTTGATATTCTCATTAAGTAAAACTGCACCAGCAGCTTCTTGAGATATATCTGAAGCAACTTGTGACTAACTAAAATCCTATCCTATACTGTGCTAACTCTATTCCAAATTCCACAAAGTCTAGCCCCAGGAATTTACTGCTACTCATGGATGATAGCATGATAGATCCTCTTAATCACAGGTCAGGGTCAACTCTTTTCAAGGTAGCTTGTGTTGAGTGCACATGCTGCACACTTGGCGTGCTAGCTTGACTCTTACAGAAAATGGAAGGCTGCTTTTGATTTAGTGAAAACTGTGGCAGTAAAAAAACACCTTTTTCTTTAAATAACTACCATTGTATATTGATGATTCCAGGCTGTTCTATTCTTGCCAAGTCTTGATGATTCCAGGGCTGTCGTGTTCTTCCTAAGCCTTGAGATAGCACTGTAGCAGTGAGGTCAAGGAACTATTCCAAACCATTTCTACATACGACAATAGCTGAAGGAATTTTGGTAAATCTCATAAATGAATAAGAAACGTATATGGTGTAATGGTGTACGCTGTGTATTAGCAAGTTCAATTTCATTGTCTCCCCAAAATGGAAGTCATCCACCAAAGCGTTTCACAGCTATAAAAGCAATAAGACAGGTAACGCACAATACCTTTGCATCCAGCTGCAACTCTCCATTGTTATCAACAGTGAGAACAGCGCCATGTGCCCTTAACCATTCCTCACATTCTTCAACTCCATCTATGCTTGTATCCTGAATGTCCTCCATTTGTATAGCTTTAGAGAAGCCCAAGGCGCAAGTAATATAAGCAACAGGGATGGCTGGGCGATATGACTTGGACATGCATTTTACAGCCTCAAATCGCATCTTCTCCACGTAGAGATCTGTATCCAAGGACTTGTAAAATTAATTGCTGGTAAAGAAAATGATAAAGCAAGTAGATCTAAAGAGGAGGTACCCATAAGAAAAGTGTTTAGATTGGGTGCTGTCTTGTACAATCTGAAAAACAGAATGAAATTCCCTGATGAAACAGCAGAGTGAACTGCAAGAGAATGCTTAACAGCTTCATCATCTTTTGCTTTAGCTGATAACCTGAAAATGAAGACATTAAGAATATGTAAGTAGACTGTATAATAATTATTATTAAGAGAAAATATATGAGATGTGATTCCCATACCATTCTCGAATACCAAGTCAAACATTCACATATTAACAAAGAAAATGATGCTGCCATGTCTTTTAGGCATAATTAGTGGGATGATGGAGATAATTAAACCACATTAAAGGTATGGGTGTAAAAAGCATCTTTAAATAGTATATATTTGTGTTGAATAAAATAAATTTCCCCATGACAAACTGCTTATGTTTCTCAAAGCAGTAAAAAGGTGTGATTTACAGTTTATGTTGCTCCAACATTTGGACAGACCGAACTTGTTGGAAGTTTTCTAGTCGTTGAAAGTGTTGGACTAAGATCTCTGTCATATCAAATTATGAAGCAGTGACTTTTAAAGAGCGCTAGGCGCCAAGATGCCAAAACGCACGAGGCGCTAGGCGCTCGCCTGAGCGAAGCAAAACGCTAAAATATAAAAAATATATAATACAATTAATAAATATAATTATTTAAATAGAAATATGATATTAAATTAAGAAAATCTAGAAACATGATATTAAATAAATAAATATTAGTATTATTAAAATTTAAATCAAAATAATATTTTATTAATCTAATAAATAAAAAAATTTATTATCAGTATACTGTTAATAACTATTGTTAACAGTATATTGTTAATAGTACATTACCAGTAAAATGTTAATATACGATACTCATGACGAGATAGGCGAGGTGGTCGACTTTGAGAAAGCGCATCGAGAGCGGACAAGCGACAGTAGCGACAACGGTAGCCATGACTAGCGACAGCGAGAAGCAACGACAACAATGGAAAGCAGCGACAGCAACGACAGCAACAGAAAGCAGCAGCGGCGGAGAGCGAGCAACGATAGCAACGAGCGACGACAAAAGAGTTGGCAACGTAATCGCGATTCGCAAGTGGGAATAAGGTTGAGGAAGCAATTATTGATGCGTTAGTTGGTTTGATTGAACCAACTAATGCGAATTCGATGGAACCAGGCTAAAAGCCTGATTTGCCTCGCCTGGTTTAACCCGGGCGCTCACCCGAAGCGCGCCCAGCGCCTAGGCTCGAGCAAGCACCCGGGCGGCGCCTCTTTGAACCGTGTCACCTGGAGATCGAGCGAGGCACTTGGGCCTCGCCTCGCCTCGCCCGAGCGCTTAGGCGAGCGCCCGAGCGCCTTTTGCAATCGTTGTTACGACGGCAATAACTATGTACATAGATTTATCAAGGTATAACATGCACTCAATTAATAGGGTAAGCGTAGGCACTAGCCCTTACTAAACAAATAGCACTTAGATAAACATGCAGAAGAGAATTAATCAGATCTAGGCGTTCCTCAAAATGTAATTAAAGAAATACAAATACATAACAAGCTAAAGGCCAGTGTTGACTGTAAGGAGAGGTTGCTCCTTTGCATCCTAGGTGACCATGATCTGAATTATAAAAACAGCCGCTTTCCTTATAGAGTGCTGTGACTTGATCATTAACAAATCCAATATTGTCAGAAATCTCGTGCACTGGGCCATCAACTTTTTTAATATTGCTTACAAAGATCAAAAGACATTCAAGCTTAGCCTACAAAGGGAAGATAGCTTCAGGAAGAACAACCAATAAAGAAAATGTGAAAGGTGATCTAGACCATACTTTGCAGAACTTATGATTGTACTGCTTTCTATTAGAATAAATGGTGGGTATGCTTGAGCACAGCTGTTTCTCAAAGACAAATTTGATAACAGTTCTATGGTACATGGTTCAGTAGGCAATATAGACCCAAAGAACAACAGGAACACTAGACTTGTTAATGGCAAATATTTATTATGATTCATTTGTCATGCTAGATTATGGCATGACAAATTGAATATGAAATTTTAGAAATAGAAAACGGTCACGAGATTTTTTGCAAAAAAACACAGGAAATATAATAGCCATTTGAAGGGAAAAAAAATTAAATACCTCGTCATCGATGACAATAGGTCACTTTTATTGTTGGAGTGCAAGATAATAGAAAGCAAATTGTAAGCAGCAAACTCCATATAACACCCCTGGATGCCTTCCGCATAAAGTCTTTTCAACTGTGACTGGCACTGCATGTTGGGCATGTGGAGGATAGGTTAAATATAACATTATGTACCATAATGATTTTTTTATGTTTTTATATTGATTCTTGTTTCAGTTTAATATCTCCACATGTTAAAGTGCTAAATAATCCTCCTTTTCTTTAATTTTCAAATAATGTGTTAAGCATAAAAAACTTCCTTATGTAACTAAGCTTTGTGGCTACAAAACTCTCTAAGTGGAATGTAACAATGAAAACTACATAACTTTGCTGCATAAAATCTACTAATGGACGGACAAACATGCAAAATCTGGAGGAGAATACATAATTACTTGCAAAGCAAATTAGATGCAGTTCAAAATTCAAATACATGTATATCAAATTTGCCAAGGTAATGGCAGAAATTATATGGGCATTAGAAATTAGAATTCTGTAAAGAAGAAAATAGCTCTTGTGGATGGATAAAGAGTCCCATCAATAGGAAATTTGTTGACTATGTTCAAACCAACGTTTGCCGTATTCATCCATACCGGCGTATTGGTATCTGATGGTACGGTATGGTACCCAGCATCGAGCGATACGCACAGTGCATAACGTTTGATACGTTAAAGTATAATATAATATTATAATAATATAATATTATAATAATATAATATAATATGTATATATAATAAAAAAACAAGGCATAGCCTCGCCTCATCCCCACGGGAAGACAAAGCGGCACCTCACCCTCATACCCTTGCAAGAAGACAAGGCGACGCCTCGCCCTCCCGTGCAGGAAGACGAGGCACCACCTCGTCTCTCCCACGAGGCGAGGCGACGCCTCTTTTTTTTTTTCTAATTTTGGCGCCTTGTCTCTCCTACGAGGCGAGGCAACACCTCGTTTTTTTTATAATTTTTAATATATATTTACATTATATTATATACTATTATATTATATTATATTATATTATATTATATATTCAATTGTACTATGTGGTATGGGGCGGTCCGCGTACCAGTACCCTGTCGGACTGGTATATACCGCCCGTATCGGGCAGCACGGCAAACCTTGGTTCAAACATCATCATCAAATACTGCCAAATGTAGAACTTCTGCATCTCAATACTATTATAGCTGTAGTCCGATAATAAGCGACAGCAATAGTCTGAAATTTTGAACATCCAAATGGTATGGTGAACAAACCTGATTAAACTCAGGCAAATCACCTGCTTCTAGAGCCAATCTTGCATGAGTTTCATACACCTATAACAAGAAATAAAAGAACTCTAAGCATATGAATATTGGTTGATAGTATACAACAAATGAATAAAAGCATGTGTTATGATATTAAATGAAACTCAACAAACTCTTCATTATGTCCCACAATGAAAATCCTGAACAATTTTGCCAAAATATATTATTCAAGTTACCCAGTCAATTCTGGCACAAGTAAAAAAATAACAACAAAATAGTCTACAAAGTTCCACATTAAAACAGCAAGAAGGTAGCAGAAGAGAACCTTTACAGTAAGTGCATTCTGTATCCTTTGCACAGTAAGATCTTGGCGAATGGATTTTAGTTGATCACATTTGTATAGATAATTTTTTTGAGATGACTGAACCATCTGTAGGGCTTTTTCCAAAACTTCTTCTGGCCTTACCTGCAAAAGAACAATTACAGCAAAATACGATGGAATTTCTGAAAAATTATTGGATAAACAACAGCTTGGAAACATCAAGAAATGAATTATGTAGATCAAGCATATCAGAACGGTATAGAGTGATGCAAATGACTATTACAGTTGAAGGATCAGGTGCAGATGTAAGACGAAGATAACGTTTTTCAATTTCCTGGCAAGTCCCTTTGACTGTGAGAGAATCCCAGTCAATATCTTCAACAGCCTTGTTGCAACCATCTTCATAAGTTTTGGCTTTTAGCAAAGCGCCAGCTCTTCTTGTATACATACTGCCACCACCAGCAGTTTTAGGCCTAAAACTTGTCTGTTCTGCTTGACTTCCCTGTCCTTTTTCAAAACGTTTAAATCGATTTTCCCGTTTCCTCTTTTCCTCAGGTGAATTGGCTAGTGCCATTGCACTGGCATAATATTTGGTTAGATTCTGCTCTTTATCACTATCACTTGAAGGATCACCATTCTCAGTTACACTCAACGTGTCAGAAAATCGTTGCTTCTTGTTTGGCCTCTGACCAAATTTTTGTAAAGCAGATTGCTGTTGAAAGGAAGCATACTTAAACCCACCCCAACCATTAACTGATTTGCTCTCCGAGATTTTGCTATCAACCTGCAGTATCACCAACCGAATAAAAAAGGGTCATACACTTGGTAGATCAGCAAAAAACTATTTACCACTCAAAATGCAAAAATTCAATAACAGATATTTATCATCATATAGAAACAGGGATATTGCATATTGACCTGCAAACCCCATTTATGATGTCATACTTGTATATACTAACAGTAATGTAAGATTTTGTAAATGGAACTTACAAAATATTTTCAATTTAACCATAACATATTATTCACTTGAAAGCTAATTTGACATCACCAAGCACATGACCAGCACATAAAGGCTAGTGGTTGCAACACACCACATTTTAAAAAAGCCCAGATTTCCAAGAACAGGAACAAGCCTTGGGCAAAAAAAAGGAAATCTCACAAAGAAGTTCATCTTCAACCAAATAGATAAATAATTTACCTTTTTTTCAGCAGCTTCAACCTGTCCCCATCTAGCATCAATTGCTGAATGAGAATCAACAGATGTGAGCTTCTCACCCAACTTTTCATCTGCAATAGGCTCCCATCGACTTTTTCGCCTAGTAGGGCTCCGTTTATGTGTTGGCAAGGAAGAGTCAGAAACTAAACTTTGTTGACTGCTGCAGAAGAGAAAAACCATCAAGAAGACTTCTTATAAGTTACAGACCCTAGATACTGTAATAGTAACAGTAAAATTAGAATATTTCATCGACATTTGTCTCCATATAAGCCCAAAAGTGAGACGTATGTCTATATGTCTCAACCACATACATATCACCAAGAATCAAATATCACACTGTCCATGCATCATTTTACTGGCACAGCATGCATGCCAACTGCCCGGCCATACCCCTTAATGCTGCATGCAAATGTTTACATTAATGCAGTCAAGTGCAAAGTACCAACTAAAATATTTCACCTTTCAAGTATACATGGGTGTTCATATTAAATTCTGTTCTGTTTGGATAAATTTAACAATTAATTAATGGGGATTTATGTATAGGTACAGAATGGAGCAGATATCCATGCCACATGATTTTAAGCTTCAGATATTGTAAAAACTAGCACACAAGCACACCTGGTAATGCAGGAAGGAACCCTGGAGAGGAGCAAGAAATAGTTATTTTTTTAGAATTTGAACATATGGAAGACAAAGTGAAAAAGAAAAGATAAGTACACAAATTCACTCCAGTTCCTAAACATCACACTAGACGAGTTGAACTGCACTGTCAAGAATAAATATGAAGCTCAATCTGGCTCTAGGAATCATTCCTAGAGGGATGGAAATCTAACACCTTGTCATGCAGATTGAGAAAAATAAATTTTTCATTCATTTAACCAGAACAGTATGTGCTATGGACAACCCTTGCATCCTATTAATAAATCCCTCATATAAAAATAAAATCTAAAGAAATAAAAAAAATAGAATAGAAAAGTACATCTTCCGAGTTGAGGCTAATCAATCATCTTTCTTTCTTTGTGGAAGATATATTTTTCCAAATTTGTTTCAACGTATAATCTTCTCCTCCCATAATACAGTTAATTGTATTGACTTTCTTCTTCACATAGTTAAATTAAACCCAAATTCTTTGTTTGGCAGAATCATTAATCTACACAAATTTGATCTTCCTCCATTTCTACTTTTTCTTTTTTCCTTAACCCTGGGTAATCTAGTAGATCATGTGAAGATATCGAAAATATTGTGACAACTTATTACATTTGTAAAAACAGCCTTAATTACTAACTTTTTTTCTTAGAAAAAACAAACAAAAGAGCTCCTGCATAACTGACACTAATTTCCCTGCATGACACACACATACAATTGACAACAAGAATGGCTGTATCTTTTCACATGTAGCATGATGTTGGATGGTGAAGATTGAGGTGTGTGGTAAACTTAAGAGTTGCCATTTTTTATGAAGAACTTTAAAGCAAAAGTAAAAGACAGACCTGTTGCAGGCTCCCTCTATTTGTATTTTTCAACTGACTGAACATTAATTAATCTAAAAGATTATAGACAATTTTCTGAGATCAAGTCCGGTTCCTCTCTTCTTTTACCTTTATGAGGGCATAGAGCCGGTTGTAGTTACTATGTAGTTTGGAGCTCCTATACTCATCCTGATCCAAGCAGGGATCAGTAAACCCTTGCCTTCTATTGACAAGAATCTCAAGACCTTAATGTTGTAGTACAAACAATGAATGCAATGCGAGTAAAATAGATTCCACCAATATTGCAATTCAAGTGAGCCCAGAAAATGTGGTGCACAAAGGGTGATGCAGGTAGAAAATGCAAGCAATGACACAAGGAAAAAAGATGGGAGAAAGTTTCTTTATTTTTAAAATTCTTTTGCTATGTTTAAAAATTTTTAATTTTGAAATTCTGACATTTTATATGTATTTATAACTGCCCCTAATCCAAGCATGGGTCAGTAAACCCCTGCCTTCTATTGATAGGAATCTCAAGGCCTTGATGTTGTAGTACAATCAATGAATGCAAATGTGACAAAAAAAAAAGATTATACTGATACTGCGACTCAAGTGATCCTAGCAAATGTGGTGCACTAAGGGTGATGCAACTCGCTAGCAATGCGAGCAATGACACAAGGCAAAAACATGGAAGAAAGTTTCTTTATTTTTTTAAATTCGTTTGCTATTTTTAAAGATCTTTAATTTTTGATATTCTGACATTTTATATTTATTTATAACTGCCCCTACTTTGCTTAATCTTGATCCTGATGTTCTAAAGCTTGATATGGTGCATTTTATATACTTTGACTTTCCAATCGTTGTTGCCATTAATGCTCAACCCCATTATTAATGCTACTTTCCACAATGAAGTAAACTATTTCAAAACTAAGATTAAGTTATAGTAGATGTTATATACTTCAAACGCTAGGCTTTCAATCAATGCTGAAACTAACAACCAAAATGTTATGAATTCCTAGATAACCACAAACTAGTCTTCAATTGAACAGCTAACACAACATCCAAGGAATAGTTGAGATAAATCTTAGAATGAGTATGAAGCAGCTTAGGAATCCCTGATATGCATAAGTTGTGACATACCTCAGATCAACTGGCAAGGAGAAAAGTGGCTCAGTATCCCAATTTTTTGTAAAAAGTGTTCCATCAGCAGTCGCCTTGGTAATCATCTATACAGAACAAAGAGGAAAAAAATAAAGCAAAGAATAAATATATCAAAGTATTTTGCAGATCTCTATTGACACTCCAGAATGAAAAAATTGTCTCTGTAGAAAGGCATCAATATCACAAAATACGCATATTAAAAGTAATATTTTTATCACTGAAATACAAAAGTAGAAAAAGATGTTTAGCATACTTCTTGAGAGAAAAATTAAGTATTTATGGATCATTCTGACAGGTACACCTTCAACTTCCTCCACATTCCAATATCGTGTTGAATCATGAACTGAACTTAATAAAGTTATGCCAAATTTTACTATTCTTCATAAGAGTTTCTAGCAATCAGTTAATTCAGATGTAGCTTATTGGAAATTCTATCAAAATTTTAAAAGTATTGTTGCTCCAATAGTCCTACTAACAACTAAAGCATGCCTAAATATTCTTCTGTTGCGTGGAAAACCTAGACAGAATGTTTTCCATGATTGCGACTTCCAATCTGAACAACACCGAGGGTTATCATACTTTCAAGTCTCAGGGGATATGGGGAGTGCAGCACCTGATGGCTAGACCTCTATAGTTTCTTCATTTTGGGAAGGTAGAGTCAGTCAAGGCAAAGGCGATACCCAACTTTGAGTTCTTAAGTACAACGTGGGCGGCGCACTCCAACCTATGCAAGAGCAAGTCATGTTTTTGGCCTTAGTTAATTCGGTAGCTCTTCACACTACACTGGCAAGAATAATAAGATTGGTAGCGGCTTCGCCATTTGTAGTACCTACCCAGACCAGACTGACTTATTGTTAATGGTTGCGATAGAAGTATCCAGTAAAGAAAACCTTGTTTCCATGAATTTTTAGTAGAACCAAAATAACAAGAAATTGTATCGTTCTCAAATAATTTCATTGAAACTGAACAGTTTAAGTTTTTAATCCTCCTTTCAAATTAATTTGTAGTCCAATTTCCACAAAATAACTTTCTGTTCTTTAACTTCAAACATAAAAGGAAAAAAAGAAAACTATCTGTTTCCATGAAAATCCTTGTCTAGGATTTTCTTATACTAAACAGATTGTAGCTTCACCTAAATTAAAATATTTCAGTGACAGGTGAATAAATTTGTAGTATATACCAAGGTTTTCCGTTTCGATACGTACCACCGGTATGGACGATCGTCCGATAGGATACCAGTACGCAAACTGCCCGCCACCGGGCGGTACCATCGAAAACGGCACCTCCCCGCGTAGGAACGAGGCAACAAGGCGCCGCCTCGTCTTCCAGCGGGAGAATGAGGCGATGCCTCGTCTACCAATTGGGGAACGAGGTGATGCCTTGTCTTCCCGCAGGGAGACGAGGTGTTGCCTTGTCTTCCAGCAAGGGAACGACGTGTCGCCTCATCTTCCGCATGGGGACAAGGCGCCACCTAGTCTTCCCGCGAGAGAACGAGGCGACGCCTTGTCTCCTTGCGCGAGAGAACGAGGCGTCGTTCTCCCACGAAGCAAGGCAATGCCTCATCTATTTCTTTTAATATATATTATATTATAAAATATTATATTATATTATATTTATTATATTATACTATACTATATTATACCGAGATAAACTCGGTATGCCGGTACGGACCGGTATGACGAACCTTGGTATATACCATTAAAGACAGAGAGCATGATATACAAGTTCCCAAGTTGGAGGAGAGAAATTGCATAGAAAACAATAAGATAACCGAGTATCGAAAACAAAGTACCACCTGCTTCAATATGCTTTGATTAGCAGACCTTTGGGCATCATCCTTGCAACGAGCAAAAGACCTCTCCACATAAGCACAAAATGACGGAGGAAATGTTCCCTGATGAAGCCATCAGAAAACCAAGCTAAAGAAAGTGAAACAGAAGAAAAAGACAGTTCCAAGAAGCAAAAAAGAACAACTAAACCAACTGAGCAGGTCAATTTCTTAATTACTATATAAATATTGTTTCAGCAAATAGACAATTAAAAATGAGAAAAGCCTTTAACATAAATACTTCTGCAGCTTTGCTAAACAAACTAGAAGACTGAGTTTAAAAAAGGATATGATCACCTTGGTAATCGCCCCAGAATCATCTTCTGAAGATGACTGATTACTGGGCTTGGGCACTGAAACACTGATGTAAGCCGGTTTTGTTGCTGCACTGACAACGCAGCTTTCCTTCTGGGTTTTCAGCATGCTGACTCCCACATTTGGAGCAATCCTAGGGTTTGTAGGAATCTGCATTTTACTTACCTGACGTGTCTCTGTCAAGGGGACTGTTTGTAGTGGCGGCTGAAAATTCTCAGGTACCTGATTGGAAGCAGCATGTTGTAAGTTGGGAGCTAGTGAATAAAGAACCTTTTGTTCATTCGCATGTTTCTCATTTGGGAGAGGAGTCGAGTTCAAGTGTGGCTGGAAGTATGAGGACTGATTAATATGGTGGGTCTGCATTCCTGGGGCAACAGCTTCCCAATTTTTATTCAAATGATATGGTGTAACAGCTTCATTTCCCTATCAGCATTACAAAAATAAGCACATAACCGAAATCACCAGCAATTTGCATAGACCATATAAAAAAGATGTAGATAAGATAAAAGATAACCTCACAATTGAAGCATTCCATGATGCACACAATGATTATTCTCAAGTCATAGGGACACAACATGCTAAAGATTATCATGTATCCAAAAAGGTTATCACAAGTTTCATAGCAAAAGAGAACCAAACTTCAGCTTTTCATTTGGAAGAAAACTTCGTGGTCATCCTTAAAAACAAAAAAAATATATTCTACCTTAGTATCACGGACAAAAATATAAGCAAGGTGTTCGATATAATGCTCATGTTTGTCCGTGTCTTTCGGGTTTTTGTACAAGTATTGTACAGCAAGTATCGGGCTTGCAGTAGGCTTGGCACCCCTAGTTTAGTTAGCTTTCGTGGCCGGTTTCAGCTTGTAAATGAGAGTTGTGTCATGTAGACACTTGTGGAGGACTTCGATCTGTAATGGACCTTAATCCTTTGTATGCGACCGTTTATAGTTAGTAAAGTTCATGGTTGTAATTTGCATTGACTATAAAGTGTTTTCTGAAATGGTTGCTTGTGGATCCCGTGGGAAATGTTTTCTCTAACCCGTTTTCTCTTTGTAGGCCCTAAGGGACTATAGGAGGTTTAGGGGAGGTAAACTTTGCGGATAGACACGCGATGGTGCCATACGACTTAGGCAAAACCAACTAAGTTTATGACATTTGGTATCAGAGCAGGACAAACACATGTAGAAACACTTATCAGGGGACCTAGCTGGGCTGCATGGAAGGCAGCTAGCACACATGACCGTTTGGAGAAACGGCCATTGAGATGTAGGGAAAGGAGTCACTCAAAAAAGCGAACATCCAAGATTGGCATTCAGAGGAATGACCAACCCTTTACACGAGAGACACCAGGAGGACATGCAAACTACGAAGAATGCGTAGCGGACAAAGGTTGGGATGGCTAAGTTCAAGCTACGGCTTGACGTTGACAACCAAACTTGACGGTGTTTAAGGCAAGCTGGGCGCTTGGTAAAAGACGAGACTGTGCAAAGTGGGATATGCTGCATAACGACCGAAAGAGTTGGGCAAAGCTCACAGAGATGAGGGGAATTGCTAATTTGAATAATTCGATACTCATGCAAGAGCTTGTATGCAGACGATGGAGTGTTCGTGGCCATCCTAAGACGACTGAAACTCGACGCCATGGAGCATTGGAACTTTCTCTTCGGCATGAAAAGAATACATTCATAGGAGGTTAAAGCGTGCAACAAGTTCAGCATGTTGCTAGGCCTTAAATGGTGCAGCGGGGTTGTATTGGCGAAGAGTCGGAATCTAGTAAAGTGCATTTGCGATGGCAGAACAATGGACAGTTTGTTCAACAAGATGGAGTAGTCCAAAGGGATGGTGATCTCCGAAACTTCCAGAGGGAAAGATACGAAGAGAAAAGTTGCTCCAACGAGATAGATATCCAGGATGGATTAGTCCTGATTCTCTAGAGGGAGAATAATATGTAGTGGACAGCACATGTTGAGGAGTATCTCAAGACAACAACTCCACAAAGCTCAATGGACAGAGCAAACGACGAGGAGTTGTCGCATGAGGTAATGCATTGGTGGATGCATTGCAAGATCAAGCGGGGGAGCGACCATGGCAACATCAAACAAAAGCACACTTAGAGCTAATGTGAACATCGGACTCAACAGAGGACTAACCCGTGGAATGGTGGGTGCGAGGGCCACCATCAACTTAATGCAAATCGAGAGGCGGAGCAAATTGGGTGTAACTTGGTGAAGTATCCAAGCCATATAAAGAGGGTCGACGTAGAAGAGAGAACATGGAGCAGAGGCACGGAGCTTTCCTTAGACAGAGGTCAAGGACATAAACTCTTACAGAGGCAAGAGTAGAATCATGTCGTTCTATGGGTTCTTCATTCTAATGGGGCAAACTCATCCTGCATGGTGTCAAAGACAAAGGGAGCTTCGAGGCACATGCACCTTGTCTTAGAGATGCATTTGACGGAGGAACTAAGGTAATTCAACTTGCAAAGACAAAGTTGGGATCAGAAGGCCTTAGCACGAGACAAGAGGATGTAGAGGCGGGTACTCTTGAAGAATATACCATAGTGCTGTCATTCGAGTTGTCATGAAGAAAGCAATGCGCAGCAGAGATTGTGCTAGTGGGGGATAAAGGCCCAGGATCCAAACAATGGTGCACCATTTTCAGCGAAGTCTATAGACTTCGAGAGTTACTAGGCGACGGACTGTTCTAGAGCGATGCTTCGTCTGGGTGTGACTCGAGAATATGGGTGGGCAAAGGTTAATTGCCAAAGAAGCAAACACAATCAAAGGTGGCAAAGGCCTTACGATATGATGGCGGAGGCCACATATAAAGAGATCGTAGTCCGAATTCATCACACGAGAATCTGAATGCAATGGAGATGTCACCATGAGGCAACATGGTGCAGCGGATCATAGTGGAATAATTTGAGGCAATACAACACACGCGAGAGAAGTCCCGTAAGGGACGTGATCATGCGGAGGTATGATCAGGAGCTACTGGGAGCTGCACTTCGGTGAACAACACGATGGCAACAAGGGCTATGGACTCAAGGAGTGAATGTCATGGTACCGCAGAGGCGGGTCTTCCATGGGTACATCGAATCTTACTTCGGATGAAAGCCTTGGTCATTAACATATGGAGGCTATGTACCACCGAGGAAGAATTCCGAGTGCAAGTACTAATGAGTCCTATGGAGGGACATTGATCATACAGAGGTATGATCGGAAAGGTTGGAGAGTTGGACTGCTCTAGTGCTTATATTCGCTTAAGGAAGCCCGACAAATCAGATAACAAAGCCGAGTAAGCGAACGTTGCTACCAAGAAAACTAAAGAGAACATAATCGACGCAAGCCTTGCAGCAGGATGGCGAAGGTCATACATGAGAGTTACAGTCTGTCTTTCCATCGACCAAGGAGAACTACTCGAAGAACACAGAGGTGTCGAAGCAGGTGGTCAAAAGGGACGAGAAAGCAATGATGAGTCCAGAGGGGCTCAGCTACCCAAAAAGCAAAGCGTCGGTCGGAATGGAGGTGAACTCGGAGGACTATCATAGTGCCACAGAGGCAGATCTACCGATCACGAAGAAAGGGACGTAGATCCGAGGCAACGGATAGTAGTGCCATGGGCTTGGCAACGCCATGGTACCACAGTGACAGAACTTCCATGGAGTCATCGATCCCTTGCTCTCATGGAGGGAGAGCGTTAGTTGTAAAAGGGGTCGAGGAGGTGGAGAATACAAAGGCAAACTCCAAGTACCATAACAAGGCTGAAGGCAAAGGCCAAGAAACTTCATAAGACCAGTGTTAACGGGCTTCTCATCAAGATACCGAAAGTAGGGGACTTCGGGTTGATGCAAGAGTGCTTGACCAAGGAATGAAGTATGTAGTACATAGTGTTGTACCTTTTCTACTCAGAAGAGTAGGCGATAAAGATGATGGCGAAGACAGTACAATCCCAGAGGCGACCAAAACTATCAAAGACTTGCTCCAAGTTGGGGTGAAATTTTGCTCTTTTCGGGCAAAACTTCTTGCATTCTGAAAATTCGATAGCAGTGAGAAGGTGAATTACAGTAGCTAACTCAATGCAGGGAGTGCAAATACTTCGGGTGCTTCAGAAGTGTGAGCAAAGAGCAGGTAAAGACTAGTAACCAGCTCGATGCGTAAAGTATAACCTCAAGGAGGTGGGTGAAGTCAAGTAACCTTTATCTTCTCAACTCTTAAAGAATGAACGAAACCGAGTACCCCAGTTCTCCTAGTTATCTAGCAGAGTAGGAGACAAAGATGATAGAGAAGACAGTACAATCCCAGAAGCGACCAAAACTATCAAAGACTTGCTCCAAGTTGGGGTGAAATTTTACTCTTTTCGAGCAAAACTTCTTGCATTCCAGAAGTTCAATGCCAGTGAGAAGGTGAATCACAATAGCTAACTCAATGCAGGGAATACAAATACTTCGGATGCTTCAGAAGTGTGAGCAAAGAGCGGGTAAAGACTAGTAACCAGCCCGATGCATAAAGTACAACCTCGAGGAGGTGGGTGAAATCAAGTAACCATTATCTTCTCAATTCTTAGAGAATGGACGAAACCGAGTACCCCAATTCTCCTAATTATCTAACAAAGGAGCTCTGTATAATTTCAAAGACCCTTCGAAGAAATATAATAAAAGACGAGTTGTTAAATATAATGAAAGACGCTTTATTTTCCAACACTACTGAGAGTAGATTCTCTGCTTTATTTCCCAACTGAATGTCAATCGAAAGCGAAAGTGACACGAATATACTTGGAAGCGACAACTAAGTTAAAGAAGAATCAATGGGTAAATTTTATGAAGAACATCAAAAACTTCAAAGTCCATGAGACGATGCTCGTTAAAGCTCTAACAAACATCCACACGGTTTAAACGATGTGAGACGTTTGAGATACTGGCACAAAACAAGGAAGGTCTTTTCTTTTATCAAAAGGATCCGCAAGAATCGACAAGGATCAGCACAACTTAGCCGACCCCACACCTGAGTCAGTCATTGGCGAGTTAAAGCAACATAGCGGATCAGAGTTCGACTACTCTACAACGACAGTGGAGAGTAACTGGGAGTTGAGAAGCAACTAGAGCAGAAAATTGAAGATTCAACAAAAAGGCGAGGAGATGCAGCGTCTACAGTGGATTCGGCGAGGACGTCGAAGGAATAAAAGTGGGGCAGCACGTCACGGACAAAAATATAAACAAGGTCTTCGATGTAATGCTCATGTTTGTCCGTGTCTTTCGAGTTTTTATACATGCTTTGTACAGCAAGTAGCGAGCTTGCAATAGGCTTGGCAACCCTAGTTTGGTTAGCTTTCGGGGTCGGTTTCGGCTTATAAATGAGAGTTGTGTCATGTAGACACTTATGGAAACTTCGATCTGTAATGGACCTTGATCCTTTGTGTGCAACCGTTCAGAGTTTGTAAAGTCCATGGTTATAATTTGCATTGGCTATATAAAGTGTTTTCTAAAATGGTTATTTGTGGATCCCATAGGAAATGCTTTTTCTAACCTGTTCTCTCTTTGTATGTCTTAAGGGACCATAAGAGATTTCAAGGAGGCTGACCTTTACGGATGGACACGCGATAGTGCCGCACGGCTTAGGCAAAACCAGCCGCGTTCATGATATTAGGGTGAAATGTATTTTTGCATAATGCATGTAACAAAATTAGATTCACCTCAATAATTACAAAAACCAATTAAAAGCCATAGTATTCTGTATAAAATTAGCATTCAATAGTCTACACGTTACTGCATCTTGAATTCGATTTAACATGGTCATAAGCTCATTACCTACATCTGACCTAAGAACAAGAAGCATAAAGTTGGTTATGCTGACATGATAACGCATTGTTGAAGTCAAAAGTCACAAAATCTAGTACAAGGTAATCATCAAAGAAATAGATTTAGCTAATAACAACATCCTGGGCTACATATATAATATAAAAAAGCACAACCAAATAAATTAAATGCTTAAACAGAACACATCTACCAGCAAAACATTGGAAATTCAATGATTAGACAATTACTTTTTAACATATAATGAACATTAGAATTTATAACAAAAAGCTAATTGATTGTCAAAGACTATATCAACATAGATTGTCATTTTTCTTTTACATGCCATGCATGATAAAACAAAAAAGAATGTGGTCACAAAAAACCTCCAAAAAGCTTTTGAGATTGTAAAATGTATGAACCAAGCTCATAATATCTATAAACCAAGTGCATGATTCCTAAAATCAAATGCTGCATCTACAGGTTAAGACACCTACAAATAGTTTACCATTTAGTAAATAAAAGGACATACTAACATAGACATTTAGCCATGAATAATATGTTGTATTTCGTAATTAATATATTACATAAGTATTAACTATTTTTTAACTATTGCTATATTTTCTCTTTGACTAGCTAGGGTTGTGACAGCAAAAAGCCTCCACTATATTTACTTGGTAGCAAGTTGCAAATCACATGGACCTCATGATGAAAGACAAATATTTTGCCAGGGCAATGTTACGATGAAATCAACATGGGCACAAGCTTCCATGTCAATAACTTATCATCAGCACATACTAGGCAACAAGGTTTCCCTTACCGAGCGGTAAGGCCTCGTACCACCAGACATCTGGGTCCAACGGTGACCGATGGTGACCCGGCCACGGGCGATACCACTAAAATCGACCGTCAGCGATCGATTTCGACCGTCAGCGGTCGATTTCGATTGTCGACGATTGATTTCAACCGTTGATGATTGATTGACGAAGAAATCGATTGTCGGCTATCGATTGAAAAAGAAAAAAGGAAAAAGAAGAAGAGGAAAAGAAGAAAGAAGAAGAAGTACATGGCCGTTGTCCTCGCCTGCACGCCACCCGTGAGCCGTTGCTACCCTCGCCGCTGGTCGCTCGCGAGACGCCGCCACCCTCGCAACCCACAGGAGAATATCATCCCCACGCGGGGAGACGAAACATCTCCTCGCGCTGGGAGAGAAACCGAGGCAACGTCGCCCATTTATTTGTTTTTTTTAATATTTTTAATATTATATTATATTATATTATAATAATTTAATAATACTGAGCAGTATGGACTGTGCGTACCACCACAATACCAGTACGGACCAGTAAGTAAAACGTTGCTAGGCAAAACATCCTTGATATGATCATCGAGCAAACCTTATTAATAGTGCTCATACATACAGAGAAAGAAAGTGGTGGTGGCACTCAAAAGTTTAGACCTGAAAAGAAGGCACCCCTGAGGGTCTGGAATCTTCTCTCCACGATGTTGTGCCAGGTGGTGGTGGCTGGTTACTGATATAGGGATAGCCACTACTAGTACCTTCAGCTGAGTATCCAGCAGACTGAAGACTGGTAGCAGATGTATTCTCTAACCCTGCTGCACCATTGACAATTGGTGCAGGTTGGCTTTGATAGTAAGGCCAATTATTATACTGCTGCTGATAATAAAGAGAATTTCCAGAAATAGTAGCAGAACTCTGAGTTGAACTTGTGGATGAGGTTGTGTAGCTCGAATAATGATGGTACGGATAATTATGGTAATTTCCGTCATTCCATAAGCTTGTCTGATAATTGTAGCTGTTAGTTTCATATCCTGTCCCAGTCTGATTATCACCAGCATTGTAATAAGTGCCTAAATAACTAGTAGGACCAACATAAGACCCTGAATTCTGAAATGTGCTAAGAGGCTGATAAGCAGCACCTGAATTTTGATCTCCTCCGATTTGCTGAGTAGATGAATCATTGCCTTGTAGATGATAACCATAAAAGCAATTTTGGTATCCCACTGATGTATAGTTATATGGTACAGTAGAACTTGAGTAAGGCGCATAACCAGAATATGCTTGTGCTGCATTCTCTGCACCTAGATTAGTTGAGGTAGATGCGTGAGATGCGGAGTTAATTCCTTCTTGAGTATCTCCTGAGACTGTCATCTGTCTTTGTGGATCATAATGATAGCCAGAGCTTGAAACAGTCAGCTGTCCTGATGAAGAAGGGCAAGATTGCGACCCAGGATGTGAAGATGGGTATGAAGACACATGAGATTGTCCTACATCTACAGCCTGAGAAGTATGAAAAAGAAAAGGGAAATAAATGTTAAGTGAGGCCTGAAATTAATAAACAAAGAATAGCATTGAACAAATTATAAAAGAAAAAACAAGTGTTCCTAGAAAAATGGTAAAAAGGATGGCCAGTCCACAATGGTTCAGCCAATGCGAGATCTAGGAAAGGGTAAACATATGCAACCCCTACAGCCAGAGGAGATAAAAGTCTCAAACGGGTGTACCAGGAGCTGCCATGCAGATTTTGCAACCAATCCTAATTCACTTACTTGTTATCCAGATTAACAACTTATACATTTCCCCATCAGATGCCGTGGCTTATAATTTCTGTATAAACACTGGAATTTACAGAACTACCTGAGGGTGCTAACGTTGAGCAACATACTTTCCAAATTGTTTTTCTTCCAATACATACAACTACTTACTTCCTTCCTACTCCATAAAACAAAATCAACAGCAATTACCTCAGTGGATCTTGAATCAACAGCAACGACAGGCTCAACGCCTTGACTCGTCATCCCAGCGAAACCAACTTCCTCAGAGAGCTGAATCAAACTATCCGATGCAAGCACTTATGATTACGATTCAACACGACCAGAAACAAGCAAACATAAACGAAACCCTAAATACCCCCCCAAAAAAAGGCCCCTTGAGGCCGCTGATTGCGTCAAGAGGGCTCCTTTTCTGGCAGATCAGAATCAAACATCCAAACGTCGAGAGGAAAGAGATCAAAAAAGAAAGCGAAAATTAGAAAAATAATCGAACAGAAGGGGGAAAACTTTTTGACTCTTCGCAGTTGAGATACGAAATAAAAGGTGAGGGAACTACGACAGGAATGGAGAGAGGGAGATCTGAAAAAAGGAGAAACCACACTAGGCGAAGAATTGGAGAAACCCCGGAGAAATTTGGGATATCGTACGGATGATCCTTTTCAACCCTCGCTGTTCTCTCCACCGGCGGGGCGAGATTGATAGGAAAAACAAAGGATCGAAACGATGGTTTTAGCGACCAGCGAGATGCGCCCATCTTATGTTCTTTATATAGATAGGTTCGATCAAGCAGGTTCGAGCCATGTGGTTTGGGTTTGGGGACGGAGGGCTTGGGGGGTAGATCGCCACCAACCGATGTCGCCGCTCTCGTCCCAAAGGTTGTCTTTTGCGGTGGAGCCCACAAAGCATCGCCCTGATCCGTTGAGTGAGACGGTGGGTTTCGCGTGAGGGCGTCGGAGTAACCCGATGTTCTGCCAATTATTTGAGTCCGAGCACATTTTGACTCCTCGACTCCGCTTGGTTCTACACGACGACGAGTCAAACTCAAATTGAAACTGTGTTTAATTTCCAAGCTCGAGTATGACTTTGCTTGACCATGTGTGGCCCGATGAGGGCTCGATTTAGAAACATTAATACAAATTGCATAACATATATTATCATAAAATCTGAAACGATAAACGTAGGTGTGATGAGGGGTCACCCCTTCGGAATTAGATTTTACTGTAGATTGTTTGTGTAGTTCGAATTCAAAACCCTAATTTCCTCCCAACTACATCTTGGATTTTTTTTTATTTATTTATTTTGACCGTATAAAATAACGTTGTATGCACCCTAGTCTACTATTTTATCTAATCAATTAATCCGCATGAAAATTTTATCGAGTTGAAGTTCATCGCAAGAATCCAAATTTTCGATAAAGATCGACATAAATAAATATTTGTTCCTTTCGTTGCTCCGCTAATAAGGACTTTGATTATAGATAGTAAAGTATTAAGATTAAATCATGTGTTCACCATTTATATTTACCGAATGTTCATTTATGGTAACACTTAGCAATGGCGGTCTACTATCTCCAAACTCATCTTGGACATATTGGTTAAGGTCTAAACATATCATGAAATCAAATCATAGTATGATCCCATACACATTTAGCAATGCACTACTCTGCCTTTCAAGACTTCAAATATCACTAGCAATCCAATCTCGAAGTAGTAATTATCCTACTAATAAGAGGAAACTGGATCATTGATTCAAAAACATAGCAAACCAATATAGTGTTATTATAAATCGATTGAATTTATATAAATCAGCAAAGCAAATTTTGCCCAAATATATCCGCCCCATTGTCTATATTACAGTTCATTTGACTTGGATTCTTTTTATCAGTTGACATTTCTCCCATCCCATCTATTATGACATAATGATAGTTACTTCCCTCCCCTTTGACACTTGGATTATCATCAGATTCTATATATCTGTATCCTATATAGAATCTCAACATTTGATTTGAAATCCTAGTTAGTATATTGATTTATCTTTGTCAGATATTGCTATATCTTACGATAGCATATATTTTTTTAATTTTTTATATTTGTTTATATAATTATATTGTTTATTTATTACATATTTGAGCCCTACAATTTTTATTTTTTTGCACACACACGCAAAATAAATTTTATTTACTTATTAATTTATTTTTTAATAAAATATATTACAAATAATGGAATGTATATTTATTCACTTATTAATTTATTTTTTATTTTGAATAAATATAAAAATAAAAAGATAATTTTGTCACCTTACATTTAATAAAAAACTAAAATATATTTTTTACCAAATAACACGTATGTCAATGCATATTTAAGATGTAATTTTTATCAGTTATGTACTACACACTCGAAGCATTCCAAATGTATATTGACTCTTTTCTCTAAATACACATTAAAAAGATAAATAAATTCTCAAATACAGCTAGACTTTCTTGTAATATGCAATGATCATAAGTAGATCGGATAAGTCTCAATATTTAATATTTATATTAAAAATATAAATATGTTCTTAAATACACCCTCCACATTTGATCCGGTTGTTCCTTTGACCCTACAATTAGGAGCCTAAGGAGTAAATCAACAGAAATGGATGCCTATGGCATAAGGACCTATAAAGCTCAAATTTGCTCATCCTGTCGACAAAAGAAATGTAAGATTGATAACCAAGTTACACCATACAAATATGAGCGGCCGTGGCGGCCTGAGATACAAACAATTACAATGACTCTTTCCATAATTCAAAGAAAAATTATCCTCTCGGTAAGTAAATTAGTAAACTTCAAAATTTGGACAATTCTTGAAAACTTGTAGAATTACATCATGCTACTGGTAATCATGATTAGAGAAGTCCAGCTGAGCAAGAGATTGTTGAATCACATACTTAGACCCAGTTCATCTTCGATGTCATCACCTTCCTCGAAGAGCTTTAGAAAATGTGCTTGATCTTTCTCCCTCTTCCGCTTCTGCCAGTATTTGTATGCACATACTGTTACTATTGTAGCCATTATTGAAACCAACACACTGATTACTACTACCAGGATGAGGTCCATTTTTTTGTTGGCAGATCCGTCACTTGAGCTAGAAGTTTGAGCAGAATCTATGACCCCATAAAAAAGACATAAGATGACATTTTTACCATAGCAGAAGCCACAAGTAATTGAGCAATATTAAAAATACATGAATGGCTATAGTGCAGCTTGTGTTGACAGTGAAACAAGTAATAATGTTCATGCTTTTTATATTTTGGAATTTTATTTTTCGTATTTCAGGAAATAAAAAGCTTCCTTAATTCTGAAAAATTCCAAAGCATGAATCCTTATCTAATGAATTATCTTCTATATGATACTCACCATGTTTTAAGAGCAAGTTTACTCAATGTTTGTGATCTTTGATTGATTTTAGAAACTTAAACATATTGACCTCAGATTTGGAGCATTGTTCACTTGATCTATGAGATCGAACTATCGAAGAGTTGCTGGATAGATCACACAGGATCAGTCGCCAATACTGAGCTCCAGTTGAGATGCCTCTAACAAATTGGGAAACAATTCACCTATTGCTTTCCTCCTTCAAGACAAGGCTCCTCTTGTGTTTTTAGATTTGTTCCCACTAAGCATCTTTCTCTATTTTTAATTTGTATGAAGGTGGAATTGAAGTGGAACATTCAGAAATACAATTAGATACAAAAGAACATGTGCAGTTGATAGTAAGTGGAATTAAAGCTATTTTTATGCTATGACAATATCACTAAGACAATAATTGATATTTGATAGTAAGTGGTTTATCGTCAAAATCAAAAATTTGATACAAGTATAGGCAAGAACATGTGCAATTAAATGGAAACTGCTAAAGAAGGCAACTAGGATGTACAGAATCTTATAAAATCAATATTTAGCAGTGAAAATTACATGAACAATGGGAATTTCTTACCAGTGGCAACTTGACAATCCTCACATAAAAATGTGGCATTGAATTCCTTTGCTTTATGATGTATGGATATACCATTTATGAAATCATCCAAGCAAAGGTCCCATTCATCAAACACATCATCGGACTTTATTGTATCGAACTCATACAAACCACATCGCTTGCACTTCTTACCTGGAAGCTCTGTTAGTGGCTGAAAATAAAATTATGCATCAAAATTAAATACTTCAAAGAAATGCAGCATTTGGTTTTCGAAGTTAGAAATACCATATAGGGCAGCATTTGCAGTTGTTCAACTCTAACAAATTAGTGAAAAATACAAGTTGAGATATTAGGAGAAAAAGGTCAAGTCAAACGAAGAGGATTTAGGAAGTGAGAGGACAATGATTGGCCTATAGAAACATTACGTGCTGTATCAGGTTTTAAAGGCTTACTAATAGTCCAGCTGAGAAAGTAATATTGCCTCTGGTTCTTGCTCACGATGATCACCAGCCAGGGTGTAACAACCCAAGTTAAGTGCTCAAAGTTACAAAAACTAGTGGTAGAACAAAGGAAGTAGACAAAAGGAAACAAAGTGTACATGCTCTTTCTCTTTGGATTGTTTTTCCTATTAGCTAGATTTTGGTATGAGTCTTATCATTTATTATGCACAAACATGACAATATTTTCTCAAACCAAGCATGATGATATTTGCTCTCTCTTTTCAGAATAACAGAGTTTGATCCCAACCTCAGGAATCACTGTAGGCCAACAATTTGGCCACCATGCTCACACCTACCAAAACCCAGAACCTCTTCAAGATGAAGAGAGGAAACAACCACTAGCCAAGGCATCAGGTTGTGAAATTATACGGGGTCATATATAAGGACTCACCAGCAAGGTCACCGGTACTAGTACTATTGGTCAAGCATACATAAGTTTGGAGATCTGGTAGGATTGATGCCTTCAAGTTAAATCTAATGCTGTTGTAGGAACTTAAAGCTGTCAATAATAAAAAACAAGTGTTTGGGAACAAATAAATTCAATGAATGGAAGGTTTGAAAGCTTAGCATATGCTGGATGAGATTTTTTACTTGTTGCTTTTCAAAAGATTGGAATGAAGGACTAATTGTTATCAACATGTTTTAGACTACTGTTGACCTAGAAGCAAAAGAGATAGACCCTTGATTTACAAACGTTATGTTTAAATGCAAATTTGGGGAGGAAATGAAGATTTTTGGTACTAGCAAATGGCCCAAATACATTTTTTTATGGAGATCTTGATGAAAGTTTGGTGAGAAGAGGAGGATACCATGTCAGAGAAAAACTGTACTTGGTCAAATGTCAAATAGAACCCAGCTTATGCTAGCTTGATCTGTTCTAAATTTTGACAGAGGTTGAGACCAATTGTTCAACAGCACAGGTTGAAGGTTTGCCGTTGTCAGATTATCTACTGTTTATATCAGTATCAAACACTAACAACATAATTTTCCCAATTGGTTAAGAAAATTTAAGAAAAAAATAAATGAACAAAAAACATCTGCTAACTAGCTATTGAAGCTCAATAGACTTTGATTCAGACATTAAAAATGCAGAGCGTCAAGTGAAAAAACAATGTTGGTGGAAACTAGACAAAAGAAATAAAGGAAAAAACATGAATTCAATAGAAAAGAATTAAACCTGGATAGATATCCGACAAAATCAGAATGCTGCTACGCTATCTGAGAGACAAATATATAATGAATTCCTACATATCCCACGGGCTGAGAAAATTCTTTTAAATGTCAGGGCCTTGTGATGTATTTGTTTCATGGTCATGCCCCATTATGACATTCCATGTCAACCAAAATGAGCAAAACAATGAAATATTCCTGAATTATCCAGTGAAACAATCACCTAAGAATATTTATCTTAGTTGTGATGGAGACAAAACATGAAAGAATGAAGCACATTATATATGCACAAAAAAGAGAGAAGAAAAGGAATATAAGCAAATAAAAGGACTTCACAATGATCTTGTACTCCGCCATGTGAGGCCTATCAGTATCATGAACATTGACAAAGAAAAATTTCCAATAAGAAATGTATGAAGACCAAATATACCATTGAAATATCTACTTGCTACATTAAATTAGATTATGAACAGAAACTGAGACTTGAAGATATATTCAATATTCAATATTCAAGCAAATCATAACTAATTCAAATTGTTGAACGATTTTTTCATTTTTAAACACACAAAAGACTGCATATTCCTATATTAGAATCCTATATTTGAGTTGAGATTCTTTTATAAAGTGCAACACAAAGATCACGAGTTGTTCTTTATTGCTTCAATCTGTATTGATCATAAAAAGGAACATTAACTTTCTTCCAACTACCATAACAGAATCAACATGCTCATGGATATTTGATAGATTTACTTAGTTGCTTATAATTATAGTCAATAAGATTGTTTGAATATTCTCAAGAAAGTAGTAGGAAAGTTGATAACTAAGAGTGCAAACATAAGTAGAATGAAAGGAAACCTGAATACAGACCTGCCAGGATTCTTCACCATAGAAAATATATGAAAAATGCTTCTCCTTTACATCAGGCAAGATTGTCTTGTTCTCTCCTTTGCAGTAGAAGTAGATTGTAGGATGTGGACCAAGAAACTCATGAGTGTTGTATATTTGCATTGATCTGAGTGTTATGGCCTTTGATGAGAAACTTCCTGCAAAGAGGATGGATCCTCATGACTTTGGAAGGGACTACATGCTCCAGTTTACTCCAACAAATTTACAAGTTGTATCAGCAACTAAATTGTGTAGTGTACAAGTTGACAAAGTTATAAAGTAGCACAGTGAGTATGCACCATGCAATGATTGGTTAACACCAACCACAATGCAGCATTTTGATTGTCCAATATACAGAGCAATTTTAATTTTCAAGTCAACAAAGATTATATTTGAATTCAACTGGTAAATTCAATTAGTAATTTTTGGGACAATTATAGATATATACTTAAATCAATTTTATATCACAATCAAACTACCTGCAATACATTTTGATTCATGCTTATTAATATTATTTTAGGTAAAAACCATTTGAAATGATATGGACAATTAAAGGAGACCAATAAATGCATGGTTGAACAAGATGAATCAAGTAGAAACAGAAGTGTGAGAAAAAAAAAGAAAGATATATAAAAACTTAATTATTACAAATAACTCGAGAAAATATTACCCACTCCAAGAGTGAAATGCACTTATGACCCACTCAAAATCCAAGCATGTTGATAAGAATTCAATCACATCAGGAAATTCATGGCAAATCACCAAAATTCCTAGTTTCTCAGTTGAAAACATGTGAAAGTTTCTAATTCGATTAGCACAACTCCAGTAACCTGGTTCAGAAGTTATTACCTGAAAATATAACAAAAGAAGGAACAAGCATGTAAAAGACTTCAAGTTGCAATTTTGCTTGGAACTTCAATTACTAATGGTTTTTCTTTTTTCTATTTTAAATGCTATAATACTATTAGGATCTAACTGACAGTTAAGAAAATGAAATTGGAACAATAAGAATTTGGATGAAAGTGTCTTTTCTCTTGTCTAGCATGGAAAGAACATTTAACAAGAAAAAACTGTGGGTCTGAAGGTCTTTACCTGGGAACATTTAACACAAAGTAGAGGATGACTTCTTACTGAGGATCTAAAGGTTTCTACCTAGGAATCTGTCATGAAATCGGAACAAGAAATACAGAAATGCTTGTGAATAAATGATCTGAAAGTACATCTCACAACATCTTTCTTGGATAATTACTCTTCTTCTTTAGTTTCTTTTCCTTTATTGTTACTTTTTGTTTCTTCTCTCCAAAGCTCACAGCTTCAAGTCGATCTTCCAAATTGTTACTTTCACCATTCATTTTAATCACTGTTTGACTATCTTTCAAATATTAACTACAAACTAAAACCAGATGTCAACCCTCTACAAGATTAGTTAGAACAGAGGCTTCTGGTAGATAAAATAGCTCAGCAGTTAATCAAGCTCATTAGTTGCATTCTGACCTAACAATCAAGAAACAGTTCTACATATTCCCCATATTGTCAATTATTAATTATGATTTGCCATTTTCTTTCATCCCTGGAGTTCAATTAGCCTTCTGTTAAATACCTCCCGAAGATGTTACTGCAGATGTGTCACGCCCCCCCGAATTTATCGCATTCGAAAGGCATGAAACCATCATAAATCAGAAATGTTATAATTCCTCCATTGTCCAAACCCAGGATCCAAACTAACATTAAGGATACTGATTAAACATTTTCAAATATCAATCACATCCTTCCATAAAACCTGTGCAGTTTATAAATCTTATACCACATCACTCGATAATACACAAAACTCAAAGTTAACTTAACAAAAACATTAACCACAGTTATAAAACCACCAGTCTCAGAAACTTATACGAATGCTAAACCAACTATTTTCCACCACTTCATATGATTGTAAAACCTAACATTCAAAGATTCCATACTAAGAGGTATTCTAACTTTTTTACAGATACATCAGTTCATATTTATCTACAATATTTTATTATATGAAAAACATTCTTATACAATATCTCCCAACAAGACTTGCCCAAAATCTACATAGTTATCCACTGTCATCTTAGTTCTAACTTTTTCTGTAAGTAAAAAGCTAACCTGGAAAATTTATATAGCAACAGAATGAGCATATAGAGCTCAGCAAGCGACTTACATATCCAAGACAAAGAATGATAGTTTTCAAAACAAACTTGATATCAGAGAGCAAGGCAAGGGTATAAGTATCCATAGATAGTATCTCGTTAGATACATAATTACAAATCATTTTATTCAAAATATACTTTGATCATAACAGTAGAGGAAGAGTAGTTGGAACATATTATTGGTATGATATATCTCGGAATATGTCAATATCGTATGAAACAACTCGAAGCATATCAACAGAATGTGAAATGATTCAAAGCATATCAAAGGGGTAAGAATATTAAGCAGCATATTAATGGCAAACGAAATATTTCGAAGCATATCAATGAGAATATGAAACATATCCGAGCATATCAAAGATG
Source organism: Ensete glaucum (assembly GCA_021527575.1). Taxonomy (NCBI): domain Eukaryota; kingdom Viridiplantae; phylum Streptophyta; class Magnoliopsida; order Zingiberales; family Musaceae; genus Ensete; species Ensete glaucum. The sequence goes on along the minus strand of CM038551.1, from coordinate 41,196,506 downwards.
TATAAAATGTTTCGGAATATATCAAAGGCAAATGAAATATTTCGGAGCATATCAAAGATGCATAAGACATATTTTGAAGCATATCAATGGTGTATGAATAATCTCTAAGCTTATTAAATTAACAATTAAGGAACACGAGCTCAAATATCATATCAGACATAACATTCGTTTCATTATTATCCAGAGCGCACAAACAAACTCATAAGCAATGCTTTGGATATCATATCAAAGACATAGATGGTGTGGGATAAGACAGAATATCATCCATCCATTTCTAGATGACCATCAAACAGAAGTCTCCCACGTCTAGGAGCTATTAGGATCAAAGCGACACTAAGAAGGGGGGTGAATTAGTGCTTATAAATACTCAATAAAAACCGTATCGAAAATGTGTTTAAGCGTAAAGATGTATTTAAACATAGAGATGCGTTTAAGCATAGAGATATGTTTAAGTGTAGAGATATTTGTAAGAGTACAAGCAAAGATAGTAGACAACTAAGCAATGAACATAAAGAGCAAAGAAGAGGAAGCAAACCGATTTTATAATGGTTCGGTCCCCTTGACCTACATCCACTCACGATTCCTCTTCACTTGAGGCCATCGACTTCCACTCCTGATCTTTTTCAATGGACAAAGATCAAACACCCCCTCTTACAGCTCTATTCTCCTTTTACAGGTTTAGGACCTTTACAATTCTCTCAGCTCTCCCTTAAACAAAAACTACACAATAAGAAATGAGGAGAGCTCCCAAGGGATTACAACAGTGTTTTCACAAGTTTTTCACTTTTGATTCTTGCTTATACACTAGCAAGAAAGGGTGTGGTATCTATAGGCCCCAAACGACTTTAAAAGTAGAGCCAAAAATTAATTTTTAAGTATTCCCGAGGTGCTAGTCTCGAAGACTGCTTAGGCGGTTGACGACACGTAGACTACGTCTGGCGTCACCACGACTGGGAGATCATGTCTGGGCGGTTTAACTGCCTGACACACCTTCGAAGACGTGTCATCTTGAAGACCGTGTCTTCAAAGACCGTGTCTCATTTGACCTTGGGTTACTGAAATGACTTTTATAATAAATCCAAATCAGCCCCAATTAAGGCCTAGTGGCCTCTTAATTAAGTTAGTAAAAACTAACTCTCATTATGATGCTAATTACGACTCTCAACACACAATCTTCGTTATCTGATTGTCTCTCGGCGAACTCCCGACATCCTTTCGATGAACTCCCGGCGAGCTCCCGATTTCCTTCGACGAACTCCCAACATTTTTTCGACAAACTTCCGGCGAGCTCCCAACAACCTGTCGGCGAACTCTCAACGAACTTCCCAACAAACTTCTAGTGAGTTCTCGACGAGCTCCCGATTTCCTTCAGCGAACTCCTAATGAACTTCCAGTATTCTACCGACAAACACCTGGCGAGCTCCCGACAACTTGTTGGCAAACTCCCGACGAGCTTCCCGATAAACTTCTGGTAAGTTCTCGGCAAGCTCACGACAACATCCTCCGAACCTTGACCAACCTCCGGTGAACTCTCGACGAGCTCCCATTGCATCGTCCGAACCTCGGCCCGATGCTCGAACTCGACTCTGGCCTAACATCTAATTGTACTACCCTTTACTGTCGCAGTTAATCCTACATCATTTTCTTTAACACACAAGTTAGATCATGAAACCCATCAATTGATCTCATCATCAAAATCTGAGATTCAACAATATCCCCCTTTTCGATGATGATAACTAATTAATGATGGAGTTAACCTTAATTCCCCCTATGTATATGTTATAGGATAAATACAACAAACTTGAATTCAAAAGAACCCATCACTTTTGAATTCAAGTATAGTATTTTTATAATTGAACCATTCATGATACCATACATTATAAAATTTTCAAAGTATTTATTTTCTTGGTATCATATAAAAATTTCAATCATTATATTCACAATATAACCATGTCATCAATTATGATATAACATTCATTTCAACTATTTCAAAAATATCAAAATATCTCTCTTATGTCATCAATTATGTCATTTCTTCCCCTTTGTCACCAACAAAAAGGAGAAATACGTAATTCATATTTAAACATTTATCACAAATATCTATCATTTAAATATTTATTTTTTAATATTTATCAAAAATATTCAAACATACCATTTATCATTTATCATCAATATATTATCTCTCTCCCTTTTGTCATCAAAAAGGAGAAATGTTTAATATATCTTTTCTAAACAATTGTTCAAAAAAATGTTCATTATATGATAAAATTTCAAACACAATATTTATCATATATCATCAATCATGTCGTTTCTCTTTGTTATCAAAAAGGAGAAATATTCACCATACATTTGAATACTAAGTATTCAATACATATGTCAACACATTTATCATAAATATTCATTACACAAAGAAAGAAATCTAGTCCATTCTCCCCCTTAGTAAAAAAAAATAGAGTTTAATCCATTTCGTATCAAATTGTTTTCTTCCCATTTGTAAATAAAATAGAAGAAGAAGAAGAAGGGGAGAGGGTGTCAAAGATCTAAAAATCAAGTATCCCAAAACAAAATAAATTATTTAGAGGGGGGATACATTTGAAGAATATTCATGAATCCAAGAATCAAAATATTGAAAGAGACCTCATGAGTCTTATCACAAGAGAATTTTAACTTGCATTTTTTTTTCTTTTGTAAATATCAAGAAGAAAGAATCAAGTAAAACCATTTCAAATGATAGCTCAAAAAGTTGAGAAATCTGAGAAAAATATAAGAGCTACTTATATCATCTCATGTAAATATCAAAAAATCCTCAAAGTCATGATAGCAAATCATGCATTTAGAAGGTTTTTCATATCTAATTTTTCTTCAAGCAAATTGTTCCTCATTTAATGATTTTATTGCAAGATAGCAATTTTATCTCCCCCTTAGTCATTGTAAATAATGAAAATAAGTCATAGGAGAGTAAATAATCTTAATTCGTTCAAGGTAAATCTTAATACATATAATTCATTCAAATAATTCTTCTTAATAAAATGAAAAAATAATCTTAATTAAAAATCTTCAATTATAGTTGTTAAGATCATAAATCTCTTTTTTTATTAAAAAGAAGAAATCATAGAGGTTAAAGATAATTTTCATAAAGGATAAGTCAAGTGAAGAAGTCAACGAGAAGTTTAAAGAAATATTAATTTGGTGATATACCATACAAGAATATAAGAAAGTCATAAATGAATCATATTATAAAGGATATTAATATCAAATCATGAATACCAAAGGACATAATTTAATTTGACAGATTTCCTTTTAGGTTAAAAAAAATTTTATGAGATCAAATAATAAGAAGGATCTTGTTTCATATAGATAGTTTTCTTTAATGAAACAAAAAAGTCCTAGTGAACAATCTTGATTTATATAAAGTTATCAAATTATGATTTTCAAGATGCCAAGATCATAGTTCTTAATGAAAATCTCAAGTTACAGATCATAAGTCTCCTCTTTGATAAAAAAAAATTATAGAAGTAAAAAAAATGATTCCCATATAAGATGTCTCAAGTCAAAAATCGTAAGAAAGTTCATGATTTGGTCGAAAAAAAATCTCATTCAAATTTCAATTATCAAAATCACTTTTGTAGTTCAAGAGATTCAACAATAATCATAACCCTTTATCTCTTACTAAAAACTTGATTGAAAAATTTTCAAAGAAAAACTTTTCCTCTTTTTAGTTATTTCAATCCATGTGATTTGTTTCATAGAAAAATTCCTTCACCTTTTATGCCAAATCCATGCATTGATTGTCATTTAAACTTTAGTTTCATCTAAGAAGAAATCATCAAGATCATTAAAATAAGTAAAATATTTTTAACCTTTTAAAACTGAAAATCAAGTATCATTTCCAAAAGAAATCATAAAACATTTTCAAACAAAAACTTTGATTTATTCCAATTCCAATGATTTTTGGAGTAAGTTACCATGCTTATTTCATTCTTATTAAATGTATTTTTATTCCCAATTTCAAATTTTTTTAATGTAGTCTTAAGCATGATATTTTCTTCTTTAACACTATCTAGTGTTTCACATTTAGAGCAAAAATTGTGTAATGGTAAAGTATCATGCAAGGTTTCATGTTTTGTGCATGTATTGTGTGATGGTACTACTTCATGCATTTCATCAAGTTTACTACTAATGATGCACGCTCTACCTTAAATAATTTATAAGACTTGCTAATCTTTCTAAATTCATCATAAAACTCATGAAAAGAAAACAATAACTCATTAAGAGTAAAAGAGTTTTCGGGTGGGTTACTTGCCTCATCGGGGTTGGCCACGAGCGTGAGATCTTCCACTTCTTCCTGATTGTGTTCTTCATCTTTGGAGCACCTCGGCTTCTTGCGTTTATAGCAAGAAGTTTTGTCCATCTTTAAATCATTTTTATGGTTTATGTTGATTAACTTATCCAGTTCAAATGTTCAAAGTTCACATCACTCGAGATTTCACTCGAAGAGTCATGCGTCCTCTTTAGTTCTAATTCCTTTCTGTCCTTTGGAAGGTGTTCTTAGGTTCTCAATGTCAAATTTTTCTTGCTCTTAGGAAGTATTCTTCTTGTTCATTTCTATAAGACATTTTGTTTAATGATTCATTTAGATTTAGTGTGCTTTCATGTGTTAATTATAATGTATGCCAAATCTCAAAAACCGGATCACAAAAGGAAATCCAATCAAATTCATTTTTGTTGAGAACACAATATAAGGCATTTATAGCCTTGGCATTTAAAAAAAATATTTGTTTTCATAATCATTCCAATCATTTATTGGATTGGATAACTTTTGAAAACTTTTTTCAACAATACACCACAAATCAAAATCTATTGAAATCATAAAGATATGCATTCGAATTTTCCAAGATATGTAGTCTGTCTCATTGAACATAGGAGGACATGTGATATAAAGTCCCTCTTTATTGGTAACAAATGCCATCTCTTTTTGATTTTAAGCCAATTAGAGAGAAATGTGGCTTTAATACCAATTGTTATGATCAAAGTGGTACTAAGAAAAGAGGCGGTGAATTAGTGCTTATAAAAATTTTACTTCGATATAAATACTCACTCAATAAAAATTATATCGAAAATGCATTTAAGCGTAAAGATATATTTAAGTGTAGAGATACGATTAAACATAAAGATACTTTTAAGCGTAGAGATATTTGTAAGAGTGCAAGCAAAGGTAGTAGACAATTAAACAATGAACATAAAGAGCAAAAAAGAGGAAGTAAACCGATTTTATAGTGGTTTGGTCCCCTTAACCTACGTCCACTCCCGATTCCTCTTCACTTGAGGCCACCGGCTTTCACTCCTGATTTTTTTTAATGGGCAAAGATCAAACACCCCTCTTACAGCTCTATTCTCCTTTTACAGGTTCAGGAGATAACCTTTATAATTCTCTCAGCACTCCCTTAAATAAAAACTACACAAGAAGAAATAAGGGGAGCTCTCAAGGGATTACAACAGCGTTTTCACAAGTTTTTCACTCTTGATTCTTGTTTATACACCAACATGAAAGGGTGGGGTATTTATAGCCCCAAATGGCTTCAAAAGTGGAGCCAAATATTAATTTTTAAGTGTTCCCGAAGTACTAGTCTCGAAGACTGCGTTCTGGGTGGTTCTGTCGCCTGACAGTTTGGGAGACCGTGTCTGGGTGGTTCAACCGCCCAGTTTGGGTAGTTCAACCATCCAGTCTGGGCGGTTCAACTGCCTAACACACCTTCGAAGACTATGTCATCTTGGAGATTGCGTCTTCAAAGGTCGTGTCTCATCTGACCATGGATTACTAAAATGACCTTTATAATATGTCCAAATCAACCCCAATTAATGCCTAATAGCCTCTTATTATGATGTTAACTACGACTCTCAACACACAATCTTCGTTGTCCGATCATCTCTCGGCGAACTCCCGACATCCTTTCGATGAACCCCCGGCGAGCTCCCGATTTCCTTTGGCGAACTCCCAACATTCTTCCGACAAACTCCTAGCGAGCTCCCGACAACCTGTCTGCGAACTCCCGACGAACTTCCCCACAAACTTCTTGTAAATTCTTGACGAGCTCCCGATTTCCATTGGTGAACTCCCAACGAACTTCCAGCATTCTTCTGGCGAATACTCGATAAGCTCTCAACAACCCGTTGGCGAACTCCTGACGAACTTCTCGGCAAACTTTTAGTGAGTTCTCGACAATATCGTCTGAACCTCAGCTAACCTCCGGCGAACTCTCGGTGAGCTCCCATTGCGTCATCCGAACCTCAGCCTGATGCTCAAACTTAACTCTGGCCCAACATCTGATTGTACTACCTTTTACTATTATAGTTAATCCTGCATCATTTTTTTTAACATACAAGTTAGATCATAAAACTCATCAATTGATTTTATCATCAAAATCCGAGATTCAACAGGAGCTCCATCCACCTACGTCTGGGTGAAGTCAAAGAGGGCCGGCAGAGCATCGCGAGCTCTGAGCATAACTCCCTTTACCATTTCTGGCAAAGGTTCACATATCCCACAAACACCAGAGTACAAAAGGACATGAGCAATAAAAATGGTCTATATCAAAAGCACATGCGAAACAACAAAATGTACATGTGCTAATATGAAACAACACAATGCAATACAAACTTTTCATAACAGATTCAGGTATGTAATTAATTTAAGGACAAGAGCATATAAGGATTCAAAATAATAATATAAGGCTTAAATAAATAAAGGAGTTTAACTGGATCACAGACAGAATATGATCAGATATCATATTAAAAACATAGAGGATGATGTAGGATCATATACAGAATATGGTCCACCCATTTTTGGATGACCACCAGAGAGAAGTAGAGCATCGTAAGCACTAAATATAACTCTCTTTACTATTTTTAATAAAGGTTTATATTATTTCATAAACACCGAAGTACAAAAGGACATGTGAGCAATAAATTTGGTACACATCGAAAGCACATTCGAAACAACGAACATGCATACGCCTATATGAAACAATACAATACAAATGTAAATGTCACATAATTGATTCACGTATACAAATTATCTAAGGACAAGAGTATTTAAGATTTTAAATCAATAATGTAAAGCTCAATGGAAGTAAGGATTTTAGCTAAAAATCAATTTCAAAGGAGTGAATAAGAATGCGCAAAATCGACAAAGGCTTAATTCTGGCAGAATTTAAAAGACACATTTCATAAATTATTTGAATAGTCAATCATGCTCCGAATTACTAAAAAAATATGTCATTAGAAAGCTAAATCAATCTAGTTTTTGATAAGATAAGTTTCATACAAACTGAAGTTTCTAACAAAAAGTTACAAATGATTTGGTAACTAAAGGTCATAGAACAAAAGCTCTATTTTGTAGAATTTATAGGATCAAATTCAACATATGACTAGTTAAATATTTGTATTCTAAATCATTCAATCTTATATCCAAAGAAAGATCTAGGTGTTTAGTTTCCAACAAAATTTGTTTTACTCAAATCATAGTTCTATAAGAAATTTAGTATTAAAAGGTTAAAAATTACAGTCCTTATTTTATAGAATCCACATAGTCAATCGAAATAGAAATCTGGATAGTCATTTGGACTCAAAATCTTTCAATCTAGGTATCAAAAAAAAGATCTATGAATCTATTTTCTAGTAAAATAGATTTTGCTATAATTAAATTTTTTAACAGAAAGTTACAAGGAATTCAATAACAAGAGGTTAAAGATTACAAAGTTTGTTTTATAGATTCTTCAAGATCAATTGAAACAAGAGTTTAGATAGGCATCTTAACTTCAAAATTTACAATCTTGGTATCCAATGAAAGATCTCTGAATCTACTTTCAAATAAAATAGGTTTTACCTAAATCAGAGTTCAATGCAAAAAGTTATGGTAAAAAAAATACAAAAAGGTTAGAATTCTTAAATTTCATAGATTCATAAATTTACAGCTGAATGGAAGAGACATCATTTTCTAAACCACAACTCTTTCAAAATCATTTCAAACTGAGATATAATCAAAGATAAAGATAATTATGTATGATGGGATTAGAACACTTGTCTTTGAAGATTTTGATCCCAAATGTGTGGATTTGATCAAAATCTCAAAACCCTCAAATCTATTCTTCTCCTCTTCCTTCTCTTCTTCTTCTTCTCTTTCTCATGTGTACGTTGCATCAATCCCTTTTTTTCTCTAATTGCTATTTGTTTTAGCTAACATATGGGTTACTAAGTGGCAAGCATGCAACAATCCCTTTTTTCTCATGTGTACATTACAGCAATCCCTTTTCTTTTTCTTTAACTTAATATGAATCTTCGATAATTCATCTCAAATTTTTAAGATTCACGTTTAGGTCCCTAGCAATAAACTTTTAATATAAAATTATTTAATCAAGAGAATTATTAAACAAATCCTCATATTTACAAATTGTCCTCATTAACAATTTAAAATATATCATTATAAATATTTTAAAAATGAGGGATATAACAAGATGATTAAACAACTCAACGTTTATAACCTTAATCTTTTTCTTCTATGCAGCTATTTTTTTTGTATTTCCTAGATGAATAATTATCACTAAGCAACTCTTTAGGTTTGCTATATACATCGGATTGACTCTTCTCAATCAAAATAACTTAACTGAAATGGAAGAAAAAATGCATAAAATTTGAAGCTAAAAGACAACCAAACAAAGGTTTCTCTTTGTTCGATTATCTCCAACTTTGAAAAGGGGAAAGAGCCCATGACTAAAAATTTAAAACGAAAAACGAAAGTTGGCTAAAAGAAATAGTTTTTAGATACAAAAACTATTGCACTCCTAGTCAGAAATCCAATTTCCCCAAAATCCGAATCTCGTCATTCAACTTTGCAAAACAAACTTGCAGATATCATGTGTGGGAAATAAATGACACAGAATGGTGCTCAAATCAGACATCGATGCAGCACGAGATAAAACAGATTTAGTCTACGCGTTGCAAAGAATCACAAGCAAGCGATCGAGATGAGAGCAGGAGAGGGTTCAGCTGGTTACTCTACCTGGGATGGAGAGGAAGATGAGATCTGAAATGAGAATTAGGTGGGGAATCGAGACGGCAGAATGAGGCAGATATCTTCGTACCTTCATCTGAATTTAGAAGAGAAAAAAAAAGAAAAAGAAAAAGAGATTGGAACGAAGGGGGAAGGGATAACTAACAAAGAAGAGATCAACTGTGGAATAACAGAACAAAGTTTTAGGGATGACGTGTCCTCCGATAATTGCGTTCTGTGGACCAAATCGTCCTTCAAAATTTTACCACCAGCCATGTCCTTCGAAAAATCGTAAAATTAGAAAAAATTAGAATATAAATTAAATAAAAACATCGATTGAGGCTTGTTGAAGGAAAATGTAGTTGATGTATTATGATGCTTAACTTAATACTAAACTCTATCTTTCTTTTTATTCTCCTCTGATTTAAGGTAAATATGTATTTTTATACTAATATTGAGGAAGAATATGTCAATCCTATAGGGAAGATCATTTGTAATCGACTTAAACAACCTTCTGATTTTCTAAAATTATTCTTATGAATATTTCATAGATGAGTCAGTTCGTAATCGACTCGATTGACTTTTGGTATTCCAAAAATATTCCTATAAATATTTACAGAAAAATCAATTTATAACCAACTTAAATTGTCTTCTAATCTCTTGAGAATTTTCTTGTGAATATTCCACAGAGAAGCTGATTTATAATCAACCCAAACTACATTGTGATCTTCCAAAAATATTTCTATGAATACTTTATATCGAAGGTAGCTCGACAACTTAGTAACTGACCCAAGCTGTCTTTTGGGCTTTTATCTTTGTGGACAAAAGTGTGTTGGCATGATATGACATTAGCATGACGAATGATAGCTAACTTATTTTATATTCCCTATCATTTATCCCCCATGAATACATGCTTCGAGGTTTTTAGGGTTTGAAACACATCTTTTAGTTTTCACATGCTTTGGTCGTTCTTCGCCTTGTGCCTCCATCGTAGCAGGCTTTATTGGACATGAGTCAGATTTCTGTACCTCATGCGTCTCAAGTACTTCTTTAGTCCAATCTTCTACCATAGCAGGTTTCTTTTACGTGGAGTGCGTCTCGAGTACTTCTTTGGTCTGATCTTCTACCATAGTGGGTTTCTTCTTACAAAGGTGCATCTCGGGTACTTATCTAGGCCTATCTTCCACCATAACAAGTTCTTCTATTGTGGATCGATTTTAACTAACTCATGTATCTTGGGTGCCACCTTGGCCTGATTTGCTACCATAGCAGATTTCTTCTTACGCATGTTAGGTTTGCTCGACTCATACATCTTGGGTGCCTTTTTGGCCTGATTTATCATCTCAACGATTTTCTTCTTATACGGGTTGGGTTTGCCGAACAAACTAAGGTGCCTTCTTAGCTCGATTTGCCATCATAGTGGATTTCTTCTTATGCGGGTCAGGTTTACCCAACTCACATGTCTTAGGCGCCTTCCTGGACCGATTTGTTATTATAGTAGTTTTCTTCTTACGTGGGTCAGGTTTGCCCAACTCGCACGTCTTGGGTGCCTTCTTGGCCTGATTTACTACCGTAGAAGTTTTCTTCTTACATAGATCAGGTTTGCTCGACTCACACGTTTTGGGTGCCTTTGTAGCCCAATTTGCCACTATAGCAAATTTCTTCTTACGCGGGTCAGGTTTGCTCGACTCACGCATCTTGGGCACCTTCTTAGCCAAATTTGTCTTTATAGTAGTTTTCTTCTTATGCGAGTCAAGTTTGCCAACTCGTGTCTTAGGTGCCTTCATAGCCCAATTTGCCACCGTAGCAGTTTTCTTCTTACACGGGTCGGGCTTACTCAACTCACATATCTTAATTGCCTATCTAGCCCAATTTGTCATTGTAGCATATTTCTTTTTATGCGGGTCAGGTTTACCCAACTCATGTATCTTATTGGAATAATTACAAGGAGGTGCTTTGACTTGGTTGTAGGAGGTGCCTTTGTGGACGAGTGAAAGACTACTTTTTCATGATTAGTGCCATGTGGTCATGAGCTAGATTCCTATATATGACGTTGCGAGTATCTTAGTGAGGGAGAGAGAGAGAGAAAGAGAGAGAGGGATGCGTGTCTTGAGGAAGACTCCTCAATTGTCATTTTGATGCCGAAGGAGAGAGAGAGATTCCTCTCATATCCTCTTTGGTCAACGCTGGGAGAGATTTCTCTATATTCTTCTTTGATTTGTATCCCTAGTAGCGGATAAGAGAGATACTTTTTTCCTATTTTGGTGCCTTAGTAGTAGAGAGGCAGTGTCCATTCGATATGATCTTGAAGGGACACTTGTACCAATCTTGGGAGGAGAGGGATCATCCTACATCTATAAACCTCCTTTGGTTTATTTGGTATGGCTCATTAAATCATTCAAGCTTTAACCTCGAGAGCTTTCTTCTTGGCTATAGTTCCAAAAAAGGTGAGCTCATCCTTAGGTTATCTAGTGCATGGTCTCTATAACTCAGGTTGGAATATCTCTTCTTTTTCGCATGAGTTTCTCCTAGTCTACCAACCGTCAGAGTCTACCGACCGTCAGTCGATCGAAGTCCATACTTTATCTTCCAATAGTCCAAGGTCAGAAGGGGTCCCAACCTCTTCCTTATATGGGGGGTGACTCCCGTGGATCCTAGGGTTCTACCATACTTAGAGTTAATGAAGAGTTCACATGATTACGACTCGATAGTGGGTGTTCTGCTCCCGGAACGCCTACGAATTAAATATTCTATCTCGACTTAGTTTGTGTTGCAAGCTCCTTATCTTGGCCCTCAAAGTGGTGTTAGGGTCTTTGTCTCTATCCTGCGATACCCTTAAAGCAGGCCTCCACCTTCCCCTTCATCCAGTGATAGTATCTTGTCTTAAATGGTAGGACATATGTCCATCCCAAATGACTCCTAGCTCCTAGTGCTATTTAGTTGTGTTTTTTGGGGAATGCAAGTGTGGGAATATCTTCTCGTCCTGTAAGCTTTTTGCTTCTTGCTTTTGGTTGTGCAAAGAGAATAGCAACTACTATCTAGCCACTTGGGGAGGCTTTAATGTCGGTGGTGCCCCTTCAAATATTAAGGGCCTAGAAGGAATATTTTCTTTTTGTAAATCTAGAACGGGATTAGAGGTTCAACCTTACTTGGTCGGCATATTCCTTTGGCAATACCCCTCCCCTATTGTTGGACAAAGGGGACCAGGTGCTTCGATTAAGGGATATTCTTTTCTCGTCCGAGGCCATTTGAAATATATATGAGGACTGGTTAATTAGTGAGGGTCTTAGTACAGCTTCTCAGGGTATGATCTGAACCCCTTCGTCACTTTATACTTTGATCTTCTATAGTTTCATAATGTTGGTCTTCTTTTTTGTAGATATGGACCTACATCCGTTTAAAGAAATAGGGAGGTGGCTCATCTTCTAGTCTAGTTGTAACCTCGACAGTCCTAGCCCCTACTTGTGAGGTGCTGCTACCCGAGGAGTTAAGTTCGACCCAACTGGGCCAAGATGTTAGTACCGATTGATCGAAGAAGAAGTACAAAGTAGTCATGAGTGTTGAATCTTAGATTTTATTGATGAAACCAATTGATGAGTTAGTGATCTAATTAATATTCTTGGGATAAGTGACTCGGAGAAAACTTTGATCATTGACTTAAACTATCAAAGGATAAATTGTCAAAGCAAGAGAATCAGATGTTAGGTCAAATGATTATCATGTCAGAAATTAGATATTGAGCCAAAGGATTGGTCGATATGTTGAAGATTGGATTTCGTGCCATGAGTTTGAGCATCCGCCAAAAGATCTGATGTTAAAAAGGAATTATAGCATGTCAATAGATCGGGCAATATGTCGAAGGAAAGGACGATGAGCTAGAGGTTCGGACGAAGTGTCAGATGATCAGATAACATGATGGAATGATGGATAATATGCTGAAAGCTTCGTGATTGTGGTAGAAATGTGGTTGGATCATTTATATCTTGATCAGGGTCTTTTGGGGTCAAATTGGCCGAAACCATACCAATTTGTCAAAAAACTTATTGGGCCTAAACCAAGATCGAATTGGGTTCGTTGGAATGCCAAAATAGTGGCCTTGAGTAGGCCTGGGTGGTGGTACTACCCAGACAGTCGACAGGCACAAAATAATGCCTGTCAACACTACTAGTGGTGGTACCACCTCGAGCAACGGTAGTACCACCCATAATTCAAATTTTGTGATAATAGTACCGTCCAAAAGTATAAAATTATAGTGTTAAAAGTTGCTATCATAGGATCATCCAAATCCCAAAATTTTCGGTGATTTAAATTTCTTGGCTCCATTCAGAAGCCATTTAGGGCTATAAATATCCCCACCAAGGCTTGGATTGAAGCAAGAAACAAGGTGAGAAATTTGTAAGGGTTATAGCTCTCTCTTTGAGCATTATTTCTCTTTCTCCTCCTTGAGTTTAAAAGTAATTCTCAGTTGTATTAGGTGTGAGGTCTCTTATAAAAGAGTGAGTGTGGAGGTTCTCTCCTGAGCCTGCTAAAAAGAAAATAATTATAACAAGGGTGGTTGATCTTCGTCCATTGAAAAAAGATCATTACTGAAAGTCAATAGTCTCGATAAAGGAGGAATCAAGAGTGAACATAGGTTGCGATAATCGAACCACTATAAATCCAGTGTGCTCTTTTCCTTTGTGCTTTTCATTCTGATTGCTTACTGATTTAATAGCTCACTACTTTTACTCACATTCCAAGTTTAACATATTTATGAGGGTTTGATCAAATAATTTTTTTAAATCGATGTAATTTTTTGAAAGAACTAATTCACACCACACCTCCACCCCCCTCTCTTAGTGCCGATACAATCCTAATAATTAGGAAGGTCCTGCATCTTTTGAGGAGGGGGTTTAAGGAGGATGTTGTAAGTGGAAGGCCTATTTTGTTAGTGTAGGAGCCTATGAAGGGTCCTATTTTGGTAGCATTGGAGCTCGCAGAGGTCCTAAGGTTCCCAGGTTTCCCCGGGCCAAGGAGAAAAGAGGCTAAGGTTATTGGTTGACCTGTGCCAGGGGAGGTCTCGGTCCTTCATTGCATTGACAATAGCTGACCTGCTTGACCCAACTTTCAACTCCCTATTGTAGCCGAGATGGGGTGTCCTAAGGAGGGGCAAAAGGTGTGGAATGAAGGTGAAGCCTTGGAGCAATACTACTAAGGATCCCTAAGTTGGGGTCTAGCAAAGCAGATAGATCTATCCCCTTCTAAGGTGTTGCTTGATCAGGATTATCATAATGAAGTGTTGGTAAACCAGGCTATAAATTTTTTTTATTGCTCTTTTATATACTTGTAGCTATTACGATCACATCCAAGTTGTAGCCCCTACCTACTCTTTGCCGGTGCTAGCTTTACTCAACTTCGACAAAGTGCTAACTATTGATACATCATGAGCTAGAAATTATGTTATTTACATGCAAGATGGCTAACCCCTAGCCTACATTAGCAAAATCCTCACTCCAAATCACTTGAAGCTACCATTCAATGATGAGAAAATACTAACTTTTGTTGAATTTGTTGTTGGTATGATACAAGACAACAACACGAAGAGGAGATGAAAGCAAGTCTTCAAAAATTATAGCTTATACTCCTTCCAAATTCAGATCAAGCTCACCTTACCATGGACTTTACTAGAAGGTAACTATTATCATAGAGGAAGGCCTGACTATCAATAAAGAACAACCATATGTCAGCTCATACAAGAAAGAAACAACCACCTGACAAATGCTGGAGTAGAAGGAAGTTTGTTATTAAAGATCGAGTCTTTCTCCATATTCATCCCTATAAGTAGGAATTTATGAAGACTCGAGCCTCACAGAAGTGGTCTCTTAGTTACTTTGGACCCTATAAAATTGGAGATCACATTAGAGCCATAAATTGTGGATCAGACTTGTGCACTAATTCAAAATTACAACTCATCATCCAAGAATCTCATCGTAAATGGAAGTTTAGAGAGGACAACTCAGCCCCAACTTATCCACCTGACGCCTAAGTTGATGAGGAGGCCCAAATTCAACCGATGAATGCATGAGATCACGGGATTGTGACATATTATCGTCCAGTCACTACTACTGATATTGGACCCCAAGAACAGGATGTGCCTACTATAAGGCCACATGGTACCCTTGTGAGGAGTTACATATCATGACCCAGAGACACGGAGCTCAGCCTTGAGGACAAGGCTGATTTGAAGAGGGCGGGTCTGTTAGGACTCTATCTAGGAGAGTCATAATTTAGTTTCATTAAAGAAGGCAAACATATAAATTATAAAGGTGTCATGTAAATCCTATCTAGCTGCCCCTAATAAAGAAGCAAGGAGGTCGGCTAGGTTAGGATTAGATAGGAGGAAGATATTTGGAGGGAAAAATAAGATACATGTTGGCCTAACTAACCACCACTTATCCTAGTTAAAGAGGGGTTGATTGAGGAGGGGTTAAGTTAGAATAAGATTAAGATTAGTTCGGAGGTTGCTTCTTAGAGTTGGAATTGGAGTTGTTGGAAGTAGGAGTTGCTTCTTAGAGTTGGAGTAAGAGTTGTTAGGAGAAGGAGTCTTAGGTAGGAATCCAGTTGGGAGTTGGGGTTTAGAAGCCCTATAAATAGACTTTATTATCTCCTCTTTCATCATTAATAGATCAATTTATTTCAACTCATGTAGTAGAAAACCAAGGTGGGAGGAACCCCTATAGAGTTACAAGGAGGCTGATCCCTTATAGAGATCACCCCAAGCTTAGAATCCTCAAGGGTTCTAACAGAGTCCTACTTCGTTGAGGCCCACCGGAGTCTACTAAATGATCTTCTTCCATAGGTGAAGACTAAACCTCTTACACTTTCTCCTTTTTACAGGTTCAGGAGAGGAACATTTTATGAGAGTTTCTCACTTCCCTTAGACTCACTTTTACATTTTGAAGCACTCAAGGGAAGCTCTCAAATTTTATAACACTTTTCACAAGAATTTTCTTTCTTTTTTATTCACCACCCTTGCTTCTCCAAGCAAAAAAATGAGGTATTTATAGACCCCAATTGGCTTCAAATTGGAGCCAAAATTCAAAGCTTTCCATAAAACTAGGGTATGGATGGTACTACCATCGGCGCCGATAGTACTACCGCTAAAAGCATCCTGAAAACAAGGTGGCGATGGTACAACCACCGACCTGGGTGGTATAACCGCTGCCCACTGGTGGTACTACCATCGTGTCACGAACGATCGTCGCTCAACCGCAATGCCTTTGTTTCTTGAACCGTTCGTCACTTTTACTTGCTTGTACATATGTTTGGCAGCTTGTTTTGCCTTGAGTTTATGTGTTTTTACCTAAGAAATATGAGCGAAAGTAGTGTAGAAGGCTGCAGAATGATTGCTGTGAGCAAAACAACCCAAAACGACTCTTTTTGGTCTTTTTCGTGTGCGGTAACCTTTACGAGCTGCGAAATGTCATCATTTCAGCACCTTGGAACCCGGTGGCGCTGGATGGGGTTCGAGTATATGTCGCGTGGCGTTCATCGAATTAAACTTGTCTTGTGTCCGATACCTTGGGAACCATCGTTTGTGGACTTGCAACCGTTCCTACAACCCTCCAAAGTCCTATTTCGCTCTCTTTCTCTCTTTTCTTTGCTGCACTCAAGGTGTTCGATAAATTGCTTGTATAGCTGCGACGGGCGTGTCCGTCGCTCGCTTCTAAGCTCATCAACTTCTTTTTTGCAGGTCCTACGGGACCTTAAGAGGTTGTAAGAGGGCTGACCCTTTGTGGACAGATAACACGTTGGACATTTCGTGACTTAGGCAATCCCAACTAAGTCCGAAATAGTGGACAAGGTTGCTCCACGACTTAGGCAATTTCAGCTAAGTCTTGAGTGCTACGAGGGTGCCGCACGACTTAGGCAAATTCAGCTAAGTCCGTGACAGTGTGGTATCAGAGCAGGCAAGCAATTCATACGAACAACGAAGAAGATTCGCAATCTCGCCATGGTGAAATATCGTGGTAAATCGAGCAAGATAGGGCAAGCCGGACCCTTACTCCAAGCAGTCGCAGGTGGGCTACAAGTGCAAACTCGCTCGCAAACTGTGGGAGCCACTCATGAGGAGCTCTATAGTGAACAAGACGAGCGTGAAGTTAGGTATTCTCCACGAGGGGAGGAGGCACCATCTGGAGCGTCAACTGGGAAAAAGAGCCACAAAGAGAGAATTATAATGGCGGAGACCCACCTTGATGTTCTTGAAGCGAGCGTGGAGGAACTCTACTAAGGCTAGCGAAGGCTACTTAGGGTAGAGAGCTCGCTAGAAGAAGTTGAATCTCGGATCGAGAAAGTTGAATCCCTGATTGATCAACTAACAGAGGACACCAAAGATTCCGTACGACATCTACATGAAGTTGTGGCGGAACTCATGGCTAAGGTGATGGTGTTCACAAGGACTCTTGATGCGGGAGGGAATAACACCCGCACTGCACCACCACAAAACTTCAGGGCACCAGAGCCGCAGTGCTGCGGAGGTACTAGGGATGCCAAAGAGCTTAAAAATTTCTTGTTCAACATGGAACAGTATTTTTGTGCTACAATGCTTGATTCTGAAGAAACCAAAGTTGCTATAACAATAATGTATTTGAATGGGGATGCAAAACTTTGGTGGCGAACCCATAGGGAAGAGATCCAGTAAGGCCGATGTCAAGTGGATACATGGGGAGACTTGAAGCGAGAGTTGAGAACTCAGTTCTTGCCCGAGAACAGAGTTTGTCGCAAGAATAAAACTGAGACAACTCCGCCAAAGTATAACAATTCGAGACTATGTGAAACAATTTTCAGCACTGATGCTGGATATACGGGATATGTCTGAGAAAGATAAGCTATTCAACTTCCTCGATGGCTTGAAGCCATGGGCACAACAAGAACTACATCGAAGGAATGTCACCGATGTAGTCGGGGCAATTGCAACCGCAGAAAGGCTAACTGACTTTGTTTCTTCGGAGGATTTGAGAAAGAAGAAATAATCTTCGGGAAATTACCCATCTAAATACTCTCGAGCGAAGGAGTCTGGGGGCGAGCAAAAAAGGAAGAATTTCTACAAGGGATTGGGCTCAAGAGGTAGAGTTCCAAAGCCTAATGGATGCTTCTTATGTGGAGGACTGCACATGGTGAGGGAGTGGCCACAAAAATAGGCACTCAATGCTTTAACGACATCGATTCTACCCCATAAAGATAAGGGCAAAGCTATCGCCCTTAGTTCAAGCAGTTCTGACTCTAGTAGCGACAATGAGGCATCGCAAGGACCCAGGATGGGAGCAATGCGTTTGTTAAATGCGTTGCGGGGTCAAGTGAGGGAGAATACAAAGACAAAGTCATCGAAGGCAGGAAGCAGCGAGTTGATGTATGTGGACATCAAGCTTAATGACCGAACAACCCGTGCAATAGTGGACACGGGCGTGACCCACAATTTTATTGCTGATTGTGAAGCTAAGCGAGTGGGACTAATCTTGGATAAGAGCCCAAGTCATATGAAGGTGGTGAACTCG
This sequence comes from Ensete glaucum, assembly GCA_021527575.1. Classification (NCBI taxonomy): domain Eukaryota; kingdom Viridiplantae; phylum Streptophyta; class Magnoliopsida; order Zingiberales; family Musaceae; genus Ensete; species Ensete glaucum. The sequence continues at coordinate 41,177,921 of CM038551.1, read as the reverse complement.
GAGGCCAAACAGATCTCCAGACAAGCAAAGGGGGTCCCTATCAAGATCGGGACATGGAGCGAGAGCACAGACTTGATGGCGATGCCATTGGATGACTTCCAAGTGATTCTCGGAATGGAGTTTATGCACGTAGCAAAGTTGGTGCCAATACCGTTCCTAAACTTCTTGTGTCTAATGGGAGGCAATGATCCCTGCATGGTTCCAGTTTCTCGAGGAGGAACCAAGGACCTACAACAAATATCGGCTTTACAATTGAAGAAAGAGATGTGAAAAGGTGAATTAACCTTTGTAGCTGCTATAAAGCTAGAGACACTTGACAGGGAGGCCATTCAGGAACCTGCTGTTGTGGCGAACATCCTGAAGGAGTTCTCAGATGTGATGCCAATAGAGTTGTCGAGAACTCTACCACCACGCAGAGGCATGGATCATCGGATTGAGCTGGAGCCGGGAGTTAAGCCTCCAATGAGACCACCATACCGCATGGCCCCTCCAGAGTTGGTAGAACTGAGGAAGCAGTTAGATGAACTACTAAGCGGTGGTCTCATCCGCAGTTCCAAAGCACCTTTCGGAGCTCCAGTCCTCTTTCAGAAGAAACAAGATGGGAGCCTCCGATTATGCATTGATTATCGAGCCCTCAACAAGATGATGGTGAAGAACAAGTACCCTATCCCTCTCATCGTGAACTTGTTCGATCAATTGGGCAAGACAAAGTACTTCTCCAAACTCGACCTTCGGTCAGGGTATTGGCAGGTGCGCATTGCATAAGATGATGAGGCGAAGACTACCTGTGTGACCAGGTATGGAGCATTCGAGTTCTTGGTGATGCCTTTCGGCTTAACCAACGCTCCGGCCACATTCTGCACTCTCATGAACCAGTTGTTCAAGGAGTATCTGGATAAGTTTGTGGTCGTCTACTTAGGCGATATCGTCGTCTATAGCCAAACACTTGATCAGCATGTTGGACACCTCCGAACAATTTTCAAAGTTCTCAGGGAGAACACCTTGTTCGTGAAGAGGGAAAAGTGCTATTTCGCCCAAACGGAGATTTTATTCTTGGGGCATCGAATTGGGAATAGGTCCATTCGAATGGATAAGGCTAAGGTTCAAGCTATGGTGGATTGGCGAACACCAAAGAAGGTGCCAGAGTTGAGATCCTTCCTTGGGTTCGTCAACTATTATCGGCACTTCATAGTTGGATATTCAAATCGTGCTGCTCCATTGACGGAGTTGCTAAAAAAGGAGCAGTCCTGGATATGGGCGGACAAATGTGAGGCGATATTTCAAGACCTGAAGATTGCTGTGGTAGAAGAACTTGTACTCAGATTACCGGACAATGGAAAGTCTTTTGAAGTCCATACCGATGCTTTTGACTTTACTATTGGAGGAGTTCTTATGCAGGAGGGTCATCTAGTGGCCTACGAGAGTCGCAAGCTCTACGAGACCGAGTGGCGATATCCTGTGCATAAGAAGGAGATGACAGCGGTGGTCCATTGTCTATGAGTGTGGCGACACTACCTTCTGGGAGCACCATTTGTGCTAAGGACAGACAATATCGTATTGAGTTACTTCCAAACTCAAAAGAAACTCTCCCCAAAGCAAGCACGATGACAGGACTTCTTGGCTGAGTTTGACATGGTGATGGAGTACAAACCCGGAAAAGCAAATGTCGTGGCCGATGCATTGAGTCGGAAAGTGGAGCTAGTGAATGCTATACAGTTGGAGGGCGGAGGCCAAGCAAGTCAATTGCACTCCAACTTTCTTTCCAGGATCAGGGATGGACTGTACCAAGATCCTCAGGCAATGACTCTGATTCAACTCATCAAAGAGGGAAAGGCACGACGATTTTGGGTCCAGGGGGGACTCATCTACACCAAGGGGAACCGAGTTTATGTCCCACGAGCGGATAACTTGAGGCGTGAACTCTTGAAAGAGTGTTATGATTCCCTTTGGGCTGGACATCCGGGTATCCACCGAACAATGGCTCTCGTGGAGAGGGCCTTCTATTGGCCGAAGATGAGGACAGATGTAGAGGAATATGTTCGAACATGTCTTACTTATCAACAAGACAAGATGGAGCAGCAGAAGCCAGTGAGACTTTTGGAGACGCTGCCCATACTAGAAAGGCCATGGGAGAGCATTTCTTTAGACTTCATATCAAGCTTGCCTGCAGTAGGGGGACTTGGATCAATACTCGTGGTAGTTAATCGATTTTCGAAGTATGCAACATTCATTGTGGCACCCTTATATTGCTCAACGGAGGAGGCGACTAAGTTGATGATGAAGAATGTGGTTAAGTATTGGGGAGTCCCACACAACATCTTTAGTGATCGGGATTCTCGGTTCTTGGGACGATTCTGGACCGAGTTGTTCAAGTTGTTGGGGTCTAAATTATACTTCTCCACAAGCCTCCACCCTCAAACGGATGGCCAAATAGAGAGAATTAACTCACTCTTGGAGTAATATCTCCGGCACTACATGAGTGCCAACCAACGAGATTGAGTGAAGCTGTTGGATATAGCCCAATTCTCTTATAACTTACAGCGGAGCTCTACATCCAACAAGAGCCCATTTGAGATTATTATGGGACAATAGTCATCAACTCCTCATACCCTGGTTATTGGTTATACAGGGAGTAGCCCATCAGCCTATTACTTCGCAAAGAAATGACATCGTAATGCAGATATTCCACAGGCTTACTTGGAGAAGGCGACCAAAAAGATGAAGAAGTAGGCAGACTTGGGAAGGCGACCACAAGAATTTAAAATTGGTGACATGGTGTTGGTGAAGCTCCAACCAGCATCACTCCAGTTTTTTAGACACAAAGTGCACAAAGGATTGGTACGCAAGTATGAAGGGCCTTTCCTAATCATTAGCAGAGTAGGTAATGTCTCATACAAGTTGCAACTGCCAGCATGGTTCAGAATTCATAACGTCTTCCATGCGAACAACTTGAAAGCCTACAACTTAGATCCGCGAGATGATTCTCGAAATGTTCCAACTCGACTACCCCCCACCAGAGCCTCTTACGAGAAGCGAGTTGAAACAATTCTAGTGGATCGTAAGATAAAGCTACATAATGGAGTGCAGCAAATAGAGTACTTGGTGAAGTGGCAAAAGCTTCCTCAAACAGAAGCCAGCTGGGAGCCAGAAGATGCCCTGTGACATGAGGAAGCTCGCGTCGAAGCCTACCAACAAGCGTCAATGAGGGCGTCAACAGTTTAAGTGGCAGAGAATGTCATGAATGATCGTCGCTCAACCACAATGCCTTTGCTCCTTGAACCGTTCGTCACTTTTACTTGCTTATACATATGTTTAGCAGTTTGTTTTGCCTTGAGTTTATATGTTTTTACCTAAGAAATGTGAACGAAACTAGTGTAGAAGGCTGCAGAATGATCGCTTGTTGCGCGGAGCCAAAACAACCCAAAACAGCCCTATTTTTGGGTCTTTTTCGTGTACTGCGGTAACCTTTCTGAGCGATGCAAAATGTGAGTCATTTCAGCACCTTGGAACCCCCTAGGTGGCACTAGGCTAGATGGGGTTCCGGGTATATATCGGGCGTAGGCGTTCATCAGCAATTGAACTTGTCATCATTTATGGACTTGCGACCGTTCCTATAACCCTCCAAAGTCCTATTTCACTCTCTTTCTCTCTTTTCTTTGCTGCACTCAAGGTGTTCGATAAATTGCTTGTATAACTTTCCACTTTGCGAGACGCCGAGACGTGTCCATCGCTTGCTTCTAAGCTAAGTCTTCGGGAGTGCCACGAGGGTGCCGCACGACTTAGGTAAATTCAGCTAAGTCTGTGACAATCGAGAATCTCACAAAAGATACTTTTATGCATCTGATTAATCCTATATCATTCATGATTAGATAATAAAATACATCAGGAGGTTGTCAGATTGTAGTTTTACGACTCGAGTTGATGAGACAACTGTCCTGATAGCTTCACTTTGGCCCAACCATTGGCCAAAATGCTCAACTCAGAAGTTATTAGTAGTATACTTATCAACCCTTATAAGGCATTCATATGTTCTCACTTTTCCAATGTGGGACTAACTCCCCAACTCATATACTTGACATCCTCATCAAGGTCGAATATATTCCAGATCGAACCCTAGCATAGTGCACGTGAGACTTAGCCTAATGGTGGCTCCATGCTATATCCATCTATAGATAGCCCTTTCCTACTCGGGTCCCCTCACTATGCCTGAAGACTCGGTTGGCTCTGATACCAAATGTCATGACCCAGATTGATGAGCTAACTATCCTGATAGCTTAATTTTGGCCCAACCATTGGCCAAAATACTCGAGCTAGAAGTTATCAGTAGTACACTCATCAACCCTTATAAGACATTCATATATTCCCAATTTTCTTGCTTTCCTTGAACCTTAATTTATGGAATATTATTGAAAATGGATTTGAAATGAATGATCAAAATGATTTAGAGAAGAAGAATTTCTCTGTAAATGTCAAAGCTATAAATGCCTAGTTTCGTGCTCTTGACAAGAATGAGTTTAATTATGTTTCCGCTTATGATTCGGCTTTCGATATTTGGCATACATTAAAAATCACATATTAGAGCACAACTAATCTAAATGAATCATTAAATAAAAATATTTTTAAAAATAAATAAGAAGAATACATTCCTAAGAATTTAACATTAAGAACCCAAGAACACCTTCCAAAGAGGAATAAATATGAACTGAGAAGAACATATGACTTCTCGAGTGATGAGGACTTTAAATGTTTGACACATGAATCAGATAAATTAATAAATATAAACATTAAAAATGATCTTAAAATGGAGAAAATCTCTTGCTATGAAAGCAAGAAGCTGAGGTGCTTCGAAGATGAAGTGCACAACTAAGAAGTGGAGAATTTCGTGCTTATGCGATCCAAGACAAGGTTAGTGATTCATTAATTGTTTCTTTTCTGGAGTTATTAAATATGTTTCATCATTTGTTTGATGAGCTTAGAAAACTTAACAAATCTATAAAGTTGCTTAAGAATGATCATGATTTGTTAGTTGGTAGATTTGATGAAATGCATGATATATTAGCATCACATAACCCTTGTTCTAAATGTGAGATGCTAGATAGTGTTAAAGAAGAAAATATCATGCTTAAGATATCATTAGAAAAATTTAAAATTAGGAACAAATATCTAAATATAATCATTGCCAATAAGATCATATTAATAGAAGAAATGACGGGTTTTATTGATAACACTCAACAAAAACTGACCATTTTTATTAAAGGACCTACCTTAAATTTGCCATCTAAAATTAAATATAATTTTTATGAAAAATTATGACATAAAGCCTACAAATATTCATTTAAAAATTATAGTCCACAAAATTAATTTGGTTCCTAAATGAACCATAAACAACCTTAAGCTATTAGAGAAAATGGGAAGAACATATCATGAAGGACCCAATGTAAAATGGATACCTAAACTAAAACCCCCCATACTATAAATTTATCTCCTAACAAGGCTAGGATTATTAATAATGTTTTAGATGCTTATAACATATAACTTAAGATCTAACATGACTCACTAGCCTAAATACTAATAAGATAAGTATTAAAAATAAAAATAAATCTTAATTATGTTTAATCTTGATGATACATGACCATTGTATACTATATTTAGAAAAAGAAAGTTTAGTTATTTTGAATAAAAGTTATATGTATGAAAGGAAGTTTTTTATGATGATTATTGTATTGATTTATATGATTATATTGACTTGTGTTGATGATTTATGTTAATTTTGAACCTAAAAATCATATATGAAATCATCATTCTTTTAAAAAAAAAATTCTTGATAACATGATAGAATCATTCAACATAGAAAAATTATTGGATTTTGTTTGAAAAAATATCTTATTGTGATAACTCCACTTAAAAGTGATTTACTCATTTAGATTTATCTTATCATAACCTTGATTGTTAATGTATAGCTAGAACATGCTAAGACTATAACTAAAAGAACATAAGTTATTGTTAATAAAAATTATTCATATTTATAAAAATAAGATTTTGATAATGATTGAAAATCAAGTTCAAAATCATTGGCTTCAATATTTGTTGATTTAAATGCAAAGGCTATCATTAAATGACTTAAATATTATGGTATTTTTGGGTAAGTAAAATATCCTTGTTGAATGATTGGTTTAACTATTACATGGATTAAATACTATGATAGTGTGTGAGTAATATGATAAATGATTATTATTAAATGATAGAATTTGAGCATAGAACAATATAGAAAAAGGAGAGAAAAATCATGCTTCATTTTCTATTAATTTTAAAAAAATTATATTATTCATGAAAATTACATGTTTTATAATAAAGGAATAAAATGTTAGACTTAAATGTAATGCTTAATATAAATCCTATGCTTTTAAGAAATAATAATATATATTTTGATAATTTTTGTATTGCTTTTTGATTTTGATTGAAGATGTTTTATGTTTAATAAAATCATGCTTGATGATGCATAGTGATCATGCTTACTAAGTTTATATTTCGAAATTATGCATGATGATATTTGTGATTTATGTATTATTGATCTTTGCCATAATAAAAGTTCTTTTTCGGATTTAAATGATGATACATTTGGCTTAAAAGAAAAAATACATGCTTGTATGAAATAAAAAGGGAATATATTTTTCTTAAAAATTTCTCTTTCTTATATTTTTTAAAAAGAAATTAATGAATTAATTATATTATTTTTTAATCTCTTGAACTATGAAAATGATTTTGATGATTTGATGATTTGAACTTGAATAAGTTATTATCACGATTCTGGCAAGTTTAAAAAATAAAACTTGAAATCATTACATAATTTAAGTTTGTTTGAAAAAGTTTACAAATGAATCATAAGTTTATCGTTTTTGAACTATAACATGAATCTTTTTATAAACAATGATCTTGATGATTTAAAATGAATCATAAGTTTATCGTTTTGGAACTATAACATGAATCTTTTTATAAACAATGATCTTGTGATTTAAAATAATATATATAAATTGAGATCCTATATTTTTATTTTGTAAAGTTATGATCTTAAAATTTGATACTATTGTATTTTAATTGTTACTTTGACAATGACTAAGGGAGAGACAAAAGTGATATTTTGCAATAACAAATTTAAATACTTTTATTTTGAAAAACTTTCAAAATTATGAATTTTAAATATATGAGATTTGCATGATTAGATTTTTATCTTACTTGGAATTTTGAATACATAAGATTTTCTAATTACTTACGTTGAAATTCATAAAAAATAAGGAGGGATATTTATTAATTCAAATCATATCTTTTGGTACTTAAAGATTTGATTTTATGACATGATCTCCTTGTACTTTTGGGTATAATTTGAATATGGATGTTACGAAGAAATTATATAATTAAATTTTTTTTACAATGATAAAAAGGGGAAAAATTTATTTGTTAAGCTCATATTCAAAATTTTCTTTTAAAATCTTATATTGCAAGATTGAGGGTTAAGAATACTAAACCATAAAAATATATGAATTACTAATCTAAATTTTATGAGATTAAGTAAATTTTTTTAGTGATAATATCTTGAAAATTCTCTCCATGTTCTTTATCTTATTATTCACAAAAAAGGGAGAAAATTTGTATGATGTTTTGCTACTTTATGAATTTATTTGCTATGCTTGCTTGAAATTACATGAGATGATTTTAAATGCATAAATAGCTCCTAAATTTTTGAATCTTCTTGAATATCTTGGATCTTTGAGCTTATCTTCGAAATTCACCTCTATAAAATTAAGAGCTATACTTAATGATGTTTTACAACTCTTCCCTTATTTTTCACAAGAGGAAGAACTCATGTCGTATTTTACAAAGTGGGAGTAAAAACTTATGTGCCTTAAAATTCTTAGCCCTATATTTCATCTTTTTGTTAATGATAAATGGGGAGAAATATACATTGATGATACATGATATTAATGATATACATTAATGACACATAATATTGATGATATACATTGATGATATATGATATTAATAATATACATTGATGACACATGATTTGATGATATACTTGGATATCTTGGATATGGATGCATAATTCTTTTTGAAATTCATGATTCGATGACTTGATGTAAATTCTTGTTAAAATTTGCTTAGAATATGATTTGTTTCGTAACACTTGAATTCAAGAGGGTGTGGCTCTCTTGAATTTAAGTTATCTTTATTATGGCATGGATTTAGGGAGAGTTAGGATTAACTCCTGTCATCAATTGATTATCATCATCAAAAGAGGAAGATTATTGAATCTTCGATTTTGATGATGAAATCAATTGATGAGTACTTAATCTAACAAAGTTGTCAGAGTTAAATGATGTTGGATTAACTATGACAAAGAGATTATTACAATCAGAGGTTTGGCCAGAGTCAAGTCCAAGCATCGGGGGGTTCGAACGATGCGATTGAGAACTTGCTTGGAATGCGTTGGGAGCTCACCAAGGGTATTAGGAACTTACTAGGATGACACAAAGGAGTTCGCCGAAATAAGACCGAGACTAACCAGAAGATTATTGGGGGTAGCCAAAAAGCTTACTGGGAGTTGTGAAGGTCTTAAAGTGGATGTGTTGGTCATTATGATTGTAATTAATTAAGTTATAGTTAGCATCATGCAGGTTAACCATGATGGTGAAAATGAATTACAGATCAAACATGGACCCAAGATCAAGCTTAGGCATTGGGCCAAGGTTAGTGGGAGCTCATTGGGAGTTCGCTAGGACTTCACCAAAGGTATCAGGAAGATCTATATGTACATGTCAGGAGATCGTCAGAGGAAGATCGTGAGACTCATCATAGGGAATGCAGGATTGCGGGAGTGAGATTGTAAGCTTGGTAGTCATGCTTGATTGTAATATTTAAGTCATAGGTTAAGATTGAGTCCTAAATAAGTGTGAGTTAGAAGGAATCCAAATCGACTCAAAGAGGCAATCAGGTCCACTAAAGGGGAGTGATTGAGCACAGGTTGAGCTCAATTGGTTAACCAGAAAGTTGCTCAACATGTGGTTCAAATCAAGATTGGAAAAGTGAAAGGAATCACTTTTCTGGGATTCTCGACGATTAAACTATCAGTCATCGATGATTCAACCGATTGTACCTTGAAAGTAGGGTGGTTGTTAGTGGTTGAACCACCTAGGACCAATGGGTAAACTGCCCGTACCAGGATTTCGGGTGGTTGAACTGCCCATACCCGAACTTTGGCTCCAAAATTCTGAAGCCATTTAGGGCTATAAATACCCTAAGTTTTTTTGCATTCTATACAATAATTTTGGTGATTATATTATGTGAAAAAATTATGTGTGAATTGTAAGAAAAAGAAAAGGAGAAGAGAGAAAACTTAGAGTTAGAAAATTCTTGAAGTCTCCCTTGTAAGCAAGTGGCAAGGGTTTGATCTTCACTCAAAGAAGATCAGCAGTGGACACCGATGTGCCTCAAGAGGAGGACTTGGGAGTGGACGTATGCTGATTGGTGCCGAACCACTATAAAACTGTGAGTTTTCTTTGCTTATCATGCTCATTACTTTTCTATTGACGCTTGTGATTTTATTTATTTTTTGAAAGCAAGATTTTAAAATCAAGCACTTCACTTACGACATTGCCTATCTCGTTATTCGAATTTACTTGTTATTTGTTAAGTCATCTTTAAGTAAAAAGCTTAACATTCCTCTATAAGATTGAATTGCTTTACTTGAACGAAAAGCTTCTAATTTTCCTATATTGCTTCAAGTGAAAAGTTTTTCGTTAAAACGAGAATTCATACTTGCACTAATTCACCCCCCCTCTTAGTACCAATTGATCCTAATAAAGTACACCTGATCCTCCGTATGTCCTGCCACAAATGAAAGTTTAGAGAGGATTACTCAGCCTAGACCCATCCATCTGACAACTCGGCTGATGAGGAGGCCCAGGTTCAGCCAATAATTATATGGGATCGCTGGATCATGATGCACCATCAACACATCTCTATTAATTTACCTACCGTAGATGCCATGAGGAAACTATATGAAGATTTGCAAACCAGGTCCTAGAGTTCGTGGAGCCTCAGCCTTGAGGACAAGGCTAATTTGAAGAGGGCAAGTCTGATAGGACCTCAACTGAGTTAGGTCCTAATCGATTAAGTCAAGTCCTTAGATTGGGCCTTATTGGCTGGCCTAGACCTGACATTAAGTCGACTAAGAGGTGATTTGAGTCAATTATAATAAATCATCTCAAATCATAGTAGGATTAGGATTTGGCTGAATCAGAGTCTGATTGGGAGTTAGAGTTGGATTATGATCAACCAAGTCATGATTGTAATAAAACCCTAAAGCGTGTATCCAAACCCTATTTAGCTGCAACCCACTTTGCTTATGGGAGTTAGGTAGGATTAGGAGAGGAGGCAATTAGGGTTGATGAACTTAGTTCCTTCTAGAGTTATGACTCTTCTAGTAGTGTTTCACTTACAGTAGGAGTTGGAGTTAGAATTTTATTTCTAGTAGGACTCTTATTAGGAGTCCTAGTTTAGGGGATCTTTTATAAACTCTATAAATAAGCATGTAAACTTCTCCTTTTTCATCGAGCAAATACATCTTTCTTCAGCCTTTGTGGTTGATTACCAAGGAGGGAGGAACCCCTATAGAGTTCCAAGGAGGGCTGACCCCATACAGAGGTCCCATTAGTCTTAGAATCCTGCGAAGTTCTATCACTTACCCTTCCGATGCTAAAGAAGAAGTTTTTATATTCAATAATGTTAATTTTTTATTACTTTAGTATGACCACAAACAATCCATCGTTTGCACATGAGCTATTGTATGAACACTAAATTTTTTACCTTAGCAATTTCCCTTGCTTTGATTAGTTTTGCATAACCCTTTTGGTCAGTAAGCAATCTATTCCTTCTTGCACGGTCTTATTTGGTGCCAAGAACATCATTTTCATTAAGCGCCATCAAGTTTAGTTGCCAATATCGAATCGTAGATTAAGCTCAGCTATCCCAACCTTTATGAACTACGTGTTCTTCCCAGTTTTCTTGTCCTCATAGTGCCTCTTGTGAGAAAGATTGATCATTTATTTGAATATCAATCTCGGATGCTCACTTCTATGAGAGATTCTTTTCTTTATGTCTCTACATTTATTTCCCTCGAGCGATCACATGTATTAGTTGCTATCAATGCAACCTTACTAGGTACACCATGTTTATATATCAATTATTTGTAAGTGTGCATGTCACTCTCTAATATAATTTTTAATGGTCTTAATTGGTTCTTCTTAAGTAGTACGTTACCCTTGTGTGTTTGTCCGGAAAGGATCAATCGCTTAGTGTATATAAAAGAGAAGATGAGTTAGAAGAAGTATAATAATTGAGATTTCATAAGTAAATATTTCAAAAAAACTTGATAGATAATGTAAATACATAGATTTTACAAGTCTTGAAAGATTACATAATAAAAAATTAACGATGATCTACTATGACCAAAAACCTCTATAAGTGACCATATAATATTACTACGGAATGAGATATAGTGAATATACTATTCTAAAGGCCTATTAATCTTATATCACTCAAGCAGATTTAGAATAATGAGATTGCCTAAATACTCAGAATAATTGTTTGAACGATCTATTTTAAATAATTTTAACACACAAGTTATATGTACAAATCTTCAATACCATGAATGATAATTAAAATGAAACTATTAAATCTACTTCAAATCTCTACATATTATCCAAAGAAAGAATAAGATAGAAAGACACAAATGTATAGAATCGGTACATCGAATAGCGTGACATAAGATGAAATGAAAACGAAGGGCCTCTCCGACAAAAACGTAATCGAATGATTTTTATTGATAGAATGCATTTAGAACTGGCGAGTTAGAAAGGACCTTTCCTACGTGAAGGCTCACGTTTCGGAGAAATACCAATTAATTAACGGTGGCCGCAGAAGGAAGCTGAGGCATCGATGGCTCCCAACGGTGGTTTCTGATGTCGAAGGCTTTGGATGAAACGATATCGGGTGAGTCAATCTCTCTTTTTCCCCTTCCCATCCTGTTCTTAATTCCTCTTCTCCTTGTCTTCAACTTCTTATTCTTCGTGTTTGCCTCTTCGTCTTATTCCTTTCTTCTCCGGTTATCCGCCCTTGGCAGCCAGAACACAGTCAAATCGGCCGGTATGCCGAAAGAATGGACCAAATCCGGGTCAAGACTGGTCGATCCCAATACGAATTGTCTGATCTTGATTCAGATTGGCCTATCTTGAGTAATGATCATTGGTGCAGTGGTACCACCGGAGCGGGTAGGGTCATGAAATGAATGGATGGATTTTGGGGGAAAAAGACCGTTACCGCGGTTGGTATCTATCAATGCTGATCATGGATATTAAGTGGAAATTTGTAGCCCCTGCTACCTACGAGTCGGTGGTGCCGTTGTCTGACTGTGTCGTCAAAGCGATCATTGGGTGTGTCGGCCATTTGTGGAAGGTCTCAGTTCTGGGAAGAAAGAAAGTAGAGAAGAAAGAAAAGAAAAGGGAAAACAGGATTTAACCCATTTACCCATAAATTAAAGGTTTTTTTTTGTGCATATGTGTCCTTGGAGACTAGATTTATATAAGTGTTCGTTCAAAAATAATGGACATTGCAATCATGTTAAAAATTCCCTGGCATCATATACAATAATATAATTATTCACTTACATTGGCAAAACATTACTGCAATACTTTGGATGAAATATGATGGCGAGGGCTCCACCCATAATTCTTTTGTAGGCAGTCAAAGTTGAGAGAGTTGTATATACTAAAAGCCTGAAAGATCCCTTTACGCTGATAACAGGTTTGACAACTTAGTTCACCAAGTAGACTTGAGTCAGATCTGATTTAATCAAATGAATGTGACTATGATTCAGACTTATGATTATTTGGGTTTAATTCATCTGACAAACTTAATATGTTATATAATTAATTCTTTGTTAGAACCCTTGCAGATTCTAAGCTTGGGGTGATCTCTATAGGAGATCGGCCTCCTTAGAACCTATATGAGTTCCTCCATCGGTTTTTTACATAAAGGCTGAAAGATAATTAATCTATTGATGATGAAAAAAGGCTGAATACATGCTATTTATAGGGCTTCTAAACTGTAACTCCTAATAGGACTCATACTCCATGCAGACTCCTCCCTAATGGAAGACTCTAACTTTTAGTGAATTTCCTACTCCAAGTAAACTAAGACTCCATGATAGGATCCTAGCAGGGTTGGGTCCTATTTAACCAAGTAGAAGTCAATAAAACTTTGTGAGATTGTAATAAAACCCTATATAGTCACTTCTATCCTATAAAGAAGTATGACTAGGGTTTATTTTGGGGCCTTAGGGCTTACTGGCCACCACCCCCTTTACTGGGCTAGTCGACCAGGGTTTCTATCAGGTAGAGTTAGCTATGCAGCCACTTAGGCTACCGCCCATCCCTAGTTAGGCAAGGCGGCTATTAGAAAGGCAAGGGGGAAAATTTACTTAGAAAGCACCCCCCTAGGGCTAGGGTTTTGAGCCCTATATAAGCTTGTAGCCTCAATCTCTTTTTCATCAAGCAAGAATAGTTTTATTTCAGCCTTGGCCGACCCTAGGAGGGAGGAACCACTATAGTGTTCCAAGGGTTGATCCCCCTTAAAGATTAAACTATAGAGCTCCTTTGGGGTTGTATCATCTGGTATCAGAGCCGCGTTCCTACTACCCCTGCTGCCATCTCTGCCGCCTCCACCCATCCAAACAATTCCCACAATTGCTTTAGACATCGCGTCTACCATCATCCCCAAGCCGCAGATCAAATCAACCTGCCGTTGCCTCCATCATTTGCATTGAAAATATGGTAAATTCCCACCACCCACACCTTATTACTACTGTAAATCTCTATCCTTACTATCATGGGCTTAGCTGATTTTGCCTAAGCTGTGCGACACCCATGCGTGTCCGTCCGCAAAGGTCAGCCTTCCCGAGATCTCCTAAGGTCACTTAGACTTACAAAAGAGAAAACGGCTCAGAAGAAGCAATTTCAACGGGATCCACAAGCAACTGCTCAAGCTAACACTTTATAAAGCTAGATACAAATTACACCCATGGACATTACAAACTCAGAGAGGTTGCACACAAAGGATAATAGTCCATTACAGACCGAAGTCCCCACAAGTGCTTACAAGACACACTCGTATTTACAAGCCAAAATCAGCCACAAAGCAAACCAAACTAGGGCTGCCAAGCCTACTATAAGCCCGCTACTTGCTGTACAATGTATGTACACAAATCGAAGGACACGGACAAACATGAGCATTTCATCGAACGCCTTGTTTACATTTTTGTCCGTGTCATTCTCCCCCACTTATTCCTTCGATGTCCTCGTCGAAGCCACTATAGACGCTGCATCTCGTTATATTTTGTTGAATCTTCAATCTTTTGCTTTGGCTGCAACCCTTTGGTTCCCAACCACTCTCCGTTGCTGTTGTTGAGTAGTCGAACTTTGATCCGCCATGCTCAAATCACCAATGACTAAATCTGGTGTGGGGTTGGCTGAGTTGTGCTGATCCTTGTTGATTCTCGCGGATCCTTCTGATGAAGGAAAAGACCTGCCTTATTATGCACCAGTATCGTAGTATACTCATGTTGCTCGAACTGGATGGATGCTTGTTGGAACTTTGACGAGCATCACCTTGCAGACTTTAAGGTTTTTGAGGTCCTTCCTCCACAATGTTTGCTCATTGATCCTTTTTCCACGTTTAGTTGTCACTTCCAAGTAGGTTCGTATCACTCCCGCTTTCGATTGACATTCAATTGGGAAATAAAGCGGACAATCTACTCTTAGTAGTACTGATCACCAATGGTGAGGATTTGACAACTATTGTCTTCCATAAGCTTTCTTTGAAGGGTCACTGAACTTATCTGAGCTCCTCCGCTTGGATAAGTAAGAGAACCTGGGATACTCGATTTCACCCATTCTCTTAGAAGTTGAGAAGGTAAGGTTACTTTCGCTCACCTCCTCGAGTTAAGAGAATTGGGGTACTCGCCCATTCTCTTGAGTTGAGAAGGCAAAGGTTACTCGATTTCGCCTCCTCGAGTTTGTACATGCATCGATGTTACTAACATTTGCTCGCTCTTTGCTCACACTCAAGCACTTGAAGTGTTTACACTCGTGAGTTAGCTCGTGATTCGCCTTCTCACCGCCATTGAACTGAACGCAAGAAGTTTTGCTTGAAAAGAGCAAAAAAATTTACCCCAACTTGGAGTCCCCAACTTGGAGTAAGTCTTTGATAGATCTGGTCATCTCTGGGATTGTACCGTCTTCTCCATGGCGTCGAGTTCCGATTGCGCCTTGGGATGGGCATGAACACTCTGTCGTCCATGTATAAGCCCTTACATGAGTACCGAATCCTTCGAGTTAGCAATTCCCCTCACCTCTGTGAGCTTTGCACAACTCTTATGGTCATTGAGCAACACATCCCACTTTACACGTCTCATCTTTCACCAAGCACCCCGCTTTGCCTTGAGCACCATCAAGTTTGGTTGCCAACGTCGAGCCATAGCTCGAACTTAACCATCCCAATCTTTGTGCGCTACGTATTCTTCTTCGCTTGTCCTTGTGGTGCCTCTCGCGCAAAGGGTTGGCCATTCCTCTGAGTGCCCAAACCTGGTTGTCTGCTCCTCTGAGCGACTCCTTTTCCTATATCTCAATGTCCGTTTTCCCCTAAACGGTTGCGCGTGCTGGCTGTCCCCCACACAGCCCAGCTAGGTCCCCCGCATTTGTATGACGAGTGTTTCTGCGTGTGCTTGTCCCGCTCTGATACCACAATGTCACGGGCTTAGCTGATTTTGCCTAAGCCGTGCGACACCCATGTGTGTCCGTCCGCAAAGGTTAGCCTTCCCTAAGATCTCCTAGGGTCACTTAGACTTACAAAAGAGAAAATGAGTCAGAAGAAGCAATTCCAACGGGATCCACAAGCAACTGCTCAAGCAAACACTTTATAAAGCCAGATACAAATTATACCCATGGATACTATAAACTCAGAGAGGTTGCACACAAAGGATAATGATCCATTACAGACTGAAGTCCCCACAAGTGCTTACAAGATACACTCGTATGTACAAGCCAAAATCAGCCACAAAGCAAACCAAACTAGGGCTGCTAAGCCAACTGTAAGCCCGCTACTTGCTGTACAAGGTATGTACACAAACCGAAGGACACGGACAAATATGAGCATTTCATCGAACACCTTGTTTATATTTTTGTCCGTAACATTACGCACCGAAGAAGGGGAATCACCGGAACAGGTAGGGGAATCATTGCAGAAAATTTTCAGCCGCATAAAGGCTTATTGAAACCGACCTTTTGAATATCTTTTGTGGACGAAATTTTTGCACGTTCTCATAGATCAACTTGGCTTCCATCTAAGATTGAACTATCGAGAAACTCCTCTCTGAAACCGATCTTTTATTGCTGCAAATCATCATCACATACTGCTGGAATTTTACGATGAAGATTCTGCCTTCTTACTTTGCATCGGTTTTCCTACTGTTACATTGCGAAAATTTCTTTGATTCAAATTGCTATTGTTACTCTCATCTGAACCGGGTTTCTACTGGAATTTACGTCGAGAATCCGCTGTTCCTTCGATGCAAATTCTATTTGGCAGGACAACACGTATGCAGCATCCTTTCGTTGAATTCTATTAGATTTTATTGTTGTCTTTTCCTGGTTTTTGAACTCCCTCTCCCTCACCTTCAACCTTTGCCATCATAGCCCAAAAAAACCTACCAAACGCAGCCAAAACCTGATCCAAATCAGCCCCAAAACAGCCCTAACCGCAGCCTACTCCTCCACCTACCTTTCGGCCACCTCTTTTCCATGCCCTTAACCCGTCAACAAAAAAGAGACCTCAACATCACAGATCTGGAGGCTTATACCATGGCGTCATAGTAGCCTATCAATGCCAAGTTTGAAGCTTTTGAGACCCGTATGGAGGAGAAAATTCGGTCTCTCTTCGCCGAACTCAGCATGGGCCGACCACTGAGCTCAAGGAAATCACAGCAAGGGGAAACTTTAGATCGGAAAGAAGAATTCCAGGAGCGAGGAGGCACTATAACCGATCTATATAATCCACGCATGAGGGTAGACTTCCCTAGATGGTAAGAAGGAGACCCGATTGGCTGGATCTCATGCGCGGAGCGCTACTTTCGGTTCCACCAAACCACCGATGCTTCCATGGTAGAGATTGCAGCCATCCATCTTGAAGGGGACGCGATTCAATGGTTCGATTGGTTCGAGCATACCCATGAAGGCCTTTCCTAGCAGCAATTCAAGGAAGGACTATTGAACCGTTTTGGACTGAATGACTACGAGAACATCGACGGACAATTGGTGAAGATCCGACAAATCACCACTATACAAGAATACCAAACAAGGTTTGAACGATTATTTAACCAAACTCGTGACTAGTCAAAAAAGCAACTTTTAGGAACATTCATTGAGGGCTTGAAGCCGGAGATACAAGGAGAAGTGAAAGTGCGACAACCGTACACGTTTGTGGCGGCCATCTCCTTCGCGCGATTACAAGAGGAGCGACTAAACCACGAAGCTTGAAGGACTAGGGTCGTTTCCTGACCAGCAATGCCGAAGCCCTCAGTCCTCAGCCCCCTTTACTGCCATCTGAGCCCTTACATAAAAAAATGGACAAGCGAAGCGGGAGTGATCTGCAAGGGATTGTGGTAGCACTGCAACGAACCATGGAGCCGCGAACATCGCTGCATGAAGGGGCGACTTCTTGTGAAGAAGATATAGAACCATCTGAAGAGAGCCTCGAACCCGAAGAAGAAGTCACAGAGGAAGAGCCCCAATCAGTCGACTTTACGGTGCATGAGCTAGCCGGCTACTCCAACCCGCAGACGATGAAAGTGGGAGACCTCAAGCAACAACCCATCATTGTTCTCATTGATACGGGTAACAAATAATTTTCTCAACAACAATGTTGCTACTCGTATGATGCTTTAAATCGAAGGTTGCAACAAATTTGACGTAAAGGTAACCGATGGTCGGATTCTTAAGTGCGATCAATGATGCTCGCGGGTGAAATTGCTTCTGTAGGACCAGAAGATTGTAGCCGACTTCTTCCTCCTACCCATTGATGACTATGAAGCCATGCTCAGAATCGAATGATTAATGACGTTAGGTGACATCTCTTGAAATTTTTCTAAATTGATCATAAAATTTTATTGCAAGGGGAAAGAGGTCACCTTACGAGGCAAAAGCAGGAGCCATATCTCTACCGTTTCGACGCAGCGGATGAAGAAAGTTTTGCACAAGTCATATGGTGATTTTTTGATGCATATCCAATAGCCATCAGAGGAGAAAAACATATAAATTACAGATCTAAAACTTGCCCAACTGCTGGAAGAATTCGTCGATGTTTTTGCTAAACCGCATGGACTTCCCCTTACCTAGTAGCATGATCACCGAATACCTATCTTCTCGGGCAAACCACCAACAAACTCAAGGCCGTATCGCTACCCTCACCTACAGAAGGACGACGAGAATATTATGAAGGAGAAACTCAACACCGGGGTGACTCGGCCAAGTTGCAGCCCCTACTCTTTGTCGATGTTGCTAGTGCGCAAGAAGGACGGAACGTGGAGGATATGCGTTGACTATCAGGCTTTAAACACCATCACCGTCAAGGATAAGTATCCTATGCCAGTAGTGGATGAGCTCTTGGATGAACTAAAGGGAGCCCGAATCTTCACAAAATTGGATCTCCGTTCCGGGTACCATTAGATTCGGGAATGTGCAAAGGACATTTCAAAAAACGGAACGTGGAGGATACACGTTGACTATCAGGCTTTAAACACCATCACCGTCAATGATAAGTATCCCATGCCAGTAGTGGGTGAGCTCTTGGATGAACTAAAGGGAGCTCGAATTTTTACAAAATTGGATCTCCATTCCGGGTACCATTAGATTCAGGAATGTGCAGAGGACATTCGGAAAACGGTATTTCGTACGCATAACGACCACTACGATTTTTTGGTAATGCCCTTCGGACTTACTAATGCTCCCTCCACCTTTCAAAGCCTGATGAACGATATTATCCGAAGGTTTTCACGTAAATTTGTGCTGGTATTCTTTAATGACATTCTCATACACTTGACATTCATTTTCAGCACTTACGAATTGTTCTAACGACTCTTCGGGAGAATACCCTTTGTGTTAAACAATCAAAGTGCAACTTTTTACAGCAAAAAGTGGAGTACCTTGGGCACATTATATCAAAAGATGGAGTAGTGGTAGACTCGACGAAGATAGAAACAAAGCAAGGATGGCCGAGACCTGCAAACGTGAAATCACTATGTGTTTTCCTTGGACTTATGGGCTACTACCGAAAATTTATGAAGGATTATGGGAAGATCAGTGCCCCACTCAGTTCCTTACTAAAAAATGACTTATTCCAGTGGTTGGACAAAGCTTCCACAGCCTTCGACAAACTCAAGTGCTACCCGGTTTTAACCAATCCTTCATTATTGAGGCTGACGTATCGGAGTTGGAATTAGAGCCGTTCTAATGCAAGATGGCTGACCACTTACATATACCAGCAAAGCTTTATCTCCTTCTTATCACAAAATGTCCGTATATGACAAGGAGATGCTTGCAATCGTGTACGT
This sequence comes from Ensete glaucum, assembly GCA_021527575.1. Taxonomy (NCBI): domain Eukaryota; kingdom Viridiplantae; phylum Streptophyta; class Magnoliopsida; order Zingiberales; family Musaceae; genus Ensete; species Ensete glaucum. Next base: position 41,158,204 of record CM038551.1, on the reverse strand, counting down.
CGTTACAAAGTGGAGACCCTACCTGATCGACCGATGCTTCCAAATCAAAACTGACCTCCGGAGCCTCAAGTATTTTTTGGAGCCGAAAATATCATCCCCGGAGCAGCAAAAATGGGTAACTAAACTCCTTGGTTCCGATTATGAAATTATTTATCGAAGGGGAAAAGAAAATGTTGTTGTAGATGCGCTATCACGGCTCTGGAACAAGCCGAAATTTCTGCCATCTCCCTTCCTTCCACCGACTTTCTCGAGGATATTAAGGAGGAATGAAAGAAGGACTCAGAGATTCGAGACATTATAAAAAATTAGAGAAGGATCCGAGCGCACTAGCCCACTATACTTGGGATTCGAGGGATATACGCTACAAGGGTCATATCGTGTTTACTCCCACTTCTCCTTGAATCAAAATTATCATGCACGAAATGCACTCTTCACCTTCAGCAGGGCACTCTAGATTTTTGAGAACATACAAGAGGGTGAAGTAAAACTTTTATTGGAGAGGCATGAAAAAATCAATTTCTGATTATGTAGCTAAATGCGATGTATGCCAGCAGCAAAAGGGAGAAATAGTGGCAAGTCCGGGAAAGCTACAACCACTACCCATATCGGACTCAACTCAGCATGGACTGACATCTCCATAGATTTCATCAAAGGGTTGCCATTATCTCAAGGTAAAAGTACAATCTTTGTGGTGGTAGATCACTTAACGAAATATGCCCATTTTTGTGCTGTGAGACACCCTTATACCGCTGCCAGTATTGCTTAGCTCTTTGTTGAAAATATTGTTAAACTGCATGGGATGCCAAGATCGATTGTGAGCGACCGTGACAGGGCTTTTACAAGCAAATTTTGGATCGAGTTATTCTAACTACAGGGCACCCAACTCAAGATGAGCACAACTTATCATCCACAGACGGACGACTAAACAGAAGTGACGAACAAATGTCTAGAGACCTATCTTTGGTGCTTCACTAGTGATCAGCCAAGAGAGTGGACGAAGTGACTCCCTTGGGTCAAATGGTGGTACAACACTATTTATCACTCATCCACAAAATGTACCCCATATGAGGTATTGTATGGCCGACTGCCCTCTCTAATACCCAAGTATGTAATTGGTACGACCAAAGTAGACCACGTGACAAAAGTTTAATTGACAGGGATAAGCTCCTACAGTTGCTGAAGGATAATCTATTTGCCGCTCAAGCCAGGATGAAGCAACAAACTGACACTCATCGTAGTGAGCGGGAGTTTTCAGTAGGAGATTGGGCCTATTTTCACCTATAGCCGTACAAACAGCTATCCATCAACACGAGGGCCTTAATGAAGCTATCTCCTCGATTTTATGGATCTTATCAAATTACGGAGCGTATTAAAGCTATGACATATAGATTAAAGCTGCTAGAGGATGCCAAAATCGATCCTGTCTTGCATGTATCCTACTTGAAGCCCAAATTAGGAGAGCACGAGTCAACCTAGACTCAACTGCCGAGCGCCACAGATGATGGGGAAATTCAAGTCCAACCACAAGCCATTCTTGATCGAAGAATTGGGATGCACCTTCGACGCCCCTCAACTGAAGTATTAGTGCATTGGAACAACTTACCACCTGAAGATGCCACATGGGAGTCTTATGAGGAGCTGAAGACCCAGTTCCCTGAGTTCATGGAACCTTAGCCTATAGGACAAGGCTGATTTATAGAGGGCGGGCTTGATAGGACCCTAGCAGGGTCAGGTCCTATTCAACCGAGTAGAAGTCAATAAAACTCTGTGAGATTGTAATAATATCCCACCTAGTCACCTCTATCCTATAAAGAAGTGTGGCTAGGGTTTATTTTGGGGCCTTAGGGCTTACTGTCTGTTGCCCCCTTTACTGGGCTGGTCGGCCAGGGTTTCTAGCAGGTAGAGTCGGCTATGCAGCCACTTAGGCCGCCGCCATCCCTAGTTAGGCATGACGGTTATAGGAGGGGCAAGGGGGGAAATTTACTTAGGAAGCATCCCCCTAGGGCTAGGATTTTGAGCCCTATATAATTTGTAGCCTCAATCTCTTTTTCATCAAGCAAGAATACTTTTATTTCAGCCTTGTGGTCGACCCTAGGAGGGAGGAACCCCTATAGTGTTCCAAGGGTTGATCCCCTTCAAAGTTCAAAATCCTATAGAGCTTCTTTGGGGTTCTGTCACTCCAACTCCTAATTTAACTCATAATCAACCCTAGAGAGAGTCCTAACTAAATGGAACTCTCCCTCTCTAACCCTAGCCGACCTCCCTAATAGGTGGGGGCGGCGGCTAGGAGACCCCCACTCCATAAGGACTCCTCTCTAACTCTAGAGAGAGTCCTAAGCTAAGTGAGACTCTACTAGAAGTGTCCTAACTCTAGAAGAGTCCTAACCCTAAAAGGAACTCTGTTAGAACCTTTATAGATTCTAAGCTTGGGGTGATCTCTATAAGGGATTGACCTCCTTGGAACTCTATAAGGGTTCCTCCCTCGGTTTTCTGCTACGTGAGCTAAAATAAAATTGATCTATTGATGATGAAAGAGGGGAGAATACAAGTCTATTTATAGGGCTTCTAAACCCCAACTCCTAATAGGATTCCTACTTAAGACTCCTCCCAATAACTCCTACTCCAACTCTAAGAAGCAACTCTTACTTCCAATAACTCCAACTCCAACTCTAAGAAGCACCCTCCAAACTAATCCTAATTCTATTCTAACTTAACCCCTCTGTTACTAGGATAAGAGGTGGTTAATTAGGGTGACATATATCTTAATCTTCCCTCAAAATATTATCCTCCAAACTAATCTTAACCTAGCCGGCCTCCCGACCTCTTTAATGGGGGTCGGGTAGATAGGATATACATGAATGCCCTTAGGAGTTACATGTTTGCCCTCTTCAATGAAACTAAATCAAGACTTCCCTAGCTAGACTCCTAAGAGATCCGCCCTCTTCAAATCAGCCTTATCCTCAAGGCTGAGCTCCACATCTTTGGGTCTTGATGGTAGGCGCATTCTGCTCCTGTAGTCCAGCATCAGTAGTAGTGATTGGACAGTGATGTGTCGCGATCCTACGATCCCATGCAATCATTAGCTGAATTTGGGTCTCCTCATCAACTTGGGTGTTGGGTGGATAGATCTGGGCTGAGTCATCCTCTCTAAACTTCCATTTGCGATGAGATTCCTGGAGGATCAATTGTAATTTTAAATTAGTGTACTGATCTGATCCACAAGTTATGGCTTCAATGTGGTCTCCAATTTTGTAGGGACCAAAGAAACTGGAAGACTACTTCCGTGAGGCTCGAGTCTTCATAAATTTCTGCTGGTAGGGATGGATATGGAGAAAGACTCGATTTTTAATACTAAACTTCCTTATACTCCGGCATTTATCGGGTGGTTATTTTTTTCTTATGCGAGCTAGCGTGTAGTTATTTTTTAACGATAGCTATGCCTTCCTCTGTGATGGTAGCTACCTTCTAGTAAAGTCCATGATAGGGTGAGCTCGATCTGAGTTTAGAGGAAGCAGAAGTTGTAATTTTTCAGGACTTACTTTTATCTCCTCTTCGTGCTGTTGTCCTGTATCATACCAAGCCACAAATTCAGCAAAGGTTAGCATTCCCTCGTCATTGATTGGTAGCTTCAGGTGATTTGGAGTAAGGCCTTTGCTGATGTAATCTAGGGGTTGGCCATTTTGCATGTGGATAACATAATTTATAGCTCCCGATGCATCAATAATAAACACTTTGTTGAAGTCGGGTAAAGCTAGCACTGATGTAGATGGCATCGTGATTGTAAGGATCCTGTAGATGGTGGACGTGTGGATGCCTTCGTCCTATTCCTTCAGAATTTTGATCTTCATCCAGTAAGGTTTGGTGTCACAGATTCCATGCTGGTACTGTCGCTGGAGGGACTCAATCTTCTTGCGGTCGTGGGTCGTGGATCGGTGGCCATCATCAGGGAGGATTTTGAGCATTATGGTCCGCTCCTTGGAGAAGTCAGGGAAGTAGCTCGAGATCTGGGAGTGCTGCTTTAGAAGCCATAGCTGGTTCGACTGGATGTGGCACTTCAGGAAGAGTTTATACCTGCAAACAAAGAGGCAAAGCTTTTGGAGATAAAGTATCGTTGCAAGGGAAGGTTGTGGTCGAATGATCTGTGTCTCCTGCATCTCCTGGACGATCCTTTTAGCTTGGCCCTCTGAGGATGTGGACAACAATATGCCCGAATATGTGCTAGTGGTTCGTTCTACAAGATCAACATATGAAGATCGTATAGCCCGGTAGGAAGTAGTCGGCACAGTTCGGCGGAGGCACTTGAAGTTTCACTAAGCTTCTGTAAGCATTGTTTCGAGATCGTCATTACTTCGCTCCTATGTTTCTCACACAAGATCACTTGTTCTCCCTTGCCATTTATAAAATTGTTGGTGAGGACGGTGACGGGTTGTTGCTTAAAGGATTCTTCAACTTTTGCTGCTTGCGGGTTTGCATGGCTAGCTAAAGCATGAGTCATGCAATCGGCCGACTGCAGGTCCTCCTTCGTGTTCTCCTCCTCAGGTTCCTGGACCTCTTCTTCAGATTATTTAATAGATTTTATCATGGAAAGCTCCCCTTTTTTGCATCGATGGTTGCAGCTCCAAAGTTTGTTGCAATGCTAACAAAGGCCCTTCGCCGATCCGTTGCGTAGCTCTTCTCTCGTCAATTTTTTTGGCAGCGAAGAATGGCTGGGAGTAGAGGGAGGTTTATATGCTGTTGGTCTAATAGTGGTTCTCATCCTCCGAGCATCTTGGTTCAGCCGTTCCTCTTGGATTCGGGCGAAAGAGATTACGGCCTTCACGGTGGGGGGTTGCCGCACTTTAACCTCTCCTTTAATTTCTGGCTTGAGTCCTTCGATGAACGTCCCTAATAATTGTCTGTCAGACCAATCATGAGCAAAGTAAGATAATTTCTCAAACCTGGTTTGATATTCTTGGATCGTGGAGGTTTGTCGTATCTTGGCAAGTTGTCCGTTGATATTTTCGTACTTGGTCGTTCCAAAGTGGTTCAACAGCGTATACTTGAATTGTATCCACGTCGGAGTCCCATAGTTGTATTCAAGCCAATTGTACCATCGTATAGCATCTCCTTCAAGGTGGATGACAGCGGCGTCCACCATGGAATCCTTCAGTGTTTGGTGATGACAGAAGTAACGTTCGGCGCGCGAAATCTATCCCATCGGGTCTCCTTCTTCCCATTGAAGGAAGTCCACCCTCATGCGTGGTTGTCTCATATCAGTGGCTCGTTCTGTCTTTTTGAGAGGCTTCTCTGAACTTTGACCTTGCTAGAATTTTATTGGGCTCGGAGATCGGCTCAATCTGAATTCGGCGAATAAGGTGCGCAATCTGTCCTCTATGCGTGATTAAAACGTCTCTAACTTGGCATCGATTGAACCTTGAGATGCCATTGCGTGTGCCTCCAGATTTGAGATGCCAATGTCCTCCTGCTATTAGGGCAATGGTATGGAACAGTTGGGTGGTTTGGTGGCCGAAAGGGATGGTGGATCATGGGTAGATGGCTACGGTTTGGGGCTGACAGGTTGCTATTTTTTTGGGTGTTGTTGGGGCTATGATTTAGGGCTGCTGTAGGGGCTATAAGGAGGGTTTGATGACAGAGGTTTAGGGTTAGAGGGATGGCTTAGGGTTGCTGTTGATGGCAGCAACCGGTTTTGTAGGATTGGTGTGACTGCGGAGGGTAAGGATCAGTGGAAGGTTCAGTAGCTGCGGAAGACCATTGTTTAGGCTGCGGTTTGAGTTGGCTGCAGATTTTGGAAATAGGTTATGATGGCTGCATCTTAAGGCTAGAGGGGTGCCCTAAAGATGACGTGGGTGGTAGCAATAATTTCGGTAAGGATCAGATATGGGTGCAACAAAAAACACCGAAAGGTAGTGCTGTAGAATTCTGCGTCGATAGGCTGCTGCGGTTTGGGTTATGAAAATAGGTTACGATGGTTGTGTCTTAAGGCTAAAGGGATGCCCTAAAGATGTCTTGGGTGGTGGCAGCAAGATAGTTGGGTTTCGGTGGGTTAAGGAGAAGAAGAAAGACAAACGTGCAGCAGTAGATTTTTCGTCGAAAAAATTTCAGCAGTGAAGACGTAATTTTTTTTGGAAATTCTCAACGAAAATTCAAGTGAAACTCAAGGGGAATCTACTGGGAAGGGAGAGGTAATGTCGTTAAAAATTTCGTGAAAAGAAACGATAGTAAAAGTTTCGACAAAATCAAAGATTGCAAGGAGGTGTTGCTGCAGAATTTTTTCAGTGAAAGATTTCAGCAGTATAGACGAGATTTTTTTCCGGCAGTTTAAAACAAGGATTCAAGTAAAACTCAAAGAGAATCTGTTGGTAAGGGAAAGGTAATGCCAACAAAAAATTCGTGGAAGAAAATGACAACAAAATGTTCGGCAAAATCGAAGATCATGGGAAGGTACTATAGCAGATTTTTACGTCTAAAGTGCAGCAGTTTGGACGTAAAAGATCAGCGGTTTATATTGAGAATTTTTCGACGAAACCAAAAGGAAATCCAAAGGTAGAAAGTGCTAAAGCCGTCGTAAAAATTTTGTAGAGATTGGATTAGTAAAAATGCAACAGCAAATCAAATAGTCAAGGGCGTGCGGCTGGAATTCTGCATCGTAACTTTTGTCGTAAAGATGGAAACTTTGTGACGAAAAGTTTGTGCAACAAATAGGAACAAATTTTTTTAGATTTTTTAAATAGGGATAACTAAATTACAGCAGCAGTAAGGTAGGAAACTAGAACTTGTTGCAATTCACGGGGAGATTAGAGGATGATCTGCGGTAATGGAGATGACGGTGGAATTTGGTGACGATCTTTAAGCAATTGTGGGAATTGCTTTGGACGACTATGGGGGGCTGATGGATGGTTGTGGAAGGGCATTGAGACGCTAAGAACGCTGCTCTGATACCAAGTGTTAGAACTTTTTGCAGATTCTAAGCTTGGGGTGATCTCTATAGGGGATCGACCTCCTTGGAACTCTATAGGGGTTCCTTCCTCCTTGGTTTTTCTGCACTATGGCTGAAACATAATTGATCTATTAATGATGAAAGATGGGAGAATACAAGGCTATTTATAGGGCTTCTAAACCCCAACTCCTAATAGGATTCCTACTTAAGACTCCTCTTAACAACTCCTAACAACTGCTCCAACTCTAAGTAGCAACTCATACTTCCAACAACTCCAACTCCAACTCTAAGAAGCAACCTCCAAACTAATCCTAATCCTATTCTAACTTAACCCCTCCTCAACCAACCCCTCTTTAACTAGGATAAGGGGTAGTTAATTAGGATGATATATATCTTATTCTTCCCTCAAAATATCTTCCTCCAAATGAATCCTAACCTAGCTAGCCTCCTCACCTCTTTAATAGTGGTCGGCTAGATTGGATTTACATGAATACCCTTAGGATTTACATGTTTGCCCTCTTCAATGAAACTAAATTAGGACTCCCCTAGCTAGAGTCCTAACAAACTCAACCTTAGCTGACTTCCCCTCATTAAGGTGGGCGACTAATTGAGTTGATTACATGCTTGACTTGGTTGACTCTAACTCTAATCTAACTCCGGCTCTAGTTTAACTAAATCCTTACCCTATTAGGATTTGGGCTGATTTATTACAATGGACTCAAATTTTCTCCTAGTTGACCTAATGTCAGGTTTAGGTTGGCCAACAAGGTGCAATCTAAGGACTCGACTTGATCGACTAGGACCCGACTCAGTTGGGATCCTAACAGACCTGATAGAACCCCAAAAGGAGCTTTATAGATTTTGATCCTTGAAGGGGATCAACCCTTTGAACGCTGTAGGGGTTCCACCCTCCTAGACTCGGCACAAGGCTGAAATAAAATTGATAATTGCTTGATTAAAAGAGAGGGGGCGGCTACATCATTATATAGGGTTGCAAACCCTAGTCCATGGGGTGCTTGCCTAACTAAAATTATCCTTTTGCCCCTTCTATAGCCTACCTGCCTTAGAGGGAACAAGTGGCGGCTATGTTGGCTCTGTAGCGGACCTAAGTAGGGGGAAACTCTAGCCGACTAGCCCAGTAAAGGGGGGGCGGCCACTAAGCCTTAAGGCCTCAAAATAAACCCTAGCCACACTTCTTTATAGGATATAAGTGACTAGGTAGGGTTTTATTACAATCTCACAAGGTTCTTATTGATTACTTATAAGTGATTAGGTCTCAACCCTGTTGGAGTCCTACCAAACCCGCCCTCTTCAAATTAGCCTTGTCCTCAAGGCTGAGGTTCCATGAGCTCCTCATATGATTCACATGCTATCATCAACTGAACTTTGGCCTTCTCATTAGTTGGGGTGTTAGTTGGAAGGATTTGTGCTAAGTTGTTTTCTTTAAATTCCCATTTGTGGTGGGATACCTGGCGGATCAACTGTAATCTTGATCTGGTGCGCCAATCTGATCTCCATGTTAGGGCCCCAATGTGATCCCCAATTTTGCAAGACCCAAAGAAATAGGGAGACCACTTCATTAAGGCTCGAGTTTTCTGTTGATCGGGCTGGAGGTGTAGAAAAACTTGATCTTCAATTTTTCGTCCATTTTGAAGTTTGTCGGTGGTCGTTTCTTCTTTGTATGTGCTGCCATATGGTTAGTCTTTAGTGATAGCCAATCTTTCTTCTGGAATAGTGACTGCCCTCTAGTATGGTTCAGGATGATGAGAGCCCAATCTGGCGTGAGCTTGAATTGCAATTCTTCTGGTTTTACTTCTCTTTCGTGCCATGGACCTGTATCTAACCATATTTTAAATTTGGTAGTAATTAGTATCTCCTGTAAAAACCTTATATGGAGTGTGGGGGAAGCCTCGGTGTAAATTAGGAGTCGACCATCTTGCATAAGGGTGATGCTGATCCCAACTCTGGATATGTCTGCTCCAAGTACGAACACATTGCCACTTTCAGGTAATGCTAGTATCGATATAGATGGCATCATGGCTGTGGGGGTCATGTGGATGCCTTTCTCTTATTCCTTCTTGCGATCGTGGGCCGTGGATCCGAGGTCATCATCAGGGAAGACTTTTAGCATCATGGTCCGCTCCTCGGTGAAGTCGTAGAAGTAGCCCGAGATGAGGGAGCACTCCATCATAACCTATAACTGGTTCAGCTGAATATGACACTTCAGGAAGAGCTTATCCTTGTAGACAAAGAGACAAAGTTTTTGGAGATAAAGTGTCATTGCAAGGGAAGGTTGTGCTCGAATGATCCATATCTCTCGCGTCTCCTGGACGATCTTTTTAGCTTCGGTCCTCTGAAAATGTGGACAGCAATATGGCCGAATATGTGATGGTGGTTCCCCTTGTAAGACCAACATACGGGGGTTGTGCAGTCTGGTAGGAAGGAGTCGGCTTGGTTCAGTGGACGTGCCTGAGATTTCAGCGAGCTTCTCCAAGCACCATGTCGAGATAATCTTTTCTTCGTTCTCTCCTTTCCCATATATGGTCACCTGTTTTCTTTTGTCATTCATAAGGTCGTTGGAGCTCTTGGTGTCGGCGAGGATGGTGACAGGCTGATGCTTGATGAAGCCATCAATGTCCAATATCTGTGGTGGAGCATGAAAGGTGCGGGCGGCTGATTGTGGTTTTTCCTTTGTATCCTTCTCCTCGGACTTGAGAGCCATATCTTTGAGTTTGGGTTCTTCAGTCGGCTCAACTAATAGAGGTCTCTTTTTTTTACAATGGTGGTCTCGGCTCCACAGTTTATTACAATGCCAACATAGCCCTTTTCCGATCTGTCACGAAATTCTTCTCTTGTTAAGTTTTTCGGCTGAGGTGACCGGCTGGTGGTAGATGGGGTCGAGAGTCTCTGTGCTGTTGGTCGTGCGGTGGTTTTGGTCCTCTGAGCATCTTGGTTCAGCCTGTCTTCGTGTAGTCGTGCGAAGGAGATGATTGCCTTAAGTGTGTACGGTTGTCGCGCTTTAACTTCTTCTTGAATCTCCGGCTTCAAGCCCTCAATGGAAGTTCTCAATATCTGTTTTTAAAACCAATAACGAGTTTGATTAGTTAACCTTTCAAGCCTGATTTGGTACTCTTGGATGGTAGAGGTTTGACGGATCTTCGTTAGTTCTTCGTCAAGGTTCTTGTAATTGATTGGTGCTGAAGGTTTATATACTTTTGGTTGGGATGTGGCTCTCATGCTCTGAGCATCTTGATTGAGGTGCCCTTCTTGAAGTTGTACAAAGGAGATCGACGCCGTCGAGGTGTAGGGCTGCCATGTCTTATCCTCGCTTCTTATCTCTGATGGGTTCTTTTTGCAATCAGAATTTGCTCCATGTTGTGATCTTCTTAGGCTTAGTGATTGGCCTAATCTAAACTCCTCGAAGAGAGCGCGTAATTTAACATCCACACACGTCTCGAAAGCCTCCAATTTGGCTTCGAATAAGCCCAGCGATGTCATGACATAAGGATCTCCAACCAGATTTCCAGATCAAACGCAAGGGGCAGCGATAGATTGATTTGATCTACGCTGGGGTAGAAGGTGGAGGCACGTGTCGTTGCAATTGTGGGAATTTCTTGGGAAGGTAGAGGCGACTAAGATGGCTACAGGGGCAGCAAGATCGCTGCTCTGATACCAGATGATAGAACCCCAAAAGGAGCTTTATAGATTTTGATCCTTGAGAGGGATCAACCCCTGGAACGCTGTAGGGGTTCCTCCCTCCTAGACTCGGCACAAGGCTGAAATAAAATTGATAATTACTTGATTAAAAGAGAGGGGGCAGCTACATCATTATATAGGGTTACAAACCCTAGCCCATGGGGTGCTTGCCTAACTAAAATTACCCTTTTGCCCCTTCTATAGCCTACCTGCATTAGAGGGAACAGGTGGCGGCTAGGTTGGCTTTGTAGCCGACCTAAGCAGGGGGAAACCCTAACCGACTAGCCCAGTAAAGGGGGCGGCGGCCACTAAGCCCTAAGGCCCCAAAAGAAACCCTAGCCACACTTCTTTATAGGATAGAAGTGACTAGGTGAGGTTTTATTATAATCTCACAGGGTTCTTATTGATTACTTCTAAGTGATTAGGACTCAACCCTCCTGGAGTCCTATCAAGACCCGCCCTCTTTAAATCAGCCTTGTCCTCAAGGCTGAGACTCCATGACTCTGGGTCCTGATCTGCAAATCCTCACGAGGCTTTCTCATGGCCCCTATAGAAGGTGCACCATGCTCTTGTAATTCAGCATTAGCAGTAGTGTCTGAACGGTGATGCGTCTTACGATCCCATGCAATCATCAACTGAACCTGGGCCTTCGCATCAGTCGGAATATCAGGTGGGTGGACCTGAGCTAAGTCATCCTCTCTAAACTTCCATTTGCAGTGAGATTCCTGGAGGATCGGTTGTAATTCTGAATTAGTACGTAGATCCGATCCATAAATTACAGCTCGAATGTGATCTCCAATTTTGTAGGGTCCAAAGAAACTGGGAGACCACTTCCGTGAGACTCGTGTCTTCATAGATTCGAACTTTAATAGCAAACTTCCTTCTACTCCGGCGTTTGTCAGGCGGCTGTTTCTTTCTTGCATGGGCTGGGATGTGGTTGTTCTTTAATGGTAGCCAGACTTTTCTCTGAGATGGTGGCTGCCCTCTAGTAGAGTCCATGGTAATGTGAGACCAATCTGAGTTTGGAGGGAGTAGAAGCTGTAATTTTTCAGTGACTTATTTCCATCTCCCTTTTGTGCCGTTGACCTGTATCATGCCAAGCCATAAATTCAGTAATGGTCAGTATTTCCTCATCGTAGATTGATAGCTTGAGGTGATATGGAGAGAGGGCTTTGCTTATGTAGGCTAGGGGTCGGCCATCTTACATGAGAACAACACAAATTCTTGCTCCCGATGCGTCAATCACAAACACTTTGTCGGAGTCGGGTAAAGCTAGCATCGGTGAATAGTAGGGGCTGCAACTTGGTCGGATGACTCCTGTTTCAAGCACCTCAGTTACAATCCTTTCTATCAGCTTTCTGGAGGTGAGGATAACGAGTGTTCGCTACTGGTTTGCCCGGGAGAATCGAAATTCGGTGGTCATGCCGTCGGGTAGGAGGTAGGCTGCGCGGTTCGGCGAAGACATCTGAAAATTAAAGTAAGCAATTGAAGAAAGTTTGGGTCTTCAATTTTTGTTGGCTCCCTCATATGTTGTTGCTGAAGTTGCATTAGGAAGCCGTTGTTCACTTTGTGCAAGACTTTCTTTATTTGCTGCGTTGAAACTGTTGTTACATTGCTCCCGCATTTCCCGTAGGATCACTTGTTTCCCATGGCTGAAATATTTCATGATAAATTTGGAACAATTTCAGGAAACATCACCTAACGTAGTCAGCAATTCGATGTCGAGCCACATAATCATCGAGAGGGAGGAAAAAATCAGCAATGATCCTTTGGCCCTGTAGAAACAATTTCACCTGCGAGCACTTCAAAATTCGGTTGTCGGCTACCTTAACATCAAACCTACTACAATCCTCGATATGAAGTGCCATCCGAGCAGCGACCTTGCTGTTCATGAAGTTATTGGTGCTCCCGATATCGATGAGGACGGTGATTGGTTGCTGTTTAAGTAGTCCTCTCACTTTCATCATCTGCTGGTTTACATAGCTGCCAAGAGCGTGTATCGTACAATCGGCCGGCTGCTGTTCTTCCTTCATGACCTCCTCCTCTAAATCTTTAATGGGTTCAATCAATAGATGGCATCCCTTTTTTGCAGCGATGGTCACGGCTCTACGGTTCGTCGCAATGCCAACAAAGGCCCTTCGCCGATCTATTGAAAAGTTTGTCTCTCGTCAATTTCTTTGGTAGTGAAGGACGACTGGGAGCAGGGGGTGCTGAAGGTTTATATGTTGTTGGTCTAGAAGTGGTCCTCGTCCTTCGAGTGTCTTGGTTGAGCCACTCCTCTTGGATTCGGGCGAAGGAGATTGCGACCATCAAGGTGGGGGGCTGCCGTGCTTTAACTTCTCCTCATGTTTTCGGCTTGAGTCCTTTGATGAATGTCCCTAATAATTGTTTGTCAGACCAATCACGAGTGAGGTTAGATAACCTCCCAAACATGGTATGGTATTCTTGGATCGTGGAGGTTTGTCGGATCTTCGCAAGTTGTCCATTGATGTTCTCGTACTCAGTCGGTCCGAAGCAGATCAGCAGTCCGCTTTTGAATTGTCTTCATGTCAGTATTCAAGCCAATTGTACCACTGAATTACATCTCCTACGAGGTCGATGATAGCGATGTCCACCATGGAAGCCTCCGGTATCCAGTGATAACGGAAGTAGCATTCCGTGCGCGAAAGCCATCTAGTCGGGTCTCCCTCTTCCCATTGAGGGAAGCCCACTCTCATGCGTGGCTGCATCAAATTAGTGGCTCATTCTTCCTTTTTGGGAGGCCTCCCTGAACTTTCACCTTGCTCCGATTTCGTCGGATATGGAGATCGGCCAATTCTGAATTCTGCGAATAAGGCACGCAATTTGTCCTCCATGCTTGATTCAAGTCGTGATTCAAATGCCTCCAACTTGGCATCAATTGAATCTTGTGATGCCATTGCGTATACCTTCAGATCTGAGATGTTTCCGTATTTTTTATATTGACGGGTCAAGGCCATAGAGTGGTGGAAGGTTTGGTGGTAGCAGAAGATAAGATCAGTGGTGGAGGGTTGTGGCTGCGATAGTTTGCTGTTTTGGGCTGTGGTTTTGGGTGCTGTTAAGGTTATGGAAATAGGTTACGACGGCTGCGTTTTATGGCTAGAGGGGTGCCCTAAAGACGACATGGTTGGTGCCAGCAAGATTGGTAGGGTTTTGGTGGGTTGCGAGAAGAAAAGCGGCAAAAGGTACAACAGCAGAATTTGTCGTCGAAAAATTTCAGCAGGATAGATGCAATTTTATAAGCAGTTCGTGACAAGGATTTGAGTAAAACTCAAGGAGAATCCATTGGTAAGGGAAAAGTAGTGTCGACAAAAAATTCATGGAAGAATACGAGAAGGTGCTGCTGCAGATTTTTACGTCTAGAATTCAGTAGTTTAGACGTAAAAGATCAGCGGTTTATATCGACAATTTTTGCTCGAAACCAAAAGGAAATCTGCTGTTAAGGAGTGCCAAAGCCGTCGTAAAAAACTCGTAGAAGATTGGACATAAACATTACGGTAGCAAGATCAAAACAGGCAATGGTATGCGACTGAATTCTGCAGCCTAACTTTCGTCGTAAAGATGGAAACTTTGTGACGAAGAGCTTATGCAATGAGATAGGAATAATTTTTTTGGTTTTTTGGGTTAAGGATAAGTAAATTGCAGCAGCAGTAAGGTAAAAAACCAGAACTTGATACAATTCTTGGGGAGTTCAAAAGGTGATATGCGGTAGTGGAGATGATGGCGGAATTCGGCGACGATCTAAGCAATTGTGGGAATTGCTTGGGCGGATTTGGAAGGATGATGGACGTCTGTAGAAGGGCAACTAGACGCTAAGAACGCTGCTCTGATACCAAGTGTTAGATACCTTACGGATTTTAAGCTTGAGTGATCTCTATAAGGGATCGACCTCCTTGGAACTCTATAGGGGTTCCTCCCTCCTTGATTTTTTGCTCAAAGGTTGAAAGATAATTGATCTATTGATGATGAAAATAGGGCTATATACATGCTATTTATAGGGTTTCTAAACCCTAACTCCTAATATGACTCATACTCCATGAAGACTCCTCCCTAATGAAGGACTCCAACTCCTAGTGAATCTCCTACTCTAAGTAAACTAAGACTCCAACTCCTAATTTAACTCCTAATCAGCCCTAGAGAGAGTCTTAACTAAATGAAACTCTCCCTCTCTAACCCTAGCCGGCCTCCCTAATTGGTGGGGGCGGCAGCTAGGAGACCCCCACTCCATGAGGACTCCTCTCTAACTCTAGAGAGAGTCCTAAGCTAAGTGAGACTACTGGAAGAGTCCTAACTCTAGAATAGTCCCAACCCTAAAAGGAACTCAACCCTAGTCGACTTCCTCTCATCAAGGTGGGCGACCAATTGGGTTGATTACATGCTTGACTTGGTTGATTCTAACCCGAATCCAACTCGGACTCCAGTTCAGCTGAATCCTAACCCTATAAGGATTTGGGCTGATTTATCACAATGGACTCAAATCTTCTCCTAGCCGACCTAATGTTAGGTCTAGGTTAGTCAACAAGGCCCAATCTAAGGACTTGACTCAATCGATTAGGACCCGACTCAATTAGGGTCCTAACATTCTCCTGGATCATCTATCTTTTGCGAGCTTGATTGGTTCAAATGTTCCTAACCAAGCCAGCTACCTGAACTAAGAATTCTAATTAATAAGTACATTGTCTAAATATTTTCTATTTTTCTCATCAAGTCAAAAAGTTTCTTTGACTACCCATGATGGGGCCATGGCAAATGAAACAAAAGTTTGCTAATCAAAGCATGACTCAAGGATTGTAATTCTACCTGTCTCTGTATCTAATTCTATTCTAAATTATGTAGACTTAGTGGTTAGACTATTTCATGATCTTGAATTTCAATGTGCATGTGTATTACTATTGTTCCCTAGGTCTTGCAATTGCTCTTTGAGGATAGTTGTTAACGTAATTATGTATATATATTCAGCATAAGTGCCATTCTTCACTTTAACTTGATTTTATATGAAATTATCTTGTGTATAAAAATTACGCAAGGGACTGGTCTTATTTCTCTTAATAGACATGTATGGCTTTCAAATATATTGTCTATTAGTCCTTGTTGGTAGCCATTTTTTATACTTCTTTTATTGTTCAACATTATTTGTTATGATGATAAAAACATAAATAAAGGCTACCATATAAAGATTTTATTGATTTGGAAGAAACATATAGAAATTTGTTGTAATGGATACTTATAAAGCACCTACATGTGCTTTAGGTGGGCGTACCCGTGTCAGACATGTTTCGAACACAGATATGTTGTCGACACAGCCGGACTTGTGTGTCCAGCCATGTCTTTTTTATTTATTTTTATTTTTATCTTTTGGACATGGTACTGCTCTTGCACGCTTTCTCGCGTGGCACCTGCGTGCAGCGTTAGAGTTCATGTCCCTCATGTGAGGGACATCTGCTTTGTGGAGATGGATCGTCGACATGAAATCTTACGATTCTTGGAGGATTCCTGACCAAAATTGTTTGCATGCCCCTTTGTCACCGATAGTTACAATTCGATTCATTTGCGAAGCATGTAATAAGGGGTTCTAAAGAGAGCAGAACCTGTAGTTGCATTGGCAACGCTAGGTGTACCTTTGCCCTGAGCCAACCTACATCCACCACCACCCATCGTGTGCCCTCAGTGAGATGAAGCCACCATCCGATTCATCTGTAAGGTGTGCAACAAGAGGTTCTAGTGGGAGAAAACCTATAGTTGCACTAGCGGAACTAAGGCTACCTCTGCCCTGAACCCACCAACATCTACCGTGAACCATCGTGTGCCTTTGGTGACCTCACCAGTGAAGTGATTCTCATGCCCCCAAACCGGCATTGCGGGTATTCGATTTCATTGTGTTAAATTGAAAATCTGATTCGTCATTTGATTATGACGTGATGTGCATCTTGTGTTAAGGTATCGCCCAATCGGGCATGGCGTGATTGCCCCCGTTGAAGGGGATGCCAAGCGGAGAGCGATAGCGGAGGGGAGGAGAAAGCTTAAAGGGCCCCTACTCCCTTCTTGCTTTTGACATCGGTTAGCTTCTGCTTTTTATTACTTTGTTTTTAAATCGATCAATGGAACAAATTTAGAAACCAACTTTCTTTATCTCAGTTGTCATATTTTGTTTTCAGATGAGTCTCTTGTTGCTTTCCGATGAATTTAATGATGCTACATAGCTTCATAATACAAAAAAAAGATGTTAAGTGTTGGTAATAGATAATGACCTAATTCTGCAATCTTTTGTCCCCATTGGGATTAAGAATTGGAACCTATGACTTTTAATTGGGGTTCTATGCTTAGTGTACTTTCTTCACTCTATTGCCATAAAAGGTCTTTTTTGATGATATAGGTGATGATCCTTGATAGTCAGTCATGGCGTTCAAATTTCAATTATTATAATTATGCCGGTTCTCCATTTTATTGTATTTCCTTGGTCTGTTGCTTGCACTTTAGAGATAGCGATCTAATTCTACAATTTTATTGCATTTCCTTCTTTATTTAATTAATAACCACCTTTATGTTTGATTTTTATAGTGCTTTTTGAATTTTGTTCTTTTCATGGTTTTTGATGGAAAGTTGAAATGAGATCCATGCTTTTGGTGGAAATATCCATTCTGAAGCACCAAAGCTGAAAGGAGACCCGTCCACCAAAGCCACCAAAATGAGTTCGTCAAGTTCTATTAGTAGTTTTTCTGTTAATCCTATATCATTAAAATGGACAAATTAAGTGGAGGTGGTTTGAATATTTCATGGCAATGTAACTTTTGTTATCAAATCAAGAAAAACTCTTATACAAGAGTTAAGAGCACATCTGTCAAAGTTGATGAGTTAAGGAATGAGTAAGCACAAAAGTAATAATAAAGATATCTCTGATATGCAAAAATAGAAGAAGTTAAAACTAAACAACAAGGTAATCCAAAAAGAATCCCAGTACCCTTTCTACTGTTTCTGTCGACTGCTGTATGAATATTTCTTTGATCTGAATAAAAGAAAATTAAGTGACAGTGACAAAGGGAAAATGTATTGTAGCTCCATTTAATATAGCAGCACATGATCAATTGCATTCTGAGATAGCTAGATTGTTTTATTCTGTCGGTTTAGCATTTCATACTGGCAAGAAATCTGTAATATGTTAGTGCTTTTACTTTTGTTATGAACAATCCTTTATTGGATTATTTGCTACCTGGTTATAATTTAATGAGGATCATTCTTTTTTAGAAAGATAAATGTTGAGAGGTTATTACGATTGATTAAAGATACATGAAATGAAAAAAGAGTTAGTATCATATATGATGTATGGAGCGATTCATATCTATGAAGACCTTTAATTAACTTAATAATTTTGACTGATGGTGGAACTGTGTTTTTAAGAAAAGAAGGATAAATATTTTATTGCAAATTTGATAAATTAAGTTATTAGTGAGATGGGTCATGAGAACATAATGCACATTATTATTGATAATGCTTCAAATTGTAAGGGTGCCTAGCAGATTATTGAATCATAATTTTTAAATATTTTTTGAACTTCATGTGCGGTGCATATTCTCAAGTTAGCATTAGAAAATATTTGTGCAATAAAAAATATTGAACAAAATCAATTGACATATGATGCATGCAGTTAGATATCTGATATCGCAGGTGATGTTGCGATGATAAGAAGTTTGATTATGAATCATTCTATGAGACTGGCTATATTTAATGAGTTTGTGCCACTAAAGTTACTCTTTTAGCTGACACACGCTTTGCCTCAGTAATTGTTAACAATTGTTATGTTTAAAAGGTTTAAACTTTCAAAGGTGAACTTCAATCTATAGTTATTAGCAACAAGTGGTCATGGTATAAGATTTTTGAAGGAAAATATGCTCGATGATTTTTTGGCAGGACAACATTAATTATTATTAATGTCACTAGACCTATTTATGATATGCTTATATTCTAAAACACGAATAAATCATGTGTTCATTTAGTATATGATTGTGAGATAGTACGATTGGGAAAGTGAAAGGAAAAAATATATAAACATAAAGGAAAGAAATCAGATGAATCATTATATTTCTATTATGTAATTTATCAAATTCTTATTGATTATTAATAATGCTCCACTTCATTACTTGGCTTATTCTTTAAATCCTAGGTATTATTTGTTATATAACTAAATATACTTAAAAAAAATATTTATGTTTATTTTTTGTTTTAGATACTATAGTGATAAATGGATTCAAGTGGATCTCAAGATCTAGAGGTTTCTCGAGAAAGAGTATGATGTCTAAGAAGATATTATTCAACCATTAAGTAGAGAACACATGTCAACGAAGAATATTATAGTTTCTACAGTAGAGATGGATACTTTGCTGAGTATGATTCTTTACACAATCGTATGTGTAATCACTGATATTTTTCTCCCTTAACATAAATCAAATTACCATAAATAATATGTTGCTTTATTTAAATTATTAACTTCCAAGTTTGTGTAGTATAGTTAAGTAAATGATTAAAATTGATTTTCTTAATTATATGGACAAGTTAGAAATTTTATTAATTAATTAAACTATTAATTAATTTATTTCCTAATGAGTGACTTACTTTTTAGAAAGTAAATAGTTTAAATTCTATTTTTGCGTGTGAACCATAAGAAATGCATATTACAATTCTATCTTTATGTGTGAAAACAAAATAAAAATAAAAACTAAATTACTGCTTACCTTTTGGGGCGAATTCATCTTCTTTTATATAATGGGGGCTCTCTCTCTCTCATTCCTCATCAAGTTTGACAGTGGAAGGACTGAGGAGAAGATTCCTCGAGGAGAGGTAGGATCTTTTTTTTGTTAAAAGTTTCTATTTATATCGTAAGTTCTTTGATATTAGAATTGTTATTATTTGTATGGTGCATAATAGTATTATAATATCAAAAATTTATAATTAATAAATAATGATCATTGAATATGATGTTAGAATAGTTAGTTAATGCAAATTTTTATGATTTAATTAGTTTAAAATTTGGAATCATTAATCTAAATTAGTTAATTTATGAAAAAAATGGATTTGAGCTTAATTATTATTTATAATATTTTTAAATAATAAAATCTAATTTAATAAGAGGGCTCAAATCAAGATTTGACTTGAGTTAAGTTGATTAGCTAGACCAGCCCATATGGGTAGTATGACCTAGCTCATGTGGTCAAGCATGATCCAACCTATGTAGTTATGCATGACCTTACTCATGTGGTCAGGTATGATCTAGCCCACAGTGATTGTAAAGGGCGCTCGCCTAAGCGCTCGGGCGAGGCAAGGCGAGGCTCGACTCCTCGCTCGATCTCCAAGCGGCGTGCTTCATAGAGGCGCTACCTTTGTGCTCGCCTGAGCCCAAGCGCCGACAGCTTCGGGCCAGCGCTCGGGTTAAACCAGGCGACTGAACCAAGTTTTTAGCTCTGGTTCGATCGCGTTCGTGTTAGCCGTCAACATTTCTCTATTGTCGCTGTTGTGGCCTCTCTGCACTGTCGTTACTCTCCGCTGCTGTTGTTATTGTCGCTGCTCTTCACCGCCATCGTTGCTGTCGTTGCTCTTCGCTGCTGTCGTTGCTTTCCGCTGTCGCTGCCACTATCACTGCTCTCAATAAGCGACTTTCCCTTCGGTTAGTCGCCTCGCCTCGTCTCTATTGTTAACAATATACTGTTAACTTGTTGTTAACAGTATTCTATTAACTATACACTATATATTTTTTTATTTTTATATATTTATTAATTATATTATATATATTTTTTATATTTTACCGCCTTGCTTCGCTTAGGCAAGTGCCTAGCGCCTCAGGCGTTTTGGGACCCTGGCGCCAAAGGCGCCTAGTGCTTTTTAAATCACTGGGTTCAACATGACCTAACCCATGGGTCAAGTGTGGTCCAACCCATGTGATTTTTGACCTAGCCCATGTGGCTTGGTATGACCCAACTTATGTGACCAGGCATGACCTAGCCTATGTAGCCAGGCACAACAACCTATATGGCCATGCATGACTCAACTTATGTGGCCAAGCACTATCTAGCCCGTGTAATCGGGCATGGCTTAATCTATGTGGTCAGACATGATCCAACCTATGTGGTTAGGCATGACCTAACTTGCAAGCCAAGCGTGATCCAGTTCAATTGTAAGGCTCAGCCTAGCCTGCGAACCTAGGCTTGCTTAGCATGCGATTGATGCTAAACACATTGTCACTCTTCTATCTAAGCCGTTGTACATTAGCCCAACCTGTTACCTAGGACTGGCATGTGCGATGCATGTAATTTGTCCAAGACTTAGGTGGGTTGGTTCTGTCTAGGCTAGCACTATGTGACAGTCCAATTTCCTCTCCCTTTATTGATTTAAGCTTATTAGTTGACTGAATCGAACAAGTTTGTTCGTTCAAGCCGATTTAGGATGATTTCAAACTAACTTGACCAGTTCAAGCATACTTAACTTAATTGAAATCAATCAAATCTAAATTAGACCAGTCTAGGGTGATTTCAGATTGTGTAATAAGGATTTGATTCCGTTTGGTCTTAATCAAGGTTTGATCTGCACTGGTGTCGAGATTGTCTCGATCAGGTATAATCTGATCTTGGTGTCTGTGCATGCATACCGCCTGATACATTAAAATATATTATAATATTTTATAATATAATATTATATAATATAATATTATATAATATAATATTAATATATTAATATATTAAAAAAGAATAAAAAAGGAGCGACGTTGCCGAGGCTAAGTGGTATATGTGATTAGGCTAAGTGGCCTATATTGGAAGTGTAACCTATGAAAGGAGCTATGGGTCTATCATAGTACAAACCCGTCAATGGACATAGTCTAGCAGATTATACATCAAGCATGTTTCCTGATAATATTTTATCGTACTATTTCTTAGATGCATGCATGAATGAATGGATGAATGTAAATGAATGATCATGGTTAACTATGTTTCCCTGCAAAGGCCAGGTAGGGTGATTCCCTTCGGGGATTAACAAGTCATCAGACGTGACAGTTAGATGGTTCTTCCATCCGTTATTGGAAGGAACGTGTCCCCCTTATGCGGGTGATTGATATCACTCCATCTGTTATTGGGAGTGCAATATAGGTTCTCTCTGTCCGCTGTTGGAGAAATCCATCTCGTGAAGTATGCTTTTCCATTCGTTGTTGGGAGAGTGCACTACTGGATGTGATATACGCCTTTGTTATCCGACCATTATGTATGTCATTGAGATGTGTTGCATATGACTGATGCATAATTTTATTTATTGCATAAGAAATATCATTGTTTTTCAAATACATGAGTTTCATAATAAATTAATGTGTTATCATTTCATATTAAATTATTGACATTTGTATATGTTTCATGAATATTGAAATTATTTTTATGTTTTTTCGGAGGTTCCTACTAGCATGTGTAGTTGATGATGCGGTTTGATCCTATATTTATTTTGAGAGTAACCTACTATTTTATCATATATATATTTTCAAAGTAACCTACTATTTTGTAATAGATCTAAGGCTTCGGTGAAGGAGACTTTTTTGTCACTTGTAGCTCAACTTAGAAGATGTGATTATTTTTTTTTAGTTAAAAAAATATTTAATGTTGTAAAGACATAAATTTAAATTCAAAGATAAAAAAAAGAGTCTTATGTAAATTATGAATAATAAAATGATTTATTTTTTTAAATCTGGATGTGACAATATGAATCTTAAAAGTTAGTGAGTTATATATGGTTCATCGGCTCATATGTTTCAAGCACTAGCCTTGAAGTTACTTGCATGGTCGTCCTCTTTATTATGTTGTAAAAGAAACTATAGCAAGGTTCGCTGTATCGGTCTGTACCGGTATCTAATCGGTATGGTACGGTGTGCGTATCGCTCGATACATTAAAATATAATATAATATTTTATAATATAATATTAAATATAATATAATATATATATAAAATATAAAAAAACACGAGGCATAGCCTCACCTCGCGGGAGAAACTAGGCAGCGCTTTGTCCCTGTAGGAAGACGAGGCACTGCCTCGTCCTTGAGCTGGATGACGAGGTGACATTGTCTTCCAGCGGGAAAACGAGGCACTGCCTCGTCCCCGCGAGGGAAGACTAGGTGTGTCTTGTCCTTAAATTGTAAGACGAGCGACGCCTCGTCCTCCAGCGGGAGAACGAGGCAACGCCTCGCCCTCCCGTGCATGAAGACAAGGCGCCGCCTCGTCTCTCCCACGAGGTGAGGCGACGCCTCATTTTTTTTCTAATTTTTAATATATATTTATATTATATTATATAATATTATATTATATATTAAATCTGTACAGCTCGGTATGGGGCGGTCCATATACTGGTATGTACCTACCGCCCATATCGAACGGTACAGGATAGCATGACAAACCTTGAACTATAGTACTTATTCCTTCATGCACATTCTTAAAAGAAACAAAATGGCTCCTTAACGTGCAAAGGATTTGATATTCATTCATGGTAAATTCTATCTGTTTTTTGGGAGAACTTCATAAAATTTAAGAGGGAGATATGAGATATTTTTAAAGATAAATTTTATTCATTTGAAGATGCTAGAGTGCTTGAAGTTGCAAATTTATGCTTAGATGAACTAGAAATTTTAAAAAATATTTTTATTGATGATGTTGATGAATCAGCAGATTAAGGTGATAATGATGTAGAGAATGAGCTTAGTGATTGTTAAATATTATTTGATGTACTGACATTTAGATGATTTTAATTATTTCAACTTGTATGATGATATTTACTTATTTAGATTGCTGAGTTTATAAAATTGAAGTATAAATACTATAAATACATGTTAGTCGAATATTATATGCATTAAAAAAATATACGTGTCATCATCGTGTTCGTGTCATAATTTATTTAAAAATGACGTGTTGCCGTCTCCGTACCCTTTGTCCATGCTTTTTATATGGATATTTCCATGTATATAGCAACGTTTACTTACTATTCCGCAAGATACCGACATTTTGTTGGTACCAAGATAAGATGTATGCAGTGGTACGCAGCATACCACCCGGTATTATTAAATTATTATAATATTTATAATATAATATTAAAAAATATTAAAAAAGAAATAAATGGGCGACGTCGCCTCGGTCTCTCTCCCAGCGTAGGGAGACGATGATAGTTGCCGCAGCGAGGGCGAACGTCGGGCGACCACGGCGGCGACGGCCACCCGACTCGGCGAGGGCACGCGGCGCAGCGGGACGACTAAGTACTTCTTCTTTTCCCTTTTTCTTCTTCAATTGATCGCCGACGGTCGATTTCCCCGTCAATCAATCGTCGACGGTCGATTTCCCCGTCAATCGATCGCCAACGGTCGATTTCTTCGCCAATCGATCGTTGACAGTCGAAATCGACCGTCGACAGCCGAAATCAACCGTCGACAGCCGAAATCGACTGCCGACAGTTGAAATCAACCGTCGACGGTCGATTTTAGCGGTACCGCCCGGTTCGCATACTGATCAGCTGCCGGCCGATATGTATCGGGTGGTACGGGGCCTTATTGCTCCATAAGGAAAACCTTGGTATATAGTAAGGTTCGTTAAACCATACCGCACCAGCGTACCGAGCTCAATTCAGTATGGTACGGTACATTAGTATCGAGTGGTATACCTAGGCATACTGCTCGGTACATGTGTATATATATATATATATATATATATATATATATATAATTTAGTTAAACAAACAAAAAAGGGCGACATCTCCTTATTCCTTCTCCCTACACGGGGAGACGTTTCTTCTCCCCGCTTGGGGAAGAAATTGCCTGCGGGCGACGGATTGGGATCAGGAGAGCAACGTCGAACTCCAGGTTCTCCCTTTTCTTCTGCCTCTTCTTCTTCTCTCACTTTTTCTTTCTCCCTCGGCTGATACTGCCTGAATCGGCCGCCGACGATCGAAATTAACTATTATTGCCCGATAGCGGTTGACGACAATCAAAATTGAGCGTTACTGGCCAATTTCGGATGGTAACGGGGTGGAAACAACCCCAATTGACGATACCACCCGGTAGCGGGCGGTCGATGTTCGTCAGGCGGACCGATACATACCGCCTGGTACGGGCGGTATCCATCGGTATTGTAGACCTTTGGTATATGGTTGACTGCATATATTATGTCGATTGATTCGAGTTCAATTGGGATTAATTTTATATTTGAATAATGGTGATAAAAGTTAGTAACTGATTTTTTTAGATCAACTAGAACCACAATTGAATGTATAAAACAAGGTTCTTCTTATCGAGCGATAAGGTCCCGTACCGCCCGGTACGTACTGGTCCGACAGCTGATCGGTACGAGGACCAGCCGCTATCGGGCGGTACCGCTAAAATTGATCGTCAACGGTTGATTTCGGCTATTGGCGATCGATTTCAGCCGTCGGCGGTCGATTGAGGGAGAAATTGACCATCGGCGATCGATTGAAGAAGAAAAAGGGAAGAAGAAGAAGAAGAAGAAGAGAAGAAGTACCTCGCGCCATCCTCACCTGCGGGCCCTTGCCGCCCGCGGGCGACTTTTGTCCTCGCGCAGGGAGACGTTTGAAGAAGAAAAAGGGAAGAAGAAGAAGAAGAAGAGAAGAAGTACCTCGCGCCATCCTCACCTGCGGGCCCTTGCCATGGGCGACTTTTGTCTCGAGGAGACAAACGCTCCCCACGGGAGAGAGACCAAGGCGACGTCGCCCCTTTATTTCTTTTTAATATATTTATAATATTTATAATATTATATTATATAATATTATATTATATAAATATTATAATATATTTAATATACTGGGCGGTATGCATTGTGCCAGTAACGACAAAATATCGGTATACCGGTACGGACTGGTAAGTAAAACGTTGGTGTGAAATACAATTTACCAAATGTTAAGAATGAATGGTATAAATAAGATGAATGAAGAAGTTCTTGTAAATTAAAGTTTTGGGAATCGTAGATCTAATTTATAATTAGTTATAGTGGCTGATGAAGATATATTCAGGGAATAACATTAAGAAACAATTTGTGGATTTGTGTTGGATAGTTAGAAAATATTATGCTCCAAAAGGTTGGTATAATGAAAATAAGAATATTAAGGTTGATGTATGGGCTACTAGAAAAAAATATAATAAGATATACTTATAATCATGAACAATTAGGCATCTGCTTAATAAAGAAGAAAACAAGGGATAATTAAATAATCAATGAAGACTCTATGAACGTGCCCCCGAGGTATGTCTATAGATGCGTTGGTTAAATGAGATAAGTAAATTAAGACGGATGGTTCAGCGATAGGTAGAGGGAGATTTTTGAGAACTTTTTACCAGGAACAACTAAGAAGATACACAATTCAACTAAGAACACTACATAGCTCAATGGTGGAAAAAGATTATGTTATTGATCCCAAATAGTTGGGATGTCATCTAAGAGCACAGACACATACAGGATAGACACGACGAGGACAATATATATATATATATATAAAATATTCGATTAACATGAATTTTTAGTATTTATACTCAGGCAGAAGAACTTAATTTAGGTGCTCATAATCACTAAGAAGGTAGTACTAAAGAAGAAGCATAATGACTCTTGTATTTGCTAGTAACAATCCTCAATCCTCATTATAAACCAAATTAGAGTTTCCAAATCTGAATTTCAAGAATTCCATCCGAGCATAGCTTCTCTATTTTATTCTTATGATCACATTGGAAGTATTTTAGGTAATTTTAAGATACAACCAAATTGTTGAAGAGAGAGATGAACCTGCTGACCTTGACAATTATTCCACTTCATTTCTAAAGTGCAAACAATAGAATCAAGGAAATGCAATAAAATGGAGAACTTATAATGGATTGCAATTTGCAAGTACCATAAGCAAACATGAATAATTGATAGCATCCTTAGGAATGAGAGCATGGGTCTCAACAAATCAAAGCAGCCGGAAATTAAAACAGGATCCATTAGAAATCAAACTGAAGCACAGAAACGAGAAATCTGGGATGCAAAAATAGAGGACTGCATATGGTATCTTGCAATGAAGATGTAGAAGACAGGTGAAGCAGAAAGAGAGGCCCACATAAGGTTCTCAACGTGCGACCGCAGGTGGGGTCAGTGAGGTTGCCAAGGGTGCATCAGCAGCAACAGTGCTTCTTGATGTCAATGAGGTCGCCAAGGGCGTGCCGGGTCATGGTTGACATAGGTGGGCTCAGGGCAAAGCTCCTTCTAGTAAAATCAAGCTGATGAGGAAATCTTGCTTCACTGGTGAGGTCATTAAGGGCCTACGATGGGTCGTGGTGAGCGACATGTTGTCTCCAGTCAGGAAATCTTGCTTCGTCGGTGAGGAAATCAGCAACCTCTTCCATAGTTTGGTTAGAGGGCCACAATTTGGTCATAGGGCCTCTTCCATAGTTTGTACGTGGTGGATGACATGTTATATCCAGTGAGGAAATATTGCTCCGCTAATGGGGAAATCAGCAACCACTTCCATAGTTTGGCCAGAGGACCAGTGAGGAAATTGCTGGAAGCTTAGAACCCCTTGTCGCGCACTGTAGTTTATAACTATCGGTGACAAAGAGCTATGCGAGTTTTAACATTGACGATCCTTTAGGTTCATTACAATGTTGGCAAGAAATTCTCCAAGAATCATGAGAGTTCACGGTGACGATCCGTCTCCATAAAACATACGATCATCATGTGAGGGCCACGTGAGCTTAGGGTCGCACGCGAGCGCTACGCGACGAAGCGCGCAGCAGTTGTATCGTGTCCAAAAATTAAAATAAATAAATACATAAGACATGGCTGGAGATGTGCCTAGTCGTGTCGATGACATCTGTGTTCGACACGTGTCTGTCACGGGATACACATACCAAATGCACGTGTTGATGCTTCATAGGGTGTCAAAATATTAATTATTGTTGTTGTTGTCATTGTCCTAGCCTAAAAGAAAGTTATTAAATAAAATTTGTTATCAATGTGATTTTGCATTTTTACAATTAGATCATCGTGCACTTCAACTTTAATTATCTGAAAATTTCATATTACGTACTCATTGCACATTTCTCTACTTTTCTGTATGACAGCTTACTTTGCATGAACGAATCATGATAGATACAGTGTGCCTTGGGCAAGAATTGGAGCCTTCAGTTGTATTTGAGTTGATTGGGGAGCCGGCTATCGTAATTGATGGTGTGCCACCTATTCTTCCTGGTTCTTCTGTTCCTGTTTGTAAGGACATAACTGGTGTTGGATCAATTAATGACCCATGCTTTGGTGAGTGGTTAGAGGGAAGGAAAATTCGGAAGTTGTTTGGAGACCAGTATTACTCTGGAAGAGTGGTCAAGTTTGACACTGAAGTAAATTGGTATAGAGTGATTTATGAAGATGGTGATTCTGAAGATCTTGAGTGGCATGAACTAGAGGAAGTGTTATTACCACTTGATATCTCTATTCCATTAACAACCTTGGCTTTGCAAATGTGCAAGTTGAAGCAATCTGCTTCTACATCAGGAATAACTTTACCCAGAACAAGGAAAGGATGCACAAAGAAGGGCAGGAAGAAGGAAGACTAGAGCTGCTTCAAATATCCGAAACAAGTGAAATGGATAGAAAAATAGTTTTAAGCAGCACAGCGAAATGTGGACACAGTTTGAAGGCAAAAAGTACTTAAAAGGTTAAAAAAATAGGAAGTGGATATTCAAATATGTTACTCTGAGAACTGTTTGTCTGAGACAGGAAAGGTTGCAGCTTGGTCAAATTTATCAGAATATGAAACCATGGTTTAATTTGATGGAGCTGCTTCTGGTCCATTGAATTTAGATAGAAAGGTGAAGGACTACTCACTGATATCACTGCTGAAGAATTTTGCTAAGAGGCAAAAGATTTGGAATTAGAACATTAGAAATTGCATTGAAGGAGAATTATTTTTACTTAAAACTACTATATGGAGTTTAAGCAATTGATCCAAATAAATTTTGATTATTGTTAGAAAGTAATGGAGAGCAGGAATCATGTTTGATTCTCAATATTTCTTTGATTCTACTTCATGTATAAATACTTAGTGCAGCTTCAACAACGAAAATTTATTTATGGATTCTTCTTCCGATGTATCAGATGACCTCTTGCTATTTTTTTCTTTTTATTTTAATTTTATGCAAGTCTATATTTCCTATGACCCTGCTAGAAGTTCTCTTTGTGGAAATCAAAGCAAGTAGTGGTATCATTGCTGAATTCCTGGGAAAGGTTCTGTAGTTATTGTTTGAGCTTCGCAGATCCACAGTAGAAAACACCTGCAGTTCCACATATTTAGAAGTTAGAGTAATACAAATTGCACAGTTCAGTTGAATATAGCTAACCTATTTGAGAGGCCTTGTGTGCGCTTGCGAAGTCAGAAAAAACTTTCCTCCAGTTTGGCCTTGCATAGTGTGTCCTTATCTGTCATGTATTAGTCAGAAAGGAGCAAATATTTTTCTTTTCTTTGAGATTATCAGAAGTTTATGATAAAGGGTTATTACCCGACTTCCAGATACAATATCAAGACTACTTTTGGCATGTTGGAAGTGACTGAACCTTCACAATAAGAGGGGACCAAACATCACCTTCTTCATACACACTTGTCAAGTAGTTGTGTATTTCTATGATATTCTGAAAAGAAGAATAATGTATTTTTCAGTTTTTTCTTTTTTCCGAATAGTCAATGAGTATGAAGGAAGCGATGGTTTTTTAGGAGACACATTATGGTCATTTTCTGCAACTTCATCCATGACACCTTTGAACCATTCAAAGAGCCTTGTTCCCTGGTCATCCAATAGAAGTAAGCCCTTCCTGGACCATTTCCTTTGTTTTCACTATCTGGTTCATCTTCATTCTGTATTTCCTGCATTAATTTTTCAGGCTATGAATAGTTGTTCTAACTAAAGGTTTTTCTAAAACAGATCTTTCAATATGAAGTTACTATGTTGGACTGTGTATTGTCCAAAAGATCACTCATATGCTGATAAATGGAGTTGCACCAATTCCCAGTCCAATAAGCAAAAGAATATCGTATTTCTTGTAATCTTGAGTAGGTGCACCATATGGCCCATCAATGAAAAGCTTTGGAAATCTGCAAAAAGGGATTTATTTTACTCTGAAGCTTGACTCGTTTGAGACATCAGATAGGGATAATTGAGGTGTGTCACTTGGACATATAAGATTCTTTATTACCTAGTATCTTGATGCTCAACATCTGCAATTACTGTGGTCTCAAGTCTAACTCGATTAGCCTTCTTGGATTTAATTTGAGCCTCACAGGCCTGTTTTGAAGATTGCTCATATATCATTTTGAAGTTTGAATATAGTCTCTTGCAAAGAAGTGAAAGTTTATTCAGAACCCTAAACAAACCTTTCCAAATAAGTTCCTGAGTGCAGTGATAGTCTCCCAAGGATCGAATATGAACACTCAAATAGCTACCTGGTGTGGATGTGATTGAGAAGGGATGCCTGTTACTTTTAAAAGGTGAATAAAGGAATCTCAGTAATATTTCCTGTGAAGCTTATGACATACCATTCAAAAGGTGAGACATCTGGACACTTGATGAATAGGTACATTCCACTTTTATACTTGAATCCTGGTGGCTTTTTCAATGTATTGAGAGGACATTGTCTGGATATATGGCTGCCTGTGTGGCACATTGGAAAACAAGAGGAAAATATCCTTGATTTGACTCAGAGATATCCTTCCACTGCTCTTTAAATATTGATAAGAGTAGTCTTACCTTAATGATGGCCACACAATAGCTTTTTTTATTAAGTTTTCTGATTAATCTCTCACAGGCATAAAAAAGGACAGGAATTGTGAGATACATGTGAAATAAGGAGTCGTTGTCAAAACAATAATATCAGTGTGTTATACATGTTTTAAGATCACAATTTCCTGAAGAGAAAGCATACCGTACCATTTTCTTGTACCACTTCTTGGTGAGAAAAATGAAGTATGAATGAACTCCTAGGAGAGCACAAGCCAGTGCCAGGAGGTGGTGGGCGTACCAAAATGCATTAAAGCCAGCTAAGTGGTGGAGGGGTGATGGCAACTTCACAACACTTCTTCTGAAGGAATGCGTTGCTAGTATGAAAGAAAATGTCATAATCAAAATCATAAGGATACCAGTGACTCCAGGAGCGCACTGGCTTGTAGAGATGGATATGTGGGCTGCTTGTAGTTGAAGTTTGGCCCAGTGTTCTCATGAACTTAGATTTTGGACATGTTATTATTCTTGGAAAATCACATGTTATATGAGCAAGGGTATGCACTACTGTCCCGATAGCTATAGCTGATGCAATGATCTGTAAGTTAATTTATGGTAAGTCAAGAATATGGTCTATTAAGATAGAGTTCAGTTTATCATGTGGCAGAAATCCTTCAATTAATTGTGGAAGTTGATGTTGTCATCAAATGGGAATATTGAATTGAGAGCAGTTGATCTAAGTCTTGTAAGCATGTTTCTGCAAACAGTGATAAGAATGAGAGCCATGTTCAACTTCAGGGTTTCAGCTGCAGCCTTGGCTATGCAGACACAAAAGCCCATTACTTGAAAAGCTGACCTCCTTCTGTAATGTCAAATTTCCATACATCTAGAGCTGTATTCAGCATCATCCATAGTAAAAGAACCCATATTCTCTTCCAATTTTCATGAATAAAATCTGCAGTCTTTCTGACAAATCTGTTGGCCCAGTGTCTGTACAGCCTTGTTGTCATTGTTTTTGCAAGCCCGTGTGACCTTCTGAGTGTTCTCTCAGATCCTTGCGAGCTAACCAGGCCTCGAACCAAGGTCTCAAGTTGTGCATTTGAAGTAGAAGATTATAAGTGGTGTTTCTCTGCTTTCCGATGTTATCCTTTTCTGTTACTTTTATGTGAACTGGAAGGACATCACATTACCTCAAAGTAACCAAGATTATTGGGGTCAAGCTCCTTCATGACAAGAGCTGCATAGGTAACTGCATGTGCTTTGACTTTTGAAAGCTTGTTTGCTGAGGCACTCAATATGATCACCTTTTAAGGACACCAGATATATTATCTAATCCTCACATTTCAAGCAAAAGCAGCATTCCAGACTAAAAATCTTCACAATTAGTTAAACGCTACTACTGCTTACCTCTTTCACTTCATATTCCGTAAGCTTTCTGTCACCATTTTTGTGACACCTTAGCAAAATTAGCAAATCAAATTGTATCATATGGATGTCATGATTAATGTAGAGAAAAAAAAGATAAGTGTAGCAGGTATGTACATGTCAAAGAATATCCGTAGACGAGAATCAAAGTTTTGTTCTGTCATTGCTTTCCAACACTTGTGGAGCTCTTCTTTCATTATTCCATTTTCAGGATCCTAGTTTCTTCGTCTTGCCAAAGCCACAAATAACTTCCCAGTGAAGTCCTTTGACTCAGCCATGCCTATTTTATTAAATCAGGTTTAGTTTTGTTGCTATGACTGCTTGTGTGGATCAAATGTGGTACAAACTAAAAACAGAAATGTCATAATCAAATTTGTCTTGAAGAGTATTGTATATATGTTTTTCTGTAGATATTTTTAGCTTGGTGGTCCTTGTATTGCCAGCTTTCTGTACTGGTATAATTTGACCGACTTTGTAACTGTGTATACTGATTCCTGAATTCACTCTGATAAATCTGTTTTCTGTGTGAATATTACTTTTGGAGGCTAAACTATTATTAGAAGTATGGTAAGAAAACCAATATTGATAATGATTGAATTCAATATGATCATATGTCTAATTACTTTAACACAAGATAGAATTATTGGGAATGTTCCTTCTGTTATCACATAGATTTCTTTCCAATGGCCATAACATATGTCTAACTCTTTGTTTTCTTGGCAGACGATGGTAAGTAAGATCTTGGAATCAAAACCCGTCCTCATCCCTTACCTTAACAAAAAAACTTGTTCGTGTTTTTGCAGGAAATTATAGTCTACATGCCCAAAAGAGAATTAGTCATGATGGATATCTGTTCTTAAGAAATAACAAAGAAAAGCAACATGCAGGCATGGTAAAGCAAGAGTAGCTTGCCTATACAAGGTCCAAAGTTCTCCTTCTGAAGCCCTGCCATTCGTTGCAGATTTGTCAAACCGCTTCACAAATGGTGTTCCATCCTCCCTCCCGTGCCAAACTCTTATCAAGGAAGTGAAGCCCTTTATGATGGCTGGAAACAATCCTGCTCATCTTACTACGAGGATGCTTCTCCATGTCACACTGCAAAGCAAGCCCCTGCACCTTGACCATGATATTAGGTGTCTGGAACAATGGGTTGCCCTCGAAACTTGATGATTCAGCCTTTGGTTGTGCAATATTGGTACCAGCTATATGCAGCTGTTCGGGAGCTGATTTGTGTAGTTTGCCATGAACAACGGCAGTCTCCAGATCGTGCACTGAAGTATCACTCTCTGAAATATCGACAATATGATGTGGTGATCTCATTCCTTGGATAAAGGATGCCTGAATTAACATTTTCTTTTACCTCTCTATTGGAAAGATGCAGTTTGGGAGTGTGGAGAATAGATAAAGAGAAGTGTGGGTGTGTAGAAATTATAGCTGACATGAGGAAGTCTTGCCCCATATAAAGTGGAGAAATATTTCAAAGGCTTGACCCAACCATAATTCCTCTGTTTATGATGTGATGGTGGATTCTTCGAATTAGGCTATGCTGGGTGTGGAACTTAATATCTCTAGGCTAGTATCCATATTGTACATTGTTGAGGTTGTGCTGTCCAATACAATTGTGTTCGTTTGGGTTTTCATGAGAGAGGCCAAGTGGTTGCTGTGCCATCAAGGTGATTTGGCCTAAACGGTGTATGAGCCCATAACATGGACAACCTAACCTCAAATGGCTGCATCTCTCTGCCTTTCTTTGTGCTGGTCCAAACAAGGTGACAACTGTTTATGCCACTTATTGTCTCATAAGATCTTGTGAAGTTGGATGTGGCTGTGCTTCTTTCATAGTGGAGTGTAATCCCCGAAGTGAACTGGTGACTACATTCTGAAAATTGATTTTTATTGAGAAATTCCTTCAAGCCAACATTAAATTTTTGTTGGTTCTTGTGTAGAATTATCTTTTTGTATGGTTTTACTGTTGCATTTGCTGGAACCTAGAGGTTATATGGCATCTTCTTACATGGAATTGTTTAAAATTTAATTACCAATCATGATGTCCATATCCATGATGCAGCAATCATCATACAGATCATGAGATAGTAATAATGACTGATCGTCCTTTGAGTTCCAGCACTTGTTTACTAAAATAAATCGATATTTTTTTGACACGTTATCTGAATTGAAAATTAGCATTTTATTACAATTAATAGACAACGATGGATGTCGATTGATTGCATTATCTGTGATAATCGGGTCTGTTTTGTATGAAGCCATATCACTCGATCCAACTGCTAAATGAACAAATTGCAGTCTTTGATGGGACATTGGGATGTGATAGACTGAAGTGTGTCACCCACCTACTGAGAGTCCCTCTTTATTGCTATGTTCCCAAGTTGCTCACGCTGTAATAATTCAACTGATTCGGACACTTCGTATTTGCATTATTGGATTCAGTAGGAACCGTCTCGTTTTCAGCGGATTTAAACTCTTTTATCAGTAGGTATTATCTTTGAACTCTGAGATGGCCGCTTTGTGCTTCATTTGTTGCTCCATCATGCTTTGCTTTATTGACGCATTTTGCCAGAGTTGATGCATCCATCACAAAT
Source organism: Ensete glaucum (assembly GCA_021527575.1). Taxonomy (NCBI): domain Eukaryota; kingdom Viridiplantae; phylum Streptophyta; class Magnoliopsida; order Zingiberales; family Musaceae; genus Ensete; species Ensete glaucum. The sequence continues at coordinate 41,123,777 of CM038551.1, read as the reverse complement.
AGTCTAGCCATTCAGAGTGCCCAACCTTTAGAAAGATAAAAAGAAAAAAAATATTTTATTTGGTTTAGTCAAGCACACTTGTCATGGGTTTGTCTTCCCATTTAATTTTCTTGATTAGGAGATAGATATGACAGGAAGATGTCTTACTCCTACGAGTGAGACAAGCACAGTTGTCTTTTCTTTTTAATTTTTCTCTGCAACTAGTGATGCATAATTCATAAGGTACTGAGCAAATAATGAATTTAAGTAATCGCTTCTTGATTAAAATGTCTTTTCCTATCTAAGAATATCCACCTTTTAAGTAATAAATTTCCTTTAAGTACTCCTTCAGTAGAGAAACAATAGGTTTGATTATTGTAGCCATTTTCATACTAGGAGTTGTATGTAGTCACTAATATCAATGGGAGGCTTATTGAGGGTAGTTTCTTCAACTCTTTTATTTGTCGTTAACACAAATATATCATCATCACCATCATCATATTTTTTTCAAGATCGGATCATTATTTTCCGAGGACACGTTGGGTGATATTTTTGGGTCTTGTTTTTATCAGGACATGGTTGTGGTTGTGTTTGCACGCTTTAGAGATCGGTTAAGAACATGGTGGTTGAAGAATAGTAGTGCCAACAGCACTTTAGAGTTTATGATGAATAATCTTAGTAATTTTAAGGACATTCTGTACTCCATCCTGGTTCATGTTGATCAGACCATTATCTTGAATCTTCTTGTTGATGGAGGCATACTCTTTAGTCATTTTAAGGACATTCTGTACTCCATCCTGGTTCATGTTGATCAGACCATTATCTTGAATCTTCTTGTTGATGGAGGCATACTCTTTAGTCATTTTAAGGACATTATGTACTCCCTCCTGGTTCATGTTGATTAAATCATCATCTGGAATTTTCTTGTTGATGGAGGCATGTGTGACTCATATTCTGTGAGCAAACTTTTATGGTGATGGTGTAGTGCATGACACGCCAACGTAGGGTCTGAGCACAATTAAATAATAATAATAAGAAAGGATAGCGTATGCAGTCAACTTTTTCCTATGCAATAACCTTATGTATGCAAGCAAAAGAAAATTATATAATTCAAATCCTAATCATGAGTGAGTAGCCTTATATAGTTAAGGCTCATATTCTTATATTATTTTTTTTTCAAAAGCAAAAAAGAAAAAGAGAGAAAGACTATATTACTGTATCAACCACATAAAATTTTATCATTGTTGAAAATTTTTTATTTAGACCCTCGTAGCAACAATTTGTTAATGCCAGCGTGGGGAAGTCAGTAAACTTAACCCATTTTTTAAATACTATCATGCCTAAAATCAAATACTAAGTAGAAATGCTTGAGCAACTATGCTCCTTCGCATCTCACCTCCTTGATAGTGGATTTCTTTCATATTAAAAGATCCTATAAAATTATGCTATGTGCATTCTTGGTAAAGCTCCTCTCTCGAAGAGTTCAGACTGAGAGACATGCTCTTCCGAAAAATATTCCTTTACATATCTGGAGATCAGATCCTCCTTTTACAAGTCCTGTAACCTCTTAGAGTATCAATGTGAAATATTCTCTTTTGGATGATAGGCTGATTGTTAATGGCTTAGGTGGGTGCCACATCAGTGGCTAGTTGACTAGGCATGCATTGGAGGTGCCAAAGATCACCTGGGTGATCAGACTCTCATGGTTGATTGAGTTATACATGTCGAACCTTAGATTAGCTGCTCATGACTGATTGAGTTCTAGAGTGACTATCTAATCCGGCCAAAAGAAGAAATAAAACACTAACTCCACAAAATCAAGGAGCACCATCAACCTTCATGTCTGTTAGGAAAAAATATCATTGATATATTCATCAGTATAATTTATACTGACTCTGATCCGTATACGAGGAGTCTTTCCAGAATAGAATGTAATATCTCCAAACTCATTACCTATAGAAAGACTAAGATTGGGGGCCATTTCCCGAGACGATCCTTTCGATGTTAAAGTTAATCTTGAGACCCTCCAATCTAGAGTTAAGGGTGTGTTTTCATATTGACTTTGAGAAGAAGAAATATCTCATAAAGATCCCATGAGAAAGGTAATTCATAACTGACTCGAGTTACCCTTAGACTTCCGAAAACATTCTTATGAATATTTCATAGAGAAGACAGTTCGTAACCGACCCAAACTACCCCTAAATTTTAAAAAAATATTCTTATGAATATTTTGGAGGAGAGATAATTTGTAATCGACCCGAGCTATCTTGGGAAGCTCGATAACTAACCTGAGCTATCTCTTGGACCGCTATCCACATGGGCAAGAGTGTGTCAGCCTTAAGTGATATTGATGTGATGAATGGTAACTAGTCAATTTTATATTCATCCAAGATAATCAAATTAGATAACCTTGACTCATGTGTGAAGATTAAGAAAATAACTAATCGGCCCCTTTTTGCCTATCCACATTATGATGCAATACTTGCGGTTGAGGCAGCATGACATAATAAATGTATCGCTAAACTATGTGTAGAAGCAACAGTCATTAATCCGATTAAATAGAGATTCTAGAACGTCAAATGAGTTTTTAATCCAGCATCAATCGCCATCCATCCAGAACACCATTATTGATATACTTAGATATAAGTAAAATAGAACAAAACAACTGCTAATGCGAGGTAAAGGAAGGGTCGTAAGTAGTTTTACTCCTTTAAGTAAAAGGGCTTTTTTCAATATTTATTTTAATTTCAACTAATTAAATCATTATTTTTGCAAGGAGTAAAAGTTAATAAGCTCCGTTGTGATTGTAAACAGTGTTGGTCATCACATCAGAAAAAAAAAAAAAAAGAAACATAAATTTCTATTTTATACTTTATCCTTTATTATACACATTTTAAAGATCGAGTCTTTAGGAATATTGATTCTTAGAAAAAAAAAAAGTTTGATGAAAGTACCTTTTCATATTCTTGATCTCTTTAACCCTATTTATATCATTTCTCTACTTACAAAAATGAGAAAATTACAAGTTTCTATTTTTTTCTTTCTCCTTGCCTAGTACCAAAAATGTTATTTTGGTTGTCGATGATTGTGTAGATCTTGATATAATTTCAGAGTTGATAAAAAATTATTAATAATTGATATGTAGTCATCATGTGTCATTCAAGTCATCTGCATATGCAAAGATTCCAAGTAGAGAAATACAAGCTTCCTTCTTATTCAAGGAAGTCAATCACAAACTCCTTTTCCCTCCCCTTATGATAGGGAAGACAATTCTAAACTTTTTTTTTCTTTATAACAAGAAAGGACATCACAAATCCCATTTTCTTCCTTCAAGGTATAAAAACACATCCTAAATAGGACATAGGGGGACTCACTCCTTTTAAACTTTTTGAACCCATATTTGGGGATCTAAGATCACTAATATGAGCGTCAGAGAGATTGAGGCGGGAAACCCCCTACCATTGACCGCTTGTGTAGGATTTGGGCATGTGAAAGGAGCACCTTGGTGTGAGACCGAATGCTCCCAAGCATGGTAGCATAGTCAAGCCATACTTCGAGATGACCGTAAGCTCCCTTTAGGAGACAAGCCATGCCTTGGGATGACCATAGGACTGTCACCATGAGCTAACAACACATCGGGAGTCCACCTGCCATCTCAGCTCCCCACTCCAGTTGCACCCTCACCTTTAAGTGGGCCTCTCGAATGGATCTTCATCTTCAAGACCGAACCAAGCCATGTTGGCTCCCTAGTAAACTGCATCAAGATAATAACATTTTGACTCATGACAAAATATGACTTATTAGTTTGTCACTAAAAGAAGGGCCCAAATGTTACGAGAATGTCCATCTATGACTCATCCCAACAAACACTCCAGCAAGGAGGTGCCCCCTTTAGCACTCGACTCCTTCAAACAAGGATACCTTCCCCCCACTTCTTTTCAATAGGAAGGCACCTCCACTTTAGCCAAACCCTGAGATCACCCTGAGAGGAGATACACGTGATCCAAGATACCATGACTAAGCACCAAGCCACTCCCAAAGTTAGCTCAGATGGATCCTTCCACCCAAGGTTGCACTTTCGACTCCCCAAAATGAATTCTTCGATGAGGTAACACCCACGAGGGAACTCGTTGCCTCGAGATTATAAATGGCAGGGCTCTACTTTAGGTGTAGCGCATCAACAAAAAAAGGATTCTATCCTTAAAGCACCACCTTTATCGAAAATCCATGATAGAATGACACATGAAGAGAGAAAATTTCACTAAAATAGAGAGGCTTGTACTAGTGCAGCACTTACAATTGAGGGCTCGTGTTCGATGGATCCAGACTGGAACCCTTCAAAAAGGACAAAAAATAAAAAAAAGAGGCTATCAACATAAGCATTTAATCAAAAGAGGAGGATGAGTCAGGGCTATTGTCGAAAGGGGCCTGTGCTTCCCCAGGGATATTAAGATCTTTGGGCTGTTGAGTGAAGGGGTCCTCCTCGACACTTATTTCTAGGTACTTGGCCTTGAAGCGCCCCAAAGTAAAGAGGTATCTATATCGATATGAATCTCTTCTCGATCTCAATAGGCCCCATCAGAACCCCTCCGACTCCTTATTGCTCCTTGAGGTTTCCCAACTCTTATATGTCGTGATCGTCCCCCTCTGCAGATTGTGAGCTTAGCGCCACTCCTCCTCCTAGAGCTCTTTAGCCTCATGGACCTTCATCTTGGTGGCCATTAATTAGTCAAAACACATCTATAAATGGCCTTCCAACTAGTCCCCCCTCTCTTGGGTATCCTCTAACTTCCACCACAGGACCATCAAATGCTACTCAACATCTTCCAATTGCTGTTGGGACTGCTCTTGTAGACCAATTATTTTAGTGAATAAGGCATCCTTAGTTGCCAAGAGAACCCTCTTCTTTAGCTAATCAATCCTCACTTGGAGACCCTCATTCGCTTGGGACAACTCATCTACCAACATCCCCGCATCATGGGCCCAGTCTGCGAGACCCATCATGTAATGGTGATACTACCCAAAACACACAAGTCCATATTGGAGAGCCACAAAAAAGAGACCCAAGTGTAGGAACCTACCAGAACCTTAGTTCGAAGACATTGGTCAACTAGGGACTCCATTAGGGTGCAACACACCATTTTGCTTAGAGCGGGGTTGAGCGACCTCCAATGTTACTCATCCACAGCAGGGGAGCTCTCCCACACTCTCGTATCCTAAGTTAGCCTCTTCGAGTGGGCCCTAAGAGGAACCTCGAGAGCCGTGGGAGGCTAGTTAGCTATCTCAAAGGCCATGAATGGCCCTGGATGATAAGAACACATCCTACGAAGAGTCGAGGCATAGGAGAATTGACCAATGTGATGGGCCAATGCACACATCCTCATGGGATGACCCCTCAATGGTGTGTCCACCACCCTACACCAAAGACTCAGGTCCACTAGGAAAAACTCTAACGAGGGGAGAACAACCCTCATGGCCCCCCATCTCCAGATGGGGCACTTGTGGTGAAGGAATAGTCTTCATAGCATACTTGCACCTCTTCCGTACCCACTCCGAGTCTTCGTGGACCTAGTATGATGGGCCTCGATCACTCAATAAAAGTGTTGGGGCCCATGATTGCGGTTGGCTCCAGCCCAACCTTAGACCCTCACTCAACCTCCCATGAGCTTGAAAGCTCGAAGGGGGATGCTAGAAGACCACAATTGGTGTGACACATGCCTACAAGCCAAGGATGAGCATGGGTGATACAAATGATAGCAAATGAAACAAGTGACAAAAGTCCAAGCCAAAGAAGAATGTGGGAGTAGCGGGATCTGAGTGTAAAATAAATCTCCCAATTGGTTGCTGAAAGGGCATAAAAAGACCCTTCACCTCCTACAAAACAATGCCTGCATGTATTTACCTTGGGATCGAGTAAAATCCCCATGCACAAAAAGATCTTGTCATAATTGAAGCTAGCAGATGCAAAGGACGCCAATCAAAGCATGACTTGGTGCACCATCGCTACTAGAGGCCACTAGATAGGTGACCGAATCTGCTAAGGGAAAAGGTTCCAAGTCTCGCTATGGTGGTCGAACCAAGCTGCTATGGCTGATCCACACTCCCATTACAGGGGTTGAGCTAAGCCACTATGGTGGATCCATACTCCCTCTACGACGGTCAAGCTTAGCCGCTATGATGGATCTACACTCCCTCTACGGTGATCAAGCCAAGCTGCTATTGTAGATCCACACTCTTGCTACGATGATCGGGCCAAGCCGCTATGACAGATCCACACTCTCGATACGATGGTCGAGCCAAGCTGCTACGACGATCGAACCAAGCTGCTACGATGGATCCATACTCTCACTATGTTGGTCAAGTTGAGCCCACTACGGGGCCCCAAACCATGCCCTATCTTGGAAGCACCAGAAGGAGAGCTTGCCACTTACCTCCTAATGTGGAAAGGGAAGATCATAAATCAAAGAAAAAAACTCTCCTAAAGTGGAAGGGGGATGTCACAAGTTTAAGAAGAAAAACCTTCCAAAGCGGAAGTGGGAGGTTAAAATCTGAAAAGAAATGAAACTCTTGCAATGACAGTCAAGGCAAAAATCTGTAACAGCGGACTCCTGCTCCCATAACAATGATCGAGGCAAAATCCACAGTGATAGACTCCTACTCCCATAATGGTAGTCAAGGCAAAAATTCACAACGGTGGACTCCTACTCCCATAATGGCAGTTGAGGTAAAATCCATAATGATGGATTCCTACTCCCGCAATGACGGTCAAAGCAAAATCTACAACAATGAACTCCTACTCTCGCAATGGTGATTGAGGCAAAAATCCACAATGGTGGACTCTTACTCCTGCAATAGCAATTAAGAGAAAATATGCAATGACAGACTCCTACTCCCATAAGCAGCGGTTGAGGCAAAATCTATAATGACATAGTCCTACTCTAAAATGATGGTTAAGAGAAAATTTTGCAATGATAAACTCCTAATCCTGCAACAGTAGTCGAGGAAAAATCTGCAATGACGGACTCTTACTCTTGCAGAAGGTGCTTGAGGCAAAATCTATAATGATGAACTCCTACTCCTGCAATGGCGGTTGAGGCATAATCTACAATGGTAGACTCCTACTCCCACTTCAATAACAAAATCCACTATGACGGATGAATAGACCCGCTATGACAATAGACAAATAGGCCCACTATGGTAGACGAACAAAATTGCTATGACAATAGACGAATAGGCTTGCTATGATAATAGAAAAATTTGACCTGCAACTCATCATTCAAGCACACCTGATCTGGAAATGCAAAATCATGAAACTCGACCTTGGCAAAGCCAAATGATTGAAAGATGTGCCTTAAATCCCTTACTAGAGCCTCAAAGCACGCTTCTAATTGGGACAATGATAAGGAATTTACCAACAATTGACATGCAGTCGTCATGTGTCAACAAGTCATCTTCTTGCATGTGCCAAGATTTAAAACATAGAAACGCAAACTTCCTTCTCGTTCAAGAAGGGCAATCACAAAATCCCTTTCTCTCCCTTCATGACAAAGAAGATAATTTTAAGCTTTCTTCTTTTCCTTTATAACAAGGAAGGATATCACAAATTCTCTTTCCATCCTTCAAGGTATAAAAGCACACCCTAAATAGGGAAATAGGAGGACTCACTCCTTTTGAACTATTCAGACCCATATTTGAGGAACTCGTATCACTAACTTGAGCATTGAAGGGGTCGGGGCAAGAAAGTTCCCCCTACTGATCGCTTGTGTAAGATCTCGATGTGTCAAAGGAGCACCTTAGGGTGGGACTGAACACTCTCAGACATGGTCAAGCCACACCTTAGGATGACCCCGAGTGCCCTTCAACAGACAAGTTATGCCTCAGGATGACTGCAGGACTATCATAATGAGCTAATAACACATTGAGAGTTTGCCTGCCATCTCAGCTCTCCATTTGGATTGTACCCTTACTTCGAAGTGGGCCCCATAAACGAATTTTAATTGTGGTACCAAACCAAGCCGTGTAAGCTCCCTAATCAATAACATTAAGACAATAATATTTTGACTTAGGAGAAAATGTGACTTATCAAGATTCATATTCCCAATTAAATTAATGCCTACACAAAAGCCAAAAATATACCTTGCGACAGTGATTACATATTTGGGTTCTTTCTAATTCTTTTCTTTATTTTTTTTCACATATTATTTTGTTAGATATACTAGTTAAAGATAACTTGATTTTTATTGATCCAAGAATCATATTGGCCAATTAAAAGCAGTTAGGCATTCAGATATACCGCAAAAATATAGAGAGTAATTTAAAACAGAAAAAAAGAAGTCATCTTCTATAATAACATTTAAGATACACAATTTGAAGATTTAGATGTCTAATAGAAGGTTAGATGTTTCATGAGTAGTTTTGTTTCTCCTAAGTCAGCTGAACCATTTCCACTCCTGTGATGTCACAAAGATGTCAATGATGTGAAAACCCCTTGAAGGCCTTCCCAGTCCAACTTACAAGAGCAGATGCTGCAAAAACTTCAAGCTTCAGCCGTACCTATCAATAAATACTAGAGTAGCTGAAAGAGTACTGTTAATATATGTATTTATCTCCTAATAATATTGAGAAGGTGCATAGAGCATGTCTAACTTTAATTTTACTAATATTAGAAAAATATATCATTGATATCTTAGTTAGTCTGATATAATTCAGACCAGATGCAAGGACTATTCAAAGTGTCTTTGAGGTGAGAATGTCTAGCTCCCGAGGTGCCATCTACATGAAGACTAAGGTTGAGAGATGTTTCCCGACCTAAGCCCTTCAATGCTTAAATTAGTAACCAAAGATATAGGTTTCCTGACTTAGTCCCTCTAAATACTCCAGTTAGTAACTTGAGATATGTAAGTGTGGGCGTTAATAGTTTAAGAAATGCTCCACTTTTTCGTGTTAGAGATGAGTTTATATATATATATATATATATATATATATATATATATATATATATATATATATATATATATATATATATAGTTGTAGAGGGTATGAATGAAGTTTATGATTGTCTATTCACCATAAATGATAAGAAATAAGCTTGTGATTATCTTTCTCATCATAAATGTCGAGAAAGAAACTTGTGCTTGTCATTCTCGTCATATATGGTAAGAAGAAAGCTTTGCTTTTCTTCCCTATTTGGGCTAGTGGTGATATGTTGGATGACGATATATTCCCTATAATTTGGCCCCTACCCGCCAAAGGTGTGCTTTAGGGCTCTTTTGAAAGGGGCTCAAAACGTGATGCTTTAATTCATCCGACACATGAGCATTTAGGATTTTCTTTTGCTGGCTAGGTTGTCACCTCCCCCTTGATGGATTTTTTCATCTCATACACCTTGGACACACTTTTCATTGTGTTTCTGCCATAATAGATTTTATTTCATGTAGGTCGGGTCTTCTCAATTCATGCAACTCGGGCACATTTGGCTTTGTGCCTCAATTGTGATGAATTTCTTTTTATGTGGGTTAAGTTTTTCGGACTTATATATCTCATGCAAATTTGGTCTTATACCTCCATTGTGGTGGATTTCTCTTTACACAGGTCAAGTTTTTCTGACTCATACGTCCCGAGCATATTTGGCCTTGCACCTTTGTCATGATGGACTTCTCTTTACATGGGTCAAGTTTTCCTGACTTATACTTCTCGAGCGTATTTGACCTTACACCACAGTTATGATGGACTTCTATTTACGTAGGTCGAGTTTTCCCAACTCACTTGTCTTGGGCGTATTAACCATGTGCCTTTGCTATGGTAGATTTCTCTTCATATGGGTCAGGTTTTCTTGACTCATACTTCTTGAGTGCATTTGACCATGTGCCTCTGTCATAGCAGACTTCTCTTTATGTAGGTTGGGTTTTTTCAATACATGTGTCTCGAGTGCATTTGGCCTTGCACCTCTACCATGATGGATTTTTACACTTCTTACGTCCTCTATTTAATGTGTTTCAAATCTTTCATTTGACATATTTCAAATCTAGTGCATTTCAAATCTTTTATCTGATGCTTTTTGAGTCCTTAATTTGTTAGTGTCTCTTGGGAAGTGTCCCGAATGGATAATTATCCTAATTATTGGAAGAGAGAGACTGACTTCCTCCTTATAAATCTCTATTCATATTAGGGGGAGGTCCATTCTTCCATTTGAACCTCTAGAGCCTCCTTAAAGATCTTCTCTGTTTCATCCTAGTTCCATGAAGGGTGAGTTGGTTCTTGAGTCTATTGTAGTCTCGACATTAGTTCAGTAGTAGAATGGTCTTCTACTATTTTGCTTCTTCATCTCTTCAGATCGGAATGTCTCTCATTTCTTATATAAGTTCCTCTTGATCTACCAATTCCTAGATGGTCGAGGTCCACACTTCATCTTTAGATTGCCTAATGACAAAGAAAGTCCCAATCTCCCCTTCATCAGAGGAGGCAGTGTCCATGAACCTGAAAGTTCTTTAGGATTTAGAGTTAATGAAACCACTTCTGGATCACCTACGGGTTAAGTACTCCATTCCAATCAAGTTTAACTTGCAAGTCCCCCAACCTGGTCAACATATATTCAATCCCATGCTGGATCACCTACGGGTTAAGTACTCCATCCCAATCAAGTTTAACTTGCAAGTCCCCTAACCTAGTCAACATATATTCAATCCCACGCTGGGGTCTCTTTGCTTGTCTTATGATTCCCTCGAGGTAGGACTTTAGCTTCCCCTTCACCCAAGAATTGTTTCTTGCCTACAATAGTGGAAGATATCTTATTCTCAGATGGCACCTAACTCGTGGTGCTATCTAATAGTATTCATCGAGGATTGATAGACCTACATTATTTCGAACAGTAAACTTTTTATTACTTATTTTCAATTATGCAAGGGGAAAAGTGGCTACTATTTGACAGCTCAGAAGTAATTTAAGTTAGTGGAGCCCCTTCCAACCATAAGGGTTGGAATAAGTGCTTCTTTTTCATAGGTTTGGGTCGAGATTAGGGTTTGATCTAGTATGGTCATTGCATCATGTACATAACCACCAACCCAACTCAAACCCTCCCCCACCCATGGACAATGACTGATTGATTGACATAGGTCTTAACTTGACTCCTTGGGGTACGGCTTGAACCTTCCATCACTTTACCCCGTTCTTATTTTTAATCCTCGATAACCTTGTGATTATAATTCTTTATAGACATAAACCTATATTCTTTGAAGAGGAAGATGCCTGGCTCATCTTTGGGTGCAACAATGGCTGTTAGGATCATAATGACACTAAGAGGGTGGGGAGGGAGGGAAGAGGAGGAGGGTGGGGGTGGGGGTGAATTAATGCTTATTGAAAAAAGATCCGATTTGAAATTGTTCGAACAAGAATATGAATAAAAAATTAATTTAACTTGAAATTATGAGTAGAAGTAGTGAGTAAAGTAAATCAGTAAGCAAATCATAAGGAAAAGTAAGAAGAAAATGCAAATCAATTTATAGTGTAGTTCGGTCATCTCGACCTATGTCTACTTCCAATACTTTTCTCTCAAGGCCACCAGATTTCACTATCGATCTTCTTTTCAATGAGCGAAGATCAACTACCCTTACAACCCTTTTTACTTTTACTAGGCCAAGGAGAGAACCTTTGAAAAATCTTTCACACATGACTTTACATCTCCTTAAAATAACTGCTAAAATCATCGATGAAGAGACTCAAGAGTTTACAACACTTTATCCTCAAGGATTCTTTCTTTTTTTCACCATTTTCTTCACCCCCTTATTCGTGCTTCATCAAGCAAGAATCGGTGACGAATTTATAGGCCCTCAATGACTTCAAAATTGGAGCTAAAATTTAAAAACCTTAGGTTTCGGGATATTGGTGGTACCACCACTGATACTGGGCGATGCTATTGTCGAACATAGCCTATGAATCTAGGTTTTGGTGGTACTACCACTACTTAGGTGATACTATCACTACTTGATGGTACCACCATTGGTTGGTGGTAGTACCACTGCCTGAAACCCCAAAAAAGCACAATAGTACTTTCTGATAGTCTAGGCGATACCACTGCCTGGACTTGGTAGTGCCACCACTAAGGTCATTTCCAAGTCATTGAATTGGCCTTTCATCAGGCCTAATTCAACCCTGGTTCATGCCTAGTAGGCCCCAAATTAAGTTGACATAGTTTTGTCCCAACATTAGCTTAATTCAACTCTAAACGTTCAAATCAAGTTAACATAGTTTTGGGGGTAGGGAGAGGGAGGTGGATGAATTAGTGCTTTCATAAAAACCTCAGTTTTAAAATTTTGTTCGAAGAAAACTGATATTGAAAGTGTACTTTGACTTAGAAAATATTGTAAGCAATTAAATCAGAAATTAATAATAAAGAAGAGCATAATAGAAAAGAGCACACCAGATTTATAGTGGTTCAGTCCACATGACCTACATCCACTCCTGATTCCTCTTCACTTGAGGCCACCAGCTTCCACTATTGATATTTTTCCAATAGGTGAAGATCAACCATCCCTTACAATTCTTTTCTCCTCTTCTCAGGCTCAGGAGTGAACCTTTACAACTCTTCACATGTATTCCCTCATACTCTCCCTTAGAAAAACCTTTAAGCTTCTAGAGAAGGGAACTCAACTTTTTGATATAGTTTTCTCACTATAAACCTCAAGTTTATGATCTTAGTTATTTTTATTCTAAGCAAAAATATTTGAGGTATTTATAGACCTCAAATGACTTAAAAAATTAGAGCAAAATTCAAATCCCTAAGATTTCACCGAACAGAGTATGAGATTCTAGGCTTCGGCTGTACTACACCTAGGAAAGATGGTACTACTATAGACTGGTGGTACTACCACTGGCAATCACTGGTACCACCGCTCAAGAATCTCGGAAAAGTACTTTTCATACCCTGAGCTGTATAATCTCTTGACCTGACGGTACCTCTACCTAGGTCAATGAAGTAAGCCTCCTAATGGGCCCAAATCAGTCCCAAATAAGGCCTATCGGGCCCCTAATTGAGTTGGTCTAATTATATTTAAAACTAACTCAATTAAAACTCTAAACTACTTTAATCTAGATAAATTATTACAAAACATGAATCATATATTGTTTGACATATCATTGGTTCATCTGGTGCTTCATTCGACTCTTTGGCATAATGTCCTCTGTTGCAACGTATTGCCTAATCGGTATGTTGACCTCTACAACATCATATCTCCTTGGTGCAATGTTTAATCTTTCTTGCCTGATGCCCAAAATCGTGGCCTAAAGCCTTCTGCCGACACGTTGACCAATTTTTTGACATGTTCCACTCTGGCCTAATAATTGATTCTTCCTGCTTTCATCAAATTGCCTCTCCTTAATCGAAGCTAGTCCAACATCACTCATATGCACATTAGATCATAACTTTATCTATTGATTTTTCATCAAAATTTGAGATTCAACAATCTCCCTCTTTTTGATAATGATAATCAATTGATGGTGAAGTTTAACTAAACTTCCCCTATCAATATACCATATTAATAGAAACTTTGAATTTAGAAAATTATAAGTATTGCATCATTGCATGCTCATAAAATCATGTGTAATTTATGCATAATTTCAAATCATTTCAAAATATCAAAGAACATCATTGCATGATTCAAATTTTAAATTATCATTATAACATCTTTCCTTCAAAGTACATCATATCATGATTAAATTATCATCATAACTTCTCCCCCTTTGTTATCAACAAAAAGGAGAAAAATGTAATAGTAAGTTTTTCAAACATGTAAGCTAGTAATTTTTAAGATATGCAAGTTTAGCAATTTTTGCTATTCTTGAGATATGCAACTAGCAAATTCTTTTTTCTCTTTTGAGAAGTGCAAGTTAGCAATTTTGCTTCATCTTGAAATGTACAAGCTAGCAAATTCTTTGCTTTCCTTTGCAATATGTAAGCTAGCAAATTTTTAAGAATATGAAGTTCAACAAAATTTTTGCTTCTCTTGAGATAGCAACTTTTTGCTTCTCTTTACAATGTACATGCTATCAAGTTTTCTCTCCTTGAAATATGCAAGCTAGCAATACTTTCTCTCCCTTTGTCATTGTCAAAAAGAAGGGAATAATTCATTGTTGTAATTCCTTTCCCTTTATATCAATTTTCAAATCATGATAAATTTATTATCAATATTTCAATTTTCAAAAATCAAAGATCAAGAAAGATCAATTTGTGAATACCAAAATACCATGATTCATTTTTGACAAATCTCTTCTTTTGTGAATAGAAGAAATGATAGGAAATGATCTTGATTTAAAAAGAAAACTCAAGTCATAGAAACTGAGTAATCAAGATAATGATTTGAAAAATGTATAAGAAGAATTTTTACATTTGGGAGATTTAACATGCCTAAGTTTAATATTCAAGCTGCACTTTTGCTTTCTTTAACATCAACGATCTAATCATAGCATAAGATATATAAACATAAATAAAAAAGAGTCATATGTAAATCATGTCATGAAAAATATTAATATGAAAGATCAAGAAAGATCATTCATGAATACTAAAAGACATAATTCATTTTGAACAATCTCCTCTTAAATAACAAAAAAAAAATCTTAGAAGATCAATTAATGAAAAAATCTTGATTCCTATACAATTTGAAGTACCAAGTGTAAGATTTAGATAAAACTCATTTAAATTCAAATTATCAAAAACACTTTCAAGAGATTCAAAATAATAGATTCAATAATGACTAAGGATCTCTTGTTAATAAATTAAAAAGGTTTTAGAGATAGAATTTTTTTTAACAAAAATCCATTCTCTTTTAATTGTGATTGATTTCATACAAGCATGCCCAAGTCTTTTAAAAAATGCATCATTATTTAAAACTGAAAAAAAAGCTTTATCATGAAAATCTTAAATATTTAGGCATAAACCATCTTTAATTAAAATATTTATAAAAACAAAAAAATCATCAAGTTTCAAGTATATATATATATAATTTATAAAAAATATATTTCTTACTAACCTTTTTAATCTAATAATTTATGAAAAGCATCAAGTAATTCTGATAGGACCCTAGTAGGGTTGGGTCATAATCTAGTGAGTCAAATACCTGATTTAAACCCTGATTGGTCAGCCTAGACTCGATATGATTAGGCTAGGAGTCAATTTGAATAATAGGGTCCAAGTCCTAGTTGGACTAGGATTCAGCTAGAGTAGGAGTTCTATTAGGGTTTGGACTTGAAACCCTATAAATAAACATGTAAACTTTTCCTTTCATTAATAAAAAATTTAGATTTATTTTCAGCTCTTGTAGCCAAAACCTAGGAGGGTTGATCCCCTACAGCGATCAATCTATCTATGATAGAAACTTTAAGGTTCATATCATCTGGTATTAGAGTAGCATTCTTGGCGTCTCGCTGTTCATCTACCCCTTGTCGTAGCCATCTTTATATGTTGCAACCGACCCCTATTGCTGCCATTGCCATCTTCATATGCTGAAGTCAACCCCTATTGCTGTCGTTGCCTTATTGCCGCCATCTTCATCTATCGCTGTCATCTTCATTTGTTGCAACCAACCCCTATTGCTGCCATCTTCATTTGCTATAGTCGACCTCTGTTTATTGTTGCTATCTTCAAATGCCACTGCCATCTTCATATGCAATGTTTATTGTAGCTATCTAGCCCTATATTGCTATCATCTTCACCATCTTCACCCCTGTTGCCATCACCATCAGTAGTCATTTACCATAACCATCTAACCTTAGCTTATTGCTGCTATCGCCTCCTCCCTTCCTACTATTGCCGCAAACACCTCATGCCCCTGACTCGTCAATAGATGAAAGGTCTAAACATTATAGATATTTAAAATTATGCAATGGCCTCAGACAACGCACTTGACGTGAAGCTTGAAGGTTTCGAGATCCGCATAAAGGACAAGTTATAAGCACTCTTCTAAGAATTTAGATTAGGCTGATCAAAGAGTCCAAAAAGATCTCAGCATGGAGAAAGCTCAGATCGCAAGGAGAACTAACCCGAGAAGGGTGATCGGGTGCAGGACTCCACATACCTATGCATGATGGTGGATTTCTCGAGATGGGAAGATGAAGACCCAACTGGATGGATCTTATGTGCTAAAAGGTCCTTTTGCTTTTATAAAACTCCTGAAGAATCAATGACTGACATCACCATCATACATCTTGAGGGAGACGTGATCTAATGGTATAATTGGTTTAAGCATATGCACGATGTACCTATGTGAATGCAATTCAAAAGCCAATTATTGATCTGCTTTGGACCGTTAGAGTACGAGAATGTGAACGACCAACTCGTGAAGATTCGTCAAACCTCAACCGTGTAAGAATATCAAACCAGGTTTGAATGTCTCCTACATCAAACTCATGATCAGTCTAAAAAATAATTGCTAGGAACATTCATCGAAGGACTTAAGCTAGAGATTCAAGGTGAAGTCAAGGCTCGTCAACTGTACACCTTGATGGCTGCTATCTCCTTCACTTGCATCCAAGAAGAAAAGCTGAACATCGATGCCTGAAGGACCAAGACTGTGAGTAGACCAACAACCATCAACCTTCAGCCTCCCCTGCTACTAACCAAAATCCTCAGCCCAAGAGACTTACATGAGAAAAACTTTGAGAGAGATTGGCTAAAGGGCTGTGTTGGCACTATAATGAATCATAGGGTAGAGATTATCACTATAAAAAAGGAAGGCATTTAAGGATTGAACCAATTAAGGATCCATAACCCGAGGATGTAGATCCCAAACCAGAGGAGGATGATGTGAAGGAAGAACCACAGTTAGCCATCAACATTGTTCATGCCCTAGCCACCATGCCAACCCACAAATGATGAAAATCGATGGATTCCTTAAAAACTAGCCGATCACAATACTCATCGATACCGAAAGGACCAACTACTTCATGGACAGCAAGGATGCTACCCAATTGACCCTCTGGATCCAAGATTGTAGCAAGTTCAATGTTAGTGTCACATATGGCCGAACCTTATCTTGCAGCCTCAAGTGTTCACGGGTGAAACTAATCATGCAAAGCCAAGAGATCATTACAAACTTCTTTTTATTGTCGTTGGACAACTATGAAGCGGTGCTCGACATCGAGTGGCTTACGACTTTAGGTGATGTTTCCTTGAATTTCTCTAAACCCCTTATGAAAATTTTCATCAACTAGAAACATGTGATCCTAAGAGGCAAACGTGGGGTCAAAGTTTCTACCGTTACAACTCAACAAATGGAGAGGGTGCTACACAAGATGCATGTAGGTTTCCTAATCTAATTGCAGGGGCTACAAATTGAAGATTTAGTGATGCACAAAGACCCTAATCTCTCCTCCTTGCTTGCTAAATTCACGAACATCTTTGCTAAACCAAAAGGACTATCCCCTACTCGATTACATGACCACTAAATACCTATCTTGTTGGGAAAAGCTCTAGCAAATGTTCGACCGTTCCAGTATCCTTATTTTCAAAAGGCTAAGATCGAGAGAATCGTCTAAGAGATGCTAGAAATAGGGATCCTAAGGCTAAGTGTCAGCCCCTATTCTTTATCGGTACTCCTCATATAAAAGAAGGATAGATCATGGTGGATGTACGTGGATTATTGAGACCTCATGGTGGAAGAGAGCACAATTTTTCACCAAGCTAGATTTGTGGTCCGGATACCATCAAATCCACATGCATAAGGAAGATACACAGAAGATCGCTTTCCAGACACACAATAGGCACTACGAGTTCTTGGTAATGCCTTTCGACCTAACTAATGCCCCTTCCACTTTTCAGAGTCTTATGAATGATATCTCTCACTTGCGATTTATTTTGATGATTCTTTGAGAACAATCCCTTTTTGTCAAATAGTCAAAGTGTAGCTTCTTGCAGAGCGAGGTTGAATACCTCGGCTATATTATTTCAAAGGAAGGAGTAGCAGTAGACTCTTCGAAGATTAAAGCAATGAAAACCTACGAGGATTTCTAGGGTTGACCGGCTATTGCCACAAGTTCATGAGGAACTATGACAAATCAGCGCTCCCATCATGATGTTACTGAGAAAGGATGTCTTCCTATGGTTGGATGAAGCAACAATAGCCTTCAATGCCCTCAAGGCTGTAATGACGTCTACACCGGTGCTGGCCCTACCAGACTTCGACAAGGTGTTTGTGATTGAATCTGATACATCAGGAGCTAGAATTGGTGCTGTCCTAATGTAAGATGGCCGACCACTAGTGTACACTAGCAAGGCTCTCTGCCTAACTGTTAGAACCCTCACAGATTCTAAGCTTCGGGTTGATCTCTATAGGGGATCAGCCCTCCTGGAACTCTATAAGGGTTCCCTCCTCTAGGGTATTTGACACAAGGCTAAAGAAAAGTGATCAATTCTTATTCAAAAGAGGGGGCAGCTATATGCTTAAATAAAGCTCAAGAAACCCTAGCCCTAGTCAACCAACCCAAGAAGGAAAGGGGATGGTGGCTAGGAACTCCTAACCTGGTGAGGACTCATCCCCCAAACCCTAGATAACTCCTTAATGAAGGGAGATAATGATTGAATTAGAGGGATATTATATGACTCACGACCTTATTAACTCCATGACTTATTAGGCTTAGGACCCATCTAAGCTAGGGTCTTAACAGACCTGCCCTCTTCAGATCAACCTTGTCCATGAGACTGAAACTCGATAAACCTTAGAAATTTGATTGTCAAGTTTTTGTAAGACTCCCATATGACATCTTCGATGGGTAAATTTGTCCACTATACCAACACCTCAATAGTGGGACGTCGACGATCTATCACAATACGATGGTCAATAATGGTCTCGACTGGATCTGGAGTTCTCCATAGGCTGTAGTGTCCGACAAGTGACTCTGGGCTATCTTATTCTCTCTAACTTTAGGCTTCAAACACTACACATGAAAAACTGGGTGGATCCTGGAGTCTGCGAGTAGGTCCAGCATGTATGCCACTGCTCCAATGCACTATATGACCTGATAGGTCTCATAGAAGCAAGGTGATAGCTTCATGGATGCTTTAGTGCGGATGGGTGTATGCTTTTGGGTTGGAGCTGAAGAAAGACCCAATCTCCCACTGAGAATTCCCTATCACTTTTGCATATGTCCTATTGTTGCTTCATCCTTCCTTGTGCTGCTAAAAAGATATCCTTTAGTAATTTTTGAATTTGATCCCTGTCTATGAGTTCCTTATTCACCTGGTCTACTTTGGCTGAGTCGATTGAATATTTTGGTATTACAGGTGGTGGTCAACCATACACTGCTTCATAAGGAGTACATTTAGTGGAAGAATGATAAGTCGTATTATATCAACACTTGGCCCAAGGGAGCCACTTCGTCCATTCTTTTGGCCAATCACTAGTGAAGTATCCGAGGTATGTCTCCAAGCACCTGTTCACCATTTCAGTCTGGCCGTCGGTCTAAGGATGGTATGTTATGCTTATCTTTAATTTGGTGGCCTGTAATTGAAAAATTTATATCTAAAATTTACTAGTGAGGACCCTGTCATGATCGCTCACAATAGATCTAGGCATCCCATGTAATTTTACAATATTATCCATGAAAATCTAAGTAATGCTAATGGCGATATAAGGGCTGAGAATGACACAAAAGTGAGTATACTTAGTGAGACGATCGATCGCAATGAGGATTGTACCTTTTTCTTGAGATGGGTGTAGCCTTTCGATGAAGTCCATTGATATATTGGCCTACACCGAGTCCAGTATAGGTAGAGGTTACAGCTTCCCCGAGCTTGCCACCGTTTCGCCTTTATATCATTGGCATGTGTCGCATTGCACTATAAATTTAGCAATAGTATTTTTCATCCCTTTCCAATAAAAGTTTTGTTTAATCCTCTTGTAAGAATAAAGGAATCTGGAGTGCCCGGCCACTAGTGTGGAATGCATCTCTTGTAAGATGATCTTTATGTAAGGAGAATTCGACACTAGTACTATGCGTCCCTTATAGCATATATCCTTTAAATCCCAACTAAAGTGTGCCACAGAGCTTAGTTCTTCTTTTAATTTTTTAATGGTTTCCTTTATTTTGGGATCCTCTCACCATTCTTTCCTAATATCTTCGAAGAAATCGCTGATTAGAAGAGAGATGGCCAAAATTTCTACTTGCTTGGGCAATCATGAGAGCTCATCTGCAACCACATTCTTTTTCCCCCTTTTGTAAGTGATTTCATAATCATATTCGAGAAGTTTTATTACCCATTTTTGCTACTCTAGGGATGATATCTTCTACTCTAAAAAGTATTTGATGCTCTTGTGGTTGGTCTTTATTTGAAAGCGTCGGCTGATTAGGTAAGGTCTCTATTTTGTCACCGTATATATAATCCTGAGCATCTCCTTATCATAGTTGAACATCTTCTAGTGGGAAGAAGATAATAACTTGCTAGTGTAGGCGAGGGGTCGGTATTAGAACCCTTGCAGATTCTAAGCTTAGGGTTGATCTCTATATGGGATCGGCTCTCCTGGAATGCTATAGGGTTCCCTCCTCCAAGGTATTCAACACAAGGCTGAAGAAAGGTGATCGATTTTTATTCAAAAAGACGGGTAGATACATACTTAAATAGAACTCAAGAAACCCTAACCCTAGCCGACCAACCCAAGAAGGAAAGGGGACGACGGCTAGACATTCCTAACCTAGTGAGGACTCCTCAATCAAGGGGGATTGTGGCTAAATTAGGGGGATCCTCCCTAGTTGACTCCTCATTCAAGAGGGTTGATGGCTAGATTAGGGGGATCATATATGACTCAGGCCTTATTGACTCCCTGACTAATTGGGCTTAGGACCCATCCAAACTAGGGTCATAACAGACCTACCCTCTTCAAATCAGCCTTGTTCTCAAACCTGAGACTTTATGAATCTGGGTCCTGACCTGTAACTCTTCATGAGGCTTCCTTGTTGCATCTGTGGTAGGCGCATCATGATCCCGCGGTCCAGATTTGTCTTGTATCTCTTCATAGATGGTGATGCATCATGATCCTAAGATGCCATGCAATCTCCAGTTGGAACTCAGCCTCCTCATCGACTTGGGGGTCAAGTGAATGGATCTGAGCTGAGTCATCCTCTCTAAACTTTCATTTGCTATGAGATACCTGGAGGATTAGTTGTAATTTTAAATTGGTGTGCAGGTCTGATCCATAGGTCATGGTTCCAATATGATCCCCAATTTTGTAAGGTCCAAAGTAATAGGGAGACCACTTTCTTGAGGCTCGAGTATCCATGCTGATAGGGCTGCAGGTGTAGGAGAACTCGATCTTTAAATTTTCTTTCATCCTAAAGTTTATCAGGAGATCGTTTCGTCGGAAATTTGATCTCCATCCAGTAAGCTTTGGCATCATGGATTCTATACCGGTATTGCCATTAGAGGAGCTTGATCTTCTTATGGTCATCGGTAGTGGAGCAGAGGTCGTCAACAGAGAAGACTTTGAGCAGCATGTCTCCTCTTGGGAGAGGTTGTGGAAATAGCCTGAGATCTGGGGGTGCTGCATTAGAAGCCATAGCTAGTTTGGCTAGAGGTGGCACCTCAAGAAGAACTTGTCCCTGCAAGCAAAGAGGTAGATCTTTTGGAGATAAAATATCATTATGGGGGAAAATTGTGGCCGAATGATCCATGTCTCTAGTGCCTCCTAGATGATCCTCTCAACTTTAGCCTTCTGAAGATGTGGACAGCAATATGGCTAAATATGGATGGGTGGTTCCTCCTGCAAGATCAGCATATAGAGGTCATGCAGCCTGGTAGGAAGTACTTGGCTTGGTTCAGCGAAGGCACCTAAAATTTTATCAAGCTTCTCTAAGCATCATCTCGAGACCGTCGTTACTTTGTTCCCATATAGCTTGTATAAGATCACCTATTTTCTTTTATTGTTCATAAGGTTGTTGGAGCTCCTGGTGTCGGTGAGGATGGTGATAGGCTGCTGCTTAAGGGAACCATTAATTTTCATTGTTTGTGGGTTCATGTAGTTGGATAAAGCATGAGCGGTGCTAACAGTTAGTTGTGATTTCTCCTCTATATCCTCCTCCTCGGACTCAAGATCCACATATTTAAGAGTCTCCCCTTTTTGCAATGGTGGTCATGGCTCCACAACTCATTGCAATGCCAACATAATCCCTTCGCAGATCTATTGCAAAGTTTTAATGTTAACTTCTTTGGCTAGAAGGATCAGCGAGTAGCAAGGGGGCCAAAGGCTTAGGTGCTGCTAGTTGAGTGGTGATCTTAGTCCTCCGAGCATTATGGCTCAGCTTTTATTTTTGTAGTTGCGTGAAGGAGATAACTGCCATCATTGTATAGGGTCATCATGCTTTGACTTCTTCTTGGATTCCCAGCTTCAACCCCTTGATGAAAGTCCATAACTATTATTTTTCAGGCCAATATCTTGTTTGGTTAGAGAATTTTTCATACCTAGTCTAGTACTCCTGAACTGTGGAGGTCTATGGAGTTTTGCGAGTTGGTCGTCGATGTTTTTGTGCTTGAATGGTCCGAAGTAGAGTAGCAGCCCGCTCTTGAATTACCTCTATGTTAGGATTCTATGGTGTGCTTGTACCAATCGTACCATTGAGTAGCTTCTCTTCCTAGATGGATGGCCATAATGTCGACCATAGAAGCCTCCGGGGTCCTGCGATAGCGAAAGTTTCGCTCTGCATGTGAAATCCATCCTGTCGGGTCTCCGCCTTCCTATTGAGGGAAGTCCACCCTTATGCATGGATACGATGAGTCCGTCACTTGTTTCTTTCTCGAGTGGGTTCTCCTTGTGATTTAAACTCTCATCCTGCTGTGATCTTGTTGGGCTCGGTGATTGGCCCAATCTAAATTCTGCGAAGAGAGTGCGTAGTTTGTCTTCTATACGTGTCTCAAAGGCTTCCAACTTGGCAATGATCAGATCTATTGATGCCATGACATAGGGATCACCAATCTACTAAATAGGCTAATTGGAGATGGTGGCTACAATCTTGAGGTTGATGGCAATAGTGGCAGTAAGAGGATGAGAAAGGATGGCTACGATCTTAAGATTGATGGTAGTAACGACAATATGGAGATGAGATGAGGTGGCTGTGGTGATGTTGCTGTTGAATCTAAGATTTTGATGATGAAATCAATTGATGGGTTACTGATCTAACATGGTTTGTTAGAAATTGATTGATGCAAGCTTAATTATGATAAAAAAATATTACAATCATAATTGGCCAAGGTCAAGTCCATGCATCAGGTCGATATAGTTGGGAACTTGCCAGGAGTGTGTCGGGAGCTCGTCGAGGGTATCGGGAGTTTGCCAAGATGGTGCAAGGGAGTTTGCTAGAAGAAGATCGAAACTCACTGGAAGATTATCGGGGGTAGCCAAAAAGCTTGCTGGGAGTTAGGATGGTCTTGTAATGGATACTTGGCAATTATGATTATATTTAATTAAGTCATAATTAGCATCGTGCAGGACTAACTATGACAAGAGCAATGGAGTTATAACCAGATGATAGGCCAAGATCAAGCTTGGGCATTGGGTCAGGTTTGGATGATGCAGTGGGACCCTGTTGGGAGTTTGCTAGGAGATTCGCCGAAGGGATCGAGAAGCTCGCCGGGAGCATGTCAAGAGATTATTGGAAGAAGATCAGATGACTTACCGCAAGAATACCAGAGGTTACCAGATTGGCGAAAGTTGGGTCTTAGTTTAAGCTTGTGGTATTTAAGCATTGTAATCATTGAGTCCTAGTTAGAAGTGAGTCCTAATTGAGTTGGATTTAGATGAAATTCAAATCAACTCAATAAGGCAACCGAGTCCACTATTGGGGTTTGATTGAGCTCAGGTTGAGCTCAATTGGTTGACCAAAGGGTTTGTCAACATCAGGTTCAAGCCGAAACTCGAAAAATGGAGGGAACCACTTTTGCAAAAATTCTGACGAGTAAACCACCAATGAGCGACGGATGTACTGCAGCCGCCTAGGCTTTCGGGTGGTTGACAGTGGTTGACCCACCCAGGCTAGGCGGTTGAACCGCCTATACCTAGGAATCAGGGTACTTTCGATGATTGACCCGCCCAGGGCCCACAGGTAAATCGCCAGTACCTTGATGTTCGGGTAGTTGCGCCACCCAAGTTAGTGGGTAAACCGCCCGTACTCGACTTTTTCGGGTATGTTTGATTTTTGGCTCTAAAAATCTGAAGCCACTTGGGGCCTATAAATACCTTAAGTTTTTTTACATTCTACACAATAATTTTTGGGGATTATATTCTGAAAAAATATTGTGTGAGAATTATGAAAAAAGAAAAGGGATAAGGAAGTGATCAAAGAGTGTAATCTTGTCTTCCTTGTAAGCAAAGTGTAAGGGTTTGGTCTTCACCCAAAGAAAATCGGTAGTGGACGCTGGTGTGCCTCAAGAAGGAGGACTCGGGAGTGGACGTAGGTCGTTGGTGCTGAACTACTATAAAAATTATGAGTTCATCTTTTGATTTCCTTATTAACGCTTCCGATCTTATTTACTCTTTGAAAGCAAACATTTCACTTATGACGTTTCTTATCTTTCGGATTTTCTTGCTCTTTCTTAAGTAATTAGTAAGCAAGTAACTTAGTAATCTTCTTATCATTCACTTGCTTTATTTGAACAACAAGCTTTGGATCTTCCTATCGTGCTTAAACTGAAACATTTTTGTTTAAAACGAAAAATTTATATTTGCACTAATTCACACACACCCCCCCCGGTGCCAATTGATCCTAACAGCTATAAGATCATCGAAGCTATGATAGACAGAAAGGACCGATGTTGTAGGTTCCTAGAGGTTATTGTGTTGTTGGAGGATGGTAGCTGAGGGAATCTGGATCGAGTCTTGTTGAGCAATGGAGGAGGTGGAAAAGGGTGGGCGCTGGTGACATGACTCGATAGTGGGAAGTAATGGCGATGGTAGAGGAAGAAGAGTGCAATAGCAATGCCGACTACGGCTATGGTGCGATTGCATGGGTTGCAAGCAGAGATGGTGGCTCTCAGCAGGCAATGTTAAATGGGGTGACAGTAGCAGCTGGGGTGACGGTTGGATGAGGCGCTATCGACGACAATAGAGGAGGATGCAAGGGAGATGAAATCATCGAGGGAGATATGACAACAAGGGAGGGGCAGCGATGGTAGGGGTGGCAGGGGTGACAGAAGAGGTTGAGGAGGGCGTGGCTATAGTAGAGGCGGCTATGGTAGAGGTGCGACTATAGTAGAGGGAATAAGATTAAGAAGAGGCAGAGGAGGGTGCAGTTGCTGTAGAGGAGGGCACGACTGGAGTGGAAAGCAGTAGCAGTGTGGCTGGTAGTGGAATAACATGGAAAGAATAGCAACAGCAAGGTCGTGCGACTGTGACAAAAGAGGACGTTGGCAGCTTAGGCTGCTAGTGGCTAATGGGGATGGGAAGCAGAGGAGGATGCTGCCTATGATGGGTTGAAACAGAGATGCAAGTGTTGCAAGGAAGAAGGGAAGTGAGCTTTAATGGTGCAGTTGGGAGCGATGTCACCAAGGTACACCGATGGTCCGCTAGCCTGGGAACAACATCAGCATCGATGGCGAAGGAAGGGTAGTGGCTGGAAGATTACTACAGAGAGCAGGGAAAGCATAGATGGCAGCAATGGGTAGTAGGTGTTGGAACAAGCAGTAGCAGCGGAGGGTGTAGCGAGAAAAGAAGGTTGAAGGAGAAGCAGGAGAGAAGGGAGAGATCGTTGCTAGCAGCATACTGCAGTGAGAGATCGCTGCTGGCAGCATTGTGCAAAGAGAGATCGCTATTGGCCGTGACCAAAGTAGATATCGCTGGCTATGAGAGATCGCTGATGGCCATTACCAAGGTAGGTGATAGCGAGAGATTGCTGCTGGTAGCATTGTGCAGCAACAATGCTTGTTGTGATTGAAGGGATAAGAGATGGTGGCAGTAAGGAGGAAAGAAGAGGAAGAAGATGGAACAAGAATTAGGTGCTGATGACAGCAAAGTTGATGAAAATATAGAGAGAAATTCAGCAGCAATACAGCAAGAAACATCAACGAATGTTTTGGCAGCAAAATTCTCATCGAAAAAATCAGTAATTTTGCTACAAAAAGTTACGTTAGTATACAAACATTATAGAGATAATCTTCACACGGAATTGATGTAGATGAAAGCCAAATTAATATAAAATACGTAGAAGTTTTCATCAGAAAAAGATGACCGTAAGATCGACAATTGGTAGCAAATGTGTGGCTGAAAAATTTGCAATGTAACATTTATTAGTAAAGATAACAACTTTACAATGATAAGTTTTTTTATAGTGAGGGAATGTTTATAATAAGGAATAGATGTAATTATTTTTGGTTTTTTGGATATAAAATTATAATAGTAATAAGGTTCTTGTGCTAGAAGAAATACCATATCCTGTTGCAATTGGAGTAGCGACGAGTGATGATATGATAAGACTTCGACATGGTTGAGTCATAATCACCCTAGAAGTAATCAATAAGAACCCTATAAGATTATAATAAAACCCTACATAGTTACTTCTATTCTATAAAGAAGTATGGCTAGGGTTTAGATTAGGGCCTTAGGGCTTAGTAGCTGCCGCGGCCCTTATTGGGCTAGTCGGCCAGGGTTTCTATATACTAGAGTTTGCTATAGAGCCAACTTTGCCACTGCCTATCTCTACTAAGGCAGGTCGACGATAAGAGAGTCAAGGGAGTAATTTTACTTAGGCAACACTCCCCATGAACTAGGGTTTATTACCCTATATAATCATATAGCCACCTCCTCTTTCTATCAATCAAGATTCATCTTTTATTTAGCCTTGTGCCTAGTTCTAGGAGGGAGGAGCCCCTATAGTGTTCTAAGGGTTGATCCCCCATAAAGATCAAATTTTATAGAGCTCCTTCTGGGGTTCTATCATCTAGTATCAGAGCTGCATTTCTGTTACCCCCGCTGCCTTCTCTTCCACCCCCACCCTTCCAAGCAATTTTCATAATTGCTGTAAGACGCATCTCCATCTTCCACCCAAGTCGCAGATCAATTCAATCTACTGCTTTCCTCTGCTTTTCAACTAGGCGATATGGTATAATTTCATCATCCATGCTTATTTACTTATGCAAAATCCTTTACCTTACATGTTAAAGAGTTTTCCCATATTTCCTCCATTGCAAATTTCTACCGTCACAAATGTTATCATTGTTATGAAGGGGAAACACTATAGAAATTTTTAACTACTTGTTTGCCTCTTGAAACTGGTTTATTGCTTCTCTATTTTGGCCAAAATTTTTATATAATTTTATAGATTATCTTAACCATCATCTAAGATCAATCTCTAGAAAGTTTCTCTCTAAAACCGCTTTTATTGTGCTCCAATTCTTCATCATGTACAGATGGAGTTTTATGATGAAGAATTTGCCTTCCAACTTTTCATCCACTTTCCTACCATTATGCTACCAAAATTTTATTGAACCTAATTGCTGATATTGGTCACATTTGAATCGAGGATTTATGACAAATTTTTGCATATTTTTCTTAGGTTTTCCTATGAAATTTATGTCAAGAATTCATTGTTCTCCGATACAAATTCTGTTTGGTAGGATAGCACGTACGTAGCCCATTCTTTATCTAATTCCATCGGATTTGATTGCTATCTTTTTTGGTCTTTTAGACTCTCTTTCTCTCATCCTCAAACCCTACTATCTTCACCCAAGAACCTACCAAACAGCATCCTAAATCAATTCCAATTACCCTCCTAAATTAGCCCTAATCACAGTTATTTCTATCTACATCGATCCACCTATCCAACTGGCACATCTTGCCCAAAAATCCTCATACCCCTAACCTAACAATAGAAAAAATATCTCAACATTAAAAATCTAGAGGCCTACACCATGGCATTAGAGGAGGTCATCAATGCCAAGTTTGAAGCCTTTGAAAGCCACATGGAGGAAAAGATATTGTCCCTTTTTGCCAAATTTAGCATGGCTCGATTATTGAGCCCGAGGAAATCATAACAAGGAGAAACTTCAGATCAGCGAGATGATCCTCAATAGCATGGTCATATCATCCTTGATCCAAATAATCCATGTATGAAGGTTGATTTCCCTAGATGAGAAGACAGAGACCTGATCGGATGGATCTTACGCATAAAGCGCTATTTTTGGTTCTACCAAATTGCCGACGCCACTAGGGTGGAGATTACTGCCATCCACCTTGAGAGAGACACTATTCAGTGGTTCAATTGGTTTGAGCATACCCATGGAGGTCTCTCTTGGCAGCGATTCAAGGAAGGACTACTAAATCATTTTAAACTAACTGATTACGACAATATCAATGAACAATTGGCGAAGATTCGACAAACCTCTACAATACAAGAATGCCAAACATGGTTTAAATATTTATCTAACCAAACTATGGATTGATTTGAAAAATAATTTTTAGGACTTTTATTGAGGGTCTAAAATTGGAGATTCGAGAAGTAAAGACACGACAATCATACACTCTTATAGTGGTGATTTCCTTCACAAGAATCCAAGAAGAATAATTGAACCATGAAGTATGAAGGACAAGGGTCGCTCACCGACTAGTCATGCTGAAGCCTTCAGCCCCCTCTACTACCATTTGAGCCCTTGCACCAAAAAAATTGATAAAAGACGAGCTTCGGGAATGATCGACCAAAGGGTTTTGTTAGCGCTATGATGAACCGTAGAGCTGAGAATATCGCTGCAAAAAAGGATGGCTCCTCATGATCAAACCAATAGAGGATGAGGACACCGAACCATCTGAAAAAGACCTCAAACTGAAAGATGAAACCATGAAGGAAGAGCTCCAATTGGCCGACTATGCTGTGCACGTGCTAGTCGGTTACTCTAACCCATAGATGATGAAAGTTAGAAGACTCCTTAAATAGCAACCCATCATCGTTCTTATAGATACGGGCATCACAAATAACTTTCTCAATAGCAAGGTTGCTACACATATGGTGCTTCAAATTGAAGGTTGTAACAAGTTTGATGTAAAGGTCACCGACGGTCGAATCCTCAAATACAACCAACGGTACCCATGGGTAAAATTGCTCCTACAAGACCAAGTAGTGGTAGGTGATTTCTTTCTCCTACCTATCGATGACTATGAAGCCATGCTTGGGATTGTCACAACATTAGGTGACATCTCCTGTAATTTCTCTAAATTAATCATGAAGTTTTATTATAAAGGGAAATAGGTCACCTTGCGAGGCAAGCGCGGGAGCCATATCTCCACCGTTTCGATGCAGTGAATGGAGAAAGTGCTATACAAGACATATGATAGATTTTTAATACATATCTAGCAGCCATCAAATGAGGAGAACATATAAAATTCAGATCCTAAGCTTGCCCTCTTATTGGACAAATTCACAAATATTTTCACGGAGCCGCATGGGCTTCCCCCTAATCGGCCGCATGACCACCGCATCTCAACCGGGCAAACCACTAGCAAACTTAAGACTATACCACTATCCTCACTTATAGAAGGACAATATTGAGAACAACATTAAGGAAATGCTCAACATCGGAGTAATTCAACCAAGCTGCATCCTTACTCCTTACCGATGTTGCTAGTGTGCAAGAAGGATGGTATGTGACGGATGTGCATCACCGTCAAGGACAAATGTCTCATACGATGAGCTCTTGGATGAACTAAAAGGAGCCCGAGTCTTCACTAAATTAGATCTCCATTTTGGATACCATCAGATTCGAGTATGCATTGAAGATGTTTCAAAAATTATATTTTGCACCTGTAATGACCACTACGAGTTTCTGGTAATGCCATTTGGACTTACGAATGCTCCTACTTTTTAAAGCTTGATGATCGATATTTTTTAGAGGTTTCTATACAAGTTTGTGCTGGTATTTTTTTAATGATATCCTCATTTACAGCCCTACACTTGATATGCATTTTCAGCACTTATGAATTATTTTAACGATTCTTCGGGAGAATACCTTTTATGTTAAATAATCAAAGTATAACTTTTTACAGTGTAAATTGGAGTCTCTAGGGCACATCATATCAAAGGATGGATTGGTGATAGATCCAACAAAAATTGAAGCAATGCAAGGATGGTCGAGACCTATAAACATAAAATCGCTACATGGCTTCCTTGGACTCACGGGCTACTATTGGAAATTTGTGAAAGATTATGGCAAGATCAATGCTCCACTCATGTCCCTACTAAAAAAAGACTTCTTCTTATAGTCAGATAAAGCCTACACAACCTTTGAATGACTCAAGGCAGCTATGACAACAAAGCCAGTCTTAGTGTTACCCGATTTCAGCCGCCCCTTCATGATTGAGGTTGACGCATCTAGAGTTCGAATTGGGGCTATTCTAATACAAGATGCCCGACCTCTTGCCTTCACTAATAAGGCTTTTTCTCTCTTTCATCTTAAAATGTCTATGTATGATAAAGAAACGCTTACTATCATACGTGCCATTACGAAGTAGAGACCCTACTTTATGGGCTAATATCTTCAGATTAAGACTTACCACCGAAGTCTTAAGTACTTTTTAGAGTAGAAAATATCTTCCCTGAAGCAACAACGATGGGTAACTATACTTCTTGGCTTTAATTATGAAATTATTTATCGAAAGAGGAAAGAGAATATTATTGCATATGCTCCATCTCCGCTACAGGGACAAGCCGAAATTTTGGCCATCTCCCTTCCCTCCATCGACTTCCTCAATGACATTAGAGAGGAATAGAAGAGTGAACTAGAGACCCAAGGCATCATAGAAAAGTTGGAGAAGAATCTGGGTTCCATGGGCCAATACACCTGGGATTCAAAGAACTTGCATTACAAAGACCGAATTATGGTTGTTCCTTCTTCCCCTTACATCAAAATTATTTTGCATGAGATGCACTCTTCATCTTTAGCAAGGCACTTCAGATTTCTGAGAACATTTAAGAGGGTGAAGCAAAACTTCTTTTGGAGAGGCATGAAAAGATTGATTTATGATTATGTATCTAAATATGATGTATTCTAGCAGCAAAAAGGTGAAACAGTATCAAGTCCGGAAAAACTACAACCACTACCTATATCGGACTTAGCATAGACTAACATCTCCATAGTCTTCATTGAAGAGCTGCTACCATCTCAAGGTAAAAGCACAATCTTTTTGGTGGTAAATCATCTAACCAAATATGCTCATTTCTGTGCTATGAGACATCTTTGTACCGTTGCCAGTATTGCTCAACTCTTTATGAAAAATATTATTAAACTACATGGGATGCCAAGGTCGATTGTGAGTGACCATGACAAGGTGTTTTCAAGCAAATTTTGGACTAAGCTCTTCCAATTACAAGGCACCCAACTGAAGTGGTGAACAGATGCCTCGAGACTTACTTATAGTGCTTCACTAGTGATCGGCCCAAAGAGTGGACAAGGTGGCTTCCTTGGGCCGAATGGTAATACAATACAACCTATTATTCATCAACTAAATATATCCCCTATGAGGCATTGTATGGCCGACCGTCCCCTGTAATACCTAAGTATGTAATTGGTGAGGTCAGGTCGACCAAGACCTAGTTGATAGGGATAAGCTTCTGTAGCTATTGAAGGATAACCTAACTGCCACCCAAGCCTGCATGAAGCAACAAGCAGACACTCATCAAAACGAGCAAGAATTTTTGATAGGAGATTGGGTCTACCTTTGCCTACAACCATACAAGTAGCTATCAATCAACACAAGAGTATCGATGAAGCTATCTCCACGAATCTATGGACCATATCAGATTTTGGAGCATATTGGGACCATGGCATACAGATTAAAGCTCCCAAATGATGCTAAGATCTATCCCATCTTCCACGTATC
Organism: Ensete glaucum; assembly: GCA_021527575.1. Lineage (NCBI taxonomy): Eukaryota > Viridiplantae > Streptophyta > Magnoliopsida > Zingiberales > Musaceae > Ensete > Ensete glaucum. Next base: position 41,091,966 of record CM038551.1, on the reverse strand, counting down.
CTTGCTAAAGCTGAAATTAGGAGAATGTGAGTCGGCTCAGACCCAACTACCGAGCACTATAAATGATTGTGAGATTCAAGCTCAACCACAAGCTATACTTGATCGGAGGATTATGATGCGCTATTGACGCCCCTCAACTGAATTACTCGTGAAGTGGAATAATTTACTATTTGAAGGTGCAATGTAAGAGACTTATGAGGAGCTGAAGACCCGATTCCCAAAGTTTATGGACCCTTAGTCTTGAGAACAAGACTAATTCAAAGAGGGCAGGCTTGATAGGACTCCAGTAGGGTTGATTCCTAATCACCCTAGAAGTAATAAATAAGAATCTCGTAAGATTATAATAAAACCCTACCTAGTCACTTCTATCCTATAAAGAAGTGTGGCTTGGGTTTAGATTGGGGCCTTACGGCTTAGTGGCCGACACCCGCCTTACTGGGCTAGTCGGCCAGGGTTTCCATCTGCTAGAGTCAGCTATAGAGCCAACTTGGCCACTACCTATCCCTACTAAGGCAGGTCGGCTATAGGGTTTAACACACTATATAATTTTACTTAGGCAGCACCCCACATGGACTAGGGTTTAGCACCCTATATAATCATGTAGCCGTCTCCTTTTTCTATTAAGCAAGATTTTATCTTTTGTTCAGCTTTATGCTATGTTCTAGGAGGGAGGAACCCTTCAACCCCCTCAAAGATCAAATTCTATAGAGCTCCTTTTGGGGTTTTATCATGATAGTGGAGTTGGCGACTAGGTTAATAATTGTCATAATTGCTTAGATGATGGTGGGCGGTTGGAAGGGTAGCGAGGCACCAAGATCGCTGCTCTGATACCAAGTGTTAGAACCATTATAAATTCTAAGCTTGGGGTTAATCTCTATAGGGGATCAGCCCTCCTGAATCACTATAGGGGTTCCCTCCTCCAAGGTATTCGATGCAAGGCTAAAGAAAGGTGATCAATTCTTATTCAGAAAGAGGGATGGTTATATGCTTAAATAGAACTAAAAAAACCCTAACCCTAGCCGACTAACCCAAGAAGGAAAGGGGGCGATGGCTAGAAATTCCTAACATAGTGAGGACTCCTCAATCAAGGGGGATGATGGCTAATTAGGGGGATCCTCGCCTAGCCGACTCCTCATTCAAGGGGGATGATGGCTAGATTAGTGGATCCTATATAACTCAAGGCCTTTTTGTCTCCCTGACTAATTGAGCTTAGGACCCATCTAAGCTAGGGTCCTAACAGTCGACCTTCTTGAATGAGGATAGTGTCGATCCCAACTCATAATGCATCTGCTTCAATGATGAATATCTTGTCGAAGTCAGGTAGTGCTAGCACGGGTGTAGACATCATTGCTACCTTGAGAGTGTTGAAGGTAGTGTACGCTTTGTCTGACTACCGAAAAGCATCCTTTTTCAACAAGGATGTGAGGGGGCACTGATCTTTCCATAATCCTTGATAAACTGGTAGTAGTAGCCCGTTAGTCCGAGAAATCCACGTAGTGCCTTTACGATTCTTAGGTGTCGACCAATTTTGCATTGCCTCGATCTTTGAAGGTTCCATCGCTATGCCTTCCTCCGAGATGATGTGCCCAAGATACACCACCTTTTGCTAAAGAAAACTACATTTCGATTGTTTGACAAAAAGAGTATGCTCTCAAAGAATCGTCAAAATAAGTCGTAAGTGGCGGAGGTGACTTTCAAGTGAAGGGCTATAAATAAGGATGTCATTGAAAAAAACCAGCATGGACTTATGAAGATAACTCCAGAAAATATCATTTATGAGTCTCTGAAAGGTGAAGGGAGCATTGATGAGATCGAAGGATATTACCAAAAATTCATAGTGGTTGTTGTGCGTCTAAAAGGTGGTCTATAGTATATCTTCTTCACGCACCTGAATTTGATAATATCCAGACCACAAATCTAGCTTTGTGAAGACTTGTGCTCCCTTTAATTTATCAAGTAATTTATCCACCATGGGAATAGGGTACTTATCCTTGACTATTATGCTATTGAGGGCTTGGTAATCTATGCACATTCACCATATTCCATCTTTCTTGTGTACAAGGAGCACTGACGAAGAATAAGAGCTACAACGTGGTCGAATAATCCATGTTTCAAGTATCTCCTATACAATCTTCTATATTTCTACCTTCTAAAGGTGAGGATTACGATATGACTAGGTATTTGCTAGTGGTTTGCCTGGTAGGATCGAAATCTGGTGGTCATGGAGTCAGGTAGGAGGTAGATTGCACGGTTTGGTGAAGACGTCTGAAAACTCAACAAGCAATTAGAGATGGTTTGGGTCTTTAATTTTCATTAGGTCTCTCATATGTTGATGCTAACGTTACGTTAGGAAGCTGCTGTGCACTTTTTTGTAAAACTTTCTCCATGCATTGCGTTGAAGCTATTGTCACGTCACTCCTATGTTTCCCATGTAGGATCACCCGATTTCCTTTGTTAAAAAATTTTATAATTAACTTTAAAACTTCCAAAAAGTATCACCTAGTATCGTTCGATGTTGAGCACTACCTCATAATCATCGAGTGGGAGGAGGAAGAAGTTAGCAATGATTTCCTGGTCTTGCAACATCAACTTCACGCATGGGCATCTTCGATCGCACTTTAAAATTCGATCGTCAACAACCTTGATGTTGAACCTATTGCAATCTTCAATATGAAGTGCCATCTGGGTAGCAACCTTATTGTTCATAAAATTATTAGTGCTTTTGATATCAATGAGGATGGTGATTGACTATTGTTTGAGGAAGCCTCTAACTTTCATTGTCTGTAGATTTGCATAGCCGGCAAGAGCTGCACCATACAATTAGCCGGCTATGGATCTTCCTCCATGACCTTCTCTCCATGATCGAGGTCCTCCTCTTCATTTTCTGAATCATCAATGGGTTCAATCAGAAGAAGTCATTCCCTCTTGCAGCGATGGTCGCGGTTCCACGGTTCGTAGCAATGCCAACATAGGCCCTTTGCCGATCTATCATGAAGTTATTCTCTTGTCAATTTCTTTGACTGAGAGGGATAGTTGGAAGCAAGCAGTGCTGGAGGTTTGTATGATATTGATCATGGGGTGGTTCTCATCCTTTGAACATCTTGGTTGAGTCACCCTTCTTGTTTTCGGGTGAAGGAGACCGTCAAGGTGTAGGGCTGTCACACTATTACTTCTCCTCTTATCTTTACTTTGGTCCTTTAATGAATATCCCTAATAATTACTTCTCATACCAATCATATGCTCAGTTAGATAATCTCTCAAACCTGGTCTGGTATTCTTATATTGTGGAGGTTTGTCAGATCTTCGTGAGTTGATCATTAATGTTCTTGTATTCGGACAGTCCAAAGTGCATTAGCAGCCCACTCTTGAATTGTCTCTATGTTGGGACTCTTTGGGTGTGTTCAAGCCAATTGTACCATTGTATTGCATCTCCCTCGAGGTGAATGACAGTAATGTCCACCATGGAAGCCTCCGGTGTCTAGTGATATCAGAAGTAGCATTCTGCATGTAAAAACCATCCCATCGGGTCTCCCTCTTCCCATCGAGGGAAGCCCACCCTCATATGTGATTGTGCTAAATCTATGGCTTGTTCTTCCTTCTCGAGAGGCCTCTCTTTGTGATATGAACTTTCACCTTGTTGTGATCTCATTGGACTTGGAGATCGGCCAATTCTGAATTCTATGAATAAGGCACATAGTATGTCCTCCATGTGCAATTTGAATGCCTCCAACTTGACATCGATTAGATTCTGTAATGCCATTGTGTACATCTCTAAATCTGAGATGTTACGATCTTTCTTTTATTGATGAGTCAAGGGCATAGGTTGGGGGATAGGTGGTCATGGAAGATAAAGATCAGTGGTGGAGGATTTCGCTATAGTAGACTACTGTTTGGGCTACGGTTTATGCTACTCTTTGGGTTGGCTATAAATTTTAGAAATAGGCTACGAAGGCTAAATCTTAAGGCTAGAGGAGTGCCTTAAAGACGATGTGGTTGGTAGCAGCAAATTCGATAGTATATGATGGGTTACATGGAAAAGAACAACAAAAGATATAGCGACCGAATTTTACATAAAAAATTTCAGCAGTTCGAACGTAAAAGATTCAGTGATTTTCAAAGTTTCCTTGTTGTAAAATTCTACCATCGCAAATGTTATCGTCGTTGTGAAGGGGAAATGCTGTAGAAAAATTTCAGTCGATTGCTGCTTCTTGAACCTAAACTTTTGATTGTCCTTTTTAGCTAAACTTTTATACAAATTCCTAGATCATCTTAGCTTTCATCTAAGATTGATCTCTAGAAAATATTACTTCTAGATCCAGACTTATAGCACTATAATTCTTCATCGTGCAGTGCTGAAATTTTACAATGAAGAATCTATCTTCCGCTTGGTGGCTTCTTGAAACCAAACTTTTATTTATTCTTTTTGGCCGAAACTTTTACACAATCTTATAGATCATCTTAGCTTTCATCTAAGATTGATCTCTGGAAAAAATTCTTTCTAAAACCAGAATTATAGTGCTGCAATTCTTCATCACATAGTGCTAGAATTTTATGATGAAGAATTTGCCTTCCACATTTTGGCCTCTTGAAACTGAACTTTTGTTCATCCTTTTTGGCCAAAATTTTTACACAATTTCGTAGATCAACTTAGCTTTCATTTAAGATTGATCTCTAGATAAAATTCCTTCTAAAACTAGTTTTATTGTGTCTTCTTTCATCATCACGCAGTGCTAGAAAATGATGAAGGATCTGCCTTCCATCTTTTGTCCTATTTTTCTACTATTATACTGCCAAAATTTTATCAAACTGATCTTGACCATATCTGAACCGAGGGTTTCTGCATATTTTTCTTGATTTTTTTTATAGAAATTATGTCGAGAATTCATCGTTTCTCGACTTAAAATCTGTTCGGGAGGACAACACATTGCAGCACCTTTCTTCATCAAATTCTATTGGATTTGAGTGTTGTCTTTGTGAGATTTCAAACTCTCTTTCTCTCATCTACAAACCCTAATATTCTCACCAAAATTCCTCCAAAATCACACCCAAAATAGCCACAAACCATACCTAAAAATCACTGCCTTCGGTCCTTCAACCTCTCAACCACCCAATCTCCCTTATCCCTTCAACCATAGCACGCATCTTTCACCGCCTAATGCTGCCAATAGTGACCTCTCGCTGTCATCCTCTTTGATCATAGTCAACAGCAATCCTTGCAGCAAAAAGCTATCAGTAGTGATCTTTTGGTACAATCTATTTACATTGCAGCCTGCAATAGTCGTTCGCTGCTAACTATTTTGATCGCGGCCAGCAATAAATTGAACACGACAGCAACCATCTCTCACTCCATACCGCTGCTGCCCTCCTCTGCAATAGTCATGCATATTTCTGCCCATCTTTCTCCTATTGCAGCCACACACTTGCTACAACCGATGCCACTTGCAACCACGAAGTTGCAGTGTAGTCGCAGCCGATGTTGCTTCTGCCCTCTTCTTCCTTCATCGTCGCTGCTGCCTTCTGACTCAAATATCTTGGCTGCTATCTTTCGACAGATATCAGCCACTTAAAAAATCACAGCCTCGATGACATTGACCACAATTGACATTACTACTATCCTTGGCTGCCATCCTCCACTTGGAGACTTCACTATTGCAGCCTCAACATTGTTACCATTTGCTGCCTTTAACCTGAAAATTATAGCCACACTCTTTAGTCAGTTTATTTGATAGGTTGGAGATCCTTACGTCATGACATCGGTGGACTTATTCAAAGCCAAATTAGAGGCTTTCAAGATGCGTATGCATGCTAAATTATGGGCTCTCTTCGAGGAGTTTAGATTGGGTCGATCGTTGAGCCTAAGAAGATCACAACGTGATGTAAATTTAGATTACAAAAAGAACCCATCGGAGATAAGAAACAAAGTTAAGACACGGTAACCGTACACCTCGATGACATCAACCTCCTTTATACAACTTCAAGAAGGGCATCTCAATCAAGATGCTCAGAGCATAAGAGCCACATCCCAACTAACAACATATAAACTTTCAGCACCAATTGATTGCAAGAACCATGATGAAGAACTAATGATGATCCATCAAACCTCTACCATCTAAGAGTACCAAACCACATTTGAAAGGTTATATAATCAAACTTATGATTGGTCTGAAATGCAAATATTGAGGACTTTTATTAAGGAATTAAAGCCAGAGATTCGCGAAGAAGTTAAAGTATGACAATCATACACACTTATGGCAGCCATCTCCTTCGCATGACATCAAGAGGAGCGGTTGAACTATGAAGCCTAGAGGACAAGGGTCACTCCCTGACTAGCGGCACCAAAGCTTTCACCTCCCCCTACTATCAACCGATCCCCTCAGTCGAAGAAACTAATAAGAGAAGACTTTCAAGATGGATTCGTAAAGGAACCCAAACTTGAAGATATGATTCTTGTGCCTAAGGAGAAGGATACACCACAACCAGCCACCCGCACGGTCCCTACCTTAGCTGGCTACACCAACCTACAAAAATTGAAGATCGAATGGTTTCTCGAACAATAGTCCGTCATCATCCTTATCGACACTAGGATCACACACTACTTCATGAGCAGTATGGTTGCTACCCATTTAATGCTCTAAAAGGAAGATTACAGCGAGTTTGAAGTCAAGGTAGCTAACGGCTAAATTTTGAAATGCAACCAGAAGTGCCCACTGGTAAAACTGATCCTACAGGAGCAAGACGTAGTTGCTGATTTTTTTCTCCTACCTCATGATGGTTTTGATATAGTGCTTAGCATTGATTGGTTGTCCACGATTGGAGATATTTTTTAAAATTTTTTGAAGCTAACTATGAAATTTTTCAGAAAAGAAAAGCAGGTGATTCTACGAGGGAACCCAATGACTACAACCACAATATCACACTTGGAGGGGGTACCAAAAGAAGAATCTAGTGGTTTCCCAATTCAAATTCAAGAGCTTCATGAGATTGAAGATAAAAAACCCCTCCCATAGCTTGCTGAATTTTTGGGCATCTCAACCCAACCGAGCCGAGTACCTCCTCTGAAGCTAGCCAACCCCCTATACTAGAGTGACTGAAACTTGTACCAGCTGATGCTCGACCAGATTGCTTCCTACAACCTCAGAAGGTTGAAGATAAAAGGGTTGCCCAAGAGATGATAGAGATATAGATTATTCGGTCATGCTTATTCCCACTACAACACATTCCTATATCCTTTTCCCCGGATATAAACTACTTCTAAAGTGTTGCATCCTGCGGAACTCACCATGGTTGCTGATGAAGCACTTCCAGATCTCAGGTGACTTTAACGACTTTCCCCAAGATCGGACCATGATGCTTAAAGACTTCTTTGATGACAACCTCTGATCTACGACCCAAGATCGTGAGAAAATTGAGCCATTCCAGTGGCAAAATCAAAAAGGGGGAAGGATCATTTGTAGGACTCAATAAAGCATGAACATCATCCCCCTCATTATAAAGAAAGATGCACCACCTTGGCCAAGTGGAACTATATCCTCAGGATCATGATGTCATCCACACCAAATCGTGACCAGATGTTTATTATTGGAGCAGACACATCCAAAGTATGGGTCAGCACCATCCTTATGCAAGATGGTCAACAACACAAAGAAGTAAAAATGGGCCCCGAAAAATCACCACTCCTACCCACCTCAGACTTAGATCAGGCTCACACCACTAGAGATTTTATCAGAGAATAGCTCTCACTCTAAAAGAAGGCGAGACTACTATTATAAAGCAACCATGTGATAGCCCATGCTAAAAAGAAACTTCCCCTTGACAAACGTTAGAGCAGAAGAAAGTTTTCAGAGAAAGATCAAGTCTCCTTTCATCTCCAGCTCCACTAACACGAATTCAAGCCTCAAGAAAGTGGTCTCCCTATTTCTTTGGACCTTGCAAAATTAGGTATCATATTGGGGCCCTAATATAGAGATAAGATCCATGCACTATATCAAGATTATAGTTGATCCTCCAGGTATCCCATCTCAGATAGAAATTTAGAGATGATGACTCAGCCCAAATTATTTCAACTAACACCCAAACTGATGATGAGGTGAAGACCCGGTTCCCAGAGTTTATGGACCCTCAGCCTTGAGGACAAGGCTGATTTTAAGAGGATGAGTTTGATAGGACTCTAGTAGGGTTAAGTCCTAATCACCCTAAAATAATTAATAAGAACCCTGTGAGATTGTAATAAAACCCCACCTAGTCACTTCTATCATATAAAGAAATATGGCCGGGATTTATTTTAGGGCCTTATGGCTTCTTGGCCATCGCCCCTTTACTGAGTTGGTCGGTTAGGGTTTCTAGCAAAGGGGCATGACTTGTATAGCCATTTAGGCTACAACCCCCTTTATTTATGCATGGTAGCTATAGGAGGGGCAAAAAATAGAATTCACTTAGGAAGCACCCCCCTATGGCTAGAGTTTGGGTCCTAATCTACTGAGTCATATTGCTAATTTAAACCCTAATTGGCCAACCTAGACTTAATGTGATTCGGTTAGGAGTCAATTTGAATAAGAGGGTCCAAGTCCTAGTTGGACTAGGATTCAGCTATAGTAGGAGTTTGAGCAGGAGTAGGAGTTTTATTAGGTTTTGGACTTAAAACCCTATAAATAAGCATGTAAACATTTTCTTTCATCAATGAAAAATTCAGATTTATTTTCAGCTATTGTAGCCAAAACTTAGGAGGGTCGATCCCCTATAGAGATCTAAGAGGGTCGATCCCCTATAATGATTAATCTATCTATGATAGAAACCTTCAGGTTCCTATCAAATTCATTATAAGGTAAAAAAGATTTACTTGACTTACTTACCTAGTTGTGGTGAGCCTTATCTTCATTTATTTGCTCCTCATCTTCGGATGGACTTGATTTGTCCGAGGTCACCTTGAGTGCGTTCTTCTTCCTTTGCAGCTTCTTCTTCAATTTAGTACATTAGCTTTTGAAATGCTCTAGCTGATTTCATTCTTAGCAAGTTATTTTATTCTTTTTAATTTTAATTTTATTCATTGATTCTTGTTTTATAAACTTTTTAAACTTTATTGTTAGGAGTTCAAGGTCATCATCATCATCACTTGAGTTTTCTCCCAGGTGGTCTTCTTTTATTCTAAGTGCTAAATCCTTCATATTATTTGGAAGATTGTTCTCATGTTTGTCATATGTCAAATAAGTCATTTTATATGTCATCAATAAACCGATGAGTTCTTCCAGTGGAAAATTGTTTAAGTCCTTTGACTCTTGTATTGCAGTTACTTTCGGATCCCAGTTCTTTGGAAGTGATCTAAAAATCTTGTTTACAAGCTTAGGATTCGAAAAACTTTTACCAAGTACTTTTAAACCATTGACAACATCCGTAAAATGGGTGTACATGTCTCCAAGGTTTCTCTTGGTTTCATTCAAAATAATTCAAAACTATGTATCAAAAGATTAATTTTAGAATCTTTAACTCTACTTGTGCCTTCATGTATGATTTCAAGAGTGTGCCAAATCTCATGTGTAGTTTCACAAGCTGAAATATGATTAAATTTATTTTTATCTATAGCATAAAATAAAGTTTTCATCGCTTTAGCATTTAAAGAGAAGGTTGTTAGGACCCCAATTGAGTTGGGTTCTAGTTGATTGAGTCGAGTCCTTAGATTGAGCCTTGTTGGTCAGCTCAGACCTGACATAAGGTCTGCTACGAGGAGATTTGAGTCCATTATAATAAATCAATCTAAATCCTAGTAAGGTTATAATTCGGCTAAACTGGAGTCTGGTTAGGAGTCGGAGTTGGATTCGGGTCGGGTCAACCAAGTCAATCTTGTAATCAACCCAATTGGCAACCATCTTGATGAGGGGAAGTTGGCTAGGGCTGAGAGGAGGTAGCTAAGGTAAGAAAGGGAGAGTTCCATTTAGTTAGGACTCTCTCTAAGGTTGATTATGAGTTAAATTAGGAGTTGGAGTCTTAGTTTACTTGGAGTAGGAGTTTCACTATGAGTTGGAGTCTTCCATTAGGGAGTCTTCATGGAGTAGGAGTCCTATTAGGATTACGGTTTTGAGACTCTATATAAACATTTATAGCCACCACTTTTTTATTATGAATAAGATCAATCTTTCTTTATCCATTTTGTTGAATACCTTGGAGGAGGGAACCCCTATAGAGTTCTAGGAGGTCGATCCCTTATAGAGATCAAACCCCAAGCTTAGAATCCACAAGAGTTCTAACATTTGGTATCAGAGCAGCATTCCTTGGTGCTTCGCTACCCTTCCACAACTGCCCATCATCTTCATCTAGCCACCTAAGCAATTCCCAAATTGCTAAGAGCGTCGCCAAACTCTGCTGTCATCACCATTGCCACAAATCACCCCATAGTTTCCATAAGAATTGCAATAGGTTTTGGTAATATAACTTACTACTATTGTAATTTAGTTATCCTAAACCCAAAACCCAAAAAAGTTTTCCTCTATTAGGTTGCACAAACTTGTCATCATAAAGTTACCATCTTTATGATGAAAGTAACGTTGCAAATTTCAATCACATTCTACTATCCTATCTTTGATCTTGCTACCACTATTTTGTTGCCATATCTTCTATGTATTTTTATAATGGCTTTAGAAGTACTTATCAATGGATTTCATTTGGGTTCTGTGTAAAAATTCTTGATACAAACCATTGAAACTTTTACGTCCAAACTGCTGAACTTTAGATGTAAAAATCTACCACAACACCTTCTTGTACTCCTTGATCTTACCGAATTTATTGCTGCCATGTTCTCCTATGAATTTTATGTTGGGTTAGATTTCTTTACCAGTGGATTCTCCCCCAAATTCTTCCTTTAATCTTTGACAAACCCCTGAAAACTTTTCATCAAACTATAGCTCTTCAACGTAAAATTTCGTGCTACATCTTTTTTATGTTTCTTGCTGCGTACACAATCGATCTCTGCCAAATTTGTTGCTGACATTACTCTTATCTATCTTACTACTATCCTCATAGGTTTTTTACTATCATAATACTCTAAAACATTGTTGGGATTTTTGTCAACCAACTGCTAAAATTTTTTACGTAAAATTTTGCTATTATACGTTTTGCCATTCTTCACCACATATAGCACCATATCCTATCCACATCACCCTTAAGGGATCCTTCTAACCCTAAGATGTAGTCATCATAGCCTACTTTCAATCTTTACAGTCGGCCTAAACAATAGCGTAAAAAGCTATTGCAATGATGTTCTGTCGTGGATGTAAGTTTCCAAACATATCCTATACTTTTTGCCATAACCACACCAAACCGATTGTTGCCCCTAATAGCAACCCTAAACCTTCCTTCCCAACCTTAAACCACTACTACCAAAATCCTTTCCAGCCTCCACAACACTCTTAAACTATAGCACCAATAACAACTTAAACCGCAAGCTTCAACCCTAAACTGCAACTTTGATCCATCACCCTTTCGACCACCAATCCCTACCAAACTGGTTGCTGCCATCAACAACAACCCTAAGCCACTCCTCTAACCCTAAACCCTTATCACCAAACCCCCATTACAGCCTCTACAATAGCCTTAAACAATAGCATCAATAGCACCCCCTTTGGTGAAAAATTCTATTACACTACCTTTAGTACTACTTTCTGCATCCACACTCGATCCCTACTAAATATGTTGTTGTCATCAATAGCAACCCTAAGCCATCCAGCTAACCTTAACCCTCAGCTATCATACCCCCTATACGACCCCTACAACAACTATAAACCACAGCCCCAATAGCAACCAAAAGCATCAAACTATCAGCTCCAAATCATAGCCATGTACTCTTGATCCACCACCTTTTTCGGCCACCAATCCAACTAACCAATTCATGCCATTGACCCAATAGCAAGAGAAGGATCTTGACACCATAGATCTATGATCTTATGCCATAGTATCATTAGATCTGATTAGTGCCAAGTTGAAGGCCCTCGAGATGCGTATGGAGGACAGACTATGTGCTTTCTTCATAGAGTTTAGATTAGGCTGATCACTGAGCCCAAGAATATCACTTCAAAGTAGAAGTATAGATCACAAATAGAACACTCCTAAGAAAGGGGAATAAGTGACAGATTCAGTGTACCAACACATGAGGGTGGACTTCCCTCGATGGGATAACGGAGACCTAACGGGATGGATTTCGCATAAGAAGCGAGACTTCGACTATCATAGGACCCCAGAGGCTTCTATGGTCAACATTGCTATCATCCATCTAGAAAGAGAAGCTACTTAATGGTATGATTGGTACAAGCACACCACGAATTCCCAACATGGAGGTAATTCAAGAGCGGACTGCTACTCCACTTTGGACTGTCCGAGTACAAAAATATCAACGGCCAACTTGCAAAACTCTGCTAGACCTCCACAGTTCAGGAGTACCAGACTAGGTTTGAAAGACTCTCTGACCAAACAAGATACTGGTATGAAAGGTAATTGTTAGAGACTTTCATCAAGGGATTAAAGCAAAAATCTGAGAAGAAGTCAAAGCGCAACGAACCTATAGGATGATGACAACTATCTCCTTTGCATGACTATAAGAAGAAAGGCTAAATCAAGATGCTCAGAGGACCAAAGTAATCACATAACTAGTAGCATAGAGACCCTCGACCCCATGTACCACCAGTCGACCACCTCAACCAAAGAAGTTATTGAGAGAAGAACTTCATGACAGATCTACGAAGGGCTTATGCTAGCATTATGACAAGTTACGGAGCTGCGACCATTATTGCAAAAAGTGGAGACTTCTCATGATCGAACCCATTGAAGAATCTAACATGAAGAGGAGGACCTCGAGTACGAGGAGAACACAAAGGAGGACCCGCAACTAACCGATTGCACGTCTCACGCTCTAGCCGGTTATGCGAACCCATAAATAATAAAAGTCAAAAGATTCATTAAGCAACAGCCCGTCACCGTCCTCATCGAGACCAAGAGCACCAACAACTTTATGAGCAACAAGATTACTACCTGATTGATGCTTCAAAATGAAGGTTGCAGCAAGTTTGATGTCAAGGTAGCTAATGGTTGAATCCTGAAGTGCAACAAAAGTGCTCACGCGTGAAATTATTTCTACAAGGCCAAAAGATCATTGCTGATTTTTTTCTCCTCCCACTCGTCGATTATGAAGCAGTGCTCAGCATTGAATGATTATCCACAATAGGAGATGTTTCCTAAAACTTCTTAAATCTAACCATGAAATTTTTCAGCAAAGGGAAATATGTGATCCTATGTGGAAAACGGGGGAGTGAAGTGACTAAAATTGTAACATAGCACTTGGAGAAGGTACCACAAAAAGAGTCCAGTGGCTTCTCAATTCAAATTCAAGAACATCAAGAGACGAAGCTGAAGAAAATTAAAGACATGAACCCTCTCCCATAACTTGCTGAAATTTTAGGCACCTTCACCAAACCGAGTTGACTACTTCCTAGTAGGCTGCAAGACCTCCATATGCTGATCTTGCAAGAGGAACCATTAGCCCTTATTCTACTATTACTGTCCACATCTTCAAAAGGTCGAAGCTGAGAGGATCACCTAGGAGACACTAGAGAAATGGATCAATTAGCCACAACTCTTCCCTTCAATGACACTTTACCTCCAAAAGCTCTACATCTTTATCTACAGGGACAAGCTTCTTTTGGAATACCACTCCAAGTCACGCTGAACCCTAATCTACATCAGAGCTCTCTCTCCACTTCAACCAAGGCTTTCAATTTACGATGAAGATATACTAGCCATTGCTGAATTTGAGGCTCGGCATGATACAGGCCAACGACTTAAAGAAGAAATAAAAATAAGCCCTAGAAAATTATAGCTTCTACTCACTCCAAACTCAGATCAGGCTCACATTACCATGAACTCTACCAGAGGGTAGCCACCATCTTAGAGGAAAGCCTGACTACCATTAAAGAACAACCACATGCCAGCTCACATAAGAAAGTGTTGGTTACAAGTGCCCTGCAAGCTAATCACGTGAATGATGACACATGTGATACGTTATATGATCTTTTTGCTTATGGTTAATATTGACATATTCTTACATTATATTATCTATTGCATATACATTGTGATATCCTTAGTTTTGTGCAATGAGAATCGAATTATGATGGGATCAAGATAATAAGATCGATCCACCTTTAAACATAGATCCTAAATAATCTTGGTCATAGGTTGCTCGAGAAGGACATCAAGATAACTGGATAGACCAGTGTACTATATACCCGTCCATATAATGGAGGCTACTGGTCTTATAACCACTTATGTGGAGACACTAAGGATATAGTATAAGTGCTCATTGGAGAATGAGTTCACTGATTGATCCGCTTATACAATGTTGTATGGTTGATGATACCTAATGTCAGACAGTGATTCCATAGTTCTACTTGTGTATCTGGTCCTTTGACTTGAGACACCAAGGATGTCTTTTATGAGTACTCCTTTTTTTGATGCATGACTTACATGTTTGAAAAGTTTTAGATCCGGAACAGTTGGTTATCGAGATTGGTAGTCAACCTTCTGAAAGAAATTGAGTGTCAATAGAGGATCATCCACTCTCAGCATCACGAGAGGAATATCTCATATGTGCTTTCTTAGACAAATCCCTAGCCAGGGACGTCCAGATTGAGAGAGAAAGAGTTCTCTAGTAGAATCCGATTAAAGCAAGACAAATCGATTTCGTATGTGACCTAACAGTACCATATCCAATATACGATCTCTGCGATATTTATTGGATAAGGGATACAGATATACGGTAACTTTGGACAGACAGGTCCGATGGATTTGATACCCCTATACCATCTAGGGACTATGGTGTAGTGGTCTAGTACGTCCATAGTTGATGAGTCCATAGTTGATGAGTCGAGTGAATTATTATGGAGATAATAATTTACGATATCAAAAAGAGTTCTGATGGAAGCGACTCACGACCAGCTCGATATTGGGCCTAGAGGGTCACACACATATTGTGGATTGCTTCAGTAAATAAAGGATTGGATAGAGTTCCAATTAGCCCTATTCTTATTAGATAGAGACCCTATACTGATGGGCTCCTTGCTTAAGACCTAATTAGAGACCTAAGGAGATTATTAGATAGAGATCCAATAATACAAGGTTAGTGGGTAATTGGATAAAGATCCAATACCCACTAAGGCAGAAGCTCGAGGGTTTTGGTGGCTCTCTATAAATAGGAGCGGAGACTCATGGTTGATAGGCTGTGGCTTTAGCCTCCCCTTCCTATTCTCCTCCCTCCCTTTGCGTAAGAGTTATGAGATCAGATTGGAGGAGTTTTGCTATAAAGATCCATCGTATGGATACTGCTAGAGAGGAGGACGCTTGACCTCCTTCATCCTCTCTATCCGGATCTGGAATACAAGGATATACAATCTCCATAAGTAATTAATCTATCACATGATGCAGTTTTATCAATTTTTACAATTTTCTCGTGACCCTAATTTTTTGCATGACGATTTGATCTACTTGAGAAATCAGTTTTTGTATTGATTTCAACTACACATGTGATGCTCCTAGTGAGGTTTCCCAATAGTGGTATCAGAGACAAGGTTTACATGTGAAAGATTAGTTTTAAACAGTATGTGATGAGATTGTAGTGCGTAGAATTATTCTACGCATTTGTTGTAGCGATTAGCAGCGAAAGCAGGCACTACCTACGAGCGAGGGGCGGCCACTTGCATACCGTCTGTATATATAGTTGGCTGACCATGGCCTGGCCACTTGTAGAGGCGGTCAGTTACTGCCAGGGCCCCTTGCAAGGGGCGGCTGCCCATAGGAAGACTGTGAGACTTCCCGTTGTAGAATCCGGAGGTTGCCGGATTGTGGGAGTGAGGTAGTAAGCTTGGTAGTCATGTTTGATTGTAATCTTTAAGTCGTATGTTAAGAATGAGTTCGATTTGAGTGTAATTTGGAAATCAACTCAAAGAGGCAACCTGATTTACTTTTGGGGTTTAATCGAGCTTTGGTTGAGCTCAATTAGTTGACTAGAGGATTGGTCAACTGATAGTTCAGGCCAAAATTCGAAAAGTGGAGGGAACCACTTTTCTGGAGATTTCAGCGAGTAAATCACTAGTAAGCGATGGGTAAACCATCGCCGCTTAGGTTTTTGAGCAGTTGACGATAGCTGAACCACCCAGGGCCGATGGGTAAATTGCCCATACCCAGGGCTTTGGGTGGCTGAGCCGCCCAAGTCGGCAGGTGAACTGCTCGTACTTGGATTTTTCGGGTATATGGCTCAAAAATTCTGAAGCCATTTAGGGCTATAAATATCTTAAATTTTCTTGCATTGTACACAATAATTTTGGGGATTATATTCTGAGAATATTTTGTTTGTGAATTGTAAGAAAAAGAAAAGGGATAAGGGAATGTTCCAAGAGTTGTAATCTTGTCTCCTTTGTAAGTGTTGTAAGGATTTAATTTTCACTCAAAGGAGATGAATAGTAGACGCTGGTGTATCTCAAGAGGAAGACTCAGAATTAGATGTAGGTCGGTTAGCGATGAACCACTATAATTATAAGTGTTCTTACTTTTTTAATTTACTGCTTACAATTGCCAAGTTCTTAATTGATTTCAATAAAATACTAATAGATGCTTTTGATTTTTATTTATATTTTGAAAGCAATGCTTCAAAATCAAGTACTTCACTTACGACATTGCCTATCTCCTTATTCAGATTTGCTTGTTCTTTTTTAGTCATCTTTAAGCAAGATGCTTAGCATTTCTCTATATGATTTACTTGTTTAACTTAAACAAAAAGCTTCAGATTTTCTATCTTGCTTCAAGTGAAAAGTTTTTTATTTAAAATATTAATTTACTCTTGCACTAATTCAAACCACCCCCCCTCTCTCCTAGTGTCAATTGATCCTAACAATTGGTATCATAGCCATATTTTTCTCATTTGGTTTAACACCCAAGAGAAATGACTCTTTTCAATATTAACGAGGGTCAATGCATCACAAGTCCTCCTATGTTTAATGGGATGAACTACATATCTTGGAAAATTTGAATGCGTATCTTTTTTATTTCACTAGATTTTGATTTGTGGTGTATTATTGAAAAAGGTTTTCAAAAGTCATCCAATCGGTGAAAGAGTGGTTGGCATCTCCCCTTAATATCCGACACTCGTGGTGCTTTTTTAGACCTTTACAGTGCCTGGACTGCTTGAGCCACTTACTCCAATTGTAGGCCAGCCACCCTTCCCAATCCTTGATAATTATTTCATAAATGATTGGAATGATTATGAAAAATAAATATTTTCGTTGAATGCAAAGGCTATGAATATCTTATATTGTGCACTTGATAAAAATGAATTTGATCGAGTTTCCTATTTTGATTTGGCTTTCGATATATGGCATGCATTAGAAATAACACATGAAAGCACACTTAATCTAAATGAAAATACTTTTAAAAATGAATAAGAAGAACACCTTCCTAAGAACCGGAAGGAATATGAACCGGGAAGAACATATGACTCCTAGAGTAAAATCTCAAGTGATGAGGACTTTGAACATTTGATAAATGAACTAGAAAATTCAATCAACATGAACCATAAAAATGATTTAAAGATGGACAAAACTTCTTGCTATAAACGCAAGAAGCCAAGATGCTCTAAAAATAAAGAACATAATAAAAAAGAAATAGAAGATCTCGCACTCGTGGCTAACCACGATGAGGTAAGTAACCCACCCGAAAGCTCTTTTACTTTTAATAAGTTATTACTTTCTTTTCATGAGCTTTATGATGAATTTAGGAAGATTAGCAAATCATATAAATCACTTAAGGTAGAGAATGCATCATTAGTTAATAAACTTGATAAAATGTATGAAATAGCACCATCACACAATACATGCACCAAATATGAAACATTGCATGATACTTTACCATTACACAATACTTGTTCTAAATGTGATATGCTAGATAGTGTTAAAGAAGAAAACATCATACTAAAATAAACCTTAGAGAAATTTGAAATAGAGAATAAATCTCTTAATATGATTCATGCTAATATGGGTCACGTTAATAGAAGAAATGAAATAGGTTTTGTGGGCAATACCCAACAAAAGCCAACTACTTTTGTTAAAAGACCAACCTTAAATTTACCACCAAGAACCAAATGTAATTTTTGTAAAAAATTAAGACATAAGGTAAATAAATTTTTATTTAAAAATTATAGTCTATATAAATTAATTTGGGTTCCTAAAGGAACCATTTAACAACCTTAAGTCATTAGAGAAAATGGAAAGAACATATCATGAAAGACCCAAACTCAAATGGGTACCTAAATCAAAACCTCGCATAATATAAAGTTACCTCCTAACAAGGCTAAGAGCACTAAGTTATGTTTTGAAAGTAGATGCTCAAGGTACATGACTTGAGATCTAATATTCTTTCAAAGCTCACTAGCCTAAGTAATAATAAAAATTATTGAAATAAAATCATTATTAATAAATATTTGGATAACTCATTAATCTTGATCGCTCTAACTTTGTTATGCTAGTACAAAAATGAATTAGAAACTTTATCTAAATTCAAAGTTATGAAAGAAAGATTTTGATGATGGTTATGATTAAATGATAAGTTCAAAATCATTAGCTTGGATGTTGGTTTAAATGTAAAGACTATTATTAAATAATTTAAATATTGACAAAGTCTATGGAATGATTAATTTGAATGTTATATTGATTGAAATACTATGATGATTGAATAATTAAGTTGATTCTCTTTAACTACAAAAATGAATTAGAAAATATTAGATATTTTCTTTTGGAAAACAATCTATGTTAACTTCACTGAAATTTGCTAAAAAATAATTTTTTATGATGATTTTGGATATATTTTTAAATGATTTTGTTTTAAAGAATGGATATGTTTGAATCTATCCAAGTTCATTGATATTTTGTTTTTGATTATTTGATAACTTAAATCATGACATTTGAAATCTTAAAAATTATAATTTGAGATCTTTTTTGTTCACTAAGATTCTTACCCTTTATTAAAGAAAAGTTTTCATCCTAATCATGATCTTGACTTCTCAATATTTTATGACTTGATATTTCTATAAAAATCAAAATCCTTCTTACCTGATCTCCTAAGATTTATAAAACTTTAAAATTTCATCTAGAAAGAAATATATCAAAATAAATCATGTTCTTAGCATTTATGATTTGATAATAATATTCTTCATTACATGATTACTTATGACTTTCTTCTTAATATAACTTATCACTAAAATTATTATTCCTTAAATTTGTGAAAAGTTAAGAATTTAATGAGATTTGTTTTATCATGAACATTCCCTTGATTTCTAAATTTGTCATATCCTTAATGAAAATCAAATTTTTGAACATCTATGATTTATTTATTTTGATAAAAATGAGATATATGATTATAATCTAAGATTAAGATTGTTTAGATCTCATAAAATTTTTAATCAAGATTGTTCAGAGAATTATTCAATTATGTCTTCATTAGAACATAAATGCAAAAGAAAAAGTAAACCATCATATTTCTTTTTGACAATAACAAAGAGGGAAATAAAATTATCAATATGATTGGAAGCAAATTGGATATGATAACATTGAATGAAAAATAATTTGCTTAAAAGAAAATTTAGATGTTTAAATTTTCTAAATACATGCAAAATGCATGATTTGCTACCTTGCTTGAAATTTGCGTAAGATAAATTAAATTGCATTGGTAGCTCTTGATTTTTTCTTGAATTTTGGAATCTACATCTATAAAATTGAGCATTTTTATAATATGCTATTTTTCACTTTTTCTTCCTTATTTCTACCTTCTTGTTTACAAAAAGTGAAGAAAATATAAATGAAAGGTGATCTACAAAAATACATGATTTACTATTTCTGTTAGAAAATAACATAATTTAAATGCATGAGTGACTCTTAATTCTTCTTGGATTTCTTAGATTTTTTAGCCTACTTTCAAAATCATTCTAGTTAAAATAAACATAAGAAGTGGATTCAAATTTTCATGCTGAGATAGTTTTAAAGATTATTCTTGTTTCATGAATGTTTATAAAGGAATATATATATATATATATATATATATATATATATATATATATATATATATATATATATATATATATATATAACATAAACTTGTATGATGCTTAATATAAGTCTTTGACATTAAATCTTTGATGAATCACTTGATGTGCTACTCTTGATTTAAATGAATTAAATTGCATATGTAGATATTAATTTTTGGATTTCAGAATTTACATCAAAAAGATTAAACCCTATTTTTGTAATACAATGTCTTACACTCCCCTCCCTTGTTTCTTCTTTATTATTCAAAGAAAGGAAAGAAAATTTTTCAAAAGAAAATTATGTTTTTATCCTATTAAGGGGAAGCAAAACTTATTTACTTGCATGATGTAAATTACTAGCTTGAATATTACAAATGAAGCAAAAATTTGCTAGCTTGTACTTCTCAAACGAAAAGAAATAACTCACTAGCTTGCATATTCTAAAGTGATGAAAAATTTACTAAATTGTTAAGCTTTCATATCTCAAAAACTTGCTAATTGTATTTCTCCTTTTTGTTGATGACAAAGGGGGAGAAGATATAATGATGAGAAATCATGTATGATAATATATGTTGATTTTTGAAAATATATATGATGATTTAAAATAATAATCATGATTTTATAATAATGATATGATGGTATGATTAAAATAGTTTCAACTTGTACTTTTTAGCTTATCTTAATATTCTTTTTAAAATTTATTAAGAGCTCTTGTAAATGATGTTTTGCACAAACTCATATGCCTTAAAATTCTTGACCATATATTTTACCTTTTTATTGATGACAAAGGGGGAGAAATATACATTGATAACACATGACATTGCAAAATATACATTGATGATACATGATACTAATCATATACTTGGATATTTTAGATATATTTTGGAAACTCATGATTTAATAACTTGATGCAAATTTGAATTGAAATTTGTGTAGAATATTTGACTGCTTGAATTTAAGAGTGTGTGATTCTCTTAAATTTAAGTGATATGAATTTAGGAGGAGTTAGGATTAACTCCTATCATCAATTGATTATCATCATAAAAAAGGGGGAGATTGTTGAATCTTGGATTTTGATGATGAAATCAATTGATAGGTTATTGTTCTAACATGGGTGGTTAGAAGTTGATTGATGCAGGATTAACTACGACAGAGAGAATATGACAATCAAGATTAGCCAAAGTCAAGTCCATGCATCGGGTCGAGGTTCGGACGATGCGGTTGGGAACTCGCCAGGAGTGTGTCAGAAACTCGCCAAGGGTATAAGGAGCTTGCCAGGATGGCATAAGGGAGTTTGCCAAAAGAAGATCGAGACTCGCCAGAAGATTATTGAGGGTAGTCAAAAAACTTGTCAGGATTTGGGAAGGTCTTGAAGTGGATGTGTTTGGTAATTATGATTATAATTAATTAACTCATAGTTAGCATCATGCAAGTTAACCACAATAGTGAAAAGGAATTATAGATCAGACATGAATCCATGATCAAGCTTATACATTGGGCCAAGGATTGGATGATGCAAAGAGAGCTTGCCGGGAATTCACTAGGAGATTCGCCGAAGGGATCAGGAAGCTCACTAGGAACATGCCGGGAAATCGCCAGAGGAAAATCGTAAGACTTGCCGCTATAGAATCCAGAGGTTGCTAGATTACGGGAGTGAGGTCATAGGCTTGGTAGTCATGTTTAATTATAATATTTAAGTCACAGGTTAAGAGTGAGTCTGATTTGAGTGTGATTTGGAAATCAATTCAAAGAGGCAACCGGGTCCATTATTGGGGTTTGATTGAGCTTAGGTTAAGGTCAATTAGTTGACCACATGATTGCTCAATTGATGGTTCAAGCCAAAATTCAAAAAGTGGAGGGACCAGTTTTCCAGAGATTTCGATGGGTAAACCGCTAGTAAGTGACTGGTAAACCATCGCCCACTAGGTTTTCAGGCAATTGAAGACAAATGAACCGCCTATACCCAGGGTTTCGAGCGGCTGAGCCACCTAGGTCGGCCGGTGAACCGTTTGTACCCGGATTTTCTTAGTATGTTTGAATTTTAGCTCTAAAATTTTGAAGCCATTTAGGGCTATAAATACCTCACGTTTTCTTATATTCTATACAATAATTTTAGAGATTATATTCTGAGAAAATATTATATATGAATTGTAAGAAAAAGAAAAGGGGTAAGGGAGTGTTCCAAGAGTTGTAATATTGTCTCTCTTGTAAATGTTGTAAGGGTTTGAACTTCATCCAAAGGAGATCAATAGTAGATGCCGATATGCCTCAAGGAGGAGGACTCGAAAGTGGATGTAGGTCAGTTAGTGCCAAACCACTATAATTATAAGTGTTGTTCCTTTTTTGGTTTATTGCTTATAATTGCTAGGTTCCTAATTGATTTCAACAAAACACCAATAGATGCTTTTGATTTTTATTTACGTTTTGAAAGCAAGGCTTTGAAATCAAGCACTTCAGTTACGACATTACCTATCTCCTTATTCCAATTTGCTTGTCCTTTTTGAGTCGTCTTTAAGTAATAAGTTTAGCACTTCTCTATAAGATTCACTTGCTTTACTTAAATGAAAAGCTTTGGATTTTCTATCTTGTTTTAAGCGATACTCTTATACTAATTCAGCCACCCCCCTCCCCCCCCAACTCAAAGATTAACCTGCATAGAAATCGTCTAAGGTTCTATCATCTGGTATCAAAGCAGCGATCTTGCTGCTTTTGCTGCCATCCCTGCCACCCACCATTAGCCAAGCAATTCCTATAATTGTTTTTGATGATATCATCTTTACTATCATCTCCTGCCATAGATCAAATTAATCTACTACCACCATCACCAATTGTATCAGAGATCTAGTATTTTCCTACCACTAATACATTTTGCTTCTATAATTTTTTATCCAAAAGATACCAAAAAGAAGTTTTTATCTATCCCTTACTATGAATTCCTTTCATCGTAAAAGTTATCATCTTTGTGGACGAAGGATTGCTGAAGGAAATTTCAACCACCTATTGTTGCCTTTGAGTCTATCTATATGCCATCCTTTTTGAACGAAATTTCTTACATGCTTCATAGATCATTTTGGCTTTCATCTATATTGATCTATCATGGAATTCATCTCCGAAAATATTCTTGTGTTGCTGTAAATTTTCATCGTAAACCACTGAATTTTTCAACTAGATTCTACTACCGCAACTTGTAATGTTTCCTTACTGTTATGCTGCCAAAATTTCCTTGATCTCTTTTGTCATCCTTAGTGTTATTTAAACCAAGATCTTGCTGCTAATTTCTTCCACAAATCTCTCAGTTTTTTTTAGAAATTTTGTCGAGAAATTATTGTTTCTTTGACGATAATTCTGCTCCTACGAGACAGCACCTATCCACAGTGAACCTTCACCGATTTCTATCAAGCCTTTGCTGCCATCTACCATAGATCTAAAACTTTTTTTCTAACCTTAATCCACTACTGTCATAGCCCCAAAACTCTACCAAACCGCAGCCCAAACTGCACCCAAAATAGCTACTAAATAAGCCTAAACTTGCAGCCTACATCCACTGATCCACCAACCCTTTCGGCCACCACTTCTCTCAACTGATACATGCCTTTAACCTGACAACAAAAGAGAGATCTTAACATTACAGCTTTGGAGGCATATACTATGACATCTGAGGAGGCAATCAATGCTAAATCTGAAGCCTTCGAGACACAAATGGAGGCTAAGATACAAACTCTCTTTGTTGAACTCAGTTTGGGCCGACCACTAAGCGCGAAGAAATCACAATAAGGAGATAGCTCAGACCAAAGATGTAGTATCCCTCATTTTCAAAATATTTGTAATAATCTATTTTAAATTATTAATGAGGATTTATTTAATAATAGATTATTTGTAAGAACCTATTTATAAATATGAGAATATGTTTAAAAGCTTATTGCTAGAGACCTAAATATAAAACTTAAAAGTTTAATATAAATTATGTAAGATTCAAATTAAGTTATAAAAAAAGGTGATGACATGTGTCATTACCTAGTTAAAAGTGGTGACACTTATGCATATGCTTAGGTGACACATGTGCACCTTATATGCATGCTTACCACCTACAATCCATATGTTAGCTTAAAAAAAATAGCAATTAGAGAAGAAAGGGATTAGTGCAACATAAACTTGTGAAGGAGAAGAAGAAGAAGAGAAGAAAGAAGAGAAGGAAGAGGAGAAGAAAAGATTTGGGGGTTTTGAGATTTGAATCAAATCCATATTTTGGATCAAAATTACAAAGTCAAGTGTTCTAATCTCATCCTACATAATGTCTTCTATCTTTTTTTTACTAAAATTTATCCTTGTACCATGATTATAAGGAAAATTTGGGACAAAACCGAAATCTCTTTTGTTGGCTGCCTAAGTGTGAATCTATAATATTTTCGAGATTATGACCTATCTGCCTAGTTCAAGTTGTAACTTTTAGTACAGACCTCTAATTTGGACAAAACTTAGTTTTATCAAAAATAGATTCAAATATCTTTCTTTTGAAACTGATTTGAAGAATTTAGAGTTCATTTGCGAGCCCAAATGTTTATTTAATTTGAGCATATGAAATCTATAAAATATTATAACTCTTGATATTTCATCACTATATTGCTTATATCTTTCTGTTGGAGTATTTGATTTATACAAATCTATATTTATTAGAACATAGGCTCATAGATCTTTCATTTGGTACTAGGATTAAAAGATCTAGAGTCTAAATGACTATTAAAATTTCTATTTTGTTAGACCTTATGGATTCTATAAAATAGAGACTATGATTTTGGACCTTTGGTTGCCAAATCATCAATAACTCTTGGTAGAGACCTTCAATTTGCATGGAACTTATTTTTTATGGTTATTCAGCGATGGATGATCTACATTATGTTTATGGTCCTACTTCACCCTCTATGTCTTTGATATGATATCCAAACCATTGTTTATGCTTTGGATAAAAAATGAAATGAATGTTATGTCTGATATAATATTTGAGCTTCTATTCCTTA
Organism: Ensete glaucum; assembly: GCA_021527575.1. NCBI lineage: Eukaryota > Viridiplantae > Streptophyta > Magnoliopsida > Zingiberales > Musaceae > Ensete > Ensete glaucum. The sequence continues at coordinate 41,066,850 of CM038551.1, read as the reverse complement.
ATTATTCATTTTTAAGCTTTGAGATTATTCATACACCATTGATATGTTTCAAAATGTCTTATGCATCTTTGATATATTCTGAAATATTTTATATTCTCATTGATATGCTCCAAAATATTTTATTTGCCATTGATATGCTGCTTAATATTCATACGCCATTGATATACTCTGAATAATTTCATATTATGTTGATATGCTTTGAGTTATTTTATATGGCATTGATATGTTCCGAGATATTTCACACTAATAATATGCTCCAGCTACTCTTCCTCTACTATTATGTTCGAATGAAACGATTTGTGATGATGTATCTAACGAGATGCTCTCTATAGATTCTTACACCCTTGCCTTGCTATCTGATTTTAAGTTTATTTTAAAAACTATCATTCTTTATCTTGGATATGTTAGTCACTTACTGAGCTCTATATGCTCACCCTATTATTATATAAATTTTATAGGTTAACTTATCACTTACAGAAAAAGTTAGGACTGAGCTGAGACAGTGGGAAGCTATGTAGATTTTGTGCAAGTCTTATTACGAGATGCTATATAAGAATATTTTGTATGTAATGAAATATTATAGATAAATATGAACTGATGTAACTTATAAAAATATTATAATACCTCAGTGTAGAATCTTTGAATATTAAGTTTTATAATGAAAATGGTTGGTTTAGCGTTCGGATAGATTTATGAGACTGATGGCTTTATAGGCATGGTTAATGTTTTGGTTAGTTAACTTTGAGTTTTATGGATTATCGAGTGATGTGATGTAAGATTTATAAATTGCACAGGTTTTATAAATAGATATGAATAATCTTTGAACGTTTATCATTGTCCTAAAATATTAGTTTGGATCCTGGGTTCGGACTGTTGCTAAATTATAATATGTTTCTGATATAGAATGGGTTCATGCCTCTCAAATCCAATGATTTGGGTGGGGGGCATGACAGAAGAGATGAATTCCAAGAGAGGGGAGGCTCTATGACTCATCCCTACTATCTACGCATGAGAGTATACTTCCCTAGATGGGAAGAATGAGACCTGATTGGTTGGATCTCGCGCATGGAGTGATATTTTCGGTACCACAAAATCGTGGACACATCTATCATAGAAATTATGGGTATACATCATGAAGGGGATGCCATATAGTATTTGATTAGTTCAAACACACATATGGAGTCTTATCATGGAGAAAATTTAAAGGACTATTGATCCGCTTCAGACAAACTGATTATGAGAACGTTGATGAACAACTCGTGTAGATCTGTCAATCCTCCACCATTCAGGAGTACCAAACTAGGTTTAAAAGGTCATACAATTAAACTCATGATTGGTCTAAAAAGTAACTATTGGGGACTTTTATTAAGGTCCTGAAGCTAGAGATTCAGGAAGAAGTTAAAGTGCGACAACCGTACATACTTATGATAGCCATTTTCTTTGCGCGACTTCAAGAGGAACGATTGAACCATGAAGCCTGGAGGACTATGGTCACTCCCCAACTAGCAACACTGAAGCCCTCAGCCCTCCCTACTATCAGTCGAACCCCTGCACTAAAAAAATTGATAAGAGAAGAACTTCGGGAGCTATCTGCAAAGGGGTTATGTTGGCATTACGATGAGTCATAGAGTCGTGAGCATCGTTGTAAAAAGGGGAGACTTCTTATGATTGAATCTATGGAAGAAGAGATCATTGAACATTCAAAAGAGAGACTTGAACATGAAGAAAAAGATACGGAAGAAGAGCCATAACCGACCAATTTTATGGAGCATGCGCTAGCCGACTACATAAATCCACAAATGATGAAAGTTAGAGGTCTACTCAAATAACAATCGATCACTGTTTTCATCAACACGAGTAGCACTAATAACTTCTTAAATAGTAAAGTTGCTACTCGGATGTCACTCCACATCGAAGATTGTAGCAAATTTGACATAAAGGTTGTGGATAGACGAATCTTAAAGTATGACCAAATATGCCCACAAGTGAAATTAATGCTGCAAGATTAAGAAATTGTTGCCGACTTCTTCCTCCTACCAAATGATGACTAAGCATAGAATAGCTGACAATGCTAGGTGATGTCTCTTGGAACTTTCCAAGTTGATTATGAAGTTTTACTACAAAGGCATATAGGTTATCCTACGTGGGAAGTGCGGAAGCAATGTAACCACTGTTTCGACTCAACAAATGGAGAAAGTTATACATAAGAAATATGATGGCTTCTTGATGTAACTCCAATAGCAACCAGAGGAGAAGGAAATAAAAATTGAAGATCAAAACCTTGCTCATTTGCTTGCTGAATTTATCAATGTTTTTGCCAAACTACACGGTCTTCCTCCTACCCGACAGCATGACCATCGGATTCTAATTCTCCCAAGCAAACCGATAGCGAACACTCGACCATACCACTATCCTCATCTCTAAAAGAATGAAATTAAAAAGATTATAAAAGAGATGCTTGAAATAGGGGTGATTCGACCAAACTGCAACCCATATTCTCCATCAGTGCTACTTACATGAAAGAAGGATGAAACTTGGCTAAACGACTACTGAGTTTTAAATAGCATCACCGTCAAGAACAAGTACCCAATATTAGTGGTGGATGAACTTCTTGATGAGTTAAAAGGAGCTTGAGTCTTTACAAAGTTAGACCTCCAATCTGAGTACCACCAAATAAGGTTATGTGAAGATGACATTCCAAAAACTGCATTCCAAATGCATAACGGCTATTATGAATTCCTAGTAATGCCTTTTGGACTCACTAATACTCTTTCAACCTTCTAAAGCCTTATGAATGATATTTTTCAGATCTTTCTTTATAAATTTGTACTGGGATTTTTCGATGATATTCTTATTTACAACCCTTCTCTTGAGACTCAATTTCAGCACTTGCGGTTTGTTTTAACGATCCTTCGAGAGAATACTCTTTTCATTAAGTCATCAAAGTGCAGCTTCCTCTAGAAAAAATGGAGTACCTTGGGCACATAATATTATAAGAAAGAGTGGTGGTCGACCCATCAAAATTTGAAGCAATGACTTATTGGCCAAAACCTAAGAACGTGAGATCACTGCATGGTTTTCTTAGACTAACAGGCTAATATCAAAAGTTTATGAAATATTATATGAAGATCAGTGCATCCCTTACCTCCCTACTAAAAAAAATATTTTTTAATGGTCATACAAAGCCTTTGCTGCCTTCAACAAACTCAAGGTAGCCATGACGATGATGTCGGTGCTAGTGCTACCCGATTTCAGTCGAACCTTTATCAATGAGGCCGACGCATCTAGAGTTAGAATTTTAGCTGTTCTCATGCAAGATGGTCGACCACTCATATATACCAGCAAGGTATTGTCTCCCTCCCATAAAGAATATGATAAGAAGATGCTTGCCATTATGCACGCAGTAACGAAGTAGATACCCTACCTGATCGACCAGCACTTTCAAATTAAAACCAACCATAAAAACCTCAAATATTTTTTGGAGTAGAAATATCATCTCCCGAGCAGCAAAAATGGGTAACCAAACTTCTTGAATTTGATTATGAAATTATTTACAAAAGGGGGAAAGATAACGTTGTTGCAGATGCACTTTCACGGCTACCCGAGCAAGCCAAATTTTCATCTATCTCCCTTCCTACCATCAACTTCCTCAAGGACATCAGAGAGGAATAAAAGAAGGATCTAGAGACTAGCAACATCATAAAAAAATTAGAGGATGATTCAAGCATAATAGCTCACTACACTTGGGATTCAAAGGATCAAAACCATCCTACAAGAGATGCACTCCACACCTTTTGTAGGGCACTTTGGATTTTTGAGAAACTACAAAAGAGTGAAATAAAAGTTTTATTTGAGAGGGATGAAAAAAAATATTTTTGAATTTGTCACATAGTGTGATATATGTCAATGACAAAAGGGTGAATTGGTGACAAGTCCAGGGAAGCTATAACCACTACCTATGCTGGACTTGGTGTGGACTAACATCTCCATGGATTTCGTCAAAGGGCTACCACCATCAGCACAATTCTCATGGTGGTTGATTGACAAAATATGCTCATTTTTGTGTTGTATGAAATCCCAACACTGTTGCTAGTATTGCATAATTTTTCATAGAAAATATTATTAAACTGCATGGGATGCCAAGGTGCATTGTAAGTGATCATGACAAGGTCTTCATCGGTAAATTTTGGATTGATTTATTTTAGCTATAGAGCATCAAACTCAAGATGAGTATAACATACCATCCACAGACCGATAGCTAAACTGATGTGGTGAATAGGTGTTTAGACATACCTTTGGTGTTTCACCAGTGACCGGCCAAAGGAGTGGACGAAATGGCTCCCTTGGGCCGAATGATGTTATAATACTATATATCACTCATCTATAAATATACCCCATATGAAGCACTTTATGGTCGATCGACCCTTGAAATTCTATTGTATATAATTGGCTTAGCCAAAATAGATCAGATCGACTATGATCTAATTGATAGGGACAAACTCCTACAGTTGCTAAAGGATAATCTCTTCATCGCTCAAGCCAGAATGAAGCAACAAGCCGACACATATCGAAGTGAAAGAGAGTTCTCAGTAGAAGATTAGGTTTATCTTCGCTTGCAGCCATACATGCAATTATCCATCAACACAAGAGCCTCCATAAAGCTATCCCCATGCTTTTGTAGGCCCTATCAAATCACAGAGTGCATTACAGCCATGGCGTATAGGCTTAACTTGCCTGATGATACTAAAATCCACCCTGTCTTCCACATGTCCTGCCTGAAGCCCAAGTTGGGAGAGCAAAAGTTAGCCCAGATTCAGTTGCCCAACGCCATTGATGATGAAGATATTAAAGTCCAACAACAAGCTATACTTGACTACAGGATTGTGATGCGTCACCGACATCCCTTATTGAAGTACTAGTGCATTGAAATAATTTGCCACTTGAAGATGCTACATAGGAATCATATGAGGAGCTGAAGACCAGGTTCCCTGAGTTCATGGAACCTCAACCTTGAGGATAAGACTAATCTGAAAAGGGCGGGCTTAATAGGACTCTAGCAGGGTTAGGTCCTACTCAACCAAGTAGTCACTAATAAAAACTCTGTGACATTATAATAAACTCCACCTAGCCGCTTCTATCCTATAAAGAAGGTTGGCTAGGGTTTATATCTAGAGCCTTAGGGCTTCCTAGCCATCGCCCCCTTTACTGGGCAAGTCAGCTAGGGTTTTAGCAGGGGTGGCTAGCTAGTTACAACCCCCTAAGCTGTCGCCCCTTAGGAGGGCAAGGATGACATTTGACTGGAAGCAGCCTCCCTAAGGTTAAGGTTTTGAAGTCCTATATAAGCATGTAGCCTCCAAAACTTTTGAATAAGTAAAGATCAATCTTCAATTCAACCTTGTGGTTGAGTACTAGGAGGGAGGAACCCCTATAGCGTTCCAAGGGTTGATCCCCCTTAAAGATTAATCTGCATAGAATTCCTCTGGGGTTCTTATAATATCCCTAATTTTAAAAATATTTGTAATGATCTATTTTAAATTATTAATGAGGATTTGTTTAATAATAGATTATTTATAAGGACCTAGTTATAAATATAAGAATTTGTTTAAAAGCTTATTGCTAGGGACCTAAATATAAAACTTAAAAGTTTGATATGAATTATGTAAGATTTAAATTAAGTTATAAAAAAAGGTCATGACATATGTGATTACCTAGTTAAAAGTGATATCACTTATGCATATGCTTAGGTGATACATGTGCACCTTGTATGCTTGCCACCTACAACCCATATGTTAGCTTAAAAAAAATAGCAATTAGAGAATAAAGGGATTGCTGTAGTGTAAACTTGTGAAGGAGAAGAAGAAAAGAAGGAAGAAGAGAAGGAAAAGGAGAAGAAAAGATTTTGGGGTCTTGAGATTTGAATCAAATCCATATTTGGGATCAAATTTCAAAGGCAATTGTTCTAACCCCATCCTATATAATGTCTTCTATCCTTTTTCTACTAAAATTTATCCTTGTTCTTACTTTTATTATGAGAAAAATTTGGGATAAAACCAAAATATCTTTTGTTGGCTGCCTAAGTGTGAATCTGTAATATTTTTGAGATTATGATATATCTACCTTGTTCAAGTTGTAACTTTTAGTACAGCCCTCTGATTTGGATGAAACTTATTCATATATATTTCTTTTAAAATAAGTTTGAAGAATTTGGAGTTCATTTGCTAGCTCAAACATTTATTTCAATTGAGTATATGAAATCTGTAAAATAGAGTCTGTAGCTCCTGACCTTTCATCACTATATTACTTATATCTTTTCTGTTGGAGTCTTTGATTTATACAAAACTATATTCTTTAAAAAATAGGCTCATATATCTTTCATTTGTTTCTAAGATTGAAAGATTTGGAGTCCAAATGACTATCAAAATTTTTGTTTTGTTAGACCTTATGGATTCTATAAAATAGGGATAATAATTCTTGACCTTTGGTTACCAAATCATCGATAACTCTTAATAGAGATCTCCAATTTGTATGAAACTTATTTCATTTGAAATTAGATTGATTTAGCTGCTTTCTAAAGATATCCTTTTTGAGTAATTTAGAGTATATTTGATTGTTTAAAATAGCTTTGAGATATGCCTTCTTAATTTTGCTAGAATAGTGACTGTATCAATTTTAGCTATTCTTGCTTCATCCATTTGAAAACTGAATTCATTCTAGAGTTCCTTCTTTAAGTTGAACTATTATAACCTTATAAGTTTTTTAATCTTTTCCTATTGCAATCCTAATCTTTGCTCTTATCTTGTTATGATAAATTGAGCTAGTATTCGGGCATGGTGAGGGGACCTTAGTTGGAAAGGGTTACTTGTAGAAGGAGTGCTCTGAACTCAATACAGCATAGAGCCACCATTGGACTAAACCTCACATGCACCATACTAGTAAATCATATTTCTTCATATTGGCAAATGTATATTCATTGTTTCACATGTGCTTCTGATATATGTCATTTTATTGCTCGTCCTTTTATACTCTAGTGTTTGTGGGATATTATGGACCTTTGCTAGAAATGGTAAAGGGTATTATGCTTACAGCACGTGATGCTCCATCGGCCCCCACTGACTTCACCCAAACGTGGGTGGATGGAGCTCTTAGATATAGGAGACTTCTATCTATTGGTCATCCAAAAATAGATGTATCATATTCCATCTGATCCCACTTCACCCTCTATGTCTTTAATATTATATCCAAAGCATTACTTATGCATTTGTTTCTACGCTTTGGATAATAATGAAATAAATATTATGTTTGATATAATATTGAGCTTCTGTTCTTCATTTGTTCACTCGATAAGCCTTGAGATTATCCATTCACCATTGATATACTCCGCAATATATTTACGTCCTTGATATTGCTTTGAAATATTTCATTTGCTATTGATATATTCTGAAATATTTCACACACTATTGATATGTTCTGAAATGTCCTATATATCTTTGATGTGCTCTGAAATGTTTAATATTCCCAATGATATGTTCCGAAATATTTTATGTGCCTTTGATATACTCCGAATCATTTCACATTCTGTTGATATGCTCTGAGATGTGTTATACGGCATTGATATGTTCCGAGATATTTTATACCAATGATATGCTCCAGCTACTCTTCCTCTACTATTATGTTTGAATAAAATGATTTGTGATTATGTATCTAACGAGATGCTCTCTATGGATTCGTACACCCTTGCCTTGGACAAGTCTTGTTGGGAAATGTTGTATAAGAATGATTTGTATATAATAAAATATTATAGATAAATATAAACTGATGTATCTTATAAAAAAGTTAGAATACCTCTCAATGTAGAATCTTTGAATGTTAAGTTTTACAATAAAAATGGTTGGTTTGGCATTCGTATAGATTTCTGAGACTGATAGTTTTATAAGTGTGGTGAATGTTTTGGTTAAGTTCACTTTGAGTTTTATAGATTATTGAGTGATATGGTGTAAGATTTATAAATTATACAAGTTTTATGAATGGATGTAAATGATCTTTAAAAATATTTAAATCAGTATCCTCAATGTTAGTTTTGATCCTGAGTTTGGATTGCCGATGAATTTTAGCATGTTTCTGATTTACGATAGTTTCACGCCTTTTGAATACGATAAATTCGGAGGGCATGATAGTTCTATCATGATCTTTTCCTGACGGGTGAAGATCAACCACCCCTTACAACTCTTTCTCCTTTTCTCAAGCTCAAGAGTGAACCTTTACAACCCTTCATAACTATTCTCTCACACTCTCCCTTAGAACAACCTCTAAGCTTCTGGAGAAGGGAACTCAACTTTCTAATATGATTTTCTCACTATAAACCTCAAGTTTATGATCTTAGTTATTTTTATTCCAAGCAAGAATACATGGGATATTTATAGACCCCAAATGGCTTTAAAAGTTAGAGCTAAAATTCAAATCCCCAAGATTTTAGGTTATGGGCAATACCACCATTGGTACTAGTGGTACCATCGCTGAATAGAACTTGGGATTCTAGGCTCTAGCAATACTACCGCCGAGGAAAGACGATACTATCGCTGACTGGCAATACTACCATTGGCAACCGACGGTACCACCACTCAAGAATCCTTGAAAAGTATTTTTCAATACTTTTTATACCTTGTGTTATACTATCTCTTAGCCTGGCAGTAGTACCTCTTCCTAGGTCAACGAAATGAGCCTCCCAATGGGCCCAAATCAGTCATAAATATGCCCCTAATTGAGTTAGCCTAATTACATTCAAACCAACTCAATTAGAACTCTAAACTACTTTGATCTAGATGAATTATTACAAAGCATGAATCATATGTTGTCCGGCATGTCATTGGTTCATCTAATACTTCATTCGACTCTTTGGCGCAATGTCCTCTCTTGCGGCATATTATCCAATCACCATGTTGACCTTCGGAACATCCGATCTCCTTAGCACAATGTCTAATCCTTCTGGTTCGATGCTCGAACTCATGGCATGAAACCTTATGCTGACTTATTAACCAATCTTCTGACATGTTCTACTCCTACCGAACAATTGATTCTTGTTCCTTTAATTAATTTGTCTCTCTTTGATCGAAGTTAGTCTTGCATCACTCATACGTATATTAGATCATAACTTTATCAATTGATTTCTTCATCAAAATTCAAAATTCAAAAATTAGACTCAAATTTAATATTACATCCCTTGTCATTCAATTGACTAATGCTTAATGAGTTATGTTTCAAATCATCTATTAAAAGAGCATCTTTAATCATAAATTTTAATTTATTACCAATTTTAAATTTTTCTAAAGTTTGTTGTAATAACATATTTTCCTTTTTTTAAAAGTGAATCTAACTCTTAACATTTAGTGCAAGATGTTAACATACAGTTATCATACTACTTTTTCAATTTATCAAATTTATTAAAGAGAGATACATGACTTTTTTTTGTAATTTATATTTGTTACTAACCTTTTTCATCAAACAAATCATGAAATGCATTAAGTAATTCATTATAAAAAAAGATGTTTTAGATAAGTCACATACCTTATCATTAAAGGCCATCAAAGCATAGTTTGCCATATGGTCTTCATTGATTTGTTCTTCAATTTCATTGATTTGCTCTTCGTCTTCAGATGCACTTGATTCATCTCACATTGCCTTAAATTCTTTCTTCTTCTTTTCAATTAGCAATTTCTTCTTCAGTTGTGGACACTCTTTGTTGAGGTATCCTAACATATTATAGTATCCTTTTTAGGTTCATTTTTATTCTTATAAATTTTATTTATTTTCACGAACTTTTTAAGTCTTTTTGTAAGGAGTTCTATGTCATCTTCATTATCAATTGGGCTTTCACTTAAGGAATCTTCTTGGTTCTCAGTGCAATATCCTTCTTGTTCTTTGGAAGGTTTTTTTCTTGTTCATCATGTGCTTTATAAGTCATTTCATAAGTCATTAAAGACCCTATAAGTTTTTCAAGAGAAAATTGTTCAAGTCCTTTGTATCTTGGATAGCTGTTATTTTTAGATCCCAATATTTTGGAAGAGATCTTAAAATTTTATTTACTAGTTCAAGGTTGGTATAGTATTTATCAAGAGAGTTTAAATTATTGACAACATCCATAAAACGAATGTACATGTCACTAATGGTTTTGCTTGACTTTATTTTAAATAGTTCATAACTATATATCAAGAGATTTATTTTTTATTCTTTTACTCTACTCGTGTGTTCATGAGTAACTTCTAGTGTGTGCTAAATGTCATATGCAATGTCACAAGTAAAAACATGATTAGACTTATTTTTATCTAGAGCATAAATAAAAGAGTTCATAACTTTAGCGTTTAAGGAAAACATTTTCTTTTCAAAATCATTCCATTCAATCATTGGATTAGAAGATTTTTTAAAATTATTTTTAACAACGTTCCATAAATCAAAATTCATAGAATCAAGAATATTCTCATCCGTATTTTCTAGTAAGTATAGTCTATCACATTGAACATAGGAGGATAAGTGAGAGAGTGATCCTCACAATTGTCAAAAAAAGCCATTAAAACTCACCTGAGTGTTAAACTAACTGAGAGAACTTGGCTCTGATACTAATTGTTAGGATTGTAATGGCACTAAGAGAGGGGAGGGGGGTGAATTAATGCTTAATGAAATAATATCTGATTCGAAATCGTTCGAATGAGAATATGAATCGGGAATTAAGTTAACTTGAAAGTATAAATAGAAGTAGTGAGTAAAGTAAATCAGTAAGCTAATGACAAAGAAAAGCATGAAGGAAATGCAAACCGATTTATAGTGGTTTGATTATCCCGACCTATGTCTACTCCTAATTCCTATTCTCTCGAGGCCACTAGCTTTCACTATCAATCTTCTTTCCAACGGACAAAGATCAACTACCCTTACAACTCTTTCTCCTTTTACTAGGCTCAAGAGATAATCTTTACAAACTCTTTCACACAAGACCTCACACCTCCTTAGAATAACCGCTAAACTCAAGGAGGAAGAGACTCAAGGGTTTACAACACTTTATCCTTAAGGATTCTTTCTCTTTTTTACTCTTTTTTCACCCTTTTATTTATGCTTTATTAAACAAGAATGGGTGGAGTATTTATAGACCCCCAATGGCTTTAAAATTAGAGCTAAAATTTTAAATCCCCGAGTTTTTGGGGTATTGGCGGTATCATAGTCAATACTACAAGGTATTACCACTAAACAAAGTCCACGAATCTAGGCTCTAGTGGCACTATCGTCGCTCAAGGTGGAACCACCATCGGTTGGTGGTAGTACCATTGCCTGAAACATCGAAAAAACATAGATAGTGCTTTCCGATAGTCTACATGATACCATCGCCTGGACCTAGCAGTACCACCACCTGATCACTTCTATGTCAATGAATTAGTTTTTCATCAGGCCTACCTCAACCTTGGTTTAGGCCCAATGGGCTATAAATCAAGTTAGTATAGTTTCGGCCTAATACCAGCTTAATTTGACTCTAAACGACCATGATCAAGACCTAACCACTCAATCACATATCCAACATAATCATGAAGCAATCAACATGTTCTCTAATATTCTAGCATGTCATCTGATAATCTGGCACTCCGGTCAAACCTTTAGTGCATCGTCATTTCTTTTAACGTATTGCCCAATCTAGCGACATGTTGACTTCTCACAACATCTGATCTTTTGATGCAATACCGAATCCTTCCAGTATGATGCCCGAACTCATGGCATGAAGTCCATCCTTTGGCACATCTACCAATCCTTTGGCTCGACATCCAATCTCTGACATGATACTCGTCCGGCCTAACGTCTTATTCTCCTAATTTGATAATTTTCCATGTGATGGTTCATGTCCGTGATCGAAGTCTTTCATATGTCACTTGTCTTAAAAGTATATTAGTCCATGAATTCATCAATTGAATTTAAAATCTAAGATTCAACAATGACTTCTTCGGCTCTAGCCAATGTTCGCTAGCCATCCTAAAGGTGTTGGGATCAACTCAGTTCGACCATCACACTAGCACCAACAAGCCAAAAAGGAAGCATAAAAATTATTGAGGAAGGTGCCTCACCCTTAAAGGAATGTGGAATCTGAGGAACCAGTTCCTGATAAGGAGCCCCCTACCACTATAGTGATAGGACCTTATGTGGGTCACAAACTTCTTGATCCTCTTCGGGAAAGAGAGAAGATAGACTGAGGTTGGTGTCTGATTTATGCAAGGTAATCCCTACCTTATGTGGTTATTCAAATAGCTGACTTGCAAGACCCGACCTTAAGAGCATCATTGCAATTGAGATGGGAAGGTTGGCACGAGGAGTAGAAGGTATAGAATGATGGTGTGGCCTCGAAGTAGTACCATCATGGATCCTTATGTTTGAGGGCAAAGTAGATCTATTCCTATTCAGAGGTTCTGATCATTTCCTACTTCCGCAATGAGTGCTGCTAAGTTAGTTCGTGGCTAGCTCCTCTGGATTCATTTTGCTTAACCTTTTATTTTTTATTTGCAGCACCATCACTATGTAATGATCATCATCGATTCTGTATGCGATAATGGCTCTATTATTGACTAGCAGACTCTCATGATTGATGATCTTTGAGAAGAGAATGAAGGGTTGAAAAAGGATGGAGCCCCTATTGTGGTTGTTGTGGTGAAGACTTGTGGGGGCAAGCTAGCATAGCAAATTGAGGATGTTGAACTATGTCTTGCCAATCTCATCGAGTAGCTAAAGGAAGTCCAAAGCAATAATCAAACCACGGAGGATGATATGCTATAACTTACTTAGGAATTGGATTCAATAAGGACACATAACTCAAAGCTTGGCGAGCAGGTTATAGTGGCCAATGAGCAAGCTCGAGAATTAAAGGATGCACTGGAGGTCGAGCAATGCATGATATCAAAGTGTTGGGAGGAGGCAATCACTGATTACAAGGCATCAACGAGGTTCAAAAAGGGTCAACAGAGGATGGGGATCATCTCATACTAGTTCGGGTACCAAATTACATTGGCCCATTTCAATGCAAGGTATCCCAAGTTGGAGCTCGAGGAGGACCTATTTACTGATTACCCTAAGGATCAAAATGTAACAATGGCAACGGAAGTGCCCTTTGATGATAGCCTTGACTTGCCACCTTGTCTCGATGCCTAAGTTGCCATCTTTCATTAGGTTGGTTGTCTGTTTTATAGTAATCGGGCTAGTCTACCTGACTTGTTCCTTATGTCAGCATTTCTACCCCTTTAATCCTTTATTTTGATGTTAGGGTCTCATTTTGTATGTAGAGGCACGATTAAATTGATTTAGTTTTTCTTAGGCAATGAAAATTTATTTCTTAATTTACAATGATGGTATCTTGAAGATACACTCTATGACTTGTGCTTTGGTCTATGTAGATCGATACCTATTATTCAAGGTATAGTTTTCCCTAACCTAATCCTAAGGAAGCCTTAGAGATAAAACTTTTTTAAATTCACAATGTGTCATGTTCTTGATAGCATCACACCTTCTACCTTGAGATGATATATTCCATCTCGGAGGATCTCGATGATTCAATATGGCACCAGCTTTGCTTAGTAGTTGGTTGGGTTGTTGATTTCAGTTTTGTAGAGCACTAGGTCCCCTAATCCAACATCATGAGGTGAATACTTTGATTATATAGCTTGGTTATTGCCTTTTTATATCTTAAGGCCCATAGATGTGCCTCTACTCGAACTTCACTAATTAGGTCAACCTTGACTTGAAGTCTTTATCTGAAAGTTTTCTTGTAAAGGTTCTTGACCTGAGATATCAGAAAGACTATCTCAGGTGGTAGGATGGTCTCGGTACCAAAGGTTAGGTTGAGGGTCATCAAGGAGGCCCACATGATGTTTTGTAGCTTATCCACCTATGTACTTTTAGCTCCAGTAACCCATTTCTTTAACCTCTCGAGAATGACTTTATTGGTGACCTCAATAAAATCATTGGTTTGAAGATAAGAAACTGAGCTAAACCTCAATTGAATCCCTTAGTATTAATAGAACTCCCTTAATCTCACATTATTAAAGTGTGTCCCATTATTGGTGATGAAGGCTTTTGGGATTCCAAAATAGGTAATGATATTGTTTTATATAAATTTCTTGATTTGTTTCTCGATAATTGATGCTAATGGTTCTACCTTTACCTACTTCATGAAATAGTCCACTCCCATGATAAGGAACCCCTATTGGCTCGAGGTTGGTGGAAAAGGTTTGAGGAGATTTATCCTTCATTGGGTGAAGGGTCATTCATAGTCGATCGAGCTTAGAGGGAATGCAGGTTGATGTCACATCCAAACAAACTTTTGGCATCTATGGCATATTTGGGCATAAGTTATTGCATCATTGTGTAATATCGACCAATAAAACCCTTATTGAAGCACTTTGAAGGCTAGGTCCATCCACCAATATGCTCCTCACAAATACCTTCAAGCACATCGATTAGCATCCTCTCAGCTTCTTGGGGTGTTAGGCATCTAAAGAGTGGTTGGTTAAAGGACCTACGATATAAGTGATCATTAATTATACAATATCATGCTTAGTAATACTTAACTCTTCAAGCCACCATAGGGTCAATCAAGAGTGTCCCATCTCCTCTATAGCATAGGATCTCATCCATCTAGCTCAACTCCCCTTGGCCATAGATACATCATGCATCTTAATGGTTCAAGTCGGCATTGTCTCAACTAAAAGCCAACTTTCATTCAGAGCCTAAGTAGATGCTAGCTTAGTGAGCACATTAGCTTGGGCATTTTCTTTATGGGAGACCTATAGATTCAGGGAAACTACGAGCCAATTTATGCAATTTAGTGAGATACATGGTCATGTCTCAGGCTTCATAGCACTCCCACCTACCTTACAACCAGTTCTGAGTTGCTGAACACTGTCAAGTCTTGGACTTAAAGCTCTTGGGCTAGCTGGAGCCTTGAGAGGATTGCTTCATATTATGTTTCATTGTTAGAGATTTTGAATTTGAATCAAAGGGCTTGTTTATACAATTGTTTGTTCTGGCCCTTTAGGATGAGTCTAGCACCATCTCTTTCGAGGTGACAAAGCCATCCATAAATAGCAGCCATGCCAAGGGGGTCTGACTATCAATCTTCGATGAGAGAGTTAGGCTCTGAGATAAAATTGGCCAATGCTTAGGCCTGTATTCTAGTCCTTGGCATATATAGGATGTGGAACTCATCTAGTTTTACTAACCATTTCAATAGTTGTCCTGAGACATCGAATAAAAAAAGGACATGTCTGAGTGGTTGGTCTATAAACAATTGTATAGCGTGTACTTGAAAATAAGGGTAGAGCTTCCTTGCAGCTAGTATAAATGCAAATGTAAGCCTCTTGACAGTGGGTATCGTTTTTCAAGCCCACTTAGAACAGGACTAACATAATAGATAGACTTCTGAATTCCCGAGTTATCCCGAACCAAAACTGAGCTGACAATTGAGTTGGTGGTGGCTAGGTAGAGACTTAGAGTATCGCTTGAGGTAGAGAAGGAGAGTTGTTGTAACTCGACAAGTGGTGCTTTAGCTTTTTGAAAGCCTCCTGACACTCCTCAATCCATAGGAAGCCTTTTGGGTTCTTTAATGCTTGAAAGTAAAGTAGACACTTATCACTTGATTGGGATAGGAATCGACTAAGCGTTGCTATTTGTCTTGTTAACTGTTAGACTTTCTTTGTTGACCGAGGTGGATGCATCTCTAGTATGGCTTGAACTTTCTTAGGGTTTGCATTCATTTCCCATGATTGAATAATGAATATGAGGACCTTTCCTAAGATAACTTTACAAGTGCACTTGGTTTGATTGAGGCGCATGTTGAACTTCTTTAGAATTTGAAATATCTCACCTAAATCTACCAAATATGAGTCATCTGTTCCACTTTTGACTATCATATCATCTACATATACTTTAATGTTCCTTCTAATAGGGTACTTCAACATCTTGTTCACCATTCTTTGGTATATTGCTCCTACAATTTCTAACATGAATGGCATGACTAGTTGACAATACATGTTGCGGTCCGTGATAAAGGAAGTATATTCCCAATCCTCTAGAGTTATCATTATTTGGTTATATCCCAAAAATGCATCAATAAGGTGAGGAGCTCATGACCTAAAGTAACATCGACTAACTAGTCAATACAAGGAAGAAGATAATTGTCCTTCGGGCATGCTTTATTGGGGTTGATATAATCAACACACATCCTTAAGCTTCCATCATATTTTTAATGAGTACAACATTGGTGAGACTCTAGGAGCACTGTACCTTAGTGAAAAAACCTACTCCTAGCAACTTCTCTACCTCCTTACTGATCACCTATCGTCGATCAGGAGCAAATTTATGAGACTTTTGTTTTACTTGGTTGTGCCTCAAGGGAAATGTTTATGTGATGTTGTGTTTGGGTTGATTCCCAACTTATCTTTTAATGATCAAGTGAAACCTTAAAATTCTCCTCAAGTAAATTAATAAGTTGTACTTGTTCCTTCTCGAGAAGTGTTGCCTCGATCTTAACAACTTGATTGGGATGGGTTTTATCTAGGGGTACCTCAATTAGTAATTCGAACGGCTCTTAGTATGGTTGTGACTTGGTAAAACTTTGAGGATCCATAGGTAGTGCCTTCGATCATGTTTTCTTTGGTAGGGAGACCATTGTAAGGTAGCATTGACGTGACTCCCTCAAGTTGCTTCTCAGTTCTCCAATGTTGGTCCTCGTTGAAAAATTTATCACCATGTGATAGATCGACACCACCACCCTCAGCTTATTTAGCATGGGGCATCCTATGATTGCATTGTATCTCAATGGGATATCAACCACCATAAACTTGGTCATCACGTTTTGAATCATAGCTCAACCCCAAGTATAACATGTAGATTTAGAGTCCTGAGAGGGGAGATTGAGTCGTAAGTGAACCACACCAGTGAACAGGTTATAGGGGTGAGGTCGTTTGTTGATATCCCGAACTTTCAAAAAGCATCAAACTAGAGGATATCAACAGAGCTACATGTATTAATCATGACCCTCTTTACTTAGATGTTGATCATCCTAACAGAGATGTCTAAGGTATCATCTTGGTTTGGGTTAAGGTACTCCACCTCTTCCTCTTTGAAGATTATCTCAGGGTTGTCTTACATTCATGGGCACTTTTTAATAGTAGCTCGAGTGTAAATTTTATGACCCAAGGAGTTATCTTCACCCAAGGTTGGTCCACCAATGATGACATTAATCTGTCTTTTAATCGATCCTTGGGTTGGGGTGAAGGTTCTCGATGCCTTCAGACGAACCACCCATGGTGTCCTCTATAAATAGGTTCTTCAATCTGTTCTTTCAAGTCATGATAATCTTCCATGTCATGACTATAATCTTGGTGGAAACAATAGTACTTGGATCTATCTATCTTCTCCAATAGAGTCTTCATCGGTTAAGGATCTCTTAAGAGTCCCTTTTCTCTTATTTATGAAAAGACTTTAGTCTTAGTTATATTCAGTGGGGTTGACTCAGACGTCGAGCAAGGCAATTTGGGTCTATCACTTCTTCGTCGCCGCAATGACCTTGGGATTAGCAAGAATTATAGTTGACTATATCTTGGCCTTTTGTATGTCTCTTTACATTTACCCGAGACCAATGCCTCTATCGCTATGTATTACTTGGCCCAATGGAGTACCTTGGGTACTGTCATCAATAGCCTCTCTACCAATAACCAAAATAGACGAGAGGGTTTGAGTCCCATTATGAAGGTTTGTATGACTAGAGATGGGTGTACATCTTACAACCCTCGGGTCTGGATGGTAAATTAAGCGACAAAGTCCAAAAGCGTCTCCTACTTCCCCTGCCTAAGTTTGAGAAGCATCGTCACTGATGACTTTGGGTGTATATTCCCAAGAAAGTGAAGTTCAAATTATTTGGCAAGCTGAATGAAGGAATTGATAAATAGTAGCTTCAAATAGATGTACCATTCTCATGTCAAGCCTCTTAACACAGTTGGGAAGGTGTGGCACATTAGGGCATCCAAGGTACCATATAACGATATCTGGGCACGAAAAGTAATAGTATGCTCTAGCTAATCGGTATTACCGTTGAAGGATTCCAATAATGGGAGACAAAAGTTTACTGGGATCAATTCTTTTTAGATGTCCTTAGTGAACAATAACCGACCCAAGGTGGGGTTGGTCAACCTAAACATTGGTCCATTTATCATAGATGGATTCTCATAGAATCATTTATCAAATTTACTGACTGTGTTTAGGATTCGAGTCAAATAATACGGTGGCATGGCGTTCTATTGAATTTCATAATTGGGGAACGAGGTGCTTGCTCGACTGGCGACTCGATGGGCTTGGGTGTTCTTGAGATATTGGCATTGCATTAGAGGGGAACCTCGACAGGCATTGGTGTCAGTGTTAAACGAGGTGCCAATATGCCGTTTACATGTGTTGAATCTCAGACTTTGATGCTGAAATCAAGTGATGAAGTTAAGATCAAATTTGTTTTCAAGCTTAAATGAAGCAGAACTATCTTTGATCATGAAAAGGTAAAACGATTGAAGCAGTGAAATCATATATTGGGTCGGAGTCAGAGATTGGGCATCGGGTCAAAAAAATCGGATATTGCATTAAGAGCGGATGTTGTGGGAGTCAACATGCCAATGGATCGAGCAATACATCGAAAGAGAGCATGATGCACTGAAGGTTCAGATAAACCAATGACATGTCGGACAACATAAGATTTATGCTTTGTAATCATTTATGTCATGATCATCATAGTCTAAGTCTTAATTGAGTTAGTTTTGAGTGTAACCATGCTAACTAAATTAAGGGCTCATTGGGCCTTAATTGAGACTGATTTGAGCCCATTAGGGTATGAAAAGTTCTGAGTTGTATCTTTTCAGGTATTTGGGAGGTGGTTCCGCTGGCTACCAGTGGTAGTACTGCTAGTCGACGATAGTACTACCTATTCTAGGTGATGGTACTGTCAGAGCCCAGATTCTTTGGCTCTATTCCGTGATGGTACTGCTTGGTGCCGATAGTGGTACCGCCAGTATTCCGAAATCTCAAGAATTTGAATGTTTGGTTCCAACTTTTGAAGTCATTTGGGGCCTATAAATACCCCACTCATTCTTGCTTAAAGAAGCAAGAACTGAGATTAAAAAAAACTTGTGATTCTAAGTGTGAAAACATTATTGTAATCTCTTGAGAGTTTCCCTCCTCTTAAAAATTTAGAGTTCATTCTAAGGGAGTTGTGAGACTTGTAAAGGTTCTCTCATAAATCTGTGAAAAGGAGAAAGGATTATAAAAGGGTAATTAATCTTCACCCATTAAAGGAAGATGATTAGTGGACACTGATGGCCCTGATGGAGGAGGAATCGGAAGTGGACGTAAGTCACGTTGACCAAACCACTATAAACTCGGTGTACATTTCCTTTTATGCTCTTCACTAATTTAATTGCTTATAACACTTTTCAAGTTAAAGCACACTTTTAATATCAATTTTTATCGAACAAAACTTTTAAATCGAGGTTTTTACGTACACCCTCCCCTCTTAGTGTCGATTTGATCCTAACAATTGGTATCAAAGTCACGTTCACTTAGTTGGATTAACACCCAAGTGAATTTTATTGGCTTTTTCTGGTATTAACAAGGGTCACTCTATCACTCGTCCACCTATGTTAAATGGGATGAACTACACTTACTGAAAAATATAGATGAGAATTTTTCTAATCTTTATAGATTTCGAGTTGTGGAACATTATTGAAAATGACTTTCAAAAATCTTTCAATCCAATGAATGATTAGAATGATTTTGAAAGAAAATATTTTCTTTGAACGCCAAAGCTATGAATACCTTATTTTGCGCTTTAGACAAGAATGAGTTTAATCATGTTTGTATATGTAAAACTACACACAATATTTGACACACACTTGAAGTTACACATGAAGGCACAAGTAGGGTGAAAGAATCTAAGATTAATCTCTTGGTATATAGTTTTGAGTTATATTAAATGAAACCAAGCGAAACCATTGGAGACATGTACACTCGATTTACGGATGTCATCAATAGTTTAAAAGCTCTTTGTAAATCCTTTACTAATTTTGAACCTGTAAATAAAATATGAAGATCCCTTCCAAAAAGTTGGGATCCAAAAGTAACTACAATTCAAGAGGCAAAAGACTTAAACTACTTTCCGCTCGAAGAACTTATCGGGTCATTAATGACCTATGAGATGACTCTTATGGCACATGATGAACATGAACATAACCTTCCAAAAGACAGAAAAGATATGACACTTAAAACAAAAGAAGACCACTAGAGTAAAAGCTCAAGTGATAATGAGGACTTAGTTCAAAAAATTTATCAAAATAAACAAAACAAATCTAACAAAACAAGACACTAAGAACAAAAGTGAAATAGAAAAGGATTATTTGCTATAAATGCAAGAAGCCAAGACACTTCAAAAGTGAATTTCCCCAGCTAAAGAAGAAGCTACCAAAGAAAAAAAAATGCACTCAAGATGACTTGGGATGAATCAAGTGCATCCGAATATAAGGAGCAAACCAACCAAGACGAAGTAGCAAACTATGCTCTAATGGTTCTCAATGATGAGGTAAGTGACTCAAACAAATATTCTTTACCTTATAATGAATTACTTGATACTTTTCATTATTTGTATGATGAATTTAAATTAGTTGGTAAAAATTATAAATTGTTAAAAAAAGGATCATGCTTTCTCTCTAGTAAAATTAAAAAATTAAAAATTGAGCATGACAATTGCATGTTAACACCTTGCACTAAATGTGAAGAATTAGAGTCATTTAATAAGAAAATATATTATTACTATAAATACTAAAAAATTTTAAAATAGATAAGAGTTATGTACGTAGAAAGAAAGGAATCGGCTTTTGTAAGTAACACTCAACAAAAGCCAACTAATTTTGTTAAAGGACCCACACCACACGTCCCACCTAAAAATAAATATAACTTTTGTAGAAGATATGGACATTACACTTGTAAATATCTATTTGAAAAATATAGCTCACATAAATTAGTTTGGTTTCCTAAAGGAACCACAAACAACTCAATGTCATTAGTCAAATTATGTAGAACATTTCATGAAGGACCTAAAACTAAATGGGTATCCAAGCCAAACCTACCTTTTTTCTAGGTATGTCTCCAAACAAGAGCTAGGAGCAAAAATTGATATCTTGGTAGTGGATGCTAAAGGCACATGACCGGAGATCCATCATAATTTTTAAAGCTCACTAGCCAAAATGAAGGATATGTCACTTTTGGAGATAACAACAAAGGAAAAATTATTAGCAAAGGAAATTTAGGTAACAAATCAAACCTTTTGATTGAAGATGTATTATTACTGGATTGTTTAAAACACAACCAACTAAGTATTAGTCAACTATGTGACATGGGTTATAGCATTAAATTTAAATCTAATACTTGCATTATAGAGATACCAAACAAAAATAGATCAATGATTGCCTTAAGAACTAATAATGTGTACACTATTATTGATCTTGATAACTTCTATGATGAAACTTGTTTTTCAACTTTAAACGATGATCCATGGAATTAGAAGATTAGGCCATACAAGCATAAAATTAATTATGTAAATAACTAAAGAACTTGTAAGAGGTATGCCTAGAATTAAATTTGTAAGACAAAGTTTATGATGCATGCCAGTTAAGGAAACAAACGAATAGTAGTTTTAAATCTAAGAATCAAGCACCTCTAGACCAATACAATCGATACATATGGGTTTATTTGGATCATAGATACGACAAGTCTCGGATGTAGTAAATATGGTATAATAATTGTAGATGTCTATAGTCCATTTACTTGGATATATTTTTTGGCACACAAAATGATTGCTTTAAATATTTTTTAAAATTTTGTAAACTAGTTCAAAATGAAAAGGGTTTTATTATTTTATCTACTCGAAGTGATCATGGTGGTGAATTTAAAAATCATGATTTTCAAGATTTTTGTGATTTAAATTGGTATGACCATAATTTCTCCACTTCAAGAAATCCACAACAAAATGGAGTTATTGAGAGAAAGAATAGGAGTTTACAAAAGATGGCAAAACCCATGTTAAATGAACATAACATATCTAAATATTTTTGGGACGAAGGCATTTACACATCATGTTATGTCATGAACTAGGTTATGGCTAGAGCACTACTTTCTAAAACTCCCTATGAATTGTGAAACAATAAAAAAACCTAATATTTTATATTTCAAAGTTTTTATTATAAATATTTTATTTTAAATGAAAAATATACCTTAAGAAAGTTTGATTCAAAATCTAGTGAAGATATATTTCTTGGTTATTCTTCAAGTTCAAAAGTTTATCATGTCTTTATTAAAAAAACTTTAGTTATTGAGGAATCCATCCATATTATTTTTAATTAGGTTTCTGAATTAAAAAAAATTGATTTTGATGATAATTTTGATTTTGGTACTTCAAATTTGAATAAAATTTATCATTCTAAAACAATTTGGATGAATCTACTTCTAAGGAATCCTTACCCAAGGAATGGAAGTATGTAGATGCTCACCTTAATGAGCTAATAATTGAAGATACATCAAAAGGTGTTCAAAACTCATTCATCATTTAAAAATTTTTATGCTAATACTACTTTTCTATCTCAAATTGAATCAAAATGCATTGATGATGCCCTAAAAGATGATTCATGGGTTTTTGCAATGCATGAGGAGTTAAATAATTTGAGAGAAATAAGGTATGGATTGACGCTTTTTCCCCGACCTAGTGATTATATTGTAATTGACACTAAATGGGTCTTCAGAAAAAAGTAAGATGAGTCTCATATCGTGGTTCGAAATAAAACTAGATTAGTGACTAAAGGTTTCAACAAAGAAGAAGATATTGATTATAAAGAAACTTTCGCTCCAATGATAAGACTTGAAGCCATAAGGATGTTTACCTATGCTTCCTTTAAAAATTTCAAATTATTTTAGATGGATGTCAAAAGTATTTTTCTTAATAGTTTTATTTTCGAAGAAGTTTATGTTGAACAACTACCCAGATATAAACATGTCCTTTTTCAAATCATGTTTTTAAACTATCTAAGACTCTTTATGGGTTGAAGCAAGCCCCTAGGGTGTGGTATGAGAGACTTGGCTCTTTCCTTATTCAAAACAATTTTCTGAAAGACAAGGTCGATACCACATTATTTATTAAATATTTTAAAAATAATTTTCTTATTATTCAAATTTATGTTAATGATATTATTTTTTGTTCTATTAATGAATATTTATGTGAATCTTTTGCCAAAAGTATGAGCCAAGACTTTGAAATGAGTTTGATGAGCGAATTAATATTTTTCTTAGGATTACAAATAAAGCAACTAATGATAAAACTTTTATTAGTTAAACTAAGTATGCTTTGGATTTATTAGAAAGATTTCACATGAATAGTGCTAAGGCCATTAATACACCAATGAGCACTACTGTAAAATTAGATATACAGAGTGAAGGTGAATGCTTTGATTAAAAGATCTATCGAGGAATAATAGGGAGCTTATTGTATCTTACTACAACCAGACCTAATATAATATTTAGTGTTGGACTTTGTGTAAGATATCAGTCCAATCCTAAATAATCTCATTATAAAGTAGTTAAAAAAATATTTAGATACTTAAAAAGAACTCCAAATCTAGGATTATGGTATTTGAAATCTAAAAATTTTTAATTGATTGCTTATGCTGATGTCGACTTTGGAGGATGTAGAATAGATGGAAAAAGTACCTCTAAAACCTGTCAATTCCTAGGTTATGCACTTGTTTCTGAGTCTTCCAAGAAGCAAAACTCTATCGCATTATCTATAACCGAGGCTAAATATGTTACGACAAGTGCATATTGTGCATAGGTAATATAGATGAAAAATACTTTAGAAGATTATGAAATTTGTCTTAAAGATATCCCTATAAAGTGTGGCAACATAAGTGTAAGATGATTGTCAAAAAATCCTATTCAACATTCACAAACCAAGCATATTGATATTAGACATCATTTCATTAGAGACCATATAAGCAATCATGATATATCCTTAGAATTTGTTGATGATTCTCATGATGAAATTTACTTTTTGATTTTGAATGATGATGCACGGCTTTGGGCATGCTAATATGAAATTAATCTTATAAATTAGAACCAAAGAAACTATAAAAGAAATACATAAAATTAAATTTGCTAAAGATAAAATTTATAATATATAAAGAGTAGGCTCAAACCTAAAAACTAAGTTCCTCTAGATCATTATAACTAATTCACATGGATTTATTTATATTTATTCATATGACAAGCATAGGAAGTAATAAATATGCTTTTGTGATTGTTGATAATTATAGTAGATATACTTGGACATACTTCTTGGCACATAAAAATGATTGTTTAAAATATTTTTCTAGATTTTGTAAACAAGTTCAAAATAAAAAAGATTTTATGATTTCTTCTACTCGTAGTGATCATGATGGTAAATTTAAAAATTATAATTTTTAAAATTTTGTGATTGGAATAGGTATGACCATAATTTCTCCATTGCAAGAAATCCATAATAAAATAAAGTTGTTGAGAGAAAAAATAAGAGCTTATAAGAGATGACAAGAATCATGCTTAATTAATATAGCATACTCAAATACTTTTGGGCCAAAGTCATTAACATAGTATATTTTGTCATGAATAGGGTTCTTGTAAACCTCATCTATCTAAAACTCCTTATAAATTATGGAATAATAAAAGACCCAACATCTCATATTTTTAAGTTTTTTCTTGTAAATATTTTATCTTAAATAACAATGATGTCTTAGGAAAATTTGATACAAAATCCAATGAAGACATTTTTCTTGGATAATCCTCTATTTGTAAAACTTATCAAGTTTTCAATAAGAGATCTTTAGTCATTGAAAATTTTATTTATATTGTTTTCAATGAATCTCTACAACTGAGAAAAATAATTTTGATGATAATTTTGAATTTGATAATTTGAATTTGAATGAGGATTCTTCTTCCCAAAATAACTTGGATACATGTAATTCCAAAGAACTTACCCAAGTAATAGAAATATATAGATGCACATCCTAGGGAGCTAATTATTGGAGATATATCAAAAGATATTCAAACTTGTTCTTTATTATTGAGCCTAGATGCATTGATGATGATCTTAAAAATAACTCATGGGTCTCAGCAATGCATGAAGAACTAATCAATTTAACAAAAATTAAGTTTGGATACTTATTTCTAGACTTAGTAACGATTTTGTAATTAGCACTAAATGAGTCTTTAGGAAGAAGCAAGATAAATAAGGTATCATAGTTCGAAACAAGACTATATTAGTGGCCAAAAGTGTGAACCAAAAAAAAGGTATAGACTATGAAGAAACCTTTGCTCTTGTGATAAGATTTAAAGCCATAAGGATACTTCTTATCTATGCATGTTTTAAAAATTTTAAATTTTTTCAAATGGATATCAAAAGTGTATTTCTTAATAGTTTTATTTTCGAAGAAGTTTATGTTAAGCAACCATCCAGATTTGAAAATGATCTTTTTTCAAACCATGTTGATAAATTATCTAAGGCTCTCTATAGGTTAAAGCAAACTCCTAGGGCTTAGTATGAGAGACTTAGCTAATTTCTTATTCAAAATAATTTTTTGAAAAGATAAAAGTGATACCACATTACTTATTAAATATTTTAATAATATTTTTTTTGTTGTTCAATTTTATGTTGATGATATACTTTTGGTTCTACTAATGAATCTTTATATGAGTCATTCGTTAAGAGTATGAGCCAAGAATTTTAAATGAGCTTAATGGGTGAATTGATATTTTTCTTAGGGTTACAAATTAAGCAACTAAAAGATAAGATTTTTATTTATCAAACTAAGTATACTCTTAATCTATTAAAATAATTTTATATGGACAATGCTAAGGTCATCAACACACCAATGAGAATTTCTACTAATTTAAATATGAATGATAAAGGAGAATGCTTTGATTAAAATATGTAAAGAGACATGATAGATAGTTTATTATACTTCACTACAACTAGACCTGATTTAATATCTAATGTTGAGCTTTGTATAAGATTTTAATCCAATCCCAAATAATCTTACTTTAAAGCAATAAAAAGAATTTTTAGGTACCAAAAGGAATATCATCTCTAGGATTATGATATCCTAAGTTTAATAACTTTGATTTTATTGCTTATGCCGACTTTGTAGGATATAGAATAGATAGAAAAAGTACCTTTGGAACTTGTTAATTCCTAGGATATGCACTTATTTCTTGGTCATCCAAGAAGCACACTATCTATAATTAAAGTTGAATATGTTGTAGCGGGTGCATGTTGTGGGTAGGTAATTTGGATAAAGAATATTTTAGAAGATTATGGACTTTACCTTAAAAAATATCTCTTTAAACTATGATAATACTATACAATTTATTTAACAAAGAATTATATTTAGTACTCTATGACTAAGCATATTGACATTAGATATTATTTTATTGGGGATTATATTAACAATCATGATATATCTTTAGATTTCATTTACACGAAACATCAGTTAATAGATATTTTTATTAAACTACTAAGTGAGGAATAATTCGATTTTATTAGAAGAGAATTAAGCATGTTGAATCATGATCTTTCACTTGACTTCTTAATGTTCATGACTTGAAATTTATTTTGTATGAATCAAGAACTTTTACTAGTCATTCTACTATGATTCTTTTTTTTCACTAATGACTAAGAAGGAGATTTATTCAAACAGATTATGATCTTTCACTTGACTTCTCAATGTTTATAACTTGATATTTACTTTGTATGAATCAAGACCTTTTACTATTTGTACTCCTATTATTCTTTCTTTTTGCTATTTACTAAAGAAGATATTTATCCAAATGAATCATCATTCTTTCACTTGATTTCTTGATGTTTACGGCTTAAGATTATTTTGTATCTTTTATGTATTCATGACTTGTATACTTCATTTTATTAATGATATAGGTGAAGAAATAACTCATATTTATGTTAATGACAAAATAGGAGAAGTAGTGATTTATACCTAGCTTATGTGTTGAACAAGGAAATTTATGATGCTTTTATAACTTTTTATTAGTAATGACTCATGCTTAACTTTTATTAATTATTATTTTTTAATTTGAAGCTTGATTGAATATTTAAGCTTGCAATGATAATATCATTATTGAATTTATCTCAACTTGAATTCAAGAGTATTATTAGAAATTTTTATTTTGAATTCAAGTTCATCATATTTTTAGGATGACATATAGAAAGGAAGAGTCTTGTTAAAATCCCAGCATCAATTAACCTCTCGGTGTCTATAACTTGAACTTATTTTCTATATTAAGATCCTTCATGTTATGATATCAAAGTAATTTTATTTTTATATAATTGGAACTTTAATACAAAGGGGGAGAAGTAGTAGTTGTTGAATCTCAGATTTTGATGATGAAATTAATTGATTAGTTTTATGATTCAACTTATGTTTGGGAAAGTTATGCAGGATTAACTATGATTGTGAAAATGTGATACAATATGATATTGGGTTGGAGTTAAATTCTGAAATCGAGTAGGGGTCCGGAAGATGCAGTGGGAGCATATCGGAGTTCATCGGAAGATAATCGAGAGACTCGCTAGGAGTTCGCCATAGGATGTCGGGAAGTTCACTAGGAGTTCAGAAGATCAATTGACATGTTAGATACGAATAATTGTAATTATATAGTGTGTTATAGTGAGCATCATAATTGAGTCCTAATTGAGTTAGATTTAGAAAAATCTAAATTAACACATTGTGAGGCAACCGGGTCCATTTTGGGTTAGGATTTGAGCTAAGGTTGAGCTAATTTTGTTAACCTGGAAAGATGTCAACATGAGGTACACCTTGAGTATAGAATAGTATGAGAAAGTAACATTCCTGAGCTACCCGACGGTAGTACCATCAGTGGGTGGTGATAGTACTACCAAAGCAACGGTAGTACTGTAGCCACCCAAGTTTTTGGGCGACTACTAGTGGTGGTACTATCGGTGCCGGTGATGATACTACTGGTGCCAACGATGGTACTGCCAGTTCTCGATTTTTCTAAAAAAAGGTAGAATTTTGACGTTATTGTTTTATGTCAATTGGGGTCTATAAATACCCTAAGTATTCGTGCATGGTAAGGAAAGTGATAAGAAAGTGCAAGAAAAGTTATTGTAATCTTGGTCAAAATTCTATAAAATTTGAGAGCTTCCCTTAAGTACTACGAAGTACAGAGTTTAAGGGAAGAGAGAAAATTTTATAAAGGTTCCTCTCCTGAACCTGTGGAAAGGAGAAAAGTATAAGGAATTTTGATCTTCACCCATGGAAGAAGATTATTAGTGGACACAAGCGGGCCTTGACGAAGGAGGACTCGGGAAGTGGACGTAAGTTAAGTTGGTGACCAATACACTATAAATTTGGGACCCTTTTTTACTTGTATTTTAGTATTATATAGCTAAATCGAGATTTTTCATTCATTCTTAAGTTTAATTGCTCTCTAACTTTATCTTAACAAAAAAAATACTTTTAGTTTTGATTTTTAGCTAAAGCATATTTTTTAAACTAAGTACTCCTTGCACTTGCAATAATTCACTAGCCCACAACACCCACCCACCCCACCACCACCCCCACCCCCCCTCCCCACCACCCCACCCCCCCCCCCCATCTGATCCTCCTTCTCCTCTTAGTGCCAACTTGGTCCTAACAGTTGGTATTAGAGCGGGTGATTCTCAATTGCATTAACACCCAAGTGAGTAAATGGCTTTGTTTGGCATTAATAAGGGACACTCTATCACACGTCCTCACATGTTCAATGGGACGAATTACACATATTAGAAAACTAGAATGTATATCTTTTTTATTTTGATGGATTTTGAACTATAAAATATTATTAAAAATAATTTTCAAAAGTCATCCAATCCGATGAATGATTGGAATGATCATGAAAAAAAGATGTTTTCATTTAATGTCAAGAATACTTTGTTTTGTGTTTTAAATAAAAATCAATTTAATCAGGTTTCTACTTGTGATTCAACTTATGATATTTGGCACACTTTAGAAGTCAAACACAAAGGCGCAATTAGGGTAAAGGAATCGAAAATAAATCTTCATATACATAACTATGAATTGTTTAAAATCAGACCAAGTGAGATTATTGGTGACATGTATACCCGCTTTATGGATATCATCAATAGTTTAAAATCTATTGGTAAAGTTTATTCTAATCTTAAACTTGTTGAGAAAATTTTTAGATCTTTACCTTAAAGTTGGGACCCAAAAATAACTACCATACAAGAGGCTAAAGACTTGAGCAACTTACCTCTTGAAGAACTAATTGGGTTTTTGATGACTTATGAAATGACCTACAAAGCTCATGATGAACTTAAAGAACACCTTCCAAAGAATAAGAAGGACGTTGCCTTGAGAACCAAAGATGAACATCTTCCAAAGAATAGGAAGGACTTGGCACTAAGAAAAACCAGATGACTCCTCGAGTGATAAGGATAATGATCTTACACTACTAACAAAAAAACTAAAAAATTCATAAAAAATAAAAATTATAAAAATAAAAATGAACCAAAAAAGAATAATATAATATGTTTTGAATGCAAGAAGCCAGTGCATTTCAAAAGTGAATGCTTACAATTGAAGAAAAAAGTGTCAAACAAGAAGACGTTATCATCAATATGGGATGATTCAAGCTTGTCAATTGAAGAAAACAACAATGGAAAAGTAGCTAACTATGCACTTATGGCCATCCATGATAAGGTAAGTAAATCTTTCAAAGACTCATTTAACTTTAATGAATTATTAAATGCATTTCATGAACTAGTTGATGAATTTAAGAAGCTTAGCAAAACTTATAAATTACTTAAGAAAGAACATACATTACTTACAAGTAAATTTGTAAACATGCATGAAGCATCAACATCATACAATTCTTGCACTAAATGTGAAACACTAAAGGAAATTAGAAAGGAAAATATCATACTTCAACAAATTTTATAAAAATTTAAAATAGGGAATAAATATCTAAACATGATCCTAATAAGGGTTATGTCCATAGGAAAAAAGGTATTGGTTTTGTAAATAGCACTTAATAAAAGCCAACTATCTTCGTTAGAGGGCCTACATTATACTTTTCACCCAAACTAAAATGTAATTTTTGTGGTAGATTAGGGCATTTTGCTTATAATTGTTTATTTAGAAAGTATAGTCCATATAAGTTGATTTAGGTTCCTAAAGGAACCATAAACAACACAATGCCCTTAATTAAATTAGGTAGAGCTTTTCATAAATGACCAAAGTCAAATGGGTACCTAAATTAAACTATCTTTCTTGTAGGTTTGTCTCCAAACAAAGGCTAGGAGCATAAAATAGTATATTGATAGTGGATGCTCAAGGCACATGATCAGAGATCCAATTTATTTTTCTAGACTCACTAGCCTAAATAAAGGAGTAATCACATTCAGAGACAACAACAAAGGAAAAATCATTAGGAAAGGAACCATAGGTAATAAATTAAACATTTTGATTGAAGATGTGCTATTAGTTGATGGTTTAAAACATAATCTACTAAACATTAGCTAATTGTGTGATAAAGAATATATTATTAAATTTTTGAATCTAATGCTTGTATAATTCAAATACTATACAAAAATAAATCTATGATTACCTTAAGAAATAAAAATGTGTATACTATTAACATTGAAAACTTTTGTGATGAAATGTACTTTTCAACTTTGAATGATGATACTTGGGTTTGACATACGAGACTAGGTGATGCTAGCATAAAACTATTAAATCAAATCTTAACTAAAGTTTTATTGAGAGAATTACCTAGCATTAAGTTCGCCAAAGATAATTTGTGATGCTTGCCAAATATGAAAGTAAATAAAAAGTAGTTTTAAGTCAAAAGATCAAATAAGCACCTTTAGGCCACTATAATTGGTATATATGGATTTATTTGGACTAATTGATATTACAATCTTAGGAGGTAGCAAATATGTGTTTGTTATTTTAGACGGTTATAGTATATACACTTAGACTTCTTCGCTCACAAAATTGATGCTTTTAAATGTTTTTCAAAATTTTGTAAACTTTTTCAAAACAAAAAAGTTTTTATGATTTCATCTATAGGTAGTGATCATGATAATGAGTTTCAAAATCATGATTTTCAAATTTTTTGTGAGTCAAATGGATACAACCACAATTTCTCTACTCCTAGATATCCATAACAAAATGGAGTAGTGGAAAGAAAAAAATAGAAGCTTACAAGAAATGGCTAGAACTATATTAAACGAAGATAGCCTACCCAAATATTTTTGGACCGAAGCCGTTAACACGACATGCTATGTTATGAATATGGTTCTTGTAAGACCATTACTATTTAAAACTCCTTACGAATTATGAAATGGTAAAAAACTCAATATTTCATATTTCAAGGTTTTTTTGTTAAAATGCTTCATTTGAAATAAAAAAGATGCCTTAGAAAAATTTGATGCAAAATCCGATGAAGGTATTTTTTATGGTTATTCTTCTACTTCAAAAGCTTATCATATTTTTAATAAAAGAACATTAGTCATTGAAAAATCTATTCATGTTATTTTTAATGAGATTTTTAAATTTAAGAAAATTAATTTTAATGATGATTTTGACTTTGGCACTTTAAATTTGAATGAAAATCCTCCTAAATGCAACTTAGATAAATCTACTTCTAAATCCTTACCCAATGAATGGGAGTATGTAAATGCTTATCCTAAGGAGCTTATAATAAGAGATACATCAAAAGGTGTTCAAAACTCATTCTTCTTTTAAAAAATTTTATGCTAACACTACATTTCTATCTCAAATTAAACCAAAATACATCGATGAAGCCCTAAGAGATTATTCTTGGGTTATAGTAATGTACAAAGAGTTGAACCAATATGAGAGAAATGAGGTGTGAGAGCTTGTTGCTAGACCTAGTGACCATTTAGTGATTGGTACTAAATGGGTCTTTAGAAACAAGCAAGATAAAAATGGTATCGTGGTTAGAAATAAGACTATATTAGTGGCCAGAGGTTTCAACCAAGAAGAATGGATCAATTATGAAGAAACCTTCATTATGTTAGGATCAATTAGTACTAGGAGGAGGGGCGGGGGGTGAATTAGTACAAGTGCTCAAATTTCAATTTAAAGAAAATTTTCGCTCAAAGGAAAATCGAGATCGGAAGCATTTCTTTGAATTTGAATACGTGAGCAAATCAACCTTAAGATCGAAAGATTTCGATTTAGCTACTGAATACTGAAATTAAACAAAGAGAGAATACTCACTTATAGCGATTCGGCCATAACTTGGCCTATGCCCACTTCTGAGTCCTCTTCGTCGAGGCCCACTAGTGTCCACTACCGATCTTCTTCGGGTAAAGACCAGACCCTTAACTTCTCACTCTCCTTTTCATAAGTTTAAGAGATGAACCTTA
The DNA here is from genome assembly GCA_021527575.1 of Ensete glaucum. NCBI lineage: Eukaryota > Viridiplantae > Streptophyta > Magnoliopsida > Zingiberales > Musaceae > Ensete > Ensete glaucum. The sequence goes on along the minus strand of CM038551.1, from coordinate 41,034,287 downwards.
TAAGCTTTATACTTATAATTCACAAGGGAGACCTCTACAAAAATTATAACACTTTGCTCACTCCCTTGCCTCCTTTCTTTTTCTTGCACAATTTTAGCACATGATTTTTTATAAAATTTCTAACTCAATCATTGTGCTTAATGCAAGAAGACTTAGGATATTTATAGACCCAAATTGGTTTCAGAAATTGGAGCTAAATATTCAAATGTATCCGAAACATTTGGGTACGGGCGATACAACGGTGGTACAACCACCAACCTAAGCGGTACAACCATCACTTGGGCAGTACGACTGTCGTCCACTGGTGGTACAACTATTGAGAATCTCAAAAAAAGTATTTTCTCTACCTTTCTAATCCTGACTTGTACCTTCAGTTGACCCATTTCCAAGTTAACCAATTGAGCTCAACCTGAGCTCAATCCAAACCCAAGTGTGGACCTGGTTTACCTCACTTCAGTTAATTTAGATTCCTTCCATATCTAACTCAAATAGGACTCAATCCTAACTGATGCTAACTATGACTAATTAATTATAATCATTATGACCATCAAGTCCAATAAGACCCTCCTAACTCCCAACAACCTTTTCAGCAATCTTCGATTATCTTCCGATGAGTCTCTTGGTATTTTTCCAGTAAACTCCCAATTTTCATGGGCTTAGCTGATTTGCCTAAGCCGTGCGACACCCATGCATGTCTGTCTGCAAAGGTCAGCCATCCCTAAGATCTCCTAGAGTCCCTTAGACTTACAAAAAAGAAAACAGGCCAAAAGAAGCAATTCCCACGAGATCCACAAGCAACTGCTCAATAAAACACTTTATAAAGCCAAATACAAATATACACCCATGGACATTACAAACTCAAAGAGGTTGCACACAAAGGATAATGGTCCATTATAGACCGAGCAAGTGATGTGAAATTATCGTATGATCTCCAATGAGGTAATGCATTGGTGGATGCATTTCGAGATCAAGTGGGAGAGCAATCCAAGGCAACATCATATAAAGGCACACTTAGAGTCGATGTAAAAATCAAACTCAATAGAGGGCTGACCCGCGGAATGGTGGACGCGAGGGCCACTATCAACTCAATCCAAATCGAGGAGAGGAGCAACTTGGGTGGAACTCGGTGAAGTATCCAAGCCACATGAAGGGAGTCGACATTATGATGGAACATAGAGTGGAGGCAAGGAGCTTTCCTTGGATAGAGGTCAAGGGCATAAACTCTTGTAGAGGCAAGAGTGAGATCATATCGTTCCATGGGTTCTACATTCTGATGGGACAGACTTATTTTGCATGGTACCAAAGATGAAGGGAACTTCGAGGCACATGTAAGCTACCTCAGAGATGCATTTGATGGAGTAACTAAGGTGATTCAACTTGCGGAGGCAAAGTTGGCATTATGAGACCTTAGCACGGGGCAAGAGGATGCAGAGGCGGGTACTCTTGAAGAATATGCCATAGTGTTGTCGTTCAAGTTGTCGAGAACAAGTGGTGCATAGCAAGATTGTGCTGGTAGGGGATAGAGGCCCAAGATCCAGACAATGGTACACCAACTCTAGTGAAGTCAGGGGACTTCAGGAGCTACTAGGCAACAGACTGTCCTAAAGCTATGCTTCATCCAAGTGTGACCCAAGAGTGGGTGGATGATGGTGAATTGCCAAGGGAGCAAACTAAAAATTGGAGATGGAGGAGGCCCTACGATGTGTTGGCAGAGGCCACACGTGGAGAAGTCGTAGTCCAAGTTCATCACACAAGAATCTGTATGTAATGGAGATGTCACCAGGAGGCGACATAGTGCAGCGGATCGTGGTGGAATAGTTCGTGGCAATGCAATACATGCAATCTTGTCCCGTGAGGGACAAAATCATACGAAGGTATGTTCATGAGTTACTAGGAGCTCTACTTCAGTGAACAATGCAACGACAAGAAGGGCCGTGGATTCAAGAAGTGAATGTTATAGTACCGAAGAAGTGGGTCTTTGATGTGTATGCATCGAAGTTTGCATCAGATGAAAGCCTTGGTCATCAACATATGGGAGCTGTATACCACCAAGGGAGAAGTCAGATTACAAGTACCAATAAGTCCCATGGAGGGGACTTGATTATACAAAAGTATAATCGGAGCAATTAGAGAGTTGGACTGCTTCAGTGCTCACATTCGCTTAAGGGAGCTCAGCAAGTTAGAGGACAAAGCCGAGTAAGCGAATGTTGCTACCAAGGAAGCTAAGGAGAACAAAATCAGTGCTAGCCCTGCAACAAGATGGCGGAGGCCATGCATGAGAGTTGTAGTCTATCTTTCCATTGACTAAGGAGAACTGCTAGGAGGACATAGTGGTGTCGAAGTAGTTAGTCGAAAGGGGCGAGGAAGCGACGACGAGTCCAGTAGGACTCAGGTACCCAAAAGTAAAGCATCGGTTAGAAAGAAGGTGGACTCAGAGGAGCGCCACAGTGCCGTAGAGACAGATCTACCGATCGTGAAGGAAGGGATGAAAATATAAGATAACGGATAGTAGTGCTATGGGCTTGGCAACGCCATGATACCACAGATGTAGGACTTCCATAGAGTCATTGATCCCTTGCTCTCATGGAGGGAAAGCATTAGTTATAAAAGAGGCCAAGGAGGTGGAGAATGTAAAGGCAAACTCCAAGTACCAAGACAGGGCAGAAGGGCAGAGGCCAAGAAACTTCATAAAATTGATGTTGATGGGCTTCTCATCAAGATAACCGAAATTGAGGGACTTCGGGTTGATGTAGAGTGCTCGACCAAGGAACAAAGTAGGCAGTACATAGTACTATACCTTTCTACTCAGAGGAGTAGGCGACAAAGGTGATGAAGAAAATGGTACAATCCCAGAGGCGACCATATCTATCAAAAACTTACTCCAAGTTGGGAGACTCCAAGTTGCGGTAAACTTTTTGCTCTTTTCGAGTAAAACTTCTTACATCCAGAAGTTCAATGGCAGTGAGAAGGCGAATCATAGTAGCTAACTCAACGCAAGGAGTGCAGACACTTCAAGTGCTTCAGAAGTGTGAGTAAAGAGCGGGCGAATGTTAGTAACCAGCTCAATGCATGAAGTACAAACTCGAGGAGGCAAGCAAAATTGAGTAACCTTTACCTTCTTAACTCGAGAGAATGGGCGAAACCGAGTACCTCAATTCTATTAACTCGAGGAGTGAGCGAAGCCAAGTAACATTACCTTCTCAACTACGAAGAGAATAGGTGAAGTCAAGTATCCCAGTTCTCTTACTTATCTAGCAAGGGAGCTCTGCATAAGTTCAGTGACCCTTCAAAGAAAGCTTATAGAAGACAATAGTTGTCAAATCCTCGCCATTGGTGATCAATAGTACTGAGAGTAGATTTTTCACTTCATTTCCCAATTGACTAATCGAAAGCAGGAGTGATGTGAACATACTTGGAAGTGACAACTAATAGTGGAAGAAGGTTCAATGGGCAAATATTATGAAGGAATGACCATAAAAACTTCAAAGTCTACGAGGTGATGCTCGTTAAAGCTCCAACAAGCATCTACCTAGTTCAAGCAATATGAGTATACTGCGATACTAGCGCATAATAAGGTAGGTCCTTTCCTTTATCAGAGGAATCCACGAGAACCAACAAGGATCAGCACAACTCAGCCAACCCCACAGTAGATTCAATCATTGGTGAGTTAAAGCAGTATGACGGATCAGAGTTCGACTACTCAACAACAGTGATAGAGAGCATGAAATCTGAAAAATAGCAAATCATGCATTTTGATGGTTTAGCATTCCTAACTCTCATCTAATAAAATCAAATTGCTCTTCATTTAATGGTTTAGTAAAAATATTTGCTAATTGATACTTAGTGTCAATAAATTCTAAAGATATATCATGATTATTCACATGATCCCTATCAATAATCATAAAGTGTTACATGCATTATAAAAATATCCAAAAGTGCTTCTCAGCATTAAAAAGTAAATGTCATAAGAGAATACATCATAAGAGTGTAATGAGTACGATATATTAAGTTCCACCGACTTCTTCCCCTTAAGTCTAAATATAAAAATAATTTATTTAGGTGTGGTAATCCGAAGTATCTAGATAAAGCATTAAGCTATTGACGAATTTGCTGCATCTTAGTCATTAATTGATCTTGACATAGTTCAATTTGATCTAGCTTGATCACTATGGAGTCATCAGATGCTGAGGGTGTTGGCTGCTTCACAAGTGTTGCCTCAAAGGGACTAGTAGGAGGAGATGGACTTCCCCTAAGTATAGGTGTTTGAGATTCTGGCTCAGGTGAGGGAAGATCAGTTCTCCTAGGCAATATAATCCAAATACCATTTCTTACAATGTATCTCAGTCTTCTCAAGAGATTTCTATTAATGACATTAAATATATTTAACTTGATAATTTTTCATTTGGTGGAATAGTTATATTGTGTGTATGTATCAATCTAGTTATTAATCTACCATATGGAACCATCATATCTTTAGTTGAAAGTTCAATCATATGTTGCCTCAACAGATATCCAAAACAGTAATAATGTCATGTCATAATCCAATACATAGTACCTAGTTTCATTTGGTTAATTTCATCTTGATGAAATTATTTTAGGAAGTAGAATAGTAATTACTATATGATGAAGTAGTTTTGTGTTGATAGGTAGCATGTGCTCACAACTTTTAGGAACAATATATAGATTTGGGTTACTAAAAATATTGCCTAAGGCTTTAGAATAAGACCCCTATTGATTCAATATCTCATTGTTCTCTAAAGACAATCACTTCTTTTTTCAAGTATTCCTATGAGATTCAAAATTAAACTATCTATAACAGTTATATGATGGCCCAAGAGATATATAGATACCCTATTTTGATCATATATATATAAGCTATTGTAGAATAATCTAACAAGTCTAGGATAAATGGGTTCATTCATTTGAAGGATGGGCAGGGCATCTAGATTAGCAAACCATTGGATTGGTTCTAAATCTCTTAAATCTTCTAGATCTACATATTTACCCTTATGAACATTTCTAAACTCAAGGGTTGAGAATTTTAAGGCATGTTCATAGGTATCAAAGAGTATAGGGTCAAAGATTTTATCTAATCTCCTCTTTCCTTTGTCCCTTGAAGATCTTCTAGGGCCATTTTAACTACATATATTGGAAATAAAAGGTAAGATCAAAGAATAGATTTAGAGAAGGATTTTGAGAGTTACCTTTGTTGTGATCTCCTAAAGATGAAGATTAGTCGTTAGTTTTGAAGAATAGAGGGATTTCTCTTAAGTTGCTGAACGAAAAGAAAAGAGAAAGAGAAATAGAGAGGGTCTTAGAGAGGTGTGGAGAAGTTTAGGGTCGGTTCCAACGCCGGCCCTAAGTGAGGTTTATATAGGTAGGGTTTTGGATAGTGGAATCACAATCTAAGCAGTCCAACGATGTCTGGACAAGCGGTGCCACTACTGGTGCACTGATTTCGATAAATAATTTTTAAATATATGTAATAAACAACCCATTTCAATTATCATAGCATTTTAAATCAATGTTACATCCAAACTAATATTCAATCATCAAAATCACATTTTCATAAATTTCAATAATTTTTAATTAAAAACAACTAAGGTTCTATGGTTCTAGTTTATACTCTAGTCATGCATCATCAAAAATCAATCAAGATTTATTGTATGACAATCAATCATTAAAACATTTATTGTCAATAATTTTAACTCAATTTATATATTTTAGTTAACGTTGATTAGGCTAGTGAGCTTGAAGGAGAGTTAGATGTTAATCACTTTTCAAAACATTATTTAGTGCACCTAGCCTTAATTTGGAGACAAACCTATAAGAAAGATTATTTTAATTTAGGTACCCATTTCACTTTGGGTCCCTCATGAAGAGCTTTACCAAATTTATCTAAAGGTTTTTTGTTGTTTATGATTCCTTTAGAAATCCTAAATGAACATTTGTAGGCTTTATGTCCTAATCTACCACAGAAGTTTCTTTTTATTTTTGGTGGTAAGTTTAGAGTGGGTTCTTTAACGAAGATAATTGGCTTTTATTGAGTATTTCTAATAAAGCCTATACCTTCTTTCCTATGAACATGACCCTTATTTGCAAGAATCATGTTTAGGAATTTATTTCCTATTTCAAATTTTTCTAAAGTTTATTTTATTATAAGGTTTTCTTTTGTAAGTTCATCTAATTTTCTACATTCAGTGCATGAACTATGTGATAATGATGCTATATATATTTCTTCAAATTTACTAACTAGTGAATCATGCTCTTTATTAAGTAATTAATAAGGCTTACTAACTTTTCTAAACTTACTATAAAGCTCACAAAACATATTCAAAAATTCAGTAAGAAACTATTGGAATACCTCGTCATGGATGGCCATGAAAGCATAGTTGGCAACCTCTTCTTTGATGTGGTCTTCTTCATCTGATGAACTTAAAACATCCCAAGTCATCAAGAGTGCCTTCTTCTTATGCGACGCCTTCTTCTTTAATTGAGGACACTCATATTTAAAATATCTTGGCTTCTTACAATCAAAGCATATAATATTGCCCCTTTTTTGTTCATTTTTATTTCTATAATTTTTGTTCTTTTTCATGAATTTTTTAATTTTTTTAGATAATAGTGCAATGTCATTATCCTCATCACTCGAGGTTTCACTCAAGGAGTCATCTGTAGTTTTCAGTACTAAATCCTTCCTATTATTTAGAAGGGGATTTTTAAGTTCGTCATGAGCTTTACATCTCAGTTCATAAGTCACAAGTGATCCAATAAGTTCTTCAAGAGGAAGGTTATTTAAATCTTTAGCCTCTTGAATTGTAGTTACTTTAAGATCCCAACTTTTTAGAAGATATCTTAATATTTTACTAATAAGTTTAAAATTAAAAAAATATTTACCAAGAGCTTTTAGGCTACGGATGACATCCATGAAGCGGGTGTACATATCTCCACTAATATAACTTGGTTTCTTTCTAAACAATTTATAACTATGAACTAAAATATTAATCTTAGACTCTTTAACTTTGTTAGTACTTTTGTGTGTGATTTCAAGTGTATGCTAAATATCATAAGCAGTTTCATAAACATAAACCCAATTAAATTCATTCTTATTAATTGCATAAAATAAAGCATTCATTACTTTTGCATTTAACATAAAAGCATTCTTTTCTAAATTATTTCATTCATTCATTGGTTTGGAAGATATTTCAAAACCATTCTCAACAATGTGCCATAATTCAAAATCCATAGAAATCAGAAAATATGCATCCTTATTTTTTAATAAGTGTAATTCGACCCATTAAATATGAGAGGACATGTAATAGAATGTCCCTCATTCATGCCAAACAAAGTCATTTACTCATTTAAATGTTTAGTCCAATGAGTAGAAACTCACTCTGATACTAATTGTTAGGACAATTGGCACTAAGAGGAGGGGGCATGAATTATTGCAAGTGCTGAAATTTCAGTTAAGAAAACTTTCATTCATAGTAAAACTGAGATCGAAAGTGTTTCTTTGAATTTGAATACATGAGCAAATCAACCTTAAGATCAAAAGATTTTGATTTAGCTAGTGAATGCTAAAATTAAACAAAGAGAATACTCACAATTTATATTAGTTCGACCAAAACTTGGCCTACATCCACTTATGAGTCCCCTTCGTCGAGTCTCTCAGTGAGTTCCCACTGCATCGTCCGAACCCCGGCCTGATGCCCGGACTTGACTCTGATCCAACATCTGATTATAATTTTCTTTATCTATCATAGTTAATCATATATTAATCATCTCTAATACACATGTTAGATAAACAAACCATCAATTAATTTTACCATCAAAATCCGATATTCAACACGCTCTTGTGGCTAGACTTGAAGTCATAAGGATGCTCCTTGCCTTTACTTTCTTTAAAAATTTTAAATTATTTTAAATAGATGTCAAAAATATTTTTCTTAATAGTTTCATTTGTGAAAAAGTTTATATTGAACAACCTCCTGGTTTTGAAAATGGCCTTTTCCCAAATTATGTTTTAAAATTATCTATAACTCTTTATGGTTTAAAACAAGCACCTAGAGCATGATATGAAAGATTAGCTCTTTCCTTATTTCAAACAATTTTTTGAAAGACAAGGTTGATACTATATTATTTATTAAGTATTTTAAAAATAATTTTCTTATTATTCAAATTTATATATATGATATTATTCTTGGTTCTCCTTATGTGAATATTTTACCTTGAATATGAGCCAAGAGTTTGAAATGAGCCTAATGGGTGAACAAATAAAATAATTATATGATAGTATCTTTGTAAGTCAAACTAAGTATACCTTAGATTTGTTAAAACATTTTAGTATTGACAATGCTAAAGCTATAAACACACCCATAAGCACTTCTATGAGCTTAACTTGGATAATAAAGATGAAAATTTTGATCAAAAATCATATAGTGGAATGATAGGTAATTTGTTATATTTAACTGTTACTAGACCGAACATAATGTTTAGTGTTGGATTGTGTGCAAGGTATTAATCTAATCATATACATTCTCATTTTAAGGCAGCTAAACGAATATTTAGATATTTAAAAAGAACTTCTAATTTAAGATTATGGTATCCTAAGTCTAGAAATTTTGATTTACCTATATATGGTGATGCCGATTTTGGAGGTTGTAGAATAAATAGGAAGAGTAGAACCAGAACATGCCAATTTTTAGGATAGGCTCTTATTTCTTAGTCTTCTAAGAAATAAAATTCAATTACATTATTTACAGTTGATACTGAGTACATAGTAGTTGGTGCATGTTATGCACATATCATTTAGATGAAAAACACCCTAAAAGATTATAAAATTTACTTGAAAAATATTCCTATTAAATAAGATAATACTAGTGCAATATGTTTAATTAAAAATCTCATTCAACAATTAAGAACTAAACATATTGATATTATGTACTACTTTATTAGAGATCATGTGAATATTCATAATATATCTTTAGAATTTATTACTATAAAGCATCAATTAGTTGATATCTTCACCAAGCCATTAAATGAAGAATAATTCGACTTTATTATAAGAGAGTTAGAAATGTTAAATTATTCGATTACATGATTTACTATTTTTTGGATTTTTTGAGCCTTTCATTAAAATTTATATGTGATGATTTTAAATGCAAGGAGAAGCTTTTACATTTTTTAGATTTCTCAGATTTTTTAGCTCTCTTTCAATATTTTAATTTACTAAGGGAGAGAAATATACTAAATTCTTTTTTTATATTCTAAATGTTATGAAAAATTTTTAAGAATATTCAAATATAAGTTGAACATTTCTCTTTTTTGTTAATGGCAAAGGGGGAGAACTGTTTATTATGTAAAACATAAGAAATTATAACATAAGAAATATTTTGAGATCTTTGAAATATTTGAAATTTTTTATGTGATACCAAGAAGATGGATTTTGTATCATGATTGATGACATGTTTATTATATAAAACATATTTTTGGTTGAAATTATTTATCATGTAATACCAAGAAGATGAATGTTTTAAAAATTTTATCATGTATGGTATCTTGTATGGTTAAATTATAAATATTTTAATATTGTTAAAATACTTAAATTCAAAAATGATGGGTTCTTTTGAATTTAAATTTGTTCTATTTATCCTATGACATATACATAGGGGGAGTTAAGGATAACTCACATCATCAATTGATTGTCATTATCAAAATTGGAGAGATTGTTGAATCTTGGATTTTGATAATGAAATCCATTGATGGGTTTTATGATCTAACTTGTGTGTTAGATAAAGTGATGTATGATTAACTACGATGGAGAAAAGGCAATACAATCTGATGTTGGGCCGGAGTCAAGTTCCAGCATCGGGCCGAGGTTCGGACAATGTAGTCAGAGCATGTCAGGAGTTCGCCAAATGATGATCGAGAGTCTCACCGAAAGTTCACTGGAGGATGTCAGGAAGTTCACCAGGAGTTCAAAAAATCAATTAATATACCATACAAGAACGATGCAATTATGTAGTTTATCGTAGTTAGCATCATAATTGAGTCCTAATTAAGTTAAATTTGAAGAAATCTAAATTAACTCAATATGAGACAACCAGGTCCATTTTGGGTTAGGATTTGAGCTCAGGTTGAGCTCATTTTGTTGACTTGGAAAGGGGTCAATAAAAGGTATATCTCGCGTATAAAATAATATGGGAAAGTATTGTACTCAAGCTTTCTAGCAGTAGTACCATCAGTGGGTAGTGGTAGTACCATACAAGCGGTAGTGGTACTGCCTAGGCGATAGTATAGTACTGCTGCCTAGGTTTTTGGTCGGCTACCGACGATCGGTGCTAGCAGTAGTACCATGCATACTCGATTTTTTTATTTTTTAAAAAAATTAAATTTTGACTCTATTTTCTGAAGCCAATTAGAGCCTATAAATATCTCAAGTATTCTTGCATGGTAAAGTAAGAAGTGATAAGAAAGTGCAAGAAAAGTGATTGTAATCTTAGTCAAAATTCTATAACATTTGATAGCTTCTCTTGAGTGCTATAAGTGCAAAGTGAGTCTAAAGGAAGAGAGAAAATTTTGTAAAGGTTCCTCTTCTAAACCTATAAAAAGGAGAAAAGTTTAAGGGGTTTTGATCTTCACCCGTAGAAAAAGATCATTAGCGATGAAGGAGGACTTGGGAAGTGGACGTAGGTCAAGTTAGTGAATGCCACTATAAATTTGTGAGTCTTCTTTACTTACTTTTTATTTTACTTCTGTAGCTAAATCAAGATTTTTAATTGTGTCTTAAGTTTAATCGTGCTCTAGCTTGATCTTGACAAAAATGCTTTTAGTTTTGGTTTTTACCTCAAGCATATTTTTTAAATCGAGTACTCTTTATACTTGCACTAATTTACCGCCCCCCCTCTTAGTGCCAACTCGATCCTAATAGTACCATGATACGATGATATCACTCTCTTGTCTTTACTGATGACAAAGGGGCAGAACTAATAACTCATATTTTTTATTAACAAAGGGGGAGAAGTATATTTTTCTTACTAACCAAGAGGAAGAATCATGATGTCTTATGATTCTTTGTTATGCAAAGGGTTAACTTATAGTTATATTTTGATTGATATTATATATTAATAATTATTAAAATTTAAAACTTAAAATGATTATAATTTTTGAAACTTGATTGAACATTAATTTTTTAGCTTCAATGATTGAATCATAATATTGATAAGATTAAATTTCTTTTAACTTGAATTCAATATATACATTTAAAATGATATATGATTATTTGAATTCAAGTTCATCATAAACTTTCAAAATGTCATATAAACAGGGTTATAGCTTGGTTAAAACCTCATCATCAATTAGTTATCATCATCAAAAAAGGGAATATTATTAAATCTTGAATTTTGATGATAAAATCAATTGATGATTTTATGGTCTAATAGAGATAAGTGATATAAGAAATACTTTGATCACAGACTCGAACCATCAAAGGACAAATTGTCAAAGTAGGAGAATCGAAAGTTGTATGGGAAAAGTATCATATCCATATTGGACATTGAGTCAGAAGATTGGTCAATGTGCCAAAGATTAGACTTCATGCTATAAATTTGAGCATTGTATTAGAAGGATCAGGTATTACACCAAAAGACCAAACGTCGTGGGAAAGTTGACATACCGATAGATCAAGCGATATACTGAAGAAAAGGACAATGTGCTAGAGGTTCAAATGAAGTGTTGAAAGATCGAGTGACATGTTGAAATGGCATACAATATGCTAAAAGCTTTGTAATTGTGTCGGATGTGGTTAGATTATTAAAGTCTTGATCGATGTCTTTTTAGGACAAATTAAGTTGGTATTAGGCCCAAATCATGCCAACTTATTAAGGAACCTATTGAGCTTTGAACCAGGCCAAATTAGCTTGTTATAAGATCAAATGATTAACCTAAAGTAGGCTTGGGCGATGATACCATCAGGCCCAAGTGATTGTATCGCCTGAGATAGTTGAAAAGTACTATTTATGTTCTTTTAATAGTTTCGATGATAGTACTACCCATGCGGATAGTAGTATTGTCCAGTGTGGTGGTAGTACCACCTAGGCCAGTGGTAGCACCATCAGAGCTTTGATTTGTGGCTTAGTTATGGTGGTACTATTGCTAGTGCCAGTGGTAGTATCGCTAGTACCTCAAAATTTTTGAGATTTAAATTTTTGGCTCCATTCTTAAAACCTTTTAGGGTCTATAAATACCTCACATATACTTACTTGATGGAGCACTAATTCTTAAGTATAAAATTGTTATAAACTCTTTCTTTGAGCATTATTTGAGTTTTTTCTTCCTTCTTTAGTTTAGAAGTAATTCTAAGTTATAAGAGGTGAGAGATTTTATAAAACAGAGATTGTGAAAGTTCTCTCCTGAGCCTATCAAAAGAGAAAAGCTATAATAAGGTAATTGATCTTTTCCCAAGTGAAAGAATATCACTAGTGAAAGCTGATGGCCTTGAGGGAAGAGGAATCGGAAGTGGATGTAGGTTAAGAAAATCGAACCATTATAAATCAATTTGTGATGCTTCTCTTGCTTTTGATTTATTGTTGCTTACTCATTTATTTTACTCACAACCCTTACTCACATTCTTGGTTAATTGGATTTTCAAAATGAATTTATCGATCAAACTCTAAAACCAGATCAAATTTACTCCTCTTAGTATCATTACGATCCTAACAAACTTGACTACCTACCTTAAGAGTTGTTCAGTGGAATCAAACTTTGAGAGGATTTGCTACATCAATTAATTTATCATCATCATGATGTGGTGGGATTGGAATGATATGCATATCTTTCTTACAAATTGGACTAGGGCATAGGCGAGTTTCTTGAATTTTAGATATTGTGTTAAGGACAGGCTTGTGTAATAAACATACCTATGAATCTTTTCAACTTCTCCAATTAAAATGAAGCTGACTATTGTGGGTGTCACTAAGAGATAAAAATATAACTCTTCCCTAAAATCGAGGCAAGACAAATGGGGAGGCACGACTAGATATTTCATGAGTTGTTCAAAGGTTTTTTTTGGCACTGCCTGGTCCACTCAAAGTTCTTGGGTTGCTTTAAAGTCTTGAAGAATGACAGATATCTATCCTTAGTCTTCAAGAGGAAATAACTCAGAACCCTAATCTACCCGTTCAATTGTTGGACTTCCTTAATATATAAGCGAGGCTTCATATTCAAGATAGCTAGCATTTTCTCTAGATTGACATTAATTCTGGTTCAACTGACCATGAAACCTACAAAAACAATTTAAATTTGACTCTGAAAGCACGTTTCACTAGGATGAGTAGCATCTAAAACTTTGTTAGAGCGACGAAGATTTCAAGTAAGTCCTCTAGATGTGTGTTAGATGCTCGACTAGATATACATTCATATTCCTCCTCGTCTAGGGTTAAAACATTTTATTAACTATTCTCTAATATATTGCTTTAGCATTTTTGAAGTGAAAAGCATGACTATAACAATACAAGCCTCAATCAATGATATGGGAGGTATGCTCCTCGTCCTCTAGGGATATTTTGATTTGGCTATATCCAAAAATATTATCCATAAAGGTGAGTAACTCATAGCCTATGGTTGTATTGACTAGTTGATCAATTAGAGGTATTGGATAGTTGTCCTTTGAACAACTTTGTTGAGATTAGTGTATTCAACACACATATATTATTTCACATTACTTTTTTTTACAAGAATTATATTAGCGAGCTACTTTGGATAATGAACTTCATGAATAAAACTAGTATAAAATAATGGATTGACTTCATCCTCTATCATCGTATGTCGGTCCAGTGTGAACCTTCAAGGCTTCTATTAGATAAATTAATCCTCTAGGTCAATGTTAAGGCAGTGTTGGGCTATGACTTGATCAATTCTCGGCATGTCAATGGGAATCCATGTGAAGATCTTTGTATTGTGACATAGGAAGTTAATAAGCTCGATCTTTTTTTTTTTACAAAAGAGTTGAACTAATCTTCACGATTTTGTTTAGCCTTATTGAGTTTAGGGGTGCTTCTAGAAAGGGTTCACTGGCCTCCAGATGAGTAGTTTGAGGAATAGGCTCTCTTGGATCGAATTATTGGATTGGAAAAGCTATTTTCTTTGGAAGTGTTATTGATGTGACATAACACTAACAAGACTCTTGTGCGTCACTCTTGACCTCTCAAACCCCAAAGCTAGTGAGAAACTTCAAGGTCATATAGTAAGTCAAGACGATAGTATGCAGGTGGTTAAGAGTCAAATGGTTGATGATAGCATTGTAGGCAGATAAAACTGTCTTTACTATCTTAGAGCAATCATTCAACCTGAAGGTAATATACAAATATATCATCTCAAAGGCAATTATTTTATGGAATGTCCAATAGAACTAGTAAGTTTAGAGGAAATTGGCTAGAGGTTCTTAGCGCTTAACCTAATCCTTAGGAATGCACCATCATATAGAATGTCGACAGAACTTTCAATGTACATTAAAATTTTCTTTACTAATACATTAATGATCTTATGGGAGATAACAAAGGCATTGTCATGATTGGGATCAAAATGTTTCTTCTGCTTCTCAAACAAAATCAAAGGATTCTAGGAGAGGTGAAATCTTTTGAATAAGGGTTCCCTCACATAATTTTTGAGAAATGTGGAATTTATTCCCCTAGATGCAAGACCTCCTACAATGACATCCTCCTACAGCTTAATTGGACCTCACGACCTTAACGAAGATTCTCGTACCCTATATAGGTAACAATTGAGCTTCTGATAGAACCCCGGAGGATTCTAACACTGATGGGTGATCATTGTAGAGGATCAGCCCTCCATGGAACTCTATAGGGATTCCTTCCTCTAGATAGTTGACCAACAAGGCTCAATCTAAGGACTCGGCTCAATCGACTAGAACCCGACTCAACTGGAGTCCTATCAGACCTGCCCTCTTCAAATTAGCCTTGTCCTCAAGGCTGAGGCTCTATGAAATCTAGGACCTAGTATGTAAATCTTCATTAAGCTTCCTTGTGGCATTTGTGATAAGTAAATTAGTAGAGGTTTGTTGATGACACATCATGATCCTGTGATCCTATATGATTATCAACTAAACTTGAGCCTCCTTATTAGCTGAGTTGTCAGATAGATGGGTCTGGGCTGAGACATTCTCTTTAATCTTCCATATATGGAGGATCAGGTATACTTTTGAGTTGGTGCATAGATCTAATCTGTAGGGCATAGCTCTGATGTGTTCTCTAATTTTATAGGGTCCAAAGAAATAAGGAGACCACTTCCTTAATACTTGAGTCTTCATGGATTTCTGTTGGTAGGGCTGGAAAGGAAGAGAGACTCAATTTCCAATAGAAAACTTCCTTCTACCCCTGTATTTGTCAAGTGGCTGTTTTATTCTAGTGTAGGCTGCATGTAGTTGTCCTTCAATGGTAGTGAATTTTCTCTCGAGTTTATTTTTGTCTCTCCTTTATGTCTTTGATCGGTATCATACCAAGCCACAAATTCAGTAATTTTAGTAAGTATATCTTATTGGGAAATCTCAACGGATGTATCACATGCGTAGTGAAAATCAAAACAAAAACTGGTTTCTCACGTAAATCAAATCATTATGCAAAAGAAAGATTGGGGTCGCGAAAAAAATTACAAAAATCAAAAAATCATGATGTTGAGAGATTGATTTTTACCTAGGGAGATCATATATCCTTGTATTCCAGATTTGGATGGAGAAGATAAAGGAGGTCAAGCGTCCTCTCTAGCGGCATGCATACGATGGATCTCTACAGTGAAACTCCTCTAATCTGATCTTGCAACTCTTGCTCAGAGGGAGGGAGGAGAATAGGAGGTGGTAGCTAAAGCTGCAGCCTCTCAACCATGAGTCTCTCATACTATTTATAGAGAGCCACAAAAAACCCTTGGGCTCCTACCTTAGTGGGTATTAGATCTCCATCTAATTACCAACATTGTATTATTGGATCTCTATCCAATAATCTCCTTAGGCCTCTAATTAGGCCTTAATCAAGGAGCCCATTAATATAGGGTCTCATCTAATGAGAATAAGGGCTAATTGAATCTTCATTCAATCCTCTATTCGCTAAAGCATCCACCATATGTGTGTAACCCTCTAGGTCTGATACCGAGCTGGTCATGAGTCTCTCCCATTAGAATTCCTTCTGATATAGTGAATTATTATCCCCATAATAATTCACTCGACTCATCGACTATAAACGTACTAGGCCACTACGCCATGGTCCTCAGACGGTACAGGAGGGATCGAATCCATCGGACCTATCTGTCCTCATTTACCATGTATTTATAATCTCTAATCCAACTAATATCTCAGAGACCATATATTGGACATAGTACTATCAAGTCATATACGGATCTGTCATAGTCTAGCTCTAATTGGATTCTCTTGGAGAACTCTTTCTCTCTCAATCCGAATGACCCTGGCCAAGGATTTGTTTGAGCAAGCATATATGAGATATTTCTCTTGTGATACCGAGAGTGGATGATCCTCTATTGATACTCAATTGCCTTCGTAAGGTTGGCTACCAATCTCGATAACCAGTTGTACCAGATCTGGAGCTTTCCAAACCTGTAAATCTGACGTAAAAAAAAATAGTACTCATACAAAACATCATTGGTGTCTTAAGTCTAAGGACCAGATACACAACTAGGACTATGGAATCGCTGTCTGACATTAGGTATCATTAAGCATACAACATTTTAAAATGGATCAATCAGTGAACTCATTCTCCAATGAGCACCTGTACTATATCCTTAGTGTCTCCACACAAGTGGCTATGAGACCAACCGCCTCCATCATATAGATGGGCATATAGTATATCGGTCTGTCCGGTTATCTCGATGTCCCTCTCGAGTAACATTTGATCAGGATTATTTGGGATCTGTGTTTAAAGGTGAATCGATCTCATTATCGTGATCTCATCACGATCTGATTCCTATTGCATAGAACCTAGGACATCACTATATATATATATGCAATAGATAATATAATATGAGAATATGTCAATATTAATCATAAGTAAAAAAGATCACACAACGTGTCACATGTGCCATCACTCACGTGATTGGCTTGCAGGGCACCTGTAACCAGCAATCTCCCACTTGACTTAAAGCTAATCACCTATATGTCTGATCCCCATCAGATGCCTATGACGCTTAATTACAATTTGAGCCAACGGCTTTGTTAGTGGATTTGCAATGTTATCTTCGGATAGAACTCTTTCCATTGGTATATCTTTTCAGGTCATGATTGCTCTAATCAGATGGAACCTTCACAGAACAATTCTGTTGAGACTTGAGTTCCTTTATTAGAGTTATCACCCTGTCGCTGTCACAATATATAGGGGTTAGCTCCACGGTGCTTGGTATGACTCCTAAATCCTTAATAAACTTCTTCAACCAAACCCCTTCCTTTGTTGATTTTGCTATGACAATGTATTCTGCCTCTATGGTCGAGTCAGCAGTAGTATTTTTCATGAAACTCTTCCAGCTTACTGCTCCTCCATTCAGGGTGAAAACAAATCCTGAATTCGACTTACTATCATCAATATCAGACTGAAAATTTAAGTCCGTGTAGCCCTCAACCTGGAGGCTACCTTCTCCATATATCAGTAAAAGATCCTTAGTGCTTCTATGTACTTAAGGATACACTTTACTACCTTCCAATGTTCTAAACCTAGATCTGCCTAATACTTGCTCGTGACACTCAGAGCATGTGCTATATCAAGCCTGGTACATCGCATCATATACATGATAGATCCTATTGCTGAGGCATAAGTTATCTTATCCATGTCTGTCCTTTCTTCAGGAGTCTTTAGGGACATACTCCTAGGAAGTAATATTCCATGTCTCATGGGTATGAGACCTCTCTTGAAATTCTCCATGCCAAACCTTTTGACAATGGAGTCTATGTACCTAGACTAAGACAAACTAAGCATCCTTTTGGATCTATCTCTATAGATCTGGATTTCCAAAATATAAGATACTTCCCCTAAGTCCCTCATGGAAAAGTTTCTGGATAGCCAAGCCTTTACTATGGAGAGCATTCCTACACCATTTCCAATTATTAGGATGTCATCCATATATAGCACCAAGAAGGTGATAGCACTCCCACTTATCTTCCTGTACACATAAGGCTCATCTTCATTCTTAACAAAGTCATAAGATCTAATCACCTCATCAAATCTTATGTTCCAACTTTAGGAAGCTTGCTTCAATCCATAAATGGATCTAAGCAACATACACACTTTATCGAGACTCTCTTTGATACGAATCCCTCTAGCTATATCATATACACCTCCTCCTCAAGGTTACCATTGAGGAATATTATTTTAACATCTATTTATCAGATCTCATAGCCATAGTGTGCTACAATGGCCAAAATAATTATAATGGACTTAAGTATGGCTACAAGTGAAAAGGTTTCGTCATAGTCAACTCCTTGTCTTTGACGATATCCTTTAGCTACCAGCCTTCCTTTATAGGTCTTTACCTTTCCATCCACTCTGATCTTCTTCTTAAAGATCCATTTGCAGCTGATGGGTATAATACTCTCAGGTGCATCCACAAGGTCCCAAACCTTGTTAGAGTACATGGAATCCATCTCAGAATTCATTGCTTCTTGCCACTTCCCAGAGTTTATACTCATAATAGCCTCCTTGTAGGTCTGAGGATCAACATTCTGAGAGTCATCTCCACTGATATGTCCCACATATCTTTCAAGAGGGTGAGATACTCTATTAGACCTATGAAAAGTTAAAATTTATGTGTTAGGTACCTGAACAGACTCGGGCTCTAGAATGGTGCTCGAGCTAGGTTCTTCAACCTCGCTCAATTCTATCTCACTCCCACTATTTTCACTAAGAATATATTCCTTCTCAAGGAACGTAGCTCTCTTAGCAACAAAGACATTTCGATCCTCGGGGTGATAGAAATGATACATATAAGTTTTCTTTGGGTATCCCACGAATGTGCACCATTCTCTCCTTGATTCCAAATTATCGAGATTGTGTCTTCTAATATAGGCAGCACAATCCTAAATCTTAACAATCTTAAGATCGAGCTTTTTTTCTTTCTATATCTTATATGGCGTAGACACTACCGACTTAGATAGAACTTTGTTCAAAAGATAAGCTGTGGTCTCTAAGGCGTAACCCCAGAATGAGACGGGTAAGTCAATGAAACTCATTATAGACCGCACCATGTCTAACAGCATGCGATTCCTCCTTTCTGATACACCATTGAGCTGAGGTGTATAAGGAGGTGTCCACTGGGATAGAGTCTCATTATCCCTAAGGAAATGGGTGAACTCCATACTCAAGTACTCTCCTCCTCGATCTGATCGAAGAGTCTCAATACTCTTTCCAATTTGGTTTTCTTCCTCATTATTATATTCCCTGAATTTATCAAAAGTCTTAAATTTATACTTCATTAAGTACACATGTCCATACCTAGAAAAATCATCAGTGAATATAATAAAGTATGAGTAACCACCTATAGCCTGAGTTGACATGGGACCACATATATCACTATGTATGAGTTCCAACAACTTAGCGGCTCTCTCTCCAATTCCACTAAAATGAGAGTTGGTCATCTTCCCATGAAGGCAAGGTTCGCAAATTGCATATGACTCATAGTCAAATGGATCTAAGTATCTATCTTTCAGCAACTTTTGAATCATTCTCTCATGTATATGACATAGCCTACAATGTCATAGGTATGCATTTTTTACCTCATCTCTTTTTCTCTTAGACATATTTATATTCATGATATCTGGAGAAGTGTCTAATACATATAAGCCATTTATAAGGGTTTCTCTAGTGATGATCTTATTATCCATAATTATTGAACAACTATTATTCTTAAAAACTAATTTATATCCACTAATTATCAAACAAGAAATAAAAATAATATTTTTGATAATAGAAGAGACAAATAGTATGCATCTAATGCAATAATAGCTTCACTAGACAGATGTAGGATGCCCCCCCCGGCCAACAGCAACTATAGCAACTCTTGCTCCATTATCCATTTTGAGGTCAATCTCGTCTTTAGCCAATTTCCTAGGTTTTGTCAGAACTTGTAGCAAATTATAGATATGATAAGTATTTCCAGTATCTAATACCCATGTGTTATTATAAAAATCTGACAAGTGAAGACTGATCATGAATATACTTGAAGCTTTTTCAAGCTTATGTTTCGCCTTATCTATAAGGTAGTCTTTACAGTTCCTCTTTCAATTCCCATCTTGGCCATAGTGGAAGCACTATCCTTTGTCCTTTGTCAGGTCTTTCTTAGCAACCTTTGTCTTACCCGGTCTTTCTTTGCCCTTGCGCTTCTTAAGGGTCTTACTAGCATTCCTTTTCCTATTAGTCTCACCGATATAGAGAACTGACTTCTCTTTCTTGATGGTACTCTTAGCTTCTTTCAACATATTGAGGAGCTTAGGTAGAGTCACTTCAAACATGTTCATATTAAAGTTAATAATAAATTGTGAAAAGGAATTTGGTAGGGACTGAAGTATAAAATCAACATACATGTTATCCTTTAGGACTATCTTTATACTTCATAAAATGGGCGATCTCATCCTCGCTTGTCCTTTCCTCTAGCGTAGGCATAATCATATTAAGGACATACATGATTTTATCTTTCATGAGAATAATTCTCAAATTACATAGCCTTTGGACCAACAAGGTGGTTGGCATTAAATATGCCACATAGGGGTTTTGCAAGCGACAAATAAGATATAGCAAAAATAAATAACATAGAGATTTTACAGAAAATACTAATTAAGATATGAACTTCTATCTTAATATACTCCTACTATTTTCCTAGCGAATCACGTGACACCCTCGACACGTGAGACGAAAGTCTCCAGCAGACTCCTAGTGGGGATCGGGATCTAATTGGCATCTTAGTGTAATCTCGAGGGACTCGACCAATTACACTAAGCCCAAAAGGTAGACAACTCTTGTCAATCACAACTCCTTGTGATTCTCATCATATTCGGCCTCTGAATCATCATGGTCTCGACTGCTCAACCAACCATAAAGTTCAGTTAAGTCATCATCATCGTTACAAGATGAGTCTGATTCGATGGATATGCTCTCGACTGCTCGACCAAGTCATATCATGTCCTCAAGTCACCAGTGACATATATATGTCGTAGGCAAGAACTCAATCACGTAGATAGGTGAGCCACGAGTAACTCGACCAACTCAACCTATGTCGGAATTCAATTTCTTCCTATAACGATGGAAGGCCACGTGGGTCAATCTTATTATCTCACGCTTACCGACTTAATATTATTGTAGGAGGAGTTTTTATTTTCTATCGTTCTCCTAATATATCGTGTCACACACGTACATATTTAATATATATTTATATCGTATGCAAATATATATATATATATATATATATATACATATATACATATATATACATATATACATATATCTAGTAGGTGTATAACATATCACAAATAAAAGCCACACCGGATGATCATGAGCCGTCATCTAATATGATTAAGCCCGAGCCAATGGGCCTAATCACTCACAATAGGATCTATGTATGCATCGGCGCATCTCTATGTCCTATGATTGTTGATCTCATCATCATCGATTCTATCGGATCGTCGCATCACCATACATCGTAATCTCCCGCCATGGCATCGTGGGTCCCGCTGTCACCTCCACGCTCTTGCCGTGCCTCTCCATATAATTACAAATAATCACAGGCACGTAAGCCCGACAATAAACTAGAAAAATAGAGGCTCACAGACCCCAATAATAATAATAATCATAATTACACATATCACAACACGACTCATGATCATCCATCCACATCATACATTATATATACATCACATTATATGTAGGATTACTAGATATATATAATAATTAATTAAACTATTTAATTAATTATTTTTCTGGAAATCAAGACATGCTCGAAATTTTTAGAATTGTCAAGGGCATTTTCATAATTCTGGATGAGAGGATAGTCCTCGAAATTTTTAAAATTATTGAGGGCATTTTTAAAATTTTGTACATGAGGACAGTCCTCAAAATTTTTAGAATTCATAGGGGCATGATCATCCTTTTCTCCAAAGGATGCCCTAACCCCTCTTTCCTCGCCGCCTGCAGTGCGTGATCGCGCCTGCCTCAGAAGGGAGGCCACCCATGCGGTCGCCGCCTTTGGCGCCTTGCGGTGCCTGCGGTCGGCCCCTTGCGGCGCCGCTGGGGCAGGCGGTACCCTTACGGCCGGCCACAGGCCATGCATGCGGCGCTCGACCGTAGGCACCGACCCTCACGAGCTACCCCTACGGTTGCCGCCCCTTGTGAGCGCCGATGGCCTCCATTTCGGGCTGGCCTTGGTCGCAGCCGGCTACCACCTTGCAAGGGGCTTTGGCCACGACCTGGCTGTGGGTGGCCGGCCTTGCATGGGGGCTAGCCGTGGGTGGCCGGCCCTGTATGGGGGCTAGCCATGGCTGGCCGCACCTCCTCCTTGCTGCCTTCGCTGTGAAATGCAACATTAATGCGTAGAACGATTCTACGCGATTTAATCTCATCACACGTAGTTTAAAACTAATCTTTCGCATGAAAACCTAGCTTTGATATGACTGTTAGAAAACCTCAACGGGTGCATCACATGCATAGCAAAAATTAAAACAAAATCCGGCTTCCCACACAGATCAAATCATCGTGCAAAAGATTAAGGTCGTGAGAAAAACCACAAAAATTAAAAAATTACGATGTATGAGAGATTGATTTTTACCTAGGGAGATCATATATCCATATATTCCATATCCAAATAGAGAAGATGAAGGAGGTCAAGCATCCTCCTCTCTAGCGGTATCCACACGATGGATCTCTACAGCGAAACTCCTCTAATCTGATCTTGCAACTCTTGCTCAGAGGGAGGGAGGAGAATAGGAGGTGGTGGCTAAAGCTGCAACCTCTCAACCATAAGTCTCCCCTCCTATTTATAGAGAGCCACCAAAAACCCTAGGGCTCCTGCCTTAGTGGGTATTGGATCTCCATCCAATTACCCACTAACCTTACATTATTAGATCTCTATCCAATAATCTCCTTATGTCTCTAATTGGACCTTAATCAAGGAGCCCATCAGCATAGGGTCTCATCTAATGAGCATAGCGGCTAATTAGATCTCCATCCAATCCTCTATTCACTGAAACATCCACCATATGTATGTGACCCTCTAGGCCCGATACAGAGCTGGCCGTGAGTCTCTCCCATCAGAACTCCTTTTGATATAGTGAATTATTATCCCTATAATAATTCACTCAGCTCATCGACTATGGACGTACTAGGCTACTACGCTATAGTCCCTAGACAGTACAGAGGGATCGAATCCATCGAACCTGTCTATTATCAGTTACCATGTATATACAATCCCTCATCTAACTAATATCTTAGAGACCGTATATTGGACATAGTACTATCAGGTCACATACGGAATCCATCATAGTCTCGCTCTAATTAGATTCTTCTAGATAACTCTTTCTCTCTCAATCCGAATGATCCTAGCTAGAGATTTGTCTGAGCAAGCATATACGGGATATTCCTCTCGTGATATCGAGAGTGGATGATCCTCTATTGACCCTCAATTGCCTTTGTAAGGTTGGCTACCAATTCCGATAACCAGTTGTACTAGATCTGAAACTTTCTAAACCTATAAGTCTGGCATAAAAAAAAAGAGTAATTATACAAGGTATCCTTGGTATCTCAAGTCTAAGGACCATATACACAACTAAGACTATGGAATCGCTGTCTGACATTAGGTATCATTAACTATACAGCATTTCATAAGCGGATCAATCAGTGAATTCATTCTCCAATGAGTACCTGTACTATATCCTTAGTATCTCTACACAAGTGGCTATGAGACCAACCGCCTCCATCATATGGACAGGTATATAGTACACTGGTCTGTCCGGTTATCTCGATGTCCCTCTTGAATAACCTATGATCGGGATTATTTGGGATATGTGTTTAAAGGTGAATCGATCTCATTATCGTGATCTCATCATGATCTGATTTTCATTGCACAGAACCAAGGACATCACAATATATATATATATATATATATATATATATATATATATATATATATATATATATTATATGTAAAAGATAATATAATGTGAGAATATGCCAATATTAATCATAAGCAAAAAAGATCACACAGTGTGTCACATATGCCATCACTCACGTGATTGGCTTGCAGGGCACTTGTAACCAGCATATCCTTATTGTAGATTGAAAATTTCGGATGAGGTGGAGAGAGGGCCTTGTTGATGTAGGCTGTGAGTCAGCCATTCTATATGAGGACAACGCCAATTCCAGCTCCCGATGCATCTGCTTTCATCATGGACACCTCAACAAAATCAAGTAGTTTTATCACCGGTGTAGATGGCATCACGACCGTGAGGGCATCAAATATTACTGTAGTTTCACTCAACCAAAGGTGGGCATCTTTTTTTAACATCATTGTGATGGGAGTGCTAATCTTGTCATCGTCCTTCACGAACTTGTGGTGATCATGCAGCCGGATAGGGGATAGACCTTTCAATTTGGTGAAGATGTCTGATAATTCAATAAGTAGTAGAGGAAAGTTTGGGTCTTCAATCTCTTTTAGCTCCATCATTTGTAGTCCTTGAATTTAGATTAGGAAGCCACTATGCACTTTATGTAGAACCTTCTCCATGTGCTGTGTGGAAACCGTCATTGCTTCGCTCCCGTGTTTTCCTTAGAGGATCACCTATTTTCCTTTGCTAAAAAATTTCATAATTAGCTTTATAAAATTCTAGGAAATATCACCTAATGTGGACAACCATTTGATGTCGAGCACAGCTTTATAATTTTCAAGTGGTAGAAGGAAAAAATCAGCAATAATCTCTTGGCCCTGTAGAACTAGTTTCACTCGCAAGCACTTTCGATTGCGATTCAGGATTTGGCCATCAGGAACTTTGACGTCGAACCTGCTATAATCTTTGATTTGAAGTATTAACTAGGAAGCAACCTTGTTATCCATAAAGTTGTTGGTGCTCCCAGTGTTGATGAGGATGGTGACTGGTTGGTGCTTGAGGAACACTTTAATTTTCATCATTTACGGGTTCATGTACCTGGTTAAAGCATGAACTATGCCAACGGCTGGTTGCGAGTCCTCCATATCCTCCTCCTTGGACTCTTGATGTACGTCATTAGGTTCAGATTCTTCAATGGGCTCGATCATCAAAAGCCTTCCCTTTATGTAATGGTGATCGCAGCTCTAAGGCTCATCATAATGCCAACACAATCCCTTCATGGTTCTGTCATGAAGTTCTTCTGGTGTCAACTTCTTCGACTGAGAAGGTTGATTGGTAGTAGGGGGCCAAAGGCTCAGGTACTACTAGTCAGGTGGTGATTTTAGTCCTCTAATCATCTTGGTTCAACCGCTCTTCTTTTAGTCACGTGAAGAAAATAGCTGCCATCAACGTGTAGGGTTGTCGCACTTTGACTTCTCCTCATATCTCCAACTTCAACCCCTCGATAGAAGTTCCTAGTAACTATTTTTTAGACCATTCTCTTAGTTAGAAAGTCTTTCAAACTTGGTTTGGTTTTTTTAAACTATGGAGGTCTGGCGGATCTTTGCAAGTTGGCCGTTGATATTTTCATACTCGAACGGTCTGAAGTGGAGTAGCAGCCCGCTTTTGAATTATCACCATGTCGAGATTTTGTGGGTGTGCTCAAACCAATCATACCATTGGGTCACATTACCTTCTAGATGGATGGTAGCAATATCGACCATGGAAGCACCCGGGGTCCTGTGATAGTGGAAGTATCACTCCGTATACGAAATCTACCGGATCGAGTCTCCATCTTCCCAACAAGGGAAGTCCATCATCATGCATGGGCATGATGAGTCCGTCGCTCATTCTTCTTTCTCTAGTGGTTTCTCCTTGCGATCTGAACTCTCACCATACTGTGATCACCTTGAGCTCAATGATCGGCCTAATCTAAACTCCGCAAAGAGGGTATAGTCTATCCTCCATACGTGTCTCGAGGGCCTCCAACTTGGCATCGATTAGATCTTCCGATGCCATAGCGTATGTCTCCAGATCTGAAATATTATGGTCTTTCTTTTGCTATTGGGTTAAGGACATGGACTTGTTGGATGAATTGGTGGCCAAAAGAGATAAGGATTAAAGGTAGAGGGTTGTAGTTTAGGGTTGGTAGGCTACTATTTGGGGTGTTGTTGGGGCTATGGTTTAGGGCTACTATAGAGGATGTATGGGGGCTATGATGATAATAGCTTAAGGTTAGAGAGATGGCTTAAGGTTGCTATTGATGATAGTAATGAGTTTGGTAAGGATCGGGTGTGGATGCAGCAAGTAATACCAAAGGAAGTGCAGCAGAATTTTTCGTCAAAGGGGGTGTCATTGATGCTGCTGATTGGGGTTGTTGTAGAAGTTGTAAGAGGGCTTTGGTGGTAGTGGGTTAAGGCTAGGGAGATGATGTAGGATTGTTATTTATGACAGCAATAGGGTTGGCAAGTATCAAGTAGGGTGCAGTAAGAGGTACCGAAAGGTAGTGCTATAGAATTCTTCGTCAAGAGATAGCAGTTTTACGATAAAAAATTTCCAACAGCATGCCTTTTGACAGTAAGGAATACATGATGATGATAACAAAGTCGATAAAAATATAGATAGCAATTCGATAGTAAAATTGACATAGATTGGTTAGGTATGCAGCAAGAAATACCGATAATTTTTTACAATAGAATTCTCGTAAAAATGATAGTAGTTTTACGATAAAAATTTTCAACAGTATGCCAATAATATATTGATGATTTCAATAGCAAGGAATTAGTGATAATGATAGCAAAGCTAATGGAAATATTGAAAGGAATATGGCAACAAGATATGGCAGCAAAATCAGCAATAGGATGGCAGCAAGGAAGTATGCGAAAGATGCAAAAAAAATTGCATCAATGACGGAAGATCATTGCAGTAATTTTTATGACAAAGATAAGAATGATGCAATGAATTACAGCAAAAGTAGATGTAGCAATTTTTTATGTTTTTGATAAGTAATTGCAGTAATAATAGGGTTTGTGAGATAGAGCAATATTGGATCCTGACTACAATTATTGCGACGGCAGCAGATGTGGGATCTGCAATAGAGGGTAATGATGACAGAGTCAACAATAAGATCAGCAGTTGTGGGAACTGCTATACATGATGGTGGGGTAGTTGAAGGCAACAGCGAAATTGGAAGAGCAGCGAGACGCCAAGAATATCGCTCTGATACTAGATGATAGAACTCTGGAGGATTCTAACACTAATGGGTGATCATTGTAGGGGATCAGCCCTCTATAGAACTCTATAGGGGTTCGTCCCTCTAGGTAGTCGGCCACAAGACTGAATAAAATAGATGAATTGCTTAATGAAGAAGTTGTGGCTACATGTGTTCCATGTTCCTTGGCCACAAACTCTTTTCATCTTTTGCAGCCTTCTTGAGTTTAGAGTTTTTTTCTCTCATAATCATAGACTCCACCAATATATGAGGATGGGCCTCTAGCAATAGTTCAGGAAAATTGGCCAATACTTATGTGATTACTGAATATAAATCCTTCAAAGGTTAAAGATTGCCAATATGGGCATTGATGAGGATGAATGAGCTTGGTTCAGGCACCAGCCTTACTTTCATTGTTAAATTGCTTGGTATAATTAACAAGAGATTCCTTGTCCATTTGTCAAATTGTCAAAAGGGAAGTTGTTGGTTTCTTTGTTAGCTTATAGCTTATGAAGTTTAACTCAAGTTCTTTAGTGAATCTGAAGGAGAAAATCGACTGTGGAGATAAATTGCAGGAACACATGAGGGAATCTATCATCCCAAATAGCATCATCCAGGAAGTAAAAGGCGGCTATGTGTACTGTCAGATTAGAAATTCCTTCATATAACTCTAAGGTTAGCATCCAGAAGACTTGGGTGATAGGCTCCTCCATTACTTCTTTGATGAAAGAGGATCCGAGATAAGAATCAACCTTTTGTTGTTTCCCTGTCTTAATTCCTTTTTAATATCCTCCAATCATTGATCCATCTCATGGATGTGGACTTGCATGTTAGGAGGGAAGCTAATCGTTAGTGTCACTACACGATCCTTCTTCATCTTGAAAGGGTTTGTTATTTGGTGAAATACGAGGGAAAAAATTTGTAGAGTGATTATCCCAAGGTGGATCAATGATATTAGAATGTGAATCTACCACACTATTCGGGCAAGAGCTGCTAGGAAGTGAGGGATAAATGAAGATTGTTGTGTTAACTGAGCTAGTTGTGAGCAATATAGGGCCATAGATTGAAAAGACTCATTAAGAATTAGACTGGTTTAGTTAGATTAAGGTTGTAGGTTTCTAGTGCCAATTTGATATGTCAGATTATAATTGTCCGAGTTGGAATGGGTGTTTAGATCCCATCGAGACCCTTCTCGAATAATCTCCTTCCAAGTCATCTCTTACAAGATTTAATTCCTACAAGACTGAATTCCTATAAAGCTAAGTTGAAGGTATTTTTAACTATAGTATCTCTGATGGTCAAGTTCGTGGTTGAGCTTAAAGTGATTGGACTAAGCAAAGTTAAAAATCTATCTCTTGGGAATGCACCTAGGAGTCCTTTTTATGGATGACTCTAGTATTAGTTACTCCTAAAACTATCGATAGAAGATAATAAACGGTTGGTGACATAAGTGTGTTAGGACCGAATCGATACTAAGAGAGGGGGGTGAATTAGTGCTTTCGTAAAAATCTCAGTTTAAAAATCTCGTTTGAAGAAAACAAATATTGAACATGTATTTTGACTTAGAAATTATTATAAGCAATTAAATCAGAAAACAATAATAAAGAAGAGCATAAAAGAAAAGAGCACACCAGATTTATAGTGGTTTGGTCCACATGACCTACATCTACTCCCAATTTCTCTTCACTCGAGGCCACCGACTTCCACTATTGATATTTCTCCAATGGGCGAAGGTCAACCAACCTTTACAACTCTTTCTCCTTTTCTGAAGCTTAGGAGTGAACATTTATAACCCTTTATAAGTATTCCCTCACACTTTCTCTTAAAACAAACTCTAGGCTTCTAAAGACTTAACTTTCTAACAATGTTTTCTCACTATAAACCTCAAGTTTATGATCTTAGTTCTTGCTATTCGAAACAAGAATACATTGGGTATTTATGGACCCCAAATGGCTTCCGATCTTAGAGCCAAAATTTAAATTCTCGAGTTTTCGGGGTATGGGTGGT
Organism: Ensete glaucum; assembly: GCA_021527575.1. Taxonomy (NCBI): domain Eukaryota; kingdom Viridiplantae; phylum Streptophyta; class Magnoliopsida; order Zingiberales; family Musaceae; genus Ensete; species Ensete glaucum. The sequence goes on along the minus strand of CM038551.1, from coordinate 41,004,936 downwards.
ACCACCGAAGGCACGGTGGTACCACCGCCGAATAGAGCCTAGGATTCTAGGCTATGGTGATATTATCCTTTGGGGAATATGATATTATCATCGGCAGCCAATGGTACCATCGCCTAGAAATCTTGAAAAATTACTTTTTAGTACTTTTCATACCCTGAGCTATATCATCTCTTAACCTAGTGGTACATCTCGATGGGTTTAAATCAGTCTCAAACAAGGCCTAATTAAGACTAAGAGGTCCCTAATTTAGTTGGCCTAATTACATTCAAAACCAACTCAATTAGAACTCTAAACTAATTCAATTTAGATATATTATTATAAAACATGAGTCAGATATTATCTGGCATGTCATCGGTTTATATGACGCTTTATCTAACTCTTCGCATATCGAACTCTCTTGTGACATATTGCTCAATCGGTATTGTTGAACTCTGCAACATCCAATCTCCTTGGCGCAATGTTCGATCATTTTGGCCCAAAATCATGCATGAAGCAGAATTCTGTTGACATGATGACCTGTCTTAATCAATTTGTCTCTCCTTAATTGAAGCTGTCACTCCAATACTGATTAGATCAAAACTTTATTAATAAATTTTATTATCAAAATCTAATATTTAACAAAACTACGGAGCGATGACATGTATGTATGATACATCCAACGCATTTAATATATGAACACACTAAATGAGTAGCTGGAATGCTTGGTCAATCGAACATGTGGTGCTCAATCCAACCCCCGCGTACCTATGATGGGTCCGAACGTATGGGTCTCACTCAGCCCGAAGCCCACATGCTTGTGGGCTTGAGCTCCTATAGTGGTTCACTAGCATCTGATGCGGACACCAACATTGGATCCTCATGGTGCATGCAATGTGGTGGCATGTGGTGTCTATTCATCTACCACCGAATACTCACCTGTCAATAGTAATATTAATTTGAGAAACATATGCATACCTAACCATTTCAAGTATTTTATATCATAATATCATGAGCTAAAACAAATAGTCACTATAATATAAATAAGAATGGTGAGAGCAGAAGGGTTCTTAACCTCCCTTCGAAATAGACTGATAAGTATTTGATAAATATATTACCATTAACTTCAAGTATTTGAAGTCAGTGATTCTCGAACAAAAAAATAATTTAATATTAACCACAACAATACAGACTTATACACCCCTGACCTAATCTATGAGGTCGAAGTCTAACGGAGCCCTTGCTAATCTACATCAATAGATACGAGTTAAATTCGAAGAACTTTTTAAATTATTATTTTATATTCTAAGAAAAAGTAAGTTTATCTTAATTTTGAATTTTGGTAAGTATATTTTATGAGTTGTCAAATGATATGATACATTTTAGTGTTGCTTACGTTTTTGGATTCAATGTAATTAATTATTTACTTCCGCGTCATGTATTGTAATTCTAACTGATGATGTAGTGTTTAAAAAGGTTTATTTATAACTATTGGTGGAGAACATACGTAGCTTCAATTGCTGGATAATATATAATTTGAAGTAAAAAAAGTTTTAAATAATTCTCTTATCCTAGATTTGTATATCCCATTGTGGATTCCAAAAAGAAAATAGTATGTCTTTGGATGGGCAAAAGGATGGTTACAAAGTCTAATGGGATTAATATAAATTGTACTCGATAATAGCCTTACTAACTAAGGAAATTAAAAAAGAATATTTGTGAGGATTACGATTAATGCAGGATCTGATCTCTTCTGAGGTCAATTGGGGACGTCAGACAAAATTAGAGAAGACATACATGATAATCGAAATGAGAGAAATAATTCCTCAAATTAGATGCTTATTCAATTTCGATATATATATATATATATATATATATACCTTTATTTTTCTCTTGCCGATTTTCTATTTCGTAAAATCAATCTCGTGTTCATGCTTGAAATGTACGTACGATATACACTGAATGAAAACAGAGAAGCAGCCGAAGGGTTCCCGTATATATTTTGGTTCCTTTTCTAATGTAATGAATTGACAAACCAAGCCACAAATTTGGAAACTTTGATTACTCTCCTCAGTGTAGCTGTTGGACTCTGACAAAACATCTCCTAGAAATGGTTTGCAGACGCTTACAGACCAAAAAAAAAAAAAGTGCGGCTTTGCTTTATTAAGACGCATCATTGTTCCCCACCATTTACCTCTAATGCTTTTTTTTTGCCTTACGAACAGTGTTTAATTAATGCCAAACAAGTCTCTTGCTTTCAAGATATCTCTTCCATCTTATATTTATCTTGCAGTCATATTATAATATTTATATGTTTGTAAAAATGTAAAGATTCTTCATAAATAAATACTTTCATAATTATTCATTATTAATTTTGATTATTTCACACATCATATATTAAGATTGAGATTCAATCAGAATCCAAAGAAATAAAGTTTAAATTTTAATCATTTCATATATTAGGGGGGGGGGGGGTTTGAATTCAACTCGAATCCAACAATGAAACTTAGTAACGAAAGACAAGAGGTTCAGATTTTTATTATTTTATATATCAATAATTTTGTAGGATTTTCGATCATTATTCAATTGAGGGGACATATACCGAACCACCTAGTGTTCCTACATGATGGGTTGGTTATATTGATGTTAGGAGCATCTTGGCTAATATATTGGGATGCAAAAGCATACATTCTCTAGTACTTGTTCAGCATCATCATGGTTATGCAATGGTGGATTGTCAGACAGACTAACAAGGTGCTTAAAGGAGTATCATATTTCATCTAGTACTTGTTCCATGCGTCAATCTCCCCCCTTATCAATAACATATATATATATATATACCTCAAATTGATCCCTTCCGACTATGACTAATTAACTATTTTGAATTAATATTAATAAAACCATATTTAGTCAAAGATGATTCCTTGACTATATTTCATCTTATCCAAAGCCAACCTCGTTTTATATGAAAGCATTGCTTCCATTGCAGATCAAGGAACCCAAATCCCATCTCCCATCTCCACGTCATGATCCGGTCCCTCTGCACACTTACAGGTAGGCAGCTGTTGGGAGATTACCTTTCCTTGTTATTATTTTTTTCATCCACCCGCCCGTGAACACATGCAGTTGTGTGACGAGAACCATAAATGGGTGGGAGTGAGCAACAACATGCACCCCCACCCTGATTCTTTGACCCTTTTAATTCAAATTATAACAACAACAATAATAATTTTTTTTAGGTGTTTCATCATGCCTTCAAAATAAAAAAGTATGAGGAAGTTTTTATCTTGTGGGGATTGGATAACGACAATATGTTTTAAGTTTCTCCCAAATTTATTGAGCAAGATTAATATATTAAATGCCTACATCTCAGCCTATAGTCATGTCTTGAAAAATGCATCTAACTTGCGGCTGGATTCACGTGAGGCATTGGATCGATCATACGAGCCTATCAGTTATAGAGGAACCCTAAGACAAGAAAAGGAAACATCTTCTCAGAGAGAGCCTCTCTCAAGATTCACTGACTACGGAGGCTGTGTGACCCGTGACAATCATCATCTCAATCATGATACTGACATAAATCTAATGGACTTTTCAATCTTCCATACATATAAAAATATTTTTATATGAGCCTTAATTTTTGACTTTGATCTTTAGAAGCTCAGTTAAGAACACACACACACACACACAATAATTGCAAGACAATAGTTAGATCGAGAAGACTTAAAATGGCACTATTAAATTAAAAATAATTTTTAAGCAAAAAAAATATGAAAATTGTTTATCTGAAACATTGTTTATAAGTAGTGTATGATGATGATATATGCATGCTTTGTTATGATACAATATGTTTCGTATTTAAAAAAGCCGTTTCCTGTACTCATTTCTTGGCTTGAGAGGAACTCCACCAACAACCACAAGTACTTGCTCTCCTCGCGAAGCAACGCACAGTAAGCAGAGGCCCTGGGAATCGCAAGCACAAACAAGAGCAGCAAGAAGAAGAAGAAGAAGAAGAAGAAGAAGAAGAAGAAGATTTGGAGGGAGAAAGAAGAAAGAGCAACGAAGAAGACTTCAAGTCTTGGTGAGTTTGTTCATCTCAACTTCTGAACTTGTTTGGAGTTTCAATTCTTCTGTGTCATTCTCAATCTTGTTGTTTCAGTTCAAAGATCTCTTTGTAGACATTCAAGTAGTAGTGTAGACTGAACCACTCTGTAAGTGATCAGTTTTTCTGCAGTGACGTTTTAGCGTTTTATGTAGCTGAACTTAGAAAGTGGAGTACAGGCTAAGGAAAAAAAGGCAGTAGTTCTGTTGGAATCCTTTTCTCAGTTCCCACGTTTGGTGGTTGCAGTGCTTCATTTGGTAGGGATGATACTATATGCGTACCTGAGCAGGTTCGGAGTGAAGAAAAAGGAAGTTCCAGTGCTGTTCATACTCCTTGCTTGCGTTTTTAAACACAAAGGTGAGGTGAGAAGAAGCACAATAATTCCATTCTCCCACTGGAATCTCTTGTGCCTTCCTCCCCCACAATCTCTCACTCTGATGTCTTCCTCTACTTGTTCCTTTGCAGGGTTGGCGTGTCACAAGATAAATAACGCTATCAGCATGCAGATATCCAAAACAAGGTATGACACTGGGTTTTGGGTTACCATTTCTTTGGGGCATTACTTGCTCAGGTTCCCAAGTAACCAACCATATGAAATGGAACAGAATGTTCACTTGGGCCCTTCACTAACTTGGCACACACAAAGAACACTGAGGTTGACATCATCACCAGGTCAGTCGGATGTTCTCCTCGTACAATTTTCAGCTCCAGTGATGCCCCCCCCCATGTGTTGGAAACTCCCATCTTAGGCACTTGCCCATTTTGTTGCTTCTTCTCTCCATGGATCCTCTAAATCTTATTTTGTTTGTTTTTTTTTGTAGCTTGCTTCATGTTTGTCTTCTTTCCTTCCAAGTTGTAGGTCCTCTCTCCCTGACAATTGTATCTGGAGATTTGCATTTCGATTTTAAGGGCTCGAAGCCAAATTTGGCTTCAGCTTCTTTTTTTCCCATTCATCTGTTAGCACACCGGAAGGCCTGCAAACAAAATTGCCATTCCACTGGATTAATAACATTTACCATTCATTTATCCAAAGTAATTGGACACATGCCACGTCTATCTATCTACTACTTACTACATACCTCAAATGCGGAGCAAGAAATGAACTTGCAAACCTCTACACAAATCTCTGCTTGTAATTAACACCTCTTGGTGGTCACTTGGATCAGTCATCTGAGTTGATCTATAGAATGGCTTTGATGTTTCTTGCTGATTCTATTTTGTCTATGAGTTCCTTCTCTTTCAGCAGGAATGGGTACACCGAAGTGCCATCAAAGGCTTGTCCGGTGACGCCTAGATCGAAGCGTCCGATGAAGGTGACTGGATCTGAATCAAACACCTCTTCTGCTATAAATCAATCAAGGCATCTCACTGACACAAGTCCCAAGATCGAATGCCGCACAGCCAAAGCCGTGGAGACTGAGGTACTCAATCTAGTCATCATAGTAATAATACCATGTCCGGAATCTTCATCACTCACTGAGAGCCGCTATCTTGAAATCAAACGACCATGATATGTTCATATTGATTGCTATGTCAAATTGCAACTTTAAATCGAACAATATCATCATAAACCTTAGCATGAGCAAGCATCCTGTGGAACCTGAGATAGTCCAAGAGTTAATAATGTATCTTGGAATAGCATATGTGATTGCATGCTTCTAGCAGCTGAAAATTTAGAGTTTCTACAAAAAAAAAAAAAAAAAAAAACAGTGAAAATTTAGGAGAGGTAGAAGCTCGAGTAATGCAATCTCTACTGAATAAAAAAATCCAAATAAATCAATGTGTATCCATATCGTGTGACAGGAAGAAATTTGAAGTGGTTCAGTCTGTTGCTATACCAACGATGCCGAAATTAAAGGAATTGCTGTGCACTTGTCCATAAAATATGCATGCTGGATCTCATTCAAGTAAACTCGATTGTTCTTAATTCTTGGTTGATACAGAGCCTGCTAAGAATTTAAGCCCGTACTAGAGGAGGTTGATGTTACAGATCCTCACTTGCTTCCTTTTTCTTTGCTTCTGATCCAGAGGAGACGGCCGAGGAGGGTCACTGAATTGGAATGTCAGATCACTCAGCTGCAGGAGGATCTGAAGAAGACAAGGGATCAGCTGAACTTAACGGAATCATGGAAGAGACGAGCCCAGCAGGAAGCAGAAGAGGCCAAGAAGAAACTTCTGGTCATGTCTCTAAAGCTGGCAGACTCCCAAGGCCAGATGGAGGAGCTGTCGGCGGCAGAGGAGGCTCGGATTCAAGAACTGCGGAAGATTTCACAGGAACGCGACCGTGCATGGCAGTCCGAGCTGGAAGCTATCCAGAATCAGCACTCAGTTGACACTGCCGCGCTGGCCTCCGCCATGAACGAGATGCGGAGGCTGAAACTGAAGCTTGAGATGGTCCTTCGATCCGAGGGCGCACTCGCAAAGAAGTCTGAGGTTGATCATTTAGAGATCCAGTCCTCGAAAACGAATCTGGCAGAGGCATCTTTCACCATCGAAAACCTCAAAGTCCAGCTCAGAAGCAGCGAAAAGGCCGAATCCGAGGCGAAATCCACGCTTACCGAGACGAGGAGACAATTGGAAGCTGCCCAGAGTACAATCGAGTCTCTCCTTGGCGACGGATCAAAACTCATGGAGTCCTTCAGCATCGTAGCTACTGAGTTGAAAGAATCCAGATCACGAGTCAAGTCACTCGAAGAAACTGTAAAGAAACTGCAGCAAGAACAGTTCACTGCTCATATAAAACCCTCAGTCAATTTCGGCAATCCAAAGAAGATCTGCTTTGGTTCTTCAGATTCTGAGGCGAAACAGTTGATGTCTGCACTTGAAGATGCTCTGGTCGAGTATCAACAAGAGCAGATCTTAAGCGTGGTGAAGCTCCAATGCAATTATGAGATGATTGACAAAATGAGTACCGACTCCAGACTCAGAGAATCTGAACTAAAATTGAGAGTAAGTGAAGCTGAATCAGAGATCTCTGTGTTGCAGGCCAATCTGTTTGACAGGGAAGTGGAGCTACGCAGGATCTCAGATATGAACGAGAAGCTGCTCGCAGACATCGATAAAAGACGGGAACATCAAATTCAATCTGAAGCTGATGTTATAGCTTTGAAGTCGGAACTAGCAGACAAGGAGACGGCACTGCGGAGACTCTCTGAAGATAATGAGAAACTGAAACTTGAGCTGAGGAGGGCGGAGACGGAGAAGCATAATACTTGCGAAGCAGCAGTGGCTGACATGAAGACAGCGAAGGCGGCGCTGACGAAGCTAGGATTCATCTCCGAAGAAGCCGAAAAGAACAGCGAAAGGGCTGCAAGGGCGATGGAGGAGCTGAAGGCAGCTCACGCGGCGAAGACAGAAATGGAGGCCGAGTTGAGGAGGCTGAAGGTGCAAGCGGACCAGTGGAGGAAGGCAGCTGAAACAGCTATCGTGATGCTTACGGCTGACCAAACGGCTTGTGCTGCGGATTCCGATTACAGGTCTGCTGCGGGGAAGCTGATGAGCCTACGGTTCTCTGCCGACTTGGATGATGAATTCCCGGGGAAGAAGAAAAGTCATGTTCTTGGAAGAATCAGAGGGATGTGGAACAAGGACCAAAAGTAACGGACCAATTTCCATTTGCAGTTTGTAGTGCAAGTCCAAAACATTGCTTTCTGTTCACTTCCGAAACAATAAATCACCATTTGCTCTATACTGTGTTCGGTAGCTGCTATTTTCTGAATTTTCTATCAATTATAATAATATAAATGTCAGGATTTCAGGTTCTACTTATCTTATCTTAGACGTATATATATATATATATATATATATATATATATATATATATATGTATCTTTCTTTAGTAAAATCTATTTTGGAAAGGAATAATGAGAAAGGGAGAGAGAAATTAAGAATTCTTTTTTTTCTTTCCAACGAACTTTTTTTTTTTCCTTTCCCCTCTTTGCTTCCTTGTGAACCCTAATATTCTCTATCATACAATTTCCAGGCTTAAAGATTTAAGCTTAGCACAAGGCAAGTGGTCAGAATGGAGAATTTTAATACAAAGAGGGAGATTCTTGAGAAGGCTTCCTCAAGTGAATCACATATGAGACAAATATTGTAGTTATCCTCCTAAAACGATGAGGCCAATTAGTATGACTATTCTTAGTTTCGCAGTTTCCAAAACGACATGAATTATTCTGTAACTTTATGACTTTTAGTTATCATAACTATGCAATTGCACTAAATGACATATATCGTGTATATCTTTTTCTTGGATGTGTTAATTTTGATATGTTGCATAAATGATAATATTGATATGTTAAATTGACTTAAGCATGAATCACCTACTATCATGATAACTGATTTCACAAAATTGAATAATGTAATGCTCATAATTTATGAGTTCCTTTTGCGTTATTTATAGAAAGTCAATTTTAGTTTATGTATCGGATATTTTATATTCTAAATGATATGAACTTGTTAGATACTGGAAGAACTAAAAATTTCTATTTTATGAATCTTATTATTCGTTATCCAGAAATTCTTATATATATATATATATATATATATATATATATATATATATGTATGCATATATATATATGTATATATATTTACATATATATATGTGTGTATATATATATGTATATGTATATAAATATAAATATATATATATGTATATATATAGATATATACATACATATATATACATATATGTATATGTATATGTATATGTATATATATATATATACATATACATATACATATACATATATATATTTATATTTATATACATATACATATATATATACATATGTGTGTCTATATATATATATATATATATATATAATGATTTTTGTCTCTTTTAGATTTAAAATATGTAAAAAAAATCAATGGTTATTTTATAAACTTTGCATGTTTTGAGATGAAATATTATATGATATCCTCTGGTTACATGGTCTGAACCTGCCAATAGGATTAAACATTGTCTTTATCCATATGGTATTTATGATTCTAACTAGTTCTAACACAATGTTATGTTTGACTAACTAATACAATTTGTTTATAAAAGATTGATTGTTAGTGTAATATCATGGGTGATTGTTTTAGAAAATATTCTATCTTAAGGTATTTTTCAGATGACAACCCCCCTTTTCATTATTCCTAAATAGTGGTCTCAACTTTTAAAAATCTTAAAATTAATCCTCAAAAAGTTACCAACTATTTTTCTTGGGATCGGTCTATAGGTGGACTAATCCATATGGATGGATCGATCAGTTTGGTCCAATAGAAATGGTTTAGTTGAAAACACTGTTAATAGTTCAGCTTTCACTCTTTTCCATCTTTTGCTTTAAAAACGCTTACCATCTTCTCTTTTCCCCTCTTTGGTTCCGAGCTGTGATAGGTTGTTTTCTCTCAAAGAAATCGTGGTGCTTTCAGATAGGACAATATTTGAGGTAAGTGGTTTTTCATATATTATGTTTTCTCCTCTTCAAAGTGTTTATGTTTATAGTGTTGTGGGTTTTTATCCTCTTCGATGTAAGAGACCTACATTGTTAGAATTGTAAGTAAAATCAACTTATTCCATTATTTTCATGAAGTTATATTTGTTTAAAGACAATTGAGAAGATGTGTCTGTTGAATGATTTAGCTTTTATAGTGCTTTTGTGTTTTCTAAGAACTCTACAAAGTTTAAAAAATGATATTGTAAAGACTAAGTCATTTATTTATTTCTTAAGTATCTTTTATGTAATCAATAATAGGACATATTTATCATCGTTTACTTCACAGTTCTTAATATATGAACTGGAATAAAAGTGTAGAGTCATGAACTGCAGTGGTTTAGACGTGCTGTATAGTTATGAGCTAAATAATCACGAAAAGGAAACGTTTATAATATTTTTATATTTGTGTTATAGTGTTTTATAAAAATGAACTAAACACTGTAAATACTTTATAAAAACACTATCATGATATAGTTGACTTGCATTGTTGAAATTCTTGATACAAATGATGTCCTAATACAATTGTATATATGCTAGGTATTGTAATTACTAAAAGAATTATAAAAATATTATCTATATAGTGCTTTTATGTTATATTTATAGTGTTTTAAAAATAGAAATGAAAACACTATAAACCATTCATAAAAACACTGTACAAAATATTTTAATTATATTTTGGAATCAATGAGGCAAATGATATTATAGTATAATTTGTTAGAATTTTTTAATAGGTCATACATGTATAATCAAATATGTGCCATTATTTGGTTAGATAAAATTAGAATGATATACTTAATAAAAAATTATTTGGCTAAGGGGGATATTTATCATGAAAATTAATTATGCGGATACCATCAATCATATTTCTAACTTGGTGACGTGATAAGTTCGAAGTATGAAACATCATGAGTCTTTATGAAATATCATGAGATATCATGAGTCATAACTTACGGTTATGACTATAAAAAAGGGTTATGGTCCCCGATTGAAGAATAAGGAAAGAACATTCTCTCCACCCGCTAAGGATTCCAAAAAGAAACTCTGCAATTGGAAGACCAATATACCGATCAATCTAAAATACTGTAATGGATTCGACAGGTACGCTTTTATGTTAATATGTTTCATAATTATTATAGGATATGATGTATGTTATTGAGAATTTAATAATCAGATAAAAATATTCTCAAAAGGTTTTGGATCTATATATGTATGATCCATATTGTTATTATAAACTTTTATTAACAATTAGTATCAAAGCCATCCTACAATGATTATTGAATATCAATGCATGTTTTTTATGCATCTTAATGATATTTTGGTAATGTTTTATTTTGATTTGATTATTTTTATCATCTGGGAAGACAACAGTTTTATAAATCATAGTCTTTTTATGAACCGTCCACTTTATGAATTATTTATAGAACTTTTCATTGCAACATGTTCTCCTATATTATTTGTTAAAAATGATTTCTATGTGGAACAAATATTTGTTTTATGCCTTTTTGATTTGGTCTAATTGGCTTAAGCAAAATATTGATTTTTGTAAATTTATTTGTTGATATAGTTTCCATAAATTAAATGTTTTAATCAACAAATAAAAGTTAAACCAATTTAACTAATATGGTTCAAATTTAATTAGTGATGTTTAATATTAGATCGAGTAATTTAATGCATGAAGTCACCAAAATGACATCTCAAAAGTATTAAATGTAGTATATATATATATCCATGCAGTAATTACTCAGCCCAAAGAAAGGTTAATAACTGGTAGGATTTTATACATAATTGTGATGGTAAACGTGTGACAATTATAATTTTTATATGTGAATGATAAATCATTCAAAAGATGGGTTTAGCATTTGACATACCTTATTGTTAGTGTTTGATCATTACAATAAGATTATCACTAACAATTAATATTGAAGCCTAAAGATAAGATATTAATATTGCACTTAGTATCTTAAATTTTCTTAAGATTATAATATTATAAATATGAGCATAATTTATTGTTATCTATTATTTTCTTATTTAAGTTCTCTTGCTATAATATATGCTAATCTCAATTCAATACCTGTTCTAAATGAAACTCACTTTAAGGATTGGAAGGAAAACATTATGATCATTTTGGGTTGTATGGATCTGAATCTTACATTAAGGAAAGACCAACTCGCTTCTCTTATAGAATCTAGCTCTCATGATGAAAGGAGACTGTTTGAGAGATAGGATAGGTCTAATCGCATGAGTCTAATGATTATTAAGCATGACATTCCAGAAACCTTTAGAGGTACGGTGTCCGAAGGGATTAACAAGGCCAAAGATTTCCTTGCTAAAATAGAAAAATATTTTCTTAAAAATGATAAGGTGGAAATAAGCGTTCTGCCTCAGAACTTGATTTCCATGAGGTATATCGACAAAGAAAATATAAGGGAGTACATAATGGGGATGTCTAATCTTGCTTCAAAACTTAAAATATTAAAGCTTAATTTATCAGAGGACTTACTTGTCCATTTGGTTCTGATATCTCTTCCTACATAATTCAGTCAATTTAAGGTAAGTTATAATTGCTAAAAGGATAAATAGTCTCTTAATGAGCTCATTTCATATTATGTGTAAGAAGAGGAAAGATTAAAGCAATAAAAGACTTAAAGTGTCAACTTGGCTAGCACCTCTAAGTACAACGGCAAGAAAAGAAAATATAAATATGAAAAGAATGAAGCTAATATGGGTCCAACACAGAAGAAACAAAATAAGGCTGATATTTGTTTCTTCTACAAGAAACCTGGACATTTGAAGAAGGACTATACAAAATATCATGCTTGGCATGCTAAAAAGGATACATTTTTTACTTTGGTTTGTTCTGAAGTCAATTTAACTTCAGTACCTACAAACACTTAGTGGTTAGACTTTGGTGCAACCACTAACATTAGTGTCTCAATACAGGGTTGCCTGAGTTACTGAAAGCCCAATGATTTTGAATGATGCATTTATGTGGGGGATGAAAAATCGGTAGATGTGGAAGCTATAGGCATATTTAGATTGTTATTATGTACTGGACACTATTTAGATTTATAAGACACTTTTATTGTTCCGTCGTTTAGATGAAATTTAATTTTTGTTTCTTATTTGGACAAATATAGTTATTTTTTTCATTTAGAAATAATCAATTTATTTTGTCTTTAAATTCAAATGTAATAAGTACTAGTTCACTTATGGCTTATGATAATATATATTTTCTTAATACTATAGCGACCTATCATGAATCCCTAAATGCAGAATTGTAAGTACTAAATGTAAAATTAAAAATTCAAGCATATTATGGCATAAACATTTGGGGCACATATCTAGAAATAGAGTTGAAAGAAGGGATTCTTGATCCCATTAACTTATCAGGTTTAGATGTTTGTGTTAAATGCATTAAGGGTAAACAAACCAAACCTAAGAAAACCGGTGCATATAGAGCTATGGACTTCTTAGAATTGATACATGCAGATATTTGTAAGCCATTTCCTACATCTTCTTGGAATGGTCAATAATATTTTATATCATTCATAGATGGTTACTCTAGATATAGATACTTGTATCTAATATATGAAAATTCTCAATCTTTAAATATGTTCAAATCATTTAAAGCTAAAGTTGAAAATCAACTCAGTAAAAGGATAAAAAGTATTATATATGACAGTGGAGGGGAATATTACAGTAGAAATAACGTCTCAGGTGAACAATGTCTAGGACCATTTGCTTTATACCTAAAGGAGTGTGGAATTATCCCTCAGTATATAATGTCAGGCTCACATAATATGAATGGTATAGTTGAAAGACTAAACAGTACACTTAATGATATTGTAAGAAGTATGATTTCTCAATTTACTTTACCAGAGTCACTCTAGGAAAAACTAATAAAGACTGCAACTTACATTCTTAATAGAGTACCAACTAAAGCAACTATAAAAATATCTTATGAGCTTTGAACTAGGAGAAAGCCTAGTTTAAGACACTTTCATGTATGAGGTTGTCTAGTTGAGACAAAGCTTTATAGGCCTAATGAAGAAAAAATGACACCCCAAACAGTAAGCAGTTATTTTATTGGTTATTCTAAGCATTCTAAGGGGTATATATTTTATGATCTCAAATTAAAAAGTATTTTTGAGATGAGTATTATAATATTTTTTGAGGATATTAACTTTGGAGGGAGAAATAAGGTTCAAGACTTTACCTTTGAGGAAGAATTGGTTCAATCTAATCTAATTCATATGGTTGTCACTGATGTATTAAATTCAGTACGTCAAAAGGATATAGTCATTACAACTCTCATATAGCATGAGAAAATTATACATGAGGAACAAACTCAACATCCTTAAGAATCCGTGCCACAGGAGCCAACACCTTTTCGATGATCCACTAGAGAAAGAAGTGTCATTTTAAATTAAATAAAGTAGTGATTTGATGGAAGATGATCTAATCAACTTTTGTCAAGCCATGGAGGATTCCAATTCATATAAGTGGATTGAAGCAATGAATCAAGAGTATAAGTCCATGCAAGATAACAATTTGGGAACTTATCCCATTACTAGAAGGTGTGAAACCTATTGGTCATAAATCGATTTTTAAAACCAAAAGGGATTCTAATGGTAATATAGAGAGGTATAAGGCACGTCTTGTAGCAAAATGTTATACTCAAAAGGAAGGGATTGACTTTAAAGAGATATTCTCTTCGGTTTCAATGAAGGACTCTTCTAGGACAATCATGGCTATGGTTGCACATTTTAATTTGGAGTTTCATCAAATATATGTCAAAATAATATTTCTTAATGGAAGCATTGATGAAACAATTTATATGGTACAATCAGAAAACTTTATGTTAGGAGACCCAAAGAAAATGATTTGTAAATTGACAAAATCCATCTATGGGCTAAAATAGGCATCATGTCAGTGATATCACAAATTTCATCAAGTAATTCTCTCATTTGGTTTTGAGGTAAATGTTATTGATGATTGTGTATATCACAAGTTTAATGGGAGTAAATTTATTTTTCTAATATTGTATGTTGATGATATTCTGCTTACCACAAATAATATAGATATATTGCACGAAATCAAGATATTTCTATCAAGAAATTTTGAGATGAAAGATCTTGGTGATGCCTCATTTGTATTAGGAATCTATATACATTGGGATAGATCTTGGTGTATTTTAGGATTATCATAAAAGAACTATATCGATAAGGTACTTAAAAGGTTTAACACGCAGAATTGCAAACCAGGAAATACCCCTGTCACTAAGAGAGACAAGTTCAGTCTCAGTCAATGCCCAAAAGGAAATATAAAAACTCAAGAAATGCAGAAGATCCTCTATGCATCGACAATAGGGAGTCTAATATATGCACAAGTTTGTACGCGTCTAGATATAACATACATTATTGAGGTGCTTGGCAGATACTTAAATAATCATGGAATGGATTATTGGAAGGCTGTCAAAAGAGTTATAAGATATTTAAAAGAACAAAAGATCATATGCTCACATATAGGAGATCAGACCATTTGGAGATCATTGGGTATTCTGATTCTGATTTTGTTGGATACCAAGATAGTAGTAAATCCACTTTGGGCTACGTTTATATGTTGGCTGGTGGTGCTATTTCTTAGCGTAGTGCCAAGAAATCTCTTATTATTTCTTCCACCATGACAACAGAATTTGTAGCATACTTCGAGGCATCTAATCATGGAATTTAACTGAGGAATTTTGTTACGGGGCTACAAATAGTACAAAGAATTGAAAGACTGCTAAAGATATATTATGATAATAAATCAGTTGTTTTATATTCTAACAATAACAGGAGCTTGACTAAGTCAAAGCATATTGACATCAAGTTTCTAGTTGTGAAAGAAAAGATACAAAGTGGACAAATTTTCATAAAATAGTTAGGGACAAACTTTATGTTGGCAGATCCTCTCAAAAAAGATATATCACACATGGTCTTTCATGAGCATACTACTCAATTAGGTGTATTAGAGCTTGAAGAAAATTTAGTTTAAGTGAGAGTTTGATATATGTTTGTTATATGTTCTATGTCAGATTCTATAGGTTTTCTGATCAGAAATAAAGCTACGATTTATTACATTTTGTATATTATGGTTATTAATGATAGAAAAGGTTGGACCATTTGAAAATTGACATGTATAGATCACATTCATGTAATTTTCATGCCACACATTTCATGATTGATTTATGTCATTTAGTTATGTTAATATTAGTAATCATTGATGAGTTTATTTATGATTGATATAGCGAAAACCGCTTTGGTCCTATACTAATATGGCCAATGGACAAGATTGTATTGTATATCCTATTTAATAATGGGAATAGTTTTGAGCTCATAAAGTATAACACATTTATCAGAATACATATGCGATCCAATGGAAGATTGTTAGAATTTTAAGGGTCACACCTTAGAATTTTAATGGGTTACACATGTATAATCAAATGTATATCATTATTTGGTCAGCCAAAATTAAAGTGATTTAATTAATAAAAAATATTTGGCTAAGAAGAATATTTATCATGAAAATTAATTGTGTAGATACCATTAGTCATATTTCTAACTTGGTGACGTGATAAGTTTGAAGTATGAAACATTATGAATCTTTATGAAATATCATGAGACATCATGAGTCATAACTTATGGTTATGACTATAAAAAGAGGTTATGGTCCCGGATTTCAGAATAAGGAAAAAATATTCTTTTCACCTGTGAAAGAGAAATCTAATGATAAAAAAAAAACTTTGGAATTGAAAGTCCAATATACCTATCAATCTAAAATACTGTAATGGATTCAACATGTACGTTTTTATGATAATATGTTTCATAGTTATTGTAGGATATAATATATAAACTGTATAATCTATATTGTTATTATAAACTTTTCTCAACACAATTAAGTATAGGGAATGTAGTATTCTGAATGGAAGACTTATGAAAATATTATCTATATAGTGGCTTTATATGATCTTTATAGTGTTCTAGATATATGAATGAAAACATTGTAAATGTTTCATAAAAACATTATAATAAAATGTTTTAACCACCTTTTGCAAATCCATGATGCAAATGATATATTAGTACCATTGTGTATATGGAATGTAATGTAATAAATGGAAGAATTATAAAAATGTTATCTATACCAGTGTTTTTATGTTATCTTTATAGTGTTGTAGAAATACTAATGAAAACATTGTAAACAGTTCATAAAAACACTGTAACGAAATCTTTTAATGTTTTATTGATCAATGATACAATGATGTTCTAATACGATTGTATATATGGAATGTAGTGTAATAAATAGAAGAATTATGATAATATTGCTTGTACAGTATTTTTATGGTATTTTTATAATGTTTCAGAAATATGTATAAAAACACTGTATGAATTTTTTAATTATTTTCTTTTTGGATCCATGATTGAAATGATGTCCTAGTAGCATTGTGTATATTGAATGTAGTATAATTAATGGAAGAATTATGGGAATATTATTTAATACAATGTTTTGATGTTATCTTTATAGCGTTTTAGAAAATATGAATAAAAACACAATAAACACTTCATAAAAACATTGTAACAAAATCTTTTAATCACTTTTTTTTAATCCATGATGTAAATAATATCTTAGTACCATTATGTATATAGAATGTAGTGTAATAAATGGATGAATTATGAAAATCTTGCCTATATAGTATTTTTATATTATTTTTATAGTGTTTTAAACATTCGAATGAAATTAACACTGTAAACACTTAATAAAATCACTATAAACTTATACTTTAATCAATTATTGGTATTTATGATGCAAATGATGTTCTATTGTAATTGTGTATATTGTCTGTACTATATTACTCTATTAGGGATGAAAATAGCCAAATCCGATCTTAGCCATTCAGATGTGACTAATGGCCTGTGTTTCTCAAATGAAAATGAACAATATTATTGAAACTAAATTGGCTCAGTAACATTTAGCATATGAAGTTAAATGAGACATTAATCCATATATATATATATATAATTCTAGCATTATTGTTGGTGAGGTTGTATATACCAAAGATGAGGATTTTATATTCAAAGATCAATTTCTTGGATAGGTAACAAAAATATTTTATGGTTTCTTTACTGATTGTTAGTGATGGAGAAAATTTCATACAAGTCATCAAAGAGTATGTAATATAAAGAAACTTTGATGTGAGGTATCTTGTGACCCAAAAGTAAGAAGATTAAGATTCGATGTGCTGATAAAGATTGCGGATAGAGATCCTCTCTTACCTCCTCCTACCTCCCAGTGAAGACCTTCCTTAGACTCCTTTTTGTCTGCAAGACCTTGTATCAGCTCTTATCAAATTCTCATTTCCTCTTTTTACAATCATATTGCAACAAAGCCATCTCCAGATTTTTTTGTCAAATGCCACACTACCTCCATGCTCTTCCTTCTCATTAATCCTTATGTCTATGTGCCTAGAACCAATTGTAAATTCCTAAGCAAAAGAATACCTTCATCGATGTGGTCTTGTATTCATATCCATCGTATGAGAATTGATTCATAGTATTTATCTAACTGGTTAATATATTTTAAGAATATTTACTCATGTTTAAGAGTTATGGACCCAGTGATCTATGATTTAGGAGTTATTGGGGATAGTGGCTAATCATATATGAGATAGTGAAAGAGTAGGGTGAAGTAGTGGGGCGAGGTAGTTACTATTAGGTCCTATAAATAGGACCATAGCTTCTGAAACAAGGTGAGCAGAGAATGTTTGTATTCAGAGATAATCTTATAAATATTCTATTACCTCCTATTTAATACTATCAAGGGAGAATTTAGATTGCAAGTACTAGTGAGTCATATGAGGGGACTTGATCAAACAGAAGCATGATCAGAGCGATTAGAGAGTTAGACTGCTCTAATTCTTATATTCGCTGTTGAATAGGTCACTTGAAAAAAGTGAAAAAAAATTAAGATTAAGGGGGAGTCTTCTACTTCAAAATAAGATAAAATATCAACAGAAAGAGAATGTGGCAGATGAAGATTCATGGTAGAGCAAATGGAAGAGGAAGAGGAAGAGGACACTTTGATAGCATGATGAACAAAAATAATCAAACTATGATAAAAAAATATAAAAGAGTATAATTCAATATCAGTATTATAAAAAGTTTAGTCACTTGAAGTCAGATTGGTGTAAAAGAGAAAGACAAGCAAGCTATGTGGAGGAAAATAAAGATAATAATAAGTTATTTATGACTCATTCATAAGTTAATAATATCTTAAATGATATTTGATTTTTAGATAATGAATATTCTAATCATATGTCAAGCATAAGATCAATATTTAAAAATATTTATGATATTCACAAGTTAAAAGTTAGACATGGAGATAGCAAAATCTAAGTTGAAGGAAAAGAAAAATTGAGATGAAGATAAATAATAGGAAGGTAAAACACCTTGATAACATTTTTTTCATTTCTAGTTTATCACATAACTTGTTTAGTGTTGGATAATTGATAGATAATAGATATTTAGTTATATTTGATAATAGTTATACACTATTAAAGATAAGAAATCTGGTTTGATTATAACAAATATTTCATCATGCTAAATAAGATATTTTAATTTATATTTCAAATATTAAAATTATGTTATTGTTACAAATCAAAAGAATGAGTCAAATTTATGACATTTGAGATATGGACACCTTAATATTAAGAGTTTAAGGTTGTTAAATAAAAAAAATGGTTTATATATTGCCTAAGATTAATATACTTGATGTATGTGAAAGATACATTTATGGCAAATAAAGTAAGAAATCATTTCATGTTGGCAAAGCATTGAGAGCATCTAATTATCTTGAATTAATTTATGCTGACTTATATGGACCCATAAATATAAAATTGTTTAGTATAAATTGATATTTTCTATTGTTTATTGATGACTATAGCTGCATGAGTTGGGTATATTTTTTGTAATTGAAATATGAAGCATTTGATAACTTTTAAAAATTCAAGGAACTTGTAGAAAGATAAAGTAGTAGATGGATAAAGATACTAACTGATAGAGATGGTAAGTTTTTGTCTAATAGTTTAATTCCTTTTGTGAAGAAAATGATATTCACAAGGAATTGATAGCATCATATATATCGGAGCAAAATGATATAGCTAAACGTAAAAATCAAACTATCATCGAAATGGTAATAAATTTGTTTAAAAGAAAGTATCTTCCAAATCAGTTTTGGGCAGAAGAAGTTGCAATAGCAGTTTATTTATTGAATATTTCACCGATAAAAGTTATTATGAATCAAACTCCTTTTGAAGCTTGGTGTGATATAAAGCCAAGTGTAAGCCATCTAAGAATTTTTGGTTGTATTGCTTATTCTTTGGTAAATTCATAAAATCATCATAAGCTTGATTATTAATTTTAAAAATATATTTTATTTAGTCATTTCTTATAATTCAAAGCATGTCAATTATATAATCCTGTTAATGGCAAGGTTATTATTAACAGAAATGTTGTGTTTGATGAAAGAGCAAGTTGAAATTAGGAGATCAATAAAGGTGAAAAATAAATTCATATTCCAACAGAACTAGTCAATTCACATAATCAATAGATCATACTCCAACAACTTTATCATCAATCTCACATAGTAGCAATTCAAATTTATTGAATGGTTTCTTATATGAAACCCAAGGTTTAAATTACTAACATAAATTTATAATTAAACATTTGCTTTATTTATTTCAGATGCTATAAGTTTTGAGGAAGCAGTTGAAAAAGAGTAATGGTGAAAGGCAATGAAGGAAGAAATCTGTTAGATTAAAATGAGTGTTCAAAACAAAGTATAATGTAAATAAAAGTATTTAAAAGCATAAGGCCCGACTTGTAGCAAAAGGATATTCGCAACAATAAGGTATTGATTTTAATGATACTTTTTCTCCGATTACTAGATTCGAAGCCGTGAGAACTTGTTTAGCTTTATCTACTCATTTGAGTTGGCCTACTTATTAATTTAATATGAAATCTATGTTTTTAAATAGAGATTTTTGTTACTCAACATGAAAGTTTTTTGGTTAAAGGACATGAAGAAAATGTATATAAGCTAAAGAAAGTACTTTATGGGCTTAAACAAGCTCCAAGAACATGGTACATCAAAATTGATTGTTATTTTCATCAAAATAAATTTAAGAGGAGTAATAATGAACTGACCCTTTATCTAAAGAAGGAACATGAATATAATATTCTTATGATTTATCTTTATATTGATGATATAATATATATGGGTTCAACCTACCCTTTATCTAAAGAAGGAAGGCGAATATAATATTCTTATAATTTGTCTTTATATTGATGATATAATATATATGGGTTCATCTAACTCTATTGTAGCAGAATTTAAAAAATCCATAATGAATAAGTTTAAAATCTCATATTTAGGTCTACTACACTATTTTCTTGGGTTAAAAGTGAACCAAGGATCAGTCGAATTTTTATTTCACAAAGAAAGTTTACAATAGATCTGCTAAAAACTCTAACATAATTAATTGCAAAGCTACAACTACTATGAATATAAATAAAAAATTGAAACTTAAAGATGGTACATGTTTGACAAATGTAAGATAGTACAGAAGTTTGGTTGGAGGTTTGATCTATCTAACTCATACTCGGCCAAATATTATCTTTTCTATTGGTGTAGTATCCAGGTTTATGCAGAGCCCAAGTAAATATCATCTTAGAACTATTAAAAGAATTCTGCGCTATATTACTGAAATTACGGATTATGGAATTTAGTATTCTCATAATTTTAAATGTAAATTATTTGATTTTACTGATATTGATTGGGCAGGATATTTGGATGATATAAAGAGTACTTCATATAATATTTTTAGCCTCAAATCAGGAGCTATATCTTGGAGTTTAAAAAAGCAAGCAACAACTGCATTGTCGACATCGAAAGTATAATATGTAGTAGCAACATCAGCAACTTGTCCAGCTATATGGCTTAGAATACTTCTTGAAAATCTTCATCAAGAATGAAAAGAAGCAATAGAAATATTTTATGACAACAAAGCCACAATTGAAATTACGAAGAATCTAACATTTCATAGAAGGATGAAACATATTGAGATACTCTATCATTTCATCTGAGATCTTGTAGCAAATGGAGTCGTAACAATGAAGTATTATGGCACGAATTAACAAGTTACATATATTCTCACGAATCTAACATTTCATAGAAGGATGAAACATATTGAGATACTCTATCATTTCATCTGAGATCTTGTAGCAAATGGAGTCATAACAATGAAGTATTATGGCACGAATTAATAAGTTACATATATTCTCACCAAGTCATTTCCAGTTTAAAAGCATGTTTATTTCATGTCTCAAGTGGGTATATGTAACTACGAATTAAGGATAAGTGTTGAGAACTGATTCATAATAGTTACCTAATTAGTTAATATGTTTTAGGAGTTGTGGATGCGCCTATGATTTAAGAGTTAGTGGGGATAGTGGTTAATCATTGGTGAGATAGTGAGATAAAGTAGTGGGGTGAGGTGATGAGATAGTTACTATTAGGTCCTATAAATAGGATCATAGCTTATAAAATAGGGTAAGCAGAGAGTGTTTGCGTTTGGAAATAATATTATAAGTATTTTATTACCTCCTATTTAATATTAAGTTTTCTTAATTGAAATTGTTTGGGTGTCGGATTTGAGATCAAAGATTAACCTATATATATATATATATATATATATATATATATATATATATATATATATATATATATATATATATATATATATATATATATATTAGCAAATCTATAATAAAAGTAACATTGACTAATTAAAATCTATTAGTATATCATCGAAGATTAGCTTAGCTAATAGATAATATCTAATATTTTACCTAATAGATAAAATAAAATAAAATAGACTACTATATCATCGAAGGTTAGCTTGTTGATATCTTTATACAAGGTTTAGCAAAATAGAAATTTTAATTTATGTGAAGACAATTTCATGCTACAATTATTTTGAATTAAGGGGATGTAATAAAATATAATCCAAAAAACAACTCATCTGTTTTGGAATTGTTTATTTGTTGAGAAGTGGAAGATTTGGGTAGATGATGAATATTGATTGTTTCATCCAAATAGATAGGGAGACTTTTGTGTGTGAATGAGGATGAGAAGTGTTGGTCGGCTGCGATGAGTTGGGTTGTTAAGCTATGGTAATTTTTTTTTTAATTTAAAAACTTGTATCTTATCCTTTGAGTGTATATACATGACATCTAAATTGCAGAGTAAATGATAAAATTGATTTGAAATAAGAGATATAGTAAAAAAAAAAAAAAAGATTAACAGATTGCATTGAAATTAAACTCCATGTCTCATTAGCCTCATGAACATCAATTTCTTCTTGGATTACATTCCACCATTTGAGTTTTTAATTTGATTGAATGAACAAAAAATTCTTAGGCTGCTTTTGAAGGGAAATAGTAGTTATAAAAGCTGTATATGAGTGATAAAGGATCATTACTCCTTTTTTATGATTAAGTGGACATGAAAGTCATGTGGTTAGCGAATATACTGATGAGTATATTCGCAAAAGAGAGGGAGAGAGAGGGCTGATCAATAAAACTTGTCCATGATAAGATGAGTAGGATTTCGTTGAGGCCCATTAGAAACCTTGGAGTTCCCTAGTCTTATAGAAATCAAAGGATCATTTTTATTGCACAACATGTACAAGTTCATCCCAAAGTCACGGGTGATATACATTGTCACAGACATATTGTCGTGAATGATGTTCTGTATATCATGCTCAATTTGAAACATATAAGTTATTAGTTAGAGGAAATATTTCCTTCAAATAAATCCAAATTTCATTAGGGATGTTCTAAGAAAAATAAATGACTGTGGTTGAATTCTTTTGAGGACGTGGGGATACCATAGTGGACCAAGGAATAAAAGCTTGGATGATATATATTTGGTTACTCAACTGGCTCAAGTTCTTAGGTTTAACTAGTGTCAAATATGACAACAATCAGCTTGATTGAGACTTATTATCATCGATCCTAGAACTCTTAAATTTTATCAGGGATAAGGAGTCAAACAAGAATATATATATATATATATATATATATATATATATATATATATATATATATATATATATATATATATATATATATATATCAGTCAGAGGAAACATCTTCAAATTGCTTCCCTACATCCCTTGCTCACCGCATGGCCGGAGCAAATTAAAGCAAGAGATCAATGTGGGATCACATATACCTACCGATCTACTGTAGTTGTATTCCTCATCATATACGGTGAAAATAATCCCCACTTAGCACTACGAAAGTTATGCACCTAAGCCCCCCTCTACCCCAAGCTTACCTCATGCGCCCTCACCCATCCTAGCGCACCATTTCTTTGTCTTCCTTAACGGTGGTAACGGGTCAGGCACAGTGACTTTCGCTCTCACTCCACTCCACGATCCAGATTATGTTGGTGTTGCTTATGATTGCCTCTTCTGATAGTGCAATGATCTATATGCACTCCGACATATGGGTCAACCGAGATCCTAAGTTCTAAATTTTGATGATGAAATCAATTAATAAATTTATAAATTAATTTACTTTTAAGATAAGTAATACAGAAAAATTTTTGATCATAAACTCAAACCATCGTACGGTAAATTATCAAAGCAAACATTAGATCGAAAAGCATCATGTCAAATATTAGACATCGAGCCTGTTAGGATCAAGTTGCCACTAAGAGAGACAGTGGATTAGTGCAAATATAAAGTCGATTTAAAAAACTATTGCTCAAAGTAAAAAATCAAAATCGGAAGCGTTTCTTTTAGAATTCGTTGGAAACAAATACTTGAGCGATTTAAACTTAAAATAAAAAAAATCTCCATCTAGCTAAGGAATGCTAAAGTAGAAGACAAGGAAAGAAGGCTCATAATTTATAGTGGTCCGACCCAAAACTTGACCTATGTCCACTTTGTGAGTCCTCCTTCGTTAAGGCCCGTCGGTTTCTACTAATTATCTATTTCCACGGGTGAAGATCAAACCCTTTACACTTCTCTCCTTTTCATAGGATCAAGAGACGAACATTTACAAAATTTTCTCTCTTCTTTTATACTCACTTTATACTTTGAAGCACTCAAGGAAGCTCTTAAAATTTACACAACTTTTAACTAAGATTACGATCATTTTTCTTACACTTATTTATCAATTTCTTGCTCTCCAATATAAGAATACTTGGGATATTTATAGACCCTAAATGACTTCAGAAAATGAAGCTAAAATTTAATCATTTTTAGCAAAATAGTACCGCCGACATCGATGGTACTACCAGCAAAAGTGCCCGAAAACTAGGCGATGGCGGTACTACTATCGCTTGGGTGGTACCACCACCGTCTATCGATGGTACTACCATCGCCTATCAGTGGTAATACCACCGAACAGCTCGAGAATAGTACTTCCCATATTATTTTATACCTGAAGTGGACCTCTTTCCAAGTCAATAAAATAAGTTCAACCTGAGCTCAAATCCAACCCAAAGTGGATCAGACTGTCTCAAATTAAGTTAATTTGGATTTCTCCAAATCTAACTCAATTAGGACTCACTTATGATGCTAATTACGACACACTATATAATTACAATCATTTTTGACCGACATATCACTTGATCTTTCTAACTCTCGATGAACTTCTTGGCATCCTCCGGTGAACTTTTGGTGAGTCTCTTGATCATCTTTCAGCGAACTCGAGGTGTACTCCCAGCAAGCTCTCGACCACCTTCGGTGAACTTATGGCAAACTCTTGGCAAGCTCCCACTGCATCGTCCAAACCCCAGCCTAATTAATGCTCGAACTTGACTCCAACCCAACATCAGATTATATTACCTTTTCACTGTCATAGTTGATCTTATATCAATTTCTCTAACACATAAGTTAGATCATGAAACTCATCAATTGGTTTCATTATCAAAATCTGAGATTCAACAATCTCTCCTTTTTTGATGATAACAACCAGTTGATGATGAGATTTAACTTTAACTCCCCACACGTATTTGTTATAGAATAAATAAAACAAGCTTAAATTCAAAAGAACCTATCACTTTTGAATTCAATCATTTTGATAATTTTTCATAATTTAACTATATGATACCATACATAACAAATTTTCAACCATTCATCTTCTTTGTATCGTATAAAGATTTTAATCATTATGTTTCATAAGATAACCATGTCATCAATTATAATAAGATATTTATTTTAAATATTTTAAAGATCTCAAAACATTTATTATATCATTTTTACCCTTTGTCATCAACAAAGAAATGATTAACTTATATTTGAACATTCTTAAACATTTATCATAAAAAAATTACTTTCTCCCTCTTTGTAAATAAAATATAAGAAGAAGAGGGAGGATGTCAAAGATCTAAAAATTTAGTATCCCAAAAAATATTTAAATATTAAGTAGGGGGGATACATTCTAAAATATTTATCAAGGATATAAAAAAATTCATGAATCGAAATAATTTTTAAAAGAGGATAAAAATGAATTTCATCTAATAAAAGCTTTGAATTTCATTTTTCCTCTTGTAAATATCAACTTCAAATAGAATCATTTCGAAAGAGAGCTCAAAAAGCTGAGAAATCCGAGAAGACTATAAAAGTTTCTCATGCATTCAAAATTATCTCATGTAAATTCCAAGCAAAGGCTTAAGAAATCAGAAAAATAGCAAATCATGCATTGGATGGTTTAACAATCCCGACTCTCTTCTAATAAAATTAAATTATTATTCATTTAATGACTTGGTGAAGATATCAGCTAATTGATGCTTAGTATCAATAAATTCCAAAGATATATCATGATTATTTATATGATCTCTAATAAATTGATCCAAAAATTTTAATATGTTTAGTTCTTGAGTGTTGAACGAGATTTTTGATTAAACATATTGCACTAGTGTTATTGCATTTGATATAAATATTTTTCAAGTGAATTTCATAATCTTCTAAGATATTTTTCATCCAAATGACTTATACACAACATGCACTAGCTGTTATGTACTCAGCTTTAGCTGTAGATAATGTAATTGAATTTTGTTTCTTACAAGACCAAAAAACAAGAGCATGTCCTAAGAATTGGCATGTTCCAATTATACTCTTCCTATCTATTTTAAAACCTCTAAAATCAACATCTGTGTATGTAAGTAAAACAAAGTTTTTTGGACTTAAGATACCATAATCCTAAATTAGAAGTTCATTTTAAATATCTAAATATTTGTTTAACTATCTTAAAATAAAAATTTTTAGGATTAAATTGAAACCTTGTACACAATCCAACACTAAACATTATGTCCAATCTAGTAATAGTTAAATATAATAAACTACATATCCTTCCTCTATATGATTTTTGATCAAAATTTTTTACTTTCATTATCTAAGTCTAACTTTGTAAAAGTACTCATAGGTGCGTTTATAGCCTTAGAATTGTCTATACCAAAACGTCTTAATAAATATAAGATATACTTAGGTTAACTTATAAAGATACCATCATTTAATTATTTTATTTATAACCATAAGAAAAATGTTAGTTCACCCATCATTTCAAATTCTTGGCTCATATTCTTAGCAAAATATTCATTAGTAAAACCAAAAATAATATCATCCACATATATTTGAACAATAAGAAAATTATTTTCAAAATACTTAATATTAACCTTATCTTTCAAAAAATTATTTGAAATAAAAAAGAGCTATGTCTTTCATATCAAGTCTTAGGGGCTTGTTTCAACATATAAAGAGTCTTAGATAATTTAAAAACATAATTAAAAAAGATTATTTTTAAAATTCGGGGGTTGTTTAACATAAAATTCTTCGAAAATGAAACAATTAAGAAAAGCACTTTTGACATTCATTTGAAATAACTTAAAATTCTTGAAATAGGCAAAGATAAGGAGCATTTTTATGGCTTTAAGTCTAGCCACATGAGTGAAGGTCTTTTTATAATCGATCACTTCTTCTTAGTTAAAACTCTTTGCTACTAATCTAGCCTTGTTTCTAACCATGATATCATTTTCATCTTGCTTGTTTCTAAAGACCCAATTAGTACAAATCACTAAATGATCACTAGGTCTAGAAACAAGCTCTCATACCTCATTTCTCTCAAATTAGTTTAATTCTTTATACATTGTAATAACCCAATAGTCATCTCTTAGGGCTCATCAATGCATTTTGGTTCAATTTGAGATAGAAATGTGACGTTAACACAAAAATTCTTAAAAGAAGAATGAGTTTGAACACCTTTTGACATATCTTATATCATAAGCTCCTTAGGATGAGCATTTATATACTTTCATTCCTTGATTAAGGATTTAGAAGTAGATTCATCTAAGTTTCTTTTAGGAGAATTTTCATTCAAATTCAAAATGTCAAAATCAAAATCATCATCAAAATCAATTTTCTTAAATTTAGAAATCTCATTAAAAACGACATGAATAAATTCCACAATGACTAATGCTCTTTTATTAAAAACTACAATAAGCTTTTTAAGTACAAGAATAACTAAGAAAAATGTCTTCATTAGATTTCACATTAAATTTTTCTAAGACATCTTTTTCATTTAAAATGAAGCATTTACAATAAAAAATCTTGAAATATAAAATATTGGGTTTTTAATATTTCATAATTCATAAGGAGTTTTAGAAAGTAATGATCTTACAAGAACCATATTTATAACATAGTATACCGTGTTAACGGCTTCGGCCCAAAAATATTTGGGTAGGCTATGTTTGTTTAATATGGTTCTAGTCATTTCTTATAAGCTCCTATTTTTTATTTCTACTACTCTATTTTACTATGGATTTTTAGGAGTAGAGAAATTATGGTTGTACCTATTTGACTCATAAAAAATTTAAAAAATTATTATTTTAAAACTCACCACCATGGTCACTACGTATAGATGAAATCATAAAACCCTTTTCATTTTGAATAAGTTTACAAAATTTTGGAAAGCATTTAAAAGAATCACTTTTGTATGCCAAGGAGTAAGTCCAAGTATATCTACTATAATCATCTACAACAACGAACGTATATTTGCTACCTCATTAGCTTGTAGTATCAATTGATCCAAATAAATTTATATAGATCAATTGTAGTGACCTAGAGGTGCTTATTTAATTTTTTTGACTTAAAGCTACTTTTTATTTACTTTTCTATTTAGCAAGCATCATAAATTTTATCTTTGACAAACTGAATGCTAGGTAATCCTTTTACTAAACTTTTAGTTGAGATTTGATTTAGTAGTTTCATACTAGCATAACCTAGTCTCCTATGTCAAATCTAAGCATCATTATTCAAAGCCAAAAAGTGTATTTCATTATAAAAATTTTTAATGTCAATAGTATACATATCATTATTTCTTAAGATAATCAAAGATTTATTTTTGTGTGGTATTTCAATTATACAAGCATTAGATTCAAATTTAATAATGTATCTTTTATCATATAATTACTAACGCTTAGTGTATTATGTTTTAAACTATCAACTAATAGTACATCTTCAATCAAAAGTTTGATTTATTACCTATGTTCCTTTCCCAATGATTTTTCATTTATTGTTTCCGAAGATGACAACTCCTTCATTTAGGCTAGTAAGCTTAGAAAAATAAGTTGAATATTCGGTTATGTGCCTTGAGCATCCACTATCAAGATATTATTTTGTACTCCTAGCCTTTGTTTGAAGACAAGCCTACAAGAAAGGTGGCTTTGATTTAGGTACCCATTTGATGTTGGGTCCCTCATGAAAAAGCTCTACCTAATTTAACTAAGGGAATTGTGTTGTTTATGGTTCCTTTAGAAACCTAAATCAATTTATATGGACTATACTTTCTAAATGAACACTTATAGGTAAAATGTTTTAATCTATTACAAAAATTATATTTAAGTTCAAGTGAAGAGTTCAATGTAGATCCACTAACGAAGATAATCGGCTTTTGTTGAGTGTTAGCCATAAAGCCAATATCTTCTTTGCTATGAATATGACCCTTATTTGCAAGGATCATGTTTAGAGATTTATTTTCTATTTTAATTTTTTTTCTAAAGTTTAGATATTTTCCTTTCTAAGTTTCTCTAGTGTTTCACATTTAGTGCAAGAATTATGTGATGTTGATGCTTCACACATTTTTTCAAGTTTACTAACTAGTGATGCATGTTCCTCCTTAAGAAATTTATAGGTTTTACCAATCTTTTTAAATTTATCAGAAAGTTCATAAAATATATTTAATAATTTATCAAATGTAAATGAAATATTAGAAGATTTAATTACCTCATCATGGATGGTCATGAGCATATAATTAATATCTTCTTCTATGGTATTGTCTTCTTTATCTGACAGGCTTAAATCATCCCATGTTATTAAGAAGGCCTTATTCTTATTTGACATTTTTTCTTCAATTATGGACATTCACTTTTGAAATGCTCTAGCTTTTTGCATTCAAAATATATTATATTATCCTTTTTGGGTTCATTTTTATTTTCATGACTTTATTCTTTTTTTATAAATTATTTAAGTTTTCTTGTTAGTAGTGCAATGTTATTGTCCTCATCATTCGAGGTTTCACTCAATGTTATTTTTTTAAGTTTTCTGGTTAGTAGTGTCAAGTCCTTCTAGTTCTTTAGAGTATGTTATTTAGTTCTCAAGACAATATCCTTTTTATTCTTTGGAAGGTGTTATTTAAGTTTATCATGAGCTTTACAGCTCATTCATAAGTCATCAGAGACCTAATGATTTCTTCAAGAGGCAAGTTATTGAAGTTTTTGGCCTCTTGTATAGTAGTTACTTTCGGATCCCAACTGTTAGGTAAATATTTCAAGATTTTATTAACAAGTTCAATATTAGAATAAACTTTACCAAGATATTTTCAACTATTGATGACATCCACAAAGCAGGTATGCATATCACTAATAGTCTCACTTGGTCTCATTTTAAATAATTCATAGTTATGTACAAGAAGATTTATTTTTGATTTCTTTACCCTACTTATTTCTTCATGTGTGACTTCTAAAGTGTGTCAAATATCATAAGTCGGATCACAAGCAGAAACCCGATTAAACTCATTTTTATCTAAAGTGCAAAATAAAGCATTAATAGCTTTAACATTTAATAAAAATATCTTTTTTTCATGATCATTTTAATCATTTATCAGATTGGATAACTTTTAAAAATCATTTTTAATAACATTCAATAGTTCAAAATCCATATGAGTTAATGGCTTTTAGTTTTTCAATATGTGTAATATGTCCCATTGAACATGGGAGGACGTGTGATAGATTATCCCTTGTTTATGTCAAAAGAAGCCATTAACTGACATAGGTGTTAATCCAATCAAGTGTAACTTGGCTCTAGTACTAATTGCTAGGATCAAGTTGGCACTAAAAGGAGTGACGAGGTGAGGGGTAGGTGAATAGTGCAAGTGTTAAATAAACTCAATTTGAAAAACTATTGCTCGAAGTAAAAATCAAACTCGAAAGCGTTTCTTTTGGAATCGTTGAAATCAAATACATGAGCAATTTAAACTTACGATCGAAAAAATATCGATCCAACTGAGGAATGCTAAATTAAAAAATAAGGAAAGAAGACTCACAATTTATAGTAGTTCTATCAAAAGCTTGACCTACGTCCACTTTCGGAGTCCTCCTTCGTCGAGGCCCGCTGGTGTCCACTAATGAACTTCCTCCACAGGTGAAGATCAAACATCTTACACCTCTCCTTTTCAAAGGTTCAGGAGAGGAACCTTTATAAAATTTTCTTTCTTCCCTTAGACCTACTTTACACTTTAAAGCACTCAAGGGAAGCTATCAAATTCTATATAACTTTTAACTAAGATTACGACCACTTTTCTTGCACTTACTTATAACTTTCTTAATCTTCAATACAAGAATACTTGAGGTATTTATAGACCCCAATTGGTTTAAAAAAATGGAGCCAAAATTTAACTTTTTCTAAAAAAATCGATTATCGATGGTACTACCGCCGAAAGTGCCCGAAAAATTAGGCGACGATGGTACTATCGCGGCTTGGGTGGTACTATCGCCGCCCACTGGCAGTACTATGTTAAAACCCTTATAGATTCTAAGCTTGGGGTGATCTCTGTAAGGGATCAACCTCCTCCTTGGAACTCTATAGGGGTTCCTCCCTCCTAGCGTTGCTACACAATGGCTAAAAGCAAACTGATTTACTGATGATGAAAAGAGGGTTGAATACATGCTATTCATATGGCTTCTAAACCCAAACTCCTAATAGAATTCATACTCCAATGCCCCCAACTCCTGGCAACCTCCCTAGCCGACTTCTACTTATGGTGGCCAATGACTATAGGGAGTCCTAACTCTAGTTAAACTATAACCCTAACAATAGTCGGCCCCTTTAACTATAGTAGGTGGTGACTAGTTAGGGTTTTACATAGTGCATTCCCTTTTTGACTCAAATAAAATTGGGACTTAATTAGCTAGAGTCCTAACGAACTCACTGCCTTCTTCAAATCAGCCTTGTCCTTAAAGTTGATGCTCCATAAACTCTGAAAATTTGATCTTCAAGTCTTCATCATTCTCCCAGGTGGTATCTTCTGCAGGTAAGTTCGTCCACTGTACCAACACTTCAGTAATGGGTCATCGACATTGAGTCATGAGCCGACGATCAATGTTGGCACTTGGCTGGATCTAGAGCTCTCCATGGGCTGTAATATTTGGTAGGTAGTTTTGGGCCATCACGTTTTGTCCCAACTTGGGCTTTAGGCATGACACATGAAAAACTAGGTGGATCCAAGAGCTGACGGGTAAGTCCAGTCTATATGCCATTGCTCTAATGTACTCCATGATCTAATACGGTCCATAGAATTATGGTAAAAGCTTCATAGATGCTCTGGTGTAGATCGATATTTGCTTGTAGGGTTGGAGCCGAAGAAAGACTCAATTCCCACTGAAAACTCTCTTTCACTTTTGTGTTAAACGTGTTGCTGTTTTATCCTTATCTGGGCCGTTGAGAGATTATCTTTCAATAGGTTCAGAATTTTGTCCCTGTCCTTGAGCTCCCTATCTACCTATTCTACTTTAGATGTACCCAATAGATATTTTGGGATTACAAGGGGTGGTCGGCCATATATGGCTTCATAAGGAGTATATTTTGTCGATGAATGATAAGTCGTGTTATGCCACCACTTGGCCTAGGGAAGCCACTTTGTCCACTCTTTTAGTTGATCACTAGTGAAGCATCTGAGGTATGTATCTAAGCACATGTTCACCACTTCGGTCTGGCCGTTAGTTTGTGGAAGGTACGTTGTGGTCATCTTCAACTTGGTGCCCTACAACTAGAATAATTATATCTAAAATTTGATGGTGAAGACCCAATCATAATCATTTATAATAGATCTTGGCATCCCATATACTTTTATAATATTTTTCATAAAGATTCGAGCAATGCTAGAAGCGTTATAGGGGTTGCGGATAGCACAAAAGTGGGCATACCTTGTAAGACGATCAACCACCACGAGAATTGTACCTTTTTCTTAGGATGATGGTAGCCCTTTAATAAAGTCCATTGATATATCAGTCCACATCGAGTCCGGGATAGGTAGAGGTTGCAGCTTTCTGGGGCTTGCCGCTGTTTCGCCTTTATGTCATTGGCATACATCACACTGCGCTACAAATTCAGCAATAATATTTTTCATCCCTCTCTAATAAAAATTGTACTTAATTCTCTTGTAAGTTCTTAGGAATCTAGAGTACCCTGCCGCTAGTGTGGAATACATATCTTGAAGGATGGTCTTTATGCAAAGAGAATTCGGTACAAGCATGATGCCTCCAATATAGTGAAAGTCCTTCGAATCCCAACTATAATGAGTTACGGAGCTTAGTTCCTCCTCCAAATTTTTAATGAAATTATTGGTCTCTAGATCATCTCTCAATTCCTTTCTAATGTCATTGAGAAAGCCATTGGTTGAAAGGGAGATGATCAAAATTTTAGCTTGCTCGGGTAGTCGCAAAAGCGCATTTGTAACAACATTTTCTTTCTTTTTTTTGTAAGTTATTTTATAATCATACCCAGGAAGCTTTGTTACCCATTTTTGTTGTTCAGGGGAGGATTTCTGCTCTAAAAAATATTTAAAGTTCTTATGGTCAGTTTTTTGTTGGAAGAGCCAGTCGATTAAGTAAGGTCTCCACTTCATCACTGCGTACACAATTGCAAGCATCTGCTTGTCGTAGATGGACATTTTTAGATGGGAGGAAGACAATGCCTTGTTAGTGTAAGTGAGGAGTCAGCCATCTTGCATAAGAGCAGTGCCAATCCCAACTCTGGATGCATCGGCTTTAATAATGAAGTTTTGTCAAAATTGGGTAGTGCTAGTATGGGCGTTGATATCATGGCTGCCTTGAGATCATCGAAGTTAGTAGAAGCTTTGTTCGACCAATAAAAAATATCTTTTTTTAGCAAGAATGTGAGGGATGCACTGATCTTTCCATAGCCCTTGACAAACTTGCGGTAGTAGCACATCAAACCGAGGAAACTACGTAGCGATTTAAGGTTTTTAGGTGTTGGCCAGCTTTGCATCACCTCGAATTTCAAAAGGGTTCACCACCACACCTTCCTTTGATATGATGTACCAAGATACTCTACCTTTTGTTGAAGAAAGCTACACTTCAATTATTTGACAAAAGAATATGCTCTCAAAGAATCATCAAAACAAGTTGTAAGTGGTGAAAATGACTTTCAAGTGAAGGGCTGTAAATAAGGATATCATCGAAGAAATCCAACACAAACTTACAAAGATTACTTTAGAAAATATTATTCATAAGGCTCTAGAAGGTGGAGGAAGCATTGGTGAGATCAAAGGGCATTACCAAAAATTCGTAGTGGTCATTGTATGTCTGAAAGGTAGTCTTTGGTATGTCATCTTCGCGTAACCAACTTTGATGATATATGAATTGGAGGTCTAGCTTCATGTAGACTTGTGCTCCCCTTAACTCATTAAGTAATTCATCCACATTGGAATATAGTACTTGTCTTTGACTGTTATGGTGTTGAGAGTACGGTAGTCGACACACATTCACCATGTTTCATCTTTCTTTCGTACTAGAAGCACCGGCAAAGAGTAGGGGTTGTAACTTGGCCGAATGACCCATGTTTCAAGCATTTCACTTACAATCCTCTTTATTTCATCTTTCTAGATGTGAGGATAATAATATGATTGAGTGTTTGTTAGTGACTTGTTCAGAAGAATCAAAATTCAATGATTATGTTGTCAGGTAGGAGGTAGGCTGTGCGGTTCGATAAAGATATATGAAAATTCAGCAAGCAATTGGAGAAGGTTTGGGTCTTCAATTTTTATTCGCTCTCCCATAGATTGCTGCTAGAGTTGCATCAGGAAGTCGTTGTTCACTTTGTGTAAAAATTTCTCCATTTGTTGCATACAAACCATCATTACGTCGCTCCTGTGTTTCTCGCGTAGGATCACCTATTTCCCTTTGCTATAAAATTTCATAATTAATTATGAGAAATCCTAAAAAATATCACCTGATGTAGTTAGCCATTCAATGCCAAGCACAGCCTTATAATCATCGAGTGGGAGAAGTAAGAAATCAACAATTATCTCTTAGTCTTGCAGCAATAATTTCACCCATGGGCATCTTCGGTCATAGTTCAAAAGTCGACCGTTGATGACCTTAACATCAAACTTGTTGCAATCCTCAGTATGTAGAGCCATCTGAGTAGCAATCTTGTTGTTCATAAAGTTATTAGTGCTCCCAGTATCAGTAAGGATGGTGATTGGTTGCTATTTAAGTAGTCCTCCCACTATCATCATTTGTAGGTTTACGTAGCCATCAAGAGCATACATCATACAATCGATTGACTATTGTTCTTCCTCTGTGACCTCCTCCCTATGCTCCTGGACCTCCTCCCTTGAATCTTCAATGGGTTTAATCATAAGAAGATGTCCCTTTTTGCAGCAATGATTGTGGCTCCATGGTTCATCATAATGCCAACAAAAGCCCTTTGCTGATCTGTCATAAAAGTTTTTCTCTTGTGAATTTCTTTGGCAAAGAGGGATGGCTAGGAGCAGAGGGTGCTGAAGGATTATATGTTGCTGGTCTAGGAGTAGTCCTCGTCCTTCGGGCATCTTGGTTGAGCCACTCCTCTTGGATTTGAGTGAAGGAGATTGCAACCATCAAGATGGAGGGTTGCCGCACTTTTACTTCTCTTATTTTTAGCTTGAGTCCTCCAATGAATGTCCCTAGTAATTGTTTGTTAGACCAATCACGTGCAAGATTAGATAATCTCTCAAGCTTGGTCTGGTATTCTTGGATCATGAAGGTTTGTCAGATCTTTGTAAATTGTTCGTCGATGTTCTCATACTCGATCAGTCCAAAGCGGATCAATAGCCCACTATTGAATTGTCTCCTCGAGGTGGATGACAATGATGTCTACCATGGAAGCCTTTGGTGTTTGGTGATAGCAGAAGTAGCATTCGGCGTGCGAGAGCCATTCCGTCAGGTTTTCTTCTTCCTATCAAGGGAAATCTACCCTCATGCATGGCTGCATCATATCTGAGGTTTGTTCTTCCTTCTCTCGAGGCCTCTCTAAACTTTCACCTTACTATAATTTTGTCAGACTTTGAGATCGACCAATTCTGAATTCTGTGAATAAGGCATGCAATTTATACATAATTCAAATACCTCCACCTTAGCATCGATCAAATCTTTGGATGCCATTGCATATGTCTCCAGATCTGAGATGTTTTGTTCTTTTTTCTATTGATAGGTCAAGGGCATAGGATAGTAGAAGGTTTGGTGACTGCAGAAGATAGGATTGATGGTGGAGGATTGTGATTGCGGTAAATCGTTGTTTGGGCTACAGTTTTGGGGGCTATTTGGGTTGACTGCGAATTATGAAAATATGCTACAATGGCTGTCTTAAGGATAAAGGGGTGCCCTAAAGATGACGTGATTGGTGGCAGCAAGATTGGTAGGGTTTTGGTGGGTTGTAAGAAGAAGAACGACAAAAGGTACAGCAGCAGAATTTTTCATCGAAAAAGTTATAGTAGTATAGATATAATTTTTTCTAGTAGTTCATAAGAAGGATTCAAGTAAAGCTCAATGGAAATCTGCTGATAAGGAAAAGATAATATTGATAAAAAATTTATGGGAGAATTCGACAGTAAAGAATTCGGCAATATCAAGGAATATAAGGTGCTGTGGTAGAATTTTACGTCAAAGGTCCAGTAGTTTGGATGTAAAAGATAAAATAGTTTATATCAATAATTTTTGCACAAAACTAAAAGGAAATCTTCTATTAAGGAGTGCTAAAGCCATCGTAAAAAACTTGTAGAAGATTTGATAGAAAAATTATGGTAGCAAGATCAAAACAGGGCAATAGTATGTGGTTGAATTCTGTAGCATAACTTTCATCATAAAGATAGTAACTTTACAATGAAGAGTTATATAGCATGATAGATGAATATTTTTTAGATTTTTTAGTTTGAGGATAACTAAATTACAATAACAATAAGGTAGATTTACCAGAACCTGATGTAATTCTTTGGGGCGATTGAAGAATGATTTACAGTAATGGAGATGATGGTGAAATTTGATGACTATCTAAGCAATTATGGGATTTTTTTAGGTGGCTATGGAAGGATGATGAGCGGCTAAGGAAGGGCAGCGAGACATGAAGAACACTGCTCTAATACGAAGTGTTATAACCCTTGTGGATTCTATGCTTGGGGTGATCTCTATAGGGGATCGACCTACTTGGAACTCTATAGGGGTTCCTCCCTCCTAGGGTTGTTGCACAATTGCTGAAAGTAAATTGATCTATTGATGATGAAAAGAGGGCTGAATACATGCTATTTATAAGGCTTCTAAATCCTAACTTCTAAGAGAACTCCTACTCCAAAGATCACAACTCCTAGCAACCTCCTTAGCCGACTTCTACTAAGGTGGTTGGCAACTATAGGGAGTCCTAACTCTAGTTAAACTCTAACGATATCCCTAGCCTGCCACTTTAATTATAGTAGGTGGCGACTAGTTAGGGTTTTATATGGTGCATCCCCTTTTTGACTCAAATAAAATTAGTACTTAATTAGCTAGAGTCCTAACATGCTACCGTCGGATAGTCTGTGAATAATACTTCCCATACTGTTTCATACCCGAAGTGTATCACTTATTAACCCTTTCTAGGTCAGCCAAATGAGCTCAACTTGAGCTCAAATCCAATCCAATGTAGACCTAGTTGCCCCAAATTGAGTTAATCTAGATTTTTCCAAATCTAACTCAATTAAGACTCACTTATAATGCTAACTATGACACACTACATAATTATAACTATTTGTGACTAACATGTCAATTGATCTTCCTAACTGTTGGTGAACTTTTCGGTATCCTTTGGCGAACTTCCAGTGTGTTTCTCGATCATCTTCAAGTGAACTCCTAGCGTGCTCCTAGCAAGCTGTTAGAATCCTATTGGATTCTAAGCTTGGGTGTGATCACTATAGAGGATCGACCTCCTTGAAACTTTATAGGGGTTCCCTCATCCAAATTACTACTCAAAGGCTACATAAAATACTCTTCTATTGATGATAAAAAGTAGAGGATTACAATACTATTTATAGGCCTTCTAACCCTAATTCCTAAGAGGACTCCTACTCTCAATCAACTCCTAAGACAACTCCTAATGCATCTCTAAGTCTAACTTCTAATTGACCCATCTAGGGGTGGCCGATAGCTTATTATTTCCTATTTCTACTCTAACTTAACCCATCCTCAACCAACCCCTCTTTAACTAGGATAAGAGGTGGCTAATTAGGGTAATATACATCTACTCTTTCCTTAAAATATCTTCCTCCCATCTAATCCTAACCTAGTCGGCCTCCTTACTTCCTTATTAGGGGTCAGCGAAATAAGATTTACATGAATGCCCTTAGAATTTATATATTTTCCCTCCTTAATGAAACTAAATTAGGACTCCCCTCGCTAGAGTCCTAACATATCTGCCCTCTTTAAATCAGCCTTGTCTTCAAGGCTGGTGATCCATGAATTCTAAAAATTTGATTTTTAAATCATCATAGTTATCTCAAGTGGTCTCTTCTTCTGGAAGGTTTACCCACTGTATTAGTACTTCAATAGTGGGTCTCCGTTATCGTGTCACAATCCTTCGGTCAATAATGGCACTCGATTGAGTCTGGAGCTCTCCTTAGATAGCCATATTAGGTAAATGTCTTTGAACTGTCTCGTTTTATCCTAATTTGAGCTTCAAGCATGACATATGAAAGACTGGATGGATTCGAGAGTCAACAGGTAAGTCCAATTTGTATGCTACTGCCCCGATGCACTCTATAATCTGGTAGGGTCCATAGAACTGAGGTGAAAGCTTCATGGATACTCTGATTTGGATCGATGTTTACTTGTATGGCTGGAGTCGTAGAAATATCCAATCTCCCACTGTAAATTATCTTTTACCTTTATGTTGATCATATTATTGTTTCATCCTTGCTTGAGCTGCAGTGAGATTGTCCTTTAATAGCTTCAGCATTTTGTCTCTGTCCTGTAGTTCCCTATCTACTTGTTCTACTTTAGAGGTACTCAATAAATATTTTGGGATTACAGGAGGAGGTCGGTCATACATAGCCTCATAGGGTGTAATTTTCATGGATGAATGATAAGTTGTGTTATACCACCACTCGACCCAAGAGAGCTACTTTGTCCACTCTTTTGGCCAGTCACTAGTGAAGCATCTGAGGTATGTCTCTAAACATCTATTCACCAATTCAGTTTGGCCATCGGTTTGTGGGTGATATGTTATGCTCATCTTCAATTTAGTGCCCTATTTTTGGAATAATTTTGTCCAAAATTTGCTCGTGAAGACCCTATCTCAATCACTTACAATAAATCTTGGCATCCCATGTAATTTTATAATATTTTCTATAAAGATTCAGGCAATGCTGGAAGCAGTATAGGGATTGCAAACTACACAAGAGTGAGTATACTTTGTAAGACGATCAACAACAACAAGAATCATACATTTTCCTTGTGATGAGGGTAGCCTTTTGATGAAGTCTATTGATATATCAGTCTATATTGAGTCCGGGATGAGTAAAGAATATAGCTTTCTGGGGCTTGCCAATATTTCACCTTTATATCATTGGCACACATCACATTATACCACAAATTTAGTAATAATATATTTCATCCCTTCCCAATAAAAATTCTAGCTGATTCTCTTATAAGTTTTATGGAACCCGGAATGCTTGGTTATGGGTGTGGAATACATCTCTTGAAGGATAGTTTTTATGCAACTAGAATTTGGCACAACCACAATGCGTCCCTTATAGCATAGGTCTTTTGAGTCCCAACTGTAATGAGCCATGGAACTTGGTTTTTCCTCCAATTTCTTTATGATCTTACTGGTTCCTATATTATCTTGTCATTCTCTCCTAATATCCTCAAGGAAGTAGCTGGTCGAAAATGAAACGGTGAAAATTCAGCTTGCTCGGGTAGTCGTGAAAATGCATTTGCAATAAGATTTTCTTTCCCTTTTTTATAATTATTTTATAATCATATCCAAGAAGCTTTGTTACCCATTTTTGCTACTTGAGAGAAGATATCTTCTGCTTTAAGAAATATTTCAAGCTCTTATGGTCAGTCTTGATTTGGAAGTGTTGCCCGATTAAGTATGGTCTCCATTTAGCCACCGCATGCACAATCGTGAGCATCTCCTTATCATAAATAGTCATCTTGAGGTGGGAATGAGATAAAGTCTTACTTGTATATGCTAGGGGGTGGCCATCTTGCATTAACATAGCACTATTCCCACTCCGGAGGCATCGGTTTCAATAACAAGAGTCTTGTCAAAGTCGAGTAGTGCTTGCATGGGCGTTGTCATCATTGCGGTCTTAAGTTCGTCGAAGGCGGTGGAGGCTCTATACAACTATTGGAAAGCATCATTTTTTAGTAAGAAAGTGAGAGGTGCACTGATCTTCCCATAGCCTTTCACGAACTTGTGGTAGTAGACTGTTAAGCCGAGAAAGCCGCACGGCGATTTTATGTTCCTTGGGGTCGGCCAATTCTACATTGCTTTAAGTTTGGAAGGATCCACCGCTCCTCCTTCCTCTGATATGATATGCCCAAGATACTCTACCTAGAAAGCTACACTTTGATTTTTTTGACAAAAAGAACATGCTCTCGAAGAATCATCAAAACAAGTCATAAGTACTCAAAATGACTTTCAATAGAAGGGCTGTAAATAAGGATGTCATCGAAGAAAACCAGCACAAACTTACAAAGATAATTCTAGAAGATATCATTCATAATACTTTGATAGGTGGAGGGAGCATTGGTGAGATCGAAGGGCATTACCAAAAATTTGTAGTGTGGCTGTTATGTGTCTGAAAGGCAGTTTTCAATATATCTTCTTCGCACACTCATATCTAATGATATCCGTATGGAAGTCCAACTTTATGAAGATACATGCTCCCTTTAATTCATCAAGCAATTCATCTACTACTAGAATAGGGTACTTGTCCTTGACAGTTATACTGTTAAGAGCTCTATAGTCGTTGCACATTCGCCATGTTCCGTCCTTCTTTCGTACAAGGAGTACTGGTGAAGAGTAGGGGCTATAACTCGACCGAATGACTCCTATTTCGAGCATATCCTTCATAATCATTTCTATTTTATCCTTCTATAGATGAGGGTACCAATATGGCCTAGTGTTTGCTAGAGGTTTGTTCAAAAGAATTGGTATTTGATGATCATGCTAGCGGCTAGGAGGTAGGCTATACGGTTCATCAAATACATTTAAAAATTCAGTAAGCAAGGAAAGTAGATTTTGGCCTTCAACTTTGGTTGCCTCCCCCTTGGATTGCTGCTTAAGTTGTACTAAGAAGTCGCTACATGTTTTGTACAAGACTTTCTCCATTCATCGTGTGCAAATCATTGATATGTCGCTCCCGTACAGTACCATTTATTTTTTCTGACTACAAAACTTCATGATTAATATTAAAAAAATCCAAAAAATATCACCTAATATTATCAGCCATTCGATGCCAAGTATGGCTTCATAATCATCAAGAGGGAAGAGGAAAAAATTTATGATTATTTCTTGACCCTGCAGCAAAAGCTTCACCCGCGGGCATCGGTGATCACACTTCAGAATTCGTCCGTCGGTTAACATCAAACTTGCTGCAATCTTCAATAGGCAAGGCCATCCAGATAGCAACTTTGTTGTTCATAAAATTATTGGTGCTTTCGGTGTCAATGAGAATGGTAATCGATTGTTGCTTCAAAAATCCTTTCACTTTCATCGTTTACGAGTTCGCGTAGCCGGCAAGAGTATGCATTGTAATATCGACCAGCTGCTCTTCTTCATCCATGACCTCTTCCTCATGCTCCTGGACCTCCTTATCCACATCTTCAAGAGGTTTAATCAATAGGAGGTGGCCCTTTTTACAGCGATGATCACAACTCCATGGTTTGTCACAATGCTAATAAAGCCCCTTTGTTGATCGGTCACATAGTTCTTCTCTTGTCAATGTTTTTAGCAGTGAAGGATGGCTGGGAATAGAAGGAGGCTTATATGCCATGGGCCTAGGAGTAGTTCTTGTCCTCTGGGCATCTTGGTTGAGCTGCTCTTCTTGTATTCGGGCAAAGGAAATTGCAGCAACTATGGTACAGGGCTGCCGCGCCTTAACCTCCCTTTTTTTTATCTCCAACTTGAGTCCCTCGATGAAGGTACCTAGAAATTTTTGGTCAGTCCAATCATGAGCAAGATAGGATAGCTTCTCAAACCTGGTTTGGTACTCTTGAATTTTCGAAGTTTGCTAAATTTCTGTGAGTTGGCCGTCGATATTTTCGTACTCTATAGGTCTAATATAGTTTAATAGTGTATTTTTAAATTGATTCCATGTCGGAGCCCCATGATTATATTTCAACCAATTGTACCATTTAGATTGTATCACCTTCAAGGTAGATGACAGCTATTTCCACCATAGCATCGTCTGACGTTCGGAGCGGAAGTAACGTTCGGGGCACGAAATCCACCCTACTAAGTCTCCTTAAAAACATGGAAAGTCCACCCTTATGCATGACTAAAGCATGTCTGAAGGTTGTCTCTCCTTCTCTAAAGGCCTCTCTGAACTCTCTCCTCATTGAGATTTGGTTGGACTCAATGGTTGTTCAATTTTGAACTCCATGAACAAAGCACGTAGTTTATCCTCTAAGCGTGATTCGAGCCGCGATTCAAGCCGAGATTCCAATGCTTCAAACTTGGCATCAATTGGATCTTGGGAAGCCATGGCATATGCCTATAGATTAGATATTTCCTTATCTTTTTTTTATTAATGGATCAATGGCATGGGTGGTGGAAGATTCGGACAATCGGTTGGTAATAGAAGGGTTCGGCTGCAATGGGTTTCTGTTTTGGGCTACAATTTTTGGGGGTGTTAGGGTTATAAAAATACGTTATGATAACTGTTTCTTAAGGCTAGAGGGATGCCCTAAAGACTTCTTCAGTGTCGGCAGAAAGATGGTTGGGTTTCGGTGGGTTAAGAAGAAAGAAAGAAAGACAAAGGTGCAACAACAGATTTTTCATCGAAAAAATTCTAGCAGTAAAGACAAATTAGTTTCTAGAAATTCCCAATGAAAATTTGACTAAAACTCAAGGAGGATCTACTAATAAGGAAGAGTTAATGTCAACAAAAATTTTGTGGAAAGAATTAAAAATAATAGGTTTGGCAAAATCAAAGATCACGAAGAAGTATGGTAGCAGATTTTTATGTCTAAAGTGCAACAATTTAGACATAAAAGATTAGCAGGTTATCTTGATAATTTTTTAACAAAACCAAAGGAAGATCTAAGGATATGAAGTTCTAAAGCTGTTGTAAAAATT
The DNA here is from genome assembly GCA_021527575.1 of Ensete glaucum. Classification (NCBI taxonomy): domain Eukaryota; kingdom Viridiplantae; phylum Streptophyta; class Magnoliopsida; order Zingiberales; family Musaceae; genus Ensete; species Ensete glaucum. The sequence continues at coordinate 40,961,375 of CM038551.1, read as the reverse complement.
TCATAGAGATTTTATTAGTAAAAATATAGTAGCAAATCAAACAGTAAGGGTGTGCGGCTGGAATTCTACGTGAAAACTTTGCAACGAAAAGTTTATGCAACAAATAGGAATAATTTTTTTTATATTTTTTAATATGTATAACTAAATTGCAATAGCGGTAAGGTAGGAAACCAGAACCTATTGTAATTCACGGGGAGATCTGATAGGACTCCAGTAGGGTTGAGTCATAATCTCCCTAGAAGTAGTCAATACAACCCTGTGAGATTATAATAAAACCTCACCTAGCCACTTCTATCCTATAAAGAAGTATGGTTAGGGTTTAGATTGGGGCCTTAGGGTTTAGTGGCCACCGCCCCCTTTACTAGGCTGGTCGGCCAGGGTTTTCCCCTGCTTAGGTCGGCTATAGAGCCAACCTAGTCGCCACCTGTTCCTACTTAGGTAGGTTGACTATATAAGGGGCAAATGGGTAATTTTACTTAGACAAGCACCCCATGGGTTAGGGTTTAGAGCTCTATATAATGATGTAGCCACCTCCTCTCTTTTATCAAGTAATTATTAACTTCTATCCAACCTTGTGCCGAGTCTAGGAGGGAGGAACCCCTACAGCATTCCAAGAGTTGAACCCACTCAAGGGTCAAAATCTATAGAGCTTCTTCTAGGATTCTATCATCTGGTATCAGAGCCACATTTTTATCGCCATGTAGCCATCTCTACCACCTCCACCTTCCCAAGCAGTTCTCACAATTGTTTTTGACGTCGCTTCTACCATTGCCCACCAAGCCGCAGATCCATCAATTTGTTATCATCCTCTACGTCAACATCTAGAAATCTAGTATATTTTTATCATCCATGCCTCTTTAATACTACAAGATCCTTCACCTTACATGTTGAAGAACTTTCCCAAATTTTATCTGCTGTAAATTTTGTTTGTCGCAAATATTATCGTTGTTGCGAAGGTGAAACACTGCAGAAATTTTCAGCCACTTATTTGCCTCTTGAAACTAGTTTATTTCTTCTCCTTTTTGGCCATAATTTTTATACAATTCCATAATTCAACTTAGCTTTCATTTGAGATTGATTTCTAAAAAAAATTCCTTCTGGAACCAGTTTTATTATGCCTTATTTCATCATCACGCAGTGTTGGAATTTTACGATGAAAGATCTGCCTTCTGTCTTTTGCCATATTTCCCTACTGTTATGCTACCAAATTTTTGATAAACTTTTTAATATTATTAACCACATCTGAACCGAGGGTTTCTGTATATTTTTCTTGAATTTTTTCCTGTAATTTATGTCAAGAATTCATCATTTCTCTAACGTAAAATCTGTTCGGTAGGATAGCACATCATAGCACCTTTCTTTATCCAATTCTATCAGATTTGAGTGCTATCTTTTGTGAGATTTTGGACTCACTTTCTCTCATCTGCAAACCCTACCATCCTCACTAAAAACTCTTCCAAACTGCACCCTAAACTGATACCAAACAGTCACCCAAATAAGTCCTAAACCGTAGCCTATTCCTATCTAAATCGATCTACTCATCCAACTGGCCATCCCCTCTCTAAAAATTCTCATGCCACTAACCCAACAATAAAAGAAAGATCTCAATATTAGAGACATATACCATGGCATCAGAGGAGGCCATCAATGCCAAGTTCGAAGCCTTTGAAAGCCACATGGAGGAGAAGATGTGATCCCTTTTCGCCGAATTCAGCATAGGCCGACCATCAAGTCCAAGGAAGTCACAGCATGAAGAGACTTCAGATCGGTGAGATGATCTTCAAGAGCATGGACACATCATCCTGATCAGAATAATCCATACATGAAGGTGGACTTCCCAAGATGGGAAGAAAGAGATATGATCGGATGGATCTCGCGCGCAGAGCGCTATTTTTGGTTCTACCAAATCGTCAATGCTACACAGGTGGATATTGCTATCATCCACCTCGAGGGAGATGCTATTCAGTGGTTCAATTGATTTGAGCATACCCATGGAGGTCTCTATTAGTAGCGATTCAAGGAAAGACTACTAAATCACTTCGGACCAATCGATTTTGACAACATCGACGCATAATGAGCAAAGATTCATCAAACCTCTATAATACAAGGATACCAAATAAAGTTTGAATGTTTATCTAACCAAATTATAGATTGATCTGAGAAACAACTTTTAGGGAATTTTATTAAGGGTCTAAAGCCGGAGATTCAAGGAGAAGTAAAGGCATGGCAACCGCACACTCTTATGGCATTGATTTCCTTCGCACGTATCCAAGAAGAATGATTGAACCACGAGGTATAAAAGACAAAGGTCACTCCCTAACCGGCCATGCTGAGGCCTACAATCCCCTCTATTTCCATCTGAGCCCCCGTACCAAAGAAATTAACAAGAGACAAGCTTTGTGAATGTTCGATCAAGGGGTTATGTTGGCACTGCGATGAACCATGGAGCCGAGAACATCGCTACAAAAAGGGTCGGCTCGTCGTGGTTGAACTAGTCGAGGATGAGGACAATGAACCATCTGAAGAAGGCTTCGAACCTGAAGAGGAAGTTACGGAGGAAGAGCCCCAACCAGCCGACTATGCAGTGCACATATTAGCTGACTACTCCAACCCACAAACGATGAATGTTGGAGGACTTCTAAAATAGCAACCCATCACATTTCTCATTGATACAGGTAGTACAAATAACTTCCTCAATAGTAAGATTATTGTACATATGGTGCTTCAAATCGAGGGTTACAACAAGTTCGATGTAAAGGTCGCCGATGGCTGAATCCTCAATTGTGACTAACGGTGCCCGCAAGTGAAACTGCTCCTCCAAGACCAAGAAGTGGTAGCCGATTTCTTCCTCCTACCCATCAATGATTATGAAGCTGTGCTCAGGATTGAATAGCTCACAATGCTAGATGATATCTCCTGAAATTTTTCTAAACTAATTATGAAGTTTTATTGCAAAGGGAGATAGGTCACATTGCGAGGCAAGCACGGGAGCCATATTTCCACCGTTTCGACGTAACGGATGGAGAAAGTTTTGCACAAAGCACATGGAGGATTTTTTATGCATATCTGGCAGCCATCCAAGGAGGAGAATGTGTAAAATTCAGATCCTAAGCTTTCCCTCTTACTAAATGAATTCACGGATGTTTTCACAAAGCCGCAAGGGCTGCCCCCTAACCGGTCACATGACCACCATATACCGATTTTGTCGGGCAAACCTCCATCAAATTTGAGACCATACCACTACTCTCACTTGCAAAAGGATGAGATTGAGAACATCGTCAAGGAAATGCTCGACACTAGAGTAATTCGACCAAGCTGCAACCCTTACTCTTCGCCGATGTTGCTAGTCCACAAGAAGGATGGTACGTGGTAGATATGCTTTGATTACCGAGTTTTGGACACCATCACTATCAAAGATAAATATCCTATACTAGTCATAGATGAGCTCTTGGATGAATTAAAAGAAGCCTGAGTCTTCACAGAATTGGATCCATTCCGATTACCACCAAATTCGGGTATATGCTGAAGATGTCCCGAAAACTGTATTCCGCACACATAACAACTACTACGAGTTTCTAGTAATGCCTTTCGGACTTACGAATACTCCTTCCAATTTTTAAAGTCAAATGAATGACATCTTCCAAAGTTTTCTATGTAAGTTAGTGTTAGTAATTTTTTGATGATATTCTCATTTATAGCCCTACGCTTGATATGCATTTTCAGCACTTATGAAATGCTCTAAAGATTCTTCGGGAGAACACCCTTTATGTTAAATAGTCAAAGTGAAGCTTTTTACAGTGTAAAGTAGAGTATCTAGGGCACAATATATCAAAGGATGGAGTGGCGGTAGACCCAACGAAGATCGAGGCAATGCAAGGATGGCCGAGACCTATGAACATAAAATTGTTGCGCGGCTTCCTTGGACTCATAGGCTACTACCAAAAATTCGTGAAAGATTATGATAAGATCAGTGCCCCACTCACATCCCTACTAAAGAAAGACTCTGTCTTGTGGTTGAATAAAGCCTCTACAGCCTTCGAATGATTCAAGATAGCTATGACGACGATGCTGGTCCTGGCGCTACCCGATTTCAACTGCACCTTTGTCATTGAAGCCGATGCGTTAGGAGTTAGAATTGGAGCTATTCTAATGCAAGATGGCTGACCCCTTGCTTACACCAGTAAAGCTTTATCTCCCTCACATCTTAATAAATAAATGTTTGTCATCGTACACATCATCACGAAGTGGAGATCCTACCAGATCGGCTGATGCTTCCAAATTAAGACCGACCACCCAAGCCTTAAATATTTTTTGGAGTAGAAAAAATCTTCCCCAGAGCAGCAACGATGGGTAACTAAACTTTTTAGCTTTGATTATGAAATTACTTATCGAAAGGGAAAAGAGAATGTTGTTATAGATGCTCTATCACGACTATCGGGACAAGTCAAAATTTCAGCCATCTCCCTTCCTTCGACTGACTTTCTCAAAGACATTAGGGAGGAATGGAAGAATGACTCAAAGATCTGAGACATCATAGAAAAATTGGAGAAGGATCTAGGTTCCATAGGTCACTACACGTGGGATTCGAAGGACTTATGTTACAAAGACCGAATTATTATCGTTTCTTCTTCCCCCTACATTCAAGTTATTTTACACGAGATGCACTCTTCACCTTCTGCAGGGTACTTTGGATTTCTGAGAACTTACAAGAGGGTAAAACAAAACTTCTTTTGTAAGGGCATGAAAAAATCAATTTATGACTATGTATCCAAATGTGATGTATGCCAGCAGCAGAAATGTGAAACAGTGGCAAATCCTGGCAAACTACAACCAGTACCTATACCGGACTTAGCATAGACTGACATCTCTATGAATTTTATCGAAGGGCTACCATCATCTCAAGGTAAAAGCATAATTTTTGTGATGGTAGATCGTCTAACTAAATATGCTCATTTTTATATTGTGAGACATCCTTATACTGCTGCCAACATTGCTCAACATTTTATGAAAAATATTGTAAAACTACATGAGATACCAAGGTCAATTATGAGTGATTGTGAAAGGGTGTTTACAAATAAGTTTTGGACCAAGCTCTTCCAACTACAAGACACTCAACTGAAGATGAGCACAGCCTACCATCCATAGATGGACAGCCAAACAGAAGTGTTGAACAAATACCTCGAGACTTACTTACAGTGCTTCACCAATGACCGGCCTAAAGAGTGGACAAGGTGGCTTCCTTAGGCCGAATGGTGGTATAACACAACTTATCATTCATTAACCAAATGTACCCCTTATGAGGCATTATGATTGCCCACCCCCTATAATACCAAAATATGTAATTGGTACGACCAAGGTAGATCAGGTCGACCAAAATTTAATTGACAGGGACAAGCTTCTGTAGCTGTTGAAGGACAACCTAACTGCTATTTAAGCCTTCATGAAGCAACAAGTAGATACTCACCAGAGCGAGTGAGAATTTTTAGTAGGAGATTAGGTCTACCTTCACCTACAACTATACAAGTAGTTGTCAATCAACACCAGAGCATTGATGAAGCTATCTTCACAATTCTATGGACCATATCAGATTTTGGATCGTATCAGGGCCGTGGCATATAAATTAAAGCTTCCAGATGATGCTAAGATCCATCATGTCTTCCACGTAACCTTGTTAAAGCCAAAATTGGGAGAATGAGAGTCGACATAGACTCAACTGCCGAACATTACAACTAATAGTGAAATCCAAGTCCAACCTGAAGCTATATATTTATGAAATGGAATAACTTACCATCTGAAGATGTAACATGGGAGTCGCATGAGGAGCTGCAGACTCGGTTCCCAGAGTTTATGGACCCTTAAGCTTGAGGACAAGGCTGATTCTAAGAGGGCGGGCTTGATAGGACTCCAGTAGGGTTGAGTTATAATCTCCTTAGAAGTAGTCAAGAAAATCCTGTGAGATTGTAATAAAACCCCATCGAGCCATTTCTATCCTATAAAGAAGTGTGGTTAGGGTTTAGATTAGGGCCTTAGGGTTTAGTGGTCGCCACCCCCTTTACTGGGCTGGTCGGCCAAGGTTTCTCCTACTTAGGTCGACTATAGAGCCAACCTAGCTGCCACCTATTCTTACTTAGGCAGGTCGACTATAGAAGGGGCAAAGGTATAATTTTACTTAGGTAAGTACCCCATGGGCTAGGGTTTAGAGTCCTATATAATGATGTAACTGCCCCCTCTCTTTTATCAAGCAATTATCAACTTTTATTCAGTCTTGTGTCGAGTCTATGAGGGAGGAACCCCTACAGTGTTCTAAGGGTTGGTCCCCTTAACGGCCAAAATCTATAGAGCTCATTATGTGGTTTTATCAAGATCATAGGATGATCTGCAGTAGTGGAGATTATGGTGGAATTTGATGACGATCTATAAGCAATTGTGGGAATTGCTTTGGACGACTATGGGGGGCTAATGGATGGCTGTGGAAGGGCAGCGAGATGCCAAGAATGCTGCTCTGATACCAAGTATTAGAACCCTAGCAGATTCTAAGCTTGGGGGGTGATCACTATAGGGGATCGGTCTCCTTGCAACTCTATAGGGGTTCCCTCCTCCAAATTGTTGCTCAAAGGCTACAAAAAATACTCTTCTATTGATGATAAAAAGTGGAGGATTATAAGGCTATTTATAGGCCTTCTAACCCTAATTCCTAAGAGGTCTCCTACTTCAAGACTCTTACTCTCAATCAACTCCTAAGGTAACTCATAATGCATCTCTCAATCTAACTTCCAACTGGCCCATCTAGGGGTGACCGGTTGCTTATTGTTTCCTATTTATGTTCTATCTTAACCCCTCCTCAACCAACCCCTCTTTAACTAGGATAAGGGGTGGCTAATTAGGGTAACATGCATCCTACTCTTTCCTTAAAATATCTTCCTCTCATCTAATCCTAACATACTCGACCTCCTTACTTCTTTGTTAGGGATCGACTAAATAGGATTTACATGAATACCCTTTGGATTTACATATTTGCCCTCTTTAATAAAACTAAATTAGGACTCCCCTAGCTAGAGTCCTAGCACAAGCTTCTTGATCACCTTCGGTGAACTCCCGGCGAGTTCTCACTACATCATCCAAACCTCGGCCCGATGCCCAAATTTGATTCCGGCCCAACATCTTATTGTAATGCCTTTTCATTCTTATAGTTAATCCAACATCAATTTCTCTAACACACAAGTTAGATCTTCAAACTCATCAATTGATTTCATCATTAAAATATGAGATTCAATAAGACCTAAGGATTGATCGACGTGCGATATGATGGACTTCATGCCATGAGTTCAGGCATCAAGTTGGAAGATACATCGGAGGTTCGGATGAAGTGTCGGATGATCAAATGATATGCCAGAATGCCGGACAATATGCTCAAAGCTTCATAGTGTATTTAAAGTGATTAAGTTTTGATTATGGTCGTATAGAATGAAATTAAGCTGGTATTTGGCCAAAGCCATGCCAACTTGATTTAGAGCCCATTAAGCCTGAACCAAGGCTGAATTGGGCCTGATTGAAGGTCAATTTAGCGACCTGAATTGGTCTAAGCAATGGTATTGCCTAAATAGATGAAAAGCACTTATTGTGCTTTTCTGGGTATTCTAGTTGTGGTCTACCCCCTACTAGTGTCGTACCGCCCAGCGACAATGGTAATGCCTAAGCCGATTGTAATACCACCAAAGCCCAGATTCCCAAGTTTTTTTCGACATCCAATGGTGGTACCATAAGTACCTCGAAAACTCAATGATTTAAAATTTTGACTCTATTTATAAAGTCTTTCGGGGTCTATAAATACCTTACTTATGCTTACTTAATGAAGAGTTAACAAGTGTGAACAAAGGGTGAAAAGAGAAAAAATCCTTAAGATTAAAATTGTCATAAACTCTTAAAAGTGTTTGAGTCTCTTCCTCCTTGAGTTTAACGATTATTCTAAGGAGGTGTGAGGTCTTGTGTGAAAGAGATTGTGTAAAAGTTCTCTTATGATCATAGAAAAAGGAGAATGATTGTAACAAGGGTAGATGATCTTCGTCCATTGGAAAGAAGATCGATAATGAAAACTAGTGGCCTTAAGAGAAAGAATCGGGAGTGAACGTATGTCGAGACGATCAAACCACTATAAATCAATTTATATTTTCTTTCTTGCTTTACATAATTATTGCTTACTGATTTACTTCCCTCACTATCCTCACTTCACTTGTAATTTTGGTAAACATATTTTCTATTCATATTTTTATTCGAACTTTTTCGAATTGAAACCTTTATTGCGAAAGCACTAATTCTCTTCCCCCTCCCCACCCCCCACCCCCCTATCTTAGTATCATTACGATCCTAATAGTTAGCATCATAGCTAAGTTCTCTCAGTTGAACTAATACTCAAGTGAGTTTTAATAGCTTTTTCTAGCAATCATGAGAGTCACTCTATCACTCGTCCTCCTATGTTAAATAGGATGGACTACACTTATTGAATAATATGAATAAGATTTTTTTTATTTTTATGGATTTTGATTTGTGGAATGTTGTTGAATGTGGTTTTTAAAAATCCTCTAATTTGATAAATAAATAGAATGATTTTGAAAAACATATTTTTCTTAAATACTAAAGTATAAATGCTTTATTTTGTGCTTTAGATAAAAAATAAGTTTAATCATGTTTCTACTTATGACACTACACATGATATTTAGCACACATTTAAAGTTATTTATGAAGGCATAAGTATAGTAAAAGAATCAAAATTTGATCTTTTGGTATATAGTTATGAACTATTTAAAATGAAGCCAAGCGAAACCATTGGTGACATGTACATCCACTTTACAGATATTATCAATAGTTTAAAAGCTCTTATTAAACACTATACTAATCTTGAATTGGTAAATAAAATTTTATCTCTTCCAAAAAGTTGGGATCCAAAAGTAATGGCTATCCAAGAAGCAAAGGACTTGAACAGTTTTCCTTTGAAAGAACTCATTAGGTCTTTAATGACCTATGAAATGACTTTTAAAGCATATGACAAATAAGAGAAAAACCTTACAAATAATAAGAATTGCATTGAGAACCAAAGAAGATTCTTTGAGCGAAAGCTCAAGTAATAATGATGATGACATTGCACTTCTTACAAGAAGACTTAAAAAATTCATGAAAAGAAATAAAACTCATAAGAATAAAAGTGAACCTAAAAAATGATACTATAATATGTTATGAATACAATAAGTCATGACACTTCAAAAATGAGTGTCTACAACTAAAGAAGAAGTTGCTAACCCAAAAGAAGAAAAAAGCATTAAGGCAACTTGTGATGAATCTCATAGGACCCTAATAGGATTAGATCCTCATCTATTGAGTCATGTTCTTAATTGAGTCATGTTGGTCGGTCCAGTCAAGTCAATTAGAGTCCTAGTAGGAGTTGGAGTCTATTTTAGGAGTTCAAGTTCAATTAGAAGTTGGTTAAGAATATCTATAAATAGGGCTATAACTATTTTTTTAGACAATCAATGAAGAAAATATGTTTTAGCTAATAGGCCAAAACCTAAGAGAGTCGATCCCCTATAGAGATCAAGGACGACTATCCCCTATAGAGATCAAGGAGGCTTGATCCCCTACAGTAATCGTTTATCCCCCTTTTCTCTATTCCTCTTTGATAGAAACCTAAGGGTTCCTATCAATTGGTATCAGAGCAACGATAGAAACCTAAGAGTTTATATCAATTGGTATCAGAGCAGTGATAGAAACCTAAGGGTTCAATTAATATCAAAACAATGATAGAAACCTAGTGGTTCCTATCAATGGGTATCAGAGCAGCAATAGAAACCTAAGGGTTCCTATCATAATCAAGTGCATCAGAAGATGATGAGCAAATCAATAAAGATGAAGTGATAAACTACGTATTAATGTCATTTAATGATGTGGTATGTGACCATTCTGAAACATCCCAATCTTATGATTAATTATTTAACGCATTTTATGATTTACATGATGAACTCATAAACATTGGTAAGAAATATCAATCACTAAAAAGGGATCATTCATTACTTACTTAAATTTGAAATTTTGCATGAAACATCAATATCTTGTCCCTTTCCTCTAAATGTAAAGAGTTAGATTCACTAAAAAAGAAAATATATTATATTACAATAAACTTTAAAAAAATTAAAATTAGAAATAAATCATTAAATATAATTCTTGGTAACCAATGTTATGTATATAGAAAAGAAGGAATCGGCTTCGTAAATAACACTCGACAAAAGCCAACAAGAGTTTTAAAAGGATCCATACTATATATTCCCCTAAAGATAAATGTAATTTTTGTAGAAGACTTGGTCATTATGCTTATACTTGCTCTTTCAAAAAATATAGATCTCATAAATTAGTTTGGGTTCCTAAAGGAACAATCAATAATTTGATGCCAAAAGTCAAGAGAGGTAGATCTAACCATGAAGGACCCAAAGTTAAATGGATACCTAAAGTAAACTCCTCTTTCTTATAGGTATATCTCCAAAGAAGAGTTATGAGCAAAAGATTGTATCTTGATAGTGGATGCTAAATGCACATGACCAAAGATCCAACATAATTTTTAAAGCTTCCTAACTGAGACGGAAGATATGTCACCTTTGTGGACAACAACAAAGGAAATATTATCGATATTAGAAATATTAGTAACAAATCAAATATATTGACTGAAGATATTTTGTTAGCAGATAGTTAAAAACATTACTTACTAAGCATTAGTCAATTATGTGATCAGGGACATAATATTAAATTTGAATATAATGCTTACATTATAGATATACCATATAAGAATAAATCTATAATTGTTTTAAGGAACAATAACATTTATACCATTGATCTTGAATATTTTCATGACAAAACTTATTTTTCGATTTTAAATGATGATGCATGGCTTTAGCATAGGAGATTAAGCATGTAAGTATAAAATTGATCTCATAAATCAGAACTAAAGAACTTATATGAGGAATACCTAGAATGAAAATTATTAAAGATAAGATTTGTAATGCATGGCAATTACGAAAACAAATAAAGAGTAGTTTTAACCTAAAAATGAAGTTAGTACCTCTAGACTATTATAATTAATTCATATTAATTTATTTGGACCAATTAATATCATAATTCTAGGATGTAGTAAATATGCTTTTGTAATTATTGATGATTATAGTATATATAATTTGACATACTTCTTGTCACATAAAAGTGATTGTTTTAAAAGTTTTATAAAGTTTTGCAAACAAGTTTAAAATGAAAAAGGTTTAATGATTTCTTCTATTCGTAGTGATCATGGTGGTGAATTTAAAAATTATAATTTTTAAGAATTTTTTGATTCGAATGGGTATGACCATAATTTTTCTACTCGTAGAAATTCATTAAAATATAAAGTTGTTGAAAAAAAGAATAGGATGTTACAAGATATGGAAAGAATCATGCTTAATGAACATAGCATACCTAAATACTTTTGGGCTGAAGTCGTTAACTCGGAATATTATGTTATGAACAGGGTTCTCATAAAACCTTAACTATCTAAAACTTCTTATGAATTATGAAATAATAAAAGACCCAACAATCATATTTTAAAGTTTTTGATTGTAAATGTTTTATTTTAAATGAAAAGGATGCCATAGAAAATTTTGATGCAAAATCTGATCAATGTATTTTTCTTGGATATTCTTATATTTCTGAAGCTTTTCGAGTTTTTAATAAGTTTCCCGAAATGATTTTGAATTTGAATGAGAATTATTCTCTACAAAGTAAATTAGATATATCTATTTCGAAAGAAACCTTACATAAGGAATGTAAATATGTAGATGTACATTCTGAAGAGCTAATTATTAAAGATACATTAAAAGGTATTCAAATTCGTTCTTCACTTACATATATTTAGGCAAATTCTATCTTTTTATCTCAAATTGAACCTAAATGCATTGGCGATGCTTTAAAAGACAACTCATGGGTCTTGGCAATTCATGAAGAATTAAATTAATTTGAAAGAAATAAGGTTTGGACACTTGTTCCTAGGCCTAGTGATTATATTGTGATTGATACTAAATGAGTCTTTAGGAATAAACAAGATTAACAAGATATCATGGTTCGAAACAATGCTAGATTAGTAGCCAAAGGTTTCAATTAAAAAGAATGTATAGATTATGAAGAAACTTTCATTCCTATGACAAGACTTGAAGTCATAAGGATACTCCTTGCCTATGCTTATCTTAAAAATTTTAAATTATTTAAATGAATATCAAAAGTATATTTCTTAATAGTTTTATTTCCAAAGAAGTTTATATTGAGCAACTACTTGGATTTGAAAATGATCTTTTTTCAAAACATATTTATAAATTATCTAAGGCTCTCTATGGGTTGAAGCCAACCCTAGGGCTTGGTATGAGAGACTTAGCTCTTTTCTTATTCAAAATAATTTTTTGAATGCAAGGTCGATACCATATTATTTATTAAATATTTTAAAAATAATTTTCTTATTAGTCAAATATTTGTTAATGAGATTATTTTTTATTCCACTAATAAATCTTTATGTGAATCCTTTGCCAAGAGTTTGAAATTAGTTTGATGGGTGAATTGGCATTTTTCTTAGGATTACATATTAAGCAACTAAATGATGAAACTTTTATTAATCAAACTAAGTATACTTTGAATCTATTAAAACGATTTCATATGGATAGTGCTAAGGTCATTAATACATCAATGTGCATGTCTACAAAATTAGATATGGACAATGAAGGAGAATGTTTTGATCAAAAGACTTTAGAGGTAAAGTAGGGAGCTTATTATATCTTAATACAACTAGACCTGATATAATATTTAGTGTTGGAGTTTAGATAATATTTCAGTCAAATCCCAAACAATCTCATTATAAAGTAGTAAAAAAAATTAGGTCAAAGGAACCACAAATCTAGAATTATGGTATCCAAAATCTAAAAATTTTGATTTGATTACATATGTTGATGCCAACTTTGTAGGATACATAATAGTTAGAAAAAGTACCTCTAGAACATGTCAATTCATAGGTCATGCACTTGTTTCTTAGTCTTCCAAGAAGTAAAACTCTGTCACATTAGTCTTCCAAGAAATAAAAATATTTCTATAAAATATGATAATGCAAGTACAATTTGTTTACCAATGAACCTTTTTCAACACTCTATGACTAAACATAGTTATATTAGACATTATTTTATTAGGGATTGTTAGGACTGAAATCGACACTGAGAGGGAGGGTGAATTAGTGCTTTTGAGAAAATGATATCAATTTATAAATTCATTTGATAAAACCCTTATTGGAAATATGTTTAAACTAGAGACATTTAGAAGATTGCAATAAAGGTAGTAAACAGTTAAATAAAAAAGTAATGAAGGTAAACAACAAAGAAGAGGAAGCACACTAATTTTATAGTAGTTTAGTCTACTTGACCTATGTCCACTCTCGATTCCTCTTCCATCGAGGCCACCGACTTCCACTATTGATCTTCCTTTAATGAATGAAGATCAACTATCCTCTTATAGCTCTATTCTCCTTTTCACAAGTTTAGGAGACAATATTTATAATTCTTTTAGCCCTCCCTTAAACAGAATTCACACTTAGAGAAGAGGAAGGAAACTCTCAAAGAATTACAACATCATTTTTACAAGGTTTTCTTCTACTTTCTTACTATCCCAAGTAAGAATACATGGGGTGTTTATAGACCCTAATTGACTTCATAAATTAGAGCCAAAAAAAAAATCAAATGCCCTGAGATTTTGGGTGACAACCGACGGTACCACCGCCTAGGATTCCTAGAAAAGTACTTTTTAGTACTTTTCATACTTGAGTTATACCATCTCTTGACCTTACTATACCTCCTTTCAAGTCAACAAAATGAGCCTCCTAATAGGCTTAAATCAGCCTTAATTAAGGCTTAATCAAGACCCAATAGGCCCTTAATTGAGTTGGTATGGTTACACCCAAAACCAACTCAATTACAATCACAACTACTTCAATTTAGACATAATTACTTACAAATATTTATTACAAACAAGAATACTAAGTTGTCTGACATGTCATTGGTTCATCTAGTGCTTCATCCAAATCTTTTGGCTCATCGTCCTCTCTTGTGGTGTATTGTCCAATCGGCATGTTGACCTCTGTAATATCCAATCTCTTTTGGCCCAATGTCTGATCCTTTTAGTCTGATGCTCGAACTCATGGCATGAAGTCCTTCTGTCGACACATCGACCATTCCTTCGACTCGAGTCCAATCTTCTGACATGTTCAATTCTGCCCTAACATATGATTTCGTTGCTTTAATCGATTTGTCTCTTCTTGATCGAAACTAGTCCTGTGTCACTCAAATGCATATTAGATCATAACTCTATCAATTAGTTTCATCATCAAAATTTAAGATTCAACAATCTCCCCCTTTTTTTATGATGATAACCAATTGATGATGGAGTTTAACTAAACTCCCCCTATCAATATGTCGTATTTATAGAAACTTTGAATTTAGAAAATTATAAGAATTTCATGCATAATCATATCATACATGATCATCATCATACCTTCTCCCCCTTTATTATCAACAAAAAGGAGAAGTGCAACTAGTAAGTTCTTAAAACATGTAAGCTAGTAAGCAAGCTTCACTTTAATTTACAAGATATTAAATTGGCAAGTTTTACTTCTCTTTGAAGTATAAAAGCTAGCAAGTTTTTGAGAATATAAAGTTAAGTAAAAATTTTACTTCTCTAGATGTGCAAGATAGTAATTTTTGCCTAAGCTAACACATCTCTTTAGATGTGCAATCACTTTAGGTTCTCTTGAGATATGCAAGCTAGCATTTTTACTTTTATTGATATGCTAGCAATTGTTGCTTCCTTTACAATGTGCAAGTTAGCAAGTTTTCTCTTCTTGAAATGTGTAAGCTATCAATTTTGATTTTCTTTGTGATTTGCAAGCCAGCAAGACTTTCTCCTCCTTTCTTGCTATCAAAAATAAGGAAAGAATATAATGGTATAATTTTTCTTTTTACAACATTGCTCTAATCATAACATAAGGTATATAACCATAAATATAAGGGAGTATCGAAACATGAAGAAAATGACATCAATTTATGTATACAATATTCCAAACATGAAACCACATCATCTTAAGTTGTGAGTATTGAAAAAAAAATCAAGGAAACATTATGATTCATTTGGATAAATATTCTCTTTAATAAAAAGAGAGGAATACATGAGAACAAATAGTGAGACATCTTGATTAATAAAAAAATTCTTGTTATAAATTTTGAGAAGTCAATATGATGAATAGGATAAAAATGTTTCTAAAGTAAATAATAAGAAAGAGACACAAGAGAACAAATAAAAGATCTTGATTCATGTATAAGAAATCTCAAGTCATCAAGATCATGATTCATAGAAAATCTCATGTTATAATTCTGAGAAATCAAAAGATAAATCATAATTCATTTAGATAATTCATTTTAATAAAACAAAAGAGTCAAAGTGAATGATCTTGATTTATATAAAAATCTCAAGTTATAAGTATGAGAAATCAAAAGACAAATCATAATTCATTTTGATAATTCCCTTTAATAAAATGAAAGAGTCGTAGTGCACGTTCTTGATTTATATAAAAATCTCAAGTTATAATTATCAAGATCATAATTCTCCTCTTTAGTAAATGATAAAATGAACGAATTATAGAAGTTACAAAAAACTTTTTATTCCCATAAAAAAATACCTCAAGTCAAGAATTCAAGGAAAAGTTCATGATTTGGTTTTTAAAAAAATCTTCAAATTCAAATCATCAAAATCACCTTTATAGGTCAAGAGATTCAAAAATATCATGAATAGATTCATCAATCTCTTATTAAAAACTCGATCAGATAGAGATTGAGAAATTTTTAAGAAAAATATTTTTTCTCTTTTTAGTTGTTTTAATTCATGTGAGTGAGTTCATACGAGCATGCCCAAGTTTTTTTTTTTTTCTAATGTCAAAACCATGCATCATGTTTGAAACCACAAGGCAAGCTTTATCATGAAAATCATAATTGTTTAAGTATAAACTATATTCAATCAAAAGATTTATTAAAACAAAATCATCAAGTTTCAATTATATATAATTAATTAATTTTTTTAACAATTTACATTTCTTACTAAACGTTTTTATCAAACAATTTATGCAAAGCATCAAGGAATTCATTGTAAGGTAAAGAAGATTAGCTTGAGTCACTTACCTTGTTGTGAGCCTCATCTTCACTTGTTTGCTCCTCGTCTTCGGATGTACTTGATTCATCCAAAGTTATCTTGATCATTTTCTTCTTCTTTTGTAATTTATTCTTCAATTAGGATATTCACTTTTGAAATACCCTAGCCAATTACATTTATAGCAAGTTATTGTATTTCTTTTTTATTTATTTTTATTCTTACATTTATATTTTATGAACTTTTTATAATTCCTTGTAAGAAGTTCAAAGTCATTCTCATCACTTTATCTTTCGCTCTAGTGGTCTTCCTTTGTTTTAAGTGTCAAATCATTCCTGTTCTTTGGAAAATAGTTGTTATGTCTATCATATGATATACATGTCATTTTATAGGTTATCAAGGACTCGATAAGTTCTTTAAGTGGATAACAACTTAAGTTTTTTGTTTCTTGAATGACTGTCGCTTTTGGATCCCAACTTTTAGAAAGGAATTTTAGAATTTTGTCAACAAGTTCAAGATAAGAAAACTTTTGCCAAGTGCTTTCAAATCATTGGCAACATCTATAAATCAGGTGTACATGTCTTCGATAGTTTTACTTGGTTTCATTTGAAATAATATAAAACTACGAATCAAAAGATTAATTTTAGAATTTTTAACTCTACTTGTGCCTTTGTGTGTGATTTCAAGAGTGTGCCAAGTCTCGTATATAGTTTTGCATATTGAAACCTGATTAAATTTATTTTCATCAAGAGCATAAAACAAAAAATTCATCGCTTTAGCATTCAAAGAGAAAGTCTTTTTCTTCAATTTATCCCATTCGTTTATTGGTTTAGAAGACTTTTGAAAACTATTTTCGATAATATTCCATACATTCAAATCTATAAAAAGCAAGAAAACTCTCATTGGTGTTTTCTAATATATGTAGTTTGTCCCACTGAATATAGGAGGATGAGTGATAGAAAGATCCTTTTGATTGCCAACAAAAGCCATCTCTCTTGGGTTTTAAACCATATAGAGAGAGACATTACTTTGATACCAACTATTAGGACCGAAATCGACACTAAGAAGGGGGGTGAATTAGTACTTTTGAGAAAACAACATCAATTTAAAAATTCATTCGATACAACCCATATTGGAAATGCGTTTAAACGTAGAGATGCTTGGAAGAGTAAAAGTGAAGGTAGTAGACAATTAAATAAGAAAACAATGAAGGTAAACAATAAAGAAGAAGAAGCACACCAATTTTATAGTGGTTCGGTCCATGTGACCTACGTCACTCCCAATTCCTTTTCCATCGAGACCACGACTTCCACTATTGATCTTCCTCAACTACTCTCTTATAGATTTATTCTCTTTTTTTGTAGGTTCAGGAGATAACCTTTATAATTCTTTCATCCCTCCCTTAAACAGAATTCACACTTAGAGAAGAAGAAAGGAACTCTCAAAGAATTATAACAGCGTTTTTACAAGTTTTTCTTCTACTTTCTTATTATCCCAAGCAAGAAGAGTTGGGGTATTTATAGACTTTAATTGGCTTCACAAATTAGAGTCAATAAAATTAAAAAAATTGAGATTTTGAGATACGGATAGTACCATCGCCAGCACCGATAGTGCCACCATCGAACATAGCCTAAGTTTTTGGGTACAAATGATACCACTGCCTGGAATATGAGGTACTACCATCAACTGGTGGTACTACCACTGGCAATCGATGGTACCACCACCCAGGATTCTTGAAAATATACTTTTGTAGTACTTTTCATAGTTGAGCTATACCATCTCTTGACTTAGCTATACGTGCTTCTAGGTTAATGAAATGAGCCTCCTAATGTGCTCAACTTGACCTTAATTAAGGCTTAATCAAGGCCTAATGGCCCTTTAATTGAGTTGGTATAGTTACACCTAAAACCAACTCAATTACAATCACAACTACTTTAATCCAGACATAATCAATTACAAACAAGAATACTAAGTTTTCTTGGATGTCATTGGTTCATCCAATGCTTTGTCCAAACCTTCGATGGATCGTCCTCTCTTATATCATATTGCCCAATCGCCATGTTTATCTCTGCAACATCTGATCTTCTTAGTGTAATATTCGATCCTTCTGGCTCGATGCCCGAACTCATGACATAAAGTCCTTCTGCCGTCACGTCGATCATTTCTCCGACCCAACATCAAATCTTCAAACATGTTTAATTCCAGCCCAACATATGATTTCACTGCTTTAATTGATTTGTCTCTCTTTGATCGAAGTTAGTTTTGTGTCATTCAAACGCACATTAGATTATTACGTTACTAATTTGTTTCATAATCAAAATATGAGATTCAACAAGAGTTCCATTCAAAGATAACATTATGAATCCACTAACAAAGTCATTCGCTCAAATTATCTTTGAACGTCACAAGGGTCTGATAAGGATCAGACACATAGATGATTGGATTTAGGCCAAGTGCGAGATTGCTAATTATAAGTACCCTACAAGCAAATCATGTAAGTGATGGCACATGTGACATGTTGCACAGTCTCTTTCTATTATTATATTATTGGTATATTCTCATATTATATTATCTGTTATATATATGATGTCCTTGGTTCTGTGCAATAAGAATCAGATCATGATGAGATCACGATAATGAGATCGATTTACCTTTAAACATAGATCCTAAATAATCTCAATCATAGGTTACTCGAGAGGGATACTGAGACAACTGAACATATCAGTATAATGTATACCCATTCAGATGATGGAAGTGGTCGATCTCATAGCCACTTGTGTGTAGACACTAAAGATACAATACATATGCTTATTGGAGAATGAGTTCACTGATTGATCCACTTACAAAATATTGTATAGTTAATGATACTTGACGTCGATAACATTTATGTAGTCAAAGTTATGTATCTAGTCCTTAGACTTGAGATAAGAATGATGCCTTATTTAAGTACTCATTTCTTTAATGTCGGGCTTTAGTTCTAGAAAGTTCCAGATCTAGTATAGTCGATTATCGAGATTGAGAGCTAATTTTACGAAGGCTATTGAGTGTCAATAGAGGATTATCTACTCTCGATATTATGAGAGAAATATCTCGTATGCTCTCACTCAAGTAAATTCATGATCAGGTTGGTTGGACTGAGAGAGGAGTTCTCCGGAAAAATCTGATTAAAGCGAGACTTAAATGGATTCTGTATATGGCCTAATAGTACTATACTCGATATATAATCTCTGGGATATTAGATGGATGAGGGACTATAGATATATGGTAATTGAGGATAGACATGTTCAATGGATAAAATCCTTTATACCATTTGGGGACTATGGCGTAGTGGCTTAGCGTGGTCCATAATCGATGAGTCGAGTGAATTATTATGAGATAATAACTCATTGAGTTAAAAGGAGTTCTGATAGGAAGGACTCATGGCAAGCTCGGTATTGGACCTAGAGGGTCAAACATATATAGTGGATGCTTCAGCGAATAAAGGATTGGATAGAAAACCAATTAGCCCCTATTTTTATTAGATGAGACCTGACATTGATGAGCTTCCTGCATAAGACCCAATTAGAAGCCACAAGAGATTATTGGATAGAGATCCAATAATCCAATGTTAGTGAGTGTCACTAAGGCAGAATTCCCTAGGGTTTTTGGTAGCTCTCTATAAATAGGAGGCAGGGGTGGATCTTATATGATAGACTGCACCTTTAACCACCCTCTCCTATGCTCCTCCTCTCCTTTTCCTTCTCAACTGATTAGCCCCTCTCTGGCGTAAGAGGGTAGCGAAGATGTTAGAGAATCTTATTCCAAGTTTGTTACAAGAAGCTACATAAGAGTTGCGAGACATGGGGTTGCGATTGGAGGAATACCACTATAACAATCCATCGTGTGGATACCACTAAAGAGGAGGACACTTGATCTCATTCATCCTCTCTATCTAGATTTGAAAAAATAGAGATATATAATCTCCCTAAATAAGCAATCTCTTATATGATGTATTTTTCGGTTTTGCGGCTTTTTACGCACCAATCTTTGCACAATGATTTTTGATCTACATAGAAAATCGATTTTGTTTTGATCTTTGATCTTCCACTGTACATGTGATGCTCCCGCTAAGATTTTCCAATAGCCATCGGGCCAACCATTCTATAGGTCAGCCCTCCATTGAGTCTGATTTTCATATCGACTATAAATGTGTCTTTGTTTGATATTGTCATGGGTCACTCCCCCATTTGATCTCGCAATGCATCCACCAATGCATTACCTCAATGCGAGATCATGTAATGACTCCTCGCTGCTTGATCGATCTATTGAGCTACATGGAGTTGTTGTCTTGAGGCACTCCTCCTCAACATGTGCAGTCCACTGCACATGATTCTCCCTTTGGAGAATCAGGACTTATCTCTCCTAAATATATATCTGATTGGAGCAACTTTCCTCTTCACCTTCTTCCCTCTAGATGTTTTGAAGACTACCATCCCCTTGGACTTCTCCATCTTGCTGAACAAAATATATATTATTCTGCCCTCATAAATGCACTTACTAGATTGCGACTCTTCGCCAATATAGGCTCTGCTACACCCTTCAAGGCCTAGCAACATGCTAAACTTGTTGCACACTTTAGCTTCCTACAAACACAGTCTTTCTATGCTGAAGAGAAAGTTTCAATGCTACATAACTTTGAGTTTCGGTCGCCTTGGGATAGTCACAGACACCTCATCATCTGTATACAAGCCCTTATATAATGATATGAACCCCTAGGATTATATCGCTGCTTTGATACCAATTGATAGGAACCCTTAAGATCTATTACTACTTTGATACTAATTGATAGGAACCCAGATAGAGACAGAAAAGGGGGATAAACGATCACTTCGAAGGGATCGAGCCTCCTTGATCTCTATAGGGGATTGGCCCTCTTTGATCTCTATAGAAGATCAACCCTCCTAGGGTTCTGGCCTATTGGCTAAAATATATTTTCTTCATTAATTGTCTAAAATAAAATAGTTATACCCTTATTTATAGAGATTCTTAACTCCTAATTGAACTTAGACTCCTAAAATAGACTCTTACTTGGACTCATAATCAAATAGACTCTAACTCCTACTAAAACTCTTAATTAACTAGACCGACCAACATGGCTCAATAAAGAACATGACTCAATAGATGAGGACCCAACCTTATTAGGGTCCTATCAGACCCACCCTCTTCAAATCAGCCTTGTCCTTAAGGCTGACCAGCATCAAATTCTAGGAGCACTTCAATATTTACATGTATCACAACCCTTTTGATCAATTAAGTCGGATCTCCACTTGTTGTAAGCAATGGGTCGGTCTTCTAGTGTAGTAATTATTGTAGTCTTCTAAAGAATCTTCTCCATCTGATAGCTAGTAGCAATTTCATGTCTTCTTTTGAGGATCACTAATTTGAATTATTTTAGAGGTATCAAAAAGAAATCCACAAGTAATTCTTTACCCTATATGATCAGCTTTATCTTTTAACACTTGTTATCACAAGTTAGGATTCATTCATCAGTAACCTTGACTTCGAATTTATCACAGCCTTCAATGTGATAGGCCAATCAGTCAACAAACTTTATGTCTATAAAATTATTAGTGCTACGAGTATCAATTAAAATAGTAACAGGCTTATGTTTCAAAATTCCTTTAATTTTTATATGTTACGAGTTAAAGCAGTCGGTAATGCATGCACCCCATGTGTGATAGGTTCAATATCTTTATCAGAATCCATACCTTTATGATTGGATCTCATATCATCAGTCTCTGATTCCTCCTTAATTGGCTTGATCATCAGAAGTTTGTCACAGCCTTCATAATTAGACTCCACATTATTAGTTTTTTATTCCTTCTTAATTAGCTCAATCGTTAGAAGTTGCCCTTGTGTGCATCGATTTTCATCATAACACAAGCACAAATCTTTTGTTGATCTTTTCTTGGGTTCTTCTCAGGTTGACTTTTGGATGTTCGGGTTTTGGCTAGGAATAGATGGGGTGGGCAGCTTGCTGATTACCTGTCTATTGAAGCTTCTATTTTGACGAGTGTCCATATTAATTTTTTCTTCATGTATACAGGCGAATGATATAGCGACTATCATGGTGCGGAGATGGCGAGTTTTAACTTTATATCGAGTCTCGAGATTAGGTCCCTCGATAAATATTCTCATCAATTATTTCTCGGACCAATCTCAGGTTTGGTTCGACAGGTGCTCAAATCTGCTCTAGTATTCATGTACTGTGGAAGTCTAGCGAATTTTGGTGAGCTGGTCATTAATATTCTCGTACTTCAATAGTCCGAAGTGAATCAGGTGCTCTGTCTTGAACTATCCTCATAAAGGAGCTCCATGATATGACTCATATAACTCATGCCACTATATTGCATCACCATCAAGTTGATTTGAAGCTACTTCCAGCTGGAGAAGGAGGAAGATGGTAGTGGCTGAGGGTTGGAAGTTGCAAGGAGGGAAGGTTGTTGCTGAAGGCTAGAAGGCAGCAGATCAGTGTAGGGAACAACTAAGGTTGCTGTAATTGTAAACAACAACATCGATATATGGGCAGCAGCGATGGAGAAGGGGGCAACAGTGTTGATGACGAAAGCAACGGCTGGCGAGTTACAAGGAAGAGGAAGGCAGCAGCAACGACAGTTGCAGAACGGGATGGCAACGATGGGTTAGAATATAGATGGCAGCGGTGCAGGGAAGCAAGATCCTAAGCGGGCTAAAGGCACACTGACAACCAGACAAGGGAAGGATGACAATGGCAATGCTACAGCAATGTGAAACAGACAGGGGCAGGCGAGAAGGCAGGAAGCAGTGGCAACGCTGTTGTGTGCAAGTGGAGAGGAAGGCAGCAGCGGTGTGGTTGACATTAGAACAGTCAGGAAAGGATAGTGGCAGTAGGGCCATGCGACTGTGACGGAGGGCTAGCGATGGTAGCACCGGGCAGAGGAAGAAGAGGGGTTGGAGCAGGGGAAGGAAGGTTATTGTCTTGTTTTTGTTGTTGTGTGGTGTGAGTGTTGTGGATTCAGGAGCATCCGGGGCTAGAAGCCAGCAGTGGTGGCAAGCCGGTGGAGTAGTAGGATAGGATTTTATTGGTGGTTAAGATATGAGGTTGGAAGACAACAGTGAGCATAAGATAAGGAGATGATAGGGTGACGGTAGTGCTATTGGCAACTATGATCTAAGGTTGGAAGGTAACAATGATGGTAGCACAAGATGAGGAGATGATAGGATGACGACGGTGTTATTGGTGGCTGTGATCTAAGGTTGGAAGGCAGTAGCGGAAGTGCTAAGGAACGTTGCTCTGATACCAACTGATAGGAACCCTTGGGTTTGTATCGTAGATGGAGATAGAAAGAAGAGATAAACGATCACTTTGAGGGGATCGAGCCTCCTTGATCTCTATAGAGGATCGGCCCTCCTTGATCTTTATAGGGGATTGACTCTCCTAGTGTTTTAGCCTATTGGCTAAAATATATTTTTTATTGATTATCTAAAATAAAATAGTTACATCCTTATTTATAAAGACTCTTAACCAACTCCTAATTGAACTTAGACTCCTAAAGTAGACTCCTATTTGGACTCCTAATCAAATAGACTCCAACTCCTATAAGGACTCCTAATTGACTTGACTAGACCGACCAACATGACTCAATAAAGAACATGACTCAATAGATGAGGACCCAACCCTATTAGAGTCTTATTACATTAGTATCAAATTCTTCAGTTAGCAATTCTCCTCATCTATTTCGATTATCGTGCAACACATTTCACTTTGCATGGTCTCATCCTTTACCAAACACCCTGCTTGCCTTAAGTACTGTCAAGTTTGATTGCCAACGTCGAGCCATAACTTCAACTCATCCATCTCAATCTTTATGCCCTATGTATTCTTCCTAGCTTGTTTGTTCTTGTGATGTCTTTCACGCAAAGAGTTGTTTATTCATATGAATGCCAATCTTAGATGTCTACTCCTCTGAGTGACTCCTTTCAAGCTCTGAACGATCGTACATAAAAGATAATGGTCCATTACAGATCGAAGTCCCCCACAACTGTCTACATGACACAACTCTCATTTACAAGCTGAAATCGGTCATGAAAGCTAATTAAACTAGGGTTGCTAAGTCTACTAAAAACTTGCTACTTGTACAATGCATTTACAAAAATCAAAAGACACTGACATACATGAGCATTACATTAAGTACCCTCTTTATATTTTTATCTGACAATAGACTTAATCATTCTGAACCACACGAGCTATACAATCCTATCTCCAATTGAGGATAAATGATTAAAGCTAATATCAAAATTAAAATAGTATTATATATTATAAAATTTCAAAATATGAATCTAAGTAAATTTGAAAAGAATAAAAGATTCTATCCCTCCTCTAGGATTCTTCCTATACTTGTGAGGAATGAAGCAAAAAAAACCACCTTAATCTAAGAGAAATGAAGTCTACCGAAAGATAAGTAATAACTTAGTTTTCATTTATAACTTTTTATTTTTAGTTTATTTTTAATTTTTTTATTTATTTTTTATTTATTTTTAATTTATTTTTGTTTTACTTTTACACATAAAGATAGAACTATAATATTATTTCTTTCTTATAGTTCACACAAAAATAAAAATTAAACTATCTACTTCCTAAAATTTATATAACTCATTAAAAATAAATTAAATAATAATTTAATTAATTAATATTAATTAATAAAATTCTTAACTTGTATCATAATTTAGGAAATCAATCTTAATCATTTCCTTAACTATCCTACATAAACAAAAAAAGTTAATAATTTAAATAAATAATATATTATTTATAATAATTAATTTATATTAGGAGAAAAATTATCTGTGATTATAACCCTTAACGTCAAGCATCATCTTCTACCAAACAATTACCATCAGTCTTATTGTTCCCATCCAATTTGCGAGAGGTACAAAGGATATGTCTAACGACTGTAGCTAAGTTATATATTGAGTTCTTTACTTATTATCTTAAGGATATGGAATTTATGATCTTCTAATCATATATTTATGTAAGAATGTATATACAGTATATGTTGATTGATTGGGTTTGCATCTAACGGTTTAAACTTATTATTACCTAATCATTTCTTTAGTCATTCAATTATATCTTTACGCGCCATAAAAATATGGGTCCTCTCTCAAAAACGTTAGAAAGATTGCCACTGGCGTGAGCGTAAGAAGAAAGTCGTTAGAAAAATCATCAATATCTAAAAATGAAAAAAAAAGCTTTCGAAAAGTAATAATTTGGTAAAAAAAATTTATCTATTAAGCTTATCTATCATGAAACAATATATCAATTTAATATTATTCTTGTCGATGCTCTATGAGGAAGTGGTTTGTTTGGTTAGTTCAATCTTAAAGTATCTGCTACCAATACTATATTATTTATAATTTTAATATTATTTATTTAGTTTTTTTTTCCTCAAAATCTCATGTCCTTTATCGATGTCATCGTCCTGTCAATATTGTTGTCAATCATCGTCTCATAGCTCCTATCGATGTTGATGTTCCCTCCTCTTACTCATCATTTGGAAGGAGAAAAAAAAGGAAGAAAAAAAATAATATTTAAGTATATATAAAAATAATTTAAAATTATTACAAAAAATAAAAATAATATTATAAATAGCAGAAAGGGATAGTAAAGAGTAATCTCCAATGATAATTGACTCCTTTTAATCAATCATGTTTCAATCTGTTATCTAAATAATCTAATAAATTATTGTAAGACGATCAACTATCATAGAGAATACTTGAAATGAATGATATACAAGCTGGTCCTCACCAAATATTTTTTAAAAAGATGACTAAATTTATGTTTCCATTTACTAATAAATCTCGCCAATCACTATCACGACAATACTAACCGATATAAAATTATAGACAGTAGGTTGCCAGATCCCATAGCGGTGTGCTTTTGAATTGAGCCCACTTTAATTAATTAATTACTCTTTTCTGGACGGAAGACCTACAACTTACAAGTTGGATTTTTCCGAGAGGGATATAATTTCTTCATTCATAGTTTTACACCAAGCACTTGATTATGTTGCTTTGTTAAAATTCTAAGTATATTTTAATATATTCACTCAAAAATGGATGATTCAAAATCTCATCCGATAAATTTTTTAATCTGAAAAAAATGATTTGATAATAATGTATTATTATTCCTAATCATCATTCAATAAATTTATATATTTAAAATATGGATTCAATAGTAACGTACCATATCTATTAATTAAAATTTTAAAATCTCATTTGAAAATGATATTTAATTAAATCTTTGCCACCTATCTTGAAAAGAAAAAAAAAAAAGAGCCCCATATACACACACATTTTGCGAAATAAAACTCCTACCAAATTGACAATCATTACTGCACAGCCATCTCGTGACATCGATCGATGTTGTCACATGTCACCATCTAAAAGCCACTTTGGGTTGATCCCACCCAACTCTGTTCTCGTTGTTGCTTATACCATAACATTTTATTATGTACTTATGTTGCTTGGATATGAACCAATTGACTCTATGCATTGGGATGATAAAACCATATCAATAATTAGCACATTAAATAGAGTGAAAAGGTTCGGATTTAAATACTGTTTTCTTATTCGTTTTTCAAATGATAATTATGAAGATGGAATGCAATCTCAAAACCTTGCAGTGACATCAAAACGTTCGTGCATATCTCTAATGAATATATCTTTATTATATAAACTAAAAAGAAAGAAAAGTCAAATGACGTTATTTTATATGAAAAAACAACGAATAGGTACTTTAAGATTTGGTGGTAAGAGGACTGATCTGAGCAGGAAGGAGGGAAGAAGTTTGGCGGAGAAGAAAACGTCCGTTATGCTCTCTTTTGCTTTCTTATGGCGTTGATAGAGAGAAATGAGAGAGTGTGTGTGTTTGTGGTGCAGTTGGGTTTTGTTTTCTTAGCAGAGAGTTGATAGAGAGAAATGAGAGCGTTTGTGGCGCAGTTGGTTTTTTTTTTTTTTTCTTTTTTTTTGGATATGTTAAGAAGTTTAATAATGACTCCTATCAGAAAATTGTATTATCAGAAAATTAAAGTAAGTGAACTGAAATCTTCGAGTTTTTTACTCACTGTTGCGTAATCCTTATGCCCGTTTATATTAAATTAATTTATATAAAAAATATTATATTTTAGATAAATTTCCTATCTTATTTTACGAAATTCTAAGTTAGGATCTCCTTTTCTAAAAATTTCTATAGAGAGATTCGAACTTCTAAAATGATGAAAATAACCCTCAACCATGTTTTATCTTTTTTATCAAAAATTTTGCATCATTTCTCTCCTCTCTTTTTCAAATTTATTAGATTGAACCAAACGCGGATCGATTTAAAATAAATAAAATAATTTAATTTAATAATATTAATATATATATATATATTAACTAATTTATGTATAAATTATATTAAATTATAAATAAAATAAAATAATACAAATACAAATAATAAATTAAATATAATAATATTATTAATAATAATAAATATGATAATAAAAATTATATATTTACATAATAAATATATAACATAAAAAATTTTAAATATTTTTTAAAAAAATTAAAGTAAATTTTAAAAGGTCCTTATAACCATTCCATTTTATTTTTAAGCCTTTAAATTTATTTATTGATTTTGAGACTTAAAAAAGTTAGATTTATCCATAATATGTATGCTTTACGATACACTTAAAATATTTCTAAATAGGTTTGAAACCTATTCTACTAGTGTGGTAAAAATAGAAACTTTGATTTCGACCCACTTACACAGTTTTGGGGAAATTAAAAAAAAGTATAATTGGATCAAACAGGTTAAAAGCTTCCAAGAAACCTTTGGATTGCTCCTACATAGATTAATACATAACTCCTATATTTTAGAAAATTTAGTTGATATTTTCCCTTTTTTTTTTCAGATTTTCAATACTCTATTCTTTACTTTTTGACAAAATTTGACTTTCATTTAATATTTGTAAATTTGAGTTTCTAAAAAGGTTTCAAACATATCTCGAATGTGTGGTCCAAAAAACAAAATTTAACTTCGACCCACTTATATTGTTTGTGGGACGATTCAAAAACAATATAACCAGGGACAAACCCGAAAACCTTTGCATTGCTCCCAGATTAACAAAATTATAACTTTATCTATTTTAGGATATGTATTTGATATTTTCTTTTTTCAGATTATAAATATTCTAATTCTTTAATTATTTTTTTATAAAATTTGATGTATTCTGTAATATTTTATAACATTTGAATTTCTAAATTAGGCTTAAAATTTATTCTGAATTTGAAGCCTAAAAAAAATCAGAATTTAGACCCACTTACAATATTTTGGGGTCAGCTCAAAAATAATAAGATTAGGTCAAAATCTGATCGAAACAAATTGAAACTTTGATGAAACTTTTGAATTACTCCTAGATTGACAAAAATATAACTAATTTTATTTTAAAAAATTTATTTGATATTTTCAAATGCTTTTAGATTATGAGTACTCTGAATTTTTAAATTTCTTTAATATTTGATAAATCTGATAAAATGTCATGCTTTCATTCAATATTATGTAACATTTTGAGTTTCTAAATAGGTTTAAGAAATATTCTGAATGTGTGTTCCGAAAACACCATGATTTAGACCCACATACGATGTGTTTTGGGGCACTTCAAAAGTAGTATAATAGTATCAAAACTCGATTAAAACAAGTTGAAACTTCTTAGGAAACCTTTAAATTGATCCTAGATGAACAAAATTATAACCTTTTGTTTTAGAGAATTTATTTGATATTTTTCTAATATTTTCATATTTTCATATTATGATTTTTTTTATTTTTCTATTTTTGATAAAATTTGATGCTTTCATATAATATTTTATAAATTTGAGCTTTTAAATAGGTTTGAAACTTATTCTAAAATTTTGGTTAAAAATCATGATTTAGAACCGCTTATACTATTTTTGGGGTAATTAAAAAATTATCAAATAAGCAAAAACTTTTATGAAACTTTTCAATTGCTTTTAGATGGACATAAATATTTTTTATTTTAGAAAAATATATTGATATTCCTTAGTATTTTCAGATTATGAATACTCTTGAATTTTTTTTAATTTCATTAATTATCTAACAAAATTTAACAAAATACTATTTAATATTTGGTAATAATTGAGCTTCTAAATAAGTTTAAAATCTATTCTAAAAGTGTGGTCCCAAAAAATATAATTTGTACCAATTTATATTATTTTTTGGATAATTTAAAAATAGTGTAACTTGGTCAAAACCTAGTCAAAACAAGTTAAAACTTTTAGGAAACTTTGGAATTGCTCTCTAATAAATAAAAATATATTTTATGATAAAAAAAACTATGATTTGCACTGTCTTTAGAGGTAATTCAAAAAAATAATATAGCAGGATCAAGACAGGTGAAAACTTTCAATAAACCTTTGAATTGCTTCTAGACTGATAAAAATATAATTTTTTTTTCTAGTTGCTACAAATTTGATAAAATAAACTTTTGAATTGATCTTACAAGAACAAAAAAAATATAATTTTTTATATTTTAAAAAATCATTGAGTTTTTTAAATATTTTATGATTGTGAATATTTTGAAAATTTCTAATTTCATCAATTTTTGATAAAGTTTGGTGTTTTCAGGAGGTCTAAATCATGGCATTTTTAGATCAAAATTTCAGAATAGGTTTCTAACCTATTTAAAAGCATAAATGTTGTAAAGTAATGAATAGAAGTATGATACTTTGCCAATTTTTATCAAAAAATAAGAAATGTTTAGAGTATTCACAATCTGAAAAATACCAGAATAATATATATATATATATATATATATATATATATATATATATATATATATATATATATATATATATATATATATATATCCATCTACGAGTGATTCAAAAGCTTTGTGAAAGTTTCAGATCAGATTTTGACTTGGTTATATTATTTTTGAATTATCTCAAAAAATTATAAATAGGTATAAATAATAAATTTTTATTATATTTTTTAAAACATATTTTTAGACCTATTTAGAAGCTCTTAAATACTGAATGCAAGCGTGGCAGCCCCCGCGATATTTCCTCACTGCTAATCGCTATTTCATATGTTTGATAGATAGGGCATCGGTCGGTGGTCGTCCCAAAAACAAATAGCGTGGTTAAACCCATCCTTTTTCTGCACAATTTAGGAATTCAATAAACTGGAGCATCAACCACGACATTAAACACAGGTTTTCAGTTCAAAAAGAGTGAGATCGATAGGACTTTCGTAGGCAATAATGAAGAGCCATATGAAGTGTTTCAGACGTGGCTCCCCCCAACACCGTGTCTCAAATATTGTTTGCTGGTTCACTCTTTATGTTTTTAGCTTGTTCCTTGGTGAAAAGGTTAGATAAAACTATACATTCTTAAGCAAATCAAAACATCCAAGACTAGCTAGGAAAATGTTTACCCAATATGTTGTGGAGTAGCCCCTATATGTTGCTTCTAAGTTGGTTTAAGAATAATCCAGGAATTCAACTTTTGAAGTAATGGTATGTATCACTAGATCTTCTCTATCATTCTTATATTTTTATTAATTTTTACTTTTTTTTAAGAATATACTTGCTTTTATTGCAATAACAAAAAAATAAAAATAAAAAGGAAAACCTTTAGATACAGCATCCTTAACTTGCGGTAGCTTATACTCCACTAAGTGAAGCTTCCATTTCCTAAGTATGACATAATACCATTTCCTTTCAGATTTTTTTAGTGGCCAGCAGAACACATGGTGGCTGAGAAAGATGAACAAATTTGATAAGTAAATGAAAATTAGAAGAAAAAAAAAATGCTCAAGATATGGAAGAAATGCGAACTCAATTGCAAATGCTGTTGGTTGAAAAGAGCTTCTCGAACAAATAATATAGGTTAATTTTTTTTAAAATTTTTTTATCATATTATATTTATATTTATATTTATATATTTAACTATTATTATGCCCTCTCAGCAGGGCATCTGACATTGAGAGAAGCCCTAGGAATGATATCTTTTGTAACTTTTTTGATATTATGCTACTGAAATCTTTTTCAAGAGAAAAAAGTTCTTTGTGTCTATCTATATATGACATTGGATGTACTGGAGACTAATACTATAATTTTTATATAGATTAATATGATTAATGATATATATATATATATATTTCTATAAATTGCGAGCTACCATTGTGGTTAGTATATCATAGTAATTTGTATATTGTTGCTGTGGTTGTGATTATCTTTCATTAGATAAAAAGTATTTATTTATATAATTGAATAATAGTTTAAATATATAAATTATTACTGTGACTGTCTTTTGAGTATCTATTATGTAATTGAATATCAATCGCAGCAGTGACTAAACCATCACTGTAGTTGTCTTTTATAGTATATAAAAAAAAATCTATTACTATAATTAGATAATTACAGTAATAACTAAGTTATTACTGTGATTTTTCTTTGCAGGATAAATGTGTCTATTTCTGTAGTTGAATAATCACGATAATAACTAAATTAACACTGTGATTTTTATTCGTAAGATAAAAGCATCTATTACTGCAGTTATGGAGCTGTAGTGATATATGAACTAATTGACGTGGTCTTCATTTGTTAAAAACCGTAGTTATATCATTTCGCGATGGCACCTATTGTCGCGGTTTCTCACTGTAAGAATATATCTTGTTCCAATTAAACGCACTAAACAAAAACTATAGCTAAAAATATTATTTGTTGTAGCTACATTTTGTCAAAGATTAAAGAATATTAGAAATATCAAGAGTATTCATAATATGAAAATATTAGAAAAATATCAAATACATTTTCTAAAATAAAAAAATATATTTTTGTCCATAGAATAGAAATTCAAAAATTTTCTAAAAATTTAAACATGTTTTGATTATGTTTGACCTAGTTATATTATTTTTGGATTACATCTAAAAAAGTGTAAGTGGGTCAAGATCTAAAAAAGTTGCAAACCTATTTAAAAGCTCAAATGTTATAAAATATTTGTATAAAATTATTAATTTTTTATAAACAAATAAAAATTAGAGTGGTCACAATATGAAAATACTAAAAAGTCTAATAAATTACCTGAAATAAAAAAGTTATATTGTTGTCCATCTAATAACAATTCAAAGGTTTCATTTAAGTTTTTTTTTTTATCAGGTTTTTGACACAGTTACATCGCTCTTGAATTTTCCCAAAAATAATATGAGTGGGTCTGAAGCATGATTTTTTTGGACAACACATTGAGAATATGTTTCAAACCTATTAAGAAACTCAAATGTTAGAAACTATTAAAGAGAAAAATGGAATATTTATCAAAATTAATCAAAAATTAAAGAAAATTAAAAAAAATAGAGTATTCACAATCTGAAAATATCAAAAAAAATTTAGACAAATAGAAAAAAAATATTTTTATCCATCGATGAGCGATTTAAAGGTTTTCTGAAAGTTTTAACTTGTTTCCATATGGTTTTGATCTAGTTACACGTTTTTAATTTATTATTTATTTTTTATTAATATAAATTAATATATTATTAAATTATTTTATATTATTTATTTTAATCGATCCAAGTTTTAGCTTGATTTATCTGTATCAGTGGTTTGGTTTAATATAATAAAATTGAAAGGAAAAGAGAGAGGATGCTTTTGAAGTAAAAAAAAATTGAGGGTTTACTTTTTATTTTAAAATTTTGAGACCCTACGTGGGATAATTTTTTTGTAAAAGAAAGGAATTTTTTAAACTAAAAGACTTTCTTATTTTTTTTATTTATATTTGGTATTACAGCAAATTCCCGATGAGTGGACATCGACAAACCAACGGTCAAAGACATCATCGTTGCCCATCACCACTTCCCAGGTAACGACAGTGACTGTCATCGCTGCAAGATCGCTGATCGCAATCTGTGGATCGCGACAGCTGCGTTCTGCTGTCAAGGGAGTGGGAGTGCGGGGCCTACCCCTGCCACGGCGACCGCGGGACCGTCGCCGGGGGGGTGGGTGGGATGGGGTGGGGGGTGGCGGGGGGTTTGGGGAGCCGGGGCCCGGGGTGGGGAGGGGGGAGGAGGGAGCGCCAGCTGCGGTGGCTGTGCTCTCCACGCTGGCATCTGCTCTCGTTTTGCCTTGCAGGTTCCCTTCTCGCCTTCTTGTCTTCGTCGCCCTGTTTCCTATTCCTTCTCCCTGTCGACCAAAGGAGGAACTTTTTCCGTTTCGTTCCAGAACACGGGGGGAAAGCTGCGCTCCTCGGAGGTCCACCACCACCAACTGGACCTGGTAAACGTTGCAGCTTCTCTTAAAGTTCGTACCCCGACAGAACTTCCCAGAGACTGAAAAAAGAGGATCTTTATGGCTCGGGAGTTCATTGTTCTAACTTCGGTTTTTGAGTGAAAGCTCAGTAATCTTTAGGGAGTTCATAAGTTTCCCCACTTCGAGAGGAGGAAAGAAAAATCAACTATTTCTGATGTACAATGTTTTTGATTTCTGGGAGAAGCACGTATATGTTTCACTAGGTGTTCGTTGTTTCCGATGGATCAAATAATGCAAAAGAGTTGAGATTTGGTCTTAACTAACTTTCTTATTTATTATTTGATCAAGGTTTGCGCACGGCGGTCATCCAAAAGTACAAGTGGAGGAGGAAGAAGACCGACATGGGAAGGAGAGGGAAGTGGTTTATTGCTGTCAGCAGAGCATTCAACCCTGAGAGCAATGAGAAGAAAAGGCAGGTTAGAATTCTTATTCAGGCTTCCTCTGGCTTCTGAGATCGTCCTTGGCAAATTCTTTTGGCATCAAGTTGTTTACTTTCTTCTTCATTTAACCAGAAGAACCACAAATCTAAGAGGAAATGGAAATTGAGGAGACCCAAACATTATCTTCCAGTCCCTTCTGAAGTGGCAGAGAAATCAATTGCTGATGGCACCAAACCGCCGGAATGTCATCTTTCACAGGGGATTAAGTTGGTGAAAGTGGAGGATGGACACAGCAAGAATGCCTACTCCGTGACTCTCACCAGTGCTGCTACAGCAGAAGCTGCAGATGTTGCTGCGGCAGCGGTTGTTGGACTCACCATCACAAGCTTTATGGGAAAATCGAGAGAAGAGGCCGCAGCGATCAAGATCCAGACTGCTTTTCGTGGGTACCTGGTATTACTATCTTTATACTTTGACTAGATCTTATTGCATCAGTTTGGTTCTTTCATGCTTTGATTCGTTTGTAGAATTCACAGTTCAGTAGATATGGAAGGCTTTTATGAAGCAAAAAGTTGGCTACATAGATTTTCATCTGGAAACACCTAAGGCTTCCTATAAAGAATGCAATTTACTGAACTGTGAATTGGGTAACAAAGAAAGAAGGCCTTTGCTTGGTCCCACATGCTGTAACTTTCTTGATAGATTAACTTATCTTTTTTGGATCTATTTTTGTTATTTAATTGATGGCTATAGGATACTACTATTAAGGTTTTGCTAAGATGATGTATGAATTTAATGGTCTTTTGAAAAAAAAAAAAAATAAAGGAACTTTGCAGAGCTTTACAATAATTTTGATATATTGATTGATATTGGGCACAGATGAATCTAATTTACTGTGTATGAAATTAGATTCATCTAACATGTGTATGAAAACAACACTGAACTGCCCCCCCCCCACATCTTTTTATGTTTTCTTACGAGCTCTTTAACAATTGGTTCCTCCCATTCTGATTCGTTAAATCATGTGTTTTTGGGAGGATGTAGAGCGAACAATGTCTTCCAACCATCAACTATGTATGCATGGCCTCCTGATCTGTGATTTTCTTTGTGTTTCTCGAATGTGTTTATCATTGAGCTGGCTTTTCAAAGATTTTAATGTCATTTATGATTCAACATACAGTCTAGAATTAGACTTGTAATGGTGACCATATTTTTGTGAAATGTAATCTTCTCAATTCAGGCTTCTTTAGTCGTCCCTGCTATGTTAAGCTGCTTTTTTGTTTTTTCTTTCCCAGTTTATTCTTCAATTTGAATTGTTGCTTTTATCCCTGAACCTTTCATCAAGGCAAGGATAGCACTGCGAGGCTTGAGGAGACTTGTCAGGTTGAAGACATTGGTCGATGGTAATGCTGCCAAGCATCAGACGTCAAACACATTACACTGCATGCAAACACTGGCCAGAGTTCAGTCACAGATACACTCAAGGAGGATCAGAATGAGAGAAGAAAACCAAGCTCTGCAAAGGCAGCTACAGCTGAAACACGAAATGGAACTTGAGAAACAAAAAGTAAATGCTTAAATTCATTTTCCACTAATTATACAAAATCTATTCATGCTTTGGTTTTTTATAGTTATCTGCCTACCCATCACAACACTATCTGCACCAACATAACTTTTCTGCATTGGAGATCACTGATAGTTATGGTGACGTATGTTTGGCTAGATTTATATTGTAGTCTGCAAATAGTCAAAAGGACATTTAAATGGAATCTGGATGGATGCAAACACTATCTGCACAAAGATTACTGTTGGTTACAGTGAAGTATGTTCAGCTAGGTATCGATTCTTGTAAGTAGTCAAAGCGACATTTCAATGGTGTCTAGATGGATGTTGCATACCTTGGTCATTCATTAATTTATATTATAACAACAATGAGTAGTTTGTTCCAAATTACTTGGGATTGGTTGCATGAACATCTTCCTACCAGACCATGGCAAGGTTTATCCTTTGCCAATTAGGCAGTATCACAGTAGTATATTATTGTAGAGAGTATAACCTACTCAGGTAAGGTTGTGTACCCTCCTTTGAATCCGTGTATGTAGAAGTAGAACCTTATATGTTGAGTTGCCTTTTCTTTTTTTTTTGGTTTTTTTGCCAATTGAAGGTGATAGTGTTGATTAAACCAAGAGGCAAAATATTCTTTTGATTGTTTGTAATATAAATTTCTTTGGTCTTTCTCTTAAAGGTGCAGTATGATAAATGTGCAAAGTAAAAAATAAATGTGCAGCATAGGTTAAGAATTAAATAATTATTTAGATTAATAAGCAAAAAAAAAAAAAAGAAGTCTAGTATAGAATCTGACTGCAACATATTTTACAGTCAGGATCTGATGGCAACATAGTGCTTATTCAATTTATGTAACTTATAGTTGCCACTTCAAAGTGAAGGACTGCCTCTTTAAATGATCTCAAATATTAAGTATCCCTATTAAGCTGTTTAATCAAGCTGTGGCTATATTTGAAACTGTTTCTTCAAGAAAAGGAAATATATTATTTGCATCAATATTATGGTGACTATGTATTTTAACATTTAAATTCTTTTCACATTGACTTTTGAGAGCTCTTTTTCATTTTTGATGGTACTAGGTAGGAGAGGAATGGGATGACAGTATCTGGTCCAAAGAACAAATTGAAGCAAATCTAGTTAACAAGCAAGGGGCTGCTATGAGAAGAGAAAGGGCACTAGCGTATGCATTTTCTCATCAGGTACTGGGCATTGATTCCACATTTCTTAAATGTCCTTGCTATTCTTGGTCTTCAAGTTCTATGTCTTGGTGGTATCAGTTCAATTTTCAAACTAAAAATTTGCTTTTTCCATATATATATATATATATATAACTTTGATTCTTCATAGTTCCTAATTGCATAAAGTAGTTGATATGAAGATTTAACCCCACAAGAGTTGCTCTGAAGCAGTGGAAGAACTCCTCAAGAGAAGTAAACCCGACATTCACAAACCCAAACAATCCACAATGGGGTTGGAGCTGGTCGGAGCGCTGGATGGCATCTAGGCCATGGGAGAACCACAATGCAATAAACAAAGATGTCAGCGACCATGCAAAGAAAGCTAGCCTAAGTGTTGGGGAGCAAATAATCAAATTATATGCACAACATAAG
The DNA here is from genome assembly GCA_021527575.1 of Ensete glaucum. Taxonomy (NCBI): domain Eukaryota; kingdom Viridiplantae; phylum Streptophyta; class Magnoliopsida; order Zingiberales; family Musaceae; genus Ensete; species Ensete glaucum. The sequence continues at coordinate 40,924,211 of CM038551.1, read as the reverse complement.
GATACCAAATGGCAGAGGACTCCAGTGGATCATCAGAAGTCAAGCCATCCTTCCAGCCGCCATCCGCCCTTAACACCCCCTTCCACACACTCATCTGCAGGAAAAGAGAAATCAGTGAGCTCAAGAGGTGCCACTGACAACTCGAGAAGCATGGTCAGCTTGCAATTGGAGCGTCGAAGGAGGCAAAGCATTGCAGGGTCATCATTCGGGGATGATGTGAGCCTAGCAAGCTCTCCCACCATCCCAAGCTACATGGCATCGACAGAATCAGTAAGGGCCAAATCTCGGTTCCAGAGTCCACCAAATAACAATGCTGAAACTCCCGAGAGGGAATCTGTTAATGTGGTAAAGAAGCGTCTTTCATATCCAGTGGCAGATGAGTGCAGCATATTGTCTCCAGCAAGAATTAGGCGCAATTCAGGTCCACCTAAACTGGATGTTGCCACACCGAAAGATGTAGCTACGTGTGTCGAGCAAACGAGCAATGGTGGGAGCAGGTAGCCGGCTCTATCTGCAATTGACACAAGTACCTGGTGGTGAGTAAGGTGCAAACACCCGAACTTGTTTATTGTACTATCAATATTGGTATGAAATTGGTCTTGAATGGGAGCTTAGTTTGAGGTGGATTGCTCAACTATTTCTATGATTTGTTCCCAGCCTATTTTCTTGAGCTTTTCTTGTGTATTGTTTCTGAACATATGGAACTAAGAACATCATCTTTCAGAATCTGGTTTTTGGTGTTATCAGACATTGAGACAACTGTTTGATGTTTTGCTGTCATCTGTGGCCTTGCACTTGATGATTTTATGCTGTCATATCTTCACAAACGACCATGTTTGGTACAAATATAGTGTTTCAGGATGCATATAATAGGAAAACATTTGAGATCATGCAAGGATCTAAATTGTGTTCCTTGAGTGTTCATGCTTTAGTTATATTTTGATTGAACTTCTGCAAGAGCTTTTGGTTTAACAAGATCATATCTGATTGGAATAAAAGGAATAAAGATTTTGTATACGAACAAATACTAGCAGACCGCCACACATTAGAATTTAATATAAATCACAATCAAATAAACTCTAACTCGAAGGATAAAAATCACGGGATAAGTTAGAGAAAATCCACTATCAAAATAATAAATATACAGATCTCAAGGCTTTTTGTCCAAACCCAAGTAATAGCCACAAGAGAATCACAAGAATACAAGGACTATATTACTATGCACAATATCTAAAAACTTTCCAAGTGATCACAGTAAGAATCCACTGCAAACTGATCTAACCTAAGATATGGATGATTGAGAATAATCTTTCTCTGTCCTTGTCTTATTCTCTTTCCTCGATCTTTTGTTTTCTACCCTCAACTGTGAATCTGCAACCTTCTTTCTCTCTATCATGTTTTCAGCTATCACTGTCCTCTTTTCCACAACCCTAATCATCAAATCTAAGGTTTAAGTTAAGATAAATAAAGATTAAAGCTGTGGGCTTCACTAAAACCCATTATGGGCTGAATTTGGGTCATCTGCTTAATAACCTCCCCCTTCAGCCCATAAGGGAGACTATCTCATGACTCCTCAGTGTAAAGTCATGCTAATTAGGTGTCGGCACATCTCATATCTCTCTTTTCGATAAAGTCTTTATCAACATGTCTGTCCCATTATCAACTATGTGAATTTTCTGAAGTTGTAACTACTTCTCTTCAAGCACACTTTTGATCTAGTGATATCTGACATATATATGCTGTGACTTGAAATGAGATGTTGGGTTCTTGCATAAATGGATGGTACTCTACTATCATAATACATCACATAGTTTTTCTATTTCAACCCCAATTCTTATAAGAATCCTTTCATTCGTAATATTTCTTTATAAACCTTTATAGCAGCAATATATTATGCCTCTATGGTGGAGAGAGCAATACACCTTTACAATATGGACGGCCATGACACAACTCCCCCTGCAAAAGTAAGTACAAAATCTGATGTGGACTTTCTTGTGTCAATATCTCTTGTCATATCTGTATCTGTATAACCTGTCAACACAGGTGGTCCACCTCCAAAGCTTAAACAAACTTTAGAACTTCCTTTGAGATATCTAAAAATCTACTTCACTACTGTCCAATGCTCTTTGCCTGAATTTGCAAGAAATCTATTAGTAACACCCACTACATATGTGATGTCTGACCTTATACATACCATTGCGTACATTAAACTTTCAAATGCTGAATCATACGAAACCATTTGCATTTTTTCCTTTTCCTCATTACTTAACGGACTCTAATCTAAGCATAACTTAAAGTAACCTATAAAAGGAGAACCAACTTGCTTTGCATTGCTCATACTACCTGTCCAATACCTTCTCAATATATTTCTCCTATGATAACTAAATCTTCTTGTTTCTTCTATCACGAGAAATCTACATGCTTAGTATTTGCTTTGCTGGCCCTATGTCCTTCATTATAAAAGACTCACTCAATTTCTTCTTCAACTTGTCAATCATAGACATATCTTTCCCAAGGATAAGCATGTCATCAATATAAAGTAAGAGAATAATAAAATCTTCACCAAACCGTTTGATGTGCACACAATGATCTAAAGCTATTTTTTTATATTCAGTTTTAACTATAAATGAATCAAACTTTTATACCATTGTCTTGGAGCTTGCTTCAACCCATACAAGCTATTTTTAAACTTATAGATAACATTTTTTTAACCTTTGACTTTAAAGCCTTCTGGTTGCTCCATATAAATTTCCTCCTCCAAATCATCATGAAGGAAAGTTGTTTTCACATCTAACTACTCAACCTCCAAATCCAAGTTGGCAACAATACTAAGAGCAACACATATAAAAGACATTTTAACAATAGGAGAAAAAATCTCTTCAAAGTCAATACATTTCTTTTAATTAATTTTGCTTAAGCCGTGCGGCACCCATGCATATCCGTCCGCAAAGGTCAGCCCTTCCCGAGATCTCCTAAAGTCCCTTAGACTTATAAAAGAGAAAACGGGCCAGAAGAAGCAATTCCCATTGGATCCACAAGCAACTGCTCAAGCAAATACTTTATAAAGCCAAATACAAATTACACTCATGGACATTACAAACTAAGAGAGGTTGCACACAAAGGATAATAGTCCATTATAGTCCGAAGTCCCCACAAGTACTTATAAAACACACTTATATTTATAAGCCAAACTTGACCATAAAGCAAATCAAAGTAAGGCTGCTAAGCCTACTGCAACCCCGCTTCTTGCTATATAAGATATGTACCTAAACCAAAGGACACGGACAAATACGAGCATTTCACAACCAATCTAGGTTTGTACTTTGGTTGAGAATAATATTCTTGAGTCTTCAACCTAAAAACTCACTTGTTCTTCAAGGCTTTACTTCCCTCTAGTAGTTGCACTAAATCATATATGCCATTCTTTTGCAGAGAATCCATCTTTTCCTACATAGCAATAAACCACTTCTTTTTCTGCTCACTTACAACTGCTTCCTGGTAACTCTCTAATTCACCTCCATCAGTAAGCATCACATACTCATCTGTATAGTATCTTTTGGAAGGTTGATGTGTCTAAAAGATCTTCTTAACTGAGGTTATGCAGGAACTTACTCTCTTTCTTTTTCTTGCTCAACATGCCCTGTAGGTAGATTAACATCTGGCTTTGCACTATCTTCCTACACATCTCCCCCATCACCTTGATATACTAGAGAATAACTAGGTCATAGTCTATAAATCCCGCTGCATAAGTATTAGCTAGTGCCTCATTCTTCAAATCCTGAATAGTTTGATCCTCAAAGAAAACAACATCTTTGTTTCTGAAACACATTATGCTTTTTTAGATCCCAAAGTCTATAACCAAACTGATCATGTGAGTAGCCAATAAAAATATACTCTTTTGTCTTATCATCCAACTTGGACCTCTCATTATCTAGAACATGTGCAAATGCACGATAACCAAATACCTTCAAGTGCTTATAGGAGACATCCTTCCTTGACCATACATGCTCTACAACATCACAATCTAGAGCTGTACAGGGTGACAAATTGATCATATTAACTGCAATCCTCAAAGCCTCATCCCAAAACTTTTTCGGTAGCTTAGCCTGTGAAAGTATACATATGATCTTTTCTATGATTGTACACTTTATCATCTTTGCAATTGTATTATGTTAAGGTGTACCAAGAACTGTCAAACTCATGTTGGATGTCATGTGACCTGTAATAATTATTAAACAATCATGTATCTTCACCACTATTATATAATCTTATACATTTTAATTACCTTTTTGTCTCCCTTTCAACTTTAGCTTAAAACTTCTTGAAGACATTAATAACCTGATCTTTAGTCTTTAAAGCATAGGCCCAAATTTTCTTAGAAAAGTCACATATAAAAGTGACAAAATAAAGTGTACCAACACTGATACTAGGAACATTAACATATCCACTATGAGTTTTTATCTTTAAAGGACCACACACATCTGTATAGATATGGTCCAACGCATGTATTTTTCTAGATAAAGCAGGACAAACAAAAGAAACTCTATGTTGTTTGTCAGCCAAACAATCAATACAAGGGTTCAGACATGTACCTCTAAAGTCTAGTAACACCTCTCTCTTGGAAAGAGCTTGTAGCCCTTTCTCCCTCATGTGTCCTAGCCGCATATGCCATAACTCTATACTAAAGTCTTTCTCTGTAGTATTCAACTGCTCACCACAAGCTTTAGCTTGTAATCTGTATAATGTATGATTTTTATTTCCATTAGCTATAATAAAAGAACCCTTACTGAGCTTTCATTGCCTTCTGTGAAATCTGACGTTAAAGTTTTCATTATCCAGTTTTTCAATTAAAATTAAATTTAACCTTAAGTCAACCATATGCCTCACATCCTTAAGCACTAACTTGCAGCCAAAGTTGGTCTTTATGTAGATATCACACATGCCAATAATGTCTGTTGTGCATAATTATCCATCTTGACAACACCAAAATTTTTAGACACGTAAGTAGCAAAAAACTCCCTCCGTGATGTAGCATGATAAGAAGCACTTGTGTCAATTATCTACTCGAGATCCTGGCACACATAAGAAAAAATATCATTAGAAGTAGACAAATAATCACTATCCGACACTATAGTTGTGGTATTCTTTTTTGACTCTGTAGGCTCAACTTCTTTCCTCTTTTTCTTGTTCTTCTTAGGTTGTTTGCATTGATTCTTATAATATCCTTTCTAATTGTAACAAACAATATCATTTCTTGATCTTGATTTACTTCTACCCATACGTGAACCACTTCTATCCTTCAGACTTTGACCTTCTTTTATTATCTAAAACAAGTGCCTGTGAATCAATTTGAGAGGTTGCTTAATTCTTTCTCCTTAACTCCTCGTTCAACAAACTGCTTATTACTTGACTTATAATGACAATACCATATAGTGTAGAATTACTAAGGGAAACCACCAACGTCTCCTAACTTTCTGGCAAAGAGTTGAGAAGTAACAATACATGCAACTCATCATCAAGAGACATTTTCATAGAGGATAACTGGTTAGTAATACTCTGAATTTCATTCAAATGCTTATGAATATAAGTACCCTTTTTATATTTTAAGTTCACAAGTTTTCTGATCAATAAAGCTTTGTAGTCAGCCATTTTTATTTCATAAAGACCTTCTAACTTTTTCCAAAGAGAGTAAATAAAATTTTCAGTAAAAATATGGTGAAAGACATTGTCATCAAGTCACTGTTGAATAAACCTAACTATTTTTTGACCTAACCTCTTCCACTCATTATTTGTCAGAGTTATGGGCTTTGCACTATTCCCTTATAAAAATCCATACAAGTCTTTGTAATACAAGAGATCTTTCATTCTTGATTTTCATATCATATAATTGTTTCCGTTCAAATTAATCATTCGAAAAATATTATTAGCCTCCATGTTCGAATACAAAAGATAAATGCTACCGAAACCCTGCTCTGATACCAGTTGATGAGAATAAAAGGAATAAAGGCCTTGGATACGAATAAATACTAACAAACCATCACACATAGCAGAATCAAACAGAAATCACATTTAAATAAGTACCAAGATTTACGTAGAAAACCCCTCCAACTCGAAATGTAAAAACTACGGGATTAACTAGAGAAAATCCACTATCAAAATAATGAATATACAGATCTCAAGGCTTCTTGCCCAAACCCAACCAATAGCCACAAGAGAATCACAGGGATATAAGGCCTATATTACTATGCATAATATATAAAACATTCCCAAGTGATCACAGTAAGAATTAACTACAAACTAATCTAACCTGAGATTAGATGATTTAGAATAGTCTTTCTCTGTCCTTATCTTCTTTCTTTTCCTGGATCTCTCATTTTCTACCTCTACTGTCAATCTGCAGTTTTATTTCTCTCTATCACGTTTTAAGCCATCACTGTTATCTTTTTCATAACTTAACCATCAAATCTAGGATTTAAATTAAAATAAATAAAGATTAAGACTATAAGCTTCATTAAAGTTCATTATGAATTAAATCTTGATCACATGCCCATCTGTGTAACATCATCATAATGCACATGCATATTATTATTCTGAATTTTTTACAATGACCAAAGTATCCACACTAATTGACTGCCTATTTAGACAAAGTTTGGCCAACATAAACTCCATTGCATTGGATTCCATAAAAAATATATATTTCAAGAAACCAAATTTATATCATACAAAATAATGTAAATAAAATAGTTACCATAGCAAGGATTTCTTCAACGAATTATGAAGTCAAAATGAAAAGAATAACCCGTTTGGTTATAGTTAATTGCAAATATGCAATTAACTATGCACCAGTTATTATTGTCAAATATCTCAGAAGGCAACTTGTCCTCAACATGACAAATAACTTGACTGTCACGAATAGTCTGTGAGCAGATATATTAGAGTACAAAAACTACGCATTAGAGAGTTAACAGTGAATCGTCCAATAAAATTTACATGGGAAGTCTAAAATATCATAATTAACCTTACTATTTAAGCTGCAAAATACAAGTATGCACTTTGTGGTACCATAATAATCTCATATTGATTAGGGACTTTCATATGAAATCTAAAGAACTTTGGTATATTGGTATATCTACAAAATCTATTGGTATATCTACAAAATCTAAAGAACTTTCCTATGAATCATTATAGTTAGTCTTTGCTAATTATATTTTAAATGGCGGTGTCATCATTTAGAAACTCATCATGTTTATAGAAACATTAGGATATATATTTTTTATTTTTTACATATATTTTAACTCAAACCAACTGATATAAACTATATAGTGAACTTGAGTTTTCTATTTGAATATTAGCAATATATATATATATATATATACATAATTTGTAAATATTATATGAATCATATATACTCTCCACCAGTCCCTTATCGTGCTGGATAAGTGGGATTACAGAATAAATAAAAGAGAAAAATACTAAATAATATTTTTACTAATACGAGGGCTTAATAAAAAATCATTTACAAACTTGTGATTCATTAAGGAGAGTTCATTCACACATATTTTACATCGTCAAACTATCATATCACAGATACACGAATACAAAGTAGGGTTCTTCTGAAAACTATTGATAAAGATGAAGGGTTATGACAACACAATTTCTTCTAATTCTATCCAACAGAATATAATACCCACTGATTCATAGAAGTGAGATTAATTACTTCCCAACAACTACTACTTTGAGATCGTATAATTATGTGTATTTGTAAGACTTAGAAGTTCTAAACATAATTGTGGTGGATAACAGAAGCCACCTCTCTGGCCCAGAAACGGAGTTGCCTCTTCATGTCAGCTCCGTACGGAGATCTCGACTGCAGCGACGGGCTGACGACTGAGAGATCATGTCTCGTCCAGGCCTCAGAAAGATATGGCCTCTCCACGCCTTCGGCCCCCTCTCTGCTTGCCTCGTCATCTCTCCCTTCCTTTCCCAGCCGCTGCAGCCCTGGGATTATGTTCATGATCTCCATGCTCAACTCCTCCTTCCGGAACACAAAACCCAGGTCCATGAAACCCTTCACTTCGTAGTTCTCCAGCTCCGTCACGCTCCTGTAGCTTCGCAACCTGCTCATCGTTCTTCGTCTTCTTCTTCTTCTGTCACTCCTGCTGTCACGCTTGAGATCTGAACTCGTCGTCCGGAACGAAGGGCATGACCGGAGTACGCCTGTCGGCGGTTCTTGCAAACCAAGAACCAGACTTGTTGGTCTCTTGTTCTTGTATTTAGGCTGCCAAACATTGATGTCAGCACCTAAGTCGATATGTATTCCTGAGTTTATGGTGATTACCTTCTGTGAGGTGCACCTTGGAACTGGTTCTGAGTTTTGCGTCGCTGACGAGGCTTTCATCTTCTTCATCGCGGGGAGGTCTAGTCCACTAGGCGCCATGAAAAGAATGTTCCTATGGAACCAGATTCTCTCCATGGCATCTTGGAAGCCTAATGAAGTGTTTGCAGCCATCAACACCTGCTGCCTAGCTTTCATCCTACTGCAGCACAAGTAACAAAACAGGAGGAAGATGCTCAATCGATAAATGTTAGGTGAGTGCAAGAGTGAGGCTCTAATAAAAAGGCCTCCAATGATGTGGTCATGCATCATGCTTTCAAGGGTCCCCGGTTGGAGACTTGAGCAAACACATGCCTTGTGCATTTTGATATGATACTAAATGCAAAATTCCTTGACCAGGAGTAATCTCTCTTTTCCTGTGCTGGATAGAAGTTGTGGCGTGGATCGTGGACAGGTTAATGTGAAGTTGCTTTTGCCTTATCCACATCCATTTGTTTGTCAAAGAAGCAGAATCAAAGGAATGGACTGCGTTCATTCATTGGTGGACATGGTAGTAGTGCGAGGCCAAGAGTGCTCGTTCGGTCATGAACGCATCCAAGGTAGGGGACAAATTTCATGTAAAGGGGCCCTGCACGAAAGAGATATAGTGGATTCCCAGTGACCACCACTATGATAGCTTCTTTCTTGGTGTCATCAGAAAGTATTAGACCTCCATTTGGTAGCAGCTAAGAGTGGACAATGCTGAGGTTGCTGAAGGCCGTTCTTTGAGTATGAGATAGGGAACGCTACAAAACACCTTCTTCTGCCATAATCCTTGTGAGACTGTTTGTTGGCACCGGAAATGGAATTGCAAGTTGCTGAGCTGTGGAATGTTGATGTTCAAAAGCAGATACCTGCAAACACAGAAAAATAGTGGCTTGGAAACATAACAAGGGGAAGGAATTCAATATCAGCTGTGAACCACAAATAAAACCAAAAAATAATCTTGAAGGATTAAGATTTGAAAATTGCATATTTATTGTGAATTTTGATATAGCATTAGTTATGTGTATCCTTGGAAATCCAGAAAATTCAGATTAAATTACTTCTAATCAAGGTTCATATTAATTTCTTTTATGTGAAAAAAAATATATCAAAACACAAGTGTACAATAATAATATGTTCAGATGATGCATCTTCCATTGATGTCCTTCACTCATATTAAAAATATGTTGGTATACTACAAGAAAAATTGTGCAGCCATGACACATTCTAGAGATCCATGGAAGCCTTTTTGTTAATAGGTTTACAGAAACGTTGATGCTATCAATCTATTAACAAAAATATTTCCATGATCAAGAGGATCTCGCATAGCCATTAATGAATCCTGGAGACGAAGACATCATATGCCGCTCCATTAGTTTTCAGGTTCATGAGAAGACTCCAACTAGATTTATCGTTCCAAGAGAAGGCAATAACGATGTCATCGACCTGAAAGAAATGACAGTATTAGTATGAAAATTAGAGAAAGCACAACTTGGATCGATCATTGACCTGTCTATGTGAGACGCTCTTGTTGGTCGGGAATGAGTGCAAAAACAAAAAAAAAGTTTAAATAAAACCTGAGATATTAATTATTGGTGTTAATCGATTATATTGCTTGCAATCAAACACTATTAAGAGATATTTAATTTTCTTTGGTTCTGTTGCCACATTTAAAATACGTGTTGGTTCAATGGTTCACCAGTTTATCCTTTGCTTCATTTTTTTGACTATGTAGAATTGTACATCATCATGATCTATTCGTTAGACATGTTTATTTGTCTTTTTTTGTTCTCCTTGCTTTAAGTTGTTGCATATATGGAATTAATAATATATGTAATTGAGTTATATCTTTTTGGATTGCTGCTTTTTATGCTATTTCATTATATACGATTACTATCTTAAGATTAAATAGATATTGGACCTCATGCTATTTAGTCTCGTGTTTAATTAAAATTATTTATACAATATGAACCATATACTTGGGTTTTCCTATATTTAAAGTTTATACAATCAGTAGACCTTTCAACAAGTTTGATATTTGTTGTAAACACATATAATTATAGATATTCTGATGCCTGATGCCCGTGTGTGTATATATATATATATATATATATATGTGTGTAAAAGAAAATAGACAACAAATAATATATAAGAGAGAGATCAGTCATTTATGTGGAAGACATCACTGAAAACCCCCTGAAACCTCATTTTATCTTAGATGACTACTAATACTGATTGATGATTTTTATCTTAGATGATTAAATCACCTCATTTGATAACAATATCTATAGGTGATTCTCATTCTCATTTTAAACATATTCATACCATCTTAGATGACTTCTCATCGTTGCTTTTATCGGAGCATTTATGAATAAAAATATTTTTATTTTATCTTTTGAGTAACTTTATATATCTACCACAACTTTCTCATATTAATTAGCCTTTTTTTCTAGTGTGCCTTATTTAGGCAACCAGCATTCAAAACCATAAAACATGGTTTACTTAATAATTATCTTATATTTTTAGAAGCACTGATGATCGCAAAATATAACATTGACACCATTTTGATGCTTTAGTCATTCAACTTTTATTCTACAAAGAAAATTGTGATTGATCATTTGATCCCACTGAATAATAAATATCCAAGGTACCTAAATAATTTCTTATTCATTAATCCATCTAACTGTATCATTAATTTTTCCTTCAATATAATCAAAATTATATGTCATACATTAGTTTTTGACTGTTAATAAAAAAATTTCAGTTTTAGAAGTTTCCTTATTATGTTATATGTTAATAAAATAATATGTGAATCATTAATTACTTTATTTATATTTATATTTATTAATTATTTAAATAAGCAAATGATTTTAATGTTAGACGAGTTGTCAAGCCCTTACTATTGGTGATTAGTGCTACTGAGAGTAGATTGTCCACTTCATTTCCCAACAAAATGTTAATCGAAAGCAAAAGTGATGCGAACCTACTTGAAAGTGACAACCAAGTTGAAGAAGAATTGATGACAACTTTATGAAGGAAGGACCTTAAAAACTTTAAAGTCTGTAAGGTGATGCTCGTTAAAGCTCCAATAAGCATCTACCCAGTTTAAACGGTAAGAGACGTTTGAGATATTAACACAAAATCAATAAGGTCTTTTTATTTATCGAAAGAATCCGCAAGAATCAACAATGATCAGCACAACTCAATCGACCCCACACCAGAGTCAGTCATTGATGAGTTGAAGCAACATGACGGATCAAAGTTCGACTACTCAACAATAGTGGTAGAGAGCAGCTAGGAGCCAAAAGACATGTTGCAGCCAGAATAGAAGATCGAAGATTCAACAAAAGTCAAGGAGATATAGCAGTTTCAACGAGAACGTCGAAGGAATAAGTGAGGAAGAATGTCACGGACAAAAATATAAATAAGGTGTTCGACGTAATGCTCATACTTATCTGTGTCTTTCAGATTTTACATGCATTATATAGTAAGTAGCGAGCTTGTAGTAGGCTTGGCAACCATAGTTTCGTTAGCTTTTGTAGCCAGGTTCGACTTATAAATGAGAGTTATATCATGTGGACACTTAGAGGGACTTGGGTCTATAATGGATATTGTTCCTTTATGTGCAATTGTTCAGAGCTTATAAAGTCTATAGTTATAATTTGTATTGGCTATATAAAATATCTACTAAGGTGGTTACTTGTGGATCTTATGTAAAATGATTCTCTGACCTATTTTCTTTTTTATAGGTCCTAAGGGACCTTAAGAGGTTTCAGGGAGGCTAATCTCTTTATGGACGGACATGCAAGGGTGCCACACGATTTAGGTAAAATCAACTAAGTTCATGACATTACGATACCCTTGTATGTTCGTTCACAAAGATTAGCCTTATCGAGACCTCCTATGTTCCCTTAGGACTACAAAAGAGAAAATAGGTTAGAGAAAATATTTCACACGAGATCTACAAGCAACTATTTCAGCAAACACTTTATAGCTAATGCAAATTACAATAATGGATTTCACAAGCTCTGAACGGTTATACACAAAGTATTATGGTCAATTACAGATCAAAATTCCTACAAGTGTCTATATGACATAACTTTCATTTACAAGGTGAAAACAATCAAGAAAACTAATCAAACTAGGGCTGCCAAGCCTACTGCTAGCCCGCTACTTGCTGTATAAAGTATGAACAAATACCGAAAGATACAGACATATATAAGTATTACATCGAGTATCCTATTTATATTTTTATCTGTAATATTTTTTTCTACTTATTCCTTCGATGTCCTCATCGAAGTCATTGCAGACGCTATATCTCCTTGTCTTTTGCTGAATCTTCAATTTTCTACTATAGCTGTAATATGTCTCTTGGCCCATAGTTGCTCTTTGTCGTTGTTGTTGAGTAGTCAAACTTTGATTCGTCATATTGTTTTAACTCGTCAATGACTGATGCTGGTATAGGATCGACTAAAGTTGATATCAAACTATTAAAGATCTAAAATATTGTTTTTGACATGAATATTCATACAGCATTTATAATCATACATTCTGTCCTAAGATTATGTCATTACTTTAGTGAAGTTTCCACTTTGTAATACCCAATCATACAACATTTATTATCATACATTCTGTCCAAAGATTATGTCACTACTTCAGTGAACTTTCCACTTTGTAATAGGTTGGGGCTTAAGGTTTGTAAAAACATTAAATATTTAAACTTTTTTAATTTGAATCAACTCTTCAACATTTGCATCTATCTAATCTTAAATATACACTACATTCGTTTAGGAAGATGAGATGAACAGTTAGGTTGATGCTAGACCATTCATAGGTTAGCTTCTTTAGGTGAGGTTAATTGGAAAATATTCTTTGTAGTATTCAACTGAATTATAGCTGCTGTTGCAGGCACTTTGTTGTCCTTAATGAGTCACTGAGAAGAGGATTTCAAATTATGATTACTCATTAAAAGCTGAGATTACAAGGCTCTACATTGCCAGGCCTCGGTTATGAAAGTTTCAAGTGTATTTGGAGTCAAATATACTGACCGCACAGTAATGCTGAGCTCAAGTTTGTTTACAAGAGACCAATTCATGATTGTGCTGTAGAATCATTACGTTAGCTTATTATTTAGTCCTAGACATTTGGCATAGATGATGCTAATCATTATTGATGATGTGGTGATCATGGATCATTTAATAAATCCTATGATGTTCCACTGAAGATGATGTTAAATTGTGTGGCCCATTGTAGCTTTGCCCTTGCAAGCAAAGAGGTTGTTTTCATGATAATGAAGAGGATGTTGTGCATTTGTCTATGATTTCATATGTTTCACAATAAGTCTGAAGCAACGTTAGCAATTTCCTTTTCAGTCCAAAGACAAATTTATTTATTCAGTCATGCCAACTCTCTGACACTATCGTTCACACACTTGTGCTTGTATAGCTTGCCCAAACCAATTGTTTGGGAAAGCATAAGCTCATGCCTCATGAAATCTTTCCGATTCTTAATATCTTTCTTAGAATGAGCTCTAGATTTTTGCATGTATTTTGCGTGAACTAGTTTTCACTTACCTTCACTTGGTAGGGCAGCGGTAAAGATCTATGTTTCAGGAAAGATCTACCATTCATTTCATATGGTATCGATATTTCGAGCTCAGCTCGACACAATATAGTATGCTGGTACCAAACGGTATGCTTAGACATACCGCTCGATATGTGTATGTATATATATAAAATAAATAATAATAAAGTTAAAAAATAAGGCGACATCACCTCGTTCTTTCTTCCCACATGAGAGATGTTTCTTGGCCTCATGCGAGGAGAAAAAATGTCTTCTCCCCGAGAAGCCCACGCAGAGAGAAGAAATCTCTCGATGAAGCCTTAGCGAGAAGCCTACACGTCGTTCCTTCTCTATGTGATCGTTGAAGATTCTTCCCGCGAAGCACCAAGAAGCCTGTGGGCGACGGATCAAGATCGGGAGAGCAGTGCCATATATCCAAGTTCTCCCTTTTTTTTCTCCCTCTTCTTATTTCTCCCTCCGCTGATATCGTCCTAAATCGATTAACAACAATCGAAATCGATTGTTATCGACCAATTTGGGGTGATAATAGTATGAAAATAGCCCTAATCAGTGGTACCTTTGGTAGTGGACGGTCCGTGTACCGATTAACGGGTAGACCGATACATATTGCCCATATCAAATAATATAATTTAAAAATGCTGATCTTGGTTTCAAGTATTGAGCCTATTTTGGTAATATGATCAGATTGATACATATCAATCAATTCCAATGTACCACGTGCATTGGTATATACCTACATTTCAAAGAGGAAGAAAAAGAGGAGGAAGGGCGGATGACAGAAGAGGAGTGAGAAAGAAGGAAGGAGAGGAAAAACGGAGAGACAACAAAGGAGCGAGAAGAAAGAAGAGGAATCATCTGAGGAGTGACAGAAACTAAGAAAGATGTATTGAAAACAAAGAAAAGAAGTACATCATCTATTCTTTATTTATACCTATTTATATATGAGAATAAAATATTGAAAGGATAAGACTGTTGAGGATTTCCCTCAATAGCTTAGCTAAAAGTTGTTACAGTAATCTTATCACTTAACATGCCCCCACAAGATTGTACTCTTGTCAAGGATGCTGATCTTGGACCTATGAAGTGAAAATAGCTTGCGGGCAAGTGGCTTCGTGAAAGAGTCTGCCGATTGATCTGCCGTATGAACATGAGAAACACGTAGTTGTCGGTTGATCACTTGATCTTGTACAAAATGAAAGTCACTTGCTATATATTTCATACGAGAGTGAAATACTGGATTTGCACATACGTAGGTAGCTCCGATATTATCACAATATATGGTAGGAGTAACAGAAGAGCGGATATCAAGTTCTATGAACAGATTCATCACCAATTAAGTTCTGCAGCTGCAGTTGCAATAAAGTGATACTCAGCTTCAGTGGTTGACTGAGCAATGGTTTTTTGTTTCTTGGAAC
Organism: Ensete glaucum; assembly: GCA_021527575.1. Taxonomy (NCBI): domain Eukaryota; kingdom Viridiplantae; phylum Streptophyta; class Magnoliopsida; order Zingiberales; family Musaceae; genus Ensete; species Ensete glaucum. Next base: position 40,908,854 of record CM038551.1, on the reverse strand, counting down.
TCTAGCTGATTGGATTAGCGCCTAGAAAAACAATATACCCAGATGTCGATGTTCTATCATCAACGTTTTCAGCCCAATCAGTGTCAACATAAGCATGAAGTTGGAGTAGAGAGATTATGTAGAGAAATATACCATAGTCAAGAGTACCATTAAGATAACGTAATACTCGTTTAACTGCTGACCAATGTGTAGTAGATGATCTATGCATGAATTGAGATAATTTATTAACTGCAAATGAAATATTTGGGTGGGTGATAGCCAAATATTATAAAGAGCCAATTACTTGTCGATATTGTGTAGGATCCGTAGTAGGACTTCCATCATTTAATCGAAGCGATTCACCAGTGAAAAGGAGAGTGGAAACCACATTTGCATCCTTTATGTTTGTCTTGACTAATAAGTCTTGAGTATACTTCCATTGAGAAAGGAAGAGTCCGGAAGATGTAGACATTGCTTCCACTCCCAAAAAATAATTCAAGGGACCGAGATCTTTGAGGGAGTATCTGGCGGCCAACTTCTTAATAAACATTGTAACCTCCATAGAGTTATTACCAGTTACAATGATATCATCCACATAGATTATGAGATATATTGTACTGTTTGGTTGTTGATGGAGAAATAAGGAGGTATCAGACCTAGAGTTAGAGAAGCCGACTGATATCAGAAACGAGCCGAGTTCTTTGTACCAGGCTCGTGGAGCTTGCCGAAGACCATAGATAGCCTTGTGGAGTTTACAGACATATTTCGGATACTGAGGATGAAGAAAACCAGGAGGTTGTTTCATAAAAATATCGTCAGTTAATGTTCCTTATAAGAAGGTATTATTGACATCAAGTTGTCGCAGTTGTCAACCTTTTGAAATGGCTAAACTTAGAATCAGTCGGATTGTTGTGGATTTAACAATCGGACTGAATGTCTTTGTAAAATCAACGCCAGGATGTTAATGAAAGCCTTGGGCTACTAAACGGGCCTTATACATGGCAATGGACCCATCAGGGTTCCGCTTAACTCAAAAAACCTACTTATACCCGATGACATTTTGTGCAGAATGAAACAGAACAAGTGTCCAGGTAGAGTTATGAAGGAGGACATCATACTCATCAGACATAGCTTGACGCTAGTGAGGAGACTTTTAGGCTTGAATAATCGTAGTAGGTCCACAAATCTCAACAGAGGGAGTCACAACTGTATTGAGGTCAAGAACCTGACGTGGTTTAAAAATACCACTTTTAGAGCATGTTGTCATGGGATGTATAAGTGGTTTAGGAGATAATGGTGGAATGGGTGCTAGAGAAATAATAGAACAGGGTGAGTCGGACTGAGGAACAGTAGTGGAAGTAGGCAGAGGTGAGGGAAATACTGGTGATTGAGTGTCCGAAGACTGGATATCTAAGGTAGGAGGTATGTATGCAGAAGAAGGAGAGGAAAAAGAGGAAGCGAGATGTTGTATTGGAGAAACGCTCTATTCATGTATGTGAGTTGGAGTGGGTGATTCTTGTGGAGGCTCATTGGATAATTGCATGTACTAATGATGTACAGTCAGTGGAGTAGTTGGCACAGTAAGAGATTTGGACTAGTGAAATGGAAAGGAGGACTCCACAAAGACCACATGACGAGACACAAAGACTTTGTGAGTCAAAGGATCATAGCATCGGTAAGCATTATGTTCAAGAGAGTAACCAATGAAGGTACAAAGTTTTGACCATGAGACTAGTTTATGTGATGCATAAGGACGTAACCAAGGATAGCAGACACAACCAAAGACTCTAAGTTTCTGAGGTTTGTAGGTTTATGAAATAGTTTTTCAAAAGATGATTGATCCTGGAGGACTGGAGTAGGCATGTGATTAATCAGATACACCGCGGTCTGGAAGGCTGCAGACTAAACAATAGTAGGCATGAAAGTATGATGGAGAAGTGTAAGACTAGTTTCAACTATATGCCGATGTTTGCGTTCGGTTGAGCCAACTAGCTGAGGAGTGTACGGAGGAGACTTGAGATGTTGAATACCACATGTATTCAAGTATGGTGTTAGAGATTGGTATTCACCTCCACCGTTAGAGTAAATTGTTTTAATGGTAGACTGAAAGATATTTTTCACCTTTTTTTGAAGGTAATAAAAGTTTTAGAGATCTTAGACTTATGTTGAAGATGATACAACCAAGTATATTTGGTAAAATAATCAACAAAGATAACATAAAATTTGAATTTGTTAAATGAAATACTTAGTGCAGGACCCCAAATATCAGTATACAAAATTTCAAACGGTTGTGAGCAAGAGATAGAAGAATATTCAAAAGGTAATCTATGACTTTTATTACTAAAACATGTATCACAATGAGTAACACTAGAACTTGCTTTAACAGACGGAAGAGAATAACGTAAAATTTTTTTTTGGAGAGTTGAGGAAGAAGGGTGACCTAGACGATGATGCCACACATCCATTAGAACAATAATAGAAGAGTAGGCAGTGGGCTGAGAGATCGATGACCACTGGTAGATGTTATCTTTACTCTTGCCTTGAACTAACGATGCCCCTGTGCTCAGATCCTTGACAAAAAAGGAGTCAAGAAATAATTCAATGGATGTATTATTTTGTTTACAGAATTAGGAGACAGAAATAAGATTATGTTTGATATGATGAGCGCACAACACATCACCAAGTGTAAAAGTATGAGAATGCGAATTAAGTATTGTGAAACCAATATAAGTGATAGGAAGTTGCTTACCATCACCGATGATGATGTCATCGGTACCACCATAGTTGTTGTAAAGGGACAAGTTCTGGAGGTCCAAGGTGATGTGATGGGAGGTGCCAGAGTCCATAACCCAAGAATGTTTATCAGAAGTCGGGGTAACAACAAGATGTGCTTGGGGCATGGTAGTAGAAGGTCGAGGACGAGACCGACAGACCTTAGCGGAGTGACCAACCTTATTATACAGCTAGCAGACTATGCGTTGTTGAGGCATAGGAGTAGGTCGATAGTTGATGTTGCTACCTAGAAGCATAGGAGCAAGACACCAAGGCTGTTGGTGATGGATGTTGCTTCCTTAGGGCAGAGCTTGTCCAAGTCCTTTGTTGATAGGTTTAGAATGCTGATTATTCTTCTATTTTGATTTGTGACTCACCTGAGCAGTAATAGGTGAGCCTGGAACCTTATCTTCATGCTTTATATATGACTCATAGTCATTCAACTTGTCAGACAACTCCTCAAATGATAGCGACGAGTCACGTGTCTGTATTGCTACTGCAATTCTTTGTACTCAACTCCAAGACCATTAAGAGTATGAACAACAATTTCATCATCACTGAGGTGGTACCCAATTAATGTTGAATCATCAATGATAAGTTTTATATATTGGAGATAATCATCAATGGTACTTTCCTCTTGTTTGTTATTCATGAGTCGTGAGACGAGGCTGAGCATACGATTGCGCGAATGATTAGCCAATGTAGTTTGCAACTTGCACCAAGCTTCAGCAGCAGTAGCATATGAAGATATAAGTGGTGTAACAGACCCAGCAACAGAGGCTTGAATTGCCTAGAGAATGAGACGATTTTGACGTAACCATAACTTATGCTCCGGATTTGATACTGGACTTGGTGGCCCTAGGATGGTGATCATTTCTGGTGGACAACTGAAAGATCTATCAACATAACCTAGTAAATTATAGCCAAAGAGGAGATTAGAAAACTGAACACGCCAGGATGCGTAGTTTCCTCCTCTGGATAATTTGATGGGGATGAGGGCTGCAACATTAATAGATACAAGTGCTGTATGTTGAGAAGCACTATTGCTTCCTACGAGAATAATAACTGGAACTTGAGAGGTAGAAGACAAAGACATTATAGGAGAAGGATACCAAGCACTATCATTTTTGGGTCCGAAAGATATGCGGTGATGAACAACTTGTAGATCCAGTGTGTGCCAGAAAGAAGGCTGTAGGCTATGCAAATAAGCCACTACAGGAGATAGTAGAGATATGAGAGAAAGCTGCTGTTGCCGGGTAGGCAGCTAGGAGTAAATGTAGCAGCTTCCTACTCTTTTGTTTAACTCTTTAACCTCAATGCAAGAAGATGGTGGTGCTTACTGGGCACTGCCGAGGATGACCTCTGCGGACAATCGTCCTCTCCTCCACAAGAGAGGTGGAGGAGGAGGCTGGGAGACTGAGAGCCGCGATTGTGGTGTTGGCGATTAACGCCGATCTGGCTAGGCAGAACCGGTGTGGTGCCAAGCTTGATGGGGTGATGAGAGTGCGTCCGCGATCGGGGACCTTGGCCAGGTTCACGAGCAGTTAAAGAAGAGACGATGCTGGGAAGTCGGTGCCGATCTTGTAGGTTCCATCGACAGAGGAAAGGGGCAGTTGGATAGTATCATCGACAAGGTCATTGCCGGAGGAAGTAGAAAGGCCTCTGGTTTGCTACTGTTTGCACATGGAAGAAGCAATCAGAAGATGTGACAAGATGCTGTCCAATAGAGGAAGAGGGTTGTGGCTACGTGGAAGCGGTAGGCTACCGGCTGGAAGGAGCGGTTGTAGCTGTTGATCACGGCTGAAGATTTGTCGGAGGAATACGTCTCCAGCTTCCACAGATGCAGTTTTGCAAAAAAGGGACAGATGATGCCAAGAGATCAGTGCCAATCTCGTTGGTTCCTATCGATACAGGAGGCAGATGTGCTGCGACGGTAGATGGGTAGGAGTCGACGGCAGCTTCTGCACGTAGCTGGAAATGGTGGAAAATTGCTGTCATTTGACAGCGAGAAGAGAACTTGCTCTAGGCAAGCGGCTCTGATACCATGATAGAAACTAAGGGACAATGTATTGAAAACAAAGAAAAGAAGTACATCATCTATTCTTTATTTGTACCTATTTATATAAAAGAATAAAATATTAAAAAGATAATACTATTGAGGATTTCTCTAGATTGCTTAGCTAAAAGTTGTTACAGTAATCTTATCTATTAAGGAGAAATGAAAAGAAAAAAAAAAAGAGAAGGATGAGAAGAGATGGGAGTGTGCCTAGGAAGATAGAAATTGGCAAATGGCAATAGTCGTATGGCAGCGGTAGTGATATCGTGAGAATAAGGTAGCAACTAGAAGAAGAATTGCTTAACGTCGAACGACAATGGTGGTGGCAACAGGGTCGTAAGAAGATAAGCGACAAAAAGGCTGGCATGACGTTGAATGACAATGGCATCACAAAGGTGCGTCATGAGAAGAGGCCTTGTCCATGAGCCCTCATTGTTGTGTTTTATTTTTTTTCTTTTTTAATGCTGAGTTGGATGGGCGCTACATATATTTTAGGTTTTCTTTTTAATTTTTCCCTGAGTTGGATCGGATTGCCCAAAACATGCGTGGTCCATATATTAGTACATATCCTGATCGGTATGTTATAACGATTGCAAAAGGTGTTCGGACATTTACCTAGGCGCTTGGGCTAGGCGACACGAGACCTGAGCACCTCGCTCAAATGTCCTGCGGCAAGTTCCAAGGAGGTGTCGGGCTCTTCGAGTAAGCATCCGTGTTAAAGTAGGCGACCGAACTAGGTTTCTAGTTTTGGTTTGATCACATTCATATTAGTTGGTTCGATTGAACCAACTAACATACCGATATCAGCTTTCCACTTTCTGCTTGCAACTTTCTCAATCCTAATCTTACTCACGATTCCACTGTTGATATTTTTATTTATTGCTGCTGTCGCTGCCTCTACTCTTCGCTACCGTCACTGCTGTCGCTGCTCGTCGCTATCACTGCTATTGCTCTCAATAAGTAACTTCTGCTCTCGGTCAGTAGCCTCATCTATACTCCTCACGCTCTCCTTATATCGACTCGGCTCGACTTAGTATACTATTAACAATAGATTAATAGTATACTTTTTACTATTAACGGTATATTGTTTGTGACATTCTGGCTTTATAATTTATACTTTAAATTTTTTAATTTAATATTATATTTATATTTAAATAATTATATATATATTATTTAACGTTTTGTTTCACTGTAGCGAGCGGCTAGGCAAGCTTCTAGCACCTCTAGTGTTTTAGAACCTTAACGACTTTTTATGTCTAACATTTTTTAAATCACTTATCTGTCATTATTTTGTACCATGCTACTGCAATCCTTGGGCAGCGACACCATATTTTGTTTAGATTATGTAGCAAGCTGGACAAGGATAGTTGTGGAGGCCCTGCATGTGATTTTGATGCTTTTCTCGTTTGTTTGCTTGTTGGATGTAAGATTCGACATACAAGTTAAATTTTTTCTTCATAACAAAATGAAGTGAAAGAGAGTGAAAGTTGTATCAATCAACATTTCTGCTGGCATCTGATTACCATTTTCAGAATCTCACCTCTAAGACAAATGCATTTTTATCAGGCCATCTAGTACCTCCTGACATTGTTAATAGTTGCAGTGCACTAGGCAGTATTTTATTACTCATCATGTGATTGTTTCTTGATGTATAAGGCAAGGTTTGTCTAATCGATTCAAACCAGCATACCAACTGAAACTAATATACCAACTGATGGTATGATATATATTTTTTGCTAATATACCAATTGATAGTATGATATATATTTTTTCTAATAGAATCTCAGAAAGAGTTATATTGATTTTGATCTTTGAGGGAGATCAACCCTTAGAACATTGTAGAGGTTCATCCCTCCTAGATTCGGCACAAGAGTGAAATAAAATTGATAATTGCTTAATAAAAGAGAGGGGACAACTATATCATTATATAGGGTTATAAACCCTAGCCCATGGGGTGTTTACCTAACTAAAATCATCATTTTACCCCTTCTATAGCCTACTTGTCTTAGAGGGAACAGGTGGTGGCTAGGTTGACTCTATAACTGACCTAAGTAGGGGAAAACGCTAACCAATTAGCCCAATAAAGGGGGCGATGACCACTAAGCCCTAAGGCCCCAAAATAAATCCTAGCCACACTTCTTTATATGATAGAAGTGACTATGTAAAGTTTTATTATAATATCACATAGTGCTTATTGATTAATTCTAACTGATTATGACTCGACCCTATTAGAGTCCTATTAAACCTGCCCTCTTCAAATCAGTCTTGTCCTCAAGGCTGAGGTTCCGTGAGCTCCTAATATGATTTTCATGCTATCATCAACTAAACTTTGGCCTCCTCATTAACTGGGGTATTAGTTGGAAGGATTTGGGCTGAGTCGTCTTCTTTAAATTTAAATTTATGGTGGGATACCTGGTGGATCAACTGTAATCTTGATCTAGTATGCGATTCTGATCTTCATGTTATGGCCCCAATGTGATCCCCAATTTTGCAAGGCCCAAAGAAGTAGGGTGACCACTTTCTTGAGGCTTTAATTTCATGTTGGTGGAGCTGGAGATGAAAGGGGACTTTATCTTTCTCAGAAAATTTTCTTCTACTCCGGCGTTTGTGAGTGAGAAGTTTCTTCCTTACATGGGCTGCCACGTGGTTGCTCTGTAATAGTAGTCGTACCTTTTTAGAGTGAGAGCTATCATCTGATAAAATCTCTAGTGGTAAGAGCCTCATCTGAGTCTGAGGTGGGTAGGAGTGGTGATTTTTTGGAGCTCATTTTCACTTCTTCGTGTTATTGATCATCTTGCATGAGGATGGTGCTGACCCCCACTTTGGATGTGTCTGCTCCAATAATAAACATCTGGTCATAATTTGGTATGGACGACATTGTGGTCATAAGGGCTATAGTTCCACTTGGCTAAGGTGGTGTATCTTTCTTTATAATAAGAGGGATGATGTTTATACTCCATTGAGTCCTGCGAATAATCCTTCTCCTTTTCTGATTTTGCCACTGGAGGGGCTCAATTTTCTCGCTGTCTTGGGTCGTAGATCGAAGGTCATCATCAAGGATGTCTTTAAGCATCATACTCCGATCCTGAGGAAAGTCATGGAAGTCACCTGAGATCAGCAACCCTGGTGAGTTTGACGGGATGTAACACTTTAGAAGTAGCTTATCTTCAGGGAAAAGGATGTAGGGATATGTCGTAGCTAGAAATAAGCATGGCCAAACAATCTATGTCTCTATCATCTCTTGGATGACCCTTTTCTCTTTGACTTTTTGAGGTTGTAGGAAGTAATCTGGCCATGCAACAACTGGTAGAAGTTTTGGCCTGTTCAGCATTGGGGGGTCAAACAGCTTCAGAGGAGGTAATCGGCTTGGTTTGGTAGAGACGCCCAAAATTTCAGCAAGCTGTGGGAGAGGGTTCTTATCTTCAATCTTATGAAACCATTGAATTTAAATTGGGAAAATACTAGATTTTTCTTTTGGTATCCCCTCCAAGTTTTGTATTGTGATTGTAGTCATTGGGCTCCCTCGTAGAATCACCTGCTTTCCTTTTTTGAAAAATTTCATGGTTAGATTTGAAAAATTCTAGAAAACATCTCTAATCATGGACAACCAATCAATGCTAAGCATTATATCAAGACCATCAAGAGGGAGGAGGAAAAAATCAGCAACTATGTCTTGCTCATGTAGGATCAGTTTTCCCCGCGAGTACTTCTGGTTGCACTTCAGAATTTGGTCATTATCTACCTTGACTTTGAACCCATTGTAATATTCTTTTTAGAGCATTAAGTGGGCAGCAATTTTACTGCTTATGAAGTTATGTGTGCTCCCGGCGTCGATGAGACTGATGACAGATTACTACTCGAGAAACCCTTTGATCTTTAATTTTTACAGGTTGGTGTAGCTGGCTAAGGTAGAGACAGTGTGGGTGGTCGGTTGTGGTGTATCCTTCTCCTTGGGCTCAAGAGTCATATCTTCAAGTTTGAGTTCTTCACTGGGTGCAATCATTAGTGGTGTCTCCTTTTTACATTTGTGTTCTAGGCTCCACAGTTTATCACAACACCCACATAAACCCTTTGTTGATCTGTCATGAAGTTCTTCTCTTGTTAATTTCTGTGGCTGAGGGGGTCGGCTGATAGTAGGAGGAGGTGAAAGCTTTAGTGTCGTTGGTCGGGGAGCAACTCTAGTATTTCGAGCTCCATAGTTCAATCACTCCTCTTGATGTCACGTGAAGGAGATGACTACCTTAAGTGTGTACGGCTGTCGTGCTTTAACTTCTTTCTGAATCTCCGGCTTCAAGCCCTCGATAGAAGTCCTCAATATCTATTTTTTAGATCAATCATAAGTTTAATTAGATAACCTTTCAAACCTAGTTTGGTACTCTTGGATGGTGGAGGTTTGACAGATCATTGCTAGTTCTTCACTAAGGTTCTTTCTATAATCCAAATTTGCACTGTGTTGTGATCTTAGTAGGCTCGGTAATTGATCCAATCTAAACTCTTCAAAGAGAATACGTAATTTAACATCCATATGCATCTCAAGAGCCTCCAATTTGGCGTCGAGTAAGCCCACCGATGTAATGATGTAAGGATCTCCAACCTATCAAATCAAATTGATTAATGAGTGTAGCTGCAATCTTTAGGTTGAAGGCAATAATAGCAGCGATGTCAGGGCTATGGTGGTTAAGTCTCAAAGTGGAGGATGGCAACTAAGGGTAGCAACAACGGTGGAGGAAGAAAATGATAGCAATAACGTCGATTGCCGTCCTTCGGTGATGTTGCAATGCTGATGCTGCAATGTCATCGAGCTATGATTTTTTAGGTGGCTAATATTTGTCAGAAGATGACAGCTAAGAGATCTAAGTTGGAAGATAGTAGCAATGGAGGAGGAAGAAGAGGGCAGTAGCAATGTTGGCTGCGATTGTGGTGCAACTTCATGGCTGCAGGTGGCATCGATTGCAACAAGGGTGCGGCTGCAATATGAGGAAGATGGGGCAACGATGTACATGACTATTGCGGAGGAGGGTAGTAGCAGTATGGAGCAAGAGATGACTGCTATTGTGTTTAATTTATTGCTAGCTGTAATCAAGATAGTTGATAATGAATAATTGTTGTGGGCTGTGATGTAAACATATTGCAATGAGAGACCGCTGTTGGTAGCTTTTTGCCACAAGGATCGCTATTGGCTGTGATCAAGGAGGATGGCAGCAAGAGGTCACTATTAGCAGCATTAGGTAGTGAAAGATGTGTGCTGCAGTTGAAGGGATAAGGGAGATTGGGCGGCTGAAAGGTTGGTGGACCGAAGGCTTCAGTTTTTGGGTGCGATTTGTGGCTATTTTGGGTGTGATTTAGGACTATGGTTTTATGGAGTTTGGTCTATGAATTGGTGTAGTTTTAGGGCTATGATAGTAGTAGATGAAGGTTAGGAAAATAAACTTTAAATATGGAATAGATGGCAGTAAAGGTAGGTGTCTCAGTAAGGAAAGTTGGCTAAAAAGATAAGTGGATCGATAAGGAAGTATGCTGCGGTTAGGGTTGATTGAGATGGCTGTTTGGCTGCGATTTTGTTAGGGTTTTTTGGGGAGTAATAGTAGGAATTGAAGATGAGAGGGGGAGTCTCAAATCTGGAAAAGATGGCAATGAGATCCGATAAAATTTCGATGAAAGAATGCTGCATTATATATTATACTACCGAATAGAATTCCTGTTGAAGAAGCAGTAGTTTCTTGACGTTAATTCCAGCAAAAATCCAAGAAATTTATAGAGAACTTCAATATTAGAATCTTGGTTTAGATAGTAATAGTAGTAGTAATGTAGATCAAGAAAATTTTGGCAGCGTAACGGTAGAAAAATTGTTGCAAACAAGATCATAGAATTCTTGTCATAAAATTTCAGCACTGCGTGACGAAAGATTACTACACTATAAGTCCAGATCCAAAAGTAGTTTTTCTAGAGATTAGTCTTAGATGAAAGCTAAGATGATATATGAATTTGTGTAAAATTTTCAGCCAAAAACGATGAACAAAAGTTTGGTTTCAAGATGCCAATAGGCAGAGGGTAGATTCTTTGTTGTAAAAATTCCAACACTGCGTGATGGTGAAAGATTGCATAAGAAAACCAATTCCAAAAGGAGTTTTTTTTTAAGAAATCAGTCTTAGATGAAAGCTAAGATAATATATAAAATTTTATAAAAATTTTGGCCAAAAAGGAGAAGCAATAAACCGGTTTTAAAAGGCGAAAAAGCAGTTGAAAATTTTTGAAGTGTTTCACCTTCGCAACAACGATAACGTTTGCAACAAACGAAATTTGTAGCGGATAAAATTTGAAAAAAATCTTCAACATATAAAGTAAGGAATCTTACAGTATTAAAGAGGCATGTATGATAAAAATATACTAGATCTCTAGATCTCTAGATCAAACATAGGGGGTAGCAACAGATTGATTTGATCTGCAACTGGGGTGGAAGGTGGAGGTGCATGTCGCAGCAATTATGGGAATTGCTTGGGAAGGTGAAGGTGGCTGAGATGGCTATAGGGATAGCAAGATCACTGCTTTGATACCAGATGATAGAATCCTAGAAGGAGCTCTATAGATTTTGACCCTTGAGGAGGATCAACCCTTGGAACGGTGTACGGGTTCCCCCTCTAGATTCAACACAAGGCTAAAATAAAATTGATAATTGTTTGATAAAAGAGAGGGGGTGGCAACATCATTATATAGGGTTACAAACCCTAGCCCATGGGGTGCTTACCTAACTAAAATTACCATTTTACCCCTTCTATAGTCTACCTGCCTTAAAAGAAACAGGTGGTGGCTAGGTTGGCTCTATAGCCGACCTAAGCACGGGAAAACCCTAACCGACTAGCCCAGTAAAGGGGGCGATGACCAGTAAGCCCTAAGGTACTAAAATAAACCATAGCCACACTTCTTTATAGGATAAAAGTGACTAGGTAGGGTTTTATTATAATCTTACAGGGTACTTATTAATTACTTCTAAATAATTAGGACTCAACCCTACTAGAGTCCTATCATCTTCGTACCAATATATTGTGTGTCGATATGGTGGGCATACCAATAACAAGAAAAAATGGCTGAAAATAACTTTAAAAATTTTTAAAAATAAAAATATTATATTATGATTTTTAAGTTAAAAATAAATATAAATTTAGTATAATTTTAACAAAAATAATCTAAAATTAGAAAAAAATAGTGACATATATCTTTTTCGAGCTTTGAAGAGTAGTTTTGTGGTACATTTTGAACCGTCCTTCTATTAATATTGAATTATCTATAAAGAAATAATTTGAATTGTTAGATTATTTATTAAGTAATTTAAACTTTAAGACTCATATAAATTAAATAATTGACTAATAGAAATACCAAGTTCTATAATAAAAAAGAATGACAAGACTCTATGGGTGGTGAATCGAGGTTCTCGATCCTATATATCTATATACTAATTTGATATGTCTATTGGACCCAATTTTGAAATTGATCCCATGACATTGTATATCGATATACTATGTGCCTTCAGTATATTAAAGTGATAATGGTCATAGTTTAATCATTGTGAACCATGTGTTCGAGGCAACTCCTGAGGTAAGTATGATTGTGGCATGTATATTATTGTGGAGCATGGAGAATGTTAAAACTTCTACTTTCACCATTAATATGTTGCTCTGTATTATAAGATTGATCACTGTATTGCTTAAAGAAAAATGACCAATTATCATCATAATGTTGCCCAAAGAAGAATGACTATCACATTGAGCTCTTTGAATATTGGGTGGCATACGTAAAAGACTATTCCTCGGTCCATACACCACCTTCAAACTATGCATACGGGACCATCAACTCCTCGACATTATTACCAATATTAGTCAAGGCATTATTGTCCATGTCGCTGCCATATCTCTGGACTAAGTGGGTTACTAAATGCGATTAAGAAATTATATGTTGGGAAACCTCAGTGGGAGTATCACATGTGTAGCGAAAATCAAATCAGCGTGCAAAAAATTAGGATCGTAAGAAAACCATAAAAACTAATAAAACTGCGTCATGTGATAGATTAATTACCTAGGGAGATCGTATATCCCTGTATTCCAGAGCCGGATGGAGAGGATGAAGGTGGTCAAGCATCCTCCTCTCTAGCGGTATCCACACAATGGATCTCTGCAGTAAAACTCCTCCAATCTAATCTCGCAACTCTGGCACAGAGGGAGGGAGGAGAATAAGAGGGGAAGACTAAAGTTGGAGCCTATCAACCATGAGTCTCCCCTCCTGTTTATAGAAAGCCACCAAAACCCTAAGGCTCCTGCCTTAGTGAGTATTGGATCTTCATCCAATTACCCACTAACATTGCATTATTAGATCTTTATCCAATAATCTCCTTGGGCCTCTAATTAGGCCTTAAGCAAGGAGCCCATCAGCATATGGTCTAATATAATGAGAATAGGTGCTAATTGGATCTCCATCTAATCCTCTATTTGCTGAAGCATCCACTATATGTGTGTGACCCTTTAGGCCCGATATCGAGCTGGTCGTGAGTCGCTCCCATCAGAACTCCTTCTAATATAGTGAATTATTATCTCCATAATAATTCACTCGACTCATCGACTATGGATGTACTAGGCCACTACATTATAGTCCCCAGACAATATAGAGGGATCAAATCCATCAGACCTGTTGGTCCACAGTTACCATGTATCTATAATCCATCATCCAACTAATATCCTAGAGATGGTATATTGGACATGGTACTATCATGTCACATACGAAATCAGATTGTCTTGCTCTAATCGGATTCTATCGGAGAACTCTTTCCCTCTCAATTTGGCCAGGGATTTGTCTAAGCAAGCATATATGAGATATTTCTCTTATGATAACGAGAGTGGATGATCATCTATTGACACTCAGTTGCCTTTATAAGGTTGACTACCAATCCCGATAACCAGTTATACCAAATTTGAAACTTTTTAAACCTGTAAGTCTGGTGTCAAAGAAAGAAGTACTCATACAAGGCATCATTGGTATCTCAAGTCAAAGGACCAGATATACAACTGGGACTATGGAATCACTATCTAATATTAGGTACCATCAACTATACAACATTCTATAAGCGGATCAATTAGTGAACTCATTCTCTAATGAGTACTTGTAGTATATCGTTAGTGTCTCCACATAAGTGGTTATGAAACCAGTCGCTTCCATAATATGAACAGGTATATAGTATATCGGTCTGTCCAGTTATCTCGATGTCCCTCTCAAGTAACCTATAATCGAGATTATTTAAGATCTGTATTTAAAAGTGAATCGATCTCATTATCATGATCTATCAAGTATGCCATGTAGGGAGTTTGCGAGCTACATGTTTATGTTAAAACAAGATATGACAAAAATAAATAATATGCAGATTTTGTAAAAAATACTAATTAAGATATGAACTTTTATCTTAATGTATTCCCACTATTTTCCTAGCGAATCATGCGACACCCTCGACACATGAGACGAAAGTCTCTGGCAGACTCCTAGTAGGGATCAGGATCCAATCGACATCTTAGTACAACCTCGAGGGACTCGACTAATTACACTAAGCCCGAAAGGTAGACAACTCTTGTCAATCACAACTCCTTGTGATTCCCATTATGTTCGGCCTCTGAATCACCATGGTCTTGACTGCTCGACTAACCATGAAGTTCAGTTAAGTCGTCACCATCGTTACAAGATGAGTCTGATTCGATGAATATGCTCTTGGCTGCTCGACCAAGTCATACCATATCCTCAGGTCATCGGTGACATCTATCTGTCATAGGTAAGAACTCGATCATGTAGATAGGTGAGCCTCAAGCGACTCGACCAACTCAATCTATGTCGTGATTCAATTTCTTCCTGTAACAATGGAAGGCTATGTGAGTCAATCTTATTGCTTCACGCTTACCAACTTAATATTATCGTAGGAGGGGTTTTCGTTTTGTATCAGTCTCCTAATATATCGTGTCACACACATACATATTTAATATATATTTACATCGCATGCATATATATATATATACACATATATATATAGTAGGTGTATAACATATCACATATGCAAGCCATACCACAGACGATCATGAGCCTAATCACTTTAGAATCTATGTGTACATCAACGCATCTCCATGCCCTGTGATTGTTGATCTCGGCATCATCGGTTCCATCGGACCCTCGTTGCATCACCGTGATCTCCTGCCACAGCATCATGGGTCCTGCTGTCACCTCCATGCTCCCGTTGCACCTCTTCATGTAATTACAAATAATCATAGACACGTAGACTTGACAATAAACGAGAAAAACAAAGGCTTACAGGCTCCAGTAATAATAATAATAATAATAATAATAATCACAACACATGGCTCGTGATCATCCATCCACATCATACATCATATGTACATCACATCATATGTAGGATTACTAGATATATAATAATTAATTAAATTATTTAATTAATTATTTTTTTGGAAATCAAGACATGCTTAAAATTTTTAAAATTGTTAAAGGTATTTTCATAATTTTGGATAAGAGGACAATCCTTAAAAATTTTAGAATTATTAAGAGTATTTTGGGAATTTTATACATAAGGATAATACTTGATATTTTCCAAAGGGATAAAATAGTCCTTTTCCCAAAAGAAAACCCTCACCCTATTTGCCCTCATCTAGTGGCAGCTGTCGCCCCTCCAGCAAGCGGTAGTGCTACGCATCGTTGGCGGCCCTCGGGCGACCACCTCAGCAGGCAAGCGTCGTTCCCGTAGTCGACACCTCCATGGGCGCTGCCTTGCTGGCGGTCGCCCGCTTATAGGTTGTTGCTCCTGCGGGTGGCCACCCCTTGTAGGGGGCCCTAGCAATAGCCGATAGCCTCTACAGGTGGCTAGGCCATGACCGACCAACTTTACATGCAGGTAGCCATCCCTCGCCCGTAGGTAATGTCTACTTTCGCTGCCAATCACTGCAACAAATGCGTATAACAGTTCTATGCACTACAATCTCATCACACGTAGTTTAAAACTAATCTTTCACATGAAAACCTTAGCTCTGATACCACTATTGGAAAACGTCAGTGGGAGCATCATATGTGCAGCGGAAATCAAAATAAAAAATTAGATTTCCACGCAGATCAAATCGTCATGTAAAAGATTGGGGTCGCGAGAAAATCGTAAAAATTGATAAAACTACGCCATGAGATAGGTTAATTACCTAGGGAGATCGTATATCCCTGTATTCCAGATCCGGATAGAGAGGGTGAAGGAGGTCAAGCATTCTCCTCTCTATCGGTATCTACACAATGGATCTCTACAGCAAAACTCTTCCAATATGATCTCGTAACTCTTGTGCAGAGGGAGAGAGGAGAATAGAAGGGGAAGGCCAAAGCTGTAGCCTATCAATCATGAGACTTCCCTCCTATTTATATAGAGTTATTAAAACCCTAAGGCTCATACCTTAGTGGGTATTGGATCTTTATTCAATTACCCACTAACATTATATTATTGAATCTCTATCCAATAATCTTTTTAGACCTCTAATTGGGCCTCAAGCAAAGAGCCTATCAGAATATGGTCTCATCTAATGAGAATAGGGGCTAATTAGATCTCTATCCAATTCTCTATTTGCTGAAACATCCATCACATGCGTATGACCCTCTAGGCTTGATACTAAGCTGGCCGTGAGTCGCTCCCATTAGAACTCCTTCTGATATAGTGAATTATTATTTCTATATTAGGTCGTGAGTCACCAATTATGGATATACTAGGCCACTACGCCATAGTCTCTAGACACTATGGAGGATCAAATCTATCGGACCTATATGTCCACTATAATCCTTGATCCAACTAATATCCCAGAGACCATATATTAGACATGGTACTGTCAAGTCATATATATAATCAGTTTGTCTTGCTCTACTCGGATTCTACTAGAGAACTCTTTCTCTCTCAATCCGAATGACCCTAGCCAGGGATTTGTCTGAGAAAGCACATATGAGATATTCCCCTCGTGATACCGAGAGTGGATAATCCTCTATTGATACTCAATTGCCTTTGTAAGATTATCTACCAATCTCGGTAACCAATGACACCAGATTTGAAACTTTCTAAACCTGTAAGTATGACGCCAAAGAAAGGAGTATTCATACAAGATATCCTTGGTGTCTCAAGTCTAAGGACCAGATACACAATTGAGATTATAGAATCGCTGTTTGATATTAGGTATCATCAACTATATAACATTATATAAGCGGATCAATTAGTGAGCTCATTCTCCAATAAGCACATGTACTATATCCTTAATGTCTCCACACAAGTGGCTATGAGACCAGTTGCCTTTATTATATAGATGGGTATATAGTACACCGGTTTATCCGATTATCTCGATGTCCCTCTCGAGTAACCTATGACCGAGATTATTTAGGATCTATGTTTAAAGGTGAATCAATCTCATTATCGTGATCTCATCACGATCTAATTCCATTATACAAAACTAAGGACATCACAATATATATACAATAGATAATATAATATGAGAATATACCAATATTAATCATAAGCAAAAAGATCGCACACTGTGCCATCACTCATGTGATTGGCTTGCAGGATACCTGTAACCAACATTATCTACATACTTTTTAATTATAGAGTTCTTCCTCTAACTTATGTGTTAGTGCTCCCTAATTAGTCTTTTAAGATATAATAGTGAGAAAGAGATTAAGAGAGTATAAGAGTTCAAGAGAGTGCAACCGGGAGAGGAAAGATTTAAAAATATTTTCAAATAGAGTTGACTGTTGGAAGGGTTAGAACTCAGCCGTTTGTTGATAATAGTCGGTTGATTTTGATGGTTACCAATATATGTCTATTTCGAGCACCATAGAGCCTATTAATATATACCACCTAGTATAGAGGGGTCCACATTACTGATCTCCTATTGGATTGATATGCAGACGGTATAGCATGTTAGAAAGAACCCTGGTCTAAGGATTGATTACAGTGGTTTCAGTCATCGTAGCAAAGCAGGTTAGCATTGTGTTGAAGCATTGTGGCTAAACTGTCTCTATATAAAAGGCAGTCTCGTCACCAGTTACTATTTAATGTTTCCTTCTTTTTGTAAAGATGAGTTATGGATAATGTAATTGAGGTTTGTAATAGAAGTATGCTGATAGAAGCAAAGCAGTTTAGCATTGTGTTTTTAAGCATAAGATTGACAAAGAAGCTCTTCTTTGAAAAATTTAAAGAAGGTTTTTTTGTTAGATATACCGAATCATTTGTGCAAAGTTGATGCCAGCATCCACTGCACTGTTGCTTAAATGCTGAGACAGGTTCTTCGGCATTGATCTTTGAGGGTTGTCACAAGTTGAACAAGATCTGCCCGACCTGCAGAATAAATGTAGCCTAGACAGCACTGGCAATAGAAAGAGATACTGTTGGCCATGCCTTTTAATACTCTTCAGTATGCCATAGTAGCTCAGTCTGGAGGCGCATAGATCCTTCTTCTGTTTTCTTTGATCCGAATGGCACACTTCGTAATTCGTATGACATGCTTACATTTATGATATTGTGGCCTTTTTACATCTTTACTATACTAGAATAAGGAGTTCTCAATCCAAAGCATTATGGTGCAATAGGTGCTGCGAAAATAAGACGAAACAATCTGGCTACTATTTTATTTTATTTGGCTGGAACAGGAATCATTAGGGTGAAGTGATATATCTGAGCACTAGGAATATCTTTGGGGCAATATATGCCCCTGCACAGTTCCTGAATCTTATTTTGGAAAGCTACAGAGATAATGAATACCAACTTAGAGGTGGTATAAATCTTTTGGTGGCTTTCACAAGTGTCTATCTCCATAATTTATATAATCTGAGAGAAAAGAAATGTGCTAAAATTATTGAAAAATTCAGTCTTGTTGGGGCTTCAGAAAAAAAGAGGTAAAGCTCTGAATAAGTATGATGAGGCTGGTTCAGTTGACTATTCTTTTTGTGTTTTGAAGGCTTTGAATAATGTTTGTCTTCTGCCTATAATTGGAATCGTATTCTATACATTTTTATTTGTTGATACTCATTTTTAACTTATTTTAAAGTGTTTAAAACAATACTGCCAGATGCATAGTGTATGACTAGTACAGAAGTATTTAATCTGTTTCTTCTATTTATCATAACATCATAGATCTGCATAGACTCTTTTGCGACTTTTTCCTCTTCCAACAGATGCCAGGAAATTGATTTTTTTTAAGTAATATAGGAAGACTGAAATAATTATTAGGTGTTTACTATGCTGACTTACTCCTTGTACAATATATAAAAATATGTAAATTGCTATCCTACGACTAGTTTGCGAAAAAAAGCTGCTAATCTTGTTGGTATTTTGTGAGTTCGAGTCGGATGTATTTTGATACATCACTCATGATTTCTTTTGTGTTTTGTAATTCTCATGATGTTTTTTCACTTCTGATAATTAATTCATACTCCATTTCATGTTCGGTCCTTGATGCGTGGCTTGGGTACCATTTCATGTCTGCACTTCTTGATGCTCTATTGTGCCTTTGACTAACTTTTGTGCTTTACATGATGCTCCATATATGATTAATATATGGTGATTCATCATGATACATATCATCATCTGGACAAATTGTAACTCATCGATTGATGTGCATCATTATAATACGGGTGCCAAAAGTGACATCTTAACGAGATTAGCATTCCAATTGTGCATAGCTTGAATTTAGGAAAAAATGATGCGGTTCAAGAGTAAATTCTTACTCTGTCAATTTCTATGATCAATCTCCGGTTTTTTTTTTTTTTTTGTTCTTGTTCTTGTTGGAATTTGAAGGTAACTATTTTATTTAATTATCTGAATTGCAAAAGTTACATCTTATATTGGGTCAGTTGTGAGGAAAGTTCTCAAGTCCAATTTAAACCATCTGAATTTTACAGAATTACAATATTTACGCTTTATCTTTTTTCTAATTGAAGTTAGCTCATAAATGATGCATAGTTAAATTACTCCATGGTCGGTTCAATTTTGATTTGCATGGGTAGCAATTGTTTTTCCTCCTTTCATTCTTTTACATATACTCCTTTTTTTTTTTTTAAATTTTTTTCCCATCTTGGTCCCTTCATATTCGGCTCCTCTTTCTCCTCCCTTTGCTTTTTGTTTCATGCCATTACTGCTGACAGAAAAATGTCAGTGAGGACTACTGAAGGAATGATATTATGCAAATCTAAGAGCATGGTTTTGGATGAAGCAATGGTTATTCTGAATCTTTCTAATAAATTTCTTGTCATGTCTTAATTTGCATTTATGGCCATCAGAAATATTTTGTTTACCTTAGAAGTTTTATGCTCTGGCCCTTAAACAAGATTTGGAATACATGGAACATGTATCGATCTGCCCTTCTCTGGTTGGATTTTTAGCTGATTCTTGCATACCAGTGAGTGATCTTTTTAGTACATAGATTTCTGGATAGTTTGTGTTCTTAATTTTGGGATTTCTAGTGTTCCTAGATGTAAAATATTTGGCAATTAACTGCCTAAATATTCCTTTTTTTTTTTTTTTTGAAGTATCCAAGTTTTAAATTACTATATATTCTTAGACACGCTTTTCTTGTCGTGCTAACAGTTACTAGTTCTGCTTTGCAGTATTTATTCTTGTTGTGATACGAAGCACACAGCTAATATGGAGGATAGACCGTTGGCTAGTCAAACTCAAACTCGAACGTTTGAAATGCATCATCAGCAAATTTGGTTTCATATACAAAATGATCATAGATTGAACTTGGGTAATTACATAATTTCAAGCATCATTAGTTCATATTTTTAAATTCTGAAAAAAAAAAATTGAAACAATGAAATACTCCAGTTTTAGTTCCAGGAAATGGCTCTTTCAATTGCAAATTATCGATGTTAAATCCTCAGTAAATTGGCCTTCCTTGGATATTGCATTGATGAAAAGTATGTCCTTTTTTTTTTTTTTTTTTTTTGTATGACAATCGTATCGATATCCATCTATAATCTGTTTCTAATCTTATATCCATTAAATTGATTTTAGGTGGTGCATCTGATTTTTTTTATTTTTATCTTTAAATCATCCCGTCTCCTTTTAATTTGTTGAATTCCTTTGTTAAAAGAATAATACAGTAAATGTCAAAAAACTTGATCTACAAAAATTGGACAGGATTTAAATAAATATAATGTTATCCTACTTTCTCTTTTTAATACCATTACTTGGAATTGACGAAGGAGTTCAAAAGAGCAACATGATGAACGGTGGCTGCCCAGCACTGCCAAGGAGTTTGTGCACACAGACTGAGCCGATAGATAGAAGTTTGGCACTAGTAACTTCTCAAATGTAAGATGCATGCCAAACCTAACTTATATTTTCTGAATCTTTAATCCCTTGCTATATTTTCTGAATCTTTAATCCCCTGCTGCATGTAAAACTAATTTTTAAAATTTTCTTATTATCACCCTATTGGCATACAAACTATAATTATGTAATCTATTATGCAAAAAAAAACTATTATGTCAGGATTGAAATCAAATAATACTATATCTGTTTACGATGCGTACCTTCAGATGCCATCTGCGTGAGATCCAATTAGATCTTCAAGAGCACCGCCAGTCGGATCTGAATAACGTCGAGTATCGATCTCCAAGAGGAACTAGAATAGATTTAGACCCCTTTGTCGTTCTTTGTTATATAGTGCCTTGGGTTTATAGTAGGTCTTGTCTATTTATAGGCGAGAGCAGAGGATCTAGGATAAGTTATTAGGAGAGTTCCTTCCATCAAGGGCATCCCCTAAAATATCCCAATATAATATGGACTTTATTTAATATTAGCTAATATATTTTATCAAAATCTAAATAATCCATAATATATCTTATTCAATTAATAAATGAATCTCCCACTTGGCTATTAATTGATAATATATAAAAGATATCCAAAATCAAAATAAATAAAATAAAATTTATTTGAAATAATTTTATATAATTGGATTCTGAAAATTTTGAAAAATATTTTATACATGACCATGATTTTAAAAATAAGCCAATAAGTCCAATAAGCATAATAATACTATATTCAATCCAACTATCAATGTGAGTCATAGTGGTTGTATGTCATCAATACCACACTTCCTTCTATGTACTACAATCGTTAGTTTTTCCTTATATAGTCTATAATGACCCCTGTAATTTGTCTTGTCAAGACAATCTTGTTTCTTGCATTCAACCATAATATGCATAAACATAAATACAAATAGGATAGCAGAAACAAATAACTTTAATTATGCAAAAAAAATGTTAATAATAACATCCACTTAAACATGTATCACTATATCCTTTATGACTTGCTCACAAGCCCCATTCTAAGAACATGTTCTTTAAATATTTTATACTGCAAAGCTTTAGTAAATGGATCAGCAATTATCATAGTGGTGCTTAAATTTTTAATTGACACTTGTTGTTTCTGGACTCTTTCTCTAACCACCAAGTACTTTATCTCAATGTGCTTAGAACCACTAAAGTACTTGTCATTCTTAGAGAAGAAAATTGCTATAGTATTATCACAAAATATCTTCAGCGGCTTGGCAATTGAGTCGACTACACCAAGTTCTGAGATAAAATTCTACAGCCATAAAGCTTGATTTGTGGCCTCAAAGCATGCCACAAATTCAGCTTCCATCGTAGATGATGCAATAAGTGATTATTTTACACTTTTCTAAGAAATTGCCCCATCAACCAACATGAACACATATTCTGAAGTGGATTTCCTGCTATTGAGGCAATTTGTAAAATCAGTATCTGAATATCTCGTTACTTCAAGCTGATCTGACTTCCTATATGTGAGCATATAATCTTTTGTCCCTTGCAGATATCTCATTACTTTCTTTGCAACTTTCCAATGTTCCATTCCTGGGTTACTCTGATATCTACCCAGCATTGCCACTGCAAAACTGATATATGGCCTTGTACAGGTTTGAGCATATAATAGACTTCCAATTGCGCACCCATAAGGAATATTCTTCATTTGATCCATTTCTAAGTCATTCTTCGGGCATTGCTTTTGGCTGAATTTTCACCTCTAGTAATAGGTGTATCATTGGCTTTACAAGCTGCATATTAAACCTTTCCAAGATATGATTAATATAATCTTTCTGAGACAATCCTAACAAACATTGAGATCTATCCCTGAATATCTCAATGCCAATGACATATGATGCCTCATTCATATCAACCATATTAAAGTTCTTATTAAGAAATATCTTGGTTTCATGTAACAAACCAAAATCACTAATGGCAAGCAATATATCATCCATATATAAGACTAATATAATAAACTTACTCCCACTAACCTTCAGATATATACACTGATCAACAGTATTCTCCTTAAATCCGAAGGAAGTAATGGTATCATGAAACTTTATATACCATTGTCTAGAAGCTTGTTTAAGGCCATAAATGGATTTTTTAAGTTTGCAAGCCCAACTTTCCTTTCCCTTTTCTGTGAATCCTTCAGGTTGTTTCATATAGATTTCCTCATCTAAATCCCCATTTAGAAATGCTATTTTCACATCCATTTGATGTACCTCAAGATCATAATGAGCTACTAATACCATGATGATTCTCAATGAGTCCTTTCGAGAAACTAGAGAGGTCTCATGATAGTCAATACCCTCTTTTTGAGAAAAACCTTTGGCCACAAGTCTGGCTTTATATCATTCGATATTGCCCACCGAGTCACGTTTAGTTTTAAAGACCCATTTACAATCGACTCTTTTAAAATTATTAGGTAATTCAACGAGTTCCCAGACACCATTCTGGTCTATTGATTTTAACTCATCTTTCATTGCATCATACCATTTTTTAGAATCATTACTTTCTATGGCTTGTGAAAACAATAAGGGGTCTCTTTTTATTCCTATATCAAAATCTGATTCTTGTAGATATAACACATAATTATCAGAAATGGTATGTTTCATTTTTCTTTGAGATCTTCTCAAATCTGCCAATTGTGATTATTCTATAAGACGATCAGCGGTGACATCAACATCATGTGAGAATTCATTAGTGTTATTTTGTTGTTCACCCTAATTAATTCTATCATTGAGTTGAGCAACAATAATTTCTCGAATAGGGGATAATATAAGAGAAGAAGCCTGAATCTACTCAATATCAAAATTAATCCTTTCAGATTTTTGACTCCCACTGATTTCACTATTTTCTAGAAATTTTACATTACTAGATTCTACTATCCTCATATTATGATTAGGACAATAAAATCTATATCCCTGGATCTTTTTGGGTAACCAATAAAATATCCAAAAATTGTTCTTAGATCCAATTTCTTTTCATGGGGACTTAATACTCTTATCTCTGCAGGACACCCCCAAATATGTAAATGTCTCAAACTGGGTTTCCTACCAGTCCATAACTCAAATGGAGTTGATGGAACTGATTTACTAGGAATCCTATTCAGGATATACATAGCTGTTCTAAGAGCATCACCCCACATTGACTCAGGTACAGAGGAATAACTCATCATGCTCCTAACCATTCTATAAGAGTACGATTACGCCTTTCAACAACATCGTTCTGCTGTGGCACACCTGGTAATGCATAATGAGCACAAATATCCCGCTATTCTAGGAATCTAGCAAAAGGACCAATATTCTGACTGGATTCATCATATCTGCTATAAAATTCACCACCCTTGTCAGATCTGACAATTTTAACTTTTCTATCTAATTGTCTCTCGACCTCATTTATGTACATTTCAATAATGTCAACGGCCTTAGACTTTTCATGTATTAGATAAACATAGCCATATCTGGACAGATCATCTATAAATATGATAAAATATCTTTCTCCACTAAAATAAGGAATATGGAGTAGTCCGCAGATATCAGTATGAATAATTTCAAGAAGTTCTTTAATTCTTGTGGCATTTTTCTTTATATGCTTAGTTTGCTTTCCTTTAATGCAATCTATGCAAACATCAAAATGAATGAAGTCTAAATGTTCCAAAATATTATCCTTCACTAATCTTTCAATTCTTTCCTTGGAGATATGCCCTAACTGTCTATGCCACAATATAGAAGATCTTTCATTATTGGAATTACGTTTCATTCCAATACTTGATTGCAGGGTCAATATTGTATTTGTAAACTCAAGATTCAAATTAATTCTGTACAAACCATCACACAGAATTCCAGAACCAACTTTTATTGAATCAAAAAATATGTTGAGTTTACCATTACCAAAAGAAACACAATATCCTAACTTATCAAAAAAATTGTAGGAACAAAACATGTGTCTTCCAGATCCATCAGATGACCCGTCTCTAGGTGTAAGCGATAACTCCCTACTGATACCACTTTTGCTTTGAGACGATTTCCATAATTATGAATCTTTTATGTTCTTTTGGTTTTCGGATTGAAAGGAATCCTTGCATATTATTAGTAACATAAGTTGAAATACTAGAATCAATCCACCATGTATTAGAAGGAACTTCTGTAATGTTTAATTCAAAACATACAAAGGTTGAGTTTATACCTTTTTTTTTGAACCAAGTCCTACGTTTAATGCAATCCTTCTTTACATGTCCTTTCTTGCTATAAAAGAAACACTTTACTGTAATAGCTTTCTTTTCGATAGTTTATCTAACACTTCCAGACCCAACAAATTTCTTCGATGGATGACACTTCAATTTTCTTTTCTTGTTACCAACTCCTTGAGTAGTTGTCAGTACATTATATGAACTTTCCTGCTTTAATCTTAATTCTTCCTAAACACACATACTAGTTAACTCATTCAAGTCTCACTTATCCTTATTTGTATTGTAGTGAATCTTGAATGGGCCAAACTCAGAAGGAAGAGAATTAAGAATAAATTGCAACAAGGAAAGATTTATCAACATTCATTCCCAACGTCTTAAGTTTGGCAGCTTTGTCAGCCATATTGAGGATGTGATCCTGAATTCCTCGAGTACCATCATACTGAGTTGTAGTCAGTTCTTTCATTAATGTGTCAGCCAATGACTTATCAGCAGATTTAAATCTATCTTCAATAACTTTTAAATATTCACGTGCGCTAGATGCAACCGATAATGAAGTCTTTATATTATTTACAATTGTCATCCTTATGAACATTAAACTGAGCCTATTAGATCTCTCTCAAGCCTTCATTTCATTGACTTATTCCACAGTACTTTTATCAGTTAATTCTGCGGGCTTTTCAACAAGCAATGCCAAATCAAGATCTAGTACGCCCAATGTAAATTGCACATACTCTAACCATTCTGAATAATCTGATCCAGAGAGTACAGGGACACTAGAAGCATGAAAATGTATGGATGGGAATACAATTGCAGAATATAAAATAACATTAATGCTTTGAGTTTTACCAAAATATGATGAACTATTGATATCATCAATATTTAACTTTTGGGTAAAAATATTAACATATATCGTGTTCATACAAGATCTTTTATGGAGGACTGATACCATCCTTGTGGAATAGTTTTGCTACCTTTGGGTATATAATTCTAAACTTCAAGGATATCCAAAATAGTATCATCCTACCCCATCACATAATTATTTTAGATAAATAATCCTTTGAGATTATCTAAATCTCCTAAAATGCATGTAATTTTGAATATTATTTCTTTAATATCGTTGAGGACTTGTTCCTTAATGTAATTTTATAAATCATTAATCTAGGCTACTTTGGTGACTACAAGACCAATGCAGTAATATAAAATATAAATTAAATTGTCCTATGAATGATAAGACTTTAATTATATTTCATATCCTATAAGCCTACCATCCCATGCTACTTTGGCAGCTACTGGTCAAGTATAACTTAAGGAGATAGACTACAAATAATATTCATCAAGTTCATTTAAACTAATTTATGCTTAGACAGTTCAATAATAAGATAACAACCATAATAATTATTGAACACTTAATCAGCAGAAAAAAACTCATATGATAACTGTAAACATGATAATACATAAATTATGCATTTATGTGAAAAATAAATATTATTTTATAATTACTAATATTTGCATGTAAATAACTGAATAAATATCCAAAAACTAATAATTAGATTTAACACATGCAATTAATAATTCATATAATAAAACTACAAAGAAACAATAATTTATAATTTTTTACTGATTAATTTTATTTAATTGGAGAAGCCCATAAGTCCAATTAAATAAATTGCTCAAAAATAAAATATAATTATTGAATAATCAAAAATATAATCATAATTAAATCTTATTAGATTATATATTGATCAATTTTATAATTGAGAAAATAACCAAAATTTCTCAATTTTATAATGACAAAACTATAATTCTAAAAAAAAAATATATAAAAGAATTACAGATTTTTTTTAATTATAGGATTAATAAATCATAAGGGTAAAATTATAAATAAACCTACTCAATCGAAGGGTAAAATTGTAATTTTGGTGAATGACAAAACTATAATTTTTTTTAGCAGAATGTCAAAACTGTAATTTTCTGATTCAATGGCAAAACTATAATTTTGTTAAGGAAAAACCCTAGCCTCCTCGTCACGCCACTCACGTGCCACGTCTTGATGCACCACGGGCCGTTGGGACCGCGGCGTCTTGTGTCGCTGCGCCTCTATTGCGGCATGCGGCCTCAGCGTGGGGCTTGACCACAGTGCACACGCAGACGGATCGGCCAAAAACACGACAAGATTGTTGCGTCTTTAACACACAACAACAATCAAGAATCGTTCGCAAGCAAACGATTAAAATTAACAAATAGGAAAACAGATCAATAAAATATTTAGATTAATGCATCGTAAAAATTTTTATTTTTTGTTTGACAATTAGTGGATATAAATTAGTTTTTGAGAACAATAGTTGTTCAATAATTATGGATGATGAGATCATCACTAGAGGGACCCTTGTAAATGACTTATATGTGTTAGACACTTCTCTATACATCATGAATATAAACATATCTAAGAGGAAAAGAGATGAGGTGAATAATGCATACCTATGACATTGTAGGCTAGGTCATATACATGAGGGAAGGATTCAAAAGTTGCTGCATGATAGATACTTAGATCCATTTGACTATGAGTTATATGCAACTTATGTATATGGTTCCATGTCGACTCAAGCTATAGGTGGTTACTCATACTTCATTACATTCACTGATGATTTCTCTAGGTATGGACATGTGTACTTAATGAAGTACAAATCCGAGGCCTTTGATAAATTCAGGGAATATAAGAATAAGGTAGAGAACCAAATTGAAAAGAGTATTAAGACTCTTCAATCAGATCAAAGAGGAGAATACTTGAGTATGAAGTTCACCCATTTCCTCAGGAACAGTGGGATTCTATCCCAGTGGACACCTTATTATACACCTCAGCTCAATGGTGTATCAAAAAGGAGGAATTACATGTTGTTAGACATGGTACGGTCCATGATGAGTTTCACTGACCTACCCGTTTCATTCTGGGGGTACGCCCTAAAGACTGCAGCTTACCTTTTAAACAGAGTTTCGTCAAAGTCGGTAGTGTCTACACCATATAAGATATGGAAAGAAAAGAAGCCCGATCTTAATATTATTAAGCATTGGGGCTGTCCTGCGCATGTTAGAAGACACAACCCCGATAAGTTAGAATCAAGGACAGAATGGTGTATATTCGTAGTATACCCAAAGGAAACTTGTGGGTATTATTTCTATCATGTCGAGGATTGAAAGGTCTTTGTTGACAAGAGAGCTGTGTTCCTTGAGAAGAAACACATTCTTGGTGGAAACAGTAGGAGTGAGATAGAATCGAGCGAGGTTGGAGAACCTAGCTCGAGCACCATTCCAAAGCCCGAGTCTGTTCAAGTACCTAACACATAAATTCCAAATTTACGTAGGTCTAATAGAGTATCTCACCCTCTTTAAGGATATGTGAGATATATCAGTGGAGATGACCCTCAAGATATTAATCCTCAGACCTACGAGGAGTCTGTTATGAGTATAGACTCTGGGAAGTGGCAAGAAGCTATAAATTCTGAGATGGATCCATGTACTCTAATAAGGTTTTGAACCTTATGGATGCACCTGAGGGTATTGTACCCATCAGTTGCAAATGGATCTTCAAGAAGAAGATCAGAGTGGATGGAAAGTTAGAGACCTATAAAGTAAGGCTGATAGCTAAAGGATATCATCAAAGACAAGGAGTTGACTATGACGAAACCTTTTCACCTGTAGCAATGCTTAAGTCCATTAGAATTATCCATTGCAACACTATAACTATAAGATCTGGCAGATGGATGTCAAAACAGTATTCCTCAATAGCAACCTCGAGGAAGAGGTATATATGATACAACCAGAGGGATCCGTATCCACAGAGAGTCTAGATAAAGTGTGTTGGTTGCTTAGATTCATTTATATTTTGAAGCAAGCTTCTCGAAGTCGGAACATAAGATTTGATGAGGTGATCAGATTTATGACTTCATTAAGAACGAAGATGAGCCTTGTGTGCACAGGAAGATAAGTAAAAACACTATCACCTTCTTGGTGCTATATGTGGATGATATCTTAATCATTGGGAATGATGTAGGAATGCTCTCCACAATAAAAGCTTGGCTATCTAGAAACTTCTCCATGAAAGACTTAGGGGAAGCATCCTATATTTTGGGGATCTGGATCTATAGAGATAGATTCAAAAGAATGCTTGGCTTGTCCCAGTCTAGGTGCATAGACTCCATTATCAAAAGGTTCGGCATGGAAAATTCCAAGAGAGGTCTTATATCGATGAGACATGAAATATCACTTTCTAGGAGTATGTCCCCAAAGACTACTGAATAAAGGGCAGACATAGATAAGATACCTTATGCCTCAGCGATAGGGTCTATCATGTATGTGATGCTATGTACTAGGCCTGATATAGCACATGCTCTAAGTGTCACGAGCAGGTATCAGGCAGATCTAGATTTAGAACACTAGAAGGTAGTAAAGTGTATCCTTAAGTACTAGAGAAGGACTAAGGATCTTTTACTGGTATATGGAGGAGGTAGCCTCCAGGTTGAGGGCTACACAGACCCAAGTTTTTAGTCTGACATTAATGATAGCAAATTAAATTCAGGGTATGTTTTTACCATGAATGAAGAAGCAGTAAGCTGGAAGAGTTCCAAGCAAAATACTACTGCTGACTCGACCACAGAGGCAGAATACATTACTGCAGCAGAAGCAGCAAAGGAAGGGGAATAGATGAAAAAATTCATCAAAGATTTGGGAGTCGTACTAAGAAGCATAGAACCAATTCCGATATACTACGACAACAATAGGGCGATAGCTCAAGCGAAGGAACCCATGTCTCATCAGAAGTCTAAGCATGTTCTGAGGAGGTTCCATCTGATAAGAGAGATCATAGCCCGTAACGATATAGCAATGAAAAGAGTTCCATTCGAAGATAATATTGCAGATCGACTAATGAAGCCATTGGCTCATATTGTATTTGAGCGTCACAAGGGTCTGATGGGGATCAGGCATATAGGTGATTGGCTTTAGGTCAAGTGGGAGATTGCTAGTTACAGGTGCCTTGCAAGCCAATCACGTGAGTGATGGCATGTGTGACACACTACGTAATCTTTCTGCTTATGATTAATATTGGCATATTATCTAATTATTTATTTCATATATATTATGATGTCCTTGGTTCTGTATAATGGGAGTCGGATCATGATGAGATCACGATAATGAGATCGATTCACCTATAAACACAGATCCTAAATAATCCTGGTCATAGGTTACTCAAGAGGGACACTGAGATAACCAAATAGATCGGTACACTATATACTAGTCCATATGATGGAGGCGGTTGGTTTCATAGCCACTTGTGTAGAGACACTAAGGATATAGTACAGGTGCTCATTAGAGAATGAGTTCACCGATTGATCCGCTTATGGAATGTTGTATGGTTAATGATACCTAATGTCAGACAGTGATTCCATAGTCTCAGTTATGTATCTGGTCCTTAGACTTGAGACACCAATGATACCTTGTATAAGTACTCCTTTCTTTGACGCCAGACTTACAGGAAAGTTTCAGATCTGGTACAATTGGTTATTGGGATTGACAGCCAACCTTAGAAGGCAATTGAGTGTCAATAGAGGATCATCCACTCTTGGTATCATGAGAGGAATATCTCATATGTACTTGCTCAGACAAATCGCTGGCTAGGGTCATTCGGATTGAGAGAGAAGGAGTTCTCCGGTAGAATCCGAATAGAGCAAGACAAACTGATTCCGTATGTGACTTGATAGTACCATGTCTAATATACAATCTCTGGGATATTATTTGAATGAGGGATTATAGATACATGTTAACTGTGGATAAACAGGTCCGACGGATTCGATCCCCCTGTACTATCTGGGGACTATGGCGTAGTGGCCTAGTACGTCCATAGTCGATGAGTCTAGTGAATTATTATGAGGATGATAATTCACTATATTAGAAGGAGTTCTGATGGGAGTAACTCATAGCCAGCTCGGTATCGGGCCTAGAGGGTCACACATATATGGTGGATGCTTTAGGGAATAGAGGATTGGATGAAGATCCAATTAGCCCCTATTCTCATTAGATGAGACCCTATGCTAATGGGCTCTTTGCTTAAGGCCCAATTAGAGGTCTAAGGAGATTATTCGATAGAGATCCAATAATACAAGGTTAGTGGGTTATTGGATGGAGATCCAACACCCACTAAGGCAAGAGCCCTAACGTTTTTGGTGGTTCTCTATAAATAGGAAGTGAGACTCATGGTTGATAGGCTGCACCTTTAGCCACCTCCTATTCTCCTCCCTCCCTCTGAGCAAGAGTTGTGACATCAGATTGGAGGAGTTTCACTGTAGAGATCTATCGTGTGGATACCGTCAGAGAGGAGGATGCTTGACCTCCTTCATCTTCTCCATCTGGATCTGGAATACAGGGATATATAATATCCCTATTAAAATCAATCTCTCTCATATTGCGACTTTATCAATTTTTATATTTTTTTTGTGACTCAAATCTTTTGCACGACGATTTGATCTGCGTGGAAAATTGGTTTTGGTTTTGATTTCCACTGCGCATGTGATGCACCCACTGAGGTTTCCCAACAGTAAGGTTGTCCTTTAATAGCTACAAAATTTTATCTATGTCAATTAGTTCCTTGTCAACTTAATCCACCTTTGATGTGCCAGCCACATACTTTATAATTGCAGGAGGGGTTCGACCATAGACTACTTCAAACAAAGTGCTTTTGATAGAGTGATATGTTGTATTGTACCACCATTCTGTCCTAGGAAGCCATTTAGTCCATTCTTTCAACCTATCACTGGCAAAACATCTGAGGTAATTTTCCAAGCACCTATTCACTACTTCAATTTATCCATTAGTTTGTGGGTGGTAGGTCGTACTCATCTTCAGTTGTGTACCCTATAATTAGAAGAGCTCTATCTAAAATTTGCTAGTGAAAACCCTATTATAATCACTGATAATGGAGTAGGGAATCCATGAAGTTTAGTTATGTTTTTCATAATAACTTGGGCAATACTGGCGGCAGTGTAGGGATTTATTATAGTACAAAAGCAAGCATATTTTGTAAGGCAATCCACAACTACAAAATTAGTATCTTTCCCTTGTGATGATGATAGCCCTTTAATAAAATCCATGAAAATATCGATCCAAGCTGTATCCTGTATAGGTAAGGGTTGTAGCATTTCTAGACTTGCTATTGTTTCTCCTTTGTGGTGTTGGCAGGTGTCACATCGGGTAATAAACTCTTCGATGATCTTTTTTATACCCCTTCGGTAGAAGACTTGGTAGACACATTTGTAAGTATGGTGGAATCCCGAGTGTCCAACCGTAGGTGATGAATGTAGCTCCTTCAAGATGGTGACCTAGCAAGGGGAATGGGACACCACCACGATTCGGCCCTTGTACCATAGGTCTTGTGAGTCCCAGTTGTAGTGCGGATTTGAACCAGGGTTCTCTTCCAATTTTCTGATAATCTCCTGGGTTTCCAAGTCGTTTTTCCACTCCTTCCTGGTGTCTTCCAAACAGTCACAAATAGGGATGAAGATAGCTACTAATTCGGCATGTTCAAGGAGGCGGGAAAGTGCATCTACAACCAAGTTATCTTTTCCACTTTTATAAATAATTTTATTGTCAAATCCCAGTAATTTAGTTATCCATTTTTGTTGCTCCTGAGAGGAAATCTTTTACTCCATGAGTACTTCAAGCTCTTGTGGTCTGTACATATTTGAAATCATCGACCAATCAGGTAAGGTCTCTATTTCATAACGACATGTACTATAGCCAGATCTCTTTATCATAGACTAAAAATTTCATATGGCAAGGGGAGAGGGCCTTGCTAGTGTAAGCTAGTGGTCGGCCTTCTTGCATCAAAACAACACCGATACCTACTCCAAAAGCATCACATTCAATCATAAACAGCTTGTTGAGGTTGGGTAGGGCTAGCACTGGTGTAATAATCATCATAGCCTTTAAGGAGTTGAAAGCTTTTGTTGCCTCATCTTACCACTTGAATGCATCCATCTTTAGAAGTGCTATGAGCAGAGCACTAATTTTGCTATAGTCCTTTATGAATTTTCGGTAGGAGCCGGTTAGACCCAAGAATCCCCGCAAGGCCTTGATTGCCATGGGTAGTGGTCAATCTTTCATCACCTAAATTTTTTAGGGATCAATTTTAACACCTTCCTAAGATATTATATGTCCAATATATTCAATTTCATTTTGCATAAGGCTGCACTTTGAATTTTTGACAAAAAGGCAGTGCTTGCGGAACAATTTGTAAGTGCGATAAATGACTTTCGAAGGAAGAACTATATATCAGAATATCATCAAAGAAGACTAAAACAAAATTACAAAGATAGACTCAAAATATATCATTTATCAAACTCTAAAAAGTAGAGAGTGCATTGGTTAGACCGAAGGGCATAACTAAGAATTCACAGTGCTCGTTGTGTGTTCTAAAGGCTATTTTTGGATATTATCTTCATGTACACGCATCTAGTGATAGCCTGACCGTAAGTCTACTTTAGTGAAGATCTGGGCTCCCTCTAATTTATCTAGCAACTCATTCATCACTGGAATTAGATATTTATCTTTGATGATGATGCTATTGAGTGCTCAGTAATCTATACATATTCGTCATGAACCATCCTTCTTTTGTACTAAAAGATCTGGTGATGAATATGGGCTAACACTAGGCCTGATAATTTCGATCTCAAGAATCTCACTAATGATCCTTTTTATTTCTGCCTTCTGGAAGTGAGGATACCAATAGGGCCGAATGTTGGTTGGAGTTCTTAAGCAAGATGGGGATCCAGTGATCATGGAGCCAAATGGGTGGGAGCCCTTATGGTTCTGCAAATATATCTACAAATTTAGAGATTAAGGAAAGGGTAGTAGGAATTTGATCTAGCATCTTCAGTTCTTCTTTTAGGCCCTGTAATTGTACTAAAAAACCCATGTATATCTTGTGGAGCACTCTCTCCATCCATCGGCTAGTGATGGTGGTGATCTTGCCTCCACGTTTATCTCTTAGGATCACTTGTCTTCGATTCGGTAAACTAATCGGGCAGCAACCTTATTATCGATAAAATTATTAGTGCCACCTGTATTGATCAGAATTGTTATCGGTTGATGCTTTAGAAATCCTCCAATCTTCATTGTTTGTGGGTTGGCATAGCCGACTAAGGCATGTACAGTGTTGGTGACCAATTCTACTTCTTCTTTCGTATCTTCATCTTTGAGGCTTGGATCCCTGTCTTCGGCTTCTGTTTCTTCCTCAATTGGCTCAATGATTAGAAATTTTCCTTTTTTGCAACCATGATCTCTACTCCAATATTCGTTGTACTGCCAACATAATCCTTTGGCTGATCTTTCTCAGAGTTCTCCTATAGTAAGCCCCTTTGGTGTAGGGTTTCGGCTAGCAACAAGTGGGGTCAACGGCTTACTTGCTGCTGGTTTGTTTATGCTATTGGCCCTACGATTGTCCATGTTGAGTTATTCTTTGTGTATGCAGGTAAACAACATAGCAGCCACCAAGGTACATGATTGGTGGGCCTTAACATCCCACCAAATCTCCGGGTTGAGTCATTCAATGAATGTTCCTAGCAATTATTTCTCGGACCAATCTTGGGTTTAGTTTGAAAGGCACTCGAGTCTACTATGGTATTCTTGTATGGTGGAAGTATAGTAGATTTTGGTGAGTTATCCATCCATGTCATACTCCAATGGTCTGAAGCAGATTAGAAGCCTACTCTTGAATTGCTCCCACGAGGGTACTCCGTGAGTATGTTCATACCAATCGTACTACTGAATTGCATCCCTTTTGAGTTTCTTAGAGGCTATCTCCACCTTGAATTCTTTTGGGGCTTTGTGAAAATGAAAAAAAATTTCAGCACGTGAGATCCAGCCTATTGGGTCTCCATCTTCTCATATGGGGAACTCCACCCTCATGAATGGGTATCTTGTGTGCTGCCATTGATCATATTTTTTAGATCGGCTCACCTTGATGTTGGAACTTTCACCATATTGAGATTTGTTAGAGCTCTCCGTTAGACTTCTTCTGAATTCATTAAGGAAGTCTTACCACCTTTCTTCCATGCTGGCCTTGAAGGTTACATCATTTATGGCCATCGCATAGGATTGTAGATTGGTGAAGTTCAGTTCTTTTTTCTGTTATCGAGTTAGGGGCATGAGTTTGCAATGCAACAAAGATGTGAGTGGGGGCAACTACAAGTTGGGTTAGGTAGTAGCACCGATAGTAGCAATGGATGAAGGGGCAAGTGCAATCTAGGGTTTAGATGGCAATAGCAAGAAGATGAGAGGGGCGACTATAATCTAGGGTTTCGATGGCAACAGTGATAATATCAAGATGATGAATGAGATGGTTGCAATCTACGGTTTAGATGGCAACAATAAGAAGATGAGAGGGGTGACTGTAATATAGGGTTTAGCTGGCAACAACAGCAACAATAAGATGATGAAGGAGGCGACTGCAATCTAGGGTTTAGATGACAATAACGACAGCAGCAACGATGATAATGGTTGCAGATGGTAGAGGCAACGGTGAGGATAAGGAATGGCAACAGTGGAAGCACTAAGGAACGTTGCTCTAATATCAAATAATAGGAACCCTAGGGTTTTATCAATTCAACTGCTCTAATATCCTACTAAACTTGGGCTCTTATTAATAGACTCCTAGCCGACTCAACCATCTCCTAATTGAATTGACTAGACCAACCAATATGACTCGATAAGAAACATGACTCAATATATATGGATCATATCATATTAGGGTCCTATCATGGACAAAATGGGCTGACTCACTAGTCAACAATTACTGTGTTAACATTCTAATGCTAGAAGAAGGGCTGAATGTCATAGAAAATCCTTCCAGTACTCCTCCCAACAAGCGCCCTAGTGAGAAGGCGCTACCTATAGCCCTAAGCCCCTTTGAGCAAGGAGGGCATGCAGCTTCCTTCCAGTAGGTTGATGCCTCCACTTTAGCCCATATACCAAGGGACTACTAGTGCCTACTCAACGATCCAAGCTTGCCCTCCCAAGTCAAGCATAGGCTCCTACTCGTTCCATCAAAGACATTCTTGGGCCTCACTTAGAAGGTCCAAGCCTTCACCGACACGATGCAAGCCATTGCCCAACTCCTCCCCTAGTTGGCACAACTGATGATCCTAGCACAATAGTCTACTCTTCAGCCACCAATCATGCATAATCCTGAAGCTTGATCGGTGAGTCCTCGCCCAACCTCCCAAGGATCTCCTTGGTCTGAAGGGATGAGTTGCATTGCCCCACGTCCCCTAATGGCGAAGTACAGAGCTCCATCGAGCCATGCCCAAACCCTACCAGGATTCGAGGCCTAGTCAATTGACTCTTGGGAACACTCGATGAAGGTGCAACTCCAAGCCTTGAACCGATAGCTAGATGAGGTTCAATAGGAGTTCTAGCATTCTCATGATAAACCTGATGCACCTCACATTTCCCCCTTTGTACAAAGCATCTAAAAAGAGACCATCCTAATTGGTTTTTGCCTCCCTAGCCTATAAACCTTTGATGGCAGATCTGATGCCGTGGAGCACATTGTCATGTTCTAAGCCCTGATGTCTCTATTCGACACTTCGAACTCTCTAATGTGTCGGACATTCCCGATAATGTTAAGAGGTTAGCTCGGGAATGGTATGGTTATCTGAAACCCCTCTCAATTTCTTCCTTTTCACAGCTCACCAAAGAGTTCGAGCTCCACTTCCTCGCCAACATATGACCTCAACTACTATCTTGTTGGGGCTAAGGCAGAGGAAAGATTAGCCCCCTATCTGCCTTTATCAACCGATTCATTGATGAAATCCGAGGGATTCAGGATGTCCACCCCTTGTTGATAATCTAAGCCTTCATGATGGGTCTAAGATCCACTCGTTTTTTCATGATCACCGATTGAAAGACCTCCCATGACTATTCCAAAAATACTCCAGAGGGCCAACCAGTATATATCTACCAAAGCCATAATCACTGCGCATTAAGAGGAGGCTGATAGAAGGGCACACAATGAGCCTCAGGCACCATCCCCAGAGTCACCTTAGAAAAGGTGCTCTCAGACATATGACTCATAAGGAGATCTGCCCGACCCTCTTGCAGAGGGTCCTGATGAAGGCTCTAAGTGGGCCCTATAGAAGACTCTAGAGTAGTGGTAGGCTCTAAAGCAAATTTGGATCCCCAAATGGCACTCTTAGAGATTCGAGGAGGGTTCCACGATGCTGATTATAGGTGCCCTGCAAGTCAATCACGTGAGTGATGACATGTGTGACACGCTGCATGATCTTTTTACTTATGATTATTACTGGCATATTCTCACATTATATTCTCTGTTGTATATATATTGTGATGTCCTTGGTTCTGTGCAATGAAAATCAGATCGTGATAAGATCACGATAATGAGATCGATTCACCTTTAAACACAGATCCTAAACAATCCCGATCATAGGTTACTCGAGAGATATATCGAGATAATCGGATAGATCGGTGTACTATATATCCGTTCATATGATGGAGATGGCTAGTCTCATAGCTACTTGTGTGAAGACACTAAGGATATAATATAGGTGCTCATTGGAGAATGAATTCACTGATTGATCTTCTTATAGAAATACTGTATGATTAATGATACCTAATGCCAGATAGCGATTTCATAGTCCTAGTTGTGTATCTGGTCCTTAGACTTAAGACACTAAGGATGCCTTATTTAAGTATTCTTTTCTTTGATGTCAGATTTACAGGTTTGGAAAGTTTCAAATCTAGTATAACCGGTTATCAAGATTGGTAGCCAATCTTATGAAGACAATTGAGTATCAATAAAGGATTATTCAATCTCGATATCATGAGAAAAATATCCTATATGTGCTTGCTGAAACAAATCCCTAGCTAGAGTCATTCGGATTGAGAGATTAGTTGGATGAGGGATTATAGATCATAATAACTGTAGACAAACAGGTCCGATAGATTCGATCACCCTGTACCATCTGGAGATATGGTGTAGTGGCCTAGTATATCCATAATCGATAAGTCAAGTGAATTATTATGGGAATAATAATTTACTATATCATAAGGAGTTCTGATGGGAGCGACTCATGACCAGCTCGATATTGGGCCTAGAGGGTCATATACATATGGTGGATGCTTCAGTAAATAAAGGATTAGATGAAGATCCAATTAGCCCCTATTCTCATTAGATTAGACCCTACACTAATGGGCTTCTTACATGAGGCCCAATTAGAGGCCAAAGGAGATTATTAGATAAAGATCTAATAATACAATGTTAGTGGGTAATTAGATGAGATCCAATACCCACTAAGGCAGGAACCCTAGGGTTTTTGATGGCTTTCTATAAATAGGAGGGAGGTTTATGAATGATAGGTTACAGCTTTGGCCAACCCCTCCTATTCAAAGATCCATTGTGTGGATACCACTAGAGAAGAGGATGCTTGACCTTCTTCATCATCTCCATCTGGATATAAAAAAATAGGGATGTAAGATATCCCTAGGTAATTAATATCTCACGATATAATTTTTTAATTTTATAATTTTCTTGCGTCCCAATTTTTTTTACAATGATTTGATCTTCACGGGAACCTATTTTTTTTAATCTTATGCTACGTATGTAATGCTCTTTCTGAGGTTTTCTAACAGTGGTATTAGAACCAAGATTTTCATGAGAAAGATTAGTTTTAAACTGCATATGATGATATTGAATCGCGTAGAACTGTTCTACACATTCTTGCTATATTTTTGCAGTGAAGGCAGCAAGGAAAAGGGGCAACTGGCCATAGCCAAGCCACTTGCAGGGGTGGCCAGCCACGACCAAACCCCCTAGGCCAGACCCCTTGCACGGGCGGCCGACCATGGCCAAACCCCCTGCAGAGGTGGTCGGCCATGGCCAGACCCCTTACAAGGGTGGTTAGTTGTGGCCAAGGCCCCCTGTGGGGGGCAGTCGCCTACAAAGGGCAGTTGGGCCGCTCGTGGCCAAGGTCGGCTATAGTGTGAACACCTGCAGTAGGGGTAGTCGCCCATGGGTAGGGTGGTTGGGCCACTTGCAACGAGGTTGCAAGGGGCAGCTACCCGCAGCAAGGTTGCAAGGGGGCCCCCTCACCGCCAGAGCTACCTCACACCCGTAGGGGCTGCCACCCGAGGGCAATAGTGCCTACCCACGGGCAAGGGTAGCCGCCGCTTACAAAGGGGCGGCAACGACCGACGGAAGGAGAGGGTTTATGATTTTTTAGAAAAAGATGATTCTACCCTTCAAAATTAGGGAAATTCCAAGGTCTGACCTTTATCCAGAATTTTCGAGATACCCTCAACAATTTTGGAAATTATAAGGATTATCCTTTTGCCTAGAATTTCAAAAATGCCTTTGATGATTATGAAAATTCTAAGCATTTCCTGATTTCTAAAAAATTAATTAAATAATTTAATTAATTATTAAATATCTAGTAATCCTACATGTGATATAATGTATGATGTAAATAGATGATTATGAGTCATGTGTTATGATGTGTGTAATTGTGATTATTATTATTATTATTATTATTATTATTATTATTATTATTATTATTATTATTATTATTATTATTGGGGCATGCGAGCCTCCATTTTTCTCATTTATTGTTGGGCCTACGTGCTTGTGATTATTTTGTAATTACATGGAGAGGCATGACGGGAGCATGGAGGTGACAACGAGACCCATGATGTTGTGATAGGAGATCACAAAGCATTATGATGCGACAAGGATTCGACGAAATCGATGATAACGAGATCAACGATCAAAGGGCATAGAGATGCGTCGATACACAAATAGATCCTATTGTGATTGATTAGGTCCACTGGCTTGGGCTTAATCATATTAGGTGATGGTTCATGATCATCTAGTGTGGCTTGCATATATGATGTGTTATACACCTATCATATAGATATATATATACATGTGATATAGATATATATTAAATATGTATGTGTGTGACACATATTACGAGACTAATATAAAACAAAAACCCCCTCCTATGAGAATATTAAGTTGATAAGCGTGAGGCAATAAAATTGACCTACATGATCTTCTATCATCATAGGAAGAAATTAAATCACGACATAGGTTGAGTTTGTCGAGTCCCTCAAGGCTTACCTATCTATGTGATCAAGATCTTGCCTATGACATAGAGATATCACCGGTGACCTTAGGATATGGTATACTTGGTTAAGTCCCTTGAGGGCATATCATCAAATCAGACTCATCTTATAACGATAGTGATGACTTAACTGAACATCATGGTTGGTCGAGTCCCTCAAGACCATGATGGTTCAGACGCTGAACATAACAGGAATTATAAAGAGCTATAATTGACAAGAGTTGTATACCTTTTGGGCTTAGTGTAATTGGTCGAGTCCCTCGAGGTTGCACTAAGATGCCGATTGGATCATGATCCCCACTAGGAGTCTGCCGGAGACGTCCATCTCATGTGTCAAGGGTGTCACGTTATTCACTAGGAAAATAATAGGAGTACATTAAGATAGAAGTCCATAACTTAATTCATATTTTATGTAAAATCTACATGTTATTTATTTTATGCTATATTTAAACATGTCGCTTACAAATCCCCTACGTGGCATACTTTATGCCAACCACCTCATTGGTCCTAACTATATGGATTGGCTCTGTAATTTGAGAATTATTCTCACGATAGAGAAAATCACATATATCCTTGATACAATTGTACTCACACTGGAGGAAGGGGCAAGCGAAGATAAGATCGCTCGCTATGTGAAGTATCTAGGAATAGTCCTAGAGGATAACCTGTGTGTCGATCTTATATTTCAGTCCCTATCAGATTTCTTTTCATATTTTATTATTAACTTTAATATATACAAGTTTGAGGTGACTCTACTTGAGCTCCTTAGTATGTTGAGGGAAGCTGAGAGCACCATCAAGAAGAAGAAGTCAGTTCTCTATATTGGTGAGACCAATAAGAAAAGGAAGGTCAATAAGGCTCTTAAGAAGGGCAAGGGTAAAGAAAAACTAGGTAAGACAAAGGTTGCTAAGAAATACCCGATGTAGGACAAATGACAGTGCTTCCACTACAGCCAAGATGGGCATTGGATGAGGAACTGTAAGGACTATCTTGTAGATAAGGCGAAATAGAAGCTTGGAGAAGCTTTAGGTATATTCATGATTAGTCTCCACTTGTCATATTTTCATGATAACACATGGGTATTGGATACCGGGAGTGCTTATCATATCTGTAATTTATTGGAAGTTCTGATAAGATTTAGGATATTGGCCAGAGGCGAGATGGACCTCAAGATGGGCAATGAAGCAAGAGTTACTCTATTATCAAAAATATTATTTCCATCTCTTGTTTGACAATAGTGGATATAAATTAGTTTATGAGAATAATAGTTATTCAATAATTATGGATGATGAGATTATCACTAGAGAGACTATGATAAATAGCTTATATGTGTTAGACATTTCTCCACACATCATGAATATAAATACATCTAAGGGGAAAAGCGATAAGGTGAATAATGTATACCTATGGCATTGTAGACTAGGTCTTATACATGAGGAAATGATTCAAAAGTTATTGAAAGATAGATATTTAGATCCATTTGACTATGAGTCATATGCAACTTATGAACCTTGCCTTCGTGGGAAGATGACCAACTCTTTTTTTAGTAGAATTGGAAAGAGAGCCACTGAGTTATTGGAACTCGTATATAGGATGTTTGTGGTCCCATGTCAACTCAGGCTATAAAGGAACGGGTATAAAATTTGATAGAAGTAAAGTAATTCTAATAGTTGAACTATAAAATACAGATGAGTAATGCTAGTTTGGTAGTCAAGATCCATATCAGTAGCTACAGAGCGAGAAGCGGTAGTTGGTTCTATTCCCATATTTGTTGATTGACTTCTTGGTATTAGTATTTGCCTTAAAAGTAGTTATTACAGTATCATATGTCGAGTTCAATTCCAATAATTGAGAGTAAGGACAGGGATAGTAAGAATAAGAGCTAGGAATAAGAATAAGAGCACTACTAATGATAATACATAAAAGAATACATAATGTAGAGGTATGGCCCAGCGCCTAAGTAGTATAATCAGAGAATGCAATTAGTTCTTCTCACATGATAACTCAAAATAGATTTTTTTCCCCATGATATTAGAATAGAACTACTGAAAACACAAGGCTTTAACCTAGTAGAGACAGCCTAAGATAGAGCAGTATAAGACTAACCTCGAGGTAGTTGGATTATAATAGTAGTTGTAGCTCAACATCTACTCACCACTCACCAGCTTAAAAGCTACCCTTACTTTTCCTGGGCGGATAAGGTAAGGAAGTGGAAATAAGATCAGTAGAAGGAACTCGCTAACAAAGCTTATTATGTTTGTTCAATTCTAGTGTAATCATGCGGTTCAGAAAAGAAAGAGAGTTTATTTGAGCATTGGCAATGAGGAGCAAATACTTCATTACATTCACTAATAATTTCTTCACGTATGGACACGTGTACTTGATGAAGTACAAGTCTGAGGCCTTTGAGAAATTCAGAAAATATAACAATGAAGTAGAGAACTAGATTAGAAAGAGTATTCAGATTCTTTTATTAGATCGAGGAGAAGAGTACTTGAGTATGGAGTTCACATATTCCCTCAAGATCAATGAGATTCTATCCCAGTGGATATCTCCTTATACAACTTAGCTTAATGTGTATCAGAAAGAAGGAATCACACGCTGTTAGACATGGTGCGGCCCATGATGAGTTTCACTGACCTACCTATCTTATTTCTAGGGAAACGCCCTAGAGACCATAGCTTACCTTCTGAAACATAGTTTCATTAAAAAAGGTCGGTAGTATCTACACCATATGAGATATGAAAAGAAAAGAAGTCCGATCTTAAAATGGTTAAGATTTGGGGTTATCTTGCCCACGTTAAAAGACATAATCCTGACAAGTTGGAATCAATGATAGAATGGTGCAAGTTCGTGGGATACACCAAGGAAACTTGTGGGTATTATTTCTATCATCCCGAGGATCAAAAGGTCTTTCTTATCAAGAGAGTTATGTTTCTTGAGAAGGAATACATTCTTGGTGGAAATAATGAGAGTGAGATAGAGTTGAGCGAGGTTGGAGAACTTAGCTCAAGCACCATTCCAGAGTCCGAGTCTGTTCAGGTACCTAACACATAAATTTCAACTTTGTGTAAGTCTAGTATAATATCACACTCTCCTGAAAGATATGTAGGATATATCACTGGAGAGGACTCTTAGGATATTGATCCTCAGACCTAGGAGGAGGCTATTATGAGTATAGACTCCAAGAAGTGATAAGAAGCTGCGAATTCTGAGATAGATTCCATATACTATAATAAGGTTTGGAACCTTGTGGATGCACCTGAGGGTATTGTATCAATCGACTACAAATAAATCTTCAAGAAGAAGATCAGAATGGATGGAAAGGTAGAGACCTATAAGACAAGAGTAGTAACTAAGGATATTGTCAAAGGCAAGGAGTTGACTATGACGAAATATTTTCTAAATCTATCAGAATTCTTTTAGCTATTACAACACACTATGACTATGAGATTTGGTAGCTGGATGTGAAAACGACATTCCTTAATGGCAACCTGGAGGAGGAGGTATATATGATATAGCTAGAGGGATTCGTATCCAGAGAGAATCCAGATAAATTATGCATGTTGCTTAGATCCATTTATGGATTGAAGCAAACTTCCCGAAGTTGGAATATAAGATTTGATAAGGTGATCATATCTTATGACTTCGTTAAGAATGAAGATGAGCCTTGTGTGTATATGAAGGTAAGTGGGAGCGCTATAACCTTCTTAGTTTTGTATGTGGATGACATTTTAATCATTGAAAATGATGTAGGAGTGCTCTCTACAGTAAAGGCTTGGCTATCTAGAAACTTCTCCATGAAGGACTTAGAGGAAGTATCCTATATTTAGGGATCTGAATCTATAGAGATAGATCTAAGAGGATGCTTGGCTTGTCCCAGTCCAAGTACATAGACTCTATTGTCAAAAGGTTTGATATAGAGAATTCTAAGAGGGGACTCATACTGATGAGATATAAAATATCACTTTCGAGGAGTATGTCCCCAATGACTCCTGAAGAAAGGGCATACATAGATAAGATACCCTATGCCTCATCGATAGGATCGGTCATATATGCTTTGAGTGTCATTAACAAGAATCAAGCGGATCCAGGTTTAAAATACTGGAAGGCAGTAAAGTGTATCCTTAAGTACTTGAGAAGGACTAAGGATCTTTTATTGGTATATGGAGAAGATAGCCTCCAGGTTGAGGGCTACACAGATTCGAGTTTCTAGTCTGACGTTGATGATAGCAAGTCA
This sequence comes from Ensete glaucum, assembly GCA_021527575.1. Taxonomy (NCBI): domain Eukaryota; kingdom Viridiplantae; phylum Streptophyta; class Magnoliopsida; order Zingiberales; family Musaceae; genus Ensete; species Ensete glaucum. Next base: position 40,864,047 of record CM038551.1, on the reverse strand, counting down.
AACTTAGGATATATTTTCATCCTGAATGGAGGAGCAACAAGCTGGAAGAGTTCTAAGCAAGATACTATTACTAATTCGACCACAAAGGCAGAATACATTACTATAGTAGAAGCAGCAAATGAAGGGGCATGGATGAAGAAGCTCATCAAGGATTTGAGAGTCGTACTAAGTAGCATGGAGCTGATTCCTATATATTGGGACAGTGACAGGGTGATAACTCTAGCAAGAGAACCCAGGTCTCATCAGAATTGTTCTAAGGAGGTTTCATCTTATTTGAGATATCAAAGCCTGTAAAAATATAGCAATAGAAAGAGTTTCATCCAAAGATAACATTGCAGATCCACTAACAAAGCTGCTGGCTTAGATTGGTTTTAGGTCAAGTAGGAGATTGCTGGTTATAGGTGCCCTACAAGCTAATCACGTGAGTGATGGCACGTGTAACATGCTGTATAATCTTTTTACTTATGATTATTACTGGTATATTTTTATATTATATTATATGTTACCTATATATGTGATGTCCTTGGTTCTATGCAATAGGAATCAGATCGTGATGAGATCATGATAATGAGATCGATTTACCTTTAGACATAGATCCTAAACACTCCCGGTTATAGGTTACGCGAGAGAGACATCGAGATAACCGGATATACCGATATACTTACTATATACTCATCCATATGATAGAGGTGGCTAGTCTCATAGCCACTTGTATGGAGACACTAAGGATATAGTACAAGTGCTCATTAGAGAATGAGTTCACTGATTGATCCACTTATGGAATGCTACATGGTTAATGATATATATTGTCAGACAATAATTTTATAGTCTCAGTTGTATATCTGGTCCTTAGACTTAAGACACTGAGGATGTTTGTTTGAGTACTCCTTTCTTTGATGACAGACTTATAGATTTAGAAAGTTTCAGATCTAGTACAACTGGTTATCGAGATTGGTAGCTAATCTTACGGAGGTAATTGAGTATCAAAAAAGGATCATCCACTCTCGGTATTGGGCGAGGAATATCTCAAATATGCTTGCTCAGATAAATCCCTGACCAGGGTCATTCAGATTGAGAGAGAATGAGTTCTTTGGGAGAATCTAAGTAGAGCAATTAGAGGCCAAATGAGATTATTGGATAGAAATCCAATAATATAAGGTTAATGGGAAATTGGATGGAGATCCAATACCCACTAAGATAGGAACCCTAGGGTTTTTGGTGTCTCTTTATAAATAGGATGGAGGTTCATGGTTGATAGACTATAGCTTTGGCCAACCCCTCCTATTCTCCTCCTTCCCTCTGCGCAAGAGTTGTGAGATCTGATTATAGGAGTTTTTTTACAAAGATCCATCGTACGAAAACCACTAGAGAGGAGGACGTTTGACCTTCTTTATCTTCTCCATTTGGATCTGAAAAAATATAGATATATGATCTCCCTAGGTAATCAATCTCTCACAATATGATTTTTTGGTTTTGTGATTTTCTTGCGACCTAATCTCTTACATGACGATTTGATATGTGTAGGAAACCTATATTATTTTGATCTTTCACTGCACATGTGATGCTCTCGCTGAGATTTCCCAACACACAATGCCTGTTTCGACAACACAATGGCACTAGGCCAAACCTATTGGAGGAGCCTAACAATGTCGGGATCCTCACCAGGAGTTCCCACTCCCTCTCGGGGCATCGAGAGCCAATCCTAAGATCCCTAAAGGCCTAGATAGGAGAATCATGGGACGGACCCCGTGGTAGTGGCGGTCGCTCACTAGCCGACTGACCCTCGTCGGAGCCTAAAATAGCAGTAGAAGGATGGCACTTCATCCACCCCCAAAGATCCATGCCTACCGAAGCAAGAGCACACAGGATGAAAGCTAAAAGCAACTGGTAGCAAAGCAGAGAAAGTAAGCTGCACCTATCAGCATAAGGCTGGGGTTGGCAACCACTAATCCAGTCGCCTCCACCTGCCTTATGGCAATGGAAGAGGAGAAGAGTTATTAGGACCCTAGCTAAGTTGGGTTCATTTATTCAGGGTGAGTCATGTTAGTTAGTATCAGTTATGGGTCAGGTGAATCTAATCAAGTCAGTTATAAATTGTTAGAGTTGATTTTTATCTTTGGTTGAGATGAAGTCAGTTATTATTTTCAGTTAGGAGTTTATCAAGTTAGTTAAGAGTCAAAGATTAGTGGGACTCTTGGAAGAGCCCTATAAATAAGGTTGTAAACTCTTTTATGAAAATCAATCAATGAAGAAATATTAGTTTTAGCCACAAGCATAATAACCCTAGGAGACAGATCCCCTTAAAGTGATCTAGGAGGCCCAATCCCCTCGAAGAGAGTGTATCAGAGCAGCGATCCTTGGTGTTCCTACTATGATTCTGCAGCCACTCCTCTTATCATCGTCATCATCGCCACCATTGTCATCATCGTCATCGTCATCATTATATCTACCACCTTGCTATAATAAAAAAAAGAAAAAAAAGAGAGAGAAAAGCAAGAGAGAGAGAGAGAAGAAGACGAAGAAGGGGCCCCACACCTTCCCCCTTCTTCCTCCCCACCTACTTGTTGCCATCCACATCATCGCCTGTGTCGTTGCCCAGCCATGTCACCAGCACCCTACCCCCTACCGCTTGCCTCCATTGCTCGTTCCCGGTTGTTGCTACCTCTCCACCCATCACCGCTAGTCGCTGCCTGCTACTCTTCCCTATTGTCGTCGTTCCTTCCCTCCTTGTTGTCTGCATCTCGAGCAAGAAGGGAACATCGCCATTAGTCCTCAGCCACTGACCGCGGAGTGCTATCTTTCTCCCCTGTTCCTGTTCAACATCCGCTGTCGAGTCTCATCGGACCCCAGTTGCTGCCCTCATCTTCTTCCTCTCCTCATCAACCCTCTGTCATACCCCTCCTTGGTTGTTGCTCCAGCCATGCCCTCCTCACCTTCCTCTCTTGCTTCCTTACTGGACCCCACTGCTCTCTCGCTGCCGCAGCCCTCGTAGGACCCCGCTGCCTCCTTCTCTTCCCGGCCACCATCTCATCTCCTCCTCAACCACAACCATAGCCACTTCTAGCCGGCCATACCCCTCCCCAGCCGCTGCTCCAGCCGCGCCCTCCTCACCTTCCTCCCTCGCTTCCTCGCCGGACCCTGCTACTCTCCCGCTGCCACAGCCCTTGTCGGACCCCATTGCCTCCTTCTCTTCACAATCACTTCTTCCGCAGCCAAGCCCTTTTTCACCGTAGCCAAGCCCTCCTCAGCCTTTTCTTTCCTCGGCCGCCTCTTCATTTGCCTGCCACCTCTGTTCCTCTCCTCCCTGCCACCGCCGCCGGCTATCCCTGCTTCTTCACTACTTCCCCTTTGCTTCCCATCCCATCTTCCCCTATGACCCACATAAACTGTTGCCATCATTGTTGCTGCCTTGCTTGCCACCGTTGCTTCCTCTTCCCTGACTCCATCTAAGATCTGCAACCGCAGCCCACTCCCGCACAACAACGTCACCACCACTACAACTGTTGGATCCAACTGCCCAACCTCTTGCCCGTAATTGCAGCCATCATTTGCCACAATCGCTACCGCCTTCTTTACCGCTGCTATCTTCCAGCCCTCAACCGTGTCACCGTCACCCATTCTTCCTCCCCGTCGTGAGACTGAAGGCTGCAGCCATCCTTCATTGCTGCCGTAGTTGCCTCCAGCCATGCTCCCCTTATCTTCTTCCCTCTGCTACAACTGCATCTACCGCAGCCACCTTCATCCTATTGCTACTACCTAGCCAAGTTCCAGCAATCGCATCCATCTTTCTCTCCTCCCATTAATTTTTTACACTGATAATCTTATTGCGACCAAGTCCTACCACATCTACGATATAAACTCATACCCCTGACTCGATAGTAGAAAAAGAACTGAACATAACTGATCTACAATCCTATACGATGATTACAGATGATGCACTTGATGCAAGGTTTAAAGCCTTCGAGGCTCACATGGAGGATATATTTTAAGAGCTCATCTACGAAATTAGAAGAAGCCGATCAAAGAGTCCCAACAAAACACAATATGGTGAAAGTTCTAAAGGATGTCGATATGAAAAGTATGATCATGGGCAAAACATAGGATACACACGCATGAGGATGGAGTTTCCCAGATGGGAAGATGGAGATCCAATCGGCTGGATCTCACGTGCTGAAATATTTTTTCATTTTCACAGGACTCCGAAGGAATCCATGGTCGAGATAGCTTCCACTCAACTCGAAGGTGATGCGATCCAGTGGTATAATTTGTATAAGACCTATCACGGAGTCCCTTCATAGGAACAGTTCAAGAGAGAGCTCCTGATTTGGTTTAGATTATCGGAGTACAAAAACATTAATGGATAGCTCGCTAAAATTTGTAAGACTTCTACAGTACAGGAGTACTAGAGTAGATTTAAGCACCTATCGAACCAAACCCGAGATTGGTCCGAGATACAATTGGTGAGAAAATTTATTGAGGAACTTAATCCTGAGATTTGGTGCAAAGTTAAAGCTTGCCATCCCTGCACCATGATAGCAGCCATATCATTTGCCAGCGTACACGAAGGAAAAATCAATATGGACACTCACTGGAACAGAAGCTTCAATAAACAAGAAAAATCAATAAATGAGGATTTTAAAGTGATCAACATAGAAGAGCCACTTTTGATGGTCGAGCCAACTAAAGAGGAATCAAAAACTAATTATGTGGAGTCTGATAATGAAGGCTATGACAAACTTCTGACAATTGAACAAGCTAAGGAGGAATTGAAAATTGATAATGTGGAGTCTGATCACGAAGGTTGTGCCAAATTCGAAGACAAGATTATTAATTAGCGAATTCTAATTTGTGATAATAGGTGTTCAAAGGTAAAACAACTACTTATCAAATTCTTTTTGATGCCCGAGGAAGACTTCGAGGTGGTGATCCTCAAAAGAAGACATGGTACTACCACTAGCCATCGGATGAAAATGGTTCTTCAGAAGACTACAATGACAATTGCACAAAAAGATCAAACTATTGCCTACACTAAGTAGAGACTCTACTTAATCAGTTAAAGAGTTGTGATGCAAGACAAATATTGAAGAACTCTCATAATTTGATACTGCTCGGCCTTGAGGACAAGGCTAATTTGAAGTGGGCAGGTCTGTTAAGACCCTAGCTAAGTCGGGTCCATCTATTCAGGATGAGTCATGTTAGTTAGAGTCAGTTATGGGTCGGGTGAACCTTATCAAGTTAGTTATAAGTTGTGACAGTTAGTTTTTATATTCGGTTTAGATGAAGTCAATTATTATTTTCAGTTAAGAGTTTCTCAAGTTAGTTAAGAGTTAAATATTAATGAGACTCTTAGCAGAGCCCTGTAAATAAGATTGTAAACTCTTTTATGAAAATCAATCAATCAAAAAGTATTAGTTTTAGCCACAGGTAAAACCCTAGGAGGCATATCCCTTCGAAATGATCTAAGAGGCCCGATCCCCTCGAAGAGATCGATTATCCCCCTTTTCACTTTCTTCCTTCATGATAGAACCCTAGGGTTCTATCAAGAGTTCCCTTATCCACTGAGCAAAAACTTGAGCTCCCCTATTAAGGAGGAAGGGTTGTCAACAACCTGCGATGACCACACCATGGGAAAGCCCTAGTCCTAATTGCTGCAAACAATAGAAGCTGCCATGACAAGTCCCTACTCCTGCTCACATAGTTGAGCCAAAACCTACCATGGTGGGTCCCTCCTCCCATTAACATGGTTAAGCCAAGACTCGCCAGGATGAGTCTCTCATCTAGCTAACGCGATCGAGCTAAGACCCACCATGATAGGTCTCACCTCTTTCTTACGTGGTCAAGCCAAGACCCGCCATGACAGGTCCCTGCTCCTACTAATGCGATTGAGCCAAAACCCACCACCATGGGTCCCTACTCCTGCTCATGGTCGAGCCAATCCCTGCCACAACTGGTCCCTTCTCCTGCTCATGTGGTTGAGCCAAGACCCACCATGATGGGTCTCTCCTTTTGTTGACGTGGTTGAGTCAAGACCTGCCACGATGGGTCCTCGCTCCTGCTCATGCGATTGAACCAAAACCCACTAAGATAGGTCTCTCCTCTCACTCACGATCAAGCTAAGACCCACCATGATGACTCTCTCCTACCATTGATGCGGTCGAGCCAAGACCCACCACGACGGGTCCCTGCTCCCACTCATGTGGTTGTGCCAAAACCCATCACGATGGGTCCCACCTCCCACTCACTCAGTCAAACCAAGACCTGCTATGATGGTTCTCTCCTCCCGCTAACACGATCAAGCCAAGACCAACCACGACGGGTCCCTTCTCCCACTCATGTGGTTGAGCCAAAACATCCCACTCACGTGATTGAGCCAAGACCTGCCATGATTTGGTCTCTCCTCTCACTGACATGGTCGAGCTAAGTCTGCCATGACTAGTCCCTTCTCCCACTTATGAGGTTGAGCCAAAACCTCTTGCTCATCCTTCGAGCCAAAACCTGCCACGATGGGTCTCTCCTCTTCCTAACACGATCGATCCAAGACCCGCCATGATGGGTCCCTTCTCTCACTCACGCATTGAGCCAAAACCTCTCACTCATGTAGTTGAGCCAAGAGTTGCCATGATGGGTCTCTACTCCTACTAATACGGTCAAGCCAAGACTTCCTACGACATACTAATACTTTTGCTATGGCATCCTCCCACTTACGCAATCAAGACCCACCACGATGGGTCACTCCTCCTATTTACATGGTCGAGCCAAGACCTACTATAGTGAAAGCCTCTACATCGATCTAATACTCTTAAACTGCTTCAGTGGCTTGATACTCCTAAGCTGCTATGGCGACCTGATGCTCTTAAACCGCTATGGCGGCCCGATACTCGTACACCATTGTGCTAGCCTGATACTCTTAAACTGCTACAACAATATGATACTCTTAAGCCGCTACGACGACCTAATACTCTTAAATTTCCACAATGGTCTAATACTCTTACATACCTATGTTAGCTTGATATTTTTAAACCGCTACGATAGACCTATACTCTCGCTCAGACGATCGAGTACCTACCCCTAGAAATGAAAGAAGGGGCAGGACTAAAAGAAAACACAACCTCATGTGCGGAAGGGGGAGGCAAAAACGGAAAAGAAAATCTCTCAAAGCAGAAGGGGGAGGTCAAAAAAAAAGAGAGAGAATGAACTCCTGTATGGAAGGGGGAGAACAAAGATAGAGAGCGAGAAAGAAGAGAGGTCCCTTAGGATAGCATCTGGCTACTGATAAAGCATAGATCACCCTAGCAAGAGAGCATAGTCCACCTCGTCGGATCTAATGCAAACCACCATGGCCTCAATAATAAACCAGCCACCAAAATTGTGCTTGTGTAAATACATAGGGATATAGGAAAAATGACATCCTTTGAGACCTTCATTTAAAACTTTGAAGAATTCCATTTTTCCTTTTCGGGAGGGGGGGGGGGGGGATGAATGATAGGGATAATCCTATCATCACCAGCTCCCCTCGTCACATAGGTCAAGGAAGAAACATCTAAGTAATAGCATAAGAGTCACCTAGTCCTCGCAGCCGCCAGCAAGAGGTCACCACGCCTGTCCTAGCCTCCCAAAATGGGCACATAAGACCCTCCCCCTCAGCGACACCATAATTAAGAAGGGGACCACCCCTCATCATTAATGGTTGGAGCCATGGCCCAGCTACACAAGCCTTCCCTTTCGGATGGTCAGCAGAGGGACCACACCCTCCCTGACCTAAAAGAGCAAGGGATCAAATTAGAGGAGCCACCTCGATAGTCCACCCTAGGTGTCACCCCTAAGGATACACATCGGCAAGCCACCCTATAAATGCCTCCACTATGTAGGGTAAGGAGGACCTCTACGAGCACCCATCAATGTCATTGAGTGCTTAGGTATAAAAGCCGAGCCCCGAGCCAAGTAGGGGCAAGCAGGCAAAAACTCATAACTTCTCACTTACATTGTTAACCTCCTTCTCTGTCTCTCTAACTCATTGGAGGGGTCGAGCCGAGATACCCCCAATGTAGACATAGTTTTGTAGGACCCCTGGTGCCATCTGGAGATGCGACCAGGAGGTGGCCCAACAGCAAGGGCAACTTAGCTCTCCAGCCTGACTTCACCATATGAAGGTTAGATCAATCTTGATGAACCACCTCCCTCGGAGGGCTCTTCATACAAGATCATCGTGCCAACCCTCTGTTACAGCAAGGAGGAGTCATCACGAAGAACCTGCAATTTTGGTAGTGGAGCAACTAATCCAACTCACTAGTCGATGGTTACTGTGTGTTAACAAACTTCTTGTCCGTGTATCCTAGTTAATAGGGATGGTTTTGCCCCATGCCAGCTCATCTACCATAGAAGCCAACACCTAACTATGACTTCAAGTTATCAGCCCCAAAATAGCTTCGCAATGTGTCCCGATCTACCCTGCATCAATGATTGATAGTGAGGCTTATTCTAAATAACTACCCTATCTCATTAGGATCAAAGGCCAGAGAGATTTCTCCTATCATGATTAGGAAGTCAACCTAATCTTATTTAAGACCAATTAGTAAAGAAGCCTAGGGATTAGCTATAAAAGTCACCCACTAGCTCACATTGAGGGGGGTTTGAGACACTAACTCAGTCATACAGCTTACACTGTTGTCTTCTCTCCTCCACTAACTGAAGCATCGGAAGAGTTGCACCATGCAACCCTCAAAGCTAGCCTATCATGTAAGATCGCCAACATCCTAGAGATGCCCAGTTACTAGAGGATGACCCAGCCATCGGGGAAGAACCTTGCAACTAGGAAGATCCCAGTCCACCTACCCAACCATCCTGATCCCGTACTTGGTCCTCACTGACATAATGACTTCCGATCAAACACCCCATGTGGTCTCACCTTTCCAAGTTCCCCTATATCGGCCAGGAAGAGCCTACACCTTCGATAGTGGACCAACCGGGTCGACTCACCAGTCGTGGTATTCATGCCACCATCACTTGCATATTGCTTTGTGGCTATCCCCATTATGAGGATTCTGTATAAGAGTCATATTCGTTTGACACTTAGTACTTTAATTTAAAGATATCTAACTAACATGTACTTGTGCCCAAAACGTATAAACACGGGCTCCTTAAAGTATAAGCTTCATTTTGTTCCATGTGAATCAATGCCCTCGCTTCCCGCAGATGGTCAACAAGCAATGTCATATAGTAATGGTATTGCACAAAGGCATAAACAAGGTGGTTAAAGAGGAAGATCAAAGAAAATAATAGATATGCTCAAGGAAGAGGCCTTACTAGGACTTTATTATGGGAACAAAGGTTAATCAGTACCTCTGGCGGGCAATGGTATACTAGGACTAAATGACCCCAGATAGTAGGTGGCGATCGGCCCGACCTCCTCCCACAGTCGAGCACAACAGCAATGAACGATCCTATGTGAAGGAGTTCCAGTTCGTCGAAGAGTCAGTAGAGGGAGGAGGCAAAGGGATGACCTATAAACCCTCAGTGGCACCATTCCCCCAAAGGGCAGGGGGCTCCCAAGCCACCTCCTCACGTGGCGATGCCACCTGAGGTGGACCCAAAGATGGGCTCAGAGAAGCTACACGAAGACCCTCCCCTGTCAGAGACGATTACGGCATAGGATCTTCTTCAATAAATGGCTCCATGTGTGGAGCAATGTGGGGCTCAAGTGGTGATGCTAGCAGCATGGAGGCAGCCTCTTCAAATGGTTCCAAGGTTGGCCTAAACAATCATCCTAGAGAATTGACAGTAGTAGGATTACGACTCCCTATCGGGGGCCCCACAAAAGAGATAGGGGGTCCCTGAGAGGCCCTTAACCCCACGGGCAATCCTAGCCCAGGAGTTGGAGCCAAATCTACCTCCACGAGTAATAACTCCATAAGTAGTGACTCTACGGGTCAGAAATGAGTAAGAAAGAGCTTATAAAAGAAATCGATCATACTACATGGGATCGAAGGAGGAGTGGCCTCCACCAAATGGACTTCCTCCACACTCTCCATGGCCTCATACAAGAAGAACCCTCATATCCTCTCCAAGGCCCTAGCCTTGCCTAAGGATAGAGGGGGTAGCGCATTGTCGATGGTGTGCACAACCCACACTATTAGCAAGCCTAGTCCTGGCTCTTGCTGGAAATGAAGAATCAGCTCCTCCACCCCTTACTATAAGGGTTCGCTCCACTTATTTTAAACCTCGCACAAGGGGATAGGTAGTAGCTACATGGCGCATGATTCAGTTGAAAGAACAAGCAAACGAGGTCGTGAAATGGTGCCACCCCCACGTCTTTGCATGCTATGAGGAATACCTTCACGAAGCATAAGAGTTTGGCACCATCTTGAAAGGCGATATATACCAATATCCCAAATAGGATATCACCACCGAAGGGAGAGGGAGGCACAATCCCAACTCCAAAGTATCGACCGAGAGGTAGAACACCCTGAATAGCTGGTGGAATGGGCAAACCTCATCCCTAAGGAATGACAAAACAATTTTTGTCGGAACCAGAAGCGTTTTTGCAGTTCCTCTACTTGCAACAAGGTCATAACAAAACTATAGTTATGGGCCTCCTTCATTTGAGCCAAGTCCTATGAGACCTTGAGAGCCTCAGAAGGCTTGCTCCCTGTAGACGAGGAGCTCACCTGGATTACCTTTAAGAGGAGGACGACGACCCTCTAGCACCCTGCATATGTTGAGTAACCAAGCGAAAAGTAATCAAAAGGGAGTCACCATAACAGGACATCCCAAAGGGAGAAGATGGGGTCTTGTTGAAAGAGAGAGACATCTTAGTTCACATTAGAGTATTTAACTTTTAACAATAATGTTGAATCTCATATTTTGATAATGAAATTAATTGATGAGTTTTATGATCTAACTTGTGTGTTAGAGAAAGTAATGCATAATTAACTATGATGGTGAAAAGACAATACAATCTTATGTTGGGCCGAAGTCAAGTTCAGGGATCGGGCCGATGTTCGGATGATGTAGTGGGAGCTCACGGGGAGTTCACTAGGAGTTCGTCAAAAGATGATCGAGGGACTCGTTGGGAGTTCGTCGGAGGGTGTTGGGAAGTTCGTCAGGAGTTCGACAGATCAATTGACATGCTTGACAAAAATGATTGCAATTGTGTAGTGTGTCATAGTTAGCATTATAATTGAGTCATAATTAAGTTAGATTTAGAGATACTTAGGTTAACTCAATATGAGGCAATCGAGTCCACTTTTGATTAGGATTTAAGCTCAGATTGAGCTCATTTTGTTGACTTAGAAAAGGGTCAACAAGAACTACAAGTCGAGTATAAAACTATATAAAAAGTATAATTTTTGGGATTCCTGATGGTAGTACCACCTAGGCAGTGATAGTACCGCCCAGGCGATGATGGTACCATCATCATCTCTATTTTTGGGGCACTTTCGATGGTAGTATCACCGGTGCCGACGTGTAGTACCGCTCGCACTCGATTTTTTCAAAAAAGATTAAATTTTGGCTCTATATTTTGAAGCCAGTTGGGGTCTATAAAGATCCTAAGTATTCTTACATTGAAAGTAATAAAGAGCAAGAAAAGTGGTCATAATCTTTGTTAAAATTCTATAAAATTTGATATCTTCCCTTGAGTGCTTTAGAGTGTAAAGTGAGTCTAAGGGAAGAGCGAAAACAAATTTTAAAGGTTCCTCTCCTGAACCTGTGAAAAGGAGAAAAATGTAAGGGGTATTAATCTTCACTTATGGAAGAAGATCATTAGTGGACACCGGTGGCCTCGACGAAGGAGGACTCAGAAAGTGGACGTAGGTCAAACTTTTGGCTGAACCACTATAAATTTATGAGCCTTCCTTTACTTGTTCTTTATAAACTTGTTTTCTTATTTTAGTAGTCCTTAACTAAATCAAGATTATTCTTTCGTATTTGTTTTAAATTGCTCACTTATTCACTTTCGATGAATTCTAAGAAATACTTTCGATTTTTTCTTTACTTGAAGTAATTTTTTTGAAACAAGTTATTTTTTGCACTTGCATTAATTCATCCCTCCTCTTAGTGCCAACTTGATCCTAATAGTTGGTATCAGAGCTGATTATACTTAATTGGATTAATACCCAAGTGAGTAAATGACTTCATTTGGCATTAGCGAGGGACACTCTATCACACATCCTCCCATGTTCAATAAGACAAATTGCGCATATGGGAAAACTTGAATACATATCTTTTTTATTTTGATGGATTTTGAACTATGGAATATTGTCGAAAATAGTTTTCAGAAGTCATCCAATCTAATGAATGATTGGAATGATCATAAAAAAAAACATATTTTCATTAAATGCTAAAGTTAAGCGTGCTTTGTTTTGGCTTTAGATAAAAATAAGTTTAATCATGCTTCTACTTGTGATTCGACATATAATATTTGGCATTCCTTAGAAGTCCCACATGAAGACACAAGTAGGGTAAAGGAGTCAAAAATAAATATTCTTATACATAATTATGAATTGTTTAAAATGAGACTAACTGAGACTATTGGTGACATGTATACCCGCTTTACGGATGTCATCAATAGTTTGAAATCTCTTGGTAAAGTTTATTCTAATGCTGAACTTGTTAACAAAATTTTGAGATCTTTACCTAAAAGTTGGGACTCGAAAGTAAATGCTATATAAGAGGCCAAAGACTTGAATAATTTACCTCTTAAAAAACTAATTGGGTCTCTGATGACTTGTGACATATGTTGCAAAGCTTATGATGAACTTGAAGAACACCTTCCAAAGAACAAGGACATTATCTTGAGAACCAAAGATGAAGACCTTCCAAACAATAGGAAGGACTTGACACTGAGAATAACATATGACTCATCGAATGAAACCTCGAGTGATAAAGACAATGATCTTACACTACTAATAAAAAAACTCAAAAAAAATTCATAAAAAAATAAAAGTAAAAATAAATAAATAATATAATATAATATATTTTGAATGCAAGAAACTCGGGTATTTCAAAAGTGAATGCCTACAGTTGAAGAAAAAGTTGTCAAACAAGAAGAAGACCTTCTCAGCAATATGGGATGATTCAAGCTCATTAGATGAAGAGGACAACAACAATGGAAAAGTAGCTAACCATGCGCTAATGGCCATCAATGACGAGGTACGTAAATCTTCTGAAGACTCCTTTACTTTTCATGAATTGTTAAATACATTTCATGAACTATTTGATTAATTTAGGAAGCTTAGCAAAACTTATAAATTACTTAAGAAGGAATATATATTACTCACTAGTAAATTTGGAAACATGCATAAAGCATCAACATCATACAATTCTTGCACTAAATGTGAAATATATAGGAAATTAGAAAGGAAAATGTCATACTTCAAAAAACTTTAAAAAAATAGAAAATAAATCTCTAAACATGATTCTTGCTAATAAAGGTTATGTCCATATGAAAGAAGGTATTGGCTTTATGGGTAACACTCAACATTACACTCTTTACCCAAATTAAAATATAATTTTTATGGTAGATTAGTAAATTTTACATATAAGTGTTCATTTAGAAAGTATAGTCCACATTTTTCTTATAAGTGTTCATTGTGGCCAAGACGGGCATTGGAAGAGGAACTGTAAGGACTATCTTGCGGATAAGGCGAAACAAAAGCTTGGAGAAGCTTAAGGTATATTTATGATCAGTCTCTATTTATCAAATTTTCATGATAACACATTGGTATTTGATACCGGAAGTGCTTATCATATCTGTAATTCATTACAGGTTCTGATAAGACCTAGGAGATTCGCCAGAGGTGAGATGGACCTCAAGATGGGCAATAGAGCAAGAGTTGTTGTAGTTGCTGTTGGAGAGGTCACCCTACATCTGGTTGGTGGAATTATTATTGCATTGGATCCATGCAATTTTGTTTCCTCTATTATCAAAAATATTATTTTTATCTCTTGTTTGATAATTAGTGGATATAAATTAGTTTTTAAGAATAATAGTTATTCAATAATTATTGATGATGAAATCATCACTAGAGGGATATTGATAAATAGCTTATATGTGTCAAATACTTCTTCATATATCATGAATATAAATATATCTAAGAGGAAAAGAGATGTAGTGAATAATACATACTTATGGCATTGTAGGCTAGGTAATATATATGAGGGAATGATTCAAAAGTTACTGAAATATAGATACTTAGATCCATTTAGGTAGAACTTTTCATAAGGGACCCAAAGTCAAATAAGCACCTAAATCAAAACTACATTTCTTATAGGTTTGTCTCGAAACAAAGGCTAGGAGTACAAACTGGTACCTTGATAGTGCATGCTCAAGGCACATGACCGAAGATCCAACTTACTTTTTTAAGCTCACTAGCCTAAATTAAGGAGTTGTCACCTTCGTAGATAACAATAAGGAAAAAATCATTGGGAAAAGAATCATAGGTAACAAATCAAACTTTTTTATTGAAGATGCTATTAGTTGATAGTTTAAAATATAATCTACTAAGCATTAGCCAATTATGTGATAAAGGATACATTGTTAAATTTGAATCTAATGTTTGTAGAATTGAAATATCATACAAAAATAAATCTATGATTGCTTTAAGAAATAAAAATGTGTATACTATTGACATTGAAAATTTTTATGATGAAATGTACTTTCCGACCTTGAATGATGATGCTTGGGTTTGACATAGGAGACTAGGCCATGCTAGCATGAAATTACTAAATTAAATCTCAACTAAATATTTAGTAAGAGGATTACCTAGTGCTAAGTTCATCAAAGATAAAGTTTGTGATGCTTACCAAATAGGATAGCAAATAAAAAGTAGTTTTAAGTCAAAAAATCAAATAAGCACCTCTATGCCACTACAATTGATTCGTATAGATTTATTTAGACTAATTAATACTACAAGCTTAGGAGATAGTAAATATGCATTTGTTATTGTAGACGATTATAGTAGATACACTTGGACTTACTTCTTAGCTCACAAAAATAATTTTTTTAGATATTTTTCAAAATTTTGTAAACTTGTTCAAAATAAAAAAGGTTTATGATTTCATCTATACATAATCATGATTTTTAAACTTTTGTGAGTCAAATGGGTATAACTATAATTTCTCTACTCCTAAAAATCCACAATAAAATGGAGTAGTGGAAAGAAAAAATAAGAGCTTATAAGAAATTGTTAGAACCATGTTAAACAAACATAGTCTAACCAAATATTTTTGGGTCGAAGACGTTAACACGAGATGCTATGTTATGAATAGGGTCCTTGTAAGACCATTACTCTCTAAAACTCCTTATAAATTATGAAATGGTAAAAAAACCCAATATTTTATATTTTAAGGTTTTTAGTTGTAAATGCTTCATTAATGAAAAAATACATTAGAAAATTTTGATGCAAAATCCGATGAAGGTATTTTTCTTTGTTATTCTTCTACTTCAAAAGCTTACGCATGTTTAGTAAAAGAACATTAGTCATTAAAAAATCTATTTATATCATTTTTAATGAGATTTTTAAATTTAACCTCTACAATATCTATTCTCTATGGCATATTACCTGATCCTTCTGGTTCGATGCTCGAACTTATGGCATGAAGCATTCTGCCAACACATCGATCAATCTTCTTACATGTTCCACTCCGGCCCAACAATTAATCCTTCCTGCTTTAATCAATTTGTCTCTCCTTGATTAAATCTAGCCTTGCATCACTCATATGCACATTAGATTATAACTTTATCAATTGGTTTTTTCATTAAAATTTGAGATTCAACAATCTCTCCTTTTTTTATGATGACAGCCAATTGATAATGAAGTTTAACTAAACTCTATCTATCAATGTATCATATTGATAGAAACCTTGAATTTAGAAAATTATAATTATTTCATCATTACATGTATTATAAAATCATGAGTATTTCATACATAATTATAATTTTAAAATATCAAAGTACATCGTACCATACATTGATTCAAATTTCAAGTTATCATCATAACTTCTCTCCTTTAAATTACATCATATCATACATAATTAAATCATCATTATAACTTCTCCCCTTTGAAAATTTAAAATTGTCATCAACAAAAAGGAGAAAAAAGCAATTAGTAAGGTTTTCAAATATGTAAACTAGCAATTTTTTAGATGTGCAGGTTAGCAATTTTTGCTATTATTAAGATGTGCAACTAGCAAATTCTTTCTTCTCTTTTTAGAAGTGCAAGCTAGCGATTTTACTTCATTTAGAAATATGCAAGCTAGCAAATTATTTGCTTCCTTTTCCGATATGCAAGCTAGCAAGTTCTTGAGAATGTGAAGTTAAGAAAAATTTTTGCTTCTCTTGAGATAGTAACTTGTTTATTCTCTTTACAATGTGCACGCTAGCAAGTTTTCTCTCCTTGAAATGTGCAAGCTAGCAATACTTTCTCCCCCTTTGTCATTATCAAAAAGAAGGAAATAATATAATATTATAATTCTTTTCCCTTTATATCAATTTTTAAATCATGACAAATATTAATAACATAAATAAATTTATATCAATATTTTAATCATAAAAAATGAAAGATTAAGTCATGAATACCAAAAGACCATAAGCTATTTTTGACAAATCTCTTCTTTTGTAAATAGAAGAAATGATAGGAAATGATTTTAATTTAAAAAGGGAACTCAAGTCATAAAAACCAAGTAATCAAGATAACAATATGAAAATGTATAAGAAGAATTTGTGCATTTGAGATTTTAACATGCCTAAGTTTAACATTCAAGCTAGCACTTTTGCTTTCTTTTGCATCAATGTTCTAATCACAACATAAGATATACAAACATAAATATAAATGAGTCATATAAAAATCATGACATGAAAGATATTAATATGAAAGATCAAGAAAGATCAATTTGTGAATACCAAAAAACATGATTTATTTTAATAATTCTCCTCTTAAATAATAAAAAAAATCTTAGGAGATCAATTAACAAAAAAATCTTGATTTTATAAAATTTCAAGTATCAAGTGTAAGATTTGGATAAAACTTAAATCATCAAATCATTAAGATCACTTTCAAGATATTCAAAATGATATAAATAGATTTAACAATGACTAAGGATTTCTTGTTGAAAAATTGAAAAGCTTTTAGAGATAGAGAAATTTTTTAACAAAAATCCATGTCTTTTTTAGCTGTAATGATTTCGTACAAGCGTGCCCAAGTCTTTTAAAAACATACATCATTGTTTAAAACCAAAAACAAGCTTTATCATGAAAATCTTAAATATTTAGGCATAAACCATCTTTAATCAAAAGAGATATCAAAACAAAAAAATCATCAAGTTTCAATGATATATATGTATGTTTATTTATTTATTTATATGTATATACATTTATATATTAAAAAAAATATTTCTTACTAACCTTTTTCATCAAATAATTTATGAAAAGTATCACGTAATTTATTGTAAGGTAAAAAGGATTTGCTTGACTTATCTCATTGTTGTGATCCTCATCTTCACTTGTTGGATGCTCGTCTTTGGATACACTTGATTCCTCTGAGGTCACCAAGAGCACGTTCTTCTTCTTTTGTAGCTTCTTCAATTTGGGACATTCACTTTTGAAGTACCTCGGTCGATTAGATTCATAGCAAGTTATTATGTTCTTTTTTTAGTTTATTTTTATTCTTACTTTCATGTTTTATGATTTTTTTATGAAGTGTTCAAGGTCATCTTCATCACTTGAGCTTTTACTCTAGTAGTCTTCCTTTGTTCTAAGTGTCAAGTCTTTCTTATTCTTTGGAAGGTTGTTCATATGCCCATCATATATCATACATGTCATTTCATAGGTCATTAATGACCCGATAAGTTCTTCAAGTGGTAAATAGTTTAAGCCTTTTGATTCTTGTATGATAGTGACTTTTGGATTAAAAATGGTCCGGACGTGTGTGCTTTTTAATCTTTGAGGCAGTGGGGAGTGAAGGAGAATTTACCTATGGAAAATCTGGGTTGGGTGGATAAGATAGAGTGTTAAGAATGCTATGACGACGATGAACACCAAAACACTTTTGTACTGAAGTCAAGGTTAACCTCGCTGACGCTCTAAATGAGGACTCGGTAACAACTATCGTCGACGAAAGGCTGAGATAGATAGTAAGACTAGGTCAAGACGATGCTTTAATCTAGTCTAGTAAGAGCAGTTGTCTGAGTCAAATCAAGGCCAATTTCTAGGAAGGGATCTTCGAATTTTATTAATGTGTTTAAGGTTAGAAAAAATTTTACCAAGAGGTTTTAAACCATTGACGACATTCATAAAATGGGTGTACATATCTCTAATATTTTCACTTGGTTCTATTCAAAATAATTCAAAATTATACATTAAAAGATTAATTTTAGAATCTTTAACTTATGCATTCGTATGTGATTTCAAGAGTGTGTCAAATCTCATGTTAAGTTTCACAAGTTGAAATATGATTAAATTCATTTTTATCTAGAGCACAAAACAAAGCATTTATCGCTTTAACATTTAAATATAAAGTCTCTTCTCCAAATCATTCCACTTGTTCATTGGTTTAGAAGACTTTTGAAAATCATTTACAATGATATTCTATAAACTGAAATCCATAGAAAGTAAGAAAATTCTTATTCAAGTTTTCTTATACGTGTAGTTTGTCCTATTGAAAATAGGAGGATGAGTAATAGAAAAACCATTTTGATTACTGGCAAAAGCCATTTAATCTCTTTTAGATGTTAAATCAAATGAGAAAAACTTAGTTCTGATACCAACTATTAGGACCGAATCGGCACTAAGAGAGGGAGGGGGTGAATTAATGCTTTTGAAAAATATTCTTCAATTTGAAGATTCATTCAATAAAACTTGTATCGAAAAATTATTTAAATTGAAAACATTCATAGGATTATAGTGAGTAAGTAAAGTAATTTACAAAGTAATTAAATAGCAAAGAAGAGATCGCACATTAGATTTATAGTGGTTTGGTCCACGTGACCTACTCTATTCTCGATTCCTCTTCACTCAAGACCACCAACTTTCACTACTGATCATTTCCCAATGTGTCACAGGCTTAGTTGATTTTGCCTAAGTCGTGCGGCACTTATGCGTGTCTATTCGCAAAGGTCACCCTTCCTCGAGATCTCCTAGGAACCCTTAGTACTTGCAAAAGAGAAAGCAGGCCAGAAGAAGTAATTCCAATATGATCCACAAGCAACTACTCAAGTAAACACTTTATAAAGCCAGATACAAATTACACCTATAGACATTACAAACTCAGAAAGGTTACACATAAAGGATATGATCCATTATAAATCGAAGTCCCCCACAAGTGACTACATGACATGTATTCACATTTACAAGCCGAAACCAGCTATAAAAGATAACCAAATTAGGGCTGCCAAGTCTATTATGAGCCTACTACTTGCTGTATAAAAAATATACAAAAGCCAGAGGACATGGACAAACATGAGCATTTCATCGAACACCTTATTTACATTTTGTCTATGACATTCTCCCCCACTTATTCCTTCGATATCCTTATTACAGCCACTGTAGACACTGTATCTCCTTGCCTTTTGCTGAGTCTTCAATCTTCTGCTCTGGCTGCAACATGCCTCTTGGCTCCCAGCTGCTCTCTACTGTTGTTGTTGAGTAGTCGAACTCTAATCTGTCATATTGCTTTAACTGGCTAGTGACTAACTCTATTGTGGGGTTGGCTGAGTTGTGTTGATCCTTGTTGACCTTTGTGGATCCTTTTGATGAAGGAAAAGACCTACCTTGTTATGCGCCAGTATCTTAATAGTATCATATTGCTTGAACTGGATGGATGCTTGTTAGAGCTTTAACAAGCATTGTCTCACAGACTTGAAAGTTTTTGAGGTCCTTCCTCCACAATATTTGTCTATTGAGCCTTCTTCCACTTTTAGTTGTCACTTCCAAGTAGGTTCGCATCACTCCTGCTTTTGATTAGCATTCAATTGGAAAATAAAATGGATATCTACTCTCGGTAGTACTGATCACCAATGGTGAGGATTTGACAATTATTGTCTTCCATAAGCTTTCTTTGAAGGGTCACTGAACTTGTGTAGAGCTCCTATGCTGGATAAGTAAGAGAACTGGGATACTTGACTTCACCCATTCTCTTAGGAGTTGAGAAGACAAAGTTACTTGGCTTCATTCACCTCCTCGAGTTAAGAGAATTGTGGTACTCAGTTTTGCCCATTCTCTTGAGTTGAGAATGTAAAGGTTACTCGATTTCACATACCTCCTCGAGTTTATACTTCATGCATTGAGCTAGTTACTAATATTCGTCTGCTCTTTACTCACACTTCTGAAGCACTTGAAGTGTTTGCACTCCTTGCGTTGAGTTAGCTATTGTGATTCGCCTTTCCACTGCCATTGAACTTCTGAAATATAAGAAGTTTTATTCGAAAAGAGCAAAAAGTTTACCCTAACTTGGAGTCCGCCAACTTAGAGTAAGTCCTTGATAGTCTTGGTCGCCTTTGGGATTGTACCTACCATCTTCTCCATCACCTTTACCGCCTACTCCTCTAAGTAGAAAAGGTACAATACCGCGTACTGCCTACTTCATTCCTTGGTCGAGCACTCCTGCATCAACCTAAAGTCCCTCGCTTTCAGCTATCTTGATGAGAAGCCCATCGACACTAGTATTATGAAGTTCTTTGGCCTCTACCCTTCCGTCCTGTCTTAGTACTTGAAGTTTGCTTCTACATTCTCCAACTCCTCAACCCCTTTTCGACCAATGCTCTCCCTCTATGAGAGCAAGGGATCGATGACTCCACGGAAGTCCTGCCTCTATGGTACTATGGTGCTGCGAAGCCCATGGCCCTACTATCTGTTGCCTTGTATCTATATTCCTTCCTTTATGATCGATAGATCCACCTCTATGACACTGTGGCGCTCCTCTGAGTCCATCTCATTTCTAAATGACGATTTGCTTTTGGGTAACTAAGCCCCACTAGACTCGTCGTCGCTTCCTCGCTCCTTTCGACTAGCTGCTTCAACACCACTATGTCCTTTTAGCAATTCTTCTTGATCAATGGAAAGACATACTGTAACTCTTATGTATGGCCTTCACCATCTTGTTGTAGGGCTTGCGTCGATTATGTTCTCCTTAGCTTCCTTAGTAGCAATGTTCGCTTACTCGGCCTTGTCCTCTGACTTTTCGGGCTCCCTTAAACGAATGTGAGCATTGAAGCAGTCCAACTCTCCAACCGCTCCAATTATACCTTGTATGATCAAGTCCCCTCCATGGGACTCACTGGTACTTGCAATCTGACTTCTCCCTCAGTGGTACATAGCCCCTATGTGATGATGACTAAGACTTTCATCTGATATAAGCTTCAATGTGCACATACGAAAGACTTGCCTTTGCGGCACCATGGCATTCACTCCTTGAATCCACAGCCCCTCTTATCGTTGCATTGTTCACTGAAGTGGAGCTCCCAGTAGCTCCTGATCATTCATATGATCACATCCCCCTTCATGGGACTCACTAGTACTTGCACCTAGACTTCTTCCTCAGTGGTATATAGTCTCCATATGCTGACGACTAAGATAATCATCCAATGCAAGCTTCGATGCACACACGAAGACCCGCTTTTATGGTACCACGATATTTACTCCTTGAATCTATAGACCTTCTTCTTGTTGTGTCGTACATTAAAGTGGAGCTCCGAGTAGCTCCTGATCATATATTTGCATGATCATGTCCCTCGTGGGACATGTCCGCTTGTGTTGCATTGCCACATACTATTCCACCATGATCCGCTGCCATGTCACCTCCTAGTGACATCTCCATTGCATACAGATTCTCATGTGATGAACTCAAACTATGACTTCTCCATGTGTGGCCTCTGCCAACACATTGTAGGGCCTCTGCCATCGCTGATTTTTGGTTTGCTCCCTTGGAAATTCACCTTCGTCCACCCACTCTTGGGTCACACCCGAATGAAGCCAAGCTCTAGGATAGCCCATCGCCTAGTAGCTCCTGAAGTCATCTAACGTTGCTAGAATTAGTGTACCATTATCTGGATCCTGAGCCTCTATCTCATACCAGCATAATCTCCATTATGCACAACATATTCCTTACAACTCAAATGGCAACACTGTAGTATATTCTTCAAGAGTACTCGCCTATATGTCCTCTTGCCTCGTGCTAAGGTCTCCTGATCCCAACTTCGCCTTCACAAGGTGCATGTGCCTCGAAGCTTCATTCATCTTTGGCACTATGCAAGATAACTCTGCCCCATCAAAATAAAGAACCCATGGAATGACATGATCCTACTCTTGCCTCTACAAGAGTTTATGCTCTTGACCTCTATCCAAGGAAAGCTCTGTGCCTCCGCTCCATGTTCCATCTTATATATCGACTCTCTTCATGTGACTTGGATACTTCACCAAGTTCCACCCAAGTTGCTTCGCTCCTCGAGTTACATTGAGTTGATAGTGGCCCTTGCATCCACCATTCCACGGATCAGCCCTCCGTTGAGTTCGATTTCCACATTGACTCTAAGTGTGCCTTCATATGATGTTACCTTGGATCGCTGCCCCACTTGATCTCGAAATGCATCCACCAATGCATTACCTCCTTCAAAATCATATGATGACTTTTCATCACTCGCTCGATCCGTTGAGCTTTGTAGAGATATTGTCTTGAGGAACTCTTCCTTAATATGTGTGATCAATTATACATGATTCTCCCTCTAGAGAACTAGGACTTATCCCTCCTGGATATCCGTTTTGTTGGAATAACTTTCCTCTTTGCATTTTTCCCACTAGAAGTTTCGGAGACCACCATCCCCTTTGGACTACTTCGTCTTGCTGAACAACTTATGCCTTGTTCTACCCCCACAAATGCACTTACTAGATTGTGACTCTTCGACAATACAGTCCCCACTACACCCTTTAAGGTTTAGCAATATGTTGAACTTGTTGCACACTTTAACCACCTACGGATATATACTTTCCACGCCAAAGAGAAAGTTATGATGCTCCATGGCGTTGAGTTTTGATCGTGCCTTGGGATAGCCACGAACACTCCATTATCCATGTACAAGCCCTTGCATGAGTACCTAATCCTTCAAGTTAGCAATTCCTCTCACCACTGTGAGCTTTGTATAACTCTTTCGGCGATTACGTAATACCTCCCACTTTGCACGGTCTAATCTTTCACCAAGTGCCCCATTTGCCTTAAGCACCGTCAAGTTTAGTTGCCAATGTCGAGCCATAGCTCGAACTCAGCCATCCCAATCTTTATGCACTACGCATTCTTCTTTGCTTATTTGTCCTCATGGTGCCTCTCGCGCAAAGGGTTGGCCATTCCTCTGAATGCCAAACCTGGATGCCCGCTCCTTTGAGCGACTCTTTTCCTGACATCTCAATGTTCATTTCCCCCAAATAGTTGCACGTACTAGCTGTTCTCCACACAGCCCAACTAGGTCCCCCACGTTTGTATAGCAAGTGTTTCTATGTGTGTTTGTCCCGCTCTGATACCACAATGTCACAGGCTCAGCTGATTTTGCCTAAGCCATGCGGCACCCATGCGTGTCTGTCCACAAAGGTCAGTCTTCCTTGAGATCTCTTAGGGTCCCTTAGGACTTACAAAAGAGAAAGCGGGTCAGAATATGCAATTCCAATGGGATCCACAAGCAATTGCCCAAGCAAACACTTTATAAAGCTAAATACAAATTACACCCATGGGCATTACAAACTCAGAAAGGTTACACATAAAGGATAATGGTCCATTATAGACCGAAGTCCCCCATAAGTGCCTATATGACATGTACTCACATTTACAAGCCGAAACTGGTCATAAAAGATAACCAAATTAGGGCTGCCAAGTCTACTGCGAGCCCACTACTTGTTGTATAAAGAATATACAAAAACTAAAGGACATAAACAAATATGAGCATTTCATCGAACACCTTATTTACATTTTGTCCGTGACAAATGGGCGAAGATCAACCACCCCTTACAACTCTATCTCCTTTTTTCAAGCTAAGGAGAGAACCTTTACAACACTTTATAAGTATTCCCTCACACTCTCCCTTAGAACAACCTCTAAGCTTCTAGAGAAGGAAACTCAACTTTCTTACAGGGTTTTCTCGTTATAAACCTCAAGTTTATGATCTCAATTCTTACTATTTCAAGCAAGAATACTTGGGATGTCTATAGACCCCAAATGGCTTCAAATCTTGGAGCCAAGATTCAAATCCCTAAGTTTTCGAGATATTGGCAGTACCGCCATGGGCACCGAGTGGTACCACCATCGAACAAAGCCCAGGAATCTGGGCTCTAGTGTGGTAGTACAGTCGCCTAGCGGTACTACCATCGATAGCCAATGATACCATCGTTTAGGAACCCTAGAAAAAATATGTTTTAGTACTTTTCGTGCCCTGGGCTGTATTATCTTTTGACCTGGTAGTACCTCCTCTCAGGTCAACAAAATGAGCCTCCTAATAGGCAAATTAGTCTTAATTAAGTCTTAATTATGGCCCAATAGACCCTTAATTGAGTTAGCCTAATTACATTCAAAACCAACTCAATTATAACTCTAAACTACTTCAGTCTAAATAAATTATTACAAAGCATAAATCATGATTCATCTGACACTTCGTTCGACCTTTCGGTGCAACATCCTCTCTTAAGGCGTATTGCCCAATCAGCATGTTGACCTTCATAACATTATATCTCCTTGGCGCAATGTCTGATCCTTCTGGCCTGATGCCTGAACTCATGACACGAAGCCTTCTGCCAACACGTCGACCAATCTTTCGACATGCTCCACTCTAGC
The DNA here is from genome assembly GCA_021527575.1 of Ensete glaucum. Taxonomy (NCBI): domain Eukaryota; kingdom Viridiplantae; phylum Streptophyta; class Magnoliopsida; order Zingiberales; family Musaceae; genus Ensete; species Ensete glaucum. The sequence goes on along the minus strand of CM038551.1, from coordinate 40,839,244 downwards.
CCAACAATTGATTCTTCCTACTTTAATTAATTTGTCTCTCCTTGATTGGAGCTAGTCCTACATCACTCATATGCACATTAGATCATAACCTTATCAATTAGTTTCTTCATCAAAATTTGAGAATCAATAGGGATAAGTAGTAGCTACTCAACCCTTGACTTAGCTGGAAGCACAAGCAGAAAAGGTCATAAGATAGTGTCACCCCTTCATCGTTGCATGCCCCGAGGAAGACCCTTAGGAAGAATCAAGAGTTTGTCACCATCTAGGAAGGCGAGATAAATATCTCATATAGAAGATCACCATCAAAGGGAGAGGGAGGCACAATCCCGCCTCCATAGCATCAACTGAGAGGTAGAATCCCTCGGAGATGGATAGAACAATTTCCACTAGAACTCAGAAGTGATTCTGTAGTCCCTCCAACTGTAGTGAGGTAACCACAGAACTGTAGTCGTGGGCCTCCTTCATTTGAGCTATGTCTCGCAAGACCTCGAGAGCCTTAGAAGGCTCACTCCCCATAGACAAGGAGCTCGCTTGGGCTACCCTCTGAGAGGAGGTGGTTGACCTTCCAACACCCCATCGACATCGAGTAATTGGGAAGAAAGTAATTGGAAGGGAGTCACTAGAAGAAGACATCCTGGTGGGAGAAGATGGGTCTTGTCAGAAGAGAGAGAGAGACATCTTCGTTCATGTTGGAGTGGTCGACGGCTAACAACAAAAGTAGTGATGGAGGAAGAGGAGCATGAGAATACCATATAAAGACAACTCCTACCCAATAGGCATCGGTTTGATGTAATAGTATGCCTAGGGACAACACAAGCAATGATGGCAAAGATTATATCACTTGCCTTAGCGTAATTGCAGGAGCACCAAAAGCTGAAAATGGGTGCTCTGATCCTTAAGTGGATCAAACCCATGGAGGAGGACCCCACAAAGAGGGGCATAAGCAAGCAAGATAAGGTGGCACATCACAACGACAAAAACTACCTATACCAAAGCCCCGCTTTGATGAGGATGAATCCAACCCCAGGTGGATCCAATCTCCCACCTTAATGCAGTTGAGCCGAATCTTTGAATGGATCTAGACCCCCACTTCAATATAGTAAAGTCCAACCTTGGATGGGCCTGGTCCTCTGCCTTGATGTGGTAAGCTCAGCTACCTGAGGCCTGCACCTCAGATAAGTAGATTTAAAAATGACTCACTACCAAGCCATGCACTTCGGTGTGAAGCCTTGAGGCATACACCTCGAATGAGTGGAGTTAAAAAGGATTTACTCTCAAGCCATGCACCTAGGTGTGAAGCCCCGAGGCCTACACCTAGGTCAAGCCTATGTGCTCCTTAATCATGCACATCGGCATGAAGACCCGAGGCCTACATCTCGTACGAGTGGAGTTAAAAAGGACTCACTCTTGAGTCGTGCACCTAAGCCTGAAGCCCTGAGGGCTGCACCTAAGTCAAGCCTACACACTCTCTCGTCGTGCACCTTGACATAAAGTCTCGAGGGTAGCACCTAGGCCAAGCTTACGTGCTCCCTAGCTGTACATCTCGGCCAAGCCTACATGCTCCTGAGCCATGCAACTCGGCATGAAGACCTGAGATCTGTAATATGGATGAGTGGATTCAAAAAAGACTTGCTCCTGAGCCATGCACCCGTCAACATCAAGTAATCGAGTGAAAAGCTAAAAAGGGATGCTCTAATCCCTAAGCGGATCAAGCCCACAGAGGAGGATCCTATAAAGAGGGGAGTAAGCAATCAGGATATGGTGGCACATCACAACGGTAAAAACCACCTATACTACAGCCTTGCTTCAATGCAGACAAATCCGACCCCAAGCAGATCCAGTCTGCTACCTTAATGCGGTTAAGCTGAACCTCCAAATGGATCCGAACCTCTCAACGTGGTCGAGGTCAACCCCTGACGAGCCTAGTCCTCTGCCTCAATGTTGCCAAGCTCAACTACCAGAGGCCTACACGTCGGATGAGTAGAGTTAAAAAGGACTCACTCCCAAGCTATGCACCTCGACGTGAAGCCTCAAGGCCTACACCTTAGATGAGTGGAGTAAAAAAGGATCCACTCTCGAACCATGTACCTTGGCGTGAAGCCCTGAGGGCTGCAACTAAGTTGAGCCTATGCATTCCCTAGCCATGCACCTTAGTATGAAGACTCGAGGCATGCATCTCGGATGAGTGGAGTCAAAAAGTACTCACTCTTGAGCCATGCACCTTAGCATGAAATCTCAAGGGTTGTACCTAGGATGAGCTTACGTGTTTGTTAGTTATGCACCTAGGCATAAAGTCCCAATGGTTGCACCTAGGCCAAGCCTACGTGCTCCCTAGCCATGCACCTCGACATGAAGACCTGAGGCCTACACCTCGAATGAGTAGAGTCGAAAAGGACGCACTCCTAAGCTATGCACCTCAGTGTGAAGCCCCGAGGGCTACACCTAGGCTGAGCCTATGCATTCTCTAATTGTGCACCTCGGCATGAAGCCCTAAGGGCTACACCTAGGCCAAGCTTACATGCTCACTAACCGTGAGTCATGCACCTCGGCATGAAGACCCGAGGTTTGCACCTCAGATGAATGGAGTCAAAAAGGACTCACTCCCAAGCCATACATCTTTACGTAAAAGCCCTGAGGGCTGCACCTCGGTCGAGTCTACGTGCTCCTGAGCCATGCACCTCAGCATGAAAACCCCAAGTCAATACCTTGGTCGCGCCGATGCACATTCGAACCATACATCCTAGCTAAAGGACTTCCATCAGGACAAATAATAAGGATAATTTTGCCCCATGCTAACTCATTTGTCACATAAGCCAACACCTAAGTAGGGCTCTAAGTGACCTGACCTAAAATGGTGTCGTAGCGTGTCCCAATCTACCTCGTATTAATGATTATAGTGTGGCCCATTCTCAATAACCACCTTACCTCATCAAGATCAAAGGCCAGAGAGATTCCTCATATCATGATCATGCAATTAACCTGATCTTATCCTGGGCCAACCAGTAAAGAGACCCAAAAATCAAGTATAGAAGTCACCCATTAGCTCACGCCAAGGGGGGCTCGAGACACTAACTCAGTCATATAATGTACACTATTGTCCTATCCCCTCCACTAACTAAGTTTCGGAGGGCCATGTCGGGCAACCCCCGGTGTTGACCTATCATGTAGGATCGCCAATATCTTGGAGATGCCCAATTACTAAAAGATGACCCGGTCGTCAGGGAAGAACCTTGCAACCAAGAAGATCTCAGTCCACCTACCTGACCACCCTGATCCTGGATTGGATCATCACTGACAGAACAATTTTCAGCTGAACACCCCATGTGGTCTCACCTTGCAAAGTTCCCCCACATTAACAAGGAAGAGTCACAAGGATGAGTCTGCACCTTTGATAGTAGACCAACTAGATCGACTCACTAATCGATGGTGTTCATGACACTATCAACAACGAAACTCAATCTAGACATCTTCAAGCTGCACTTCAAAAAGATTCTAAACATTGATGACACGTTTCATATCATACGAAATTGCTATGATCAAATTTTTAATAGAATATGAAACATTTCAAATATATATTAAGAAGAAACATCACAAGCTTGAATGGAGCGATGTAAAATGTAAATATTCCAGTACCCTACTTCTCTAACTTTTTATTTTTTTATTAAAAATCATGATGACGTATTAGCTAGATTAATTTTCACTGAGCAATTATCTTTTAGTTTCAGTGAAAAAGTTAAATTTGTTGAATATTGTGTAGACGCTTTAAATTTAATCGCACAACTAAGTTCCTTATACTACTCGTGCTCTACAAAATCTTTATAAAAAGAAAAGAAATATTTATAAAAAAATTTAGAACTTTAAATCAACGTGTTTCTAATTCTGTTGATATTTAGAGTCAAACACACTTACTCGGAATCACTTGTTATTAGATAGGTAATGATTGGACCATATAAAAATAAATTATCTATTTTAGAGTTTTGGATGAATAACATATAGCTGATATTGTTTATAGAATGATGAAAATAATTTTAGAAGAATATTATATTATTTTTATTTTTATTTTTGTTGGTTTTGACAATGTAGTGGCATATACCGTTTCTATTCCACAATTACAAGAAATCTATCAACTACTTTTGGTAATATCTTTTTTCATTTTCGATGTACTAGTCATATTTTGAATTTATATATAAAAAAGGACTTAAATATTATGAAACTTTTCTTTCTCTTATTAAATAAGCTATTTCATTCTTGTCGTATCATCCGAAAGAATAGGCCAGATTTTACTAATTAAATAAGAAAAGAGCCAAAAGATTTTTCTAGGGATATTCTTACTAAATGAAATTCTATACATTAATTGCTTAAAAAAGATTTTGAAAATAAAAAATTATATCCACAACGTTGGAATGTGTGTAGGGAAACTTCGAAATTTTAGAAGTTTTTAATAATGTAACATACATTTTGTATGGTGTTTATTATTGGACTGCACATTTTATTAGTTGTCTCTATTAATATTGTTAGTGTATTAGAAGTATATCAATATGTTAATAATTTAGATATGACAATAATGGGTATGAAATCAAAATAAATAAATTATTTTTATGAAATTTCATAAGTTTATTTAGTTGCATGTTTTTTTGATACTCGTACTAAATTAAATGGATTAAGTGATTATTTAAACACGTATTATGAAAGTTTAAGAGTAAATATTGATATTGATGATAAAATTAGAGATATTAAAAAATTTAGTCATTACCTTATATGACCATTATAGTAAAAAAAAATATGGTACATTCGGTACTTCTCCATCCAAAAATCTAAGTTAGGCGAGGAAAAACTATTATTACGATGATAAAAAAAAAAAAAAATCAAGAGGATCATCAGGCACGAACTCCAAGCTTGATAGGTGTCTGATAACTTCTTTTGAGTTAGGTGATAACACTATAGGTATAATATTTTTTATTCTAGAATGATGAAAACATTGCATAATAATTATTTTTATTATGATAATAATCGCAACGCAAATACTAGTGACTCTAGTATCACCAGCAATTGTCGAGCAAGCCTTCAACGTTGGAGGATAAATCCTCGATGAAACTAGATCAAACATGATCTCCCGAATCAATTGAAGCTCAAGTTTACATCAACATATCAACTGAAGAGATGATCATAATATCCAGCACCGGAAGAGATTAAATATTTAAAATTTTACGTAATTTTATAATAATTTTTTTTTAGTTATGTTATTACACATTTACTCATTATAGAGGTACATTTTTTAAAAAATAAAATAAAATAATGAAAATTTTATAGTATAAATTAAATTTAATAAAAAAATTACTTCGAATTGGAACCAAAACCGAAACGGATCAATCCAAAATCGGAATTATCGGTTCTGATTCCAAACTCAATTCGGTTCTAAGTAATGTCAAACTAAAATTGACGGTTGCAAAAAACCTTAGCCTAAGGCTGGCTATCTAATCGACATAACCATCTGACCTCCGTGACCTGATAGCCATGCTATCTTCTGTCGGACAAAGGGATTCATTCCTCTATACCTGAACGAGAGAGGAACATGCCATTGGGCCCACGTTCTCTTTCGAGGAATGGCAATATTATGATTGAGGGTATTCGAGTCTATCTAAAGCTAAATCCGGACTCTTGAAGATGATGCAAGTTAGATGAAACGTGAATTAAACACGAGCAAATATACAATATTGAAAGTAGGTGGATGGGTAAATTATTATAAACTTCAGACTTAAACAGTTAATAAGATCAATTATTTCATCATATCTACTAGATATGATATCAAAGTAGTATTAGGTGAGGCTCGAATAAAAATAAATAAATAAAAAAAACCCTATGAATAAGACTAAAGAATATATCACAATATAGTTATGGACAATACCTTATATGCATCATTCTAAAATTTAACTATATGATGATATATTGGTCCTCTACAAAAAAAAAAAAAAGAAAAGGGATTGTCTCTACTCCTAAAGCATGATTTCAAGCACATTTGGAGTGGGGCAACGAGAACAACAAACAAGTCAACAATATCATGAGAATCTTCAAAATTCGATGTTCCTTCTCCATAGTGCAAAGGAATCAATTCCTTTTGAGCAGATATTGCTACATATCTTGCGTCCCATCATGTACTTGATTAGTTTAAGCGGATCAACTAAAAATACCCAACTCTGTCAGCCTCTCTCGTATCATTGTATCAGTAGCGGATCCCACCGACTCCATTCATAGAGAGCTAAATGGATTCCTCCAAAACTGTATATATTGGCCTTTTGTCTTAATTCTCAATCAATTTGATCAAATCAACTTATTTAATATTAATTAACATGCGTGATTGGAAGGATCATGACTCACCATCAAAGTTACTATATCCGATTTAATTATCTTAGTCTCAAAATCTTATTACAAATATGTTGATAATATTTTTAACCTGTATTAATTAGTTTTTAATATTAAATTTTACCTTCATCACTTATTTTAAATTCTATTTTCACTTTTTGCTTAGCAGCATATACATACACACTTGAAGAACTAGCAAGAGGTTGGGATGGGTATCCACAATGATAACAAAGAGAATTAATGTATCACACATGTACAGTATCATTTTGTATTATCTAATATCATTATATAAAATTATTGAAAATTTAACAATAACTAATATATTTATGAGGTCGAGCTATATGATTTAATATCAATAATCAAACTAGTGAATATCGATCCATATATATATATATATATATATATATATATATATATATATATACCTTTTTTTCTTTCTTTCTCAAGATAAACATCATTTTTTCTTTAAATAAATCGTTTAGGGTGAATTATAGAGCACAACAAAGAACCAAATTTGTCTTTTGGAAAATTCAGTCGGATGCCAACGGTTTTACACTTTTCTCTATCTATAATTTGATTGTAATTTACAACCTAACCAATGAACTTACTGTTAAGGTTTAATTTGGCCCATGTAATTTTAACCATTACTCGCTTAAGTCCTAATGATTTATTCGTGTCAAAAATAATTTTTATATTTTTTAAAATATAGCATATAAGTTGATTCCATCAAATTTGAGTTAACAAACATTAGAGTCTATTTATATAAAATATCAACTCATAATAAACTATTAATATAATGATATGTTTAATTTAATTTTTTAAAAAAGATTTATTTTGACCTCTATAGTTTTAATCATGCATCATATATTTTTAAAAACATAACATATAAGCTCATCATATTAAGTTTGAGTTAATAGATGCTAAAGTTTAATTATGTAGTATGCTAACTCATAATAAATCATTAATAGTGAGAGGAGGTGTCGTTATAGAAGTGACCACCAGTAGCAACACCGATATGCTATTGTTTAGCAGGGCGTCATATGCACATAGCTTCTCTCATGCTAACGATGAGCCTAGGAGCTCTTGATCCTACCTCAAGTGGATATGCGTCAACAAGTCTAATGCTAAGCACGCAATGGTCTCCTAGTCTATTTTTCTCTTCGAGGCATCTTCGTCCCCACCACCTCTCACCTTATCCTCTCCTACGCTTCCACCATCGCTTCTGCAACGTGGTGGTCCAGCTCTCCCTCACCTTTATCTCTAACCTCTCCTATCTCTGTCTATAAGGTAAATTTTTTTTCAAAAAACTTAAATTATAATATATGTTATTATATTAATGATTTATTCTGAGTTAGTATGCCACGTAAATAGATTCAAACATGGAGGGATTTGTATGATATGTTTTTTTAAATATAAAAATTATTTTAAATATGAGCAAAACCATAAGAGCTTAAGTGACTGATGACCAAATACGCAATGGCTAAAATAATTTTTTTATTAAATTTAAATTATAATTATTATATATGAGTAAATATGTCATTAAAATAGATTCTAATATTTTTAAATTTAGATTTGACAAGAGTGAATTATTATGTTTTTTAAAATATAAAAGTTATTTTTAAACCATAATAAGTTTAATGATCTATGATGAAAATGATAGGGGTTAAGTACACTCGTGAACTTAATGCTTCATAGCTCCATGTTACTCTCAGTAAATAGGATTCTTTGTTTGCAATCTCTGCCTTTCATCATATTCAGATTCAAATGTATTGTTATTCTTGCAAAAGAATTCAACACTAATTCAGGATTTGCAATAAACAAGTCGCAGAATCCGCTTTAATAAAATCATGAGAAGCGATAAAAGAAAGAGAAATGCTAAAAAATATTCATGCACCACATGAAGATATAATATTTAAATTTAGCATCTTAAAAATTTTGAGTTATTATTGGGACTCAAACTCACGTATATTAGTTCTTATCCATTGAACTCAAACTTGACTTAATTCAAAATATTAATGAAATATAATCACGACATACGGCCAAAGAAATAGAATCAACTTCGAACAATATTGAAAGAATTTAATTCCACCTCATCAGTTGTCTAAATAGTCAAAAGAGGGAATTGACGACAGTTGAATTCCCGAATAGGTCAACATTTTGAACTATTATTGCTGAATCCATGGGCAAACCAAAGACAGCCTGAGGAACTGAAAGCTGCTCAATTTTAGTAGCCGCAGAAAAAGAAAGCAAAAGAGAAGATATAATATTTCATAACTCAATTTTATCTCATCGAGGAGTCTTGAGGAAGAATTAGTGACACGTGAGAATCCCATGGCGTTTATTTGGTGACATCAAAGTTGCTCCACGAGACACACACTTGTGCTTTATTAATTCTCGGCATCAACCACCCTCTTGTCCCCCATTAACATGCTTCATCCCAAAGCCTTATATAAAGAAGTACAAGTTGGAGCTTACCTACTTATTTGTCTCATGCATCGACTTCAACAATACATAATAATAATAATAATAATATCATAAAATCCTAATTTTCCAACTCTGCATCAGGCCTCCTTTCATCATCATCAAGATATGTAAAACGTCATCTTTACTTATCAATTTCATCTTTTTCAAATTTACTTCTCAATACATGAGTACTCCTATTATCTTACATAATTCTTTCTCATTTTATCATCTTTAATACTTATTCACAAAATAAATCATCTGTTTGAGAAGCACTCTCATCACATTAAATACTGCAATGCAAGATCCATCACCTGTAGTACTCTACTATATTAATCTAGTTCAATGTCTCAGCATGACATAATATAATTTACATCACGAATTCAATAAGTTAAAGAGAATAATGTGAATTAAGGAAAAAGAGTCGGGGAATCGAGTTCTAAAGGTGGAAGGCGTGCCCAACTCCAGGAGCTTCCATGGCCGTCCAAGCAAGTCTTAGCAAAGAGATTAATATGTAGTTGTTATGATTTGCGATGTCGATTGGGAATCGTATTCCCAATTACATCATAACAAACTTCTGAGATGTGCCGCTCAAAAATGGGGGAACAGTTGACAAAAAATAACACAATTACTAGTCTATGAAAATAATTATTATTGAAATATCAACACTGATAGGAGAAACAAAAATGGGATGCTCCTCTTTAATTTTTTTGTAAATTCATCCAAAAATTATATATATATATATATATATATATATATATATATATATATATATATATATATATATATATATATACACACACCATATAAAGTAAATCCCATCATTGATGATCCATCTTACCACCATCTTCCACGGCTATAAAGAGAAAACGGAGGTGAAAAGGAGGGGCGAGAGTGAAGGAGAGCCGTTTAAACTTTCCCACGCAAAGAGACAGAGGAGAGAGGAGGGAGGAAGGGGGACGCCGGCTGACGGCGCGGCGCGATGGGCAGCTACAAGTACTGTATTTGCTTCACGCGCAAGTTTGTGTGGAGAGCGGCGGCGCCACCGCCCGACGTGAGGCAAACGTTCGTAGAATACTCCGAGGGGGCCGCCCAGATGGGCCCCGACCAGCTTCGGAGGTTCCTCGCCGAGGCGCAGGGCCAAGCGGAAGCCACTCTGGCTGATGTCGAGCGGATCATCGAGGTGCTCCGCCGCCGCCGCTGCCACCACCTCCCCGCCATGCTCTCCCGCCCCGGAATAACCCTCGACGACTTCTTCCACTTCCTCTTCTCCGACGACCTCAACCCGCCAATCCGATCCCAGGTCGGTGCCGCTCTCCCCCAACACCCCAAGAGGACATTGTGGTCTATGTTAATTCGTACTAATGTCGTCTGCTTTTCCCATACTTGTTAGTAATTTGGCTTTCTCTATGTTTGGTTGAAGATGAAACCTTCGATCATACAAAATCGTTTCAATGATCACAGCATACTTCGCTGAATCCGCCCGCCTGATTAGGAACAGCACTCGGTAGTAAAAGAGTCACTCAAGACCCAGTGCTTAAAATTAAATGTTATATCCTGTGTAAGATTTGTGTTATGAGCCATGTTTCTTCGTCTCTTGCAAAGATCGGATCTGTGGAGGTCCAAAATAGACAACTTTATTCACACCAGAATAGGGAATTTTGTTGTGGATTGAGCCCTTGATACCCATGTTGCCAAGGAACAACTTTGTAGTGGCTTTAAACTTCACCCTGTATCAGCTATGCTTGCCGAAATATCAAAATAATTATCAATAACCGATTGTTTAGAGCTTCTTCTCTCTTTATTATTCATAAGCTTTCCATTATTTTCTGTCGTTCCAATTTAGTGTTTTTTTAAATATATTAAGCTCTATGACAGTTTTTTTATTGTCTGTATGGCAAGTCATAAATAAATTCTGTTTGGCTGTCACTGTGGAAATTGATGAACATTATTGCTTCTCACGCTTAACTACCATTTCTTATGTAGATGTTTTTTTGACATGGATTATGGTATGTATAATACTACTATGTTGTCTACTCTATTGGTCTGCTAGCATCAGTACCTTTCTACATCTGGCACTATCTAAAGACTGCCATAGTTTATATCTTGTAGTACAATTAGGATATCCAGAGTTTATGTTGCTTGCATACATTACTTGACAACGCATCTTTCTTCCAGGTTCATCAAGACATGAGTCTTCCACTCTCCCATTACTACATATACACAGGCCATAACTCATACTTGACTGGAAACCAACTCAGCAGTGATAGCAGCTATATTCCCATTATAAAAGCGTTGCAGAGAGGTGTCAGAGTTATTGAATTAGACATGTGGCCAAACTCTACCAAAGATGATGTTCTAATCCTTCATGGAAGGTAATACTTGATACTTGATGCCTGAAACTGCTTAAATAGCATTAACTGTTGGCATAAAAAACTATAATTATGCAATCTATTATGCGGAAAAAAAACTATTATGCCAGGATTAAAATCAAATAATACTAGATCTGTTTACGATGCGTACCTTTAGATGCCATCTGCGTTAGATCCAATTAGATCTTCAAGAGCACCGCCAGTCGGATCTGAATAACGTCGAGTATCGATCTGCAAGAGGAACTAGAATAGATCTAGACCCCTTCTCCTCTCTTCCTATCCTTTCACAGGATCACCTTAATTGATGGTTTTTTTTTTTTTTGAGATCAAGAGGATAACCGTAATCTCTTGATCTAGATCAAGAGGATAACTGTAATCTCTTGATGTATTCACCCCTTTGCACTTCTTTGTTATGCCGTGCATATCCGTGTTTGTGCATATCTATGCTATGTCGTCTTGTGCTTAGGTTTATAGTAGGTCCTATCTATTTATAGGCGAGTAGAGGGTCTAGGGTAAGTTATTAGGAGAGTTCCTTCCATCAAGGACATCCCCTAAAATATCCCAATATAATATGGACTTTATTTAATATTGGCTAATATCTTTTATCAGAATCCAAATAATCCATAATATATCTTATTCAATTAATAAAGGGCCATCAAATCTTATATTCTCCCACTTGGCCCATTAATTGATAGGATATAAAAGATATCCAAAATCAAAATAAATAAAACAAAATTTATTTGAAAATAATTTTATATAATTGGATTCTAAAAATTTTGAAAAACATTTTATACATGGCCATGATTTTAAAAATAAGCCAATAAGTCCAATAATCATAATTATACTATATTCAGTCCAACTATCAATGCGAGTCATTGCGGTTGTATGTCATCAATGCCACACTTCCTTCTATGTACTACAACACTGTTAGTCTTTCCTTATATAGTCTATAATGACCGCTGTAATTTATCTTGTCAAGACAATCCTGTTTCTTGCATTCAACCATAATATGCATAAACATAAACATAAACAGGATAGCAGAAACAAATAACTTTAATTATGCAAAAAGAAATATCAATAATAGCATCCACTTAAACATGTATCAGCATATCCTTTATGGCTTGCTCACAAGCCCTATACTAAGAACATGTTCTTTAAATGTTTTACACTGCAAAGCTTTAGTAAATGGATCAGCAATCATCATAGTGGTGCTTAAATTTTCAATTGACACTTGTTGTTTCTGAACTCTTTCTCTAACCACCAAGTACTTTATCTCAATGTGTTTGGAACCACTAGAGTACTTGTCATTCTTAGAGAAGAAAACTGCTGTAGTATTATCACAAAATATCTTCAGCAGCTTGGCAATTGAGTTGACCACACCAAGTCCTGAGATAAAATTCCGCAGCCATAAAGCTTGATTTGTGGCCTCAAAGAATGCCACAAATTCAGCTTCTATCGTAGATGATACAATAAGTGATTGTTTTACACTTTTCCAAGAAATTGCCCCACCAGCCAGCATAAACACAAATCCTGAAGTGGATTTCCTACTGTCGAGGCAATTTGCAAAATCAGTATCTGAATATCCCGTTACTTCAAGCTGATCTGACTTCCTATATGTGAGCATATAATCTTTTGTCCCTTGCAGATATCTCATTACTTTCTTTGTAGCTTTCCAATGTTCCATTCCTGGGTTACTCTGGTAATCTACCCAAAGATTGCCACCAACGATATATGGCCTTGTACAGGTTTGAGCATATAATAGACTTCCAATTGCGCACCCATAAGGAATATTCTTCATTTGATCCATTTCTAAGTCATTCTTCGGGCACCGGTTTTGGCTGAATTTTTCATCTCTAGTAATAGGTGTATCATTGGCTTTACAAAGCTGCATATTAAACCTTTCCAAGATACGATTAATATAACCTTTCTGAGACAATCCTAACAAACCTTGAGATCTGTCCCTGAATATCTCAATGCCAATAACATAGGATGCCTCATTTATATCAACCATCTTAAAGTTCTTGTTGAGAAATATCTTGGTTTCATTTAACAAACCAAGATCACTATTGGCAAGCAATATATCATCCACATATAAGACCAATATAATAAACTTACTCGCACTAATCTTCAGATATATACACCAATCAACAGTATTTTCCTTAAATCTGAAAGAAGTAATAGTATCATGAAACTTTATATACCATTGTCTAGAAGTTTGTTTAAGGCCATAAATGGATTTTTTAAGTTTGCAAGCCCAACTTTCCTTTCCCTTTTCTATGAATCCTTCAGGTTGTTCCATATAAATTTTCTCATCTAGATCTCCATTCAGAAATGTTGTTTTCACATCCATCTGATGTAACTCAAGATCATAATGAGCTACTAATGCCATGATGATTCTCAATGAGTCCTTTCGAGAAACTGGAGAGAAGGTCTCATGGTAGTCAATGCCCTCTTTATGAGAAAAACCTTTGGCCACAAGTTTGGTTTATATCGTTCGATATTCCCATCGAGTCACGTTTAGTCTTACAGACCCATTTACAACCGACTCTTTTACAATTATTAGGTAATTCAACGAGTTCCCAGACACCATTCTGGTCCATTGATTTTAACTCATCTTTCATTGCATTATACCATTTTTCAGAATCATTACTTTCTATCGCTTATGAAAACGATAAGGGGTCTCTTTTTATTCCTATATCAAAATCTAATTCTTGTAGATATACCACATAATCATCAGAAATGATGTTTCCTTTTTCTTTGAGATCTTCTCAAATCTGCCAATTGTGATTGTTTTACAAGACTATCAGTGGCGATATCAACATCATGTGAGAATTCATCAATGTTATTTTTTTGTTCACCCTCATCAATTCTATCATTGATTTGAGGAACAACAATTTCTCGAATAGGGGATAATATAGAGAAGAAGCTTGAATCTCCTCAATATCAAAATTAATCCTTCGAGATTTTTGACTCCCACTGATTTCACCATTTTTTAGGAATTTTGCATTACCAGATTCTACTATCATCATATTATGATTAGGACAATAAAATTTGTATCCCTTGGATCTTTCTGGGTAACCAATAAAATATCCAAAAATTTTTCTTGGATCCAACTTCTTTTCATGTGGATTGAATACTCTTATCTCTGTAGGACACCCCCAAATATATAAATGTCTCAAACTGGGTTTCCTACTAGTCCATAACTCAAATGGAGTTGATGAAACTGATTTACTAGGAACCATGTTCAGGATATACATAGCTGTCCTAAGAGCATCACCCCACATTGACTCAGGTATAGAGAAATAACTCATCATGTTCCTAACCATATCCATAAGAGTACGATTTCGCCTTTCAGCAACACCGTTCTACTGTTGCACACCTGGTAATGCATATTGAGCACAAATACCCCGTTGTTCTAGGAATCTAGCAAAAGGACCAATATTCTGATCGGATTCATCATATCTGTCATAAAATTCACCACCCTTGTCAGATCTAACAATTTTAACTTTTCTATCTAATTGTCTCTCGACCTCATTTATGTACACTTCAAGAATGTCAACGGCCTGAGACTTTTCATGTATTAGATAAACATAGTCATATCTGGACAGGTCATCTATAAATGTGATGAAATACCTTTCTCCACTAAAACAAGGAATATGGAGTGGTCCGCAGATATCAGTATAAATAATTTCAAGAAGTTCTTTACTTCTTGTAGCATTTTTCTTTGTATGCTTAGTTTGATTTCCTTTAATGCAATCTATGCAAACATCAAAATCAGTGAAGTCTAAATTTTCCAAAATATTATCCTTCACTAATCTTTCAATTCTTTCCTTCGAGATATGCCCCAACCATTTATGCCACAATATAGAAGATCTTTTATTATTGGAATTACGTTTCATTCCAATACTTGATTGCAGGGTCAATAATGTATTCGCAAACTCAAGATTCAAATTAATTCTGTATAAACCATCACACAGAATTCCAGAACCAACTTTTATTGAATCATAAAATATGCTGAGTTTACCATTACCAAAAGAAACACAATATCCTAACTCATCAAGAAATTGTAGGAACAAAACATGTGTCTTCCAGATCCATCAGATGACTCGTCTCTAGGCGTAAGCGATAAGTCCCTACTGATACCACTTTTGCTTTGAGACGATTTCCATAATTATGAATCTTTCATGTTCTTTTGGTTTTCGGATTTAAAGGAATCCCTGCATATTATTAGTACCATGAGTTGAAGCACCAGAATCAATCCACCATGTATTAGAAGGAACTTCTGTAATGTTTGATTCAAAACATACAAAGGTTGAATTTATACCTTTTTTTTTTCGAACCAAGTCCAACGTTTTAAAATTGTCATCCTTATGAACATTAAACTGAGCCTATCAGATCTCTCCCAAGCCTTCATTTCATTGACTTGTTCCATACTACTTTTATCAGTTAATTCTGCGGGCTTTTCAATAAGCAATGTCAAATCAAGATCTAGTACGCCAAATGTAAATTGCACATGCTCTAACCATTCTGAATAATCTGATCCAGAGTACAAGGACACTAGAAGCATGAGAATGTATGGACGGGAATACCACTGCAGAATATAAAATAACATTAATGCTTTGAGTTTTACCAAAATATGATGAACTATTGATATCATCAATATTTAACCTTTGGGTAAAAATATTGACATATCTAGTGTTCATACAAGATCTTTTATAGAGGACTGATACCATCCTTGTGGAATAGTTTTGCTACCTTTGGGTATATGATTCTAAACTGTAAGGATATCCAAAACAGTATCATCCTACCCTATCATATAATTATTTGAAATAGATTATCCTTTGGGATTATCTAAATCTCCTAATTATGCATGCAATTTTGAATATTATTTCTTTAATGTCATTGAGAACTTGTTTCTTAATGTAATTTTATAAATCATTGATTTAGGCCACTTTGGTGACTACAAGACCAATGCAGTAATATAAAATATAAATTAAATTATCTTATTAATGATAAAACTTTAATTGTATTTCATATTACCATCCCAGGCTAATTTGACAGCTACCGGTCATATATAATTTAAGGAGATGAACTACAAATAATATTCCTCAAGTTCATTTAAACTAATTCAGACAGTTCAATAATAAGATAACAACCATAATAATTATTGAACACTTAATCAGCAGGAAAAAAAACTCATATTATAACTGTAATCATGATAATACATAAATCATGCATTTATGTGAAAAATAAATATTATTTCATAATTACTAATATTTACATATAATAACTAAATAAATATCCAAAAACCAATAATTGGATTTAACACATGCAATTAATAATTCATATGAGAAAACTATAAGGAAACAATAATTTATAATTTTTTTATTGATTAATTTTATTCAATTGGAGAAGCCCATAAGTCTAATTAAATAAATTGATCAAAAATAAAATATAATCATTGAATAATAAAAAATATAATCATAATTAAATCTTATTAGATTATATATTGATCAATTTTATAATTGAGAAAATAACCAAAATTTCTCAATTTTATAATGACAAAAATGTAATTCTAAAAAAAATATATATATATAAAAGAATTGTAGATTTTTTTAAGATTATAGGATTAATAAATCACAAGGGTAAAAATGTAAATAATCCGGGTAAAACTGTAATTTCGGTGAATGGCAAAACTGTAATTTGACTATAATGGCAAAACTATAATTTTCTATTCAATGGCAAAACTGTAATTTTCTCAAGGAAAAAACCTTAGCCTCCCCTTCGTTGTCACCACCACTGCGGCGATCGCTAGAACGCGTCGGCACGCCGCTAGCGGAGGTGTCGCGCTCTCGCGCGACCCCGCTCGCGGCATGGCGGATTCATATGCCGATTCTGCGTCTTTAACACACAATGACAATCAAGAATCGTTCATAAGCAAACGATTAAAATTAACAGATAGGAAAACAGATCAATAAAATATTCAGATCAATACATCGTAAACAAAAATAATAGATCTAATATTTTTAATCTCAAACCTAGGCTCTGATACCAATTTTTGACATAAAAAACTATAATTATGCAATCTATTATGCGGAAAAAAAACTATTATGCTAGGATTGAAATCAAATAATACTAGATCTGTTTACGATGCGTACCTTTAGATTCCATCTGCGTCAGATCCAATTAGGTCTTCAAGAGCATCGCCAGTCGGATCTGAATAATGTCGAGTATCGATCTGTAATCTCTTGATCTATTCATCCCTTTGCATTTCTTTGTTATGCCTATGCATGTCAGGTATATCTGCATGCCGTATCATCGGTGCTTTGGTTTAGAGTAGGTCCTGTCTATTTATAGACGAGAGCAGAGGGTCTAGGGTAAGTTATTAGGAGAGTTCCTTCCATCAAGGGCATCCCCTAAAATATCCTAATATAAAATGGACTTTATTTAATATTGGCTAATATCTTTTATCAGAATCCAAATAATTCATAATATATCTTATTCAATTAATAAAGGGCCATAAAATCTTACACTAACAGCATGTGTTTGTTCTATCCTATGTCTGCAGTTTTAAAGAGTATTGCCGCTGATGTAATTGCAACCAGGCCCATCTATGTTTGTCTAACAATGAAGAAAAAGTGACATGAATGGCACACTGAAAAACCTATCTTATTGAAATTTTTAGAGAAACACTATGAAATTTTTTATAAACTTTACAAATCTGTCATACTTAAATAGTGTTATTAGACCATACTTGACTAAAAGTTAATTGTACTTCCGTTGCTTTTCTGTGCACAGGACATTAACTTCTCCAGTGGAGATGATCAAATGTTTGAGGTCCATTAAGGAGTTCGCCTTCTGTGCATCCCCGTATCCTGTTGTCATCACTCTAGAGGACCACCTTACTCCAGATCTCCAAGCAAAAGTTGCTGAGGTGAGCAATGCTCAATGCATAGATAAGGTTTTTCAGATCTTCATGTTTTAACTTTCAACTTAATTCATCTTTAGATGGTTACTCAAACATTTGGAGACATGTTATATTACCCCAAGTCAGATTCTCTTGAAGAATTCCCCTCTCCAGAATCTCTAAAGAACAGGATCATTATTTCCACAAAACCACCAAAAGAATACTTTGAATCAAAGACTGTTAAGGACAAGCAAGATGATCCTCAAAAGGGTGGAAAGGGTTCAAATGATGAAGCATGGGAAACCAAATCTGCAGATCTACAAACTCTACATGTCTCTCATGACAAGGTGCAACATTACTTTGATTAAATTTTTCTTGTGCCTTGGAGCTTTTTATCCATCAGCATGTATTTACCTCTGCCTCTAAAACATGATTAACATATATCAAAAGAACATCAGCAGATCATGATCAGGATGAAGCAAAATCTAATGATGATGATGATGATGAAGATGATGATGATGAGCATGTATTTTAGCAGAATTCAGGTCCTGAGTATCGACACATAATTACTGTTCATGCTGGCAAACCTAAAGGCCGAATGAGAGATGCGCTGAAGGTTGATACTGACAAAGTAAGGCGACTCAGTTTGAGCGAGCAACAGCTTGAAAGGGCAGCAGAATTTTATGCACTTGATCTTGTAAGGTAAGTCCATATTTCTTTCATAGAAATATCTACATTTGTGGATTTCATTTGTGCCATTCAAAACTGGTGAAGTAATATTCTTGTCTGGACATAAAGAAAAGCAAAGAAAGCTGCTTCATAAGACAACTAAAAGTGATCTTTTGGTCTTTTCTACCTTACATTATCTTCTGTTTTTTGAAAAATTAGATGGTATTTCATGCAAGACCATCTTATACTGGAGATACAGAAGCAACTGTTACCTAGCTTCTTTTTTTTTTTTGTGCATTTCATATCAGTTGTGTTCACATTGTTCTGCTTGGATCTATGCTAGATTCACTCAGAAGAATATTGTAAGAGTATATCCCAAGGGTACACGCTTTAACTCTTCTAACTATTGCCCCTTGCTTGGATGGCTGCACGGTGCACAGATGGTTGCACTCAATATGCAGGTTCGTTTCTATGCTTAAATATGCAAGCTGAACATTTACTTCCAAAGATATATGGTGCTAGCTGACATTATCTGGTCATCACTCATCAATACTACCTTTGAAGACTTGTCATATAATATCATTTGATTATTTGGTGCTTGCTTTACTGTCTGAATCTTCACATAATTTTCCACTTATTATGTTATTGTTTCCATCTTGACACAAATTATGTACTACATAAGTAGATTAATGGAACAGCTTTAAGTCTCTGCAATGATCACTTTCTCCACAGCCATATTTTCTTCAGTTACTGTACACTGGATGTATTTTCAAGATTGGAATCCAGATAATAAATTTCAGTTTCAACAGGTTTTGGATCCTAGGTTCCATGTTTATGGTTTCTATCTAAGATACTGTAGGAGATAAACAATGTGGCTTGTGATTAGAGCTTAAGAAGATCAGAGAAGGTTAGGCACAAGAAGTTCACTTAGAATTTTCACCATTCCAATATGTCCACATATATTTACATGGAGCTCTCATGAGGCATGTATTGAAAATTTTCCCATATAGCAGGCATTTTCTCGGAGGATCATCTGCCTCTTCATTTTTACGGTAAATTTTAGTGAATCCTTTGTGATTTCTGTTCCATGTTCAATCAGACAGTTTCAAAGTACACATCAAGCATCAAGGTCGCTGGAAAGTTTTGGAATTTGGTAAAGACTAATGGATGCATAAGTTTGAGTATACTGGACATAAATATATTGTGGTTCCATGCACATGATAAAAGAAATAACCACATGTAAAATTTGAAACTTATATTTGGTTTTGCTATCCTCATTACCAGTCCCTCTGGCAGGGGTATGGAAGGTCACTTTGGTTAATGCAAGGATTATTTAGGGCCAATGGAGGTTGTGGTTATGTAAGAAAACCTGATTTCTTGATGAACATTGGTCCACGAGCTGCAGTTTTAGATCCAGAAGCAAGGTTACCTGTGAAGATAACCTTGAAGGTAAGTGATACAGAATTCTCTCGATCGCTATGCTCATTTTCCCAGCATTAATGAAATTATGACAGGTTAAGATATATATGGGAGATGGCTGGCACAAGGATTTTAGTCGAACACATTTTGATGTCTATTCTCCTCCAGATTTCTATACAAGGGTAAGATATATCTGATACTCCATTTACATCAAAATACTTATCGAAATATTGATCCCATGTGAAGTTGTGCTGCCTGCTAAACTACGGTTGCATAATCGATCAGCGAGCAAATTTTGAATTCCATCACCCATAAAACATAAAAGCGGATGCTCATCCAACAACTTTATTTACTGATTTCCAGGTAGGAATTGCTGGAGTTCCTGCAGATATCAAGATGAAGAGAACAAGGATAAAACAAGATGACTGGATGCCAGTTTGGGGAGAGGAATTCAGCTTCCCCCTAACCGTTCCAGAGCTGGCTTTGCTCAGGATTGAAGCCCACGAGTACAACATGTCTGATATGGATGACTTTGGTGGACAAACATGCCTTCCGGTCTGGGAGTTGAAACCAGGAATCCGAGCTGTGCCACTTCATGATCACAAGGGGAACAAGTACAAGTCTGTGAGGCTGCTAATGCGATTTCAGTTTGTATGATCCTCATTTACTGGATGTTTTGGTTTGCAGATTGAGTTTTATATACACTGATCGATACTCACAACCTCCTATTTGTCTAAAACTATATGATGTAGTTTGTTATGGTTGTAGTATCAATCACCTTGTATAGATACAAAAAAGAAAATTTATTTCAGGAATGGATGTTTTACAAATGTGTTTCCCCATTCTTACCTTTGTTTTTCTTCTTCAGTGGATTCCTGTAAACTTCTTTAAAATAGTTCAGATCTTCTGTGAATATGTGAAATCAAAACGCCCTGATATTTAAGAACTTGAATATGAGGGATGAATTGTGTACCACAATGAATCAATGTTGAATGAATGAAAAGCTCAAACTCTTATTTCTAGAACTCTTAATGCATTGTCAGCTGTGTGTATATCTGATGGCAATACTCTCTTACGGTAATTGCTCCCTCGAACATTGTCGAGTACAGGCTTCCCCATGGGATGACATTAAGCTCTTGTTATGGTTTCTCACTCTAATACATATCAAGAGAGAACTTTTGTAACTTGTTGTTTTAAGTACTTTATGCACGCCATCTTTCAAATACTAGGTCAAATATAACCAAATGAATTTTCTGACATCAATTGTCCCTTTCGCATTTGATTATATGTTTTTTTTATTTTTAACACTTCAAATCATAGTTGTTTAGTGTAATTTATTCTACTGAACTTATGTGTAGTGGTAAGTAGGTATTTGATAAAGTTGGTGCGGAAAGTGTTACTAGCCAGATATCGAGTATTGAAAACTTATCTGATATATTTTACGCTTTAAATATTGATCTATTTGATAATGTACTAAATTTCCTTACAGGATTCAACATATCATCCATTATATTTTGAATGTCCTAACTAGCTTAGTGGGTAAAAACTTTGATGATTCATCGTAAGATCATGGGCTTGAATTGTATCTGTCACTTATCTTACAAATTAAAAAAATATAAAACATAAATATTTTAAATATATTTTATCTCCTTTCATGAAATAAACAATGTAAAAGACATAATATGTTAAATATGCTTTGGATTTTTCATAAAATAGGCTCCTTTTTTTTTTACTAGTTTTAATCCCACCTATGACTCCCTTTACATATCTTTTATCTTGTCTTATGCCCATCTAATAGCCCTCGAATGTCATATATATATATATACAAGAAGGTAATTTTATAAAGAACTACTTCCCTAAGGCTATCATGAGACACTGCACAATATCAAGAACACAACAAAAGAAAGCCTGTTTTATTCATATTTATGTAATGTGATTAAGCCTAAATGAATTTATTCTGCCTTTATCAGCTCAAATAAAATCAATCAAGTTGGGCCATGCCAATATTTGAAGCATGCAACACATGAACCGGATGAGGTTTATATCAAACGAAGCATACAATGGTTTTATATTTCAGAGACCCTAGAAGCAAATCCTTCCAAAACAAAGCCTTGTTGCGTTTACACCTAAAATAAGTGAAGCCATGGACATCCCATCGCAGAAAAGCTATTTGCAATTTTCTACAAATGACAATGAAAGATTAACTAATACAAATACCACACAAATACAACGGCAATTGCAGAGGCATGTAGATTACCAATCTGTTCTCTTTATCCATCATATCTACTGATGCTCTAAATCTGATATACAAGCTAGTAGAAGAGCCAACACTCTTGCAGGCTACTGACAATTACAGAATATATTAGAGATGATGACTGTTGGATTAATATACTGCAGCTTGCCATCCATGTAGCATCTCAGTTATAAGAATGCATGCTTGTGTACTGGTTGGATTATATCCAAAATAAATTCATCTCACGAAATGACCTAATACTTCCATGATGTACATAAAATCCTTGGATCAGAAAATTTTATGGTGTTCATGCATCAATCTGCTCTGAGGTTCCTATTTCCCATACCTAATGAAGTCCCATCTGAGGAATGGATACCATGGTTTTGAAACCACTCTGGCATGTGAAACCTTTCATAGAGCGCAGGTCGGACATCTTTCTCAACAGATAGGTGTTTAAGAAGAGGAAGAATAACTCCCATAAGCTGAGCAGGAAAAACACATGCCAAGGAATATCAAGGACACAATCATAACATAACTGTAGTCAACCAATTTGAGAGAGAAAAATGTGTTCTTGTGAAATTGTTAACAGAATGCAATGTCTTGTTACCTGCTCATCATAAGGCTGTCCAGCAGAAAAAGGAACACATGGTATTCCGTTTAACGGTTGCAGTAAGAAACTAAATGGATTGTTGTCGACGATAACAGTTCGAGAGAGATCCTTCGATAGGCATGAAAGATCTTTTACATGATCCCTGCACTCCCTGATTATATAAGTGCAATAACAAACAGTAAAATGCATCAACACATCATGGAAATTATTACAACATAAAATAAGTATAATAAATCAAATTCTTAATTGGAGATGATATTGGACAACATTTTACAAGCCTGAGCTTATTACTCACAAGATCTACAAATGCAATAGAATGGCATATAAAAATTAGTGTAAGTAAGAAAGTAATCTGGGATTGACCTTGAATTAATATCACAACTAGTCACTACACCTCAACTGTTCAGGGTCCTGTTATTGAAGTCTATTTAGGGCACCATGACTAGTTATAGTAAGTTCAGTCAAACAATTCTTCATCGACTTCATCAATAGAAAAGCATAACTTCAGTCATCATGTTTCTTAAGATATCTCAGCAGCAAGCTGGTCATGTTATTTGATATTAGTGGCATACCAGACACTTGGCATGTATATCTATCAATACATGCCAGATCAACTGGTCTAGCATGCCCCCAAGCTGTAGTGAGCAAACTGTTTCTTCTTTTCTCCAAGGTCACATGTTATGGTGCTGGAAACCCAAAGGACAAAGATACCAAATCCCTTTTTTAAAACTCCAAACCTCAAGGATTAAGTCCTTGTACAGCCAGGACAAGGGGTACAAACCCTTATTAGGACCTATAAATGGCCAATGCTAGTATAGTACTTGGACCTGGATCCTGGCCAGCATCCCTTGTTTCTTGGTGGCCCAGCCAAACAATGCTGCCATGCACCAGTAGATCCTAAATTGGGTTGTTACAGCTAGGAGAAATGAGAGGGACAGCAGCTTTATATTCAACAACAACAAAACTGTAAAGCCTCAACTGACAGGAGTTTTATATTAAAATGTAATTTAGCTAACTTTATAAACCTATTTTACTTGGGTTGGACATCAGTAGCAATAATCAGAATTTTGTAGGCCTCTTCTAAACATCCTTATTTTATTGGACTTTGTTTATTCCAGCACTAGTGTATTTATTTTATGCAAGCACAGACCTTATTGCTGTATAGTATGAATCCAATTATCACATTCATTGGGCTTTTATTAGTGCAGTATTAGTGGTACATCATAGAACAGTAAATAAAGACTGAAGGGGGTAAAGGACAAAGATTCAAGCAAAAAATGATAAACTAATAAATATCTTAAAAGAGATATTCAAGGATGTCATCCTAGAAAGCTCCATATTTTCATCCAAGAAATCATATTATCTCTTCTTACAAACACCACCCATTAAATAAGATAACTTTTAGAAAGTTTCCAACTAAGAAAATAAATGAAATAACAAAGAATATATATTTTAACAGTCTATATGATGCCTTCAAATTTGTTCAAGTTCCCTCATCAAATATGAACTTTTTGGGTGGTGTTCAATTCTTTTATTAGTTGACACTTTCCGTTTTTGATCCATCCACTCTTCTCAAATAAAATCGCCTATCCAGAACCATCCCTTATCTAGCCAAGTGGTGACCCTACAACAGTGAACTTAGTTACCCAACAAGAGTCCAAAATAAATTGGCATATAACAATTTAAAAGCAAACAATTAATATGATGGCTTCTCCAAACTTGTCAAAACTAGACTCTTACAGCAAAGCTTCCAGTCTAAACCAAATCACTAACAAGTCATGCTAACCCTAAATTGGCACAAGTTATAAAATTAGATTCAAATTTTATAGTAACTATTTCCCATAAAGGAAAATTAAAGTGGAATATCGAAAGAACAGGATATCAACACATGATATCCCAATACGTACCATGGTACCAAGAATAGGAGGAGGAAAAGAACAAGGAGAAAAAGACAGGAGAAAGAGGAAAGGAGACCAATGAAGGGAGGACACAAAGAGGAGGAAAAGGAGGAAAAGGAGGAAGAGGAGTACCGAGAAACCAGACGACAATGAGTGAGCCACAAAGAGTGGAGGGGAGAGGGCTCCGCGGTGGTAGTAGGGATGGGAGGCCACGAAAAGAAGATTGTAAGACCCTTTGATCTAAGACCTATAGCGCCTTTTAAAAGAAAAAAAAGGACCAGACCAACCAAAATCGATCTCCTTGATTAAGACCACTAAATATTATTGTTATGTTTTCAAGTTACTTGTTGGCAGGAAAAACAAGATTTGGGGGCCTGAACATGCAAAATTGCTTCATATTCAGGCAATCCTTCAATGCTTCGTGATGCTCATTATTATGCCTGGTTTGACTGATAGCCCGTTAACTGAAGCGGATAACTTGGAATGTGTTTCCAGCTAAAAGACAAATTCTAAATGGACTAGGAGAAGTCCAGTAGCATGTGAAAAAAAAAACTCTTAATGAGTCTAGGATTTTTAATCTGTGTTAAAATAAACTGACAGTCAAGACAAGGTAAGGAACAACTTAAGAGTATAACAATTAACACCAATGAAGGGAAGTCGACCAAAAGAAGGTTGTCACCTTTACCAAGGCCAGATAGCCCTTCCTGAACAGCAAGCCCCAAATAGAGGCCTAGGGGTAGGTAGTCAAGCCTCTATAGAAGGACAGCAGGTTGAGAATATTCTTGAAATTATTTTTAGCAAATAGTATCATGTAATTGAGAAGAAAGGCCTAAGTTGACTTGAGATGGGCCACTATGATTAGCATATGGTAAGTTGGCAACAATAGACTATTTACATGAGAGGATGTAAGCCTTTGGGAAATCATGATTTAATGTTATTTTCTTTTCCTGCAAAGATGTAGCTTATATAGTTTAGTTAATTCTTTGGTTGATAGTTCTTGGAGGGACCCCTCTCCCTCAAATGAGAACTCCCATTAGGAGGAAATGATTGTGTTAGTTCATCTTCATAAGGGTTCGGACACAAACTAAAAAACAACTTTCAATTCAAACACAAGTTCATCTTCATATTGGGTTGGGACACATGCTAAAACACAACTTTTTCAAGAATTCAAACCGAAATCCAGCCCACCTCATACACATAACCCAACTCTCTGTGTAACTTATTGAGAAAAGAAGTAAGACCAATCATATTAAAGATGACATGAGTAAAACATTTTTAACGGGATCTGACCTCCTGACATGATTTGGACTCAACTAACCCAGAAATGACACAATTTGTTTTGTTTATAAGACTCTAGTATGATCTCACTGACATGCTAACCAAGAAAATGGATTAGTACATTTAACCTGATCATTGATTGTGTAAGTTTGGGTCAATCCTGTCAACTCAATTTAATTGAGTTAGACCACTATACGACCCATATAAATAGATCAAACCAAACCTATTATTTTTATTTCATTCATGTTGGTTGATGTGTCCAATCAAAATTTGACACCTCTATCGTATTGTTTAAAAAAGAGTGGCCCTGTACATGAGACTCCTGCTAATACAAGGCACCAGTAGAAAAATTATTTTGTATTCCATTCATGTTGGTCGATGGGCCAATGTACACAGCATTATCCCCACCAGTAGAAAAATAGCTTTTCTTAAAACAAACCTATGTGCCCCAAGTCAAAAAGAGCAAGCTTGTGGTGTTGAGGCTCATTCTCACCCCAACTTTAGTATTTTTCATGAAATCCATTGATAACTTCTCACAGATTTCTGCAACATCTATGATGGAATACAATCTATTGACCTCCTGATAACTTAAGCTCCACCTTCTTATAAAGCACATAGAGACTCTTCCAACAAAGTACATAATATTCCAATGAATTATAATAATTTTCTTTTGCAAATATATTAACAACATCAAGCTCGAGCGAAAAGGACACCTGCAACAAAAAGCAACTCACTTACGGCACATTACTTGATATACAAAGAAATATATTGACCAGGTACTTAATTCTAAGTTCTTTTAAGTCCATAATGCTTTTTGCCTCAATCATAGGAGACTAATAATTTGACTTCCATGGATGAAATTCTAACCAACTGAGCTTGTAGGAATCCATAATGGTCCAATGAAGTCATCTACAGTATTGTAACGAAAAGTTTGTCTTTTATCAAGAACTTCATTAAATAGTTTTGGATGAAGAAAAATGTTATGATCTAAAAGCATTTAATATGTGAAACATACATTAATTTCATTAGCAGTAGGCCATAAATACATCATACTGTGTTTTTCTGAAAACATTGAATGTGTAGTGTAAGTGCCTGTAACCATGGTAATAACCACATAATAGGTGACTTTTGTGGTCAAACCGATGACTGATGATTTCATAAATAAAAAGTAGGTAAATCTTACGTGCTGACTGTTGCAGGCCGATACAGACGAAGGCTAAATCTATTTTCCACATCTATTTTGTCAACAAGTGGTCTGGCATAATCTGAAACAACATTCCAGGAGAATATGGCTAATTAGATAAGGATAAGATAACTGCCAGGAATGGCATTGAGCACAAATCTAACAAAATTTAACCTTCTAGACCAGCAGTAAAAAGAACAAGATCTGCAAATTCACTAATCTGCTGCAAGAACTCTTGTAACCCAGGACGTTCAAAGACAGTGACATGATTGACCTTTTGTTTCCCCTCGACTTCCTTAAGCCAAAGAATTTTAAACATACGTATAATTAGTTCATCATTAGGATAAGGATTAGGTAACAACAAATGAAATATACGAGTTTAGAAGCCAACTACCTTATCCATAGATATGCATTCCAATTCAAAGCACTTCACACCAGCCTCAATAGCCTGGCTACGTACGACAACAGGCACACTAGATGCCTCATATGCAGATACTAAAGTCTCATCCAAGTCAAGAACTACCTGCACATTTTACCTGAATTAGAATAAACATGAAAGAAAATTAGAACTTAAATAAAATTTCATGGTAATAGGTAAAAGAACACAATATGTATTATGTAACTATCACAGGACCTTAATGCTGTTAAAGGCTCAAGGCACAATACAGCATGTAGGTCTCTTAAGGCAAGGTGAGGTGCAGGAATTATTGGCAAGGTGCATGAATAAGAACTCATAAAAATTTAAACTTAAACTGAGACATAAATATTGTTCGATTATAAACAAGCAATTAAAACATATATGTTGGCTCATTAACACAAAGGATAATGTTATATCTGTTGTAAAATGTAGTAATACCAAGGTTTGACTTACCGGTCCGTACCGATGTACCAATATTATCTCGGAACTGGTATGGTACCGGTACTAGGTGGTATGCACAGTGCATACCACCCGGTATATTAAAATATAATATAATATTTTTATAATATAATATTTTTATAATATAATATTTATATTATATAATATTAAAAAAATAAATATATTAAATAAAAGAAAAAGAAAAGGGGCGACGTCGCCTCGATCTTTCTCCCTGCGGTTTGTCTCACAGCGCGGGAGAAAAAGTCCCCGCAGGCGAGGGCAGTGACGGTGCGCAAGCGACC
Organism: Ensete glaucum; assembly: GCA_021527575.1. Classification (NCBI taxonomy): domain Eukaryota; kingdom Viridiplantae; phylum Streptophyta; class Magnoliopsida; order Zingiberales; family Musaceae; genus Ensete; species Ensete glaucum. Next base: position 40,810,697 of record CM038551.1, on the reverse strand, counting down.
CGTGGGCGACGACGATGCATGAGTGAGGACGTCGCATCGAAAGTAGGTTCTTCTCCTCTTCTTTTTTTCTTCTTTTCCTCTTCTTCTTCTTCTTCCCTTTTCTCCCTCAATCGGCCGCCGACGATCGAAATCGACCAGATCGTCGATTTTGGTGGTACCCCAAGAATTCGGTCCACGTCAAGAATCGATAGACCAAGATATGCCTGCATCGGGTGATACAGATCAAAATTGCAAACCTTGATTAATACAAATGATGAATAAACTAAAAGGATTAATATGGAAAACATTATTGATCGAGGAAAGAAAACCAACAGACAATGAATAAGACAAAGATGATAAAGTATATCAGAACCTTAGTTTTTGGTATTTTCCTTTAAATAAAGGGCTAAACATTTCTCCTTTCACGGATAAGATTAATACAATCTCTTGCTTCATATAGATGTTACTAAGTAACAAGGAGAAACAAAGATTATAGGGACAAGCCTTTTATTCACTTTTTATAGAAAGCTCATAAGCTGCACTCCTGAGTTGTGCTTCCATAAGCTGAGAAGCTTCATCTAGATGAGGACGAAAATCTGAGCCATTGTGAGCTTCCAACCTTAGGCGCATGTTATTCAAACGACCTACTATCATCAGAACCAAGTTACAACTATCAGTGTCAAACCTAGCATTGTACCCTTATGGGAGGCTATTCAGCCCTACCTCGCAGCCCTTGTGATGTATTGGCCCATCTAGGACCTTGTTTGACCATAAGAAGGGCCTTGATGCCACATATCTGATTATACCCATGGTATGACTTGTTTGATGAGTGAATCAAGTGATGATTTGAATGGTCAAGGTGGGGTTTCATTGATCAGATTGCTCTCAATTAAAGAATCTGTGCTTTTCCAACATGCTTCCTGTTGTAGATCAACCCCCAATCCAGCTTAAATTTGAGTAGACAAACCTCTGCCAACTAACCTAAATGCATCTAATAGGTCAGTTCTCATCTAAAGAGGATGGAAGACCCCCTTTCGACATGGCACCATGAGAGAAAAGATTAGATCCCTTTCCAAGATGGAACAAGGTTCAAATAGGAGCTATACACCCTTTTCCTTGTGACAAATTCTAGGACAGGTCAGTCCTATATAAGCCTCATCCCAGCAATGTCAACCATCAAGCATATAGAGAGTTACAACAAAGGTTTGCCATACTAGTCCGTACAGGCGCACCAAGATTATCTCGGTTTGGTGCGGTACTTGATACCGAGCGGTACATACAGTGCATACTGCTTGGTACACACAGTGAATCCCGCGGGCAACGAATCTTGCGAGCGACGGACAGCGCAGGGAACTAGTAAAGATATGTTTCTCCTCTTCTTCTCCTTCTTATTCTCCCTCTTCTTCTTCTCCTTTTTCTTATTTCTCCCTCAATTGACTGCCGACGATCGAAATCGACCGCCGAAGGCCGATTTCGACGGTACCACCCAGTAGTGGGCGGTCCACGTACCGGTCAGCTGGCGGACCAATACGTACCACCCGATACAGGGCCTTACCACTCGGTAAGGAGAACCTTGGTTACAGCATATCATGATAGTTTAATGGGCATTTTAATATATTATTATAATATACCTAATATAAGCTGACATAAGTGGGCATAGTACCCTATAATAGACCATTAAGAGATATTAGAGGCTGCTACTGGACTTTTCTACAAGATAATAAAGTCATATGCTGCTCTTCCGCTCTAGCCTTTAATATCTTGTTGCAGGGACTAAGTTTCCATGAAGACAGTTAGGTCTCGATAAGAGGAGAAACATCATATAACATCTTTTGTAAAACAATGAATACAACAAAGAAGAAGAACAATACAAATAATAAAAAAAGGAAAGGAAAATAAATGAAAAACAGAACACAAAAAACTATCATTGAACATACTTGCATGCTTTTACATCAAAATTAATGAATAACATATATGACACAAACAGGGATGTCATTGGGACCAAGTGGGGGCAACTTTGATATCCCCCCCGATGACACCCTGCTCCCTAAACCCAAAAAAAAAAAAAAAAAAACCAAATAAAACTCCAAAATGAATCCCAGTCTCAGTTCCATCTACTGACCAACACAAAAACTAGTAATATTGGTTTCTCCTTACACCAAGCTATCCCAACCTGACATGAGCAGCCCATGTAGGAAAGCTTGCTGTATATGACTGTATGGGAGTATGTTTAATTATTGCCATTGGCTAATGCATTAGTCATATTTGCATGATAGTAACGGAAAATCACTAAGGTTGACTATTTCAACCTGAACATGCAGCACATCGATCTGATCTCATCTGGCATACTCAAGCCAAATTTGGCCATCTTTGATAGCAGAATGAGACAGGTTTAGGGATCAATTACCAAAAACTGATCGAAACTGGGCACAGAATGCATTACTTGTTAGACCACGAAATATACCTCAACCCAGCCCTTGCCCACCAACCGCCCAACAATCAAACCTCATGGAAAAGCTAGGCCAGACAATTTTTTACAAGTAATTTTCCTTAATATCTTGCAAACATCATCAATGCAACAGTTTTTAAAAGGGGGGCAAGCAAGAATAGGACAAGCATTAGGGTCAAGTTGCGCTGGTACTATTCCATATAAAGTTGATACTAATTTGTCAGCCAAGATAGTGTCGCATGCAAATATGCGCATAGACACATGCAAAGACTGGTGCTCTCTTTCTCTCTCTCATGCGACAACTGAGAAAGCTATAACTAGTGAAAATTTAACCAACTGCCGAAAAGTACGTAGTGTTATCATGTGCATACACTCTTGGTGAAAAATGACAGATCTAATAGAACTAAGGTGTAGCTATTATCCACATAATTCCTTCTTCAATAAATGCTAATTTTACATGTTAGTGCAACTCCATAGAACTTAGATTAACTGGTTAAAGAAGACAAATTTTCAAGCTTGAATTGCAAACCTAGAAAGATATATAAGGAATTAGAAATCAAATTCAAAAATTGGCATAATAAAGAGTAACTACAATTATGGGAAATATGATTTATATTAATTAGTTAACATAAGAGTGACATAACAACTAACTCTTACCATCAATTTGCTCTTCTCTAACAGGTGGAAATGTTTGCATCAATCCAAACCTTCATCCCAGAAGGGCTTGTTTCAAAATAAACAATCACCAAATATGAGTGCTATGAGTGCTCTCTAAAAAGATAAATTGGATTATCTTTATTTGTCACCTTGAAGAAGTTGATATAAAGTTCATCATTGAAGAATTTATATGATATATTTCCTTATTATCAATGAAAAATAATAACCTCTTATACAACAGAGTAAGGATATAAATTTCCTGCCCTCATGGGAATATATGTTATCTTGCTGATGTTAGGGTGAATATATGTTAATGTAGTTAAACAGGGCAACACATCAAACAAAGTACTGCCCTGGTTCAGAATTAATACAATGTGGCTGTATTTGGATTGGTTATCCCTTGGACTAAGGTTCGCCATCCCGTACCATTCCGGCGTACTGAGTTTTGCTCGATACAATACGTACGGTATGCGGCTACCGAGCAGTATGCCAGGGCATATGGTAGGACCCTAGGGTTTTATCGTGGAGGAAGAAGGTGGAAAGGGAGATGATCGATGTCTTCGAGGGGATCGGACCTCCTAGATCACTTCGAGGGGATCTGCCTCCTAGGGTTTTGCCTATGGCTAAAACTAATACTTCTTTATTGATTGATTTCAATAAAAGAGTTTACAACCTTATTTATAGGGCCTACCAAGAGTCCCACTAATCTTTGACTCTTAACTAACTTGATAAACTCCTAACTGAAAATAATAACTGACTCAATTCCAACTGAAGATAAAAACCACTCAATCCACTCATAACTGACTTGCTGAGATTCACTCGACCCATAATTGACTCTGGCTAACATGACTCCGCTTGAATAGATGGACTCAACTTAGCTAAGGCCCTAACAGACCCGCCCTCTTTAAACCAGTCTTGTCCTTAAAGCTGAGCAGCATCAAACTTCGGGGGTACTTCGATCCAAGATATTTGCTACGCGTCACAATCTTTTGATCAATTAAATAAGGTCACCACTTTGTGTAAGCAATAGGTCGGCCTTCTAGTATAGCCGTCATTGAAGTCTTGTAAGGAAGCCTCTCCATTCGATGGTTACTGGCAGTTGTGATCTTGCTTCCACGTCTTCCTTTGAGGATCACCTGCTTTCCATTAATAAAAAACTTCATAATTAGTTTAAAAAGATTCCAAGTGACATCACCCAGGTTTAACAGCCATTCAGTTCCAAGCATTATTTTGATATCCTCCAGTGATATCAGAAAAAAATCCACCAATAGTTCTTGGCCCTGTACCATTAGTTTGATTCTTGAGCACTTACTATTACAAGTTAGAATTCGACCATCAGCAATCTTGACTTCAAATCTGTCACAATCTTCAATTTGATAGGCCAATCAGTCAGCAAGCCTTCTGTCCATGAAATTGTTAGTGCTACCAGTATCGATTAAAGCAGTAGCAGGCTGTTGTTTCAAAATTCTCTTGATTTTCATGGTTTGCGGGTTAAAGTAGCCTAATATTGCATGTAACGTATGTACGAAAGGTCCAATAGCGTTGTCAGAATCTGTACCTTCTCGATCAGAGTCCATGTCATCATTCTTTGATTCCTCTTTAATTGATTCTATCATCAGAAGATGGCCCTGTTTGCATCGATGTCCTCTACTCTATTTTTCATCACAATGCCAGCACAACCCTTTTGCTAATCTTTATTGGAGCTCTTCTTTGGTAAGTCTTCGAGGGTTTGGAGTGGAGGGAGGTGGGGCTGTCGGCTTGCTTACTACTGGTTGATTTATACTTTTATTTTTGCGATTGTCCCTATTAAGCTTTTCTTCGTGTATGCGAGCAAAGGATATGGCAGCCATCACGGTACGAGGTTGTCGAGCCTTAACTTCGCATCGAATCTCTGGATTGAGCCCTTCAATAAATATTCCCAGCAGTTGTTTTTCGGACCAGTCTTGGGCTTAGTTTGAGAGGCGCTCAAATCTGCTCTGGTACTCTTGTACGGTAGAGGTCTGATGGATTTTGACGAGTTGTCCATCCATGTTTTCGTACTCCGATGGTCCGAAGCGAATCAAAAGTCTACTTTTGAATTGCTCCCACGAGGGTTCTCCATGAGTATGCTCGTACCAATCGTACCACTGGATCGCGTCTCCTTCAAGTTGAATGGAGGCGATCTCCACCTTGGATTCCTCCAGAGTCCTGTGAAAATGAAAAATCTTTCAGCACGTGAAATCCAGCCAATCGAGTTTTCATCTTCCCATCTAGGAAACTCCACCCTCATGCGTGTGTATCCTATGTCCTGCCTATGATCATATTTTTCAAATCGACTTCATTTGGAACTTTCACCATGTTGAGTTTTGTTGGGACTCTCTGATTGTCTTCTTCTAATTTCGCGGAGGAGCTCTTGAAATATGTCTTCCATACGAGCCTTGAAGGCTTTAAACCTTGCATCAAGTGGATCGTCTGTAGTCATCGTGTAAGATTGTAGATCCGTGATGTTCAGTTCTTTTTTCTGCTGTCAAGTCAAGGGCATGAGTTTGCGTCGTAGGGGAGGGGCAACAGTTGCTGCAGAGGGAGTTGGCGCGATTGGGAGCGGCTATGACAACAAGCAGATAAGGCAGTAATTGAAGAGGTAGTGGCGGTGTTCCTTCTTGCTGGAGATGCTGATAACAAGGAGGGGCAACAGTGGCAGCAAGGTGAAGCGGTGGCAGCAAGGAGGTGCAGCGGTAGGGGTGTGGTTGAAAGCGGCTGCGGCAGCGGCAAGGGAGGAGGCAACAGTGTCATGAGGAGTGTCGGCGTGCGGCGACGATTAAGGAGGAGGCAGTGGCATCGTGAGAAGCAGAGGGGAGGAACAGAGGTGGCCGGCGGCTACAACGACAGAGGAAGCAAGGTGCGGGCAAAGGGGGGCAGCTGTGGCTGCGAGGGAAGATGGCAGCGACTGGCGGCAGTGATTAAGGAGGAGAGCAAGGCAACGGTGAAGATCGGCTAGAAGAGGATAGACAACAACAGAGGGAAGAGAGGAACAGAGGTGGCCGACGGAGGAAGAGGCGGCCGAGGGAGAGGGCAGTGGCGACGTGCGGCTGTTGCGGCATGAAAGGAAGATTACAACAGTGGCAAGCAGCGTTTAAGGAGGGGAGGAGGCGTAGGACGAGGATGGCAGTAGCGTCGGCGATGGGTGCGGGAGGAAGAAGATAGCAAGCAGTTAAGGATGGCGGGCGGGCATGCTGCAGCAGGGAAACAGCAGTGGGGGTAGGCGGCGGCGTGGCGGCGACGTGGCGCGGGAAGGTGGGGAGGCAACCGAGGGCTACACAGCTATGCAGAGAGCGTGGTCGAGGTAGCAAGAACAACGTTGTTGTGCGCGGCAACGCTGTGGTAGAGGAGGTAACAGTGAGGGTCTAGTGACCGCTGGCTGTGCACTGCCAAGGGTTGGCCGGCGGCAGTGGCAGGGAGGCACGGGAGGAAGGCAGCACCGTGGGGTGAGGCAGAGGAGCGTGCGGCTCGGAGCGATGGGTGGCAGCAAGGATGGCGGCGGCTTGCATGGGGAAGACAAAGCTGAGGTTGGAGGTTGGCGGGCAGAAAGTCCGACGAGGGCTGCAGCAGAGGAAAGCGACAGAGGGCTGGCCGGTGGCCGGTGGCACCAGTGATAGGGGTTGGGCTACCTACGGTTGATGAGGAGAGGAGATGGTGGCCGGGAAGAGAAAGAGGCAACGAGGTCCGTAAGGGTCATGAGTGGGAGAGCAATGGACAAAGTACAAGGTCAGTAGTAGGTGAGGAGGAGGAAGAAGGGGCGGGCCCTTCTTCTTCTTCTTCCCTCTCTCTCTTTTCTTTCTCTTTTTTTTTTCGAAGATGAGGAGAAAGGAGGGGTGGCTGCCGCTTCTTTTTTTCTTCTCTCTCTCTTTTTTTTTTTATTATAGCAAGGTGGCAGATATGACGATGATGGTAGCGACGACGACGTTAACGACAATGGCGATGGCGACGATGATGACAAGAGGAGCGATCGCAGAATCACAGTAGGAACGCCGAGGATCGCTGCTTTGATATCAATTGGTAGGACCCTAGGGTTCTATCGTGGAGGAAGAAGGTGGAAAGGGGGATAATCGATCTCTTCGAGGGGATCGGGCCTCCTAGATCGCTTCGAGGGGATCTGCCTCCTAGGGTTTTGCCTGTGGCTAAAACTAATACTTCTTTATTGATTGATTTCAATAAAAGAGTTTACAACCTTATTTATAGGGCTCTGCCAAGAGCCCCACTAATCTTTGACTCTTAACTAACTTGATAAACTCCTAACTGAAAATAATAACTGACTCAATCCTAACTGAAGATAAAAACCACTCAATCCACTCATAGCTGACTTGATGAGATTCACCCGACCCATAACGGACTCTAGCTAACATGACTCAGCCTGAATAGATGGACCTGACTTAGCTAGGGTCCTAACAACATACTGCTCGGTATATATATATAATAAAAAATTAAAAAAATAAAAAAGAAAAAGAGCGACATCGCCTCGACGATGTCGCTTCGTTTTCCTCTCCCCGCACAGTGAGAAGAAGTCTTGTTTTCTTCTCCTCGCATAGATGCGAAGTTGCCGAGGCTTCTCCTCTCCGCGCGGGTGAGGAGAAGTCGCCGACGCTTCCCTCTTTTCCTCGTCGCCTCAGACGAGGAGAAGGCGACGAGGAGAAGACCATGGTGAAGAAGTCGCTACCTCCCGAGGTTCTCATCCGCGATGTCGTCTCGAGATTCTCCAGCAATAGATATCTCCGACAGTTGAGCCGCTGCCTCGTCGTTAGAGGGCGGCACGATCCGAGGTTCTCCCTCTTTCTCTTGTTTCTTCTTCCCTCGCCGTAGCCAGGCTAATACCGCCCGGTAGTGGGCGGCGACAATCGAAATCGACTATCACCGACCTGTACCGGATGGTAACGGTTGAAATTTCAATCGTTACTACCCGTTACAACCCTGTATCGGACGATACAGGACTAAAACCACAGTACCACCCAGTAGCGAGCGAAGTCTGCATACCAGTCTGCTGGCAGACCGGTACATACCGCTCTTATCGAGCGATACAATTCGAAATTACATACCTTGCCTTGGATGAGAGACCAAAACTTTGACTAAAGGTTTGAAGGGCTTGATAAACTACCTAGTTGTTTGTTTTAACATTTTATGCATGTTGAAGTTATAAATACTCCCAAAAATATGCAACATTGCAACATCCACAAACATCTGTGAAACTGCCAAGAAGAGAGTAAGATCATCATATTGAAAAAGAAATAAACAGAAGGTGATTGATAAGTTGAACGACTGATTTACATAACGAGTCATTTAGCATGTAGGATGCCTTACACAACAGCAACAGTTCTTATTTTTCTCATATTTTTCTTTAATTCTTCACCTAACATAAACAATCCCTTTTTCATCAGTGTCACCGAAATATCATATTTTCAAGTTCCAGACTTGGAGAACAAATCAACAAGGTTATGGTTGTATGTGAAAATGCAAAATCATGCATTTGGTTGGCAAGGTAGTGGGGAATCTTTAGAGAGAAGTTTCCTTCTTGGTCCATGACAAAATAAACTTTGAAGTCGAAGTTAAAAGATGCCCATGTATACAACCCAGTCCAAAACCAAGTCAGTTGGTCTATGTTCAGAGACAAGTCTACCATCTCTTTCCAGGAACATGGAGGCCATTTGCTACTAAATAGAGTAATATCTAAATATTAGACTTTAAATGCAGGAAAATTTTATTTCTTCAATGTCACCTATTTCCTCAGGACCAATTGCTTTTAATCTCATGGTCAATCACGAAGTTCTCCAAGTCCAATTATCCAAAACATATTCTAAAATTTTAAACCAGTTAACACCAGTCATGCTTGAAAATCTAAAAACCAATGCTTCTTCCAACAAATGAAGCAAAGAGTTAATTTCAGATCCAAAATTAAATGTGAAAAAATGCTACATAATTCCATGTATCTGCTAACAAATTATTAGATACCCGCTTCTTGTTCATGAGTTGTATTCTATTTCATCCAGATCCCAAATATTGCTGAAAAAATGGGAAAGATCTGACAAAACAGTCGCCACTTAGCAAGAAAATTATTATGTTCCTTTTACCCAATCAAAAAACAAAAAAATGTAGTACGTATCTGGCAAGCAACAAAAGGCAGCAAACAGGGGGATAATAAGTAAATAAACAGAAAATTTATCGAAGGCTTAGTGATCTAATCGAGCTACAGAAAATGAATGAGACGATGTCAATAAGGACCAAACCATTTTCATTCCAAAACAAGAACTATTGCCACTCAAGAAGAAACCCATGGAAACTGGAAAACAGGGGGGTTTTCTATATCTTCAATCGGAGAAAGGACACAGGTATTGGAAGGAAAACAAACAAAAGATCGAAAAGAAAGATGTACCGTAAGCTTATCCAAAGGGTCCGGGAGCAGATGAGGCGGCGGCGGCGGGGGCACGTCGGTGGGGAGGGGGTGGAAGGCGGGGTCCGAGGAGGAGGCTGGGAGGAGGCGGTGGCGGACACCAACGAATGAGAGGAGCTGGGCCCAGGAGGGGGTCCCAGACTGCAGGATCTGCAGTAGGACGCGGAAGAGGAAGCCCAGCCACCCTAGCACCGTCCGCCACGCCTGCGCCGTCCGGTTCTCCCGCCCCCCGGCGGAGGCGGCATACACCTCCGCCGACAGCTCCGCCATGGCCCAACGCGAGACGGGCACGTATCGCGCGAGGACTGAGTAGAGAGCGAGGGATCAGATTGGCTGAGGAGGGAGAAGAAAGCTCAGCCACGACGAAAATAAGGGAGAATTGAGGGGAGCGAGCGAGAAGATAAACGAATAAATAAATCAGTAAATAATGGCAACGGGCCTTCGAGAAAGGGACGACTTTTGGCAAAAAAGAAAAAGAAAAACCTCACGTTTTAGATTTTTTTTCTCAGTTTCATTTTTTCCGACGAGAATCTTTATTAGGATCAAAGTACCTTTTTATTATTATAAGAAAAAGGTTTCTCATCAAAATCTAATTTTGAGTTAAACAGGTCCAATATTTAAATCGGATCTTATAGTATTTTTAAAAAGAATTAATCATATTTAGTATTAGCCAGATATTGCATATATATTCCTTCAAAAGTTAAATCTTTTCATTATTTAAAATTTAACAATATCATTCTCATTAATATCCGTA